>JAMJFZ010003163.1:25442500-26777500 GCA_026225945.1 Cricetomys ansorgei
AAAGCAGTGACCGAGGGGACATTTTCACTGATTGCTTTGGTGTGCATATCCATCTGCATCCATGAATTTTCACTTAAAAATAGAAATTCTGGCTCTTATGGAGACAGTGCTCAGATACTCAAATGGTCCAGCATTTGACACACCATCGTAGGCTTTCCTGCAATACAACCTCTAACAAAACTAGGCTGTCTTGAACCCCTGGCAGTAGGGTTGTTTATTTTTATATCGAGAAGGTTGGGAGAGCACCAAAAGCCACATGTGGTATGTGCCCAGGTAGACTTTGAGGGGTTCATTCTGTAAGACCTAAGTAGTTATGAGGTTATCATAACAAGCATGCCAGCAGGGCCTACGCTGGTTCCGTGTGTGCTAAGTGTGTCGTGGAGGATCAGGCGTGCTTCCTTATTGAGGAGCGGAAAACTGTTGTTAAAGTGTTGAAGGCACAAGCACAGAGCCAGAAAGAGAAAAAAATATGGAGCTTTTTCTTAAATAATAAAAGTCAAAGCTCTGTCAAAAAATACACATCTCTCTCTATATATAATATATATATAATATTAATAATAGTGTATACAATATTATATATATATTTTCTTACCAGTGTGAGAGTCAAGGACAGAGCATGAACAAGGGAAAGTAATGAGATCAGACAATGTGCAAATACGATGATACACACACGTCTGAAAATGCCATAATGAGCTAGACATCTTTTGCCACCAAGTAAACCTCCAGTGTCAGGAATGGGTTGCATCATAGTGAGTCTTTGCCAAAGGGATCCCGAGGAATTCCCTAAACATCACAGTCTATTGCCAAGGCTATTGGTTACTCTCCACAGCTTGATGGTAAAGCCCTATTGCCAACGACAAAACCTACTTACGCCACTGAACACAGAGAAGTTGATCTGGTGCCTAACTAGAAGCCTCACTCTAGTGACTAGTGTTCGCAGTAATGGGAGGTACTCTGCACACTATCAGAAGAAAGAGGTAATCACCAATATCACCCAGCTATAAGCCCTCACCTACAACAGCAACCTTCCTGCAAGATATACTGGTGCAACAGTGGCACTAACATTATGGGAGTAACCAACCACTTTCAGGGCTAGATTTCAGGCCTACTCCATGAGATAAAACCCATACCTGACACAAAGTAGCCAAGAACCTGAGACTAGACAGGTCATGGGCCTAGGGGAAAACCTAATCTTATTGTTCTGCTAAAGGAACACAGCAATAAAATGACTCCTAATGACATTCCGCTATACCCATTGATCAGTGCCTCGGTCAACCCACATCAGAGAAGTTTTTCCTGCAGTAGGTGGGAATTAAGACAGAGACCCACAGCTGGACAATGTGCGGAGAGTAAGAGACTTAGGAGCACGCAGCCCTAAATGGGCTGTGTTCATTAAACCCTCCCTCTCTAGGCTCAGGGATCCATGAGGAAGAGGAGGCAGAACGACTGTAAGACCCCGAGGTGATGGGTGGCTCCAAGGAACCAATGTCTTCCAGATACAACAGGACTGATGCACGCATGAACTCACAGAGACTGAGGCAGCACACACAGGACCCGCACAGGTTCGAGCTGGACAGGGTCCCAACACTGAGAGGGGGAAGTGGACCCAGAAAGGCCAAGGTTAGAGTGCCAGCGGGTGTGTTTCCTTCTGGACCTACAGCGGCACCCCTACCGGAGAAGCTGTTTGCCGTGGATGCCTGCAGGCAAAGGGAACATCCGGTTTCTCCAGGGGAGTTACCGGGTATAACCACACTCCAGGAGGGCCCCATGCCCAGGAGTAGTTGGCCAACACAGAAAGAGCTCAGTGCTATTTTTTGTGGACTTTCTGTTTCATTTGGCTTTTTTTTTTTTTTAAATCTCATTGATCTTTTGCTTGTTTGTTTTATTTTCATTTTGAGGAATTTTGTTTTTTGTTTTTGAAAGACAGTTGACTAGGTAGGTAGTTGGGGAAGTTGGGGTGGGGGAAACATGATCAAAATATATTTTATGAAAAATAGTTCATTTAAAAAGAAATTTACAAAATGCTGTAGGAAGCCAATTTTTTTTGTATGCGCACTAAGGGAATAATAAAGTAATTAAAAATGCATAAAGCAAATGCTAAAAGCTAAGCAGCTACAATATAGTCTTATCGTGTATTTACATTTTAATTTCTTTAGCCAATTAAACTGTTCCTACTTTCAGGCTGGGGCAATGGGTCATCAGAGAAAGCACTCACTGCGCAAACACGAGAACCAGAGTTTGGACCCCACGCAAAAGCTCAGTGTTCTGCATGCAATCCTAGCACTCAGGAGGCAGGGAGAGGGAACCCTGAGCAAAAACCAGCCAAATCAGTGAGCTTTGGGTTCAGTGAGAGGCCCTGTTTCAGTAAATCGGAGAGCCATGGAGGTACACACCTTAGACGCTTGATGTCACCCATACACATGCACATGCACATGCAAAAAACAATCCTACGCTTTCTCCCTCCATCTCCGTAATGCATACTATATTATCTCACAGGCAGTGTACGTAAGAAATTATATTAAAATTTGCTTATCTGTGATAACTGGATGTTTGCTTTTTATTGGTTTGGATGCTTTTCATTTTGTTGGTGTTTGTTTCTAAGGACAAATTCCATGCAGCCCAGGCTGGCCTCAAACTCAACACATAGCTAAGGGATGACCTGGAACTCCTGACCTTCTGCCTCCATCTTCCAACTGCTGGGATCACAGGACTGTGCCACAGTGGCCCTTGGGTGCTTACTTTCTTTCTGGCATTTTCTGTGTAACTAGCAACCCAATGAATAACTTTGTGCATGAAACATTTTTTTTTCCCTCAGAGGTTGAAATTATCTTCCCACTGCTGATTCTCAAAAGTTAAGGCCATTGGACTACAAGTGAGGTATTCTACAATATTTATGAAACTATTTTAGAATGTTTGCCAAATATTTCCTTTAGTCATACTTATGGCTTTCTTATTTGTAAGAATTTGAATAATTCGGGAAACACGCGCGCTCAGAGTCTTCTGAGCACCCAGAAAACGCTTTCCGAATGCGTTTTATTCCCTTTCTCTTTTCTCTGTGCCCTTCTTTCTGTGGCTGTGACATTTGTGAGGCTGGAGGTGCTTTAAGAGAGGTCTCCTGCTGACTTAACTTATCCCGGGAGGATCACCCATCTCTGTGATTGCCGCAAAATCGCAAGTGGACGTCCTAGACCCAGCAGACGGTACCTCCGCCCTTCACAGGTGCGGCCCTCGGTTCTCATAGTAAAGTCACATGAGCCACTGGTGACCACAGGCCCTTGGCTCAGGCGAGCACACCTGGAGTCTGTCCTGCAGGCCCCCTCCGGGCAGCCCCTAAGCCTGCAGGAAACCCCGCCCAGCCCTCCCACTGGGGAGCACTGGCCTGTCCAGGAGAGGTGAGGCAGTGCTGAGGATCCAGAACTCGCTGAGAATGCAGCCGAACGCCAGGTGGGTGTACTGTGTGTCCTGTAAGGACACCACCCAGGGGAACTCGGAGCTGCCCACGAGGTTCTCCTTGGACTCTTCCCAGATGATGGCTTTCTGGATGCCGCAAGCTGCAGAGGGAGTGTAGGCGTCACTGTGAGGCAAGGAGCAGGCCCCTTGTGGGCACCGCCATTCCCCAGCCCTTGGGACCCCTGTTCTGATGGCTCTGTTTTGCTTGGGCCTAGTCTGGCCTTTTTTGTACAAAAGCGGATGACAAGGGACCTGTAGGCATTCTCTAGTCTAGAGTCTAGACCCTTTCTTCAGGAAGAAGCTGTTTCTTGCTTCCCCAACTCTCCTCTGACCAGTGTGTATGGTGCGGTTTTCCAGATCTGTGATGTCATCGCTCTGATGGCCAGATGTATGCACGGATTTGTATAATCCTGTGCTTGAGCTTTCTTCTAGTTTAATTTCTACTGTGGTAGACATGAAAGATAAAGGCTGTGGCTGTCAGTTATAAACTCGATGCAGCCTGGAATCGCTCGGGAAGAGTCTGAATGAAGAATTATCTAGGTAAGGTTGCACTGAGAGCATGTCTGTGGAGGACTGTCTTGATTTCTAATTGATAGAAGAAGAACCAGGCCTTGAGCAGCACCATTTCCTAGACAGGGGTTCCTTAAGTGCCGAAGAGTAAAGAAGCACAGGGGTAGTGGTGCACGCCTTTAATCCCTAAAAATGGTTTAGCACCCCCCCACCCCACCCCCAATAACATAAGCGTGTGAAAGGGTCTCGAGGCCCAGCACTGCCAGCAGTCACTACTTGAAACAGTTCTCCCGTAACCCTGATGATGGGCACTGCTGGGGTGGATGGGAAACTCCAGCTCTAGGACGGATGGCGGTTGTCTTCGTCACATGCAAGGCAGCAAATGGCACCAATGCCAAGGAATCCAAACTCCACCCATCAGCTCATCGTGGTCTGTGTCCCAGACACATCCCCAGCCTCAGGTTCACGCTTGCCTTTCCCTGCATCCCCTGCAGGCTGCTGGCTCGTGTGGCTCTCCCCCCCCCCCCCCCCCCCGCCCAGGCCTGTTTTGTTTGTTGGTGTGTCCCCAGAAGCTGGTGTCTAGTTGGTGTCCAGTACCTTACGTGGGGTAGGAGTAAAATGACTGTTGGTTATCTACTCCCTGCCCACCTGTCACGGAGGAGAGAAAAGTCCTGGCATGTGGAGGCTGTCTCTGTTCCCCTTCCCGATCCTCCTCAGCCCCTGCCTTTCAAACTGTCCAACTGAGAAGGGGGCCTGGGAAACCTGGATCTTGTTTCCAGTGAGAGTAAAATGCTGTTTAAATGGCATGCCCCGTCCGCCAGCCTGAGGCTGGATGGACCTGTATTGTCCTCAGTCTACAAGATGGAGACCCTAGAACAGGGAAGATCGCAGAGACAAGGGAAGGGAGGACAAGGTAAGGCCAGGAACTGACTTCCTTAGAGTGCGGGGTGGGGGTGAACCGAGCCCCCACTTTCGAGGCATCATTCCTCAGAAGACAGCAACTCTATGAGCTACGCTGTCTCCTAAGCTGCTGACTCCTTCCATGTCCCCCGGATCCTCCCTCAGCTGTTGATATGCCTTGTTCTGTCGAGCTCCAGTGCTCACAGGACTCCTCAGCTCCTCGTGGAGCCAGGGTGTAGAGATTCTCCACCCTAAGAGCATCTGGCATCTTCCAGAATCTCTGGACACTGCAATTTGCTAAAAGTTTCCAGGGTAGGCCTGCCTGTTGTGTATTTGGGAAGAGCCTGGGCGCAGATTTCAAAGTCAAGTTAGTCTCTTAGTGTGCCGTAAGATCTTGGGCAAGCCACTCTCTGGTCCTGTTTCCTCGTTTGAGTGGAACAGTCATGAGCCTATCAGCACTTGGGCTTGTTGCAAGGTCACAGGGGCGATTCTGGGAAAATGCAGACTATATCTCTATAAATGTCAGTGCTGAGCCTTGGGGCAAAACCGGCAATTCTGTTTCCAAAAACCGTAAACCATCTCCCTGCTTGCTCTCAAATCCCAAACTGCAAACACTCAGTCCTTACTTCTGTGTTGGTGACCTTGGGTCTCTGTGCCATGCAACCGGCACCCATAGCCGATTCTGTGCCTGGGAACCCCAGCGAATGCCTTTCGGCCGTGCAGCCACCTGCACAGAGCCCTGCCGGGCACTGGGTTGGGGACTAAGCTTGCAGGGATGGACTTTGGGACCTGTGACAGTGACACGTGAAAGACTGTCGCTCTCACATACGGAGAGATATGACCCAAAGGCTGTGATGAGCATTCAGAAGAGAAAATGTGAAGAATGGAAGGGTTTCTTCTGGGGGTCACCTAGGATGTCGGCAGCAAAGACTTTTCCAAAACATAGAGCCCATTATCATCTACAGTATTGCCATTAAAGAACTGAGAAGGCAAGGTATGGAAGCATATGTCTTTAATCCCAGCACTCAGGAGGCAGAGACAGGTTCATCAAGGCCATCCTGGTCTACCTAGTGAGCACCAGGCTAGCCAATGCTACACAGTGAGACTCTGTCTACATAATGACCTCTTCATTATGGGGTTTCCTGAGACCAAATTTCCATCCACAGACCTTTACACAGACTTTGTTAGAACAACACTAAAGCCAATAACTGTTTCAGAAATACCAACCATGAGTTCCTTGTGTATGCTCTGGTTTTTCTCTGAAGACACTGGCATCAGCCAATCCTTCTCAAGACAAGAACCTCCATGTATATGATGACATTCCTTTTTCCAAAACTCCACTTGAGCTCTGGGAGAAGTAGCTCCGTAGTAGAATACTTGTGCAGAGTCCCTGCCTTGCACCTGATTTTATCTCTAATGCCATGATGAGAAAATTTGGTCCAGAGGCCAAGTGTTTGTTCTGGGTCTTAGCTACGGCTCAGTGGGAGAGATGGCATGTCTGTGTTTCTGAGCATCTATCTCTTGTCTCCTTGGCAGGGAAATGCAGGAGGCCCAGCGCATGTTTTGAATCTCCCATCTAACCAATGGCAGCAGAGGTGGACAGAGCCTACTTGAGTCAGCTTCCCCCTCTTCACAGGCCCTTTCCTAGGCTGGACTTGTTAGCCCTGAGCAGCCTACAAGCCAGGGAGGAGGGGACCATAGCAGCCACTTCTGCTGCCTGAGAAACCTCTGCTGTTGTGGGACTGTCCTGATCGGGGTCGCAGTTTGCAGAGCTCAACGTACTCTAGGTGGGCAGGGTCAAGCTGACCCACACTGACCCTTCTGCACCATGGGCCGTCTGTGCCCTAAAGCTGATTTTTCCTACATCCCTGCCCTGACACTCAGCATCGCCTAGTCCCCGCCCCTACTCACACATGCTGCCCAGGACAAAGTGCCAGGGATCATTATCCTTGCCGTGTGAGTCCCTGTCTGGGCCTTAAGGGCCATTCCATTTTCCTGGGTGACTCTCGACCCCACCCCAGGCTCTACCTGTCACTGAGCGCCTTGGGAAGGGAGCTGCAAACTCACTGGCAGATGACGAATGGGACAAGTACAGCAGCACCAGCAGCACCCTTCTCATCTCTGCCATCCCGGGAGAGAGCCTCAGCGAGCACCATGGGCAGCTGGGAAGACAGAAGACTCGTGACCCCGCCCCTTCACACACACACACACACACACACACACACACACACACACACACACACACACACACACACGGGCTCCCTCTGCTTCCCCTTCCTGAAGGGGGTGATCTCCATGGCAGAAGCCAGTTCCTTTTCACCATCAAGGCTCCCAGGAGGGGTCAACTGACCTGTCACATCGCCACCTCTGGATTCTGTGCAGAAACAGGCAGGAAGCGGCTCTCCGGCTCCCACGCCCGGCCAGCAGTTTGTGAGATGGCGCGAGGCGAGAAGAAGGTGGTCTGCTTTTTCCAGTTTTCTTCTCGGAGCAGCTGGGTCCTGGGTGTTCTAGAGAGGTGGTTCTCTAACAAGGGTTGGTTTTTGATTTGTGGAATTCAACCCTTGCTTTAACTCTATAGCCACAAAACACTGCCGGAAGAAAAGACAGGGTTTTGGTGGGAGCACCCCCGGGGCTTAATGTCTAACTGCGATGTCACCCTCCTCTGAACACTCACATCAAATCTTGCTGTGATGTCTTTTCACTAGCAACGGTCCTGGTGGCTAGCTCAGTTCATTCATACAGCCAACCTAGACCCAGACACTCTCATAACCCCCATTTTACAGACTCAGAAACCGACACTCAGAAACAGTAATAGGCTCAAGGTCACACAGCAATTAAACAGTGAATCTGGAACGTGAGCTCAAAGCTACCTGAACCCCTAAGCCCATGGGGGCTTCACTTCATGTCCTGGCCTCAAACCACAGCCTAAGGAAACTGTGTGCACAGTTCTAAGTCACCATGTTCCCCTCATGACACAAGATGTTCCTTTTGTCCTCAGTATGATGCTGCGAGTTCTTCCGTGAACTGTTCCCACTAAGGGAGAAATGAACTCACTGTGGCCTTATGCAGCAGAGCCCTACAGCGGAGTTTCTTCTATGCCTGGAGAAGAATGTTCCATTGTGGTGTCACGGTTACCATGACATGCTTACAGCATCTCTCAGCAGATATTTGGACCTGGGGACTTAAGAGGAGCAGGATGAAATGTGAGTTATCACCTGGCCTTGATGGGGTTATTCTGGAAGGTGCCTTCTAGGTATGCCAAAGAAGACTTTCCCTTTGCAAGATGGCAAAGTCCTTGATTGTAGCCACAGGCTGCATCCTGCTCAGCACCTACCCCCTCCCCCACCCCGCTATACAATTTGCCTGACAGAGTGAGCATGTCTCCAGTCCCTCGTACTGCCAGGATGGTTTCCTGGAGACAGAGCCCAGTCTTCTTCCCCCATGCTCCCAGCTTGTGGGTCCAAGCTAAACTAATGAGCAGGTTCTAGGAAACTGTGTGGCCAGATGGGATCTGTTCTCCAGCCTTGGTCTCGCACGACTGCCAGGACTGGATGAGTGTTGACAACGTCATGGTAAGATGTAGCTCTGTAGAAACACAAAGGGCTAGTGGGCTGCTGGCATGGATTCTCGGAAGAGATTTACTTGGTGGATAATGGGGGTCAAAGAGATGCAGTTTGTGGGGGTTGGGATGTGGATCCTAAGAAGGGGGTGGCTGCCTCCTATTGCCCCCTCCCACCCCTGATATCTTCTGATGAATGGGGTTGGGCAGTGAGAGCTGATCTGTCCATTGTTTGATGTTGAAAGCACCCAAGACCTTTCCTGTGCATTTTCTCCTTCCCAACCCAATGCCTTCCTGGAAGAACAAAGGAAACCTTTCCCAGACAAGGACACAATGGTGGCCACTTCCCTAGAGTCACCACCTGGGGATTGGCAGGGAAAGGGTGAACCCAGATGCTTCCAGCCCAGAGGTGGTGAGCCATCACCATGAGCTTCTCTGCTTAGGCCAGGACTGCTTTCATCAGGGGCAGAGGCAGAGGGAGGACCAGGGCCAGACTAGAATTGCTCTGGAAGGGGCAGAGACTGTTAAGTGACCCTTTCCTGGCTCATCTGTTTCTAACTCTAGTTGAGTTCTCTATCTCATCCCAGATAGAGAACAGAGCAGCAGACTTACAGAATGATTTCATTCAAGTCTATCCTGGCGAACCAGGGGGTTTAGTGAGGTTTATTCACAGGAGCGTAGGTGAGGAGTTACACAGGAACTTTTACCAAAAGCAATGCCTTTTTAGAAAAGTCCAGTACTTCAGAGGGAAATCTTCTCATTGTTTCTTCTTCATGAAGCAAAGAGGCCATTTATCACCCGTAAAGGCAGGGTGTTTGGGAAATGGCCTCTGTTATCCCCTTTGCTCTCCAAAGGGGATATCTCCCTTTATCTTTCTGATAAAAGAAAATAATAACTGACTGGCTTTGCAAATAATCAGCTCTCCAGTGCCACGCTTATAGCAGACATTACTAATCTAACACTGCACCCTTCTCCTGGGTCTGGGCTCCTTCCTTAGAATACTTCTCAGAATAGACAGTCATTACCAATCAATCAGTCATTTCACGAGAAAAATCCTATCTGTCATCTTAGGTTATAAGAATAAAATCAAGAGCTCGCTTTTTCTTTCAAAGAAAAGACAGATTTATTCAACAGCCCTACCCGCTTCCCCCCCCACCCCCGGCATTTAAAACAAGAATATATAGCATAGTAGTACAACTAACTCAAAACCACACTAAACATTGTAAATGAGTTGAAAACAATAGAAAAATTACGTTTATGATTTATGGCTTAATCAAAGCAGGTAACGCACCGAGTGTTGGACAGTTTGTAGCAGTCTGTCAGTTTGTCTGTGATATTCAACAGTATGATTTTTTGTTTTTTGGGAGAAATATTTCCAGATTTTCCTGGTTTTTTATAATCCCGTTCCTCCTGGCTCTTCGGCCCTGGCAAGCACCCTGCCTCTGTACGCATCCCTACGTCGAACCTTCATCTAAACTGGATGGTGTACTCGGCGGCCTTCTGTGGCTGACATCTGTCCTGTAGCATGACGACTTCAAGGTTTCCGTGTTGCTGTATCAGTAACTGCATTCCTGTATAACATCAGTGCTCCGTACCTCTGTACGGCTGGCTGATACTCCATGTGTGGATATAGCACCCTCCATTTCCCTTCTCATGAAAGAGAGGCCTGCTCCTACTTTTGGACTATTGTGAATAATACAACTACTTATAATTACCTGACTTGAAGTTTGTTGGGCTTCTTGCCCGCATGGAGCCATGTTGTCCTAATATCTGGGGCTTTTCTGGCCATTGTTACCATGACTGTTTCCGCCCCCGGATCTCTATACACACCCACGTGTGTGACGGATACTTGATGGGACACCCAGCTTATTTTCCTGTGTTCCTTGGGCCTGATGATTTTGGCTGATTTAAGTTAACCAATCCTTTCCCTCTCCAGTCTATTACTGAGATGCTCTGTGGAATTGGAGGGGGGTTGTTATGCATTTCAGCCCCAAAATTTCTATTTGGGTCCTTTTTGTATGTTCTCTTTAGCTATTTATTAATATTCTCCATCTGTTCATTCACTGTTCCCAGAATTTCCTTTTTTATATTTAGTTCTTTGAATATCCTGAAAATGGCTAACTGGGCTGGGGCTGTAGCTCAGTGCTGGAGCCCGAGCTCACACCCAGCGCGGTGTGAGTCCTCTGCGTTCAGACCATCCCTCCTTGGTTCTTTTTTTGTCCCATAATTCTTTGTTGAAGACAGGAGCAGGACTAGGATCAGTTAAGACACCACAGAGCTGACCTTCCTGTGGACTGGCTGGTTTCTTTCTAAACGTTCTTCTGGTTCCATTAAGACCTTGGTTTCAGGAGTTAGAGAGATGGCTCAGTGGTTAAGAGCATTGGTTGTCCTCCCAGAGGTCCTGAGTTTGATTCTCAGCAATCACATGGTGGCTCACAACCATCCGTAATGGGATCCGATGCCCTCTTCTGGAAGGCAGGTGTACATGCAGATGGAACACTTAGATATTAAGTAATATCATTCTTTAAAGAAGAAAGAGTTCTGAAAAACTTAATCCTAATGATTTTTTACTAGATTTTTCACTGTTTTTTTATGGAAAGACAGACTTTTAGAGGTCCTCACACTGCCATTTGTACTAGTTTGCCTTAGTCATTCATTTAATTATATTGTGATAAATATACATAGAAACCCCTTCATTCCTCTCTAAATACCACACTTTATCCATTCATCCATGGTGCACATATGGAGCGTTTCTTTTAACTACTGTAACTAATGCTGCTGTGAACCATGTGCACTTTGGATTTTGATTGTGTTAGACATGTGCCCAGTTACACCTTATTCACCAACTTGCTTTTGAGTCAGGGCCTCATAACTCCAAGGACGTCTGTAAGCTTGCTGTGTAGCAGAGGATGACCTTGAACTCCAGATCCCACTGCCTCCACCTCCCAAGTGCTGCCCCTTACCACCTGTAGGCAGTGCTGGGGATACTCAGGACTTTGTGTACACTGGGCAGGAACCTTACTGACTGAGTCACATGCCCAGCCTTCTGCTGACATGTGCGTGCGCGCGCGTGCACACACACACACACAGACACACACATACATATACACATAAATAATAAAGTAAATCTTTTTTTAAAGGGATTCAAAGCTGACAAACCAATTTAGTAAAGTTGCAAGACTATAAATCCAACATACAAAACTTATGACTGGGGAAACAGTTCGGTAAAGGGCTTGCTCTGAGGGACTGAATGCCAGGGTTTGGTCCCTAGAAGCCCCATAGGACCCCATGCATTGGTACATGCCTGTCGCCTGAGGATTGGGGAGACAGAGGCAAGAAGAGCCTGGGACTTGCTGCTCAGTCAGTCTAACCAAATCAGTAAGCTCTGGGTTCAGTGGGAGACCCTGTCCCCCCCAAATCAGGTGGAGATCACTTGAGGAGTATAACCTCTGATACCAACCTGATACCAACCTCTAACCTGCATACACACATACACACACACACAAACACACACATACATGTACATATATCTACACACACATCTTGACACACACGTGAATACCTTCACAGAGATAAAATTATCAGCATTTCTACACCGGAACAACAAACTATATGAACAAGGAAATCAAGAAAACGATCCCATAACAGTAGTACAGAAATACTGAGGAATAAGTTTAATCAAGAAAGTAAACACTTGTCAACTAAGAGGTATGAAACACCAATGACTGGAAAAACATTCTCTCTTTTGGGGTTGAAAGCATTAATGTTGTTAAAATGTCCATAATTCTCAATCTACAGATTATATGCAATCCCCATCAAAAATTTAATGGCAACGAGAATGGCAACACAGGTCTTTAATCCCAACACTTGGGAGGCAGAGGCAGATGGACCCTCTGTGTTTGAGGCTGGCCTTGTCTATAGAATGAGACCTTGTCAGAAAGAAAAACCCTAATATTCAAATGGAACCACAGAAAATTCTGAATAAAGCAATTTTTTTTTTTGCCTCAAAAAACAAAGCTAGAGGCCTTTCATTATTTGATTTCAAAGCGTGTCACAAAGCTATAGTAATCAAAACAGTGTGGCACTGGAATAAAGTAGATATTTAAGCCGGTAGAGTATAACAGAGCCCACAGGTAAATCCATACACTTGTGGTCAACTGATTTTCAATCAAGCTGCCACGAGAACACAATGAGGAAACCATCTCCTCGGTCCACAGGGTAGGGGAACTCCACAAGCAGAAGGAGAAATCAGACCTTCTTCTCACATTGTATTAAAGATAACTCAAGATAGATTCAAGCTTAAACATAAGACCTGAAACCGTAGGCTATAGTTTGTAGGGAGAAACCTAGGGGAATGTTGATATTTTAAGACTTTTCAGGGGACAGCTCAAACCATAGCAACAGAAGCAGAAACAGACCAGCGAGCTGTGAGTTTTGTACAACACCAGCCTTCCTCCACTGGAAGCTGAAATCCTCCACAGCAAACTAAAATCACTTGCAAAGGAAATAACAGAATGAACGGCCTCCACAGTGGGGGCAGGGTGTGTGGGGGGGGCGGTTGGCAGATGTGCACTGGTGAGGGGCTAACATCCGAGACACCTAAGAAACCCAGTGGTCAGGAAGGGTCTGTATTATTCAAAACAAGTGGACCGAGAGCTGCAGCCACACTGTGTGCCTGCAGTCCCACCAGGATTATGCTGCACTCAGGAGGCTGATACAGGACTATAGCTGGGAGCCAGCCTGCGCTACATTGAAAGACCTTGGCTTAAAAAATGGATAATACAATTTAAAAATTTTTGAGATGGTCAAAGGACCTGGGTGGATACTTCTCGAAAGAAGACACACAAGTGGCTGGCAGGTAGGCAGGAGCCACACTCGGCATCGCTGACCATCTGCTAGGACAGCCATTTCCAGGAAGACAGAAGACAAGTGTTGCTGAGGATGAGGAGAGATGGGAACCCCTGCGCGGACACGGAAGGGTTTGAAATGACTGTTGATATTTTGGAAAACAGTATGTAGGTCCCTCGTGAAAGACTTAGAGAGGCAGGGCGGGGCCAAAAAGAGTGAAATCCAGTATCAAAGAGATAAGTGCGTTCTCCAAAACAGCTACAATATGGAACCAGCCTGGGTGCCCATTTACAGATGAATGGCTAATGAAAACATGCTAGTTATTCACCCAGGAATATTACTCAGCCTTAAAGAAGGAAATCCTGCCACTTGTGACAGGCTTGATGAGTCTGTAGGACATTATCTAGAGAAATAAGCTACGCACAGAAAGACAGTTCATAGCATTTATGTATGGAATCGGAAAAACCCACAGAAGCAAGGAAGGCAATGGTAGATGTCCAGGGTTGGGGGGTGAAGGGGTGGGGAATGCAGCACAGGGGGGAAACGAAGCTTCAGGTGGGCAGGGTAAGTGAGTTCTGAGACCCATGGTGCAGCGTGGTAGGTGTCATTAGCAGCAGCGAGACCCGCACGTGAAGGTAGTGAAGAGAACGCTCTCCAACATTCTAGCAGGTGAGACAAGGATATACATGTGGCGCTGTGAGCGTGGTAATTAGCTTAATTGTGACAACCCTTTTGTAACAGGTGTGTATAGCAAAATATCATGTTGCTGGCTCCATGGGCAAAGGGCTTGTTGGGAAAGCATGAGGACCGTAGTTCACACCTTTAGTGCCCATGTAAAAGCCGGACACAGCAGTGTACGTCTGTAAGCCCAGTACCGAAGGGTAGAGGCAGGAGGAGCCCAGGAGCTCACTGGCCAGCCAGCCTAGGCTAAGCATCTGTTTCCAGATTCAGTGACAGATGCTGTCTCAAAAAGTAAGGTTCAGAGCAATAGCGGGAGACTCCCAGTGTCGACCTCAGACCTCCACAGATGCCTGCACAGGTGAGCACTTGCGGATCAGGTGTGAACTTTCAGCTACTGCTCCAGCACCATGCATGCCTGCCTATCGCCACGCTTCCTGTCATGATGATAATGGCCTAACTCTCTGAAATTGTAAGCAAGCCCCCAGTTGCTTTATTTTATAAGTTGAATTGGTCATGGTGTCTCCTCGAAGCAACAGAACTGAGACACACACTAAAAAGGAAAACATCTTGTACATGTTCTCAACCTGTGGGTTGTGACCCCTTGGGGGTAGAACAACCCTTTCACAGAGGTTTCTGAAGACCATCTGCTTATCAAATATTTACATTGTGATTCATAACAGAAGCAGAAATTACAGTTATAAGTAGCAACGAAAATTATTTTATGGTTGGAGGTTACCAAAACACGAGGAACTATTAAAGGGTCCAGCATTAGGAAAGTTGAGAACCACTGATACATATATACTGTGTGTGTGTGTGTGTGTGTGTGTGTGTGTGTGACAATTTTGTCACCTTCAAGCTGAGTGAAAAACAAAACAGAAGAGGAAAAAGGAATGGCTTTAAGTAGTCAAGAAGGGAGGGGAGGGGAGGGGGGGAGGGGAGGGGAGGGAAGGGAAGGGAAGGGGGAAGGGAAAGGAAGGAATTAACTCACAGATTGTCAGTGTTAAGTATCACAGTCATGATCAAATGAAGAGAGCAGCCTCAGAACACAAAGCTTCCGAAAAGCCGAGCAGGGAAGTGCAGCCTTCTTGAGCGAGGCAGACCACGCACTGCCTTTCCGAAGCATATTTATTGATAGTTACACAGAATTCAATTTAGGGCAGGGCAAAGTTCCACATACCAAAGCTTTGATCGAGGCACTGCTTCAAGGAACAATACAACCCACACAAAACCACAGTCCCTCTACGGGGCACTGTTCCCCATGGCCAATAGAGCAAGACGTCCAGGCTTGCTAGGAGTATCTTGTGATCGGTCAAGTGGGAGCTGCAAGCCCCTCAGAAACAACTCCATCAATCACAGAAAACAAGCGTTGATCAATCATGGATTTCTTCAAAGCCCATGCACGTCTAAATTTCTTCACATCTAATGAGTATGTCTTTAAAACAATTTCTTTACATCAAATGATTAAGCCAAATACACAGGCTTACTAATTTTCCCGTTACATCCCATGAAGGGGAGGTTCCCAATATAGCCCCACCAGGAAGCCCTTCCCCTTCTTATTGCTCTGCAGTCATCAGTCATAGAAGTCTGGTGACTTTGACGTGGATGTAACACCGTGTGGCTCTTCACGTGGTCTCACCTTGCACAGACCATTCTGTCGCTCTCCCGTCAACCTGGGTTTAAGATCTAGCGCGCTCCTTCTCGGTGCTGTCGTGCATTCCGTCCTGTGAGAGAGCCTCTATTTCACTGCTCCATTTGTTACTGTGATAAAAGATCTGAAAGAAGCTCCTTGAGGAAGGATTCTGGCTTGTGGTTCAAGGGGGTACAGTACATCACGGCTGCGAAGTGTGGATGGCTCGTGGCTGGGCAGCCGGAGCCTGAGGCGTTGGTCCTCTCACGTGGGCAGTGAGGACGCGGAGAGCAGAAGGAAGCAGGGCCAGGCTCTTCCCCATAACCTCCTTCCCCACTCACCCACTTCGTCCAGAGAGGCTCAGCTTCCTAAAGGGTTCACAAGCTGCCCAAACAGCACCTCCAGCAGGGCACCAAGGATTCAAACGCATGCATGAGCATCTGCAGGGCATTTCACACTCGAGTAAAAACACTTGTCCGTGGACATTTGAATTGTGACCGATTTAAAAAATACTAGCAAGCAATCCTGCAGTAAATATGGTCCCATTGGTCTTAGTGTGAGACCTCCGTGTTCTATGTGCCGGCATCCTCTCACTGGAGAAACACTCTCCACTAGTCTGTCTGCCTGGGCGGGGCTTTCCTACCAAGTGTCTATCTGCCTGGTCGGGGCTTTTCCTACCAAGGGTCTATCTGCCTGGTCGGGGCTTTTCCTACCAAGGGTCTATCTGCCTGGGCGGGGCTTTTCCTACCAAGTGTCTATGTGCCTGGGCGGGGCTTTTCCTACCAAGTGTCTATGTGCCTGGGCGGGGCTTTTCCTACCAAGGGTCTGTCTGCCTGGGCGGGGCTTTTCCCAGGGCGAGGCTGTATTTCTAATGTCAACAACCAGCCCTGGAGGAAATGGAGAGCACCCCTAAGCACGCTCCGCGGGTCCTCTCGAGCTGTCCTCAACGGGACTCCACCTAGTCTCCAGGTCTCTGGGACTGCCGCCCATTGTCCAGTTCCACTTGGGACCTCGTTGTTCCCGGAGGAGGTTTAGAGTTCCCTTAAGAGAGAGACATCCGGCCACCAGCTGGTGCTTTACAAAGGACAAAAAAATGGCTACCAGCTCCCCGCCCCCAAGGATTTCTTTGCAAAGTTGTTGGTTTTGAGGCTAGCTTTTCATATTAAAGATGGCAGGACTGAAGACCGCAGTCTTCAGAGGGAATCTGTAGTCACAGAACAGGGTACAACAGTTCAATGCCTGGATCTCCAAAGGCCGTCCGTTGTGGAGACAAGCGAGCTAAGGAACAGGAAGTAGAGCTGATTTTTTTTTTTTTTAATTTTCTAAACATTATGAAAAGATCACTTTAGAAAATGTCTGACAGGCTATACATAGCCACACCTCCCACGGCAGCGAGTTAAGGATGTGGGGGTGCTGAGAAGGAGAAAGGGCTCTTTTATTTTTGGCTTTATTCGATTTTGTACTTTTCCTTTAATAAGCTTGTGTTACTTTTATATAGTAAGGGACATTTACAGGACACAAGCTGTCACCCTGCCAGCTTCTCTGTGGTGTCCAAAGCAGTCCAGATAATTTAAAGAATGTTCTAGTATAAATGATTAGTAACAAAGATTAGTTTATGCTTAAGAAAATCCATGATGCCTTTAGCATTGATCAACTAATAAGCATTTATGGAGAGGGAAAAACAAAAAGAGTCAGGGGCTGGAGAGATGGCTCAGCAGTTAAGAGCTCATACTGATCTTGCCCAGTACCTGGCTTCCGCTCCCAGAATCCCCACACCAGGCATCTCACAACCCCAGGAACTTCAGCTCCAGAGGAATCCGACACCTCATGCCTCTGTGGGCACCCGTGCTCATGTGCACACGCCCACACACAACCATTAATTAATAACTTAATTTATTTATTTATAATTTATAATAATTAATAAATAATAAGAATTAATAACATAAGAAAAGAGAGAGAAGCTATTTTAGGGAAGGCAAGAGTGATGTCCCTAACCCTAACCCTGGGACCCTCATTGTACAGTAAAGCAGCAGAGGAGTCTGCAGAACATCTGTCGGATTAGCTGTTGAGAGTTTGTGCCTAGCTGAAGAAGTAGACATCTTGGAATGCCTACCTCATCATAGTGAGACCAACTGGAGTGACAGGAAGTTAGGGGTGCCTATACTTCAACTGACACTTGCAAGAAATGGCGAAAGGCAAGTGGAGTAGAATGCAGCGGCTTTCAGCCAGGCATAAGAAGGTCCCTTCCTCTGCCTCCTTGCCTGCCCCCCTACCTCTGCCCCAGGACACCCAAGAGACTCTGCAAGTCCTGCCCCCTCACTATTTCCTGCCTCTGCTGTGTTTGTCTGCTCCAGCCACCCTCAACCCTACTGCCTGCCAGGCACCTGCCATGGGCATCATGAACTAGGGCTCCCCTCTTCACCCACAGGCAAGAAGTCCTAGCAACTCAGCAGGGTGCCAGTCCCCTGCCATCAGCAATTGCTAACCTGACCAGGATCGCCCTGACCACTCCTCTCCTCAGCCACCCACCTTGACACCTATCACCAAGTCAGAAGTGCCCCACATGGCCTCACATTCCTTCTGGATGATTCCTTACCCCTGTCCCCAATTCTCTGGTAATTCTGTGTATTTCTTAAAGTCTGAAAGACTCAGATTCCATCATCATCATCTAAAAACAGCTGCCCACTAATAATATGCAAAAAAATGTAATTTTCACAGCGAACCTAAGAGACATAGGCACTATATGGTATATATAGGTACTGTATAGGTACCTATATATAGGTACTATAATTATCGCTATGTTACAGATTGTAGTTGTTGATTCAGGCTCCAGGTGGCTTATTCTTTTGTCTAATTTAATCACCGGTCCTGGTCCTGGAGCCCTGGCACATTTCAGCCTCTGTATAATCTAGTCTTCAAGCCTAAAACTGGAAGACTTCAGGCTCAGCCTCCATACAATCTAGAATGTTTAAGCCTCCTAGATTTACTGCTGACTTAGCCACTCTGACTAGCTCCTTCTGAACTTTGACTCTTCCAGTTCAACTCACTCGCTGTTCTGGCTCAAACTCTTCTCCAAAACAACTGGTTCAAACTGACCTTCTAAGCTGGCTGACTGTTTCTGGCTGAACTCTTCTGAACTGCTCGGCTCAGCTTCAAACTGACTCACTTTTCCCGTCTAACGCTGACTTCTTCTGCCGAACTGCCTCTGTGTCTCTGCCTCAGACTCCTCTCTTTGCCTCTGTGTCTTATCCCTCTCTGAACTCCCACTGCTCCATGCCTCAGTCAGCCTCTCTGCTTCTCTCCCTTATCCTCAGTCAGACTGCTTTGTTGTCTCAGTCTCTTGTCCCCTCTGTGTCTTATCCCCCATACTGCCTCTCTGAATTCTCTGAACTCCTTTTGTCTCTCTGAACTCAGAGCCTACTTTTATATTGAGAGTTGGGCATGTCCTCACTGTGATTCTATCTCAGGTTTCACTCTGCCAGCTCTTCACTCTGAATCTCAGAGTTGGGATTAAAGCTGTGTACCACTACTACCTTCTGAATACTGGGATTAAAAGTATGTACTAACATCCTTTCTACATTCCATCTTGACGACACAAGCTTTTGAATGTGATCCCTTCATAGAGACTCCTGAATATGATCCTTTCATATAGACCCTTGGATTTGATCCCTTCCCATAGACTCTTGGACTTGATCCTTTCCTAGCTATCACATAGGTCTTTCAATGTGATCCTTTCCTAGAATAGCCGTGCTGCTCTACACAAAGAACTATAGGTGATTGAGGGAAGCTGGGAGCAGGAGAGGTGGTCTCCTCTGGGAAGACCACACCAATTGGTTATCTAGTGCCAAATGGTCAGCCATGAAAACATACATACAAATAACATTATATGGCCTGAACAGATGATTGTTTAGGAATATATACATATACGTTTATATACGCAGACACAGATACATACATATATATGTGTGTATGTGTGTGTGTATGTATACATACATACATGCAACAACAATTAGTGAAAAAAGAAGCCATGAATTTGAAGAAGAGTGGGAAGGAATATTTGGGAGGGTTTGGAGAGAGGAAGGGAAGGGAGAAATGTTGTAATTAAACTATAACCTTAAAAAAATAAACAGAAGAAAAGCTGTGAGGAGAAAAAAAAATCACCAACTCACCTATGAAGGCAAAAACATCAGAATAACATTAGATTGTTCATCATTTCTTCTCAAGCCAAGCAAACATGGAATGGTGTTTTCCAATCGCAGAAAGTAAAAGCTTGCCAGCCAAGATTTCTATACCCTGAAAAGCCATCAGAGATCGGGACATTTCAGGACAAGCACAGTTGGAAGGAAGCCACTTGTGGCCACCTCCCTGGAGCTGCAAGAGACATTTAACTGAATACTACTGCAGAAGAGGGAAGACGTGAGCGGGATGATGCGACTTACAAAGGTGCTTGCATCTTAAACAAGTTTCATTATAGACCCCATTTTCCAGCTGAGTACGGTGGTCCTCAACTGGGATCCCAGAGCATGGGAGGCTGAGGAGGAGGATCAGGGTCAGCCTGGGGTACGTCGTGAGACACTGTCTCCAAAATAAAATGAGAATCCACTTTCCAAACGACAAGTAAAATAAGACGTTGCTGTGGTACGGGAGATGAAGGGGTGCAGGGTGCCTATGGTCAGTACAATCTTCACCTTCGCCTCCCCCATTTTGTCTCTGCTGGGTGATCCCCTGAGGGAGAGATACTGGGAGGATCCACAGAGAAGGTCCTGGGCTGCTCTCTTCCTGAGACCTCCTTTTGGGGAGGCTGGTGAAGTTAGGGTACTGAGAAGATTTCCCTCCCCTTCCTGGGGTTCAGAAGAGGTGAAGGGATTTTTTTTTATCTTGCATGATTTTGGAAACTACAAGTTAGAGAGGCCCAGTACATATCCCAGAGCAGTTCCACAAAATAAACCGTAAAGATGATTGTTACAAGTTCATTAGACATGGTCCCTGGTGCCGGTTACTGGCCGGCCTTCACCCCATAAATAGTTCCACAAATGCTCCACAGAAGAAAATGGACCGGCAAAAGAAATTTATGGCAAATGAACACAGTAGTTCATTCTTTTTTGGGACCCGATATGACACGCTTCCGCACTTTAAGAAATGGCACGCACAATTGCACTTTAGAAATAAAATGCAGGAGCATTTTTATAGGAAAATTTAACAGTGTACATATTAAGGAAACACAGAACTCCATCAAGAGAGAATGAGTTGCTGCTGGCAAAAAACTTTTAAAGGGCCAGTGTTCCTTTTCGGTATGCAGATGGTGGTCAGTAGGTGCCAGTCCCCTCAGCAGGGGCCATCTTGGTATGCAGGTTTGATCCAGGATGGAGCCAACATCATCTCTCCTGCGGCCTGCAAACCTTGAGGTGGTTTCAAAGAACATTTGAAAGAACATTTGACAGTTAATGGTTGGAAGCTCCTGCTGGCTGAATTCAGCTCTTCTGGTGCAGATACATTTTCTAGGTGTGCTAATTTTCCTTTTAGCTTCTCAGTTAAAGACCCATCCATCTCTTCCTGGAGCATTAACACCCACCTAGGGATGGCTTCCATGATATGCTTGCAGTGTGCACCAGGCAGCTCCTGCACATGCCAGGACCCAAAGAAAAAAAACCTGCAAGGTTTTCAGGTGAAATGGCTACATTCCTTTCCCAGCCAACAACCGCCAGCTCAGGTAGGCCATGGAGACATTCTCATTATTGATGAAATTTCAGCAAAGAAGTGGAGCAATATAGCTGATGGACCAAAATTTCCTTAGCTAAAGAATCCAGAACTCTGTCAAGCAGACTCTATTTAGCATCAGGGATATTCACTGGCCTCAGCACCCCTGGAACCTGTTTTGGCAGAAAAGATAATTAGGCTTCTGTTTTAAAAGGTCACTTTTATTGGGGTGTGGTGGTATGTGCCTTTAATCCCAGGACTCTAGAGGCAGGCAGGTGGATCCCTGAGTTCAAGGCCAGCCTGGTCTACAGAGTGAGTTCCAGGACAACCAGAGCTACTCAGAGAAACTCTGCCTTGAAAAAACAAAAAAATAAACAATAAAAAGGTTACTTTTAACCATCTCAGGAGGCAAATGGCATCAGCCACAGCAACCTCATCCTCCTCAACAGCAGACATTCTGAGCCACAATTAAACATGAATCTAAGACTACTGCATTAGTCCCAGCAATAGCAAAAATAAGTCTGCATGAGAAGCAAGCAGTAAACTACATGTCCTTTTGGGAATCCTGACCCTTTACAGGGCACACAAACCAATCAGAGCTGCTGTTAAACTGTCCGCTGAGAGAGCGGTCCCACCAGCTCCGGGGTCTTGTCATTTCCATTCATGCACTTGTAAATTAGAGCAAAGACCATCAATGGAAACGAGGGCATTGGCTTTGGGATGTTATTTTTATTACTCTACTTTGTGTACACACACACACACACACACACACACACACACACACTACGTGATGTGCATGTGGAGGTCAGAGAACAACTTTCTGCAGTTAGTTCCCATCCTCCACCCTGTTAGGCCAGGTCCCTAATGTCTCTGCTGCTGTGCTGTGTACTCCAGGATGACTGGCTTGAGAGCTTCTGGATGATTCTTCTGTCTCCAGCTCTCATCTCCCCACAGGAATGCTGTGACTTCAAATACGTACCGCCACATCCAGCTTAATTACACAGTGTGCATGTCCCTAAGCATGTGCACGTGTGCGTGAAAAAGTCAGAGGACAGCTTGCAGTCCTCTCCTACCTTGTGAGTCCTGAGGATGGAACTGAGTTCCTCATGTTTGGCAACAAGTGACTTTACCAGCTAAACCATCTCTCTAGCGCCACATCTGACATTTTACTTGGGCTCTGGGGAATCAAACTCGGGTCATCAGGCCTGTACAGCAAGCACTTTTACCCACTGAGCCATCCCGTGTGGCCCCATAATTATATACTTTTGAAAACATAGATTTTATTCTAATCATAAACACAGTGACTTGTTTTTTTCAACTAGAAGTTTTCAGGGCAGAGAGGGGTTGGCTCAGTGGGGTAGATGCTTGCCTTCCAAGATGAAGATTTTAGTCAGATCTTCATAACCCAAATAAAAATGGGGGTGGCACCAGGGGCTTGTGGGCTGGGGGGATGGGGGGCGCTGAGGCAGGAGGATCCCTGGGGCTCACTGGCCATTCAGTCTAGCTCCAGCCAATGCACAGCCCCATCTCAGAGGTGGTGAACTGTGTTCCAGAGGATGACACCTGGCTTGTTTAGCCTCTAGCCTCCATCTGCACACGTGCCTGCATACACACCCGCAATACATACATGTGCCTGCACGAATACACACGTGCAAAAAAGAAAATTTCTGAAATTCAGACAGATATGAGGGAAAAAAGAAGTACCTGAAATCCTAGCTGGGTTCTTTGCTATTCATATATTCATATGATACATAGCATATTATATATTACAACATTAGACGTAAGCATATGGTTTTGTGTTTTCTTAATCAATTGCTCTGAACTTTATTCTGTGTCATTATGCTTTAAAACTATGTCTTTTAGCCATGAGAACCCACCATAAGCTATCTTTACACTTGACTCGTGTGTAACGCTAACCCAGGGTTTTGTGTCTGCTGAGCACACGGTCTGCCACTGAGCTAAATCTCAGCTCCCACGTCAGTCACTGTTCACTTTCTCTGTTGCATGGCTCCTCCTGGAGAGATGGACACAGATGCCTCTTCACCCCACATAAGTCCCACAAAACAGACCAAAGAGATGACTCCACAGGAGTAGCTTGTTGAGCCAGAGAGTTTACTGAGCCTGCTTCCACCACCACAGGTCTAGGTTACTTACAGGAGCATGGTCTTACAGCAGCAGCTGTCAACCTGGGGGTCGAATGGCCCTTTGACAGGGGTCGCCTAAGACCATCTGCATATCAGATATTTACGTTATGACTCTTAACAGTAGCAAAATTACACTTATGAAGTAACAACGGAAATAATTTTATGGTTGGGGTCACCACAACACGAGGAACTGTATATTGAAGGGTCGCAGCATTGGGAAGGTTGAGAACCACTGGCTTACAGGATGACTGAGAAGGCTCACCCTAGCTTGGGTGGTGATGACCGCCAGTAAGCTGCAGATGGTTCCTTTGTGTAACTAGCACCTTCTCAGACCATGTGACAGCTGAGACAGAATTACTTACAGCTAGGGAATAGGAATGGGGGTGTGGGGGTGGAGTGATATGGGGAGGGAGGGAATGGCTGGAATCTCAATAGTCTAGTGACCCTTCCCACCACCTCCTATGAGGGTTTACCAACATGTGCCATCTTGTGGGGGTCATGTAAGGGTCACTGCCACTCTAAGGTGGTAACAGCGAGCTGTGCTTGGAAAGCATCTCATGGCAGCCTCTTACGTCTTACATAAGAGGTCGTTTATTTTTAGCTCAACTCTTGGAGGTTGGGGCTCTTGGCACCCGAGAGTTAATCACACCCATTTGGAGCCTCAGCTGAAGCATGAGAGTCAACCTTCTTATCTGGCCCTGAGTGCAAAGATATTAATACATCGCGGGCAGTGGCTAAGAGAAGGCCACGGAAATGCAGGAATGGGGGGGCCACTTTCAGCTACTTGTTTCAGTCTTTTTTGGAGGGGACCAGGTAGAGAAAGAAATAAGGATATTAAAGATAAGGAGAGCAGGGTATGGTGTAGTGTGGTGGTGCGTGACTTGATCCCACACTGGTGGGGGGGGGCAGTGGCAGGTGGCTCTCTGTGAGTTTGAGGCCAGCCTGGTCTACATATCCAGTTCCTGAACAGTCAGGCCTACATAGTGAGACCTTGTTTCAAAAAAACACAACAAATAAGGCGGAAAGAAAGAGAAAGAAAGAAAAGGAGAACATAATTATTACGTATTCTGTGTTCTGAAGTGTGTCTTCTATTATTCTGTCTTCCAGGAAGGAGGAGCTTCTTTTCACATATGAGTGAGGAAAGTTGTAAGTGCCAGTTAGTGCATCAGTGGGTATGCCTACAGCGGACAGTCGTTCAACTCTTTTAAAAGAAAGAAATCCAACCATAGGCTACAACGTTGAGTCTGGAAGTCACTCTACAAAATAAGACAGTCCTAGCTGGGTCTGGTGGGTCACACCTGTGTTTCCAGCAGAGGCAGGGTGAGTTCCTGAAGTTCAAGGCCAGCTTGAGCTGAAGACGCAGATCCAGTCCCAAAGAAACAAAGACTAAATAAATAAACCAAACAAATTATTTAAAATAAGGAGCGGGGGAGGGGGTCTGGAGAAATGGTTCAGCGGTTAAGAGCACTGGCTGCTCTTCCAGGGGACCCAGGTTCAATTCCCAGCACCTACACGGCAGCTTACGACCTCCTGTGACTCCGGTTCCAAGGAATCAGACGTCGCCGCCTTGTCTCCATGAGCACCAGGCATTGTACATGATGCATAGACACACACGCTGGCAAAACCACCCATACACGTAAAATAATAATCTAAGTAAAATGAAATAAGGCAGTCCTTGGAGGAGAAATCCTGCATGAACCCACTTAGAGGAGGGATCTAAAATAGGCTCATAGAAACGTGAGTGGTGGTTTCCAGAGGCTAGGCAGAGGAGGCAGTGAGAACCGACGATCAGAGGAAGAGAGGCAGGAGCTTCCTTCAGATTCAGCCAGTAAAGCCAAATTAGTGAGCTTCAGGCTCAGTGAGAGGCCCTGGCTCAAAAAATAAGTAGAGGGCTATTGAGAAAGACACGATGCCAGGCTCTGGTCTCTACACACATGTGCACATACGTGCATGCACACCCCCACACGTGCACATAACCACACGGCATATAGTTCATGTACATATACCACTCATGAGGGGGGACCCAAGTTCTCCCCAGTTCCAAACTCTCTGGCAACTACGGCTAGCCCTCCGTGAGCCCACTGTGGATTTGTGTGTTCTGGCTATTCCACGTAAGCGGAAGGCTGTGTGGAGATGGAAGATGACGTCAGGATGGGTACAGAATGATGACGCTTGTTATGCTAAATAGTGCTGACGGCTGTGCAACATTATGAATTATGCATTTAACACGGTCAAATTGTACACTTTAAAGTGGCTGGCATGGTCGACCTTATGCTGTGGGTATTTTACCATAATCAAATTTAACACCCAAACTTGGGGGCTGGAGAGATGGTTCGGTGATTGAAAGCAATAGCTGCTCTTCCAGGGGACCCAGGTTCAATTCCCAGCTCCACATGGTGGCTCACAATAACTGCAGTCCTAGATAAGTGAATTTAACTAAAACAAGATTGGGCTTTTTTTTTTCCTTCAAAATTAAGGTATTATAGCTGATAGCTACTGTGTGAGCTCACCCAAGAAAGACAAAAGACAGTTTCTCCATCATGCAAGCCTGCCTGACCTAACAGAGGGCCAAGTCTGCAATGGCAGACGCCATCTTAGGACTGAGAGGACCATCTGATCCCAGGTGTTTTATTGATACAAAAACTTCACTCCCTCATCCACAGGCCTCATTTACCTTAATTGAAAAGTCTCTAACACCTGCAGTCTCTGCCAGTCGACTTGATGCCTATGGCTGGAAGCCAGAACTGAGGTCTCACCCAAGTGTTCCTCAGAAACCAGGTGCAGAGCCTACAGGGGATTAGGGCTCCCCAATAGCATAAACAAATGTCCTTTAACACGAAGATTTGGGGTGGGGTGTAAGGTATTTGAATGACGATGGCTCTGTCCTAGAACAATGAGCAGGTGCAGGTGCAGGCTGAGGAATCAGAATCACAGATTTGCATCTAGCCCGCAGATGGAAGCTGCCGAGGTTTAGGCAGCCCTTCCCCCAACGGTGTGCAAGACAATTGTTTTAAAGTTACATGAGCATAACTGGAAATAAATTTCCCCAACAAGGCATAATTTAACAAAAATCTATTAACAGAAGAATCTGGGTGTCTCTTCCGGAGCACTAGGATACATAGCACAGCTAAGAAGGAATTGCTTCCGGGACGGCTCATTTTCTCCTCCAATGGGAAGGCTGGATCTCCCTCTTCTGGGGGCGTGGCAGAAGCTACAGGCCTTAGCACTGGAGAGATAACAGCAGATTCTAAGGTGTCTGTTGTGGCTGTTCTAAACATCATGGTATTCCCAAGTGAGAGGACTTGGTCTGACTTGGAGTCGTTTGTCACTCAAAACTCAAAGACTGGCAGGGTGCTGGTAGTGCACGCCTTTAATCCCAGCACTCCGAAGTAGAGGCAGCCGGATCTCTGAGGTCAGCCTGGTCTACAGAGTGAGTTCCAGGACAGCCAGAATTACAACAGCGAAATCTTGTCTCGAAAAAAAAAAAAAAAAAATTCAAAGACTCAAGAATCCAACACCCAATCTGAGTGTGGTGACTCAGGCCTTTAGTCCCAGCACTGGGGAGGCAGAGGCAGGGGTACTTCAGTGAGGCCAGCTTGGTCTACACAGTTCCAAGACAGCCAGAGCTACATAGTGAAACTCGAACAATAAAACAAGTCCAATATAGAGCCTCAAGCTTAATGGCTGTGCTTTGTGATCTCGGCTGCACATTAAAGTCATGAGGGAGTCAGATGTCGAGTGTGAGACTGGACATCTGGCTTCAGTGTTCTGCAGGTGTCTCCAGTGTTCAGAGTTCCCAGTGTGACGCTCGATGATCAAGAGGCTGGAAACACTGTCCATCTATCAGCAGAGCAGAAATGACACTGAGGGCGAAGAGTCCTGATCACCCCCCAAATCCTACTCAAGTTGTTACGAAAGCGCTGGGCAAGCAACGAAGGTGGAAGAAACACTGTGGGGACAGAGGAACTTCATTCACCTTGCACTGTTGGGCCCCTCAGTTCCCTGGGTCTCTGCGCGGAGACCGCGGGGGATTACTTTGGACGGTAGGAGGCGATGTTGCCCACAGCGTTCCGAGGCTTCTAGCCGATAATCCTTAGCAGAGAAGCTGCTATTCGCAGTTAGAGAGACTATGTGCTCAAAAGTAAACTGGCCCCTGGTCCCTGTTTTTAAAGAGGAACTTTTGTTCACTTGCTGACTTCTGGGTGTTTTTTCTTCTCTCCCTGGTGCCAGGCAGTTTTCCGTTTGCCCCCTCTCTAGTGTGGAAATGAACTCCCAAAGCCAACTGACCCATGGAAAAAGCACCTGCGGCGGCTGTGACCATCCCTGGATGCAGAGCCTAGAACCTGGTTTCCTCTGCACTGGGGCTTCCAGCTGCGTGGCTTCCCGCGCTGCCTCTTGTGGACCCTGAGCCCGGAGTCTGAGTAGACCCTTCTCCAGTCCCCGAGTCTGCTTTTGTTTTGGGCTCGAAGGTACGATTTCATTTAGTGGGAATTCTCTGTTGCTATATAAACAAGCCTTCTAAAAATTAGACACCCGGCGGCACAGAAAGGCAACCGAGGATTGGGTGCCAAGTCTCTAGGGAAGTAAATTAAGTTGGCAAAGAGAAGGCCTTTGGCAGACGTGGCATTGAAGCCTTGCTCTGGTTAATTGGAGTGTGGTCTCCAAAGTTAATGTTTATAAGCTTGTAGTCTCAATGAAGTCCGAGGACATTCAAGTTTCAGAGTAGAAAACTGAAGTGGAATGCTTTTGGAAAGATGACCTTTCCACAGATGAGAATTTATTCCTAGCTTTTTCCTTCCGGAAGGCGAAAATAAGTTGAGAAGCCGTGACGGGTAGGACATGGTGAAGCGTGGGGCAGGCTGGGACACCTGAGGGTGGGGATGAAGCTGTCTCTGAGGTGATTTTAATCTTCACCTGACAACCTGGCAATCAGACAACCCCGTGGCTTCTTGGGAGTGGTTTCTCATCTTTCTCAAAGTGACTCTGTTCTAGCCCCATGCCACCTGGTAAGGGAATATACCCGGGAGCATTTGGGAGCTGCAAAGGACAGTGCTCAACGGATTAACTCAACCCAGAAGCTGGGTTGTACATCCTGCCTCACTTGAGGTGGCACAGCGGGATCCAGACGGAGCTGGTCTGCGGTTTAATTAGGAGTTTTGGCTTTTTTCTAATCTCACCATCAGTCGGCAAGGTTCCATTTTTCCCTTGGCCTCTCCTGTCTTTTCGTTGCAATTAATCAGGGAAAAATAAGAGTGATATATTTCCTACCTGTAGGTGGCAGTATTTCAACAATATGCATCATTTAAAGTTTGTTTTTTTAGAAATCATCATGCAAAATTATAAAACATTTTATTTTATATATATATGAAAGTCAAGTACACACAAAACTATGGCGTGTCACAAGGGACCCTACTGTCCCCAGCAGTCACTTCAACCTTTGCTACCTAAGCAAGCTTGCTTCATTATCTCACACACACCCCCTTCCATTCCTCTAGTTTATTTTGAAGCAGGTCTCAAACCATTACAAAATTAAAACAGAGGACGTCATGACACCATTTGTAAAGTGCCTAAAAAAAAAATTTAGTGGCATCTCGGGACTCTGACAAATAAGAAACAAGATGAAAAGCATCAAATTCCACACGCTTATTTGATAATACCACACACAGTCGGAGAGTTGTGTAGGCAGAGCGTCCGCGGGTGATAGAAAAGGCGCTGCTTTCATTTCTCTAAGTGACCGCCAGGTTAGAGAAGTGACAGAATGAAAAATGGCGAGGGAGAGGACACACACTTGGGGTTAAAAGAGCAAGAGCCAGACAGAAGTTTCTGCAGAGCGAGCAGCTGGATATAGAAAGGGAATAGGAACAAGCCAGGATGGGAAATTACTGACTTGTTAGAACAAAGCCATGACAGCTGCTGGCTCTAAAATTAGGAACAGAGTCGAAGTTTCAGAGCACCCCCTCCCCCAACAACTCACAAAGGCTCAGTTCACCCAGCACCTTCCAGAGCCATGTCAACTCTCAGAGAGTGTGGGTGAGCTACCAACGGGTCTGTCATCCCGCAGTCCCTCAGTTGTCCGATGCTTGCTACCCGCTGAGAGCAGGGCTGTACCTCTCTCTCTGACCGGGCTGCCGTTGAGTGACAGCTCACTGAAAGTCAAGAGCAAGAGGATTGTGTCTCTAAAGTGTGCTAGTGTCTTCTGTGTTTTACTGAGGTTTTGTTTTCACAGACGATCCAGAAAAGCCATGGTGTGACTTGTCCCTAAGCACAGGATGACCGCAGTACCCTACTTACACCATAAGGACCGTGAACATTCAGGCAACTGGGTGATACGTTCTTTCTTAACTGTCTGATGCAGAAATTTAGCCACATAAAGAAGAAGAGAGAGCAGAAAAAGAGAAAATAAGAAATATAATTTTGAAAGGGACCCTACGCGATGTTCTGTCCCAGGGCACATTTGTCTTTGGGGTGAATAGAGAATACCTGAAGGAGCCCATCAGCATCTTGGCATGCATATATGGTATACATGGTATACATATGCATAATGGTATATAACATCCATCGGGAAGTCAACTACATCACTGAGCATCAAACTCAGGGATTCATTTGGTCACTGACTAGCTCATAGACTTGGGAATTGTTCTTGAGTCCGTCAAAGTTGGAGATTTTAAATAATGTCTTAAAAAGTCCTGCTTCATCCCCCTCAGCTAGAGAGCCAGGGTAATGTCATCACAGACGTCCCTGGCCTTACAATGGCGTTGTGTCCTGTAAACCTCTCATGAGTTGAAAATACATTTAATGTGCCTACCCTAGTGGACACCACAGCCTAGTGATGTGGTGTAGCATATGGACTGACTGGGAGCTGTCAATCACTGTCAACTACCAGCTCCGCAAGAGAATGCCGCTGGCCCAGTCGAATTTTCAAATTCAAAATACGATTTCCACTAAATGGGTAACACTTGTATACTTGTATGAATGTTAAAAACCTGTAAGTCATCTGAGGGTGGTTCTCACCATCAATACTTAGAAAAACGAGGCAGGCAGGATGCAAGCTCAAGGCCAGCCTGAACTTCAGAGTGAGACTCCGTCTCAGAAATCCCCCAGCCCCAAAATTTCAGTAGTCAGGAACAAGGGGCTTTGAATGTTTGCACCTAAAATATTAGCTTCCAACTGGACAGAATTATCCTGGCACCATAGAGTTCTCATTAACTACTACATGGTAGTCCTGACAGGGAGTTGCTGTACGAAAGATAGATAAATGAATTTGTGAATATCGTCCACTTTCTAAACTACCCAGGAACCAGGAAGCTGAAGGTGTTCTTTCCTAACTGAAAGGAGCCATGACTAGAAGCTGGAGGGTGATGTGATCTGTGCTTTGAGCTGTAAAACGACAGAGGGAGAAGGTTCTAGAAGCTCCAAGAAAGGACAGGTTATGGAATCACCAAGCAGGAAGGGATGGTTTGAAGTGATTTTGGTGGAGGAGAATGAAGGCAACCAGAACATGCAGTCTCTCTTCAGGATCAATATGCTTGTGTATTCTTATGTGGTTTTGGTTTGTTTATTTTGTTTGAGACAGGGTTTCTCTGTGTAGCCTTGGCTGTCCTGGAATCTACTCTGTACACTAGGCTGGCCTTGAGACTCAGAGGTCTGCCTGTCTCCCAAGTGCTGGGATTAAAGGCCTGCACCACCACCGCCAAGCTCTCCCGTATGTTATTTATGGTTCATTGATTAGGAAACTGTGGTTAGTGAAGACCAGGGAAAGGTCACGTCTGTGCAAACAAGGACTTTTCAACTCTGGCTCTGTGGACACCTGGGTCCAGATGATTCTTTGTCATGTTCTTTTTAGTAGAAAGTTTCACAGCACCCCTACCCCCTATCCCCTAGATGCCAGGGGTACCATTCCCACCCCCAGCTGTGACAGCTGGAGAGGTCTCCACATATTTACACATGACCCCTGTTAAGCCATGTCGCCTGGCAGAGACCAGTGGCATGCATGTGCAGCCATTGACACAGGACTGACACCATCAAAACAGCTGGTTACATCAAGTGGAATTTGAGATGCCATCTAGGACAGATGTGACAGAGATAGATGAAGAGACGCTCATTTGGGGAATTAAAAAAAAAAAAAAAAAAAGAGCTGGAAGCTAATCCTTCCTTAGTAACCTAGAGAATGCAGATCCAGAGCTTTGCTGACTATAAGCAATGTCAGTTGAGGAAAGGCTTTCTTTAAACCATGTGGCGGTATAAATGACAGCTGTCAAACATCTTATGGGACTCCACTTAAAAAGTCCAACTGCTATAGACAGAAAGTGGGGTGGCGGTGCCAGGAATTGAAGACAGAAAATGAAAAGTTGTTATTTAGTGGGTTGGGTTTCTGTTTTGTAATGTGGAAAGAGTGTGGTGGGTGGTTCTCACGACAATATAATGCGCCGAACACTACTGAACTGTACAATTAAAAAGATAAAGATGTTAAGTTTCATGGCGTATGTATTTTACTCCAGTTTCTAAAACAATGCATTGAGTTTACCCCATTGGTGGTGGAGATTGCTGAGGGCAGGGAATGAACAGTCTGCAGACATTTAACCATCCAGGCTAATAACCCCAAAGAAGGGCTCTGATTGGCCTGGTCTCAGACCCATCTGTACCTGGAAGCAGTCAGCAGTGAACAGGATGGAGGTGCCGTGATTTTCAAAGGCTGTAAGAGAGAAGAAAGGACAGATTCATGCATCTGACCCGATTAACTCTAGCCAGGGGTAAGGAGCTTGCGATGCCAGCTCTCATTCAAATCACATGGCAGGTGTGGACAGAGAAGCAGGATCCAGAAAGGTGGAGGACAGGCACGAGGGTCAGGCAAACAAAGCTGGCAGCGGCCCAACAATCCATCACCACAAATACGATGCAGCAGTTTGTCTTCGTTGCTCCCTGTTATCACGGTCACCAAGCTGGAATGCCATTGGCTGGATCCACCCAGGGCTCAGCAAGCCGTGTTCACAGTCATCACAAAGTCTGCTGAAGAGCTCCAGCTTCCGCTAGGCAAGGCTATGATTTAGGAAAGCCAGACCTATTCTGAGTAGGAGCCTGTGCTTCATGAATGGAGAAGGGGCTGAAGCTGACACACTTGGCTTCGTTCATCATCCTATGGGTAAGGAATGCCGTGGGCAGAACCACACCCCCACGGACTTTACAATTAATGAGCCGGACGGACTGAGTTCACAGCACAGCTCTGCCTTTTTGCAGGGTCATTCCACCTCTGGGAGTCTCCAGTGCCTTGTGAAAATGAACACAGGTGGCAAGGTTCAGCATCTGTAGGCTCGCTCTCTCTCTTCCATTTTTCCCTCTCTCCTCTCCCTCTTTTTTTTTTGGACAGAATCTCACTATGCAGCCTAGGTTGGCCTCAAACACGTGATTCTCCTGTCTAAGCCTCCTGAATACTAGGTTTGTAGGAGTGCACCAATACAATGGCCTTTTGAGTGTGCACATGAGTGTGTGTGTGTGTGTGTGTGTGCGTGGGTGCACGTGTGTATTCGTGTCCTGTGCACACATGTGGTAGCCACAGGTCACCACTTGTCATTCTTCAGGAGCCATCCACCTTGGTTTATAACTCAGAGTCTCTACCCTGTCCCAGAACTTGCCAGCTCGGCCAGGCTGTCTGGCCGAGGGGATCCATGTGTCTCTGCCTTCCCCCAGCATTGGGGTTACAAGCACAGGCTCCTTATATGGGTGCTGGGGATTGAACTTGGGTCCTCACTCTTGCAAGAAGAGCACTCCACTTGACTGAGCCACCTCCCACTCCGGACTCCCACCCACACCCAGCTTTTTTGTTTTAAATCAGGGTTCTCAGGAGGGCATCTAGATGCCACAAGGCAATCAGACCCAGCCAGGCAGCCCCAATGCCAGACAGCCGCAGCGGAGCCTGATGAAGACAGAGTGCAATGGTGTCTGAAATGAGACATTCTGTGGTCTTTTGGCGACAGACCCATCCCTGTCCCTGGCTTTGCTGAGGTCGCCTCCCACCCACCCTGTCTCCCCCGCCAGCCAGTTTTCCTCCAGCCTGTTTTCTGACACGTGACTTCTTTCTACCTTTCGCTACTGTTTATTTGCAGCTCCATCAGTGCCTGGTGGCCTCGTGCCATCCGTGTTTCAGCTTCTGCTTTTGCTACTGAGTTTCCCTTGAACCTTCGGGCTGCATCCACAGAAAGGACTCTGATGGGGCCTGCTGATTACCACCGACCCTAAAGGCGTTTTCAGTGGGTTCCTTGCAGGCTGCTGATCCTCTGTGTGTGGGCTGATCTCCAGGCAGCTCCTCCTCACAGACACCACACGCCAGGGGCGGGATTTCACGGCGCAGAAAGGGGCCACCTAAGGCTTCTGTGACACCTGTGCTGCATGGCTCGGGCAGAGCTGCTCTCTGGAGGGGTCAGCGGATGGGAAGTGGAAAGATTGCTTGAACCCGTGAAAAATGCTCTTGTCCCTAAGACATCCCTGTGCTATGGTGTAGCCACTGTGTTGGGCACTTCAGGGACCCGAATGGGACACGGGGATTCCCTGCCTCCCGAACACACTGCGCTACGGAAACAGTCCTATACAGCGATAGGGAGGGTGGAAAGGAAGGATCCCAAGGGCTCCCAGAATGGGCCACAGACTAAGGGAAGCGTTAGATAGAAGGCTCATACGTGGTGCGCAGCCTTACATGCAGGCAAATACTCATTCACATACAAACAAATCTCTTTTTTTATTAAAGTATTAGATGGGGAAGAGCAAGATTATAGAAGACGTTGAAAGGCTTTGTTCTCCTTGTGGACACCAGAGGGTTTTAAAGGAACAACTTTCTAGCGTAAGCAGGACATGAATTCAGATCCCAGAAATTATGGTGGTGGGATTTACAGGCAGGCAACCTACCGGTAAAGACCAAAGCAATTATGACAGCGAAGACAGAAGGGGAGCAGAACCCCGGTCAGTATGTGGGGGTATGGGATAGCGTTGGACAATGACCAGAAAGGCAGAGAGGCATTTTATAGATTTAAGACCCTCTCCTCCATGGCTGTTCCAAAAAGCCGTCATTGCATTGATCCAGCACTCTGGCTGTCCCCGCCCTGCCCTCAACTCCGGCGGCTTTCTCACCAGAGCCCAGCAACGCCTCCCACCCGCTGCGTCAGATGACTGGAGTGCTCCGCGGTGTCCGTCGATGGCGTGGACACCAGCTTCAAGATCTCCACCAAGGACTTGAAGGAGAAGACGTGGAGGAGGCAGAGAATGAAAAAGATGCCCCTGCGGATGGGAACGCTAGTGAGGAAGATGGGATCCGGAGGCTGAGTGAGGTAGCCGAGGCAGAGGATGCAGAGGAAGATGAGGCCGAGGCAGCCACAGGCCAGCAGGCAGGTGAAGACGATGAAGGTGATGATGCTGATACCCCAAAGCTGGAGACAGATGAGGATGACTGGACAGCATAGAAGGAAAGATTAAGCTGAAAAGGCTGCCATGGCTGGTTCCCCGCCCAGGCTCCTAACGGATGTTAGGACGTGCAGTGGGCAGCCCCACAGGAAGACACGCGCACGCCCCACACCGCACCAAAACCACAGTGTGAATTTGCAACAGGGGAGAAAAAAAGAGCCCAAACCCCAGGTGCTACTCTTCTTCTCTAAAGCACTTTAAGGCGAAACTGATTTACATTTTACATTTTTTTTTGTAATGTTGATAGAGTTCGGGAATTTTTTAAATGATAAAAGTGACAGCATTCTCTGTCCTCATTCTGATTTTTCTTGTCACGTGACCATGTTCATTATACTTTTTAAAAAAGAAAAAGCTTTTTTAAAGTAAAGGCAACAGCAAAGCAAGTCTTACTGTAAACATTTCAATAACTTTAATTTTTTTTCCTTTTTTTTTTGTGTGTGTTCACTTAATTGTACTATAAAGTAGTTGGTTTGTAAGAGGTAGTTAAAAAAGCCAAAGATAAAATATTTCTTTATTTTCCTCCTTTTTTTTTTTTTTTTTTTTTTTTTTGGTCTGTGAAGTTGCTGTGTCCTTATTTTTTGTCTGTTTGATGTATTTGTGAAGGAATGTCTAACAACAGAGCAACGATAAATCATAATTTTATTTTGCTGAGTTGTTCTAACAAAAATAGATTTTATCTCTTTAGAACAGTTTCTGTTTCGTGGCAAAGTTGAGTGGAAAGTTCAGCTCTTTGCCATGGACTCCCACCCTCCCACCCACATCAAAATCTCACAGCAAGAGGGACCTGCTTTTTCCAGGGAATGACATTACATTAACACATCATTATTGCCTGGAGTCCACTGTTGTCAGTGGAGTTAACTTGGGGTCTATACAATCCCTGGTTTCTCCAGTATCATCCAACGTGTTTCCCCGGCCCTGAGCTCTGCTGCCAGCGCTGTCTCCTCAGCCTCCTCTGACCCAGCCAACCCCCTCTGACCCAGCCAACACCCTCTGACCCAGCCAACACCCTCTGACCCAGCCAACCAGTGGAAACTGCTGATCCTTTTCCCCCTGTTTCCATAGCTTTACCCAACCCCCACCCCAAATACCAGTTGGAACTTCACAGTCCGGTTAGTTCACCGTGGATTGGCTGTTTTCACTTGGTTATATGTGAGGCTCTGGCGTGTCTTCCCATGATCCCCCAGTTATCTCTTCTGGACATATCCCATAATTACGTTCTTCTGGTGCTTGGAATTTGGGTATAAAGACAACAGGCATCAAACCGGAGGTCACAGCATGTAGAACTCGGTTGAGATCCTGGTGGCAGGTATGAGGGGTGAGGGGGTGGGGGATAGAGGGGTGGGTGATGAGGGGGGTAAGGGGGGTGCCTGGGAGGATGCATGGGCTAGAAAGGGAACCTGGGCAAGGGCAGCCTTTACCTCCAGGGAAAGGGAAGGAATGAAAACTGGCTCAGCAGGAGAGGAAGACAGTGGGAAAGGTGAGAGAAGAATACCAGGAGAATGTTCTCTGGCAACTCAGAAAGAGGAAATACAAGAAAAACAGGCTGACAAATAGCATCAAAGGCGACAGAGAAGCCAGCCCCAGATTGGTTCTATCCGTGAAGGCTGGAAAGATCGAGATTGAGGCCAGAGAGCACACTGCAGGATATAGACAGGGTAGTGTGAAGCAGGAGGAGGTGCATGGCCCCGGCAGGCTGCGCTTCTGAGTATTTCACTCAAGGTGACAGGCGAGGGGAAGCAACATTATTGTTGCTTTCTGTTTGGAGGTCATGGGGGGGGGGGGGAAGTAAACCGGTGCTATATAGAGAGATGGGGAAAAAATCAAGTTCAGAGAGTCCTGTTCAAGTTTAAAACATCAAACCTGTCAAGTTAGTGGAGCTTCCACAGATGAGTCAGACCCCGCTAAGGCGTACCTCATTTGGCTCTTAGGTACCGGGCGTGACTCAGAAATACTGACAAAGAGCCATGTGTGCCGCGTTCTATTACTGAGCTGCACCTATGCAGCTGTCAAACAGTGACTTAAGAGATGGCACAGCTGGCGGAACAGCGGAAATACAGAGGTAACATTTCCCTTTGTGGAACTTGGTGAACCTGCACCTTAGAATGCCCTGAGGCTGTGGATGTGGACCAGTAGACATATTCCTTCCTCTATATTGAAACCAGGGGATGCACAGATTCTCTAGCTCGTGAAATTGATTTTTTAAAATGGCAGTACACATAATGGTAAGAGTAGAACCTAGGAACTGTCAAGATGGCTCAGTGGGTGAAAGTACTTGCCATGTAAGCTTGATGACTGAGTAGAATTCCCAGCATCTACATGGTGGAGGGAGAAAAATATCAAAAGTTGTCCTCTGACTTCTACACATACTCAGAGGCATCTTTTCTCTCTCTCTCTCTCTCTGTGTCTCTGTCTCTCTCTGTGTCTCTGTCTCTCTCTCTCAGACACACACACACACACACACACACACACACACACACACACACACACACACACGTCCCTGGGCTTAATCCTCAACACAGGGTGAAGGGGGCAGAGACAATGAAATAGAACTAGCTTGAATTTGAAGTCCTCTGCTGACCTCTTAGGAGCTGGGAAATCTCAGGAGAGTCACTTATTCAGAAACAGGAAAACAGCATTGTGGGCACTGATGCAGGTACAGTAAGGTCACAAATCTTCAGTGCTTGGCTCAGAGAATGAAGGCGTGGGCCACATAGCAAGACTGTCGTAAAAACCAAAGCAAAACAAATGTAAAAAGAATGGGGAAATGATCCTGTCCTAAGTTAAAACCAGCTGTTAATAGATGCCAAGCAAGCAAATCCATACATACCTTCCATCCCCTATACCAGAGGTTGGAAATTTAGGAAATAAGGTATCCGCCTAATTCCTTTTGCATAGTTTTGAAAGCCTCCGATTCCTCAGAGTGGGTTTACAAACACAGCCGATGTCTAAGATGGATGATTCTTCCTTATGGCTGATACCATCTTCAGCAGCATCTTTCACCTCTGCTCACAAGTGCCTGCGACTGCTACCTACTGCCTCCTGTTTGACCACCAACATCGTCTGTAGATTTCAGAAAGCCCTTCCCTGGGAAACAAACTGGCCCCCTATTGAGAGCCGCCTGGTAGAGTGGGCAATTTTCCTGGGTTTTGTATGGTTAGTTGGCAAGTCTGTCATTTTTTTCTTTCTTTTTTTTTCTTTTTGGTTTTGAGACAAGATGCCTTGACTGACCTTGAACTCAGAATATAGCCAATCCTGGTCTTAAACTCTTGATTCTCCTGCCCCAGCTTCCCAAGTGCTAGGATTACCAGTGTGCATTGCTACACCTCGTTCTAGGTTTGCTTTTTATACTACACATAGGATCCAGTTTTATCAAGAGATTCTGGCTACAGAAGGTATTTCAAACGTCTAAATGGGTTTGGGAAGTCGAGGCAGGGGGAAGTCTGCGAAGTAGCTCCAGTCAAAGGAGAATGATCATGTTCAACATGATCTCTGCACAATACAGAAATTTCTGAAGCTGTAGGGCCTGGGACAGAGTACCCCTCCAGCCAGCCTCAACCCGGATCTATTTCTGCTTCTCCATGTCTGTGTCCAGTGCCAGCTACATCTGTACTTGGTATCAGTGCAAACATTCAAGAGAAGAACCTAATTGGTCCAGCTCACTGTCCCAAACCACTCTCGTGAGTCGTGTTCTGCTCGGAGTAAGGACGGGCCATCCAATCAGCAGTATCCAAAGCTGGAGTGGAAGTGGGGTCCCTTGCTTCAGAACAACAGGAGCTGCAAACAGGCACTCAAATGCATGGGACCCCACTATGAGAGGTGTGAGGGGCAGAGAGAAGAGAGCCCTCAAGGTCAGCCACATAGCATGTACTAGAATGTTCTTCTGGAAGGTTAGTCACACTCTATATTTTGTTTACCCATTTGTTTGTCTCTGGAAACTTAGGGTGATTCTGCATTTGGGCTATTACGGGTGGAACTGGGTCATTTTTGAACGCTAATTCTTTGCCCCAAGAAATCCCTAAGTCATAGGCAAACTGGGACAGTCACCCTAGACATGATCCAACTATCAAACCCAATAGAAGCTTGGACATCAGTGCAAGAGAGCAAAGCTGTCCAGTCGGCGAGCCACACCTGCACAGAACGTGATTCTGGTGTTCTAGGAGGAGTGGCCCTTTCTGCCGTGCCTGGAGTACAGCATAGGCTAGAGAGGGGACTGTCAGAGGTCCCCAGTGGACCATCCAGCTCTCGGTGACAGAATGATAGAATCTATTATCTAAATTGGATACCAAAGATAAATCTGCCCCGCAAAGACAGAGAGAGAGAGAGAGAGAGAGAGAGAGAGAGAGAGAGAGAGAGGGCCTCCTCCATAGCATTCATTTTGCTCAAACTTGGCCTTTCTCATAAAATACCAAGATAAAGGTACATCAGAAATCAAATCCCACAAAGCAGAAGGGTTTTCCGTTCACAGGCAACTGCATATTCAGTAAATATGATATCTGCTTCTTATTCCGTGTTTGTGCATTATTTCTTAAACGCACTCACTGCTAAAGGTTCCAGATTTTTAAGGTGCTTTCTTTCACACTGCATCATTGGGAAGAAACAGCGTTCAGCTTCTGGCCTGCAGTGCAGAGATTTTGGTATCACTGGAGTCCATCAGACCAGGCTTCTCTTTTCCAGGCTGTTGCAGAGCTTGCTGTGTGGCAAAGACTGGGGCCAGTGGGTTTGGGGGAGGTGGGATGTTCTGTTTGCATTGGTTTCCCAGCTGCTAGTGCTGACAGATTTGAACATCTTCCAGATCTTTGGTGGCACCAGGAATGGGTGGAGGGAAGGGAAATATTTTTTAAAGCACTTAATCTGTTTATTATGGAATTATACCATATTTTTATTTTTTAAATCTCAGATTTTAAAAGTCTTTAAAAAATTTTTTTTGTCATTGTGCTTGTTTATGTTATTTTATTTGTGTTTTGCTTGCGTGTATGTATGTGTACCATGTACGAGCTTGGTGCCTACAGAGGTCAGACTAGGGTGTCAGATCCCATAGAACTGGAGTTACAAACAGCTGTAAACCACCATGCCTGTGCTGAGAATCGAACCCAGGTCTTCTGCAAGAGCTACAAGTGCCTTAACCATTGGGTGTGTCTCTAGTCCCAGATTTTAAATTTCAACTGTCAGACGCTGTATTTGCTAGCAGTGTAGGATACGAGATTATTTTCAAGTCTTATTTTTTTTTAAATAGACTCCAGTTGATTTTTGTATTTGTTTTGTTTTCATTAAATTAAAAGCAAAACAAAAACCAAAAAAACCATTCTCTTCTACAGAGGTTGCATCGAGAAGTATTGGGCAGAGAGTATGAGCCAGAACGTGCTGATCACGGCTCCATACTGACTGCCATGAACACCAGTGAGGTCCACCTTCCATAGACCCAACGGCTCTAGGTAGCTTTGCTTCAAGGCGTGGATTTCTCCAGCAGGTGTTCCTGGGTTCCTTCTGGAAGCGTGGGTCGACCTTCCCTTCAGCGTACCCGCCAACTCAGCGTGTTAATCCATAAGCACACCTACGTGGCTGAGGCTGATGAGTGACTTTATAAGTTCAAATTGCATGTGGTGATATTTTAGAAGTTAAAGGCTCCCTGGGGGCTGAACCTCCTGGGTAGCATGAAGCAGAGTCACGAGGCTGCCTACATAGCAGCAGCTGAGGGTGGGCAAACGCACCTCATCAGTTCTTGGGGTTTGGTGAGGCCAAACTACACAAGGAGTTTATAAACTAAGAGACTTGCCTTCTTCTCTTCTTTTGACAGGGTCTTACGATGTATTCAGGCTGCCCTCAATTTATAATCCTCCTGCCTCAGTCTAGGATTACAGAAGCACACCACCATGCCCAGCACTCAAGTGACCTTTTGAGGGTCATGCCCAAGACTGGCACCTTCCCAGGATCCATTCCCTTCCTTGAATTGGGGGAATTCAATTCAATTCAATTCAATGAATTGAAGCCCTGATTTTTTGGAATGGAAAGAACATGATCTTTTCGGTGCATAAATAAACTGGTGGTTTGTATGCTCTCCTTTTAGTCACTACTGAAAAAAATGAACAAACAACAACAAAACCCTTCAAATTTCACATTTGCTTCATTTTTAAATTTCTTAGGGTTTTAAAAATAAAACAAAAAACAGTGGAGGCACAAATTAAAATTACAAACCAGGCAAAAATGTATATGGTTAAAATTAAGTCCTCTTTCCCAGACTCCTGCCCACCCTCTCTAGAGGAAGCCATGGCTTCTATTTTTTGCTAATATTTTTTCCAGAAGTATAGCGTGGCAAATACAGGCATATTTAGAGACATACAATTGCCATTTCTCATTCTTTTGCACCTTTGTTTTTTAAATAAAAATTACTTTTTAATAAATAATCTTTTTTAAAATATTTTTTTTTGATTCACACAAAATGACAGACTTTCATCCCACTCCTGAAATATATCCCTTTTAACTTTATTTTGAGACAGATCTCACTGACTTGTCCAGACAGACCTTAAACCTGCAATCCTCCTGCCTCAGCCTCCTGAGTGGCTAGGATGACAGGCCTGTACCGCCAGTCGCAGTGTAACAACTTACCGAGCTTTCTACAATATCATAAGCGGACTATTCACGCTGATACAATCCATCTTCCTTGTGAGAAATGCCCGCTTATACACGGTCCCGTTCCTGTGTGCTGGGGTAGCTGTCTATTTGAAAGCTATGTGAAGCTTTTCAATAGTGCTTATGAATACCTTTGGATGACTACATAGATAGACCGCTTTGGGAAGGTGAACCGCTGAGTCTCAGGGTGGTGTGGTGCTCTGGTGGATGAGTTTCCCACAGTGGTTGACCACCCCTCAGTCTCGCCAGTCCTACGGAGGAGTTCCACTTGCTCCGCGGTTTTGCCAGCCTCTCTGTCCTCCTCACCGTAATCCTTCAATCTTTCTGGTGAATGGACTGCCTTTCCCTGCCCATCTTTTTCGGTGTTTGGTAGTCGAACCCAGTCCCCACACACAGGCAAGGCAAGGACTGCATCCCTGACGACGTCCCCAGCCTGGTATTTTGACTTTAATTGCATATCCTTGGTGACTAATGATGCTAAAGACGTTTTTTACAAGTTTATTTTCCCTGATTTTTTTTTTATTCTATGCTTTTTACTGTGAACACGTTCGCATACCAAATGTTGAAAGGATTGCATCGTGAGCCTCCATCTGCCTAGAACTAGATTCCAATAATTGACAGCCTTCTTTTGCAATATGCTCTCCAGTCTTCCCTCGCTCTTGCTCAATGGTTGACCATTATTAAGCCAGTTTCAATCATAAGGACACTAGATTCATAATTACTACAGGAATTATCTCCTAGAAAGGGTCACTGTTCTCCATAACTACAAGATCGTGAGTGCACCTAACACAAGTAACAATAGGTTCCTTTAAAATGTCCTGTATTAGTCCATGTTCAAATCTACTCATTTTTTTTTCTTAAGCTAGAAGAAGGCTGGTTCATTGTATCTGATGATTATAGCCCGTTAAACAGACCCCACCGCCACCCATACATTCGCTTTCTGAAGGCCCAACCTCTTACTCAGTTGTCTACAGAAAGGTTTTTATTTTGAGACAGTGCCTTATGCTGTAGTTCACACTGTCCTCAGACTCAGGCTTGCAATCCACCTGCCTTAAAGTCCCAAGTGCTGTACCGCTACGCCTCGTTCAGGAGTTTTAAAGCATATATTTTCTAGAACTTTGGTGGCTTAAAATAATGATATTTTATTCCATAATTTGTCGATCACAAATTCTGACAGGGTCCCACTGAGTCTTCTTTTTCCGTGATATCAGTAGAAGTCACTGGTGAGAATTAGTTCCCAGAGAGACAGGTGTGCAGGCTGCAAAAACGGGTCCGCTCTTAGGTCTGACACCTGGATAGCAAGAAATACGGAGTCAGCTGCATCTGCTCCTCAGAATGTGTCTCCACGGCCTCTCTAGTATGTGGCATATTACAGGATAGCTCATTACGCTGCAGATGAGCCTGTTGGGGACAGGACAGAAGATGCGTTACCTCTTATAATTACCTCCGTCTCAGAATCCACATCACCTCCATCGCTCTCCATGTCCAGAGACGGCGCAGAGCTCATCTTAATGCAAATGATCGGCAGCTATGTTTTTTTTTTTAAGCTTCCATCTTCATCATCTGGCCACAAATAATCTGTCTTTCACTCATGTGCAAAATTCACATCGTCTTGGTTGGAGAGATGGTTTAGCAGCTAAGAGCACCCGCTGCTCTGACAGAGGACCCGGGTTTAGGATCCAGCACCCACGTGGTGGCTCTAGTGCCCAGGGGATCTGACACCTTCTTCTGACCTCCTCAGGAACCAGGCAAGACACTCATACACAGAAGAGATAAATAAATTATTTAAACATTCACAGCCTCTTTCACAACTCCTTGCTGAAGTTAGGATAAGTGGCCTGCAAAGCCCCATCTGTCGAAGGTTTGGTCCCCGCTTGTGGCACTAGTGAGCAGTGCCATCTAAGAGGTGAGGCCTACAGAGGCGTCTTAGATTCCTGGGATTTCTTTTTCTCTCTTTCTTTCTTTCTCTCTCTCTTCCTTCCTTCCTTTCTATCTTTTCTTTCTTTCTTTTTTTTTTTCTTCAAGACAGGGTTTCTCTGTTGTAACTCTCCTCGAACTCAGTCTGTAGACCAGGCTGGCCTTGAACTCAGATCCGCCTGCCTCTGCCTCCCAAGTGCTGGGATTAAAGGCACCCGCCACCACTGCCCGATTAATGATTGATTTCTTAATAGCATCGTAAGCAGACAGCAAGACCCCAGCCCTTCTTCTCCCTGTTGTCCAAGTCTTGACGATGAAGTCAGCAGCGTGTTCCACTGTGGGCTGCTGTCATTAGGTGCTGCCACCACATTTCAGAGCCACAAAGCTTCCTTACCATGGACTGAAATCTCTGAACTGTGAGCCACAATAAACCTCTTCGCTCTGTAGGCTGATGGTCTCTGGCCTTTAAAGAAATAGTAATGGGAAGCTAACTCACACATAAGCCCTTTACAGGCTTGTTCCTTGGCAACATCAAGCTCAAGCTTCGGGATAGCCCTTCCTTTCCTGGGTCCTCTTCTCTGCTGTCAAGTCGAGAAGACCTATCAGATATGCCCTGAGGATTCTCCCCAACCCCTATTCCCATGCCCTGGGGATGGAACCTATGGCTTGTGTGTGCTAGACAAGCTCTCTACACCCCCTAGTTACATCCTTGGTCCTTGATTTTGAGAAAGGGTCCTACTGCATCATCCAAGCTGACCTTGAACTTGTCATCCACTTGCCTCCGCCTCCATGCGCTGGAATTGCAGACATGTACCATCACATCTGTGGTGGTTTGAATAAGAATGGCCCCCACAGGCTCATAGATTTGAATGCTTAGGGAGTGGCATTAGGCAGTGTGGCCTTGTTGGAGGAATTGTGTCACTGGGAGTGGGCTTGAAGGTTCCCAGTGCTCAGCCAGGCCCAGTGTCTCTTTCTTCCTGCTGCTGCTGATCCAGATGTAGAACTCTCAGCTCCTTCTCCAGCACCATGTCTGCCTGCGTGCCACAGTGCTCGCTGCCATGACAATGAACTAAACCTCTGAACTGTAAGCCAGCCCCAGTTAAATGTTTTCCTTTATAAGAGTAACTGCGGACATGGCGTCTCTTCACATCAATAGCACAGTGACTAAGACAGCACCCGAGTCCCTCGGGTCTGAGAGAAGATTTTGTAAAATTGATCCAGCTGTTCAGGTGGGTACTGACTGACTTATACCGATTAGTACTAGCTACAGGTCTTAGTGCAGGAGTGACCCAAACCTCCTATAAGGTGAAGCTCAGAAGTCTTGATTGGAGAGTGCTGGACGCGTATAGAACTGACTTAATTGGCAGCCAGCCTGTGTCCTTAGGGTAATGTGTCACAGATGGGTGGGGACCACATATAGGCCAAAGCAAAGATAGATCCTCAGCAACAGCCTTGTGGATCAGCCCTCCGCAATGTCCTCAAGTCAACTGTAACACAGCTTGGAAATCCTCAAGTTATTTAAACCAGTTTGAATTGAATTTTCCTGTTATTTAAAGACACAGGGGATCTGGGGAAACAGCTCAGTGAACAAGCATGAGGGCCAGAGTTTGATCCTTAGAACCACGTGAAAACCCAGATGTAGTGGTCCAGGCTTATAATATTGGCACCGGGGATGGGAGGGTGGAGACAGGAGGCTCCCCAGAGCTTCCGGGCCAGCCTAGACAGGTCAGTGAGTCACAGGTCCCACCGAGAGATTCTGTATGAGGACAAGACCCACTGTTGACCTTTGGCCCTCATATACACATGTACCTGCGCACACACACGCACACACACAGCAAAAATGCCATGGTGATCGTGGGCATGATGGCACTATTGACCAGGATCATGCAAAGCAGTGGGAACAGGTGGCTTGAAACGAAGCACGCTCTCTCTCTCAAACCTTCCCGATCTCCATCTTTTCTCCAGGCTGACCCTTGGCTCTGGAATGACCCCCTCCTCATATCTGTGGACCTGCTGCAAAAATCCTGCTTTTAATATGAAGCCCTCTTCTAGCTGTCTTTCTCTAAAACTTTAAAAATATTGTTTATTTATTTTGCATGCGTGCGTGTGTGTGCGTGCACGCGTGCGCTTGTTTGCGCATACGTGTTCGCCCATGGGTGCCTACACACACGTGTATCACACGTGCACACGTGCACACGTGCACACGTGCGGGTCACTGCAACTTGCAGAAGTTCATTCTCTCCTTCCACCACGTGGGACCTTCGAGCTGAACTCGGTGCCTTTTCCTGCTGAGCCATCTCTCCAGTGCCGATGGCCGCTCCTTAGAGCCTTTATAAACACTTCCACGTCTAGGTTAGGATTCACGTTGCCTTCTGAGTTTCCGCGTCATCCTGGACATGAGTCTCATTGCGGTGACCAGCTTGCATTACTATTTTTTACACCAGATACTGACAGAATCCTCAGTAGTCCAGGACTGCCACACACATCCTGTGCCCACGTCTGCAGCCCCTGGGCATGTAACAAGCAGCTGAACATCTTGAGGAGTGAAGGCACGCTCCCCCGTTTTCTTCTCAAACAAATAACTCTGCTCACCACCCTTCCCCTTTAGGAAACTCTGGCTATCCCATAGATTAAACTATATGATAGATTACCACAATAAGATGGAACCCTGGGAGTGGTGGGAAAGGCATTTTTTTTTTTTTTTTTTTTTTTTGTGAACCGACAAACACAGAAAGAAGGACACGTTGGATTAAACGAGTACCTCTGTTATAGCGGTGGTAATAGCTGCTCCTTTGCCAAGTGAAGAGGGTGACACACAAATCTCTCTGAATAAATAAGACTGGTTTACAATTTCATTAGTACTGCTGAAGGCTGTGGGAAGAGTCTAAAATCAGCACTGCCCACATATAAGGTCGCATCATGCCCATCAATTTATTTTGATCTCGTGGAAGGCGTTTTGGAGCAGGGCTTAAGAAAAAGCTCAACAAAAAGAACATTCCCATTATGTAAAAATGAGCCCTGCTGCTTTTAATCCATTAACCTTACATAATAAGATTTCAAACATAGCGCTTTAATTTCACAATACAAAAAAAAAAATACCTTAATACGGTAATTTTCTCTAATAGGTGGTAAACTCTACCTGAAAATTTGCAGTGGGGAAGAAAAAGTTGAACAGTAACTTCTCAGCTTCAAAATACACTGAGAAATGAGTAGGAGAGGAAAGAAGAGTAGCTAAGTCTAGCGTAATGACCATCACAGACAATGGTGGCTATTTAGCAAGCGTTCAGTGAATGCTTGCTGGGTGCCAGGTACCATCTGTGGCGTTGAGGATGCGGTGGTGAACAGACACAAATGATGATGAGTTATGGAGCACTTTCTCTGGGTCTGGTCCTGATGGCAGAGCTCTGGGCAAATAGGCTCATTTGTTCTGCCTTCCTCACAGCTCTGAGCTCTATCATTAACCCCATCTTACAGGCAGGGACGCTCCTACGAAGCAGCTTCCTGGCGTCACAAAGGTGTTTCAAGTGGTGGTGGGTTAGACACCAGCTGGCACTGATGAATCCAGAAGCTGCACAGCAATTCGGTAGAAATGGGTGCTGGAAATGTCTCACCAGGGGGAAAGAGCCATCTTCCTGTGTATTCTTTGTTGGCTGAGTACTCTAACAACTGCTGCAAAGCCAACGCTCAGCATGGCTATATCTAAGCTTCTAAGTGTAGAAATTCGTGGAGCTCAATCACTGAGCTGTTTCATGGCTCCAGCTTGTGGGTCTACAAGAAACACACGGGACTTAGCCTGTACCATGGCAAAATATGTTTTTAACCCCCGATTTCAGCATTTTCAGGGTTTCCCTGCTGTAAAAGCTACTAGTATTAAATGCCTAAGATACACTCGGCTGTAGGGCTACAGAAGACTAAGAATGACTAAGAAGCCTCCTGCCCTGCGGAGCTAACACTCTGGGAAGGGTAAAGAATTAGAACATTATACTGGTAATGAATTAGAAGTACTATAGATGCAGAGAATATGTGGTGTATTGAGAGTGACGGGGCTGAGGGAGATGACGAGGGGTGTCAGCCCACTTGGCAGTGCCGTAGCACAGGACCTCAGAATGGGCAATTTGTAAGGAACAGATGTAGCAGTACGCTACAGTCTTTTCCCCTCAATTTAGGGAAGGAGAAAAGACAGAAATCTTCACCACTTTTACAAGCAGCCTTAATACAGAAAGAGAGAAAGGTGGAAATCTTCACAGCCTCTTTTTAGGCTGTCCTGAGCTCAAATCTCTCCAATCTTTGATCCCTTGGGGATTGTCTCGCTAACAACAACCCAGCCAGCCAATCACCAACCAACACCCACCACTTGGGGCTTCAGACCATTTATGCCCTAAGCCAAAGTTTCCCATAAACCCATGCGGCACACAATCCCAAAGACAAGCTACAGGTGCCAGAACAACCGCACCCAACCAAATTACAGCCACCTGCGTCAAGCATTCCAATTCTAACTCTTAAACAACTCTCCCACAGCTGGGGTGGGAACGCAAACCTCTAGTGACTAGTCAGTTAAACCAAAAAGCTTTTCTTAACATAGAAATTCCAAGTGTTCTTCCACAAATAGAAATGTTTTCTCTCCCAGCTCTGAATCCTGTGGGGTCGAGTTCAGGCCCCCAGGGTGTGCCGACGAGAGCCTTCTTGCTAAGTCCTCACATGGAAGAAGGCAGAGGGGAAGAAACCTTGCTCACCACCCGATTATTCACTCATAAACCCATTCACGGGGACAGGACCCCTGTGACCTATACATTCCCCAGTTCCGCTGTGTTGAGGATTGAGTTCTAGCCTATGTGCCTGGGGGACACATTTAAACGGTAGCAGGTGACTGTTAAGTACGAGTGGAAAATAATTGAAACTGTAGGCAGAGAAGGCTTAACTGAGGCAGCGACTCTCGAAGAAAAACCTGAGATCAGATCGGTCTTATGGAAACGCAAGAGAAAGACAACACAGACGGTGAAGAAGATGGTCGTGAAGCCCCGAGGAGTCAGCATGTCTGGGGCCGCCAAAGGACAAAGTGGGGGTGGTGGGTAGAAGCAAGACAGCTAACGCAAAAATCCAAGTGAGAAGTAACTGTGCTTGGGCTATGTCGGGGGAATGCGTTCAACCTGCTGCCTGAAGCCCACACCCAGCCACAGCAACGGGTATGAGAGCTACAAATGTGATCGCTACAAAACACAACGGCATAAACTTATTTAAAGCTTTGAGGTTTTATTGCCATTATTTTTGTGTCTCAAACTGTGGGTTTCTTGAGTGTAAATAAATGTTGACTTCCAATGTCGTTTTGCAGCGTCAAAGGTTGGACACGCCCACTGGAGTAATGAGAAATGATCAGATGCTGGAACTTCTATGAAGGCAGAGGCAACTGTTGTGAATGGGCCAACGGCTAGGAGTAAGAATTGAAGGGGGATCAACGAAACCCTGCCGAACCCTAAGGGTGGAACCCAGCGCTTTCCTGCTCCATGGATCCTCCACATTTCCTTGGGTTTGGATTTTTTTGTCACCTGTTTTACAACTTCCCCTCTCAATGAAAGAAATTTAGAAAACTCTGGCATTCAAAAGAGTGACTTAGCTGGGTTGGGTAATGAGCATCTCTAATCCCAGCCCTCTGGAGGCCGAGGCAGGAGGATCATGAATTCATCAGCCTGGGATACATAAAAAGAAATCTGTCTTAAAAAAAAAAAAAAAAAGCAGAAACAAAAATTTGGAAAATCTGCCTGTGTTTTGAAAATTAAAGTAAATTTAAGAGTCAGGGATGTGGCTCAGGGGGAGAGTGCTTGCCTAGCATGCATGAGGTCCTGAGTTCGATCCTCATCATGGGACACATATGCACACACACCATACACACAGACACACACATACATACACACACATACACACACACACACACACACACACACACACATAGACCCACACATACATACACACACACACATAGACACACACATACATACACACACATACACAGACACACACACACACACACACATACACACACACACACATACACACACACACATACTAGGATAGTATGACAAATTGAAAACTGCTTGTGGATTTGCAAATCCGAAGACTGTGATTTCTGAGGTGCAGCCACAGTGGATAACGCTGCTCCCAACACATTCACTGTGAGCCAAAGTTCTGCTGTCCCAAGAGTCTGCAATCCTAAAATGATTACACGGGAAACGCTGGTCTGTTTCCGGGGGTCCAGCAGACACTTGTCAGAACACGGCACTGAAATGCGGTGCATCACGAGTACAGTGAATATAATGTGGAAATGTAGACGGCGAGTCTTCTCAGCGCAGTTGTGGTCTATTGACTCATTGGCTTAAGAGCATTCTTGGCTCCTAGGAGGTAAGCCCTAGACAGAGTCAGACTTAATAGACCATGTGCCTCTCCTGCAAAGGGTTAGCTGTTTTTAGCATCACAAACTCAAACTTTCAGTCATTTCACTTGTAGTTTATTCACTTGTTTGCCAGATTAAGAAGAGAGCGGAAATGCAGTAAAAGTGCACCAACAGCCGATAGTTTCAGCAGAAGCCAAGATGCTAAGAAAAACAAGATCATCTGATTTCATCTTAATCCTTTTGGTGTTAACATGCTGTTTGCATAGTATTCTGCATTATTATTTGTATAATATTATTTGCATAATGTTCTGGTCTCTGCACAAATCTCTTTTGTGGTGTTTTTAACTCAACTAAGTCTCTGTATTGTTTGTATGTAAAAGTGGCTGTCTGTCCTTAGCAGTGAATGACTTAAATTGCTTTCAGTTAGATAAGTTAATATTTCTATCCCAAACTATATCTGCTACCACATATCCATCCCAGCAGAAACATATACGTTATCACTATGGTTTATGCTTACTTGATTTTAAAAATTACATTCATTTGTTGTTTGTGTGCAGCATGTGTGTGTGTGTGTGTGTGTGTGTGTGTGTGTGTGAGTGTGTGTATGCATGTGTCCAGTGCTAAGGTATATATGTGCAGGAAACATTGGCTTTATGTATGTGTTAGATAAAAGAACTGGTTTGGGACATAGGCTTGGGCTGGCTGATTTCAGCCACTTATAAACTAAAGGTATGTTCACAGGCACCTTGTTTGCTATCTCTACACATTAGCTAACTCTGGTAGGGCAATTTGTCCCCATGTCCCCAAGGGCCAAGACATCAAAGAATCATAAAATGCCGACAAGATGGTAGCAGCATCCCAAGTTGATGCAGCAAACCCAGCATACTGGCAACAGTTGGGATGTACTGACCCTAACCCTGATCTTACTGTGTGAAAGAAGCATGGAGAGATGCTAAGGAGGACAATTCTGTTCATACAATGTTTATAAAGACCAGCACAAAAAGGGGGATGGATGTAAATTTCCCTGGTTTCTTATTACACTGCTAGTGAGAATCGTTCTATTTTAAATATGGTAGGCACAGTGATAAATACCTGTAACCCTAGCACTTCGACACTTGAGGCAGGAGACTCCCGAGTCTAGTATCAGCCTATTCTGCATAACAAGACAATATTTCAAAAACATGGTAGGCTATTATAAGTAGAGGGACGGCAAGTATTACTTGAAGTTAAAATGGTTCATGCATAGAACTGATGGAAACAATTTTATTCCTGCCATCTCTAATATATTTTTCATTAAATACAGATATTCTTTGATCTGCAGCAGGGTGACTTCTCAATACACCCATCATAAATTGAACACATTCATTTAAGGGAAAATACATTTGACCCCTTACTTAACTTAGTTAACTTACTTACTTAACTTAGCCCAGTCTGTCCCAAATGTCCTCAGAACACATTAACCTATGGTTGGGCAAAGCCATCTAACACAAAGTCTATTTTATAATAAAACATTGGATAGCTCATGTCATTTATGGAATACTTTATTGAAAATAAAAAAAATAGAGTGGCTATATGAATAAGTTTTTGTACCACTGTGAAGTAAAAGGTTGTGAGTGGAACCACTGTAAATTGGGAAGCAGCCACATGGAAGATCTGTATGCAGGAAATTGTCGACAATGACAGCACACGCCTACCTCATCCTGGGTTCGTTCTAATCCTGTCATGTCAGCAAGCACATAATTGTTTTTAAAGATCTTGCCATATAACCCACTCTGGCCTCAAACTTGAGATCCTCTTGCCTTAGCTTCCCCAGTGCCATCCTGCTTGACATTTCTGTGACCTTTTAAAGTAGCTACCTGGAATAAATTGTCTTAAACTGACTAGCAATGATTGTTAAAAGAAGAGGGGGGAAAAGTTAAAAAAAAATGGTGTAAATACTTCAAACACTCATCTAACTTGAGTGTTTTGGCAAGAGGAAAACAAGGGACTGTTGCTTAGCATATGTAAAGTTCTAGTCTGTATTTAGAAGGCGATTGCTTAAATGTAGTGAATTATGTAAATACATTAACAAATTATCTCATTCAAACTAAAAAAGAATGCATGAATTATATAAATACATTAACAAATTATTTCATTCAAAACTAAACATGAACGAAAAGGAGAAAAGCCTGGTGTGCACTCCTTCCTGTGCACACACTGCTCACAAACTCCACTACCCCAGGAATCTCTTCTACGGTAGGTGAATGCCACGGCATCTCCCAACAACATGCCTCAACATGGATCCCTGCGTGGGTAGTGCCAGCAAATCTATCATCAAGCTATGATCTCTCCTCTGTTCTCCTCGGGTCCTGGACCTGTGTGATAAATAACACTTGATACTGTAACTCCCACTGGTAGAGTGGCTGTCAAAACACTAACTGGACTAGTCTAGCTTCCTCTTTTAGGAACCTAAACTAAAGGCCACAAGAGGAATTCGTCAGTTGACAGTAAAGCAAGCTGGAAGGCCCAAAAAAGGACTTAAGACTTTGCCAGTCCTGTGTAAATCTACCCCTCCATCCAAGCTCCCACCCCATTTGAACCCACACCCCACCAAACACTACAAATAGTTGTAACTTAGCACACAGTTAAACATCGGGCTCGTGTTCGTGTTTTCGTTTCTTCTGTTGTTTTCAAAGACCAAAACAACAACAACAAAAATCAGTGAAAATGTAATAAAAATCAGATTTAATGGAGTGCATAGTATATAATGCTTTTATTTGAACCCCCCCCCATTTTTTTAACTTTATGTATTTATTAAAGGGACACATGAATACACGCCAGTTAGTACAAACTCATGCTGTCCCTTCAATGAAGTTCAAGCTTCTAGATAGCCCAGGCTCTACAGGCTGCGGGAGAACTTCCGGCCCACCCACCCCGGCTTCCGCTCAGGGCGGTGACGCTGGACCAGATCGATTGCTCCTGCCTAAGCAGCCTCATGCCCTCCGGGATCGACTGCTCACGTCTGAACGATCAGGCGCGGGAAAGCGAGTTTGAAGCCGGCGGGTTCGTCGCGGCGGCGGCGCGGCCTCCTCAGCCTTGACGGTTCGGCCAGCCGCCATGTCGGAGGCGTATTTCCCAGTGGAGTCGGGCGCGCTGGGGCCTGAGGAGAACTTCCTGTCCTTGGACGACATCCTAATGTCACAGGAGAAGCTGCCGGTGCGCGTGGAGACGCCCATGCCGCGCCTGGGCGCCTTCTTCCTGGAGCGGGGCGCGGGCGCCGAGCCCGAGCACGCGCTCCCGCAGGTGAGGCTAGAGCGCGGGAGGCCGCGGGGACCCGGGAGGACTCCGGGATCTGGACCTGGGAGCCGCAGGGACCCGGGAGGACTCCGGAATCTGGACCTAGGTGCAGCAGGGACCCGGGAGGATTCCGGGATCTGGACCTGGGAGGCCGCGGGGATCCGGGAGGATTCCGGGATCTGGACCTGGGAGGCCGCGGGGATCCGGGAGGACTCCGGGATCTGGACCTGGGAGGCCGCGGGGATCCGGGAGGACTCCGGGATCTGGAGCCCGGGAAGCCTCGGGGACCCGGGAGGACTCCGGGATCTGAGACCCGGGAAGCTGCACAGCACTCGGAGTGGTCTCCTGCCACTGAGTTGATTCCATCGGCTTCCCGAACGCTGACGGATTGGCTCCAGCCGAGCACCCAGGGTCTTGGTTCCATTCATGCTTTCCATAAAACTTCCTGGAGGTTTGTAAGTCTAGGAACTGCAAATCGCCCTGTGCGTTCTGCAAAATGATGACAGTTCCAGCCTGTTTCGGAGGACAGGATTGTCCTGCATGGGTCGGGTGAGGGAGGTGGCGTGGGAGAGGGGAGGTTTTCATCCTCTCACTTAGGCAACTTAACGACGAGTACCTTGCCTAGGGTCTCACGGTGAGCCCATGCTGGCTTAACCTGGTCGGTACGGTAGAAGGTTGCTCATAAACAGTTTTCAGCGTTGGCAGTGAATATGGCAGCTGCAGCTCCGTGTGTTAGCCTGTTTGCCTTCCCATAAACCTAACAAAGGCTGGGTAACACGGCCAGTGTCCTGCAGTACACGATGAACTGGCATTTGAACCCAAGGCCCTATGGCTTCAAATAGGAGTTTGTCCCAGGGCCATAGCTTGTAATGGTTACTTTCATTTCCTGTTAAGTTTTGTTTAGCAGGGTGTCTGTTTTGTAGTTAGAATTAAGGAGTTCTGGTGTGCTGCTGAGAAATTAGTGAGACACTTGCTGGTTTGAGAACCCGAGAAAGGATTTTGAATGTTTTCCCCCTAAAGAAATGTTTGTGGGGACGGGTAGTTAACGTGATTTAAACATTTTACAGTATGAAAGAGTGTTGCAGGATCTATAATGTACCATGTTAACATACCAGGTAAGAATAAGTAAATAAGGCCTGGGGGCGTGGCTGGGCGGGTAAAGGCCTTGCTGTGTTAGCCTGAGGACCGCAGTCTGGATCTCCAACACCCACATAAAACGCCAGGCATGACTGTGTCTCTGTAATCCAGCGGTGGCAGGGTAGGGGCTGGGATTGACTGGTGTATCCCAGGAGCCCATTGACCAGCTAGTGCCAAGTCAGCAAGAGAGCTGTCTCAAAATTAAGGTGGAGAAGTGATTGAGGATTGTGACATCAGCTCTGGCCTCCACATACACTGTGTACACTAGGACAATGTGTATAACTGCCCTGCCTGATCCACCCCCCTCCCCCCCCCAAAAAAAAAGTAAATAAAACTACTTCAGATCACTGCTAGGTCTGTGTTTCATAGTCAGTTCCCCAGTAGAAAAGGCAGTATTTCCCAGATAACAGTGCATTTCCATTTTGTGTTTTGACATACGCTGACTGTGCCTTTTGTTTTTCAATTCCGCGTTCTCCCCTGATGCAGGGTACGAAACTTGAGCTTCCCTTGTGGCTGGCTAAAGGGCTCTTTGACAACAAGAGGCGCATCCTCTCTGTGGAACTTCCCAAGATATACCAAGAGGGGTGGAGGACTGTGTTCAGTGCGGATGCTAACGTTGTGGACCTCCACAAAATGGGGCCTCATTTCTATGGGTTTGGCTCCCAGCTCCTGCATTTTGACAGTCCAGAGAATGCAGATATCTCCCAGTCTCTGCTGCGGGTAAGTAGCGTGAAGTATTGGGCTGTACATTTCCTGGGAGCCAGCGATAGCAGCTACCAGATGTCGTTTTTACCCCCTGTGTTAGTGAGGGTTCTCTAAAGGAGTGTGTGCGTGCGCGCGTGCGTGTGTGTGTGTGTGTGTGTGTGTGTGTATGTGAGAGAGAGAGAGAGAGAGAGAGAGAATACATGGAGCTGGAGAGTTGCTTCAGTGGTTAAGAGTACATCCTGCTCTGCCAGAGGACCTAAGTTCAATTCCCAGTGCTCACATCAGGTGGCTCATAACACCTGTAACTCTAGCTCCAGGGTATCTGACACCTCTCCTGGTCTCCATGTACACAGGCACACGTAGATTGAGTCTTTTTAAAAGTGTTAAGGCATTAAAGTTTTTTTAAGATTATAATTTAACTACAACGTTTCATTCTTCCCTCCTCACCCTCCCCTATGTTCCTCCTACTCTTACTCAAATTCAGTCTTTTTTTCCCACTAATTGTTAGTGCGTGATATGCGTATTCAGATATACATACATATTCCTAAGTATAACCTGCTCTGTCTATGTAATGTTACTTGTATGTGTGTTTTAGGGGTGTTTTAAAAACTTAATTAAATTAATAAAAAAATTAATTAAAAAAGTATTTGTGGGCTCTTATATCAATAAAAAGCTTTTAACTGGAAAAGAAAAAACAACTGTTATGGGGAAATTATAGATTGGCTTACACATATGGTCTCAGTAGTCCAACAGTGGCTATCTCTCACAAGAGGCTAAGAATACAGTAGTTGCTCGGTCCGCAGGACTAGATGTCTTAGCAGTGCTGATCTGGTGCTGAAGGCCTAGGGGATTCTTGGAGAGCTGCTGGTTCTAATATCAGCTAAGGAATGCCACTCCAACAGGTAGGTGAACTTGCCAGCAAGCGTGAGGACAAGCAGGCAAAAAGCAGTTTCCTTTTGTGTCTTTTTAGCTGAGCTGCCATCAGAAGGTGCTGTCCACACTAAGGGTAGGCCTTCCTGCTTCAAATGAAGAAAATCCCTCATAGGAGTGCCTAGCAGCTTGCAATTCAGTTGACTCCTGATTTAGCCAAGTTGACAACTAAGATCAGCTATCACACTTAGGGAAGTGTATGATCCATAAACTTGGTTTGTTGGTATTCTAGGGTGACCTGCACTGTAAATCAGTGGTCTGCTTCCTGTCTATTACGTGTGAAACCATGAGTCTAAGCCCTAGCATCCCAAAAATAAAACCCATAAAGATTTTACATAATATATCCTGGAAAAATGAGAAGGGGAGCTTAGGGGTGGATATGATCAAAATACATGGTTTACATGTATGAAATTATCAAAGAATAAATAAAATATACTGTATTTTAAAAAGAAAAACAGTTAATCCAACTGCTATCAGCCACCTGAACAGGAGTCTATCCCAGAGAAAAGCATGTTCACCTGAAGACATGCTAAGGAGACGGAAGGAATAATTGTTCCTAATAAGTTAATATATGCTGGGTGGTGGTGGCCCATGCCTTGGGAGGCAGAGGCAGGTGGATCTCTGAGTTCGAGACCAGCCTGGTCTACAGAGTGAGTCTGAGGACAGCCAGAGTTACAACAGAGAAAATGTCTCCGAAATAAATTAGTTAACATACATATTTCCCAGATGCTCCTCCCATGGTTGGCCAAAAGGCCTAAGCATGTTTTCCCTGTCACCCTGGGGTCATTCTTTTTCTGAAGTCCTCCCTAGCTTTTGCCATAGAGCTGCTGCCAACTTCCATTGCAAAGGCATGGCCTTCTCTCTTCCTCTTCTCCATTTACTTCCTTAGGCAGCTGCCAGGGTCTACAGCTTGCCGTCCCTGTTGTTTTCCTATCAGACTTTAATAAAAGTGTCTTCCACTTCAAAACAAGAAGTTTTACACAATTTAGGGTCCTAGCTGATGTTTTAATAGGTATGTACAGTGTATGTTTATGTAAGGCATCTGTCTCTTCATTGCTCTTTTGTGTGTGTGTGGTATGCTTCTGTGTGTGCGCGTGTTATATGTGTGAGTGCAGGTGCATTTTTGCCATGGCACACACATGTAGTTGTCAGAAGACACCTGGGTGTCAGTCCTCATCTTCCAAGGTCTCTGCTATGGACTACGCCAGTCTGACTAGTCAGTGAACTTCGCAGGATTCTCTTGTCTCCACTTCCATTTCACCACAGAAGCAGTGAGATTGCAGATGTGCAGATGTGCCCAGCACATGGGGTTCTGGGAATTCAGACTCAAGTCCTCATGTTTGCAAGGCAAGTGCTTTACCCATTGGACCACCTCTCCAGCCCCTTAATCATTTCTTCATGACAAAAAAAATTAAAGTACTTCCTTTTATTTAGCATTTTGAAATGTACCGTTCATTATAACCAGCTATAGCCACTATTGTGGTAGCACTCCAGAACTTCCTGTTCTTACCCGATACATTTTAAAAGTATATGACCTGTCTACTCCTTTTTGTATTTACATCCTAAGAATTGGAACCATCAGGAAATTGGAAAAAAAAAAAAAAAAGACAAAGGCGCTGGTAGATTATAGGTGACAGGCACATGTTAAACTGTTAGGGCCCAGTTGCAGGTCTGGACTGGAGCTCCATTTGGAAATACTTGTGTTACTTGTTTGTCTGTAAGCGTCCCTTCTTCTGGAGTTAAATCATGGCGCTCTCAATTGTATCTGATTTACTGAAGCTGCATGGCCTGTCTTAGCCTCTGTTTTCACGGCAGAGATAACAATAACATCAAAATCACAGTTGTGGTAAGAAGGGTGTAGTGCTGTGTCAGTTAATATCTAACAAACAGTGCAGTGGCTGCTTTCCTGTTGTGATAAAACATGACCAAGGCAGCTTATAGAAGGAAGAGTTTCTTTTGGGCTTACCGTTCCAGAGGAATATCAGTCCTTCTTGGCAGCCTGCAGCCAGCATGGTGCCTGGAGCAGGAAGCTAAAAATTCAAAAAGCAGAGAGAGTCCTGGGAGTGGCCAAGGCGTTCAAACTTCAAAGCCCCTTCCCAGGGTCGTGCTTCTTCCGGAGATTGTATCTTCTAGACTTCCCCCTAACAGTAGACCTACTGGGTAACAAGTGTTCGAATATATTAGTCCATAGGACATATTCTCATTCGGACCACTGCAGACTGTAACTAAATACATTTTTTATAGGCAAAGCAGTGTTATAAATATATTGCCATCCTTTGTGGTGTATCCTAATTTAATTCTTAATTATTTGTTCTTTTAATATTAGAAAAAAAATGATCTCTTGTGTCTCTTGAGCAATAAACAAAGGACTTTAATTCCTCCTTTTTGGTTTTATAAGAACTGTTGGCTCCAGGGCTGGAGAGATGGCTTACATGTTAAAGAGAGCTTGCTTGCTTTTGCAGAGGACTTGAGTTAGGTTCCCAGCATCCGTGTTGGGTGGGTCTCACTGGCCTGTTACTCTAGCTCCAGGGGACCCAGTGCCTTCCCCAGTCCTTCATGGGCACTTCACTAACACAGTGTCTCTAAAAAGAAAAACTTGGGGTTGCTGGGCTGGGTGTGTGGTGCATACCTTTAATCCCAGCACTCTGGAGGCAGAGGCAGGCAGACCTCTGTGTTCCAGGCCAACTGGGGCTACAAGTGAGACCCTGCCCAATCAATCAATAAGTAAATGCTCCAGTAAGAAATACACCTAAGGGCCAGCAAGATGCACTTGCAGCTGAGCCTGATGACCTGTGTTTGATTGGTAGGGCTCTCCTACAAGTTGTCCTTTAATATCTACATACATAAGTGGTGTCACATGAACACCCTCTGTCTCCCCCCAAAAATGAATTAACAAAAGGTTTTCAATGTGTCTGGCTTTATGGGATGCGATATTGCCCCTGATTCTCTTACTCTTCTTCAGACTTTTATTGGACGGTTCCGCCGCATCATGGACTCCTCCCAGAACTCTTACAATGAAGACACTTCAGCACTGGTAGCCAGGCTAGATGAGACAGAGAGGGGCTTATTTCAAATAGGGCAGAAAGGGCTAAATGACTTTCAAAGTTGGGAAAGGGGTCAGGCTTCTCAGATCACAGCTTCCAACCTCATTCAGAATTATAAGAAGAGAAAATTGACTAATACGGAAGACTGAAAGCAGAACAGAACTACAACTTGTGGATTTATCTCTGTGTCCTTGGTAAGATCTACTTAACCTCATGGAGACCCATTGTGTACTGCTTCGGGGCATTCAACTCGGCAGTCTCAAAGCTTGGAACATCTGATTGGGGGCAGATGTTAATGCCCGACCCTGTCTTCTTGGACTTTAGCTACCTGCTATTTTACAGCATAGGCCTTTTGACCCAAGATGCAGCTGAGAAGGAGCCAGAGTCCATCTGCAATAAGGGTCGTGGACATAAACATAGTAAAGTTGGAGCTGGAACTCCTTGGGTGTCTGTTCTGGGTGGTTGCAAAGGACAGATACAAAGTGGGCCATCTCTGCCTGTTCACAATTTCCCTTAAGCTCATTTGCCTTACTTTCCTCCGGGTTGGACAAAGGACAGCATCCCTACCATGCTACACCTGCTGGGACTTACCCCAATTTCCAAAACAGGAAATTTGGAGAAAAAGGGAAAGTCAGACGAATGGCATAGCAGAAAGGAGAGGACATGAGCCTTTGTGCCTGTAATCGGGGCTGTTGAACTGCACCCCTTCGTCCACCCAGAGGGCCCGTGTGCTCGTGTGTGTCAGTGATCTTTAGAGCACTGGCACACTTGTTCCATTCCCTGTCTAGAAGAGCCGTCAGGGAGGTGTTAGGCATCGCAGAGGTAGTTATTAAAGGGTGTTTACCAGCCTTTGTAATATTTGCTACGGGTTGTAGAGACCTTGCTGAAAAGCAGCCTGGCGAGTGTTAGTTGGGAAGACTTTACATTTTCTTCTCCGGGAAATACTGCAACATTAGTGCCAAAAGGACTCCTGCTTAAACAGGCGCCAAACCGAGAGACATGAGCTCTCCAGACCTTAGGCTGAGTCAAAAAAAATCTCTTTTCCTGGGCCCTTTGGACTGTCTAGCACCCCTGGCTACCGCTGGCTATAGCTACTGGAAAATATCTTCATTGTCATTATGGAGAGATTTGGGTGTCCAGATCACACAGATGTCGCAACGGAAGCTTTAAAATGAGGAGCTGCATTTAAATGCCTGTCTCAGCATGAAATTGTTTTTGTCATTTGACTTTCATTTTAAATAAATGATGGGCTTTGCATTTTGGACATGTGTTGTCTCTAACTGCCAGGCTGCCAGGGTTCCGCAAACCATCTAAGGACGTGTTCTTTGGTCGTATTCTACCGTAATGCTCAAGTCTGTGTTTGAGCAGCTGCGCTTGTTTGTACAATATGCATAAATACCAGCAACATTCCCTGGGAGTGTGCTGCCCTGGGAAGATGGCGCTTTCCTTCCTGTCACAGCTTTTGTGTGTACTCAAGGCCCAGAAACGAGGGTGCAAAAGGCATTAGTGTAACTTCTGGCAGCTCTGCTTTCACAGGTAGCTTTGTCTTTACACATACCACTGAGACTGCTGGTGTATTTTTCTTTTCTTTAAAAAAAATAAAAACATTAAATAAATTTCCTCGGGGGCTACATATACAGAATTGGTTCTTAAATTTTTGAACAGATTATATCACATGTAGAGTTTGAACCCATTTTCAGTTATGTGTGTCCTTCAAGTCAGTCAGACTATTCTGCCTGGAAACTGCCCTCCCCGGTTCAGGTTTCTAGGTAACCTTTTAGTTCATTCCAAGAGTTGAATCAATGAATTGTTTCAAATATTGAATGTTTCTAGAAGTCAGAGAGTGAATGTGTGCCTTTTCCCTTAAGGGCTCTCTTTTCAGGTAACTGAGCATAATTATGGACAAAAGACCTCACTGCATGGTTTCCGGGGACGTGTTGGGCTGTGAGAGGAGTGCAGCAAGACTGAGTTCTTTCTGCTGTCCCTGACAGCAGTTTTGGACAGCTCTAGGCTCAGGCTGTGGATCTTTGTCTACCCGTTGATGACTCCCAAGTTCAGAGGTCCAGCTCTGCTCTCGCCCTCCAGTCTCGCCACCCGCTTGGTGTCATAGTTGAGACTGAGTCCGAAGTATTAGCCCCAGGCTACTCTAGGCCTTTTTTCATCTCTACTGATGACAGCTTATCTTTCCTTGCTGCTCAGGACAAAAAGACGTTACTGTCTTTGGCCTTTCCTGTCTGTATCTTCTAGGCCTAAGTAGCTGGCCATCCTTCCTACCTCCAGTACTGTGTCGCCTAACTGCCTCCCCACACCTCCACCTTCAGACTGTCGCTACGTACTCCCTGGTGGTCTGGATCAGACACTAGATCCAGACATCTTCCCTATCATCCTTGCACTGTCTGTTAGAAAGCCTGCCTTTAGCCCACTGACCCAATCACCGCCTTTCTTACTGCTTCTATAGCAAGAATCATCTGCTTATTTCATATGAAGATTCGGCTCTCTCCCGAGGAATTCCGAGCCTCTTGTAGAGCACCACTGCACCAGTGGGCGTGTCTGAGGTAGTCACACAGGAGTGTGAGATGTCAAGCAACTCCAGAAGCTCGCTTAAGAGTTGGTTCCAGGGCTGTAGCGATGGCGCTCTTGTCTAGAAGTCAGGAGGCCTGGGTTCAGTCCTCAGCACTATAGAGAGAAGTTCTTCATGGAATTTCTAGTTCCATCACCAGCCTTCAAAGAACCTCAAGAGAGCTTTCTAATCTGTGTTGAAACAATGGTGTGTCATGCCAACATTGACGTAAATGTGGAAACCTTAGTGTGTTTCTGAAAGTGGATGTTTTTGTGTTGAAGAGGAACATACGTACTTCAAGGATCTTACAGGACAAAACGTAGACTGAATGATTTTGAAGTGACTCTGGGTAAAGGCGCTCGCTGCCCGGCCTGAGTCCAGTTCCCAGGCTCCACACGGTGGAAGACGAGAACTCATTCCTCAGATTATCCTCTTACATGAGCACATCATGCACACAAAGTACATTTAAAAAAATGCTTTTAACGTAGTAAAAAATTACTCTATGCATCATAATTTCAACGTTTGTTATCTAGTAAAGGTAAGCTTTTAAACATGGACTATATGTACAATTTTCTAAACAATGGTTAAATTGGACTGGGGCGATAGCTCAGTCAGTAAAGTGCTTGCCTTGCAAATATGAAAGAGGACCTGAGTTTAACTCCCAGAAGCCATGTGAAAATACCAGGGATGGTGGCTGCACATTTGTAGTATCAGCACTGAGGACGCAGAAATAGGCAGATCCTCGGGACTTACCCAGCAGACAGCATCTCCTACTGCAAATTATAAGCTAATGAGAGTCTCAAAAAAAAGAAAAGACTGTACCTGAGAAACAACACCAGAGGTTACCCTCTGGTTTTCATATTTATATACACATATGCACATGTACCTCTATACATAAGAATACACAAACATACACATAAATAAATTCTCTGAACCTAAAGAAAGGTCTCTAAAAGTTAGAATTCTATTGCTAACTCTTGATACTGCCATCTTGAGTGATCTTCCTTTATTAATAGCAATGATAAAATACACAGTGAAACAAGGCCAGTCATCAGAGTCGTTGTACTGGTTACTCTTCTCGTTGCTGTGAAGAGTTTATTTTGACTCGGTTTGAGGGTATCAAGTGTGGACATAGCAGCAGGCAGCTCTGTGGCCATGGGGACATGCAGAAGGAACTTCCCTCTTCATAGCAGCAGAACAGGAATAAAGCTGAGACAGGAGTTAGAGCCTGGCGTTAAAGCTCAAAGCCAGACTTCCCTCCAGTGAGTCCCACCTCCTGAAAGGTCTATGTCCCAAAACAGCATCACCAGATGGGGACCAAAAGTCCAGACGTGGGGTGTGTCACACTGAAGTGACACATTTTACTGGGAGCAAATGGCAAACGGAGCAGGTAGGCCGGGCCTGTTTCGGTTTGAGCATTTCATGGACTTTTCCAGCTTTCTTGTCTGCCTAGTTAATCAAGCAGAAGTGCAAACCAGTTTGCTTGGCAAGTAGCAGCATCCTCCATCCAGCCCTGAAGGCCGCATAGGAAGACAAGGAAAAGGGGATGCAAAGAGGGAAAGGAGAATCTTGGAGTTTGGTTGAAGTCCTTGTTTACTAAGTCATGAGCTAAGGTACAACTGACAAATTTGCTTTGAAGATTGCCTCCAGAGGTAATATTCCCTTTTCTAAGATAGAACCTCAGACAAGGATGTTAAAAATAGTAAATAAAATAGCCACCAAAAAAAAAAAAAAGTTACTTGGGGTCATAGTATTTGTGATTTTTAGTTTTTTATAAACCTAAGCAATGCACCTCAGACCTACCCTACAATTTCTTTTACAGAAAGGGAATGCTTGAAGAAAAACCAGCTTGTATTTTTATACTCGTTTTTACAACATTGCTTAACCTTCAAATCTTGTTTAAGTTATTCTGTGTCCTTTAAGCAGTGTAACTTCAAAAACCACAGAATTATAGACACTAATCGTGACTTTCTTAAGAGTGTAATGTATTTATTGGGTGCGTACTGCCCTTTCCTGTCTTCAGGAGCCTGTTCTGTGTCTAGGGTGCATACCAATGTCATTTTCTAGGGATTGCTCTCTAAAATGTTCACCCTTAAATTTTTAAGAATATACTGTCGTTCCTTATCTCTGCTTAATAAACTCATTGACTCTGCTTCACTCCGATTCATCCTGAAACTCCTTTCTGTGTGGCCAAGGATCCAGCCTCATTTGGGGGTGGTCTCTTAGGAGGAAACTCCCGGGTTTGACAGCAGTGCTAGGCTGCATCTCCTCGCTGTTGCTTAGAGCTCTGCTGTCCTGCTGCCTGCCTTCTCTTCTGGGAAAAGGGACATGGTTCTTACCATCTCTGGAAGGTCTCCTCCTTGCTTTTCCAAAATCAGAGTCAAAATAATTAAAGGTCATCATTTCATGAAATTATTTGGAAATGATTTCAGATTTTATAGAACAATCGTAAGCATAGGACAGAGTCTTCCTGTATTCCTTCCCTAATGTCTTTAATCATGGTGCATTTTCAAACAAGGATGTTAACATTGGTACAACATGTTAAACCACAGGCTTTGTGCAGACTTCCTCGAATATTCCACCGATGTCCTTTCCTATGTCAGAATTTGATCCAAAATGTTACACTTGATCCCTGTGTTACACGCAGGGATCTGTTGTTTCAGAGGGTCAACAGCATCAACATTGTATCTATATTTGGGAACTTCAGCTTACTGGTGTAGTTTCATTGCAAGGTAAGGAAGGAAGGGTATCCAGGCCAGCCAGTCCTATTAGCTCTTAGTGAACACTTAGCTAATGAACTCATTGTGAAGGTGAAAAGTACTTCTCACTTTAACCCCCAGTGCTTACATCTGACAGAAAAGGATATTTTTGATTCTACTTAAAATTTCTAGCATTCTCTGACAATCAGTAACTTAATTGCCTCTCCCTTTCTCCTCTGGCTCCTCAATAATTTTCCTTGTGTATAAATGAGTTTAGAATGAGCACGATTTTATTATACACCAACATTATTAACAAGTGTCGGCACAGCTCTGAAAATAGTCCCTGGGAGTCACTTGTTTCAGAACAGAACCAGCTCCTGCAACTCCTACCCATGGCTTATTACAAAAAAACCAAGAGTTCCAAACCCACATGACAATTTCAGCCCCAGCTTCATCCTGGAGAAGAAAAGCTGACTTGATTGCCACATGATTTGCATGAGCTAAAACTAGCCTGGCGACATTTTCTTTGGACATGGAAAAGTAAATGAGTAGCTAAGAAACAGATTCAAGTTCAACAAAGGTGGACTGAAGGAAAAGTGGGGATTTGAGGCTTAGAGACTGGTCAAGCGGAACAGTTTGTTTATTTTTTTCAAGACAGGGTTTCTCTGTTGTAACTCTGGCTATTTTGGAACTCACTCTGTAGACCAGGCTGGCCTCAAACTCGCAGAGATCCACTTTCCTCTGCCTCCTGAGTGCTGGGATTAAAGGCGTGTGCCACCGCCCAGCTGCAGAACAGTTTTTAAACTTTGAAAGAGCACTATCATTTTCTCAGCACGTCATGTCCACTCCTGCTGGGGACTGAATCCAGGGCCTTGTAACGCCAAGCAAGTGCTCACTACTGCGCCACAGAGCCCCAGATCCTCCATTCGTATTTTTCAATCCGAGACACCAGGTTTAAGTAATATGCTTCTTTTCGAGTAATGGACCGATCCAGGAAGTATTTTCTCAGGCTTGAAGCTAGCTCAGACCTTGGTTGATTTTTTTCAGAGGGTCCTACCAGCTGAATTCCTCAAATCATTCCAAAGATTTTTAGTGAGGAAAAGAGTCACATGCCAATGATAAAGTACGTTGGTATATGGCCAGCTGTGGCAATCAAGTCCTCTGATTTTTTTAAGGCTTCTTAAAAAGCCAATAAAAATTTAAAATCTTATTTCACCGAGAAGCTGTTAGTTCCATAGACCATTGTGATTTTAAAAGGCTTTCCTGCCAACTTCAAACAAAATAAACCATATAAAAACCATTTGCTTTGGGTTATTGTATATATATCTGTAGAGAGAACAAAGTGTTCCGTGGAGCTAAATGAGGAAGGATGTATCACTGCGGATTACAGCTCACGCGTACCCACCTCCTTCCTGTCATCCACGCGGTATGGTGAGGTCTCCCCTGGCCCCACACTGCCAGTCAATCTCCAGGGAGAGTTGTTCTATTTTTAGGCCACCATGATGGAGGCTGTGGAGGGTTTAACCCTTCTCAAACTGAGAACTGAAGGGCCTCAGGAGAAACTAGTCCAGATGGGTAAAAATACCTGTTAGTTGGGTGGGATGATGTGTGCCTGTCTCCCCAGCTGAGGCCTGGTTTGTAAGTTCAAGGTCAACTGGAGCAACCCTGTCTCAAAGAAGAAAATAGTAGTTTTTGTTTGTGTTTGATACATGCAAAAGAATATATGTAACCCATTTGTATGTAATGACATGTTAGAATACAGTGGGTGCCCATAAACCTCCGCTCATTTCCAGAACAATCTCACTCCTCCTGTGGCTGCCTGTTACCCACCGCCTCCAGAGGACCCATTCTTGTGGATTTTGTGTTTCCCCTTGAGTTTTATATCTGATGAATATACTGTTTTGGTTTGTTTTTAAAATTTATGAAAATAATATATTCCCAAATGTGTCGTGGGTTGGGGGCACGTTTGCTCTACCTAGATAGACGTGAAAGCTACATAAGGGGCAGCTCCCCCTGCCTTTCTAGCCAGGTTCCAGAGGCTCAGGGTCTGCATTCTCGTGTCCGCAGGCTTACGGCTTATGTATAGTGTATATGGGAAGCTAGGGTGTATTTCTCTAGGAGCTCAAGGCAGAGAGACTTGTGCTTTGCACTTAAGGGTATCAACGTCATGAGGCTGGAGTTCCAGCTCACAAGCTTTTGTGTGTTGGGAACTGCAGCTCTTTAAACCTTGGCAGCTCTCTCAGTTCAGTGAGGGACCTGCTGTCTCCTGTGCCTCCCCCCCCCACACACACACTTAGGCTCTTTGCCGCCTTTTCCAGGTCTCAGCTTCTTGTACACTCGCCCTCATTCACTGGAACTCTTCAGCCGCCTTCCTAGTGCTACAGTTGAATTATTGAACCAGTCCAGCTCAAGCACTGGGCTCTTAGCTCTCGTGGCTCTCCTGTGCTCCCAGCTCCTCCTGGCGTTCTGACTTTGGATCCTGGGGCCCTCCGTTCCTGCTGATTCCCCAGGGCTCTTCAGCCATCCCTCTCTGCTGCTGTCACTACCAGGGCGGAAACTCCAAGATTTCGCGTGATCTTCATGCAACCTGTTCTGCCTTTACTATGCATGGTAAAGATCATTTGTAGGAAAAGACTCCTTGGGAGAAACTTTTTATTGGAGCCTCAGGTTGGCACACTGAGGGCAGAGCACAAGAGAGAAGCCTCTCAGGTTAACAGAAAGACTGGTGTGTTAGTTAGTGCCTCGTTGTTGCAACACTGCCCGGCAGAAGCAATTTGTTTGTGACATTGTAAAATATTTTTGATTTCTTTTTTTCATTAAATTTATTTTTCTCTCTCATATAATACATCCTGACCCCATCCTCCCCTCCTTCCACTCCTCCCAGCTCTTCCCTATCTCCCCTTCCTTCCAGATCTCCCCCATCCCCCTTAGAACAGAGCAGGCTTCACAGGGTTACCATCCAAACAGAGCATATCAAAATAGAACAAGGCTGGGCTCGAGCCCCTACATTGAGGCTGGATGAGGGAGCCCATCAAGAGGAAAAGGGTCCCAAAAGCAGGTGAAAGGGTCGGAGACAATACACACACACACACACACACACACACACACTCACACACTCCAACTCTTGGGAGTTCTACAAGAACACCAAGCCAGGTAATAAAGATACACATAGTATTTTAAATTTTATGTGTTTATGTGCACCACATTGCATGTCTGGAGGTCAGAAGAAGGCATCAGATCCCTGGAACTGGAGTTCCAGATGGTTGTGAGTCACTGGTTTGGGTATTTGGAAACGAACCCAGATCTTCCACAAGAGCAGCAAGTACTTTTGACAGTGGAGCCCTCTCTCCAGTCCCGATAGAAGCAAGTCACAGGAGGAAGGGCTTGCTTGGGCTTCCAGTTCGGTACGGTGAAGAAGGCGCAGTGGAATTCTTGGCAGTGGGAGTGTGCAGCAGAGGCTCATTGTGGCATGGTCAAGAAGCAGAGAGGAGCAAAGAGCTGGGCTATGACTTTCAGGGCTCACCCATCTGCTAGTTCCTAGTTTGCCAAATGTATCACAACCTCCCAAAGCAGCACCACGATTTCAAACACAGGCCCATGCGCAGGGCATTTCCAGTCCAGCCCGTAACAGGGAGCTCAGATCGGCATTCTGCCAGTCATAGCCTTGCTCATGTATGTTTTTCAGTCCCACAGCTCGCACAAGAACCAATCACAAGCCTGGCATTTCACCAGTCACAGGGTGAGCCGGGTCATGTGCAGCCCATCGAGGCCTAGTCTACCTGGAATAGCCTTCCAAGGCTAGTGCAAGTGGTCTGAAGTAGTTGTGATGCGCAAGGCCTCCTGAAGCAGCAACTGTGGCTTCAGCAGCAGGAGTGGTGTTTCCTCACATGGTGGAGTATCCATTTTGTTAAAGGAGCTGCTTAGCTGACAGTTCCCTTCAGAGCAGCAAACGTAAAAGTGGGGTCTGAGCCAGGGGGTGGTGCACATGCCTTTAATCCCAGCACTCAGGAGGCAGAGGCAGGTGGGTCTGTGTGAGTTCAAGGCCAGCCTGGTCTACAGAGTGAGTTCCAGGACAGCCAGAGCTACAACAGAGAAAACAAACAAACAGAGCGGGGGTGGGGGGGTGTCTGTCTGTCCAGCAAGAAGCTGCAGTTCTCAACAGTTCTGCCCTGCCAGGAAGCTTTGTCCACTTAAGACACTGAAAGATGTTTACCCCATTTGGAGAGCTCTTAGCTAACATGCACAAGGGCCCTAGGTTTGAGTCCTAGCACCCCATAAAACCAGGCATAGTGGTAAACGCCTACCATCCCAGAACTCGGGAGGCGGAGGCAGGAGGACCCGGAGGTCAATATCATCTTCAGCTACCTAGTAAGTTAGAGGCCAGCCCAGGCTACAAGAGACACTGCCAATTGATTAATTAGTTAATTAATTAAGCAACAACAAAAAAGGTTACCATAAAGACCTAACAGAACTTAACATTGTTTTTTTTTCTGTCTGTTTGAGACAGGGTCTTACTTGTGGAGCCCAGGCTGGCCTTGATCTGCTCGGGATCATCTTACCAAGTTGCTAAGACTACACACCTGTTCCTGCAGGCCTGGCTTGTAGCTTAATTTTCTTTGTTATATCTTTTGGTGAATAGAAAAGTTTCTGAAAGAGCTACTTTAGGGAAGAGGAGGAAGAGAAGTAGGAAAGAGGCACAGAGTTTAAAGTAGCTTCCCGTAAATACGAGCTACTAATAATGGCTACTGTTTATTGAGAGCTTGTTCTGTCTCTGGCATCGCTTTAATTGCTACAAATATGTTTCCTCTTTACAACAACCCCCAAGATGTAAATTATTTTTAAACCAAGACGTAAAGTGAACATTTAGAGGGCTCACAGCAACTAGGACTAGACTTAGCTGACAGCTAGATGGGCCTATGCACTGGCTAGTTAGCAATAGAACCAGGCCAGGACAGTCCTTCCTTGTGACACCACCAAGCATCTCTTGCAGGACCCCTGGCTCTTGTTCACACTGTCATTAAGAATGGAAATCCTGGCCCCAGCCACGCCCATCACATAACCATCATCTGCGGCATAAATGGGACTCCGCCGTCTGCTTCAAAACACTGCTCATGCTATTGACAATTCAAGCTCATCCATCCCTGAGATTGCACGTTGCTATTTTTGAAATGTTATTCTGCCCTGCATTTTTGCCTCTGGGCTCTAAGGCCTCTGTAATCTGGGTATCTCAGTTGGCAGAACACTGAGGAGCCTTTGGATTTGATTGTATATGTGTAATCTACAGTCCTAGCTGCTACCAGAACTCCCCTGCCTACCTCTGCCTCCATGCTCACTCCCTCGTCCCAGCACAAAGAGGAAAGGCTGGCTGTGCAGAGAAAGAAGAGCCCAGGCTCCCTGCGAGGCAGACAGGGCTGACTGGCTTCTGGCATCTTGTATGGATTCTGCTGGAAACAGAAGTGGGTCTTTTTATCCGTGTATCCATCCCTCCAGGAAGGGGCTTCTGCCTTGTGCCAGCAGTGGGTGGGGTCCACAGCTGGCGAAGCGGGGATTGGGTGACTGGCCACCCTGCCCCGCGCACCTTACATCCTGTGGGTGAGAAAGATGATAACCAGATTGCAGTAAGATATGCAGAGTGAATTAAGGTGTGTGTGAAGGCAAATAGCTAGAGACACGGTCTTAACGTGATGAATTCAAGAAAGCATTCCTCAAGGAAAGTAGAGCTGGCTGTGTGCAAAGTCCGGTGAAAGAGATTCTAAGCGAGAGTGAGGAATGGGGCGAGGCTTGGAATCTGGAGAGATAGCTTAGTGATCAGGAACAGTGGGTGCTCTTCCAGAGGACCAGGGTTCAATTTCCAGCACCCACATGGTAGCTCACAGCTGCCTGAGACTCCAGTTCTGGGGGATCTGATACCCTCACACCAATGCATATAAAATAAATTATGTATTTAGGGGGGAAAAATAAGATATTCCAAGCAGAAAGAGTAGCCGGTGTCTGGTTCTGGGATAAGAAAATGTAGAGTCTGTGGTATGGCCTGTGCTCGAGAAGGGGCCGGAGCAGGCCTGAGTGACAGGAGTGTGCGATCGTGACTTGTGAGGCAGTGGGAGGTGGCTGAGCTAGGTCCCTGAGCGGTACCCAGGAAAGACGGGACCCTGTGCCATTCGCTGTTTGAGAAGATGGGGTGCTCTACTGTCAGAAGCATGAGCCCAGCAGGAGCCTTACCATTGGCCTTGAGGACCTATGGCTAGGGCACCCTTCCAAACCAGGGCTAGGCCATGGGGGTACAATATTTAAGCAAAAACCCACATCCACAGCTCTCAAAGTGTCCCTAGACTGTGAATGTACCGGAACTACTGATTCTAGTGCTTTGGCCCAGGCCTCTGGCTGCCTGGGGCACACGGCCTCTTAGGGGATAGATGCTCCATGAAATCAGAATTGCAAGATGCTTAGCTCCACATGTGCCTTGCAGTCAAGATGTGGATTTATCTGGTGGGCAATCACCACAGAATGAGGACTGGATGGCTCACCTGGGTTGAGCTGATCTCAGGGTGTGAAGGTAGAGACAGGACTGTGTCTCCACAGCTCTGGTAAAATTTCACACTAGGCTTCTGTGTGCAGGGCAAGGAGTGAGAAATTTACACTCCCTGAAGCAGGTGGTTGCCTTTCCACCAGTTTTGAGCTAATCGGGCACTAAAGAAGGGGAACGGGTTATTCTAAACCACAGTTACAGACCAGCTGCAGGGGGTGTAATCAAATTATCTGCTAAGAAAACCTACCTTGGGGCTGAGACTGATGCTCCCATTGGCGGGGGGAGGAGGCTCTGAAAACAGCCCTGCGCCTCGCAGTAGCTCACAACGAAGCCCCCCTTCACGGCCCGCAAGCCTTGACACTTACCATTGTTCTGATAGAAACACGATAATGGGGCTTTAGTAAAAATAGAACCCAAACAGGCTTCAAGTTCCCTGTTTCTTGCAGCCGGAGGCGCTGGCTAGAGATTCATTTCACGGTGGCAGCATGGGTGGGAGTCGGGTATGATCAAGGATTCAATATTTGAGACTGTCAACTCCAGAGAAGGTGATTGACTGCAGCCAGGTCTGTCACAGAAGCACCAGGAAACACCGCCAGCTGGGCCCCCACGGCGCTGCAGGCCAGCTTGAATCTTCAAAAGGTGACCCGAGTGTCATCTTAAACTCAGAGTTTCAAATGGGTCGTTTCCCAACTAGGGGACCAGTGTCTAGTCTGAGAGCACCTGGGTTCAGATCCCTGATTTGCCATTTTAGAGGTGCACGATTTGGGGGTGAGCCACCGCTCCTCATTTTCCATACCTGTAAAATGGGGATCATGGGTGCACTTTTTTATTTTTTAAGTGCTCTGAGGAGACCTGTAACTTCAGAAATGAAAAAGTCCCAGGGAAAAACAAGTCTGGAAGAGGGCCAGACCACCTACTTGGCTGGCAAAGTTGCTCCCAACCCCGCCCACCTGCCTCCGAGGGCCTGAGCCTGTGTCTAATTCTGACCATGACCCAGATAGATGGAGCCCATGTGCAGCCCAAGGAGGGGACACTTTGGAATTTAGGAGCTGTTTTGGGGGTGCTAGGAATCATCTTACAGACGCTAAGTAAGAGTTCTCTTACTGAGCCACACCCAAACCCCAAGGATGGCTTTCTCACTTTAAAACTCTATTGTATTTGGACTGCATACTTTAAATTGATTACATAAATAATGCTCATTTCTTCATATTCAGACTTGCAAAATTTCTCAAAAATCCAGAGCAAAAGAGAGGCCACTTTGCCACTACCTCCTCTACCCCACACCTGGCTCTTAGTGCCTTCCTTGGAGTGATCGCCACTTCCTTCCAACCACCTCCAATGCCTTTGCCCTTGCACACACAAGCCTGTGCAGGAGTCTGTCTGTAACCGGATATGTCCACTCAGAGATCTTACTACCTGTTTGGATTTGGTTAAAACAGCTGCAGGGTTTTTTGTGGTAAGGTCATCTTCTTACCCTCACCTTCTATGAAGGCTTTGGACTCTGCATAAATTTTCACAACTGTTGCTAGACTTAAAAACAGATTAACACGCCAGGCTTTCTGCAGAACACACTTTGGAAATAGAACTGATGTTCGAAGGATGTGGGCATAACATCTGGATGGCCACTACCAATGATCTTCCCAAACGGCTTTTTCTACTAAAACAGGTTCCCTCAATTACAGAAGTAGTTCATCTTCTTACAAAAATGTAAAGATCACAAAGACCAGAAGTTTTAAAACATCTATAATTGCCAGACAGATATGGTGGTACACACCTATAATGCCAACAGGTAGAGGCAGGAGGATCAGGAGTTCAAGGTCACCCTCGGCTATATAGGCAACTTGAGCCAACAACCACCAGAGAAATCATCACTCAGCAATGACCAGCACTAACACGTAGTCTATTTGAATCTTTAAATGTAGCCATAATGTAATGCAATTCTTACCTGCCTTTTGCAGTTAATTTACATCACAAAGATTTTCCGAGTCATTAAGAACTCTTCTGTCTTGATAGTTGAGGCTCCCAACATAATTTGGGGCAAAAAAGAGGAAGTTGATGTGAAAAGAAGGAAACTTTTAAAAATTATTTTAAAAAGACTGGATGGCTTGGCAGTTCAGAACACTGGCTGCTCTTTCAGAGGACCAGGTTCCATTCCCAGCACCCGCATGGAAGCTCCCAGCTGTCTAACTCCAATTCCAGGGGAATCTAGTGACTCCTGTCGTCTTAGAGCACCAGGCACACCATCTCCACGGTGCACAAACAGACACGCAGTTAAACCCCACACTAAACAAAATGCTTAAAAATGGCTTTTAAATCATTTTGAAAGACTGCAGAAGATTGCACTGAATCCCTCCTCAAAACCAACAGAGGGCAGCACTGAAAATTCGTGTTCTTTTGCCTGTGGACTATTCTGCATTCCTGGTTCCTGGTTGTCTTTGGAGTCTGATAATTCTTCCCAGCAATATCTATCAACGTATCCGATGTAATCTGGGGATTTCACAGTCCACCCACAAGGTGTGTAGGGACACCGTCTCTTGTGTGTACCAACACTTTGGAACAGTTGCTCTGAAGGCCTCTGCGGGACTGTGGGGGTCCCACCTTAAGATTCAGGTCCCTAGTATAGAAAAAGACCAAAGCAGCCAACTTTAGTCAGGCTTCTAAGAGCACCAAAATTGTGTAGGCCCAAGCCAGGAGCACCGTGACCCAAAACAGTTCCCAGAGTTAAAGAAAAACACTTTCTAAGACAAACAAGACAGCTTTGGGCTAAAAGAGTTTCCCCACGTAGACAGCCCATGATCTCGGGCTAAGGGTCTTCCCCCCATCCACATTGACTAAGACCCTAAAGTTTACATTTTCTAGGAGCCTGCACCAATCAGTTTAAAGGTTAACTGGCCCCTACCTATCAAAATGGGAAAATAATTTGGGGACCAATCAACTTGTCCCAACTCGGGTTGTGCCTAGCAACCGTTTCAACGGTAAATAAAAAGGCTTGCTTTCTGCCCCTTGGGGTCGGTTCTATTCTGCGTGTTAGAACGGCCCCAGTATACCGGAATAAATCCTCTTGCTATTTGCATCGATATCCCGTCTGTGAGTCTCTGTGGGGATGCGGCGTTCCGGTTTGGGCCCTGGGGGTCCCAGTTTGGATCTCTGAAGTCCAACAGGACGACACATAGCATATTTGACCCACAGAACTTTTAAACGTGTGCAGAGTGGGTTTTGTTTGTTTGTTTTGTTTTTAAAAACAGAGTCTTCCTACGGTAGTCCCTGCTGACTTCAAACTCGCAGCAATTAGCGCTGGGATCACAGGTGCGTGCTGCCGTGCTGTGCCCGTACTCTTGACTCAGACGTAGGTCTTCAGTCCTGGCTCCAATTCTGGCTCAAGTCCCTCTGCCTGTTTCTGCATTTGGAAAACACAGACATTAATAAGAGGTTTCAGGGTTGTTGTGAAGTTAAATGTGTTCATATGCATAGAATGTTTGGAAGCGAGGCTGGCATGAGGTAAGTGGTAATTAACCGTCAGCTCTTATTATTTCCAGCGATTCGCCTTTGTAGCATTTCTAACACCCATCTGATTACTTCTGAGGGATACATTCCTAGAGGCAGAATAGCAATAGGTTTAACTGTTAGCACACTTAAAGATTGGGGATATATAATAAACTTTCTCCCTGAAGATTCAGATTCAATAATATCCTAGGTCTGGGCTCACAGTGGTAACAAATGGGTAAAGCTCACCCTTATGGAGCCTCAGCCATACTTTAATTTCCCAGTGCTGGGGATGGAAGCCAGCTTTGCAGTGCTAGACACTGCTGCCAAGCCCTAGTCTCAGTTCCCTTGGAATTGTCACTGAAAGGGGAAAACAGCAAACAAAGTAAATGAGCGGTCCAGGAGGTGGCCAGGGCTGGAGGGAAAGCTAAAGCAGGGTTGGGAGGGGCGTGGGGTGGTGTCTGGGACAGAGCGGTGGCTGCAGTTTGTAAAAGGTGTCAGTTTTTCTTTTAAAGAGGGGTGTGGGTTTGGCTGTTTTCTGCCATTTGAGTCTGGGCTCTCAAAGGCTGCTCTTACTTTTCCACCGGCAACTTGACTCCGTCCCTCCGTTCTATCTTGTAACATTTTTTAAACCTCAGTTAGTCATAGGGATAGGAAGAAAAGGGAAGGAAGGGAAGAAAAGGGAAGGGAAGGGAAGAAAAGGGAAGGGAAGGGAAGGGAAGGGAAGGGAAGGGAAGGGAAGGGAAGGGAAGGGAAGGGAAGGGGAACTTTTACAGCCCTTTTCTGGCTGTCTTAATCTGTATAAGCCTGGGAAATTGAACCAACTCTAACTCATTCTGGTTCAGCTTCGCCCAGCAAGGCAATTACTGAAAAAGATCTAAATTGTAACTTTTCTAAAACCCCAGTTAGTCCACTTCATCTGAGCCTTATTTCTGCCTGCTTCCCTATCATCAGCTTTGTGCTGTCTCTTTGTCTTGCTGCAACTGTCACTTCAACTCCCATTCTCTCTCCTATATACTTTCCTCCAAGCTGTTCCCAGAAGTCCAAGCGGCATGCAACCACAAGGGGGAGGAGCTTTTCCTTGGCAAAGCTTCACTCTACATATCCCCCCCACCCCCACCCAGCTTCAGTAAAGATACAAGTTGTTCAATAGCGATTACTTTCTCCCTTTTGGTCTTCAGGAGTTTATCTTTTGCATTCATGCATAATGCATTACTAACAGAGAGTAAAAATTCAGAGGTAATGAGGTTGCCGGAATCAGTCCCCTTTCTCTGAAGCTATTACTTTCAGGAAAATGGCAAATGTCTCTGTCAGATTCTGCCGTGTGACTCTTTGCACTAATCCATTATCTGTAGAATTGCTATAGAGACCTTCATGTTTCAAAGAACTCTGATGTTCACTGATATCACTAAAGGCATCAGCAGTTGTAACAGTCAGGGGCCTACCTAGAAAGATGGCATTAGAGCAAAGCCATCACGGACGGCAAAGAATGTGGGGTCACTCAGGGGAGAAGTGTTCCAGGTGAAAGGAGTAGCCTGTGCAAAGGGTCTGGGGCAGTACTGGCCTGTGGGGGTAGGCAGTGAGGACAGGAAGGGAGAGCAGTGCAGGGGTGAGGCCAGGCCACGGAGAGCCTGGACTGCTGTGGGAGCTGCCTGGAGTTTTCTAACTTCAGCTCTAGGGAAGATGCAGCAAGCACTCCAGGACACAGAACAACCTGAAGTCCTGTGTTTAATCTGTCTAAGAGCCTTCAAAGAAAGGGGCCACTACCACCACCCTCTGTCCTCCAGGGAAACCTGACATTCTGAAACTATTCAGAGTCTCACGCCCATTCTTCCCCTCCCCACCCCTTGGACAGTAAAAAGGGAGGAGTAAAATGAGAAGACACAGCTTGTTTTGTTAGTCCCTGGGCTGTGTTCCCAGACAGCATGAGGCAGTAACTCTCAAGCATTTGGGTCTGAGATGACAGCGCCCAGATGAGGAAGGGTCCCTGAAAGTGCCTCCTTTCTGTGCCTTCAACCCCAGAGATGTGCGAGCTGGAGAGGCAGCTCAGGGGCTGCAGTGCAGGCTGGCTAGAGCAGCAAGCCAGTGCACTTGAGCAGCGTCATGGCTGAGATAAGTAGCCCGAAAGCCATTCATGTCCCCAGAGGTAGAACCTGTGCCTTGAATAAGCTAGGACGTGCCAGGGGCCTGTGAAAGATGAGCCATGGAACTGAAATGGTTAAAATGAGAGGAGGCGATGTGGGTAAAGAGCTGAGGCAGGTGGATGTACCTATTGACACAGGGTCAAAGCCTAGCCCTAGCACGCAAAGTTCATCTCCATCTTGCCCAGTGCTCTCATGTGTGGCTTCCCTTGGTGATAGGTAACTGACTGTAACCCATTGCGTGGGCTTGGGTGCCCAAAGGAGGGTTTACAGAGACCTGCCAAGAGGGGGGGTTCCTGTGGAAGAGGAACATTCTGCATCACAGAGCCGGGCTGAGTGCCCACAGCCTCCAGCTTCTTGACTGTTTGGGACTGTAACCTCCAGTGCTGTAACACTGTTGCTGTAAACCACCTAATTTGTAACCTGTTACAGCAGCAACAGGAAATGAATATATGAGAGAGAGAGAGAGTGTTAGTTAGTTCAGGCTGCAATAGCAAAAGATTACAGATTGGTAGTTTGTAAACACAGTTTGCCCATTGAGATCGTCAGTCGGGTCAGAGCACTTGCTGCCGATTCCAACTTCAGTCCAATCCCCAGGCCTCACACAGTAGAAAGAGGGAAAGAGCTGTCCTCTGACCTCCATACAAGCGTTGTGGTGTATCTATCCACATAAACGGATAAATAAAATAATAGTTTAAAAGTTACAGCTAGGCCGCGGTGGTGTACGCCTTTAATCCCAGTTCTCAGAGGCAAAGGCAGGCAGATCTCTTAGTTCCGGGCCAGCTTGGTCTACAGAGTGAGTTCCAGGACAGCCAGGGCTAAAAAGCGAGACCCTATCTCAAACAAACAAACAAACAAACAAAAACCCAAAAATAAATAAAAATTATAAACCACAGACATTTACTTCTTTCTGTTCTGGAGCCTGAGAAGTCCAAGGTCAAGGTGCTGGCAGACTTGATGTCTGTTGAGGGCCCGTTTGGTAGCTCCCAGGTGGAGTCTCCTCGACAGCGCAGTGGGAGGGTAGTCCTTTGGACACGAGATGTCCCAAGCGCTCATGTCTGCTTGGTCCCTCGCTAGAGCTGCTGTTTCAGCACTTTAGGGAGGTTGAGCATGTGATATTCTCCTCATCTCCTGCTTCCATGCCCTCCCCGGGATGGGCTGTATCCCTCTGAACTGTGAGCCCAAATAAACCCATACCCTTAAGTAACTTCTCGTCAGGTGTTTGGTCACAGCAGAAACGAAGGTAACAAATCTCTCTCACAGGGGTGTTAATCCCGACCGCGAGGTGAGTAGGTTTCAACATGCGCGGGACAAGGCACAGACCACAGGCCGCAGCACTGACTCCAGGGGGACCTTGTTTCTCAATGTCTGTCCATTCTGGTCTCTTCCCTCCATCTCAAATGTCAATCCCACCATGACTTGCCCCTCTAGCCCCTCGTGGTCCAGGCAGAGGAAGCACTGGGTTGACCTGTAAGTCTGGGGCCCTCAGAGTAACCTGCGCTCGCTCAGCCGGAATGAACAGAACACCTGCATCTTCAGTCTTTCTCATGCCATTGGCACATATCTGATGGGACTTGACCTGCATCCCTCCCGAGTCTCACACTGAGCAAACGTGAGAGGCGAGGCTCTCCACCACAGGCGCAGCCGGCTCTGTCACAGGCTCACTTTTGCACTCTTGGAAGGTGGAAAGAGGGTGGATTTGAGCTCTTACATCTGTTAAGAAAGAGGCTGATAGAGGCAGCGTCATAAATAATGCAGGGGCGAAAGCTTCCAAATCAGAACTGGCTTGACTTCAGGGCTTTAATGCCCCAGTGGGGCTCCTTTAGTGACCTGTGCACAGGAGAGCTGGCTGGCTCAAGGACTTTCCTTCCTAGTCGGTGCTGGGATGATCAGGCCACAGAAGGGTCAGCCTGGGTAATGAGAGAAGCGGTGCTCTATGTGCCCAGGGGCTGCACAGCCTTGGACCGATGCCTCTGCCAGTCTCCTTGGACCTGTCCAGCACACTGAGGCTTGGAAAGAATGAGTTCATCTGGCCCCTCCTTTTCAGACAGAAAGCCAAGGCCAGACTTCATCGAGTTCAGGGTTCTGGAAGCGCTGCGCTACAGTGCTTCCACATGGAAAGATTCTGGGGCATTCTTAAACTCTGGCCAATGGTAGGTGTACTGAGCCAGGCAGGAAAACCATTTCCAGGCAAGGTTCCCATATCACCAGAAGCAGCGGGCTAGTAGTCCTGTGCTGGCTGAAACAGCACCACAAACCAGGTGGCTTAAAACGACAGAAAGGTCTCCGCAGTCCTAGGAGCTACTCTGTAATCAAAGTGTCAGGAGGGCCACACTTCTCTGAAGGCACCAGAGAAAAACGTACCTTGTGCCTTGCAGCTTCTGGGCCCATGGTTGACCTTGGTGGTCCACAGCTTCCAGATACAGCGCTCTAATCCTTCGTGCTCAGAGGGCTCTCTCCTCCCCTTCCCTCACTCTGTCTATCCTCTTTCTGCTGTGCAGCTCAGCCTCTGGCCTCATTCCCCTTAGAAGAACACCAGTTGTGCTGAATTAGAGTTCACCCTAACATCCTCAGCTTCCCTACATCTGCAAATATCCTGTTTTCAAATCAAGTCATATTCACAGGTACCCCAGGTTAGGTCTCCAGTAACAAGGAGAAAGAAGACTCACCAATTAAAAATCTGTAACAGCCAGTATGGACAAGTTGTCCTCTTTGAAACGACAATGAAAAGTTACCCTAGTGTTCCAGACAAGCTGAACCTATGGCCACTGAGAACCACGCGTGACGGCACATGTACTTCAGAGGCTGGAACAGGAGGGTTAGGGGTTGGAGTTAAGCTTGAGCCACAGAGTAAGGCACCGTCTCAAAATAACAACAGCAGCAGCAGCAATAACTGACAATCACATTTAGGAGGTTGAGGCAGCAGGATCTTAAATTTGAGGCCAAACTGGGCTACATATGAGTTCTATGCCAGCCTGAGCTACAGAGTGAGACCCTGTTGAGTGAGACTCAACAACGTGGAGAGGGAGAGAAAGGAAGGAAGGTAAGAGGAGGAGGGGAGACATAAAGCTACTAGCAGACTCCTGACTTGTTTGTAGGAATGGAAAATGGCCCAGTCACTCAGGGGGAAGGACAGACAGGACCTCTGTAGATGAACTTGAAATCAAAAGACGATGGAAACTGAGCACCCCCAAAGAATAAGGTTGAGAATACACATCAAACCAGGGTTGGTCACACGTGTCTCCGAGCTTTTGAGCCTGAGCAGGTCTTCGCTCTTCTCCTAGTGCATTCCGTAGCCCCACCGAGCCCCAAACTCACGGCATCCTGTAGTTTACACGCTGAGAGCTACCATCTTTGTTAGAGAAAACCACTGCCACCCTATAGAGCACCATCCGGCAGACTATGTAGCTTCTCACAGCTTATCTCGCTGGACTAAGTGCTGCTCAAGCCTGAGGCTCCATCTGCCTCCCTTCCTGAATCCATGAGCTTAGAACACAGCTCAACATTGGCCTGTAGAACTTGGTCTACATCTGCTGCACAGGAAGCATACAGACCCGCTCTGCCCTGCAGTCCACTTGAAAAGTATCAACAAATCACAAAGTGAGCAGTTTTAAAAACTCAAGTTCTATTTCATATATATATATATATATATATATATATATATATATATATCTTATTACAGTTTTAGCCCAGTTTTTGTTCTGTCTTCCTATTGAATTTTATTTTATTTTCAGCAGAGCCTTTTGAGTATGGTCTTAAGTTTATAAATGTTCATTCACCAGGTTCATAAAACAAAATTTGCCTGAGGCTTTGCCTAAAGGACTAGATTTCTCTTTATGAATTAACCTTCTTTTAAATTACACATTACAGTAATTTTAGTCTTACTATTAAAATTATACCACCTCTCCCCATGTTGGGAAGTAGAGGCAGAGCCTTGTATGTGCGAGGCAAGTGGTCCCTCACTGAGCTGCTCCTCAGCCCTCTACACATTGATATAAATTTACAACACTGGAAGATACAACAGTGCAGGAAGTACAAGAAACTAAACATCAGGTCTAGCACCCAGGCAGAGTGCTGTTAGCATCTGGGGACAAATTCTCCCAGGTGTGTGTGTGTGTGTGTGTGTGTGTGTGTGTGTGCCCAAGCACACCAACCAAACGTGTATGAGTGCAGAGCCCAGAAGAAGAAGGTGTCAGATCCCCTGGAACTGGAGTTACAGGCTGTTGCCTGACATGGCGCTGGGAACTGAACTTGAGACCTCTGGAACAGCAGCAAGTGCTGTTACCCATCGAGCCATCTCTCCAGCTGCTTGAGCTGCCTCTTCTTATGAGGATCTGATGTCCTTTCCCAGGATTTGAGCCTGCTTCCTGGCCCCATCTGGCTGCTGAGCCCAGTTAGCCAAGGCCGTGCCCTTGCTGAGCCGGTGCCACTCTCCTGCCCCACCGCTCCAGCTCTGAAATCTGCAAGCTTGTGTGAGCCTGCTTTCAAAGAAGCAAAGAAAGATGGAAAAATCTGCACCGTGATCAGCTCAGCAAACAAGTTCTCAAAGCACATATATTTTTTAAAACAGAGCCATTTAAATTAGCCAAAAGGAACATATCAGACCCAGCAGAGTGAGTTCCAAATGGCTTTTAGAAATAATTAACTCGGACAGCAGAGACAAGTATATTCAGCGGCAGGAAGAGGTACAGGGCTGCAAACTGGAGGTGGCCATGGGGTATACAGAAAAGGGATCGGGCAGCCAGATGTGGTGGCACACACCTGCAATCCCAGCATATAGGAGGCAGAGACAGAATCCTGAATTCAAAGCCAACCTCCAAAAGGCATAGCTCAGTGGCAGAATGTTTTCCCAATATGTGAAGACCCTATGATTGATTTCTGGTACCTCCAAAAAACAAAAAACAAAAACAAAACTGGGTGCCTGCGTATGTCCAGGTGCCTGTGGGAGGCCTGGGTGCCTGTGGGATGCCCTGGTACCTGTCTGGGTTCCTACAGGAAGCCTGGGTCTGTGCAAGGTGTCTTGGTGCCTGTGTGTTTGGGCAGTGGGGCCCAACTTCGGGTTGAACTTGTTCATACTTGATCTAGGGCTGGTGTGGGATGGGTCCATGTTCGTAGGAGCCTGCTGCCTCCAGGAACCATCAAGATCCTGTGATCCTGTTCCCATCTCACAGGCCAGACTCAATGTTTTGTTTTTGCTTTTGCTTTTGCTTTTGCTTTTGCTTTTGCTTTTGCTTTTGCTTTTGTTTGTTTTTTTGAGGAAACAGGGGTGGTACGGTAGACCGGTAGACCGGGGAGGAATGGGAAGAGGGTGTGATCGAGACACATTGTGTGAAACTTGGGTAATTAACGAAAAGTATTATGAAAAGTGAAGAAAGGAAGAGGAGGAGGAAGCACTGGCAATGGCTTGAGGAAGGAAGGGGCTGTTCCACGAAGTCAGGATCTCTTCGGGGGCTTCCAGTGGTGCTAAGAGCGGACTTACACATCTAGCTTGTCTTTGCTCCACCACAGACCTCTCAGCGACTTCCTTCACTTCCCCACGCCTTGGGTTTCTCGCCTATAAAGAGGGGACGGCAGCTTTGCACAGGGGCACCGACAGTGTTGCAGCCAGTGAGGTTTATCTGAGGCACAGTTATCAAAACGGGGACAAGCTACAAAACTACTTCACAGAACTGTGGCAACAAACGTTTAAGACAGTTCGGCTGATTGGCGTCCGAGTGAGCTTGCAGCGACTCTCGTGGTCCTCTAGGAAGGACGGAGTAGAAGGGACTCACGAGATGGCTCAGCCGTAAAAGATGCCTGGTTTGATTCGTGAGATCCACGTGGTGGAAGGAGAGAACTGATTCCTGCAGGTTGTCTTCTGACCATGCGCGGACCATGGCACGTGTGCGTCCACACACATACATATACTAAATAGCCTAATCAAATGTAATAAAATATAAGAGAATGGGGTGGGAGGTGAGTAGGAGTGTGTTTATGGTAGCACAGCTTGATTTTTAGAACAAGATGGCATCGAGCACTGCCAAAAATCATTGAAATGATTCGGGACCTCAAAACAAGACTGGGACGGAGAGACAGAGCAAACAAAGCCGGCCTTGAGTGCCTCGCAGACACAGCTGCTCCTGGAGGAACTAGATCTGAGCCTCGTTTCCCTCTCACCTGGGAGAAGAGAATGATCCTGATTACACTCAGCTGCAAGACCCAGAAGAGTCCACACGTTCAACCTTGACTGCTCAAACACCTCCATGCACATGGCATGCACACTCCTTCCTAACACACACACGCACACACACACACACGTCTGTGTACGTGTGCATGCACTCAAATACACCCTACCCTCCACACACGGGGTGAGAGGACTTCCCTATGGCCATGGCTTTGAAGGGAAGCAGGGAGCTTGCCCACTATGTCAGTGGCTTGGCAATGGAGGAACTGTGCCTACAAGGTAAACCTTGTGTGTGGGAAGAGGGGCGGATTGTACCATACACCAGGAGAGTAGAGGGCAGGGAAGGAGCTGCCCCCCTGGTCCTCTCCAGAGGACATAGAGAGGTCACAGCTTTGGCAGGCAGCATCTGGTGTCAGCAGGAGGCAAATAATTGGCCATAAATAATGTATCACCAGGGATGGCTGGTGGAGTAAGGAGCAGCTTAGACTCAGAGGCAGGAGACCCTGAAGGAATCCCACTTTTGCCTTAGTACCTCCTCTCAGGAGCCGTTTCCCCGCTGGGGCATTCATGCTAGTGACCAGCTTCTGTGAGGATAACCAGACAGGGGGAGCTGTTGTCAACAGGAAGGCCTAGCCCGGAGTGAGGCAGTATTGTAGAGAAGGAAAATTACCTTTCCTCTGTCCATCCTGAATTCCCTGGCTGGTGACTTGTAGATTACACTTACCAAAGACAAGATAGAATGAACCGTGGGAAAACTTGCAAATTCAAGGTGAGTAGACTCAGGCTCACAGAGCATCTGACATGTTTTTAGAGATGAGACAAAGAGGATTCTGGGAGACAGAGGGAAGGCAGGTCTATAGAAGTACCAAGGGAAGATAGGGCCAGTTAGGTTCGCCGTGATGCCTTTGGCCCCACCATTCTCCAGCTGACCCCCAGGTAGGGAGCCGTGAAGGGGACCTTTATAAACGCACGCCCTTACTGGCTGTGGTGGTACCCACCTCTGATCCCAGCACTCAAAAGACTGAGGCAAGAGGATCTCAAGTTCCAGGCTACCTGACTCTACATTCCCCTACCCTGAAAGAACAAAGAGAGACAGACAAAGGTCGACAAACGTGTGTCCTGCTTTGGGCAAACGGGGAGCCAGAAAGCTCCCAATGTATTTGGTTCTTCTCAATCATCAGCTCAAACTAATCAATACGCTAAAGGGTGCGTTTAGGGGCGGCACATTTTGCCATTACTGTGGCACCGCTAGCAGATTGACGTCATCATGACTCTCGCACGATGGGCCTGTTGTGCTGGTTTTGTGGGACCCTGACTAGAAGAAGCGGTGACTCAACGCACGCTGGTTGTGACCGTGATACCCAGAGATGGCATGCAGACCGGGGGGGCCAAGTAGTGGCAACACGCTGGCATCCACCTGCCGGGCCTAACGAAGAGCCCTTCCCTTGAACGCTTCTGACCTCGTGTCGTTCTTTGTGATCCACTTGACCCAATCCAACCCTCTGGGGGTCAAGACAAAACTATGGCCCTCCTAGAAACTTCCCAGTGGGCCCTTGATATAAAAATGGGGGTGGGGGGGTCACTGTCTCTTACGTGTCTTTCCTGCTAGCGGTAACCCACTTCAAGTCAACCGTCATTTAGTAAGCGGCCATTACGTGATGAGTACCACGATCCTTGGTGTGAGGCTACCTTAATTTTTTTTTATCGTGGCCGTAAAAGAAATTACCACTTAAAACAGCACACATTAAAAATGTTTCTATGTGGATAAGAATTTTGTCGGCATATATGTCTGTGTACAGGAGCACGCGGCCCTGGAAGAAGCCAGAAAAGGAAGCCCAGTCCCCCTGGAACTGGAGTTCCAGATCGTGGGCTGCCACGTGCTGGGAACTGATCATGGACCCTCTGTCTAAAGCAACCAGTGCTCTTAACTGCCGAGCCATCTCTCCAGCCCCGATTTAAAAATACTTTTGGAGGTCCTACGTCTGAAATGTGTTTCTTCTGGCTAAAAGCGTATTAGCCCCCTTTATTGCTTCCCTTTCGGAACTCTGGGAACTACTCCACACTTCAGCCCTTTTCAGTTTCTCGTCTGCCACCTGCTTTGGCTCATGGCCTTGGCCTTGTCAAACCAAACCCTCAAGCTTCCCTCTCAGCCCACTCTTGCCTCTCCCTGCTGCTCTCAAGGACCCCTGTGATTACACAGACCACACGGAGAATCCAGGACAATCTCCATATTTTACATTTTTATTAATTTGTTCATTTATTTATTTTTTTTTAGAGGGGAGGCATGTGCCACTGTGCACATGTGGCGGTCAGAGGACCACTTGGAGTTGGTTTTCCCCTCCTACCACGGTCAGACTTAGTGACAAGTGCGTTTATCTGCTGAGTCATCTCTCCAGCTCCCAAGCTCCCTATGTGCAAGCCAGCTGGGGTGGGGACACAGCACAGTTGGTAGGGTGCGTGAAAGAAGTCCGGAGTTTGATTTCCCATCGCCACAGAAGTCGGATGTGGTGGCACACTCCTGTAACCCCAGCACTTGGGAGGAGGTAAAGGCAGGAGGACCAGAAATCCAAGGTCATCCTCAGTTACACAGTAAGTGTGAGGCCAGCCAAGAATACAAGAGACCCTGTTTCAAATAAACCCGCCGACTGGCCTCTTTCCTTCATTCCCTGATGCCAGCTAATAGACATGGTCACAGTTCCAGGGAGTAGCGCACAGGATTTTGAGAGTAGAGCCTACCACGGGTATTTTGTTTTAATGGTATGCTAAGCCTGCATGGCTCTTTACAAATAGTCCCTAGTTTATCCATTCACTGATTTATTCAACAAATATTGGTGGGAAGGACTTGCTTACTGTAAAGCCTCAGGTCATGAAGCCTGAACTGGCTATTGACAGCTTGACCCCTTGGATGCTGCAGGCTGGGAAATGAGAGAAATTGAATGTGATTGGACTTTAGGAGAACAGCCGGACCACCCTAGAGTCAGCTTAGGGAGACCCAAGGCTTGGGGTGAGGGCTTATGCAGGAGCCCGGGTGCCAGTTAGACGGGTTGCCACAATGGCAAGGCCCAAGAAAAGAAAGGACATTTCGGCTTAGAAGAGGTCTCATAAGCTTAGATGGAGCTGTTTACCACCAGACTGGAGAGCTGAAATCACTCACTCGCCTAACCCACCGAACACAATGACTCTGCACACCGGGGGTGGGGGTGGGGGGCAGATGGGTTTCCTGTGAAATCATGAGGCTGACTTGGAGCTGCTGCCCGCATCTCAAGAGAGCCTTGAACTAGAGAACAAGAGAGCCTGCCTGGGAAAATACAAACTCCAAAGCACAGTGTCTACTGAACACACAGACTTCCTTCAACACTTAAAAAACAACCCCCACTCTCCCCAGTGGGAGATCGATGGAGACCTCTGTTCCACTCATGTCTGCTGTCATGGTGCTGAGAACACTGGGGATCACCTTAGGTCTGAGAACAGAAAGGTGTCTTTGGCTGATCCAACCACAGAATTGAATGGATCACAAGTCAGGGGCCTAAGGTCAGACCAAGGTTGGGCTGTGACATTGACAGCCCAAGGAGCCAGAACCCACGGGAAGGGGTTCCAGCTTCCAGTGCCTCAGACAGAGACTTTGCTGGGTGCATGTCTTTTCCTTGTTTTTCTCCAGAGTGGCTCCCACCTTTCATCTTTCTGCCATGTTCCCATCTGGTGAGCACAGTTGTCTTCCTAGACTGGCCAGGAGACTGTACTCCTGCAAGCCAGTGCTCCAGCCAGTGGGTATGACGGTGCAGGGGAGCCACTATGACCACCAGCCATGAGGGCTGCCTTTCTTTGACCTTGTCCTGCCTTTCAGGGGAAACTAAGGCAAGGACTTTGCTCTATGTCCTCCTTTGCTCTGCTCCTTGTAACAAAGTTACCAACTCAAAAGTTACTTGTTTGGTTCAGCTACATAGTTCATCCATGGGTCTGTAGTAAGTTTTGTTTTTATTATTTGAAATGATTAACAACAAGTTGCAATAATAGAAGAGAAACCTGGTGAGCTTACCCCTCATTTAATCTCTCCCGAGGGTAATACTTTACGTAACTATAGAACAAGAGCAAAGCCCCAGGCTTTAACACCAGGTCGGGGAGGGTAGGGGCTGGTGACAAATGCACCCTTTTCCTCTTGGATTCACCCCAGAACTCATACAGGTGTGGAGATAGTCATGCTTTAAGCACATATTGGCTTCCAGATGGGGATGAGCCGGCACTGACAGGTGGTCAGAGAACATACCCAGGCACCGGAGGCTGCTGGGTGGTTTGCTAGACGTGTGTGCAAAGGCTGCGGGCGGGGTGGTGGGGGGAAGCTACTTGCAGCATTGTTTCCAGTCATGAAAAATCGACGTATGCTAAGTGCCCGTGTGACACTGGGCTGGCTAAGAAAATTAGGTGTACTCAAAATAAAAAGACAGCGCATCCATTATAATTATGTTGGAGGAGAATTTTGTTTGTTAACTGAGATAGAGTTGTTACTCTCAGTTTATAGCCCAGGCTGGCCTAAAAACCACTATACAGCCCAGGCTGGTCTTGAAAGTCTGTCTCAGCTTCCCTAAAGAATGATTTTTATCAAGACAAACATAAAATGGTAAGGGTTATACCCTAAAATGTTAATACTGGCTTTAAAAACATTGAGACAAGGTCTTGATATCTATGTATGTGTATGCAGATGGATGAGTGTACAGAGCTCTTCCCAGTCACCCACCCACTGACCTTCATCTCTGTAGGCTCCGCTGTCTCTTCCTCCAGGAAGACCTTCCTGAGTGACCCAGCACCTCAGTGCACGCTACAGTACCTCCATTACACACCTTGACTGTGTCTCTCTGGTGCCCAGGCTGTGGGCTGTCTGCTGGTTTCATTACACACCTTGACTGTGTCTCTCTGGTGCCCAGGCTGGGCTGTCTGCTGGTTTCATTGACTGTGTCTCTCTGGCGCCCAGGCTGGGCTGTCTGCTGGTTTCTTCCATCAGCGCATGAAGTTTTAAGAAAAGATCAATGTTGGGTCAACTGGTTCCCAGTGGACTCTACAGCACAGGGCTCCTTACCAAGGGGTAAGAAGTCAATGTCACGAAAGCGAGACACACTCCCCTTCAGCTAGCTGTCTGGCTCAGGGCCACTGAGTGGGGAGGGGGCGGGAGCACCTTCCTTCCCTCTCTCAGCTAAGAGATGGCCCCAGGCTGATCTGTGCCCCCCCCCAACACCATCACTTCTTCTGCTTGCTCCCAGTCATGGTCACGAGGGGACCAGAGAGGGCCGGGACTGTGACTCAGCCCAATTCATCACCACAATGGAAAAACCCAGTCACCTGTCCTCCTGGCAGCCGGCAGGGCTGCTTCTGCATCTGGAAGGGCAGCAAGCCACACTGCTTTGAAGGTCCTTTTGTCTTTCACCTGCTGGAAAAAAAGAACCAAGATGAGACAGCGTGAGGGAATGTCACTGATGGACACTTGGGGCCCACAGCACAGTACAAGCCTCAGGGTCTGGGGACAACATGTTACTCAGCACCAGGATCCAAGTTTAGTGTCCATGTGTGTCATCTCCTCACAGTGCTCCGAGCCCACTGTTATGGAACTGCCTCTGGGAACTTATTTGGCTGCCAGCATCCGGGTAGTCCTGAGAGGCAGAGCCCACTTCCTACTCTAGGATGTGAAAACCCCTCCTCCTGGCTTCCCTCGCAGCTTTATCAGAGGGCCTGACCTGGGCTCCACCAACCAGATGTTGTACTCTGGGCAGTGAATTAGAAACTGGTACGCACATCCACCTGGTGAGGATGGCAGCAGCGTTCGCTCTGCTTCAGAGACAGCTGCAGTCCAGATGTGGCAGCATCCAGTGTCTGTGCACACAGGTACTGCTAGTCGGGACACCCAGGCCCAGGAATGGCACTAGCGATTTTTAGCACCAGATCAAGGCTGCCTGCTGGTCGAGCCTGGCTCCTGCCATCCTGAGAGTTGCCAGATCTTTGAACTAAGCCTCCTTGTGCCCCAGTGAGCCAGAGTAGGTAGTTTCACGCAGCAAACAACCTGCCTGACATTTCAATCTGCTTTGAAGGGGACACGGAAGCTCTCTTCTCTGGGCTGGGCATGGCACAGCCAGTCTTCAGTTTACTCTGCATAGCAGTGGCTGATGAGGCATCTTCCAAGGAACTAGGAACAAGGCCAAGGACACTTCTTAGGGGCACTGTGTCCCTGCGCGAGCTCAGCCTTCTGCGGTGTTCTGCTCCCCTCTGTTAAAACCCCCACTATCCAACTCGCCTTCAGCAGGCAGCCTCCACGGGGAGCTAAGATGAAGGAAGCCTTACAGCACAGGGGTGGGGTGGGGGTGGGGGCTGATGGTGGACTCTTCTCGTACTGGTCAGCAGGGACAATCCTGTAGGGACTGTCCAAGAGCGGTCTGCACCCACTGTACCTGCGCTTGACTAAACAGTCCCCTGGGGGCTCCGAGAATCACCTTTTCCACCACCTAGCAAGTTGCCACATTCAGGGGTTGAAATGCAAACCCTGACACAGCACAATGCTCACCTGAACCAAGCAGATCATACGTATCTGTTCAAGGCCATTACAGATACCATGCCTCACACAGACAGACACACCAGAGCTCTCACCAGGAAGCCTTTTACAACCTCTAGATCCTGTTTTCCTCCATCTTTAGGCCAGAACTTTAACAAACTGGGTGTTACCAGCAGTTCAAGAGCTGGTGAAGCACACGATTATCACTTTATGTCCGGGAGTCTTTCTCACTTTGAGAACAGAATAGCTTCTGCTGACAGAATTCTAAGCAGCTGCTAGATGGCGTTGGACATTCGAAGGGCCCACTGGGGCCTGCTGAACATGTTTCTGTCAGTCTATGGGCCTCTTTCTCTGAGAAATGTCCACAGACAGATGAAGAGCCTGTGTCCAGCGAAGCTTAGGATTGTGTTCAGGAGACACGCCTTAGGGTCCATATGCCCAGCACGCAGAACTTGGGGGCGATGACAGGCCAGTAACTTGGGCTGCTTTCTGTCATCGTGCTTGTCAAAGCTCGGCTGCAGGAAAGCCTCCACGGCCAGGAGCACTGTCTCCACACAAGCACCTCATCTCTGCCTGGCGCTGCACCCCGGGGCTTCTGGGACGGAGGCTCCACTGACTGGTGGGAGCTGTAATAAAGGGTACGGTCTACATTCGCGCACCCACTCCAGTGCGCCATATCTAGCTCCAGCTGTTGCCTTCGCTCTCCCACGTGTCTCTCGGTCTCTGCAAAGCACTGGCCTAGCTCCTCGGGAATCTCCCTATTGCTCAGGGGGCACTGTCCTCTGTCATCCGTCTCCGACTCCAGCTCCCCCTCTTCACGAGGTGCTTCATCTTCTCTTGTGGATGCCTGGGTCCCACTGCTGTCCTTGCAGAGGCTGCCCAGAGCTTTCAAAATGTGAAGACTCCTGCCAGGCCATGTGCTGGGCCTGCAAGGCTGAGGGACTCCCAGCCTCATAAGCATGAGCGCTCCAGGGAAGAACCGCAGGGGAAGAGAACCATGGGAAAGGAAATAGGAGTCCTTGGACTTTCTGCAGGCGTTCTGGTGGCTGTGCCTCCGAGCCATCGAGTGATGATAATGTTGCCCGTACCGTGCAAACACTTAGGTGAGAATCCCAAGACCCGGTAGCTCTCCATCTGGGTGCCATTGTTGCTATCTCTGACTGGAAAGTCTGTCAGGCGGTGGGATGTCAGGGGGTGGGCGTTTTATCCTGTGACCCGTTCTGAAATGACTAAGAAGGGGAGAAGTTGGAAAGTGACTCTAGGAGGTAGTGATGTCAATTTCATCATCATCATCAACAATAACGACCTCCCATTGAACACTTAAACCACGAACGTATCTGGCACTACACTAAATGCGTTCTTCAGTCTACCATTTGATTTGGGGGGAGGGGGGTAATGTATGCGTGTAGCACATATGTATGAGTGTTTGCACTTGTCAGGGTGCCCATGTGCACGCCTGTACTCGCCCAAAGTTGACATGGGGTGTATCCACTTTATTAACTGAGGCAGTCTCTCTTGCTTGAACCTATAGCTCACCATCCAGTTAGTCTAGCCAGCCGGCAGGCCGCACAGATGCAATCTCCACCTCCTGGGTACTGGGATTAGAGGTGGCCACCGTGCTTACTGGGGTTTAGGTGGGTTCTGGGGAATCTTAATTCTGTTTGCAGGGCAAGTGCTTTATCCTGAGTCACGCTCACCCCCTCCCCATCATTTAATTCTTACAGGGGTCTTCTGAGGTTAGCGCCCTGCCAGTTTCAGAGTGTGAAGAGGCTGGACGAGAATAACATGCTAGAAAGACACATGGGCTAAATATAAATAAATAAAAGTGCTTGAAAGTGCTGGCCCCAACTTCTACCTACACAACCACACCCAGAGGGAAGAAAGTCCAGAGGTGCTTCACTCTGCCACCACAGACTGCCCTGCCCCAACTCCTCTAACAAAGGAAACACTAAGAAGGAGGGATTCCCCAAACTTGCAGAAACCAGGCTGCCTGCTTTGGTCTCAATGTTTGCCCAAAGCACCACAAGCTGTGTGCCCCCGCTGCAGCCATCAGGATCCCAGCAGCGCGCAGTGGACTGACCCACTGCCACTCCGGGGCAGGGCACTGGTCACCCAAGACAGGGCCTAATTGCAAAGCGGCTCTTCCAGAGGTAGTGGAAGTTAGAAGAGACTTCTGTCTTGACACTCTCCTCTCTCCTCCTGGGCCTCAGAGATATACCGGTTCAATATTTTCTCTGTGGGACCGAAAAGCAGGAACCCAGGGAAAGGGTAAGGGGTCCATGGTCACTTTTAGAGCCTGAACAGGACAAGTCTCCAGGAGCTCTCATCTGGCTTGTATCGATACAAGTATCGATAGATACGCAAGTAAGTATCGATACTCAAAAACCCTTAGAGAGACCATCAGGGTCTCTGACCTTCTTCTGTCCTAAGGAACCGGGCCTAGACCCGAGTGGAGAGAGTTTGAAGAGAACAAAGTCCCGTTCCTTCTACTGGCGCTTATGGAGACTGAATTGCATTGCAGAGAGTAGGTTGCGGCTACCCTGTGGACAACCTCAGGGCCCAGAAAGTACAGCTTTGCCAGGAGGTGGCCAGAGTTCCTTCAGGAAACCTTACAGCTTTGCAAACTGGGGAGCTTCAGTTCCATGGCCACTGAACTCCAGATTTCCTCCTCCCCAACTCCCCAGGAGTCTCCCCAGTGGTTCCCAGGCCCGGCGGGTGGGGCCAGGCTGCAAGGGACTGGGTGGGGGGTGCGGGGCAAGGTTCCCCACGGGAACCCAAAGCCCGAGGCCAGCGTCCTGGGAGCTCCTGAAGGAGCGGGGACCCCCTCTGGGAGCCCCCCCCAGAGGTGAGCAGCGCCGCAGAGTGCCCAGGCGTGTGCCAGGCTTGTGGGTCGTCAGCCCGGCCTCCCGCCCACTCCCCAGACCCGCAGCGGCCCGCGTCCAGCCACGGATCCGAAGGCGCGGCGCGGCCCACGCCCCCGACCCCCGTGGGCACGCCCCCGACCCCCGTGGGCACGCCCCCGACCCCCGTGGGCACGCCCCCGACCCCCGTGGGCACGCCCCCACGACGCGCCGCCCCGCCCCCGCTCCCGGGCTCGCTCGTGCCGGGGACCTGCACCGCTCGTAGGCGGCGGCTTCCCAGCCCGGCTCCCGCCTGCGCGGCCGCGTCGCTCGGCGGCCTGGGTGAGTCGCGGCGCCCTCGCCCCTGCGATCCCCTCTCGGCGCAGCCACCCCGCAGCCCCGCACCTTCTCCCGCCCACGCGAGGGCGACGCCCTGTCTACCAGCGCCCCCTCGCCTTCCTGGCCGGGACCCCCGGAGACCGCGGCCGGCGCCCGTCTGTCCGCGACGGCCGGGGGCGGCGGGCGTCTTTGTTCGCGCGGGGCCCCTCCCGCGGTGCCACACTCCCCCCTTCGGCGCTCGCCCCGGCCAGGTGGCGGCGGGTGCCTTTCGGGGTGCGCGGCTGTGCCATTGGTGGATTTTTTTAAACCCTGCTGGAGGGGGCGGCGAGCGCTCCGCGCTACCGGCTGCTGCTCCCGCCGCTCCTGCTCTCCCGCCGCTCGTCTCTGCGGCCGCCGCGCGCCTTGCCCCGGGCGGCCCTGCGCGCTCCTCCGAAGCCGAGATGAAGGTGCTGGGACACAGGCTCCAACTGCTCACAGGTACCGCGGCCCGCCGCCGCTCGCCACTGCCGCTCGGAGCGGGCTCGGGGCGCGGTGGCCCGGGCTGGAAGGGGCGCTCTGGGGTGCGCGTTCCCAGCGGAGCCAAACCTGAGGCACTCGGGGCTCCGGCGTCCGGGAGGGTGGAGCGCCTGAGCCGGGTCGCCAACCGAGGGAGAGGCCCCCTGCAGAGTCCCGCCGGCGGAGCTCCGGTCGGCATCCCCAGAGGAGCTCCGGAGCGGCTGTCTTCCAAATAAGTGTAGCTTGTCCCCGGAGAAAGCAGCCCCGGGCCTCCCGGTGGAGCGGGGAGAACCTGTGCATAGGCGTCTTCCTGCTCTCCCATGATGGTCAGAGCCACATTTCTCTCTGGGGAGAAGTTTCTTGCTGGAAGTAGAGTCAGGTGACCTGGGGAAGATGGAAGCTAGATTGACCGGTGTTGGCTGGGGCCATCCACCTTGGGGCCACTCTGGAGAAGAAACCAGATGTCCCGCTGAGGGCATCCTGGGGCCGGCCGGTGGCTGGAATGGCTTGGAGAAGCTGGGTGCCTAGAGGAGATAGATGGGAAGGGGAGCAAGAACTGGGGCCAGGTGTCGGAAGGGTAGATGCTCCTCGGTCCTGAAGCCCAGCAGCACCGGAGGCTTCCGTGTTCCCAAGGTGGAGGTAGACACCTGGGCTGGAGGTGACAGCCCCTGTCCAGACCCCACTGGACCCAGCCGGGCCTTTGTCAGGTGCTCAAACCGTGTATACCTGATGAACGTATTCCAGAAAGATGCCTTCTGGCGCTCGGGGTCCTGTAGAACACAGGATCCCCACTGTAAGGTGCAGAAGGGCCTTCCCATTGTGTGTGCACTTAGGAAACCGGTTGGGATCTGGGGTAGGGAGCCGAAGGGATGTGGAGATTAGAGCGAGTGTCTGCATTTTGAAGGTAGGGAAAGTAGAACTTTCTGTTCACGGAAAGGGAAGTCACATTTCAAGCTGAAGGAACAAAGGGTGGTCTGTATGGGTGTCCTAAGGTGTGATGATTTGTTCTGGGAGTGGCTTAGCACCCTCAGATAGTGTGTGTGTGTGTGTGTGTGTGAGAGAGAGAGAGAGAGAGAAAGGCAGAGAGAGAGAGAGAGCATGTGTGTGGTGGGGTGTTACAGGAGGAAAGTAGGCCAGATGAGGTTTGGGCTGTATGCTAAACCACAGTGGGCTGTGCTGGGCTCCTAGAGCAGGGACCTTGGAAACCCTGGCTGGGTGTGTGGCATCCACCACTTCCCTTCAGCTTTTCCTCAGGGCACTCTCCTGAGACAGACACAGCCACTCACCTTAAAGAGAGCTGCAGGCAGATTGACCCCTGCCCCCCAAACCCTCAGACTGGAAAGAGAAGTCTGTGGAACATGGGATTTCAAGTCTTGCCTAGAAAACAGACCCAGGTCCCTCAGAGGGAATGGATGACAGGGGGCAGCACCACTGAGGGTCTGGACATCTGGGTTCCTGTGCAGTGTGCCCGCATGCCCTCATTGAGCTGTGACAGGCTCTCTGGACCCCTGGCCAGGCTTCAACAGGACTCCACCACTGTCGTTAAGTTCCCTGTGCACTCAGACTGTGGGCCAGGCATGGCGGTACACTGTAACCTCGGCTCCCAGGAGGCAGAAGCACGGTGAGTTTAAAGCCAGCCCCGACTGAGTCCTGCACCTCTTCTTGCTATCTCCTTTGTGCGACCCCCTCTCTCACTACCACCCCCAACTCCCATTTGCCGTCTTCCTGTCTCGGGTTTGGCTTCCAGCTCCAGCCACAGCTCATCGTGATTTCAGACAGGTTGTTTAACCGCCAACTCGCTGTCTCACCATAAAGACACCTAATGTTACGAGGCCTTCGGAGACAGAGCGGGTGGCATATCTGCCTGGGACCTCAAGGGTCTATCTCCCCTCTGTCTCCCTCATAGTGTGTTGGCTAGTAAGGACTTGAGATCTGCCATACACACTGTACATGATCCCTGCTGACAGGCAGTGAGGAGTTGTTTTTATTTTTTCCTCATTTCCTTGGCAGGATGTGTAGGTACGTGGTGATGGATTTATTGTGGTAGTATACAGCAAGTGCTCAATACTTCTTGGTTGGGTCCAGGCTCACACATCCTGCTCATCAGCTGTGCCCCCAGCAGAGGCCTCTGGATCCTTGCCCTTACCCACCCTTAAGAAGTTGGTTCTAGTCTTTCCTATGGCTTCCATCTTAGCACCATACCTATGTGACTTGGTTCCTTTCCCACATTCTCACAGCCCGGAGTGTGTGATGTGTACCCAATCCGAGGGTTGCGTCCCAGACCGCCTGCCTGACCTCCTGCCAGCTCAACTTTGGGCCAGACTAAGCCATTCCACACTTTATCTCTTCCTCTATAAAATGGGATCAAGCAGCACCTTGCGAGACCGGGTGTGAGCATGCGTATGAAGTGTTGCTTCATCCAGCAAGTGAGATACCTGGGTCTCTGAGCTCGTTCCTCAGTGCCCCGAGCTCTCCTAGCTGCTCTTCTCTGGTATCCAGTCCCCTCCGTGGTATCTCAGTCCCCTCACTGGGTTCTCTGCTCAGTGGGCCTCTTGGTGATGTATTTCTGAGGATCCTGTTCTGGTCTCAGTTCCCATCACACGGGACAGAACAGACATAGCTCCTGAGGTCGGACCCTGCTGGCCTGACGTCCACACCAGGGGCTCCTCCTTCGGGAACCATAAGGATGCCATTGAATCGGGATGCCTGGACCCAGCGTTCTAAAGAGAAGAAGGCGGAGCTACGGCCACCAAGGTTCCTGGGAGGCTAGTCCTTCTTGTGGCCACAGCTTTCTTGGCTCAGGGGGTCTTGCCACAGATGAAGGGAGGTTGCAGTTTTGACCCCAGAGATACGTATGACTTTCAGGAGTCCCCTCTGCAGCTCCATTCCTGGGCAGTGCTGAACTCTTAAGCACCAAATGTCTTGTTTGTAACTTGGGGAGAAGAGCCGGACTTCAAAAGTGGGAAAGAGTGAGCCAGGGTCTGGCCTCCGGGTAGGTTCACACACAGTGTCAGCGCCTCCCACTCCCCGGGGGCAGCCACAGTGGCTTGGTACAGTCGGCGATTTGTGTGTTTATTGATATGGCAGGGTGGGACATTCATCTTGTTTCCAGTCTGGCCAGCAACTGTTCTCGTGTGTTTGTACTCAAACAGTATGTTTCCAGGGTGGTTTCAGAGAGCTCTTACATGGTTTATTGGGGCTCTGAAATGGTCCCTTGGAAGTCTGGGGATTTTTTGTTTGTTTGTTTTGTTTTCTTGAGACGAGGCCTCACTGTGTAGCTCTGGTTAGCTTGGAACTTACTCTGTACATCTAGGCTGGCCTCAAATTCACAGATCTGCCTACCTCTGCCTCTGGAGTGCTGGTGTGTTCCACCATGCCGTGTGTGTGTGTGTGTGTGTGTGTGTGTGTGTGTGTGTGTGTGTGTATGTGTGTGTGTGTGTGTGTGTGTGTGTGTGTGTGTGTCGGTCTCTGTAGCCCAGGCTATGTACTTACTATACATTGAGGATGACCAAATGACACCTGAGTTTCTCTTTCTCCCGACTCTGCAGATGTGTGCCAGATGTGTGAAGTTGGGACTCAAACTCAAGGCTTGTGTAGTGCTACGCGAGCTCTTTATCAACCGAGCTTCATCCCCAGTGACCTTTTCCTTTTTAACACTTCTTGTGTGATGGGTGCAGGGGTACAGGCTTGCAGAAACACGCCTTGAATCTCAGCACCAGGCAGAGGCAGGTGGATCTATGTGCGTTTGAGGCCAACCTGGTCTATAAAGTGAGTTCCAGATCAGTCCAGGGATTCATAGTGAGACTATATCTTTAAAAAACGAAAGCACAAACCGAAATTTATAGTTTTGTATTAACTAAAAAGCAGAGGTCTGGTGGTTCTGTGTAGAACTGTGGTTTTAAGTCATTATGTGAGTTACTTTTCTGTTACTGTGATAAACCGCCACGAGCAAGGCGTCTTACAGAAGGAAAGGTTTGTTTGGGGCTTCCGGTTAGAGAGCGATAGGAGGCCATCACCATCCGGGAGGAGGCAGGCTTGGTGCTGGAGCTCACGGTCTTGATTCAGAAACCAGAAACGGAGGGCACACTGGGAACAGAGGAGGCTTTTGAAACCTTGAGCCCACCCCAGTGACACACCCCCTAACAAGGCCACACCTCCTAACCCTTCCTCACCAGCCACCAGCTGGGACCAAGTTTTCACATATTTGAGCCTTGTAGGGGCCATTTTCATTCAAAACACCGCAGTCATGGAGTGTCTCCCACAGTCTTACAGGATGCGTCTAAATAGTGCCTCATCGTTGGTGGGCCTGTGTTGAGGTGAAACTAAGCTATAGAATTACCCTTGGGGACCAGAATCAGGACCCTGAATCTTCCTCTCCAGACAGGCAAGGGAGTGGGGTGTCCAGGTCCTCACATGTAGGGAGACAGGCACCCTGGAAGAGAAGCTGGTACTGCTCTCATGAAGAGCAGGTTGGTATTGGTGTATCAGCTCTTAGTGACTCTGCATTTTAGGAACAAACAAAGATGAGCGCAGAGGTGTCCGTTCAGGGATGTTTGTCCCGTCTTTGTCGGAGAAAGTGGCAGCAACCATGTTGACACAGGAGAAGGGTGCAGTCAACTCAGGGCACAAATGCACAGGCAGCCAGAGGTCACTTACCTACCACACAGTTGTCCCCTCGACGTGTACTGACAGTGGAGGGGACAGCTCAAAGGCATGTGGCACTCCCTACTTGTCAGGCACGGTCCCGGGTACCTTTATATATTATCTTGCCGGCATAAAATCATACGAGCAATGTACTTCTCCTGGAACCTAGGAATGTTAGCGTACGCACTAAAGGGACCTTGCAGATGAGATTACAGATTCCATCCGGAGAAAGTTGCTGGATTGCAGGCCAGCCCTTTGTACACCTACTTTCCCCCCTGTAAGAGGGAGTCAGAAACTGTCCCATTACAGAAGCAGAGGCCCAGAGCAAGCTGCTCTGCTGTTGGCCAGGCAGTAGGGAGGACCACCAGGCCAAAGACATGAGGAGCACTACCAGGAGGAGGGGAGCAAGTCTGTCTCCTAGACCCCCTGACTTCAGCCAACAGTGCTGTCTGTGGGCTTCTGCCCTCCAGAATGGTAAGGGAGTTAAGTCCAGGTAATGAAGATTCATCATGATGAAGCCACCAAAGTAATGAAGATTCATCAGACCAGACACTGGAAAGTGACCTTCTGCTGAGAAGGTGGGCAGGCCCCTCAGGGTTGGGGTCCGCATGGGTGCTTCCCATCAGCCCTGGCTGTGTGACCTAGAACTGAGCTAGGCTGTGTCCCTGTGTGGTCCTGAGCTCAGCTAAGAAGCCTCCATAAGAAGTACTTCCACCCTGCCTGCCACACCCTGGTCCCTTTGGGTACAAAAGAATGCATGTGCCTACACACACACAGACACACACGCACACACACACACCATACACACACACATACACACACACATACACACACATACACACACACTTATACATACACACAGACCACACACACATGCATACATACACTCATGCACACCCACACACACACACCACACACATATATACATACACTCATGCATACACACACACACATACACACCACACATACACACATACATCATACACATACATACTTATACACACACACACACCTTAGCTCTGAAGCCTTTGGAGTCCAATCTGTGGGTGAAATGTCTGCTCCAGAGTGACTGGAACATACCCACCTCAGGCAGGTAGCAGGGTGGGTGTCATGTGCATGTGGGTATGCCCCATCTAAGCAGGAAGGGAGAGACAGGGACCTCACGGAGACGGGGTGGTCCCATAGCCAAGGCCAGGGTTTGTAGCCCTCAGGCCTATACTTTGTCTCCAGAATTGTTCCCTGTTGGCTCTAGTGGCCAGACCTTGGGTACCAGAAATGGCTTTTAGCAGTGTTAATCTCTTGATGCTCTGTGGTGGATGTGTCTGACAGGCAGGGGTGGAGCTGGGATAGGAGTGGGGCCTGAGGCAGGGTGGACCCCTCCTAGCTGTGGGGTGCTCCCTGGCATGCAGGGAGGAGTGGCTTCCGGGGGGCCTTTTACCACCGCTCAGGAGGCATCTTTGGAGAGACCTGTAGTGTCCCAGAGTGGATGGTGGGGTGGCCATTGGAATGCAGGGAGGATGGCCTGTCTCCAAGCCGGTGAGACGCCCTGAGCCCACCTTACCGCCTCACTGTGCGTGCGGTTTCCACAGGCACAGGAGCCGGCCTTCATGTGCCCCTTTGAGCCCAGGACATGAGGACTCAGAAGTTACGGTGGATTTCTTGGTGCAGGGGGAAGGCACGGGACTTGAACCAACACAGTGTTGGCTGTGTTGGGCTCCATGGCAGCCTTGGGCACAGGGCTGTCTGTGTTGGTCTCTCCTTTGCTCTTATTAGTTTGGTTGTTTGGGTTGGGAGATTTCTTAGGCCCCTCCTCATGATAACAGGTCTTCCTCCTGGTGCACCCAACCAAAAACCCTTCCCCGAGGATGCCAGCAAAAACCTGGCCTTGCATGGAGGCTCTGCCCCACCCCAGCTGTCTCCAGGACTTGGCCGTGCGCCCCTCCCCTCGCATCCTCGTGTCAACGCTGGAAGCGCCAGCCCCGCACCGACCTGAGTACACACTCTTCCTCCATCTCCCAGTCTGCACCTTCGCCCGGCTCAGGACTGAAAGCAGCAGACACTTTCCCTTCCCCTGACGTCTTCTCCCCAAGGTTTCCCCAGTGGCCCAGAGCAAACGTCAGATCGCCCTGCTTTTTTCCTCACACCTCTGTCACCTGAAGGCTTACTGTCTCTGCTTAGAGCATCAGGCTCTGTCCAAGGGCTTCTTTGGCCCGTTCTAGCCTCAGACTTGCTGTGTAGCTGGGGATGATCTTGAACTTCTGATCTTCCTGCCTCTACCTCCCAGCAGCTCTGCCTCAGTTTCTCTATCAGCCTTCAAGGCTGAATGCCATCTGCTCCACTCGGCCTTTCCTGCTCAACTCCCCCCTGCCCCACACACACACACTGCTCTGCTCTGCCTGCGCCTTGCATTTCCCTTAAATCTGCCAAGCGGGCAAAAAAGCATTCACCTTTGAGCTTGGTCGGTCCTCCATCCTGGGTGCTCTTCCCAGACTCCCGAGCCAGCCAGCCAGCCAGCCTGCCTCCCTCCCTCCCTCCCTCCTTCCCTCTCTCCTTCCTTCCTTCCTTCAGTCTTTGCTTGTGTCTCTTCAGGAAGGTGATACCTCTAACCACCCTGATTTAAATTGCAACCCCCCCCCAGACCCCACTCTGTCCCTCCTGTGGCCTTCATCCACAGAAGTGCACAGATCTGTTTGCTCGGCCCACCCCTACACAGATTGGAATCTGTTGGTGCCAGTGTTTTCCCCTAGTTACCGAAACAGGGCCTGAAGCCTGAAGGTCTAGTATCTCTTACATGACTGAGGCCAAAGACGGTCCAGGCGTCAGAGATTTTAGAGTTGGGGTATTTGACTGCACTCACAGAGCATCCCTGACCAGAGAGAAAGCTGAAGGTCTGAAATGCTCAGATTAAAACTTTGAGTGCCATGCAGGGCAGTGGTGGTGCACACACACGCCTTTAATCCCAGCAGTCGGGAGGCAGAGGCAGGTGGATCTCTGAGTTCAAGGCCAGCCTGGTCTACAGAGTGAGTTACAGAGTTACAGCAGAGAAGCCCTGTCTTCAAACAAACAAACAAAACATCAACAACAGCACTTTGAGTGCTATGTTGATGTTTAAGAACCTTCAGACTTCAAACATTGTCCTCCAAGGTTCCCAAGTTTAACTGGATAAAGTGGCACACACCTGTGACCATCTCTAGGCAGCCAAGGCAGGATGGAGAGCTCAGAGCAGTGCAGGCCTTAGCATCTGTGATGTCCACCTGTGCCCAGATTGTATCTGGCCAGTGAATGGCTTTAGTCACCCATCCACTGCTGGGTCGCCATCGTCCCTGCCTAAAGCACATAGATAAGGACTGAGGGCCCTCCAAGGGAGGCTCAGGTGCTATGCAGGAGGCGGCTACAGCAGGTGGCACCCTCCTACAGACTGGGCACTTGAGAGGAGAAGCTGGCAGGTGGTTGGTGCTGTGGTGTGCTTTTCTGAGGCGGCATTGGTTTCTGAGGTGCTAATTAAACAGGTGGCTTGGAGGGGGCTCTGGTGAGGAAAATGTCCTTAGGAAGATGTGTGTCAGCCCTCTGTCCAGAAACCGTGTTACAGAATTGGGGCTGGGGGAGGTATGCGGCCTCCACGTGTTACCATTTTGAATCTTACAGTGGGATCCGGGACAAGTGTGTCTTTGTTTCTGGGAAATTCGCCAGGTTGGGCAGACGCAGCTGAGGTGAGTGGGGTGCCTGCGCTGAGGAACTCTGAGAATTTGTGGTCAAAGAGCCAAACGGAGCGTTTAACTTGTGTAGATCACGGTTCCCCCGCAGGCGCCCACCAGTGCAATCCTGTGAGCTGTGGGTCAGAGGTGGTGGCTTCGGACCCCTGCTTAAGAGAGAATGTCATCAAGGGCTTTGATGCTCATGGTGGGGGAGGCTGCAGGGCCCGGAGCATGAGCACTTCCTGCTTGCTTGTGGGAAAAGCCATTCCCTATGACTTCTTTTTACATGTTAGGGTGGGTCTCGTCTCTCAGAAAAGTGTCTCAAGCGTGCGTTAGTTCAGCTGTGACAGGAGACTGATGACCATCACAGATTAAGCAGGCTGCGTTTCCCTCTCCCACAGAGCCTGGGTTCCTAGTTACCTGTGTTGCCACCACTGCTCCTAGCGTCCTACCTCAGCATCCAAAGTCATTGCTCAAGCTGCTGCCTTCCTGTCTGCATTCTAGCCAGCTGGCAGGGAAGAGCCAGACAGCAGTGTATCTCGGACCAATGCGACGGTTCAGTGGGTAACCACACCTGTAGCCGAGCCTGGTGGCCGAGCCCGAGAACCCGAGTTCCATCCACAGAAGCCCCCAGGGGGGAAGGGAACTGGCTCTCACAAGTTGTCCTCTGACAAACAGGTCATAGCATGTGCACACACATCCGCAAAACAGTGGTGTACCTCACCCTGAAAGATGACTACCCCGGAGCTGCATGCTACACACTCAGATGTCACACCTCACGGTCGGGATATCATTCCCAACATCAGCCCACCCGGCTTGGGATCTCTCCGTTTGAGGGAAGACAGGCGTCCAGCTGGGCGTCATCTGCTGCGGCAGGACCCTGCCTGTGGGTGCCGCTAGGATTGCAGTTCCCTCTGCCCTCTGCCTGGGCACTCCGGAGCTGTGTTGTTTGATAGGAGGGAGCAAATAAAACGTTGTGGATCCCCTGGCGCACACAGGCCCCAAGTTTGATCTTCAGCACCAAAAAAGAAAAGGATGATACAAGCCAGGTGTCTCACCATTGATAAAGGAGAGCAGCTAGATAAAGCCTGCGGTGTCCAACTGTACTCAGAAGAGTCAGAAGACTAGTCAGGCTCCTGGGATGCACACAGTAGGAGGGATTTAGTTCCAGGTTCCTGGTGTGCACACAGTAGGATTGATTTGCTCCAGGCTCCTGGTGTGTACACAGTAGGAAGGATTTAGTCCAGGCTCCCAGTGTGTATACAGTAGGATGGATTTAGTCCAGGCTCCTTGTGTGCACACAGTAGGAGGGATTTAGTCCAGGCTCCTGGTGTGCACACAGTAGGAGGGATTTAGTCCAGGCTCCTGGTGTGCACACAGTAGGAGGGACTTAGTCCAGGCTCCTGGTGTGCTCATAGTAGGATGGATTTATCTCCAAGCACCTAGTGTGCACACAGTAGGAGGGATTTAGCTCCAGGCTCCTGGTGCGCACACACAGTAGGACAGGTCTAGAGCAGATGTTCCTGTTAGTACTTTGCACCCCTGGCTCTGCCTGCAGATAGGAACTAGAGGTGAGGGTGCCACGGGCATGCAGAGAGTATTGGAGAAGCATGTGCAGAGCCAAATGTGGCCGGACAGTTAGTGGCTGCTCAAAAACTGATGGGTTCCTGTTGAAAGGGCAGAGTGCACGCAGGAAGGGATGCAGAATGAAATCGCCACAACAGAGTTTAGCCATAGAATGAATCTCCTCGAGTCTGTTGTGGTATGGTGAAATGAAGGGGTGGATATCTACTCGGGGGAGAAAGGAGAGCTCTTTCTCACAGAATCCCAACGAGCCACTGGGCAGGATGATGGAAATAGAAAATTATCATTAGACAAACGCCACAGTAAGAGCTGTGGACAAGAGTCATCCAGGGCTGCTAAAATTAGCCTGGGAAAGTATGAGAAGAAACGGGCTATTGGCAGAGTGCCTTCCTGCGTGATAACCTAACCGTTACAAAGAGAAGATAGTTCAGCACAGGGAAGCAGAGCGGTACCACCTCCCAGCCGCTGTCAAGGTCGGCAGCCCCCTGCGGCAGTGCAGAGCAGCACCCTGAGCCCCCTGCGCTAGGCAGCTCTGCGAAGGGCTCATGGTCTCTCCTTTGCCCCTGATGCCTAACGTTTAGTCTAATTGAGAGCAAGCGCAGACTGCGGGCCCTGTTCAGCTTCACTACCAGCCTTGCTTGAGAGTGTCACAGTTATGGAAAACCAAGGGCGGAGGCCTTGTCCCAGCTGGCGAGGAGCCCAACAGCTGGATGCCACGAGGTCCTGAACCCCAAATCCACGACACGCTAACAGCATTGCCCTCCTGCTTTTACCCTACTCTCCCAACTGCATTTGTGCCTCTGCAGCGCGAGACCATGGCGGGAAGCTGGGCCAGAGGTGTGTGCGGGTGGTTCTGTGTTTTGTGTTTGTTACAATGTATGTGAGATAAGGTGGGGAAAATATTGGGATTTATGGCAAGTGGTTTTTGCCCTCGTTGGTGTGTAAAATGTGTGCTGCTGTGATCTGGTGGTGTCTTGGATGAGATGAAATTTGGTGTATGGAATAGAAATCTGTTTGCCCGCCTCCAGGCCAACATCCTTCCTGTCAGGTGAATTGTTACTGTACCTGGAGTCATGTGAGGATTTCATTTTGAATTTGCTGACATAGGTACCTATTTGGTGCATATTTCTTACGTAATTGGGATTTTTTTTTTAATACTTACTGCATGGCACATCCTTGCTCCTAACTGGGTGTTTCAGAGTGGCGCTGTCTTTTTATCCAAAGTGTAGATGCTCTCCATTTAAATGGCCTCCTGTTCACGTGGACTGCTTGAGCATTTTCGTTCTGCCTAGCAGAGCTTTTGGGGGACAGGGGCTCATATACATCTCTCGATGTGTCTGTGGTGCTTCCTTTAGGGTTTGTACCCAGATGCAGAATCACAGAGGTGACATACTACTAAGTTGCTCCCCAAATAAGTTGCCCTCATTGCAGTTCAGCCATCTGTGCGTGCATGTGCGTGTGTGTGTGTGTGTGTGTGTGTGTGTGTGTGTGTATGCATGCATGTGTGTGTCCCCATCTGGTAGGAGCTTATTTTCGGTTTGTAGCCAATGAAGAACCTGATAATGGCTGGGAGAGTGGGGGGTAGACATTTGTAGAATCCCCATGAGAAAAAAGCAGGGTTTCCAGTCTCAGGTCTAGGACAAACCAGAGGGCAGCAGCTAGAAGGGAAAATGGAGCGCAGGCCAGAGAAGAAACATCTTGTGTCCTCAGGTCCAGCCTGTTGTCTCCCGGGGAGGTGAAACCCGCTATGTGGGGACGTTAGGGTGAACCCTTCCTGCATCTTCCCTGGCGCATGTTCTCTCTTGGCATTAGAGAGATGGAGACATTGAGGAAAGGTTCCCACTTTCTGTGTTCAGGACAGGGAAAGGGGGAAACATCCAGGGAGGATGACTACAAACCCTAATATGAGGGGTCTTGGGGTGCAGGGTCAGGTGTGGGTGGAGCAGTGGAGACCCCCTAGGCCAGCTGCATCTAGAACGGTGTTGGGTATGCAGTCTTGGCGGCATCCTACTCTGTGGAGGGACCCCTCCCCCAGGGCTCTTTGCCTTCAGATGTTTGTTCACTTGGCTGTTCTGGTGATAGTGGACCTTGGAACAGTCAGGCGTACAGCACAGGGGGGCCTGCCCTGATCTTGACTATCCAGGGCCCCTCATAAGTGGAAAGTCCTTTCCTCTTACTGTCCTCCCCTGGTGCAGATCTGGTTCACCTGGAGCTTCTGAGTCTGTGACCTTGCCACTGCTCGAGTCTTGTGTCTCCTTTCTAATGCTTCTGGGTGGGCAGTTAATGGGCACCTCGGAGCAGGGAGCACTCCTGGACACAAACTTTCGGTAGGAGTCCCAGTGTGGAAACACCTCAGGAGCCCCACATACATCTCAAGCATCCCCTACCTGTCCTGCTGCTAGCTGACTGGATCCTCTCGTTTGATGGTTGCCTCCCTAGTAACAAAAAGGAAGACAGAGGTCCCACCGACACCATTTAGTCTTTGCATGGCTCCGGGTATTCACCTGACGAGGGTCAGTGAGAGATGGGGAGAAGACACACAGAAAAGCCGGGATCCGGTGGATCGGGCTCCCTGGGGGAGAGACCTCAGCTTGTTTGTTGTATGCGGTTGAAGCAGGAGGCAGTTATTACATATAGCTGGGCAAGCCGTCGGGCTTCCCAGAGACAGACAGAGGTGTGTGGTGCACAGCTGGATGAGCACACGGGTTGCTAATCTCTGCAGGAGGTACTCCTGTAGGGGAGCAGTCTTCAGGCTGTAAAGGCCCAGGGAAGGGTAATGCAGGGAAAGCAGGGGTGACCTTCTTGTACACATGCGCTCAGCATCCACACAGGACCAGAAAGCAGCTTTGCCATCCCTCTGAGTCTGTGTGTGTGTGTATATATATATATATTTTTAAAGGTTTCATCACATTTTCTTCGTGTGTTTGTGTGTGCATGCACACTCGGATACACACGTGGAGGCAAGAAGACAATCAGTTCACCCCCTCCACCACCTGACTTCTGGGCGGGAACTCTGGTCGTCGGGTGTGGCGCCAGATGCCTTTACCTGAGGAGCCATCTTGCTGGTCCTAATTGCTGTGTCTGTAACCATCCTTAATCTGAGGATTCTGTTGGCTCAGTTCCATCCTGGAGCCACATTTAAAGGTGCTCAGACCACAAACGGAGCACAGTCCCTCCTTCTGCCGCTGGAGCCCAGCTCAGCCTTCCTTTCAGCCAGGGGGTCTGACTTTTCACTGAATCAGAGTCAGGAGGCAAACGCATGTCTGTATGTGCAGGGGCAGCGAGGAACCTGCTCAGCTCTGGTCAAGTATTCTTGCCTCATGTTTAGGTATAGGACATTAACACACCCAGTCTCGTCGGATTTTGGAAGCTAAGCAGGGTCAGGCCTGGTTAGTACTTGAGTGGGAGACAGAAGTCTTCATCACAGAGTTTTCCTTTCTTCTTTGTGGTTCTTAAGACAGGAAGGAAAGATTGCCTTTGGCTGGGTACTGTACCAGGGAGCTGCAGCCCATCCCAGTGTGGCCTTTATACAGCTGTCATCTCTGCCATGCTTCTCCAAGCTTTCCACGGTGGGCGCAGGAGTTCACAGCTCCCCTCTGCATGTCAGCTGCTGTCTTTGTGATTTTCCCACACAGAGCTGGGCAGTGAGTGGTGACCAACACTGTCCAGCACTGTTGGGACCGTGACCTCTGGAGAGTGAGAGGTGCAGAGGGTAAGAGTGTGACAGCATTTTCAGGCCAGGTGCTTTGTGCTCGGTGCCCAGTGCTCCTCGCTCCTCAGTCACCTGCTGCTCACTCACAGATCACAGCTAGGCTGCACCAGGAGACAAGCAGCCACCTCCACCCACCTAGCTGCTATGGGAAAAGCATGTAACTTTCTGAGGAAGAATGTCCTTTGCCGCCCTCCGGAGAATGTCACTCTAGCCTCTGTCCCGAAGCTCCAGGACAGGCTGGGCTGTCCAATTCCCAAGGGCGGAGGCATGCTGGGATCTCTGTGTCTCTCCCTACACCTTCGCAGACCATCTGTCCCCTCACTGCTGACCTCAATCCTTTTAATAGCACGGTTCCTGGGGAGAACGGTCTCCAGGTGGTCTCCCAGTGGGTGGGGGAGGGCAGGACATCCCAGTGCCTTGAGTTGAGGTGGGTGTCAGGGGGGCAGGTGGCTAGGAAAGTCCTAATGAAGGAGGTTTCTCGAGGCAGGGGCCCTGCCGAGCTCCCCCTGGGGTGGGCGGATGAGTGTGCACACAGCAGAAACGAAGGGAAGAAAGGGCAGAGGGAGGAGAGAGGGTGCCATTCTAAAAATACAGCCCATCTGCACCGCATTAGCTAGTTTCCTGGGAAACTTCTGGGGACAAAAAGCTCAGCAGGGTGGCAGGGTGTGATCATGCGGGGACCCAGGGCTTAGGGTGGCAGATTTCCCCTCCTGCCTCCTGTGCTGAGGGTGGGAACAAGGCTCAAGGATGCCACCTGGCCAGACACGGGTTCTACCCAGGCCTGGGCCCCTTGAATTCACTCTTCCATTGGCCTTCTGTAGAGGAGCAAGCAGGACAGGTTAGGGAAGGACATCTGACCAGGCAGCTGCCGGGACCCACCACAGGGGAGGAGGGAGAGCCCGGGCTCCATCCTTCCGTCCTCCAGGAGACACCCATGGCATGGAGCACTAGGCGTCCGGCCAGGGCCTCATTTACCTCAGTGTCCTCACCATCCATGAAATGAGATCACACAGAGAAAGACAGCGCTTTATAAGCTGTGAATGCCTCATAAGAAGGAAGTATTGTTTCTGATCTTCACAAAGACTTTTAAAAGCCATCTGTTCGGGAGCTGGAGAGAGAGTTTAGCAGTGAAGAGCACTTGCTGCCCTCCCAGAGGATCAGAGTTCAAGTCCCAGCACCCACACTAGGCAGCTCACCACCACTGCCTGGAACTCGGCCTCTGGGGATCCAAAGCTCTCTTCAGGCTTTGGTGAGCGCCTGCATGTATGTGTGCGCCCACAGCCCATACATTAAAGTACAGTCCAAGGCAGCCTGGTCTACACAGCGAGTTACAGGTCAGCCAAGGCTGCATAGTGAGACTCCCTCTCAAAAATTAATTAATTAATTAAATATTAAATTCTTTTTAAAAGTGTTTTTCCCCAACACTTCAGACCAAACACCTTTTTCTTTTCTTCCCTTTTTTTGGGGGGTGGGTGGGTGGGGGAGAATGACAGAGTTTCTCTGTCGTAACTCTGGCTGTCCTGGAACTCACTCTGTAGATCAGGCTGGCCTCGAACTCACGGAGATCCGCCTGCCTCTGCCTCCCCAGTACTGGGATTAAAGGCGTGTGCCACCGTGCTGGCTAAATACCTTATTTTAATCTCAATTTCTTTGAATATTTCTCTGTGTCTTACTGAATGTCTAGTGCGAATCCTTGACTCAGTTCCTTCCCTCCTGGGTATGTTCTGGTCTCTGGCCTCTTCTTCTCATCCTGGGTTGTCTGATGTTTGTTGCTACACCCTACACACACACACACACACACAGGGCAGATGTGTACACACTGTGTAGGTGTGAGACCTTTTCTTCCTCCAATGGTCAGAAGTTTCTGTGTCTGTCACAATCACCCAGAAATTAGGGTCTGGGACTCTCTGGTCTCAGGCTGAGATCGCATGTATCTTCTGTCCATACCCGAGCCTGTTCAAGACCCAGGAAAGACCTCTACCAAAACCTCCACAAGGGACCACTCTGGCCACTCTGAGCCCACCTCTTTACTGCCTCCCCACAGAGCCCTTCTGGCTCACAATAGATGCAGGGTTCCCTTTGAAGCTTTTAGGGATCATCATGTATTTATATTCCTCAACTTAAGTGGGTCTTGGAGAGGGATGGGTCGTGGTCCCCTGGGGCAGCAGCCCTGCTGGCTGCGATGTCCTCACTGGGCAGCTTCAGAGCAAGGCCGGACCTCGTGCTCCCTTCCTTGTAGGGCTTCTGCTCCACGACGTGACCATGGCAGGGCTGCAGGAGCTTCGATTCCCTGAGGAGAAGCCCCTGCTGCGGGGCCAGGATGCGACGGAGCTGGTGAGTCTCCCCTTCCAGGTCCTGGGCCCGCGCGCCACCTTGCGGTGGAGGGGGAAATTGCACGTTTTCCTGCCGGTAGTAATGCGGACTTCCCTGCGAGCTCAGAGCCACAGGGAATTCGTTCCTTGAGAAAGTGGCAGGGCCACCCGAGTGCCCAGCCAGCGGGACTGGGTATGCACCCCGCTCACCTTGATTTGCAGCTGAGAAAGGCAGGAGCCCAGTGCCTTCCACCTTCAGCTCCGTGTTTTGTTTCCACCTGCCTTCCAGCTTCCTGCCAGAAGGAGCAGCGATATTGGGATGAGTGGCTTAGCCAGAGCTCTGGGGAGTCCACCCACATGTGGACACAGCCTGCCCCGGACATAACCTCGAGTGGAGCCCTGACTCCTGGGCTAGTTGAGGGTAGCCTGTGGGGCCCGCAGTGAGCTGCATAATTGGCAAGCTCTTTATCCCAGTTTCCCTTGCTCCTGGTCCACAGCAGATCACCATGCTAGGTTTCTTGCAGGAGCCTCCTCCCTGTGCCCCGTTCCCTCCTAATGCAGTTAAACCCTTTAAAAATGCACATAGTGGTCCTGTGCTTAAACTGTCCAGTGGCTGCCATCTCACTTAGAGACCACTCTGGTCATTCCTGGGGGGAATCATCTCCTTCCCCCCAACTCCCCTGTGCCCTCCTTCCCAGCCTCCTTGAACCTTTAGTGTATCTGCCATATTCCCAGCTGCTGCCTCTGCTGGAAGACATTAGCCCAGGGACTCATAGAGCAGGCTCCTTATTTTACCCTGGCCTCTGCTCAAGTGTCCCCAGGAAGCCTTTGCTGACCCTAGGTTGGTACACTCTATCCTCACTCACAGCATGCACTGTTGTCTGTCCCTGACCTCGAACCACGGTCTGGTCTGTCTTGTGCCCGGATCTCTCCAGCCTCATGAAGTACCTTGCTGCCCCTCTCTCTTGACTTGTGGTCCTTTCCTTCCTTCTGCTGTACCCAGCATGTCACTCTGTGCTGCTGGCCACCAGGGCCATACTTTGCCACTCTGGTGTTGGGGATCTGTGTTTTAGTCTCACCTGGAGGCCTCAGTCCTTGAGTCAGCACAAAGCTCTTGCTGGCACCCAGTCACCTCTGCTTTTTCCAAAGGGGCAGTTAAAAACTGCCCAGTACAGCCTCATGACTCCCTGCGAAGCCCTTGAGGTGTCAGCTAGCTGCGCCTGTGTTGCCAGGAGCTGCTGTTTCTGTGACACTGGCAGGTTCTCTTAGACCCGAGAGCAGTGCCTGCCTGACCTTTCCACTTTCTGAATGGCTGTAGTTTGCCAGGTGCATGTTCTTGGTATCCAGAAAGGAGTTAATGCAGCAGGCCCTTCGTATCTATGGTGTCCACATCCGGGGCTTCAGTTAGTCAGACGCAGGCGGAGGAAAGTCATCCGTGTGCAATTTTTTCTTGTCCTTATTCCTTAGCAGCAGAATATAGCAACTATTTCCGACATAAGCCTTCTAGAAGGTGTGTTATAGGCAACCCAGAGATGATTTAAATTGTGTGCAAGGAGAATTGTGGGTTCTGGGCAAATAAAATGCCATCTCAAGCAAGTGGAGTTTGGTACCTACAGAAGGTTCTGGAACCAATGTAGAGGCAGGGAGATGACTATAGGTGCTTCTCCATCTCTATAAGCCAGTTTCTACTGGCTTTCCCTGAAGACCGCAGGGTCTGGGGAGTCCTGGGTTCTGTGGGACACTGGCTGTTTCCTCTCTGCACCTCCCTGGTCTGGGCACTCCTTTAAACCAGACCCTCTCCTACCCTTTGCTGTGATCTCAGACACCTCCTGTGGTCCCCGGGGATTCACATTGGCTCATTTTTCTGCTGTCTCTTGACTTGTGGGTCCCGTCCCTCCCACGCTCCTATCTCCTGCGCCCCTAACACATAGCGCATAGCGCACCCTGCCATTATCTGCCTCATCCTTCCTGGCAGGTTTTGTTTCTAACAGAGCTGCCTTCCTCCCTCCTTCCCCGAGGTAATTACCTTCCCACACTTGCTCTCCAGCCTTCTCACAGAGGCGCTTGGTGAAAGAATCCATCAGTGACCAGCCCCAGTCCCCTCCTGCCAGTGGCCATCTTCCTAAGGAATTCCGGAAGGGCCGCCCTTCCTCCCTTGACCCCTATGGCACCCCCAGGCCTTGGAAGAGTCAGTAGGTCTCACTACAGGACAGAGGCTGGCCTCAGACTAACCTCCTGTCCCAACCTCGTGAGTGCTGGAACTCCCGGCATGAGCCACCATGCCCAGCTGTGGGTGTCTCCTGAGCCACATGCCCATATTTGTGAATTTCACCCAGATTAGTCCATGCTTTCGAGCCCACTCTAGTCCAGGCTTAACATGGCCAGATGTGGTCCCTCCATCATGGCACCTGGAGTCCTGAGGCAGGACAGGCCCTTACCGAAGACACCACTGCCAGTTTCGCGTGGACCGAAGAGGTCTGAGCAAGTAAAATGGGCAGTGCCCTGGCCTCTACAGCACCCGGTGTGCACAGGTCAGGACACCGCCCGGGCCTCCGCTCGCCCTCCCTCCCCGAGGGTGACAATCATGGTGCCCCTTTGCTCCTTCATCATCCTTTGCCCTTGTGCGCAGTGACCCAAAGCCAGAACTCAGGCAGAGATCCACTGCTTTCTGCCTGTGCTGCTGCCCTCTGAGTCTCCCCTGTTAACCTATGAGATAGAAATCTTTGCACTGTAAGGTATTTGAGTTCACATCCTGACACCCAGCTGTGGGTAAGCCCGTGAGCCACTCTTGTTAGCACAAACGTAGATTATCCGGTCTACCCCAGGCAGAGCTCCGGGAGCTGAGCTAACGTGTCACCCTTTGTTTGCCTTCCTTAGGATAACCCTGACACCTTCCTCTCAGTTGTGGACACAGACTGGAAGGTAAGTTGAGGCACAGCCTCTCAAAATGTGGGACCCATATCTGACTAGACCTCTTTCCCATTGGGCTAGGTTGTAGACAAAGTCATAGCCTGTCTGCGTGTCCCAGTCTCTGGTGGCAAGAGTGGGCCACCTCATGGCCCAGATGTCCATCCCCACTGCTCACAGCAGCCCCGCCTGCTTCCTGCTGTAGCCACTCCGCCTGCCCAGGGGAGGGGTTAGACCCTTTCTAAACAGGAGGACAGTTGGGAAGGCAGCAGAGGCCTCAGGCAATGAGTGTGCAGAAGGCAGCGAGAGATGCTGTCATCTGAATCAGCATTTTCCTCCAGTGAAAGCTAGGTTGACTGTGAAATAACTCGTTTCCATAGCAGCTGTTGCCTGGACAACCATGTCCTCTTTAGTTTGATGCCAAAGGTACCATGAAAATGGAACTCACTCTTTGTTTTTATCCCTTCGCGTGACGCTTTTGCTCACTTGGCCAGCCTGTTTCTCCCCTCCGAGTCCCCTACTAACTTTATTTCCAGGTACCAGAGTGTGTCTAACAGCAGGCAGAGGACGTAGAGGGAAATGGGTTCTTGGGTCCCCTAATCCACTGGCCATCCAGATACGACAAATCCTCCTCCTGCCGGATGGAAATCACCCCCAGACTATTTCCTTGTCTCCACTCGACCTCCTTTTGGGTCAGTCTCCAAATGGAACAGTCCATGTGGTCTGCCAGCAGCAGCTCCCTGCTGGCTCCTCCCCCTGATGCAGCTAGCAAGAATGAAGATCTGGGCCTCCTTGTTGGTCCTTTGGTCATGTGCCTCTTCAAGGACAGGGAGAGAGGCTATAGGCAGACCACGTGTGCATGCCCACACCCCCAGGGATTGCAGGCCTCAGCCAGAAGGAAAGCATAGGCGTCGGCCGTGGGGGCTAATGGGAGCTCCTGAGGAGTGGAGGGGGGGTGGCTGGGAAGTGGCCCAGACTATTCAGAAGGGACAGCCAGAAGTCAGAGCAGGCCCTGTCATGGAAGTCTCTGTTCCAGATTGGGGGGGGAGGGGAGGTATGAGTATACAAGTCCAAGGCATCTGCAGATGGTGGGACCCTGGCTCTCAAGACCCTTTGCTTGGTGAAGGGAGCATGTTTAAAAAGAACCTTTCTGCCATTACGTAGAGGCAGGTTTTGTTTTCTTTTCTTTTCTCTTCTTTTCTTCTTTTTAAGAAAAACAGGCACAAAGGTGGTTGTTAACTGGGCCACAGCTGGGAGCCACCTCCAATCCCAGCTTCAGAGTGGCAGGCTGTGCCACTGTCTCTGGCACTGCAGGGTCAGCTTCAGGAGAAAGAAGCAAGGCAGAGAACCAGAAAGCTGCTAAGCCGAGTCTGAGTCCATCCGTGGCCACCCGCCCCGCCCCATCCATGCGAGCTGCTCTCGGCTCCTTTTGTACGGTGCTTGTGAGGGATGGCATCCCAGGGTCCGGCACACAGTCACAGGGCTGCCTTTTGATGCCGTGGCTTCTAGCTGTGTGAAGGGACGCAGCAGGTGCTAAGCAGGTACTAAGCGAGATACCGTGTAAAGCGCTGGGGTAGGGTCTGCCACATGGGGCGTTGTGCTGTAAGCGTCTGCTCCCCTCGGTGTCCATACCTTGGGCTAGAATGTTGAGGTGCAGATGAGCCTCCATCGCTCTTTCCCCAAGTGAGAAAACATCTAACTTCTGTGCCTCGGGCTTCTGTGTCTCAGAAGCAGAGAACTAAAAACCTTGCCCCAGGACCATAGACAGCGACTGCGCAGGCCTGGCCTCAGGTTGCCGGGTTTGTAGCCGGCGAGCTGAGCAGAAACAGGCAGCTTGGAAGAGGCCAGTGTTGGGTCAGCTTCTTCCTTGGGATCCAGGAAGGGGGAAATCCCCCAGCAGGTAGTCAGGGGGTGGCATGGATTTGTCAGGGACTACAGGGAGTAGGAGTTGGTGGCAGGACCTTTCTACCCCCTTGGGAGGCAGAGCAGGACAGGAGGGCCAGGGGCAGTTGCTCCATGTCTCTGTTTGTGGGTGCCCTGGTCAGAAGTGGCACAGGGAAAGCCGTTGGCACCCCAGACAGAGACTGTTCCTAGGAATAATAGTACACATGACTGTTGCAAAGCAGGTCACCAGACACCTGGGTGGGGAGCTGGCCACATGACCCTCGGATCCCCCAGGGTGCGGGACTATCGGTATAGATCAGGACCAGGAGACAGAATCGGGGCACAGGCACCATGTCCCCTGTTGCTCCTGTTCTCTCAGCCCGGGGCTCCTCCCTCCATCACTTCCTGGCCCACTTCCTCTCCTCTGCTCCCCTTGGCTTCCTGATCCTCTGCGTATCTCCCTTATCACCCTGAGCCTCACTGCCCAGATGGACCAGTCATGCAGCTTGGGGCAGCTTGAGTGTCCTCTACAGAGACCTGGGAGCTGGACTTCAGACTGTCCAGCTTCAGGAGACAGGGCTGATTGTGGGTGTGGGTGTGAGCATGGCAGCCTGCGTCCCCTCCCCTCCACCTGGTGCCTTATCCTCTCGCAGGAGTGCGAGGTCAGGGAGAGCCCTGCCCTTCTGCTCCTCTGCTCCTGCAGTCTGCCTAGCACCCCCAGGCTGTGGGTCATCCCTAGGCGTTGGTGTAGGCAGTGTGGGAGATGCCCAAGGTGAGACAGACCCCAGTGGGTAGAGAAGCAGCAGAACCTGGAGCAACGGATAAACCCAGGTGCTCCTAAAGTGAAGTCCTCCCCAACCAGCAGCTGTCCTCAAGGTTAAGTGCCTTAGGCCGTCCTCTTGCTGACTTAACTGGGCCAGATCCTCCAGATACTGGGACTAGAGACCTCCCAGAACCACTGGGCTTCCAGGGAATGGAGCCAAGTGCTGGGGCAGGTCAGCATGCCCGGCCCCTCAGGCCGACCCCTGCGCTGGTATGCGTATCTGTGAGGGGCCTCTGTGTGCGTGGTGCGGGGGTACCCGTGTGGCCCTGGCTGCTGCTGTATGGAGCCGCATACAACCATACCTGAAGAGAGGTGCCTGGGTGCTGAGCACCTGCGAGCCGCGGCGGCTGGGGACCATCGGGATGTTGTGTCGCTAGGGCGGGAGGGGCTGGAGCCAGGCAGGGTGAGCGAGGGCCTCGGAAGCCAATTGGAGCCAGGTTTGTCTCCTAACAGCCAATCCGGGTGCGAGGGCTTGGAGTGAGCAAGTCGCTGCTCAGAAACCCTTCGGGGAGGAGGGACCAGCCTGGGCAGGGCCGGGATGCGTGTATAAAATCACCCGGAGCTGTGCCCCATCACACAGCCGAAGTCTCCCACCCAAACTGTCCCCTCCCTCCAGACCGAGTGACTCAGGCTTTTGTGTGCCCTCTCTGGTTCAGCAATTTCCCTTCCTCTGCAAGATGCCGGAGTGCTGGGATGGGGTGAGTGCGGGCCCGGGGGCCGTGGGACGGGCAGGGGGAACGGGGCACCCTCGTGACCTACAGAGGACAGAGTGTCCTCCTGCCCCGGCTGGTGGCAGCTCTACCCGACGCCTGCCTTCCTGGTCTGTTCAGGCTCCGGGGGGGCAGGCCCGGGTAAGAGGGATGCTGTCTGTGGGAAACGCAGGGCGCGCTGAGCTCTTGGGCCTCGGCTTGTGCTCTCTGCCTCCTGTGAACGCTGGCGTCTGCCTACTTGCGTGGGGTCACTTCAGCTTAGCACGCCCTCTGTGAGCCCCTGGCATCTATCAGGGTTGTGCCTGCAAGGTCTGGCCTGTGGGGGATTGTCTTGACGCGGGATAGCTGCAGCAGAGGGTCACGTCTGCATGAGGAAGGAGTTGCTTGCGTGTCTCCAGGGCGCTGCAGTGCCGGGCAGAAGGTGGGGGTGTGGGTCTTCGGCGGGAGTCTTGCAGGAGAAGAGTCACGGAGAGGCTAGGCTGCCCTGCTTTATTTTACAAGGTGGGGAAGATGGGAGCACTGAGCAGGTGTGGGGCCCCAGGACACCTCTTCTTGCCGTGGGGGAGGAGCAACCGCTTCCCAGACCCTGTGCTCTTCTTCAAGGAGGAAGAAGCAAGGGCAGGTTTGCCCTGCCTCCATGCCTCCCGTCACTCACCCCGCATCCCTGCCTGGTCACTGTCGGCCTCCACCCTCCTGCGTAGATCTTGTCTCCTGACTTACCCAAGAAGCCACTGTGAACAAATCCGTACCACCTCCATCACCATGGGGTGCCAGAGCCCTGTTCTGACCCTCTTCTCCCCAGCCCCCAAGGTCACTGGTGAGGAGATATGGACTGAGAGGGGATGTCAAAGCCACCTCCCTTGCTGCCTGCCGCAATGCATCCCTCTAGCGCCCACCTGGAGGTGGGGGGCTGGGCTCTGACGTCACCGGGAGCCAATGGGAGCCCTCTACCCTGGGAATTGAGGGGCTGACAGTCTGCTGGGCTGTGGCCCTTGAGGTTTGTTCCCCAGCACCCTGAGGGGTAGGGATGCTCAGGTCCTGTCAGGCAAGCTGAATCTGAGTTTTTGGCTCAGGGTCGAGGATGAGGTGGCAGAGAAGTTGTTGGGAACACTCAGTCAAGGTCACTAGGCCTCAGGACAAGAAATTTGGTTAGTGTCACTCCCTTAGCTCCGTGACCTGGCCAAAGCCAACGCTTCCCAACCTGGGATGTGAACCTTTCTTAGCAAGACCAGTGCTGTGGCTGATGGTATGCCCCTATGGATAAGGACTTGGGCAGCCATGCCAGGGGTGGGAAAGGACTGCAGAGCACCTTGGTAGTAGAGAGCTGACACCCTTCACACACCCAGAGGTGGGGTCTGATTTTGGAGAGTCCCTATGTCCCTATGTCCTTGAAGAACAGCACTGGGCCTATCTCAGTGGACTGCTCCATCCCTCCCTCCAGAGCTAAGAGAACAGCGAAGCCATGGCAGGATCCTAGAGGGAGAGGGTGGCTAGCTGCGGTGGGGGCAGCCTGCTTCGGAGGTAGGTCCCTTGGGTGGACTCAACCTCCCCTTCAGAAAATGCTTCCCTTGGTGCGGAGCCGCAGCCTTCAAGTGACCCTGGGCTCGACCTTGGCGAGTCACTGATCCTTCCATGTCTTCCGTGAAGCAGGCTGGAGAGGGCTGGGGTCCATCGAGGAATAAATGAGGTGTCACATGCCAGGCACCAGCGAGCAGGAAGCTTTCCTTGGTCAAAGGGATCCTGAGGGAAGGCAGGCCTGGGAGGCTGTGTTGGGCCTGGGCCTTACTGAGGACCACAGGAAGGTACCCAGGCTCCCAGCAGAATGTGGCTCTCAAGAGTGTGGCTCGTGGCTATGGGGTTGTCAGCACTTGATCATTTCCTTCTGAAAACCCAGTCTGAACAGAGGACCTCAGATACCACACCCAAAAAAGCCCATCTGTGGGACGCTGACTTTGTCACCCACATCTCCCTTTTCTGAAGCCAGTGTCCCTGTCTGCACAGTGGAGTCTAGGGTCCCTCTGTCTTGAGTGGCCGATAGGAAGCTTGGTCCACAGTCAGTACTCAGTCACTTGCTGTCTCTCTCCTGTCAAACCGCAGCCCCAGGCCCAGCCTGGACCACTGGCAGTGGTACCAGGACCCCTGTGGGCCAGGGCAGGGTGTATTCATCTCTGACCATCTGTTGGAGTTTCCTGATTGGGTGCCCAGGGATGCCTATCTGCAAAAAGGCCATTCAGCAGGGCCCTCGAGGTTCAGGGGTGCCAGCTGCAACAGCCCCCTTCTCTGGACCATGTCTACATACTGTAGCTCTCACAAAGCCTCTGTAAGATGACTTGAGAAGGTTGCCCAGTCCTCCTGAAGGACTCGACCTGAGCAGCAAAGCCAAGGGCACGGGTTTAAGACCTGGGGGTAAGGAGTTCAGAAGGGTCTCGGGGGCAGGCATGTCTAACCCACCCCTGCTGAGGAAGGCTGTGGAGATGTGTTCCACAGGGCAGGGAGTTTGCGGGAGCAGGAACAGGACGGCACGTGGGTCGGGAGCAGGATGTGTGACAGGAGTGTTCGCTGTGGATCCTAGGTGGGTGGCAGAGCCCTCTGTATGAAGGGGGCACACCTTGCGGGTTCGCAGTGGGGGAGGAACTTGGGCCAGGGTGGCAGAGCCCTCTCGAGGGCTGTGTGAAATGGAGAAAGCTGGCCTGCTGGGACCCTGTGGCAGGCTGGATGCCGAGAAGGGCCAGGCAGCGGCAGGTTGGTTTGTAGAGGGACTCAGGACTTTGTACCTGCGCTGACCACCTCTGAGGCTCCATTGGCTTGCCCTCTGTGGGGGTGACTTGAGGGATAGAATAAGATGCTTTGGCTAGGGGCTCCACTACCTCATTCCCCAAAGAACCAGAGCATCCAGTGCCATCTGCCCCCTCCAGGAACATGACATCGAGACGCCTTACGGCCTTCTGCATGTGATGATCCGGGGCTCTCCCAAAGGCAACCGCCCAGCCATCCTCACGTACCATGATGTGGGCCTCAATCGTAAGTGCATCTACGCCTGCTTCACCCACCCCGCCTGGCCCCGCCTTGGACTTCCAGAGCAGCAAGGCTCCTCCCCTTCACACAAGGTCCTGCAGATCTCAGTCCCCTCCCCTCTGTGGCTTAGCCTCTGGCCTGAGCTTCTCCATGGGACTCTGAAGCCCATCCAGCCTGCCTTACCTGCCCCCCAGTCCACAGGGCCCCCGGCATCCTTGGTGCCTGTCCTCTATTTTCGCTCACCAAGAGGCGTGTCTTTGCAGACAAGCTGTGCTTCAACACCTTCTTCAACTTTGAGGACATGCAGGAGATCACCAAACACTTTGTGGTGTGCCACGTGGATGCCCCTGGGCAGCAGGTGGGGGCGTCACAGTTCCCTCAGGGGTAGGTACCCCAGAGTCTCTTCACAGGCTGCAGCTCTTTGCCCTCACTGTCCCTGGTCCTGAACCCACTCTCTGCCTACAGGTACCAGTTCCCTTCCATGGACCAGCTGGCTGCCATGCTCCCAAGCGTGGTACAGCACTTTGGGTGAGTCCCTCTTAGCTCCTGACCCTGGCCCAGGGTCGGGGTGGGGGTGCCTGCACCACTGCAGTTAGTCTGGCTTCAGCTGAGGACTGGGAGTGGTGGGTGAGACCCGTTCTATCTGAGTTTTATGGGAAATGACATCCCAGCCATAGAGTGACCAGCCCTGCTCTACAACAGGTTCAAGTACGTGATTGGCATTGGAGTGGGAGCCGGAGCCTACGTGCTGGCCAAGTTTGCAGTGAGTTTCCTTACTTTCACCGAGGACCCCAGGCCAGGCGAGGAGGGTGGTCCCTGGGCCACAGGGGGCTTTCCCTACTCTTCCTCCTCCTCTTCCCCTTTTCCATGTGCTGAGAATAGCTCTTTCCTCTTTTTTTGCCCTCCAAGGAAATTAACTTAGAAAGAAAAAAGAAGGAAGGAGGGAGGGAGGGAGGCAGGCAGGCAGACAGACAAGCAGGTGGGCACTAGGGGCGTGGCTCCGTGATGGTGTTCACCTGGCACATATGAGGCACATATGGGTCCCATGCCCAGCATCACACAAAAGTAAAATAGATGGGCACCTGCCGTATAAGCCCGGCTCCCTGAGTTCGATCCCCAGAGCCCACATAAAGGAGGAGGGAGAAGAGGGACACTACAGAGTTGCCCTCTGACCCCCGCATGAGTTGTGACATGCCTCACTAATCACAAACGAGTAATTAGAATAAAGCAGAAAAATGAGTTCCTTGCCCTGCATGGCCTCAGAAGACCGTTAACGACTGGCTACTGAGCCCTCTCCAAAGCCAGAATTCCCGTTAGTGACGAGCTGTGTGACTGTCACTCTGTCCACCGACAAAGGTTGTCCCTGGCGGCTGAGGGGCAGAATGGATACAACGGTCTTTTAACTAAACAGTACACTTATATCAGGTTCTGAGGTTTAAAGAGAGCCACGTTTCAGAAATAACAGGTCACGTGGGAAACCCTTCATCTCTAAAACCAGAAACTGTTTTAGGGTTCAAACATTTATTGTTGAAAAAGAAATGTGAGACTTTTCACCTCCAGTTTCTCCAACACAGTTAGCTGTAAACTATTCCAGACACTGTAGACAGACCACTGGGCTGTGTGTGTGTGTGTGTGTGTGTGTGTGTGTATGTGTGTATGTACAGAAAACAGGTGTCTGTCCTGGTTAACACAAAGCAGGCTTTGAAAAGGTCAGTTTCTTATCTTCTTCCACAGGGGATTCTTTGGCCATAAAAAGCAAGGAAAGAAACAGCCCGTTTTAAGATTTTAAGATGGAGCTGGGCAGTGGTAGTGCATGTCTTTAATCCCAGCACTTGGAAAACAGAGGCAGGTGGATCTCTGTGTGTTTGAAGCCAGCCTGGTCTACAGAGACAGCCAGCCAGAATTACAACAGAGAAACCCTGTCTCGAAAAGCCAAAAAAAAAAAAAAGATTTTAAGATGGGCCGGCAAGCTGGCTCAGCTGGCTCAGCCGGTAGAGAAATGTGCCACCAGCCCGACAACCTGAATTTGATCCCCTGAACTCAAAGGTGGAAGGAGAGAGAGTACCAACTCCCACTAGTCTTCCTTCCCTCCACATGCTCGTGTGTACACGCACACGCACACACACACACACACAGGAATGAATAAATAAATGTAAAAAATTTACAAGATTTAAAGATGTTTAATACTCAGTTTTGCAGCACTGTCAAAAACATGAAATAATTAAAATACCTGGAATTATGGCTTCATGATAGAGCACATGGCAGAGCCTGGCACACAGTATCCCCAAAACCACACGTACATACACAAATGCATTGATGTACACACGTGGTATAACAGGGCAAAAAGCTGCTACAAAAATGGATTCTACCTAAATCAAAGGATTTTTAGGGGTGCGCAGAGAGGAAGATCAACTAGACCTCTGGCTGGGAGCCCCCACACGGAGCCAGCGACACAGTCGGCCCGTCTGTGATATCTTGAAGACTTCAAGCAGGAGTTACACAGCCTGTTCTCCCTTTCCCCTCGCCCCGCAGCTCATTTTCCCTGACTTGGTGGAAGGGCTGGTGCTGATGAACATCGACCCCAACGGCAAAGGCTGGATTGACTGGGCCGCCACTAAGGTGAGCACGCACGGAGCCGGCATGGCTTGGTGATAACAGGGACCTGAGTCAGGTCTCACCGCCTACCCCCACCCCTCCCCCCGCAGCTCTCTGGCTTGACCAGCACTTTACCAGACACTGTGCTCTCACATCTCTTCAGCCAGGTAAGGGGTGGATCGGACTGCACGTGGGGTGTCCTCAGGAGCAGGGGCTCCAGGCCGGGGCTGCCCAGAGTGGGCAGCTGCTACGGGTGGGTCAAGCAGGGCCAGGGGTGGGGGAGGGAAGGGAAGGGGTGCGAGGGGGGGGGTGTCATGTGCCACATCTGAGGTGGCCAGTGGGAAGCCTTTCCCATCATAGGCCTGTGTGTGCCCCCCACCCCGCCTCCACCCAGGAGGAGCTGGTGAGCAATACCGAGCTGGTGCAGAGCTACCGGCAGCAGATCTCAAACGTGGTGAACCAGGCCAACCTGCAGCTCTTCTGGAACATGTACAACAGGTGTGGGTGTTCCCATCCCCCGGGGGAGGGTGCAGGGCAGGCAGCAGCACCCCAGCTTGGAAGTCTGGGAGAGGGCAGCCCCTTGGCCAGGGTTCAGCCTCCTAGGAGCTGAGGGCAGCAGGACCATGGACTCGGGTCACTGGGCTCCTCCTCTTCTCCCTTGCTGGGCGGAGGGAATGTCAGCAGCACCCTTGGTCCCCACTCCTGGACTAGGTGCTCAGCGCTGCATGACGAAAGGGTGGGTGAGGTTGAGAGACCCTAGCAGTGCTTTTTGGAGCTCCTCGGGAGCTCTCCGGAAAGGGTAGCAGACCCCCACCCCGACTCCCCGTCTTTGCTTCTGCAAACATTTAGTAAGGAAGCTCCTGCTGGAAAAACGACAGTGAGTAAGGGACCCGGGTGTAGACATTTCGTAAGGGAGGGGCTGCTGTCTGTGTGGTCCCAGCAGGGATGTGCAAGGGGGAAATGGCACAGCTTGGGGGTTCTGGGAAGGAGTCGAGATGAGGATGACCCAAGGGGCCCTTACCAGTGGGCAGTGTTGGGATTCACGCCTGGGATGCCCCCTTTGCCTCTGCCCCTGCCCCACAGCCGCAGAGACCTTGATATTAACCGGCCCGGGACGGTGCCCAATGCGAAGACACTCCGGTGAGTGACTCCCACCCTCTGGCCAATCTCTGCCTTTGCCCCTAATCCCAGGCCAGACGGCCATTATCCTCTGTCTCATAGCTGCCCGGTGATGCTGGTAGTTGGAGACAACGCACCTGCTGAGGACGGGGTGGTGAGTGTGACTGTTCTGCCCTGGGGCGAGAGGTTAGAGTCCGGGGCAGGCACAGCTTGGTGGGTTTCCGGGATGCTCCTCTGCTACCTGGCCTCACATGAGGCCTGGCCACCCCTGCTGCGCTGGGGAAGGGGCCTGGAGATCTGACCCGTAAGTGACCCGTAGACATTAGCGCTCACCTGGAGCCCCCCAGACAACCAAGATGGGGCAGCGCATGCTACTGCTCCCACTGGCGCTCCAAAGGCGGCAGGTCGCCTCAGGGTGGGTGCTTATCAGCACGGGCTCCTGGAGGCTCTGGAGCTCAGGGGTGCTCAGAAGATACCAAACTTTAAGGACTTAACATGGAAGGCTGCGAGAGCAGGGTGTGGGCTGCACCCGCCATCTTGACCCAGGCAGGGTCGTCCCCTGCTGTCCTTGGAGCACCTCTGCACCCCACCGCCCAGGTCATCTGGTTCATCCCGCTAGAGTGACCCCGGCCCTCTGGGTCAAGCCCCTGTCCCATTCCTGCCCCACTTGGAGTTGTGAGTGGGATTTCAGGCCCCTCAGACCAACAGGTCTCCAGTGACTTAGGGAACCCTAGCAGGAGAAAGCCTGGGGAGGGCAACCCTCGGGCCTGTACCTTCCTTTCTCCCCTCCCTCCTTCCATCCCTCCCTGCTCTGGGCACAGAAGCTGCCTAAGCAATGGAACAGGGGTATTGCTGCAACTGGCTCCTTGTCCCCCAGGTTGAATGTAACTCCAAACTGGACCCAACCACCACGACCTTCCTGAAGGTGAGACACTCCCGTGTCCCCACCCTGCAAGCCCCATGGCTCAGCTGCAGGGAGGTTTCCGCTGGGCAGCATGGGAGCAGGACGTGGGTCTGAGCAGCAGTCTGTCCAGGTGTTGGAAGGGGGCTCCTCGGCTCACCCTGTGCTTTTCTTTCAGATGGCAGACTCTGGTGGGCTTCCTCAAGTGACACAGGTACAGCTCTCACCCCCCCCCACCTTCCTATCACCCAGTCTTTTAGTGGGGGGAGGGGAGCTCCCATTCTGGCAGTCAGTCCGAGCATGTTCCTGTCGGTCTTATTGCAGCCAGGGAAGCTGACTGAGGCCTTCAAATACTTCCTGCAAGGCATGGGCTACAGTAAGTACATCCCGCCTGCCATGGGCAGGGGACAGGGACACATTACCCAGGTGTTAGGGAGCCCGTGGGTGAGTGTACTGTGTCACTCGGACCCCAAAGGCTAGGCCACTCTCCCCAGACTCCGTATACACCATAAGGGGTGTGTCCCAGGCCTAGCCAGCTTCTGTTCTGGGAAGAGCCTTATGTGCTGTTCTGAGCCCAATCTTAGGGCCTGTGTGGGAGAAGACTCCTTTTCCAACCCTTGAAGGTCCAGGACCCAGGCTGAGTCCTGTTAGAGAAGCCTGATTCAGATGAGTCAGCCACACCCTGCTGGGCTTAGGGTACTTCAGAGTCCCTCAGTGGCAGCAGAGGGTTAGCACCCAGGCCTGGGAGTCTGGGAGCAGAGAAGGGGAGTGGACCATCTGGGTAGTAGCCTGTCACACTTGCATGAGGTAAGCCCAAGGATCTTCTGGGAACAAGGGCTCCAAACCATCCCTCCCGAAGCATCCTCTCAGGTGACCGTCATGAGATAGCCCATGCCTGTGAAACAACCCCCCCACACACATACACACAGGGTGCTGGTGGCTCCTGTGTGCCTCCTGGACCTCTGATCCCCTCTTTCCAACCCAGAACTGCAAGGAGGAGAACTGCTTTCCCTTAATTTGGTGCCCCGCCCCCAAAGACTTCGGCCTCTGGAGCTCATACCCCCTTGGGACAGCAAATAGGGTACCCTCCCACCCTGTCAGCCCCTTGGGAGAAGTAGGTCAAGAGAGGCGCAGACAGGGAGAATGAGCCACAAGTCCAGGCTGGGCCCCACGTGCTCTTGGAGCTCGGCAGACATTGTGAGGCCAGGAAGGAGCAACACTTGTGGGCACTAGCGTGTGTCCTTGGGCTTCGAGAGAAATACGCCAGGCACCCCATGCACGAGGCAGAGGAGCTTTGGAAGGTCGTCCAGGCCTCCTCTCCTTGACGTGCAAGGTTGCGGTCTGGTAGAGGGGTCAGGGCACTGGGCCAAGGATGTGGCCTCCGTGGGCCCTAAGCCACAACCTGGGCTGGAAGAGGGCGAGGTGAGAGCCTAAGTCTGCAGTCAGCCCTGTTGTGCGGCCTCTGTGGGCTGCAGCTTGGACAGGCCCCAGCAGTGGGCTTTCCGAGGCGCAGCCTGGCTCTCACTCGATAGCTCATCTGGGCCATCTCGATGCCCACGGCCTAGCCCAATCTTCACCATGTTCTGTGTCTCCCCCACCCTCGCCTTCTCTGGCTCTCTTCTCTCTCAGTTGCACACTTGAAGGACCGAAGGCTGAGTGGAGGAGCAGGTAGTCCCGTGGCCCCTCTTCCTGATGCATGGACACCCCTCCCTGCCCCTCCCCCTCTGTGCAGTGCTTCGGCCACACTGAGCTTGCTGCGGTTTGCAATCTTCTTGTGTCCTGCTCAGCTCAAAGCCCCAGGGGATCCCTGCTCCTCCACAGATCCTAGTCTGCTGAGGGCTTAGCTCCATCCTGTGTGGGGACCTGATGCTGGCTGGCCTCAGAGCAGTTGTCTTGTTTCCAGGATGCTGTGGGCTGTGGGGCTTCCAGAGCTTTGGTGGTTAGAACCTCAAACGCAGCCCTGGGTTGGCATCACAGGCACCGTGTCTGGCCCAAGGCGGACTGGCCTTGCCTACAGTCATAGAAGCCAGAATGCAGGGCAGTTCGTGTCCTTCATGGAAACAGTCCTGCATCCAACCCTGTCGCTCTCTGGACGCAAGTCTCGTTGGCCACACAGTGTCTTCCTACCCCGGCTCAGGGTGCCTAACCAACACCCGCCCTGCCCTTGCCATAGCCGGGGGTCGCTGCTGGGACCTAGGATCCTCCTGGCTGCAGCTCACTGTCGCTGGCCCCGCATGCTCGGCCTGCCCGAGCCAGGGCTGGCACCCTGGCTTGGATGGGCTCTGTGCCGTGGCAGGACTGGGGCTCACCAGCCGCTTTGCTTGCACCGTGCTTTCCCACCTGCCGGCACCCACCCTGCCTGTCCTCAGCACCCTCCTCTTTGTCCACAGTGCCCTCGGCCAGCATGACCCGCCTCGCGCGCTCGCGCACTGCGTCCCTGACCAGCGCCAGCTCTGCAGATGGCAGCCGCCTGCAGCCCTGCACCCACTCAGAGAGCAGTGAGGGCATGGGCCAGGTCAACCACACCATGGAGGTATCCTGCTGAAGCCCCCGTCCTGCCCGAGACGCCCGCTTACCTGCCCCTAGGTCCCACTGCCATCTCCGCGCCGGCTCATATTCCCTTTAGTTTATTTTTATGCGAGTGAGGGAGAGGAAAAGGGGTTACTTCTCTTAAATTTAAAAAATGAGGGGATCCACCGAAATGCAGCACAACAGTCTTAGATGGTGTGAGGGGCTTGCTGTATATACCATCTCAACGTGTTCACTGGATGGTGAGGCCCTGGGGTGGGGCCCGCTGTAGGACACAGTCTTGAAGAAAGAACGTGGCCCACCCCTGAGGCTGGCAGATGGGAAGACACCTGGAGTTTGCAGATGGTGGGTACTGAGCTTAAACTCTGATGAGGGTGGGAGTCAGACCAGTGGGGAGCCCTGGACTTCAGAGGGTGCCTTTCCTGGAACCCTCGCACCATGCACACCTGTCTTCATAGTACAGGTGACAGTCATGAGGGTGGAAGCCACAAGAGGGCGCTCTAAGCAGACAGCCATTTTCCTGGTGCTCTCCTGGCAGGGCAGATGTTGAGACAGAATATGGAGAACTCTGAGGGCAGGAACCCCCCCATACTCTGCCACCCGGTGCCCAGGTTCCACCCTGAGCCAAGGCCTCCGTGAGGCAAAGGTCACCTGGTCTCCAGTCCCCAGTGGCAGAAGGAAAAGATCAAGATTGCTTCTTGTGCTGTGTGTAGCCCCTGAGAACTTCATGATAAGCCCTTTGGGAGCTGGTGGGTGCTGAGAGTCCTGTAGGTATCCCTCTTGCCTCAGATCCCACCACGAGTGTTTGTGGCAGTGCCCTGGTCAACTTGGGCCAGTGTGTCACAGACATCACCAGAAAAATGCACTTGTTAGAAAGATCTGGTCTGCCTGCTGGAGGGGCTGGAGCTTGCCTGGCCCAAGGGTAGGAGGTGGGTGGTCCTTCAGGTGAACAAAGACACCCTAGCCTTCTGCAGCCCAGGACTATGCTGTCGTCCTGTCCACCCATCTTCCCAGGTAGACTCTCCCAGCCCAGAAACCAGAGCTACGGATTCAGCCTGGTCACCGGTATCATCCGCTGCCACCTCCAAACAAAGGGGGAAGCACTGTTTTAAAAAGAACTGTGTGTGGAGGGAGGGGGGAGTATTGTGTTCTGAGCCAAGAGGACACCTGTATCCATGATTCTGTGGCACATGCCACCCCCTTGTGTGAATGTAAGCCATTTCTAGACTGCTCTAGAGTCCAGTGGAGTGTGATTCTAGCCCCGGTTCTGTCCATTCTCGCGCTCCTGTGAATCCTGAACGTGACTATTTAAAGCTGGTAGAATTAATCCCTCACTGTAGATAGCAGTTTGAGTATTGGACATCTTTTTGTTGTGTTAAGATATCTATAAATACCTATATATTACATACGTGTGTGTGTGTGTGTCAGGTCCTCCTGTGTGTGGTTTCCTGTCGGTGACTGTCTCCTCGTTGGTCAAGGTGAGCTTTTCATGGAGTTCATTACTTTCTGTACAGAGTTAAGAGCCTAATTTTGTGTATTCTGGTGGCTAAGAGATTTTGAGATAACAAAATATAAAACAAAAACCCTCGTTGATGTAGAAAGTTAACCGTGCAGAAAACTAATAAAGAAATTAAGCGTATGAGTGTGTTGTTTCCTATCTCGGAGACGGCTGAGACTGTTCGGGCTGCCTGGCTGTCTCGGGCGGGGCTACTGGGGGACAGCAGTTGTTTCTCTGTATCTCCATACCTTCAGTGCCCATTACACACAATTTAAGGGGACTGAGGGTTGAGCAATCTCATTCTGCAGCCCAGGCTGGTCTTGAACACGCAGCTTCCTGGGTGTCAGGATTATGTAGGCCACCCTGCCTAGTTTTTTGTTTTCCCTTTGGGGTTGATGGGAATCAAACCTGGATGGTTACACGTGATGGGCAAGGTTCTACCACAGGGTACGTTCTATCCCCTGATTGAAACAAATCTACTAGTCCCGACACTAGCTCTCAGTTTCATAGCTGAGCAAATAGCTTAGTCAGTAAGAGCTCTTCACTGATGCATTTAAGCAAGAGCTCAACACTTCTTGTTTGCGTGATTTTTGATTTGGGACAGTCTCACTCCGTAGCCCAGGCAGGCCAGGAACTCCCAGTAACCTTCCCGTACTCCTTCCAATGTATTGGGGGGGGGGTGTATATATGTGTGTGTGTGTATAAAATTATATATATATACACATATATGTGTGTGTGTATATATACATAAAATTTTAAGTTGATATCTATGCAGAAGATGAAAAACAGGGTAAATTAGCAACTGTGGATGGGGGACTGTCTCTCAGAGGCGGAAAGGCTTCAGGCCACTCCAAAGCCACGTGCAACTGCAAACCCAGGTGCAAACTGCCTAATCGAAGTAAGCGAAACAGATGGCTATCGCTAACACGCGGTCGGCGCACAGCAGCCAAGCCCCCAGGAAGAAACCGGGTTTCGTTCCCCACCCTGCTCTTGGGGTCGCTCCCGGAACTGGGGTGGAGGCAGCAGAACCCGCCCGTGCTCGCGGAGCACGCGATTCTGAAGCAGCCCAAGCGCTTCGCGGAGCGAGGCCGCAGCCGGCGCCCGGGACGCCGAGCTCCGCCCCGTCCGCTGACGGCGCCGGAAGCGCAGGAGACGCTCGCCCGCCCGGCGGCATGGCGGCCCCGGCCAAGCGCGCGCGGGTAAGCGGCGGGCCGCCCCTCGCTGCTCCCTGCCCGGGCCCGGGAGCTGCCCGCACTCCTCTGCCGCCCCCGGGTCCCGGGCGCGGCCACGTCACCCGCTTCTCCCCGCTGGCGGCGGAGCCCGGCGGCGGCGAGCCCGACGGCGACGCGGTGTCCGGCTTCCTGCGCTGGTGCGCGGAGGTGGGGCTGGAGCTGAGCCCCAAGGTGGCGGTGAGCCGGCAGGGCACGGTGGCCGGCTACGGCATGGTGGCGCGGGAGAGCGTGCAGCCCGGGGACCTGCTGTTCGCAGTGCCGCGGGCCGCGCTCCTGTCCCCCCACACCTGTTCCATCAGCGGCCTGCTGGAGCGAGGTGGGTACCGGGGGCAGGGGGCTGGCCCCGAAGCCGGCGGCGGCGTCGCGCCAGGCGGTTCACCCGGTGTCTTCCCTAGAGCGAGGCGCGCTGCAGAGCCTGTCGGGGTGGGTACCGCTGCTGCTGGCGCTGCTGCACGAGCTGCAAGCCCCAGCCTCACCCTGGGGCCCCTACTTCGCGCTCTGGCCGGAGCTGGGGCGTTTGGAGCATCCCATGTTTTGGTGAGCGCCGAGGGAGGGGCTGGGGAGAACCTGTTTGAACCGCTTTGCCCTGGGTACTGTACCTGCTGCTCCAGAGCTGCAGGCTGTGAAGGGCCCTGGGTGGGCTGTCCTTGCAGGCCAGAGGAGGAGCGGCTGCGCCTCCTGAAGGGTACGGGTGTCCCTGAGGCCGTGGAGAAGGATTTGGCGAACATCCGTAGCGAGTACTATTCCATCGTCCTGCCGTTCATGGAGGCCCACCCTGATCGCTTCAGCCCCACTGTTCGCTCCCTGGAACTCTATCGCCAGCTGGTGGCCATTGTGATGGCTTACAGGTCCGTGATCAAGCCTAGGGGAGCAGCCCTCTCATCCTTAGAACGTTATTGATGGGGAAAGTGGGGAAAAACGAACTCCAGGTTCCTCACTCAAGACTGGGCCTTAGTCGAGCTCTCTCTGCGGCAGCTTTCAAGAACCGCTGGAGGAAGATGATGATGAAGAGGAGCCCAACTCGCCCTTGATGGTGCCTGCTGCAGACATACTAAATCACGTAGCCAATCACAATGCCAATCTAGAGTATTCTGCAGTGAGTAAACCCCAGTGCCTGCTTAGGTTAAGTGTGTTATGAGTCAAACCATCAGGCTCCGTTTTCCTACTTATCCTGAAAACAAGGCGCAATTAGTTACTCCGTGTATTTTTGTTCTCAAGTTTCAATACAGTGGTGTGGACACACCTTAAGTCCACCCCCCCCCCCAAAAAAGGCTGCCTGCTCTGCCATATCACCTCAGGCCTAGTGTGGAACAGCAGTGGTTCAGTATCTTTCAAGAGATGCAATGTTCATGGGCCAGAGACCTAGTAAAACTCCAGTGTATTGGTGCATATGGAAAATTGTGAGAAAACACAAGTGTATGTGATTAAAATTAGCAAACCTGGGCCTGGTGGCTTACACCTGTAATCTTGGGCTGAGGCAGTTTTAGTCTACACATTAAGAGACTTTCACTTAGGACTCCACTTCCATTTTGACGTGGTTTGATTTGTTCTTTTGTTTTCGAGACAAGGCCTTACTCTGTAGCCCTGGCCTAGCTAGCCTGGAACTCTATAGAGATTGCCTCCTGAACACTGGGATCAAGGTGTACATTACCAGGCCTGGACTTAACTGCTCATTTTAAAAAGCTAGTGACTTTAACCATGCATAGATGCACCTAATATACTAAGCTAACCTCTAAAGTTGGTCTCACCCACTTCTGTAATACAGGCTTTACCAGTAGACAGTGGTACGTTAGTCTCAAATGGGCTTGCTTCCAAGTGGGAAGTGATCTGCAGAGGCTGGTGGGGACTAACTAAAGCGTGGCCCCAGCTTTTCCCTTTTATCCCAGGATTATCTCCGGATGGTGGCTACTCAACCCATTCCTAAAGGTCATGAGATTTTCAACACATATGGCCAAATGGCTAATTGGCAACTGATTCATATGTATGGTTTTGCTGAGCCCTATCCTGACAACACAGATGACACAGCTGACATTCAGATGACGACAGTCCGAGATGCTGCACTGCAGGGTGTGTGCGCCTGTCTCACGTTTCTTAATACCTTTGCTGACAGCAGCTGGCTTGCTGGAGTTGATTTTGGCGCCATTACTTAACAGGAACAAAGGATAAAGCTGAGCAGCAGCTCTTGTGTGAACGCTGGGATTTTTTGTGCAAACTGGAGATGGTAGGAGAAGAGGGAGCCTTTGTGATTGGTCGTGAAGAGGTGCTGACTGAAGAGGAGCTAGCTACCACACTCAAGGTACATGGCTGCTTAAATAAAACCTAGCTAAAGGCAATGGAGACCCAGTTTTCCTACAGCATCATGTCTGTCTTGAAGCCGCAGACGGGAGTGCATCCTAACTTAAGGGCCCATGTTCCTTCTAGGTAATGTGCATGCCTGCTGAGGAGTTCAGTGTCTATAAAGACCAGGCTGGATGGGAAGAGGAAGAAAGGGAAGAGGACAGTCTGAAAATCACAAATATCCCCATGCTCCAAGTGTCAAAGAGACGGCTTCTCCAAGACAGTGTTCTATTGACCCTACAGACCTACACCACGGACTTAAAAACTGACCAAGATATACTCAGTAATAAGGAGGTCTATGCCAAACTCAGCTGGCGGGAACAGCAAGCCTTACAGGTCCGATATGGTCAGAAGATGATCTTACATCGGTTGTTGGAACTCACAAGTTAGTGGATTTCCTGAACAACCAGCAGAGAGAGCCTTTTAAGCTGGTGCTTCACTGCTTGGGAAGGGGGAAAATGGGTCTTTTGCTATTATAAAGTAGCTAAAACTAAACTAGGATTAATCAATCCAAAGCATTGAGATCAGCAGACTTGGGGGATCGCTAATTGTTAAGAGCATTCTATTTTTACTAATGCCATCGGGTTTTTAGAATTCAATAAATATCACGGACTGAAGTAAACTGAGAAGTTTAACTTTTCTGATGTTTTTTTGACTTTTGTTATTTAACTAGGCTGTACAGCCTAAGTAGGAACCCTAGACCAGAGATGGTTTCCTTTTCTGGTATGTTCTCCCTTAGGACCAAGAAGCAGGTTGAACTGCTTTTCCTGCAGCCAGTTTTGGAGGGGGGAAAAAGACAGGCAAAACCTCATGGATCTCAACTGTGGACCTTTCTGGTTACCAGGCTCTCTTAGAGTCTAGCATGTCTACATTTTTAATAACTTAAGTGGTTTTTCCATTTTTTAAAAAATGTTGCATGAATTCAACGTTTTGCTTTGAATGCTCCGTTCTTTTGAATGCTGTGTCATAAGACATGAGGCCATCCCCTGAGACAAGATCATGCCATCAATTGTAACTATTACAAAGTACTTGTTTGTGTATGCTTAGACACACTTTGCACAAACACAAGAAGTTCCAGACAAAAGTTTTCTCTTTCATATATTTACACAAGTTCAAAATGATATTCACAGCATCTTCTAAATTTTGGCCAAGAGTCAAAAAAAAAAATGCATTTAAACTTTGGAACTTGCCCACGTAGACAGGAGGCTAACCCCAGCAATTGATGGGGCAGACACCCGAGAACCAAAGGGGCTGGGAAAGTCAGGAGCAGAAAGGACTCCAGTTTATGAACTTGGTTCAGTGGGACCAAAGCTGATGCCTTTGCAAGGGATACAGTTCATCTAACTGGCACCAGTCCCTTCCATCACTTGCTGAGCCTGCTTCTGTCCCATGCAGCACTGTGCAACAGACTGGAATAACCTGGAAAGTGAAGACAAGTACAAATTTACTTCACAACAAAATTTAAGCCTAAGGATATCTTAATATGCATTAGTACTGCCTTTTTACTCAGACCCAAATTAGAAGCATTCTTTTCTGTCCCTCTGCTAGGTAATTTTTTTTTTTTAAACTCACTTTTCAATCTCTGGGGCACAATGTACAAACTCATGGTTCCAGAACTTAAATGCTGGGTTTTTAATCAGCTCGATGAAGGTGATAAGAAGACCCCAAGGATGTGGCCTATTTACAATCAACCGTTCCAGGAGAACCCTAAAGAGGGTAAAAGGGTTAGTTAATACATAAAGAACAAATTCACAACTATGCCTCCACTTCCTCTTTATTAATCCACATAAAGATATATTTTATGTTATATGTTATATTTTAACATATATATGTTATATTTTAACGATATAATAGCATATGTTGGTGGAATTCTTCCTACATGGCAGCAAGTGCTGGCTAAAACATTCATATACTATGATGTGCTAGTTTCAATTCTTTGTTCTTAATGCTTGGTGGCAAAGGAATGAAGCCTTTGCTGCCGCTTTAGACATAATTATAAACGAAATGGTACATTGTCATACAAGCATGCATTAAACACAGTTCAAATGTATATGAGAATCACGGGCACTAGTATTTAGTCAGGTAACTAGGCAAATTTAAAAGTCTTTAAGGTATGTATACCACACTCCTATGTACCAATTCCCAATCCTACACATAGTTTAAATGCAGAAAACATAACATGACCCTACTGTTTCTCCTTAAAACCTTAAAAAAAAAAAAAGGACACAAAAAGGCAAGTCTGTATTATTCAAAATTATGGATGAGATTGCTGTTAACCACTGCTATTACCGAGAAACTAAAATATGTTGCTTTTACTATAATCTAGCCCCCAGAATTACAAAGCAAACTACTGTCAATACCAACTTGTTTTGTAATTCCTCAGACATGGTTTAGTATAAGATAGCTAAACAGGGAATGCTTAGAAGTCCACTCAGAATCCAATCAGAAGAGAAGGGCCCTTTTAAAGCACTTTTGACAATAAATCTCTCTCTCACCTTGTGATCTGTTCCTGGATTGCCTCAGTATTTGCCTCAGCAAAAAGGTACAGCATGGTGCAGCTGAAGTAGTGAGTGTGGCTGTTTGGGTACCGCAGCTGGTTTGCAATTGCATTTAGGAAAAGATACCGACCTACAAATTAAGGAAACTAGATTTAGGGTTCGTTCTGAAAGGCCAATATGGGAGATAAATGCTTCTGCTGTTTCAGCTTTAGTTTCTGAAGGGGACTGTCTCAGCTCACCTTAGCAGCACAGATAGAGAATTATTAGGAACGTTTGTGAAGGTTATTCGAATACTGTTATTTACTAGTGGTTCTCTAGATCCCTTTTGCTTCTGTAGGTTTTATTTGCAATACTTTGTGAATCATGTTATGAATCAGTAAAATTCTTTTTCTTCAAGACAGGGTTTTTTTCTGTGTAGCCCTGACTGTCCTGGAACTTGCCTGTAGACCAGGCTGGCTTCCAACTCACAGAGATCCACCTGCTTCTGCCTCTGCCTCCCCAGTTCTGGGATTAAGGGTGTATGCCACCACTGCCCAGCTAGCAAAATTCTTATATACTTCTAAGTACATGCTAGTAAAAATATTTTACCAAAATTCTCAAGAGAAGGGCCACTGTAGGGGAGAGCTAGTTCTGTGTTGTCAAATAGTTACTTAGAAAATTGCTATATACACTTGAAATAATCAGTGAAGGAAATGTCTTCCTATGATGAAAAAACAGTCAAGACCTCAAAGCTCTTAAGGGTCTTGCCCCTAAAGATCCTTGTATTTTGAAAAGCAATGGTACATCGGCAGAGTAATTGGGGGGAGAGCGGGAAGTTTCCACAGCGTGCGCATAGTAGTCAACTCAGAATCTTCCACCAAGCCCAGTTGGGAATACATCTCTTACCTGTAAGTGATTCTAGTTTGTACAGCTATCTCAAGGACCCTTAAATGCTCGCCTGGATGATCTAACAATATTCAATTTTGTTAAATTTTGCTTTTGTGCTCAAATGCCTTCTAAAAATAGGCAAGCAATACCATCCGTCAATATAAAAATTATGTATCCTTTCAAGATAAAGTTAAAAGACAATAGTCTTAAAGTGCAAGGCAGAAATGTGTAGAATGGTGCAGCACGGAGAATCCTCACGGGCAGATGCACAAAGAACAGATGCTTGCTCAGCCACACTCGAAACTGCTCTACTCACAGTAAATTAACTGTTTCAGGAAACAACCTAAATGTTCAACCAACAATTGGATAATGAAAATGTATGTCTATACTATGGAATACATTTATTCAGACAACAATGCTCCTCCAAAGCCAAAGAACCTTGCAGGTAAATGGATGGAACTAGAGAAGATCATGCTGAGCGAGGTAATCCAGACCCCGAAAGACAAACACCTTGCATTCTCTCAACAGATGCTCCTAGCTCCAAATCTCCAGATGTGAGTGAGTAATGTAAGATATGCAGTTACATCTCCTGGAGTAACTGCAAAAAGAAAGGTAAAAATGGCCACTGCAGGGGAAGAGGGACTGAGGGTGCAACAGGAAAATAAGAATGCAAGTGAAGAGAAAAGGGGTTAGAATACAAGTAGAGATGTCTGAAAAAAAATCATACTACTAACTATTGTTTAAAAAAAAAAAAAAAACAAAAAACTATGGGGCTGGAGAAATGGCTCAGTGATTAAGAGCCCTGGCCGGTCTTCCAAAGGACCTGGGTTCAATTCCCAGCTCCCACATGGCAGCTCACAACTGTCTCTAACTCCTGTTACAGAGGCTCTGACACACACAGATATATTCATAAAAATAAAATGTTTAAAACAAACAATGCTGGGCAGTGGTGGTGCACACCTTTAATCCCAGCACTCGGGAGGCAGAGGCAGGTGGATCTTGGTCTACAGATATTTGAAATAACTGGAAATAACTGTCCATATACCCAAGTTAAGTGTATATGACCCCTCATCAAGGATCTTATCTTTGCAACAGACAAGAAACAATTACAGAAAACCACAACCAATCAAAATGCAGAGTTGTGGAGCTCATATCCAGTGCATTTACCTACAGAACACTCCTACACCTAAGGCACAGGAAATATTGAAGAAGAGTGGAAAAGACTTTAAAAGCCAGAGAATCAAAAGTTTGCCGTGAGATTGTGTCTCCTAGAAATGTCAGAGCTAACTCATAAAATCTCAATGACTGCCTAAACATGAGTGAACAAGGACAACAATAGACATTAAAGGGAGGGGAAAGCCCAGGCGGTCTCAGTCCTACACAAAGAACTACAGACAACTAAGGAATGTTGAGAGCAGGAGAAAGAGTCCGTCTTCCCAGGGAAGAACAACAGCAATTAATTATCCAATACCAAGTGATCAGCCCTGAAAACATACAAAGGTAACAGTATGCAGACTGAGGTTATATATCTAAGAATATATTATGTATATACACACACATATATACGCATACACAACTAGATATAAGACCATGAATTGAAAGGAAAAAAAAAGAGCAGATCGTATTTGCCACCTAAGCTGGTGATACTGAATATATACCACCAAAAGAAATGTATCTCAAACAAGAGACAGACCATAATGATTTATATTATACACTTCCTACAGGAACAGGGAGTTCTAGACTTTAATCTTTTTATACCTTACATGTAATATGTAATAACATGTTCTATTCCGACGAGTGACTAATGATGGAAAAGGCAGGCTAGTAGAACAGTGTAGTATGAGCCTCTGTTGTAGGCTACCAAAAAGAACACTTATTTTACACCACAGTCAGGCATACCAATATTATTGATGTGGTGGGATTTGGGGACAATTTTCTTCATACTTTTTTAAAGGTCATTTTTTATTTGTGGCTTAAAGAAATTTTCTAGATTCTTGTGATTTTATCTGTGGCAAGGTGCAGATAACCTGATGATGCAATTAGCCAGCTCCACTCACCCTCGGTGTCTAAGTCCACAGCCAGGTTCTGGAAGATGTCCATGTGTGCCGAGTGAGTGATGGTGCTCATCGAAGGCGTGCTGCCCTTGTTGTGGATGTGCGCGATGGCCTGAGTCCCTACGTAGAGCACCAGTGCATTGATAAGCTGGAGGTTGTAGCGATTGCCAGGCTCGTTAGATACCTAAATAAACAAAAGACAAAAAAATTACCACAGAACTGACTGGCTGGCACTATTTGTTTTTTCCAGAGACAGGATCTAATAATACTGTAGCTCTGGCTGGGCGCCAACTCAAGAGATCCACCGCTTCTGCCTCCCAAGTGCTGGGATTAAAGCCATGTCCTGCAGCACTATTTCTTAATCCTTAAATAACTCCAGAAAGGAAACACAGTTCTTGATATTGTGATTGCAATATCAGAAACTTGCTCAAGATTGTGAACTAAACAAATGTACAGTTGCCCTAAAAGTGATTCTACCATAAGACCTAGTATCACTTTTCCAATTGTATAGCTATAAAATAAAATTTATCCATTCAAGCACAACCTCAAATAAATCTGGAGAAAGAAGTTGTTTGCATAGTGTGCTAACACTGTAAAGCTAATTCTATTTCAAGTCACTCCATGAAGCAAATTTATCTACAATCCCTTTATTTAGGAATGTTGGTCAGGTCTTAGAGGAAAGTAACATCTTCTCCCTAGCAGTCTCATCTCCAGTTGGGTCAATGATAAATATTATAGTATATAACCCAGATAAACTCACCCAACACCCATGTATGACAGTATTTTGGTGTGTATATATGGAGATGGGTGTTACTTTTTGGGATGAGGTCTTGCCATTGTAGTTCAGGCTGGCCACAAACTCATGATCTATCTGCCTCAGTCTCCTCAGTGCTAATGTAACAGGTATGTACTACCACATGCAATGTCAATGTTTTTAAATCAATAATCAAATTCAAAATACACACTAACTCCTAAATATTAACTCCTACAATGGACAGTGCATACAAGTGCATACAAAGTGCCCTGTACAAGCAGAGAACTTAGTCAAACCAATTAACCTGTAGGTTACTGCGGAGATCAGACAGAAAAGTGACTGGAGATCGAGTTTTAAGATAGGAATCCAAATCTTTTTTGAACTGAGGTGGCATCACTCCAGTGAAATTGGTAAGGATCCGAGGTGCAATGTTAATTTCACTCAACATGTCCACCTGCCACAAAGATCAAGAATCAGAATCAAGCACAGAAGTTAACAAATCATACCTATGATAAGGGTATTAGAGTGGCTTTCTAGAACTGTGTGTGTATGTATATGTACACACACACACATACACATACATGAAGACTTTGACTACCTCTAAATCAACCTTTTCCAATTACATAATGTTAGACATTTCTATTAGAGAAGAAATTAAAGAACATTTTTGTGAAGGTCTAATTTGCACTATTAACCAGCTTTTTATAAACAGATTTCAGAGTCAGTACAGGAGGTACACACACTCACCACCAAGAGTCTCAAGCCAAAGAAGCCCCAGCCAAATAAGAAAATGTCATATGCTTTTAAAAAGGTACATAAAAGGAAGTTAAAAAAGAAAAGCTGAGAGCAAATTAAGAAGGCTACTATTTATGTTGGTGGTATAATTTTTAAGTGGTAGCTTCTCAAAACAATTTAAACACACACAATCTTGTGAAATATAGACACTGCAAAGATCTGTTCTTCAATTATGCAGTGTGGGACCATTTCTGGGATTCAATGATTATACCTAAATTTAATGTAACCATAAAAATAGTATTAACAATACTCAGTCACAAATGTATATCACACCCATCAGAACTAATAACAGGATTAGCTTCTGTACAACATCGTTACCCCAAAGCGCGCACGTGTTGGCGAGGAAGGTTCAATACAGTGATTTTAAATTGACTGCTTATCAGAGAAAGGGCTGAAATATTAAGATAAATTTTCCTTTAGGAGATGCAAAGATGGCCCAGTGGTTAAAAGAGTGCTGGCTACTCTTGCAGAGACCTAAGTTCAGTTCCCAGCAACAATATGGACGCTCACAGTCATCTGTAATTCTGGTTTCAGGTGATCCACTACCTCATTTTGGCTACCACATGCATACAGTGCACATTAATTCTCTCACACACACACATTAAGAAAAAACTAAAATTGAAAGAAGTAAAACAAAAACAACCATGTTCTATCTGTTAAACTTTACCTTCAGATTAGGAGTGAATGGGTCTGGGAGCCTCATATTTCTTGGGAAGGCACTCAGGATCAAATTTCTTAACTGGATACAATTAGGAGGGATCACATCACAGAACCCATAATGGTAATCACAAAGGAACTCTGGGAAATCATGCAGAAGAACTAGCAGCACTCTTAGAGTACCCTGTATCAAGAGGAAAAAAGTTTCACACTAAGAAAGTATTTTTTTCCCTATTATGAATTTAACTTAGGTCAAAAATGTCAAAACTATAGGTTAGTAACATTAAAAAAAAATCTATAGGCTATAACCAATAAATACAGTTAAGATAAAATAATTACATGTAGAAATCATGAAAAACGAGATTTAGGAGCTGGAACCCTAAATAAAATGTAATATTCTGCATAGAAACAATACAACAATGCAACATCTACCTTCAGAAGCTAGAGGACTAACAAAAACCAAAGCAAGCAAAAACCAAAACAAAAAAGCAAAAAAACCCCACCATTTATCAACTTAAAAAACAAAAATTAAAATGGGGATGAGATCAAAGCTAACTTTTGCTAGTTTTGAATAAGTTTAGTAAATTTAACAACTCTGATACACAGGTGGTGCCAAGAACACATTACCAACCTGAGATAGCCTAGGATATGTAAAAAGGCCCTAGCTTTAATCCGCAGTGCCACAGAATGCAACCAGTCCCAGGGGAGCAAACTACTGGAAGGAACAGACAAAAAGGGTACATCTATATATGAAAATCTCATTAAGAAATCAATTAAGGAAGTCAGGTGGTGCATGCCTTTAAATCGAGCAAGAAGGAGACAAGAGTCAGGAGGATCTCTTGAGTTCTAGGCAAACCAGGGCTAAATAAATAGTGAGGCCATGCCTCAAAAAAATAAACATCTCTGGAGAGATGGCTGAGCAGTTAAGAGCACTGGCTGCTCTTCCAAAGGACCTGGGTGCAATTCCTAGCACCCACATGGTGGCTCACAACTGCCTGTAACTCCTATTCCAGGGCATCTGACACCCTCATGTGAGATATACACGCAAGCAAAACACCAATGCACATAAAAATTATTTAAAAAAATGAAAACTTGTTCATGCAGGGGACCATGGTTTGATTTTGATTCCCAGCATGCCCCCACATGGTGGCTCACAACCATCTGTAATTCCAGTTCTAAGTGATCCATCATCCTTTTCTGTATTCCCAAAGGACCAGGCACAAATGTGGTACACATACATGCATGCAAGCAAAACTCATACCCATAAGTTAAAGCTAAAAAAATTGTTATAAAACAAAAATCAAGAAATCGTTAATAGCCGGGTGGTGGAGGCACACACCTTAAATCCCAGCACTCAGGAGGCATAGGCAGGTGGGTCTCTCTGTGAGTTTGAGGCCAGCCTGGTCTACAGAGTGAGTTCCAGGACAGCTAGAGTTATTAACAGAGAAACCACTACTTCAAAAAAAAAAAAGAAAAATCAAGAAGAAGAAAAAAAAGAAAGAAAAAAAAAAAAAAAAAAAGAAAGCAAGCATGACTAGAAGTTAAGTCCCCAGTGAGATTATACCAAATAGCTAAATGATGAGCGGGGATGGTGCAAAAGACAAAAGACGGGCAAACTAACTTTCCATTGAAAATCTAAACTGCTAGAGGTGCTTGGAACAATGGAGTACTTAAGTGGGTCTCTGAGTGTCTTGTGATATTGTAAAAGATTAATTAGCCCCCACGTAAAAACATTTTCAGTCATTTGTAAATAAAAATTACCTTGTAGAGGATTTGCATAGGTTTAGTGAGCTCCACATTTCTAAGAAAAGGCGCTAAGTATTTGAACAAATCAATCAACAGCTGTGCATACATAGGCCACCCCTAAAAGAAAGAAATGTGTATGAGTTGAAGTAAGATTTAGAAGTTGTTCAGCTACCAGAAGTACCCAAATCACTACACTGTGGCCTATCCATGCTAATGTAAACAGAGAACACTGCTGTGAGGACATCTAGACTGGATCCTAGTATGGCCATATACTGTAACCCTAACACACAGGAAGCTGAGGAGGAAATACTTTGCAAGCCAGCCAGGAACACAAACAAAAAGATTATGTATTAAGGTAGTGGATGGTGTTATCTAAAACATGAGGACTCTAGAGAATTCAGGGATACTTGTCTTTGTGTCTGTAAGAAAACTAACAGAAAGACTACCGTGAAGAAAGTTCAGATATAATACCAAACCAACTGCAGACTGGTTTCCGTAACTTCAAGTTCTGGATCTCAACTATTTCTTTTCTTACTCCTAACGCCTAGTAAATAACAGTGCTGAATTATAGCATCAATTCTGTACTTTCAACCAAAAAGTGGCCTGGTTGCTATATATGTCCCAACCATACCAATTATATTTCATTCTTTTTGAGTGCACACCATGCATGTGTGTCTATGTGCCATGGACTGCATATGGAAACCAGAGGACAGAAACCAAGCTTACTAAGTGGTTACTTTGCTCTCTTGCCCAGTTTACTTCAACACATAAACACATAGTAGTTTGACATTTTCTCTAGTCTGAAAGGGCCAAACAAGGATATGTAGTACTGTTTTGCCATTTAATTGCAAAATGAGAAACTTCTCAAATATCATTAACTACTCAAAGCATTAAATGAATAATGATGTTATGAATGTTATAGTCCATAACAAAGCTAGAGAAGCAATACCTGGTTCACCCAAGAACCCCTTTAGATATAATCAAATATTTGATAAGTCTCTTTATATGATGTGCACATTAAAAGGACTACCAAATAACATGCTTGGAAAAAATAAGTGACTAATAGAAATCGACACAAACAGTGCTAGTAAGCCCCAGGTAGTTACAGGCTTCATCTGTGATAAACTGCAGCCACACCTTCTGCTGTGGCGTGTGTGCCAGCATTCTTGCAATAAAGATCCGATGGGAGATCAATTCAAGCCAAGCATATACAAAGCCAGGAGCTTTGGTAGGCCTCAAGATGTGGAATGTGTTACTGAAAGAAAAAATTTCAGAAGCTCAAACTTAAATATAATAAAGCATGAATATAGACAATATACAAGTTACTTTACAAAAACAAAAAACCAAACATATATATATATGTATATGTACACACACACACACACACACACACACACACACACACACACACACACACACACACACTAAAAACACGCCCTCCCCCCAGACATATCACTGTTCTACCTGACGTTTCCTACACTCAACCAACAGTCCTTGAATCTCAGCAAAGCATGTGGCACTGCCTGTGATCCCAACACAGGCAGTGCTGCTTCCAAGTGAGAACTACCATGGAAAAAACAAAGACCAACCATCAAGTTGGGTATGTGGATGCATGCCTATAATTCCAAGTCTAGGAGAATTAGAAGTTCAAGGCCAGTCTCAGCAATGTAGAAACTTTCCATGTAAACCTGAGCTATGAGACCTTGTGTCAGGTAACAAATGGAAATCTCTCAACACTCACCAAAAAGCTGTTAGAGTTTGGAAATTAATGGTTTCCAACACATGTTCAGGTGCATTGAGCTCCAACAGCAGCATGATAAAAATCCGATGGTAGGGAAGCTGCTGAAATTCACTTTGCCTAACATCATGATCCTGCAGGAGAACTCCCACTACTATGCCGAGAACCTATACAGAATACACAGATTACAGCTCATCAACCACACATATTTGCACTTTCAAGTCACGCTTCTTTTATCTTGTATTCTTGCATTAAACCTAAGCCTTCATGAATGCTAGGCAAGTACTCACTTGAGTGCTATCTTCAGGTTTTGTTGTTGTTTGTTTTTAAACTTTGAGACAAGGTCTCACTAAGTTGCTCAAAACTTGGTTTTGAACCTACAAGCCCTATTGTGACGCTTGTGCTTCATCCAGTCTTCCGAATACTTATAAGGCCTACACCACGAGGACTGATTTACCGTGTACTCTAAAGCACTACAAACAATAAAGGATAAATGATAGCTGAACACAAATTTATAAACTGGCAGTCAAAGGGACATCTGTTTGACTTAGCATTTTTTTAAAAAATTTCCTTATTACTGGACCAAATTTCTATATTCTCCAAATGCCACTGGTTTTTCTGAAGCTACAGAAACCTATCTGACAACAAAATCAACAAAGGGCAAACAAATGGTTTTCACCTCTCTGGGCATAAAGTGGGCCTGCATCCCACTCAGTGTGGTCACTGAGGTGGGGGGACATTAAGGACCGACCTACGTATATTTCTCCAAGAGCAAAAAATAATCTACAGTCAAGGTTTACACATTCTTACATTAGTTTGATATTCAAGTTTCAAGAATCCCATGTCACTCCTGACTCTGGTACTACCCATCCAGATACAACATTGAGAGCAGGAAGATACTACCTATCTACTGTACCTCCTTTTGGGATCATTATCAAAGCATCAACATGCCAAAATATGATTGTCCCTTTTCTTTTTAAAATTCTGTTAAACACTATATTCTTGTAACTAAAAAGTTTGTGGATATTATCTCTTCTATTTAATTTTTAAATGGAAAAAAAAAAAAGCTACTGCAAAAGATTTTGGGGACTGGGTGTGTTAATACATGCCCTTTAATTCCAGCTCTTGGAAGACAGGCAGGTAGACTGAGTTTAAGGACAGCCTTGTCTACATAAGAGTTCCAGGCCAGCCAGGGATACAGTGAGACCCTGTCTCAAAAAACAACAAAGCGGGGAGGGGTGCACAAGGGAGCAGAGAAAAAGAAAACAAAAATCTCAAAGTCAAGAAAGAATTCACAACCTTGTTCAGCAGATTAATCTTGGTGACAGTGTTGGTGGCCTCTCCAGAATGCTTTACTAACAGTGCAATGAGGCGAACAAAGGCATCCAGGTTGTGGTAGCACTTGGCTCGTATCATGGTGGGATTGGCAGCAGGATTGTGCTGCTGTTCTGCCTGAGCACGGTAACTGATTTCAACACACATTTCAGTGCAAAGACGAAAAAACCTTGTTATGAGGTCATCAGTCTTAAGTATTCCTTGTTGGTGCATCTACAACGGGAACAAAACAATCAACACAGTGAGACAAAACTCAAAATCAACTTTATACATGTTAGCTTTCAAACAGCCATACTCTATTCCCATTTCTAAGTCTTAATTTGTGATAAGGATGCCACTAGAACAATGACTTCCCTCTTATTAAGAAGCCATGGCAGATATCCTCCCAGTTTTACTTCATGGAGAGAAATTGCCAAAGAGCTACTATTAACCTTGAACAAGAGAAAATCTACAAATAATTTGGAAAACTATATAAATAAAGCTAACTTTGAAAAACTCAAGGCATTAACGTATTGTTCCCCCATGGAGAATCAATTGCTTATATGATCAACTTCTCACAGACAGCCTTCTCTTATTTAACCAGTGGCAAAGTTTTTGAAACTCTATCTTCAGAAAAATCAAATAAATACCCAAGATCAGATCATTTAAATGCAACGTTTCTTTATACTGTTAACGATTAGTGGAAAAGGTGAGTTCCAAGTCAGACAGAGCTACATGGCAACACTGTCTCAAAAAAAAAAGACAAAAAAAAAAGAAAGAAAGAAAGAAAGAAAAAGCAACAGGGAATAACATTAAAACAGCAGAGCAAAGGGATCACTGCTTTAAACAAACTAAGACCCAAGGCAGTGGGTGATTTATAAGTCATCATGGAAATTTTAAAACAATTTAAGCAATCTTGATAAACAACTAAACGGGTAGGAGTATGAAAACAATGTACCCAAACCAAGACAGAAGTCCAACAAAAGGACTTATTCCACATTCCAAATTGAAAAATTGGGAGAGGGGAACCATGTGCTGTGACAAAGCATAAGAATAAAAAATAAATTCCCTGAAAGGGCAAAAAGGTACACTGCACCATTTCCCTAAGAGAAACAGAAAGCAAATAAGGAGGAGCTAGATGGGTGCCACATCCACACCCAAGACACAGCAACGCCCACAAAATCCCACCCATTTGCATTTCTTCCAATCGAATGAGAAGTCAGAACAATAATTGTTTTCAGAGAAATATACATGGCATAGTTTAGTAGTATCATTTCTATTGAAAAGTAAATCCAATTCTTAAGTTCTTCCACACTCAATTGTCAGGTATTTAAAAACACACCTAATTAATCTTTCTTTGGCAAAACAATCAACATTTGTTTGGGTTCACTTTGAAGAAATGGTTTTATAGCTTACTGAACAAATATTGTAACCGTTCTATTAAAGAAATTCTAAGGCCAGTTTAAGAAAGTACTATTCCTTACAAGTTCTATTACAGTTAGGACACTAATTCTTCCTCTTTGTAATGGTCAAACAGAATATGAAATGGACTAGGACGCTTTCTATTTTTTCCAGCTTATTCTGTCTGTAATTATTTTTAAAAAGATTTATTTTTATTAAGTTTATGTAAGTGCTCATGTATGCATGTTGGTTTGCACTTGTGTTGAACACATGTGTAGACATCTGCATATGAATGCAGGTGTCTGCTACGACTCGAGGTACAGGATGTCCCTAGAGATGGTTAGTGAGCTCCCCAATGTGGTGGAAATAGCTCCAATCCTGTACAAGAACAGTACAGAGTATCTGGCAGAGCTCACCATAACAATTTAAACTTGATAAGGCAGTTTGATTAAAAGCGGCCTCCATACACTCAAATTTGAATGCTTAGTCACCAGGAAGTGACACTATCTGAGGATTAGGAAATGTGGCTTTGTTGGAGGAAGTGTATCACTGGAGGTGGACTGCAAGGTTTCAAAGCCTATACCAGGGTCAGTCAGTCTGTCTCTCTTTCTCTCTGCTTGTGGATCAGGAGGTAATGGTCAGCTACTGCTCCAGTGCCATGCATGCCACCACGCTCCCTGCCATGATGACGCTGATGAACTAATCTCTGAAAACTGTAAGTAATGCCCCAAAATTAAACGCTTTCTATAAATGTTGCCTTGATCAAGGTGTCTCTTCACAAGAATAGAACAATGGCTAAGACACTTGCTAAGACTAATTTTTAGAAAACGGCTGAATTTCCAACACTTTTAAACAGATACACTAGAGACAATACAATAAAAATACTACTAAATAGGGATTTGTTGTATCTTGTTTTTAAAATGTGATATTTTTACAAGTTTAATATATTAGCTCATAATCCATTACTGCTGACAATTTACTATGTTAGTAAAATTATATTTTATAGCTATGACAGCTGGGAATACGATAAATAAGACTAAATTAGGAAGAATACTCAATTTACAATAGCTATGGTCAATAGTGAGGAAAAACATACAGGCCCTATTAATTTAACAGAACATAGTGGTGATTATTTTTGGTTTGCATGAATATGGAGGTAATTCTAACCATAGGTACACAATAATGAACTTTAAAATTGGAGTTATTACACCCTACTTATGTTGAATAAAAAGCACCTTTCTTTCCAAAAGCTCTACCTGTCCAACAAACGCAGAGAAAGCTTTGGTACTGTCACGGCCAGCTGCTGCTGAATGGTATAGATTCACCCATTCCCTCAGAAGATATTCTGCCTTCTCCCTCAGTCCTGGAGGGTCATCATATTCTGAGGCTTGAGAGATCCCAGAATGCATCATAAAGTTAGGGCCTCCATGAGCACGATCAATCATTGCTTCATAGTTGGATCGTACTACTTCCATCAGCTGGGGCAATCTAATATGATAAATCCAGAGTGGAAAAAAAATCAGTTAACCCACAGTTTTTTATCTTGTAAGATATACAAATGGACCATTTATCAGAACTTAGGAAACTGGCTGGGCAGTGAGCCCCAAGCTCTGCTTGTCTCTGCCTCCCCAGTGCTGACATTACCTGTGTGCACAACTGCACCCACTTCTGTGTGTGTGCATTCCTGTGTGAAATGTGAAAATGTATGTGCACATGCCAGAGGACATCCTTGGGTATTTCTGCAGGATTTGTGCACCTTATTTTTGAGAAAGAGCCTCTCAGTGAGACCTACAGCTTGCTGATTAGGCCATACCACCTGTGTCTAGACCAGCACTGGCATCCCAAGTGTGCATCAACACACCTGGCTTTAAGGGACAGTGGGGTGCTTCCTGCAAGCACTTCACTGGCTGAGATTTATCTCCAGCCTAAACAGAGCACTTTTAAAGTGTTACAGCCAGTACTCAAACCAGACTTCCGGTGCCAACTCAGTAGATACTGTATGTACAGCTCTATACAAAAAAGCAGCTGAGTAAGTATTCACACTTTCAGGACAATACTGGGCTTAACTAAAATTATGTTTTAGCCAGGTGGTGGTGGTGCACACCTTTAATCCAAGCACTTAGGAGGCAGGGGCAGGCAGATCTGTGTTCAAGGCCAGCCTGGTCTACAGAGTGTTCCAAGAAAGCCAGTTACAACAGAGAAACCCTGTCTCAGAAAAAAAAAAATTATGTTTTAGGTAAAGTCACAAAATAATATTAGTGTGCACCTTAATTTCTATGGCTCTTAAAAACTGATGAGTGCAAGGGAAAGCAAAGTACTTCTTTCTTACCCTTCTGGAGCATTGCCTCTGGAATGAGCATTAATCCTCATTAGGGTTTCAATAGTATGGAACAGATCAGCCTCAGTAATATGGGCAACACTCCTTTCATCCACCAGCAGAATTTTTACCAATTGCATAGCAAATGCCACGGCCATATAGTTTAAGCCATTCTCCATTGACTGACAACAGCAAAAATGTGAAAGATAACAATTAAAACAAAAGCACTTCCTGAATCCTAGGTCTATTCAAGTTAAATTTTTTCCATACCTGAGCTAGATGAAGATCATACTGTTGCATGTTAACCAAATGATTTCGAATTAACAACTCCACAGCCTCTACATTATATTTATATTCATCTCGACATTCAATTAGGCACCTAGAAAACGACAGTATTTTAACCATACTAACCATAATTGGTTCTATACAAAGATGCCGTAAGAGACAATTGCAATCAAAAAAAAAAAAAAAAGTATCACGTTTTTAAACAGAAAGCAGACTGGGGACATTGAAGCTCAACCTAGGCTTAACAAGCATGAGGTTCTCAGTACCCAAATGATATAAATACTGTCCTAAAAAAGTCCTAGACAGGAGAAAAGAGAGCCTGATGTTACGACAGCCTAGATTTTACTTTCAAATTGAGAAATAGGAAGGATTACATTTAAGACACTAAAATATTTACCATAATAAATGCTATTAACTGTGAAATCATGAAAATAAATGACATAAAATTTATTCCTCAAAGCACATGTTGGCTGGAACCACTCAACAATTCTTACACCTTATAATTAGGAAATATGAAGTTCCATTTATCTTGCAGGCAAAGGAAACATCTAGAAATAGGCTATGTATTTTTAAAGCTAGTCCATACACCTGAAGAAATGGCTCAGTGGTTTAGAGCAATTTTTTTTCTTGCAAAGGACCTAGGTTCAACTTCCAGCACCCACATTGGTAGCTCACATTCATCCTTCTCTCTAAGTTTCAGGGGTTCTGATGAACTTTTCTCTCCTTTACAGGAAGGAACTAGGCACACACATACTACACATACAAACATGCAATGCATAATGCATGCAAGCAAAATATTCCTACACATAAAATTTTAAAATCTAAAATACTACTACTACTACTACTACTAATACTAATGGTAATAGCAATAATAATAATAAAGCTAGCCAAGTAATGAATAGGTTACCCACCTTGTGATCTGTTTGTTGCACCATGGAGATCCATATGCCCTGCCATCCTGCAGAGCTTTCAGTACCAAGAGGTGACATTCCCTGTATCGCAGCAATAGGTCAGCATCAGCACCACTTGTGGCATCCAATAAACCCTCTACAGCCTACAAACAGAAGTATTCAAATCAAGAAAAATACAGTACTCAGCCCAACTATCAGAGCTAGAAATCAAACACAAACTACTTGCTACATCATTTCTGAAGCTTCAAAATTCTCATTTACACTCTCAACTCTATCTAGTTTAAGCTTACTTTTTATTATTTTTCTTAAGTCTCTTCATAGTCGAAAAGCAAGGCTTCTTTACCTAATCTATCCACCCCCCCCAATTTTATCAATTTACAAATTGAAACATACATCTTCTTATAGTTTTTCCATCCATCATATTTCCAAAAAAAATTATCATATGGGAAAGGAAGATGCCCTACCCACCTTGCTACTCCTATCCTAACTACATTCTACTGAAGAAAAATTAACAAAACGTGGTTTGTTATTAACTTTTAAAACTAAATTCTAAGTATAAAGATTCAAGTACAGGTCAAAGTCTATAAACCTAGTTCCTTCTACAGCCAATAGCTTAAGAACCAACCTTCTGCAATAATCCAAGAGCAGCTATCGCATCCCGAGAATTCCGAGACAACACCACGACCTCCAAAAGACTCCGTAGAGCCTGAGCTTGAGGATTCATGGCCAAAGTTGGTGGGATGGCATGTAGGTGCTGCTCCAGTTCTGTAATGCACTTATCATAAATCTGAGCTACGTCATCTGTTGCCCAAGCTTGCTGTTTTAGAGACAGAAATAACCAGATATAAGCAAGGAGTTTTAAGGTTGTTCGTTTGTATAATGTACCAATGAAATAAAATTCAGTCCTTGGCATGTTTCTCCAGCTTATTTTTTAAAAAAAGACCTTTATATTTATTATTATTGTTGTTGTCATTATTATCATTTGTGAGTGCTCTATCTGAATGTACACCTGGTATGCTCAAAGAGGGCATCAGATCCCATTATAGATGGTTGTGAACCACCATGTGGTTGCAGGGAACTGAACGCAAAACCTCTGGAAGAGCAGTCAGTGTTCTTAACTGCTGAAGCATCTCTCCAGCATCTCCAGCTTATTTTTTTTCATTGACACACACAAGCCCTCTTCTATGCACCCTTCCTGAGCTATAATTCAACAAGGGTAATGTAAAGCTGGGACCAAAATGTTTCAGAGTGCAAGGCCTGGCTAGCATTGACACAATCAAGTGATCAGAGAGCATAATATCAATAATGAAAAAACTGAACACAGCTCATTTGCCATTCAGTAAGCCTTCTGCAACTTAACAAAAATGTTCCAGGTTATAAACACTACAACACTCACACCAAATGTTAAAGCATGAATGGACAGAGTTTAAAAAAAAAAAGTACAGCATCACTTTTGTGCTTTTCCTTTTTTTCCTCCTTCTGTCTTTCAAGACAGGGTTTCCTCTGTATAGCCATGGCTGTCCTGGAACTAGCTCTGTAAACCACACTAGCCTCAAACTCTGAGAGAGCGAGCCACCTGGCTCTGTATCCTGAATGCTGAGATTAAAGATGTGCACCACTACGCCTGGCTATGTGTTCTTCCTATTGAAAACATACTAATGGCCTGGAAAGATAATTCTGAGTTCAAATCTCTAGAACCCCAGTAAGGATGAGTGTGGTAGCATGTTTCTGTAATCCCAGTGTTCTAACAACGAGGTGCAAAATGGATTAAGTAGTATTCATGGAAGCTCACAGGCCAGTTAGCCCAATGTACATAGAAGTGAAAAAGAGACTGGGTTTCAAACAAGGGGGAAGGTGAGGACCAACACAGTCCTCTGTCTATCAAACATGTACATGAACACTTCACAAGTGCACATAAACCCATACACAATCATATACACAGGTTAGGAGGAAGTGTTACCAAAGTCTAGATGTAGCTCAGCAGCAGAGTATTTAGTCACCATGTTCAAGGCCCTAGGGCAGCAGTTCTCAACACTGTGGGTTTCAACCCCTGCATATGACATATTTATAGTATTATTCACAACAGTAGCAAAATAACAGTTATAAAGTAAAATGTTATGGTTGGGGATCACTACAACATGAGAAACTGTATTAAAGGTTCACAGCATTAGGAAGGTTGAAAACCACTACCCCAGGGTGAACCTAGCACAATAAATGAGAAACTTAAGAGGGATACTTGTAAGAACAGCTACGTGAAACGTGTGATTCTAGGTCTTTAAAATAGGTCTTTTACTACACATTACTCCAATAACTTCAAGTTCAAAGAATTAGATGTTGGCATTTAATTTCCTGATCTTGATGTTTGTACTCTTATCTATGGAGCTATAAGCTATTTGAGCACTGTAGCATATGCCTAAAATACCAAGTATGTAAAGAAATAATGATTACTAGCTCAAGGCTAGTCTGGATATGTACCTGACCCTATTACCACAAAAACCTGGGATGGTATTTAGTCAAAAGGATTCAGTGACCATGAAACCCTACTTTGGCTGGGCTTAGTGGCACACACCTTTAATCCCAGCGCTGAGGAGGCAGAAGCAGGAAGATCTCTGAGTTCCAGAAAAGCCAGAACTATATAATGCTACCCTGTCTTGGTGGGGAGGGGAAGGAATTCACTACTTTGCAAAATCATAATGCTAAAACAGTACACTTTGGTTGTAGGACAGAAAAATCAAACTAGAACTGAGCTGGATCTTTCTCCTGCTAAACAGCTTTCTTATTAGCACAGGAAGTTGCCATACTGTAGGCTGCTGGGGAAGAAAAACTATCAATGGTCCTACCCATCTATGAATCATGTAAGCTATCATACAAATCTGTCAGGCAAGGTATTGTCCACTGAAGCAATAGTGGCATGAATGTGGGGCTGACCAGTCACTTTCTGGGTGAATTTGAGGCCCGCTCCAAAAAGGGAATTCATGCTTGGTACTGTAAATCTGGCCAAGAGCCCACGGCTGGGAAGGTCATACATAGGCCATGATGGGGGAAAGGGAAGGATCTACTACCAATTTTTGCTAAATGGACATGTCAATCTGCCTTCTAAATATTCATCTTTACACTAAGATTACTGCTCCTCTCAACTTAGGTCAGAAAAAGCTTTTCAATGGGTAGCAGTCAAACTGGTCAAGGACTGTTGAATTCCACCTGGAACTCAGCCTCCAAAGCTCAGAAAGTATTTAAACAAGAGTTCCAAGAATTTAAGAGGCAGATAAAAGGGAGGTGTGCTATAAAAAGAAGTCCTCTGGATATAATATGGAACTCATAGCAGCTCTAGCAGTAAGCACAAGATGGAGCTCAACATTTCACCATGGATGGGAGGGAAGTACGTGAGATCCCTTCCCTATTTAATGGCTACTGGGTAGAATTATTGTTCTTTAGGGATATAGATGATATTTAGATGCCTATGATCCAGTAAAGAAAGATCTTATCTAAACTTTACGCACATGCAAGCTAACCTAATTAAATTTAGTGGGTTATTTGTGGGAGTGTGAATATGTGGAGGTCAGAGAATTTGTGGGAGTCTTTCTCTCCTTCCTGGGGACTGAATGCAAGTCTTCAAGTGTGTAGGCAAATGCCATTTCCAAGTAAAGAAACACTAAAATAAAAGCAAAAACAAAAAAAGGGGGGAAGAGTTAAGTTACTCTAATAAATAGTACAGCTTAGTGCCAGGACTTAATACAATACCTATATGCCCTGATGATCTAACAAAGCCATATACAACTCAATGGTTTACACTCCCCTGCACCCAAACAAGCACGCCAGGAGAAAGTGATGCATTTTAAATTATATTTCATAACACAAACAAACACTCAATTGAATCCAAGTGAGCTATTTACCTTCATGGGCTGAGCTAGAAATCCTGTAGGCTGACTTAAGTCGTTTGTAGGTAAGAAGCCAGGCACATTTCGTGCAAACTCTTCATAAACGGCTAGCTGCTTTGGGTCCACACCACCAACCTAGGAGAAGAAAAGCTTTTTTGATAGTATCCACTTCACAATCAAAGAAACTTTTCAAATTTTTTTCATTTTGAGGTAGAGGGGTTGAGACAGGGTGTTTCTATACAGTACTAGAACTCATTATTAGAACCAGGCTGGGATTAAAGCATGTGTGTGACCATGCCCAGCTGAAACTTATTTTTTGAGAGTGGAAAGTTTGCATAGGGTTCTGATAGAACATTAATACAACATATGCCAGCACGCATGCCCACAGACCACAGAAGAGGTTTCTCATTTTCTGTTAAGAATCACTCTCACTTAAGTCATTAAAGTCATTAAGAATCCTTTCCCTGGAGCTGCACGTGTGAGCACACCTGCATTGCCAACTTGGGAAGCAGAAACCAGACGATTACAATTTTGAGGCAGTCAGCTATATATGGAAGCCCTGCCTCAACAATGATCACTAGGAAATGCCTTAGATGGGACTGTGATTCTCCTTTGGTGCTGGTAAATCAGACCCTCACCATTTTCTTGGGATCAATAAGGAACTGTCAATAAAGATTAATACAGGAAAAAGTAAATTAAAAAGCCAAGCCCACGTTGGGAAACAAGAGATAAGTACATGGACTCTTTATACCAACACTGAGCAACTCTAGACATGGGAAGAATTTCCATACCTGCTCCAGGAAATTTTAAAGTGAAATGCTACTAGAGATGCTTTCTTCAGAAGCAGTACTTAGATACACTCCCCTAGTCCTGACGAGGCATTCATGCAACAGTAACACATAGAAAGCAAAGGTGAAGCAGGGAGAAAAGAGCCTCAATTCTCACTTTCAGCCTGATTTGCTCTGGCATCCGTTCCGCTTGATATGTTAATACAACAGGATCACAGTATCTGCGCCCTTCTTGCCGAGCATGTTTTCTCAGCTCAAATTCCTACAAATAAAAAAAGTCACTGAGGTTCTTGTTAGGAGAAACTTCCTCAAATTGAAAGAAACCACAACTTTAAAGATAAATGCTAAACACTTACAGTTGCCAACCTCTTGTCCATCTCCGGGCCTGCTTTTTCCACTGCAGTTTTCTGAATAAAACAACAAGCTAGTTCACAATTGTCCTGGGCTAACTGAGCTGCAGCCTGGTCCATCATTTCCCTTTGTTGTGGGGATGCAGTCTATTTAGAACACAGGACAAAAAAAGCAACTTTAAAATGTATAGAAGACACAGTACAGTAAACAGGTCATTCCAAGTTCTGAAATTATTTATGTATTAGCCACTAACTGCAAATATTTATAATCCATTGACCTAGAAGATGAAAGAACTTTTAAACATCTCACCAGGTTGTGGTAACAGTAAAGTAGGCAAGAACTCCTAAATCTGTTATGTGAGACTCAAAAAAGAGTGACTGGAAGAGACAATGTGTGGTGACTATTCAAAGAAATTTAAATCATTTAATAATGCTCTGTTCCAACTGTTGGAATCTAAATTCACCTATAACAGAATTTATACTGTTGGTTTACTGTTTCTTTAAAAAAAAAAAAAAAAAAAGTGGCACATGATTTTGATCCTGGCAATGAAGAGGCAAAGATCAATCTCCATAAATCTGAGCCCAGCCTGGTCTGTGTAGGCTCCCAGCAGGTTATCTCCTCCCTCAGTGGGTGTGTGTGCTACAGAGGTCTTGGCCTTACTGCCTGGTGACCATCCCCCAACCCAGTGGCCATTGCAGTGCCATCTGTGTTTCTGCCAGGAGCTAGTCTGACTTTTCCCAGGAGCCTGGCCCCTCCTACTGCGCAGCTCCTTTTTAGGGCTGTTGCTTGGTTCCCTGGCTACCCTGCTTGTGGGGGGAGCTAGCCACCACATCGTGCTCAGTATGAGTCCAACTGGCCAAGGACCACTGGGGAATGGACACATTCCCCTTTGTGGGAGTCGGGCTCTGCAAGGTTGGGGAGCTCTGGGACTTGAGGATCCACTCCCCCTAGGAAAGCTCTACCCTGTGACTACCAGGGACCTCACTCCTGGCTAGCTGCAGGGTCCCCCAGCCAGGCAGAGCAGAACAGAAGCAGCCCCAAGTAACACATGGTCCTAAACTGGACCCGTCAACTCTTTCCAGACTAACCAAATTAAGGGCAAAAATATCCCACCAATCATAGGCCACCCTGAGAGGCTCCACCCCCTCAGGAACACTATATAAAGAGCAGCAGCCTTTTGCACTCTGCTTAATATGGGGGCACAGCTTCTGGGTGCTGCCTTCCTCCCAAGTGGAGGCAGCTACAAAGAGAAGTGAAGAAAAGCACGGAACACCTCAGCCCAGCCAGGGCTGTAACACTGTGGAAGCTTCTCCCCTCACCAGTGGAGCAGAGTTGACTTGTGTGGAGTTGTTACATTGTAACACTAAGGCTCAGCTGGGGAAGCCTTCCCTGACTCGGCTATGACAGCTATGTGGTTCCCATCTTTCCAGAAATTGGGGACACTTTCCCACCTCAGAGCTGTGTGGTTCCTGGCTTCCGAAATGTCAGGATACTTTCCTACTGGGGACACTTCCCCACCTCAGAGTGCCAAGGTACCTTCCTGACAGAGCTGTGCGGTTCCTGGGCTCCCGAATGCCAGGCCACTGTCCTATCTCCATCTGGGCTTAATAAAAACCCTCATAGTCTCTGTCTATATAGTAAGCTTCTAGCCAGCCAAGACTACATGAGACCCTGACTCCAAACAAAGAATCTTCCCATCTTTAGGAAAACACTTAGGTACTGAGTGTCTGTTAAACACTACTGAGCATAACTATGTACCTTGTACCTTGTCTTAAAACAAGTAACAATCTAGAGACATCAGGAGCTGTAAGTATCATTCAATGCTAGAGTTTGCCCTAACACAAAAACAAAACAAAAAGCCAAAAAAACAAAACAAACAACACCCCCCCCCACACACACACACACACAAAAAAACACTCTGGATCCATCAAGAAGACAACATTTAAAAAGAAAAAAAAAAAAGAAAAGAAAGATTAGAAAGGTTATTTTATGATAAAGTAGTAACATTCAGTGCCACAGACAAAAGTGCTGGCCAGACAAGTAATGAATTTCATAGTACAAAATATTCAACTTACACGAAGGGCTGAGGCAAAACTGTTTTTTAGGTTGGTAGATATGCTCATCAGTAAAGGCTCCCTGCAAGTAATCATGGCCATTCCAGCTGTCAAGTTCCGCATCATGTGATGAGCTGCTATTCGCATTCTAGATTCCTCAGAATCCAGGGCAAAATCCTTTCTGACTATTTGTTCACAAGTAGTCATGGCAATCTTAATTGACCGATCTACCACAGGGTGGACTAGCTCCTGGACAGCACGCTCAATTGCTTGCCGCACACACTGCTTCAACTGTGGATGAGCCTGAAATAAAGGGATCTGGGAGGAGAAAAAAGAGGCACAAAGTATGACATCAGTTTACTTAACTAAGCCTACAGTGACTCAGGCAGTCCTTCAATGCTACAGAAACTACATAGTTCCACTTAAAACTAACAAAACCTCAGGAAAAGAAGCTGGGAAAAAGAAGTCAGTATAACCAGGGATTCCTGTTATGGATATTTTTATCCCCTCAACTGTAATAGGCAAACTACTTATTAGACATTATTTGCTTATAGACACATGACTTTCTAAGTTAAAATTATGGCTAAATTAACTGTTAAAGAGGAAATTTCTCAGAGGCTAGAGAAGATGGCTCATCGGTCAAGAACATTTGCTGCTCTCGAAGAGGCCCCAGGACTCTAGCACTCACTCCAGTTCCAGGGGATCTGGTGCCCCTTTCTGACCTCCTCAGGCACACACATAGCTTATAGATTGTGTAGGCAAACACTCATACATACAGACGTAAAATAAAAATAATGAAGACTTTAGCTTAGGAACTTTATATACAAAACTCAGTCTGCCAAAGAAATGGCTTATTACTAGGCCAAACTGTCATGATAATGAAAGCAAAGGAAAATACTACAGTATACATTAAGAAGAATCTTTTGACCTATGTATGTGCGGATTATCCAAAATTGTGATTTTATTGCTGGCATAATTAAATCAGAGGGTTAGGGTTAAGAGGAATAAATAAGAATCCTAATCACTTAAGACTATTTTTACAAGCAAGAGATCCTACCCTACTTCATACAATATGCATTATAAATCTCCTACTTCAAAAAAATAAAAAATTAAAAAAGCCCCAGGGAAACAGGAAAATAATTTAACAGTTCACTTTGCCATAGACTAAAATTGAAATAATTGGGGCTAGAGAGATGGCCCAGTAGTTAAGCACTTGCTGTTCTTGCAAAAGACTAGGAGTCAATTAATTGATACAGAACTAATTAATACAGTAGCTCACAATCATTCAGGAGATCCAATGCCTTTCTCTGAGCAAATTGGGTACCTGACATACACATAGTACAGGTAAAACACTCACACACATAATAAATCAATCTTCTTAAAAAAGAAAAGAATGAATGAGTTTTACTCACTGTAGAATTTAGAGTAATGTGTGGTGCCAGGCCTGCAAGAGAATAGACATTGATGTCGTGGTAGCTGTACTGTGGCTGTGGCGGAACTGTGGCTGTACAGGTTGTACTGGTAGCTGGTGTTGTAGAAGTCGCTAGATGTAAAGTAAGAGGTAAGAGCACATTTGTTGATTATACACAAAAATTAGCTGGACATTAAGTGGATCATATCTCCTTAAACTAACTGGGTTAGATTCTTGAGAAGGGGGCAGTTCAGGTCACATCTTTCTCATTCTGTAAGGCTATTACATGAAATGAGTCAAGTATATACACGTCTGTCTGTGGTAGTATCGACAGCACAGAAACAATTTAAAAGTAAAACTATACCAGCCAGCCCAAGAATTAAATTACTGGGTTCACTTGAGGGGTAGTGGTACAGAATAGGGTGCCAGTTGGCATATTCTAAAATACCTCACTGTTTTGTTTAACATCCTTACATCCAACTCTCAAAGCCCTAACACACGCACTTGAATGTTATTACTTGACAAGTTTTTAGCCAGGGTCCTGGACTGGGTTAAAACTCATTATGCAGCTAAGTTAGCCTCAATCTTCCTGGCTTTAGGTTCTCAAGTACTAGGATTATAGGCCTTCACATCTAAACCCAGTCCTGATTGTCTTGATACAGATAAAATAATGTACTCCAAGCAAGTGTGCTTGATCTGGCAAGCCCTGGATTTTAATTAAAGAATGGTGCAGGCTATTTTGTCATTCAAGTTGACTCCTATTTGCTTAAGACTATCTTAAGAGATAGTAAGACAATCTAATAATGTGACTACACTTAAATGTTACTCTCACTTGATAATTAGAAGGTTCACCAAAAAGTAAACAAGACTTAACAATATGGGATAGTTCGCTCCACATAGTTCCTACATGGAGATACACCATTTGAGAAGGTTTTGGTTGACAAAGGCTAGGCTTCTGCACTTACTTGTTGTTGTGATGGCAGGAAGCTCTTCTGGCTGCTTGACGTCTTTCTTTGGAGCAGAGAGTTGCTCATCTAAGTTCTTTAGGCGATCCTTATCTTTCAGCAAGTTTCCAGGTTTGAGCTCATTGATGTCTAAGGCAAGGTTCTTACAGAGCACCTCAATCTCAAACTTCAAGTTTAACTGCATAATTTTAGCATTTGATTAGAATTTTGAAGAGAGAATTTGAGCTTTCTTCATAATATATACTACTCTGAATCCAGTGGTACAATTGCTCACTACCCTCTTCAATGGTCTATCATTACTGCAAAGTTTAATCATCTTAAGGCAGAAAATTTCCCAAAGGATAAAGCAACAATTTTACCTTTAAGTCATGCTCCTGGTGCAGCTCAGCCAATACATTCATAATTGCCATTGTCCAGGGGTTTGGTGGTCTAAAAACCTGAAGAAAAGCTATGGTATTAAGCTGGCTCTAAATCAAACATTTATTTTGTATTATTTCAACATTTATACACTTAAATCTGTGACCATGACAAAACCCTGATCCTTTATAGATACAACACATTCCAGAAAAACACGAAAGCACATACATTCAATCTTATAATACACCTATCTTTACAAATATTAAGGATCAACCAAGGAGGACTTACTGAACTAGCTCTACGTGCTCGCTTGGGAGATATATTCTCTTGGGAATTGCATTAACAATCTCTCACAAATTCACCATGAGTAACATTTACTCACCAGACTACGAATGCTGGACTCTAGAACTTTGGCAACAAAGGGCACTACATAAAGCAATTCTTGTTGTCCTTTAACATAAGCCTCTAGCAGCAATGACTTCACATCCAAGTCCTAGAATTTTAAAATGAAACAAAACTTGTAAGAGGCTGAGAATTTGTTCCTGAAGTCCGGGGGTGGAGGGTGGGTGGGGGTTAGGGAGCTATGGGTTGTGTGTGTGTGTGTGTGTATCTCACTCACTAAGCACATCTCCTCAAAGTACAATCAATACATTATCTGACCTCTGCCTGAGAAAAAGAGGGTTTATAAGCACACCTGACTGGCTTTTCTGTATCCTAATACTCCAAGAGACCATGGACATAGAACTAAAAATTCAAACATGGCCAAAGCCTCACAAAAGCCCAGTGATAATTAAAACATTCCTTCCAGCCAATTCTTACATATGCATACCCCATCTTAAAACTCACCGTGTGTAAGATGGGTTTATTTTTAGCTAATGTGATCATTCCTAGCCAATGTCCCAAATTCTTCAGCAAAGATCGATCTGAGAAATTAGCTGCAGCTTTATCAGAGGTCAGCAGCACCTAGAATAGTACAGGATTTATAAAACTTAAGAGAAACTTATAAAAGAAAATTCTCAACTTCATAAAAGTAAAGCTATCAATTCTAAGAACATACCCAAAGTAGATCTATTCCATATATCACACTGATATTATCTTACTGGCTGTAACATTACCTTTGAAAAATGTATTAAGGAGCTCAATAGGTGGAGTACTTATCTATCGTGTGCAAGACCCTGGGTTGGAATCCCAGCATGAAAGAATAATTATTTGCCTCAGTATGTTGGAACTTCCAAAGATTATAATAATCTTTGCTATAAGATAATAAAAGCTAAACACAAGTAATGTTTCTGAACTCCATAAAGCAACAGCAAAATGGCACTTGTCAGCTGTGCAACAAGGAGCCAGGAATTCTTTTGCACTACAGCGTAACCAAGAACAGGGAAAATTCCCATCCATAGGTTTAAATATAGTGCTAGTTCCTAAGTCAGCCCCAAGTTACCCAAGTTTGAATACGAAAAAGTTTCGTATTCAAAAATAGAGGTAGTTTAGAAACAAAACAGTTGAACTTGTGGAACAGATGTAACTAGAGTTTGACCTTATACTGCAAAGAATCCCAGAACAAAAGCTATTTCACAAATAGGTCTGGAATAGTTGACACTCAACTTGCAGAATGGTTCTCTGCAAGACTATTTTCTTTCTTTTGTTTTATACAATACAAGGTTATAATTCTGACTGTCCTGGAACTCACTCTGTAGACTAGGCCACCCTCAAACTGGGGGATCCAGCCACCAACGCCCAGAGGGTAAGACTATTTCTTTAAAAACAAGATAGAGAACTGAGAATATGCTACAACGAATCTCCAAAGAAGTCAGAGGAGAAGTGGGGACTGGGAAACACACACCCACAACCACACTCACATGCACCCAAGTCAACAAGATGGAATATAACAGTATTGTTAAATGTAACAGAAAGTAAAATTCTAAAGCCATACATGGAAAGACACAAGTTTTAAAAGGGGACTACGTTTAAGCAACACACTGGGTTATGCCTAAAAATTTAAATTCTTTGGCCAGCTAGATGATTCAGAAAGTAAAAGTGTCTCCCACCAAGCCTGATGTTGAGTTTCAACCCTGGGACCCACACCGTAGAGAACCACTTCCTGAAAGCTGTCCTCTGATCACACACATATGCAAGAGTGCACATACACAAAAGTAATTTAAAAATCAAATTTATGGAACACAGTAGTTAACATCTGAAACAAAATCTATGGCACTTTGCATGGATATCTAACATAGGCAACCAAGGAAAAAGAGAAAATCATCCCAAGTTCTGCCCGCTAAGACCAACAAAAACACTTACTTTAATGTTTCTGTAGGTTTCATTCAGAACCATCTTGTTAAATTCAGGATTCTTCAATGTGTCAAGAAAGTTTGAATACAGGCTATGAAAGTTTGGCTCAATACTGACTCTTTTCATAACTAGATACTGGGAAACCCAAGGCATAAATTCTTCCTTCACTGTTTCTTTAAGCTCTTCAACCTAGGCAATCAACATAGCATAAGAAGTAGAGTAGTAGTATAACACATAAAATGAAGTTTGGGTTCTGAAAAAAAAAAAAAATCACACCTCACAGAATCTGGCTTCTTATAAAACTGTAAACCACCAGACTTGGTCTTTCTCCATGACATTTGACCATAATCTCACATTTTAAAAGGTGCGCTTTACTTATTTAAGATAGTGTCTCCATATACAATAGCTCAGGCTGCTTGCTCAGCCTCCCAAGTGCTGGTATTACAAGCTTATACCACAAGGTCCAGCATATTAAACTTACTTTTTGTTGTTGTTTTTGTATTTTGAGGCAGGATCTGTCCATGTAGCCATGGCTGACTTGGAACTCAATGTATACCAGGCTGGCCTCAACTAACAGAAATATTCCTGCCTCTATTCCCCCAAGTGTCACCATGCCCAGCTTACTTCCTATAGCAATCCTAAAGACTAACATTTCAAAGTAAGTATTATCAAGCACCATTCCTTATGTTTTTCAAAGCTCTACCTCACAATATTTACTGGATTTAATAAACAGAATAGTTTCTGGAAAGAGATAAAACAAAACCGTTCATCAAAGTTGGACATGGAGGTACACACTTTAATTCCAGCACTTGGGAGGCAGAACTCAGAGGCCATCCTGGTTAACAGTGAGCTGGCCAAGGCTACTGAGATGTTGTCTCAAACACAAGAAAACCTGTCATCCACAGAAAGAAAAAAAGGAAAAAAACAAAAATATAAAAAGCAAAAAAACTTCCCTTATGAGCAGAGCATTACATTTCAAAAAGGCTACAATTTGCTGCAAAAACAATACATCTGAAATGGATACTGTTACATTCCTACAAAAGGCATTTTAAAAGGTATTCAGCACCATCATGCCACACTAAAATCATACCCTTTAAACTGAGTGTGTTTGCTTTTGCTTTTAGACAGGTCCCACCACTTCAGTTTCCTCAGTAGTTTGGACTGAAGACTGAGACCACGTCACCTAACTTATTAGATTAAAAGGGGAAAAAAAAAGAAAGAAAGAAAAAAATCCCTCCATTCACCAGGGAAAAGGAGAGGGCATTTCATAAGCTATTCTGTCATGCTTACCTTCTGTGTCATATTTGACTGTGAGAGATTGTTGAAGATAAAAGCAATTTTTTCTTGGATATTTTCTGGGGGCTCCACAATCCTCTCAGTCTGGTCTGTGGCCACAAGCAATGTATCTATATTTGTTGTATTTATAGAAGGCTAGAAGCAATTAAATACATTAGGTTAAAATAGTAGATGTTTCCTTGGAAAATAGAAGTGCTTCCAAGATATCTCAGAAAGTAAAAGCCCTTGCCTCCAAGCCTGAAGGCCTGAGTTCAATCCCTGGGACCGACATGCCAGAAGGAGAGAACTGACTCTAAGTCCTCTGACCTCCACATATATATCATGGCGCGCGCGCATGCACACACGCACACACACATGTATACAGTAAGTAATAAAATATAAAGGTAATGAAACATTTTTTAAAAGATTATAGAGCGATTCGATCAGAATGAAAAAGACACATGGTATAACTATACTGGTAAGATAGTTAAACCCATTACTGAATTATTATACAGTGGTCGTCTCTGGAAAATACAGGGAGAAATGCCGACCTTTATGCTTACAATAAAATAATGTACAAATTCTCTACTACATATTTACATCATCAGATCTGCAAAAGCAAAAAGACCTACTTACTGGCACATCTTTCTTAAAGCTGACTCCTGTTGGCTTGGTGACTGTAACCGTTTTAGCAACAGTGGTGGTTGTTGAGGTGGTTACCATTGTGTTAACCTGACCTGCAAGAGGAGCTTTTGCTGGAACCTGGGCCTGAGCCTGGGCCTGAGCCAGTGCAATACTTCCAGGGGTCGTGATAGAGCCCTGCATTTTCACAGGAGGATCTCGAGACTGTTGTCCATACTCTATGTACTATATGGATACAGAAGGAAACATATTGAGGCTTAATACAAATGAAAATTCTTTGTTGTGTATGTCCCTCACTTATGAAAGGATAAGAATAATTTCAGGGTTTTCTTTTAGTCTGTCTCCCTTAATCTTTGCCCCATACTGATATAAGTGGATACTCCTGTAAAGATAAAACATTAGTATGTTAAAGTGCTTTAAACTAGCCTGGCAAAACAACTTTAAAAAGTAGTCTCACAAATCTATGAATAAAATTATTTTAAGCCTTTTAAAAATTTTAAATTTATGTCAAGCTACTTTTTAAATATTTTAACATAAAACTAAATTTTAACATTTTTAATTTAACATTGGCTTTAAACATACTACAGTGTGTGTTCTAGCTCAGTTAAGGCTCTAAACATGAAACAGAGAAGTATTATACTGCAAGGCAATTCAAGCATCACCAACCAATCAAGCATTTTTCATTTCAGAGCTCAGTAAATTAGAGGGATGTCATGGGGTTCTCCTATAATGCTACCACAAATCATACTTACCTGGCAAAACAAAAACCACTACACATAAAATATATAGATAAACTTAACATCTTAGTAACAAAATGTTGTCTTTTCTTTTTCTTTCTTTTTTCCTTTTTGAAACAAGCTCTCATAATGTAACCCTAGCTGACCTGAACACAGAGATCTGCCTGCCTCTGCCTCCCAGTGCTGGGATTAAAAGTGAGAGGCAGCCATTTGCAGCTGAAAATTTTTAAAGGTAATTTTAGGGCTAGAGAGTGGGTAAGTGTTCGCTTAGAGCCAGGTAAAGTGGTGTACACCTTAACCCCAGCAGGCAAAGGAGACAATCTTCAAAAGTGCTTGTCTCTAATGGGTCCCCAGGACCAACAGGAAAGTAGGATCTTGAACAAAAATTTAGTTTGCAAATTTTTAATTAAATATAATTAATTATCTTCTTCCCATGGATCACCCTTACTTTCTCTCAAATTTGTGGCCTCTAATTATTCCCTCCCTCCCTCCCTTCCTCTCTCTCTCCTCTCTCTCTCTCTCTCTCTCACACACACACACACACACACACACAGAGTCCTGCTCAGTCTATTCAGTGTTGTGCATATGTTTTTAGGGTTGATCACTTGGTATTGAATAACCAATTAGGGAATTCATCCCTTGGGGAAGACTGATTCTCCCTTTCAACAGTCCTTAATTGCCTGTAGCTCCTCATGTAAATGTGGAGCTGGATGAGAATTCCACCTCCCACATTAATCTATGTGGGTTGTTGTCATTGTTGGGAGGTTAAGTTTTTAGGCCATTTGTTCTTATTCCTTACAATAGAGTATCTACTGAATGTAAAATTCAACAATTGGAATTGTAATAAAGATTAAACAACTTTCATTTCAAGCTAAATGACCAAATGCAAGACAGATGCATACATACCTACCATTTCAAAATCAATCACTAATTCTCAAATTTTAAGAGTACAAAAAATATGCATTAACTAAGTCCATTTTTGAAGGGACTGACTCTCAAGCAGGTTTCTCCACAGAATATAGACAGATAATTTAAAACATTTATTTTTTTAGAAACAGTAGGTTTAATATGTGATCCAACTTTGGATTGTATGGTTTTGTTTTGGGAGTTCTTTGTTTTTCTTGAGACAGTATCAGATTTGGCTAACCTGGAACTCAACACATAGACCAGAACTCACCATACAGATCAGGCTGCCCTGGACCCAGAGATCTACCTGCCTCTGCCGCGTGACTTGCTGGGATTAAGGGTGCATGCCACCACAAAGCTATAGGGCAACTCTGAACTCCATTACTTTTACATTTGCACATATATAAAGATTTACTGAGTTAAATACATCTACTATTCAAAAGTATCCCTAGGCTACAGAAACTAGTAAAAACCAACTAGTAAAAAACCAAGAAAAACCACTGCTCAAAACAGTTATGACACAAATGACATTATAATCTGGTCTTGGTTTTGTTTTGAAGATCTATTTATATGAGTGCCCTACTTCTATATACACATCTGTATGCCAGAAGAGGACATTGGGTACCATTATTGGTTGTGAGCCACCATCTGGTTGGTGGTTGCTGGGAATTGAACTCAGGACCTCTGGAAGAGCAGCCAGTAAGTATTTTTAACTGAGCCTTCTCTCCAGCCTTTTTTTTTTTTTTTTGATTTTTCAGGACAGGTTTTCTCTGTATAGCCCTGACCTGGAACCAGCTCGGTAAACCAGGTTAGCGTCAAACTCACAGAGGTCTGCTTGTCTCTGCTTCCCAAGTGCTGGAATTAAAGGTGTGTGCCACCACTGCCCAGCAATCTAGCCTATTATTAAACTACAAAATGAACAAGGAACAATAAATAGACTGAGATCATTATCATTACAAAATTTTAATTTTGGCATTGTGCCTCATGCCTTTAATCCCAGCACTTTAGAGGTAGAAGCAGGGAATCTCTGTAGTACTACACTACAATATTTTACCCTCAATTTAGGGAAAGAGAAAGGAAATCTTCACAGCTTTTTAGGCTGTCCTAAACTCAAATCTCTCCAACCTTCGTTCTTTTAGGAATCCTCACACTAACGACAGAAATCCAACCAACAAACCAAACAAAGCTTCCCATTGTCTCTGGGAGCTTCAGACCTTTTATGCCCTAAGCCAAAAGTTCCCATAGATCCATGTGGCACACAATCCCAAAGACAAGCTACAGGTGCCAGAATGACTGCACCCAAATTATAGCTACCCGCATCAAGCATTCCAATTCCAAGTCATAAATATCTACCACACCTGGGGTGGGAACGCAAATCTAATCCATACAGCATTTTGCATTTTTAAAGAAACCAAAATAACAAAAACTTCTTCCAAGTGTTCCTCTACAGATCTCTGTAATTTTGGGTACAGCCAAGGATACACAGTGAATTCTTGGCATCAAGAGCTACAGTGAAACTCTATTTCAAACTAGACGAAAGACAAAAAAGGGGACAGTTATACATGGAGCTTGAGGTGAGAGCACTTGCCCAGGAAGCCCAAGGAACTGCAGCTAAATTCAAAGATAGAAACATGGAAGAAGTGATTCCACAAAGTTGTCCTCTGACCTCCATAGAAAGTTCATGTCCTTACACATATACACACAATCATAAGTAAAATAAATTTTAAAAAAGTCTTCATCTTAGTAACATTTCTCACAAATCTCCAGATAAATCAAAGGAGATAAAGTTTCTGCCCAGCTGACAGGATTACAGACAAGGGCACTTACCTCCTGCAAATGATGTGGAAACTGCATAAAGTGACTAATAGAAGCCAAGTGCTGACAATACTGAGGATAATCCTTCAATCTGCCCAGATAAAGTAAAAGAAAAACAATTTCATGTAAGAACATGAAACATGCTTTTTTTTTCCAGACACTACTATGTGAAAATCATTTTCCCACAGTTATTTTGAAGAGAATGTCAAAGGAAAGACCACCCACCATCCAGGAATAGTGTATGCACACTACCCACAACAGTAGCAGCACAAGTTCAAGGCCACGCTGACCATGCCTCAAAAGCAAAACCAAATAAGCAACTCTCCCCCGCCCAAAAACAACACGCTAATAACAAAAGGCTGAACACCAAAATGGGGGAAGAGAGATGATACTCATGAACATCACTCCACATTTTACAAGTATTATCTGTAATCCCAGCACTTGGGACAGTGAGGTGGAAAAAAAATGTATTTCCAGGTGAGAATGGGATACATAAACAGATCCAATCAAAATCTCTTTAAAAGTGATTTAAAATTAAGTAATATAAAATAAACAAAGCTTATCTCTGCTTTTAAAGATCACATCTTACTTTACCCAAACAATGGACGGGGGGCACAGCTCAGTATATGCTTAATGTAGATGTGTAGGGGTGTGTGTGTGTGTGTGTGTGTGTGTGTGTGTGTGTGTAATGTACATTAGTTACTGCTCCACACAGTGAAAAAGTACTACCCAGAACTAAGAAAGTTGAGAATGGAAGATACCAAGTTTCAGGTGAGGTTTGGAGGGAAGAAAAGTATGTCAAGTTTATCTACTTACCTATTTTTAAATCTATCTAGCGCAGCAATACCAAAATAATACATTTTCGATCCAAAAGGCTTCCGTAAGGCTTCAAGAACATATCGCAGGGCCAGACCCAATGCCATGTAAGTAACCAGTCCTTTTTCAATTATACCACCAAATAGGCAGGCTGTTATATGTAATTCTTTATCAGGGTACTGAGGGAAAAACCGATATTCTTCAAACAAGTTCCTCAGCATACAGTTAAATACTTCTCGCTCCCTCTTTATAGTAGAGTCTTTAAATCTCTGTAGCATTTCTAATACCTAGAAAAACAAGATAAACACAACACATACAAACAAGAAACTTCCTCATACACCTTATAGGAGACTGGCTAAGAAAAGTATCTAGCAAGGAAAAGAGAGCTTGAGGCAAACATTAAGATTTTCTAAGACACACAAAAATATCATAACACTAAGTAAATTTGTAAAAACTTTAAAAGGGTACCTATTTCAACTTTATGAAAACATGAGTAGGTAGGAATCCTAAACACTTACCTCATCAACAGACATAGTTGGATGTGGTGGATGATTATATATTCGCTGGAAATAGCTGTTTGCTTCATCATCTATCTCTTTACTAAAGTGCTGATTTGCCTCTGGCCACACCTGAGACAAGTCGGCTGTTAGGGGGAGAAAAAGGCTATCAGTATACATATTTAAGTCTTTCCTCAATTCCCCAGAAACCTAGAGAGACTGATACGATTCTAACATTAGGGGGCTAGGGGGTATAAAAGAAACTGATGGTTCAAGTATCAAATGATAAATTTACTACTAGAGTTGTTCAGGAAGACAACACTTCTAAATTTTTTGATGTACTTAGTTTCACTACAGTATTTTTTAAAGACATATTGCAGTAAAATGTACACTAGGTTACAACCCCTAACATATTTACCATTAATACAACCCACACATGGTTAACAAGTCGTTACTGTATTGCAATAAAAACATGATTTGACATACTATATGACACATACATAAACACAAAGCATGCTACAAAACATTAACACTCAGACAAACCTTTCACACTTTTTCAAGTCAGCTAATACTGCTGCTGCTGCTGCTGCTGCTGCTGCTGCTGCTGCTGCTGCTGCTACTACTACTACTACTACTACTGCTATTACTATTTTTGGGAGACAGAGTCTCAACTATGTTTCTCTGGTTGGCCTTGAACTCAGAGATCCATTTGCCTCTGCCAGAATTAACAACCTACACCACCACCAACACATGGCTTGCTTTTTCTTTTCATGGAAAATTATTTTATGTGCATGAATGTTTTGCCTGCAAGTATATCTGTGCACTATGTACATACCTGGTGCCTTTGAGGACCAGAAGAGGGTGTCAGATTCCCTGGAACTTGGGTTACAGGCAATTATGAGCTGCCACATGGGTGCTAGGAATTGAAACTAGGTCCTCTGAAAGAGTACCCAGTGCTCTTAAACACTGTGCTATCTTTCCAGCCCCAGCTGATGTACTTTTAATACTGGCTTGCTTGCTCTCTTTCTTTTTGAAGAGAACTAGAACTAGTATGTAAACAATAAGTTAGCATAGGCTAGTAAAAACTTGCTTCTGCCTCCCTGATGCATGAATTACACGTGTACGACACCATTCTAGCTCTTTCAAGCCTTCATCATAAATTTTTAGCCCCAGGAATAAGACAGACATGAGTCAATAAGATAGACATATGAGTCAGTCAACTATGCTAATGGGTATATAGAAATTGTTTGTCTTTTGGGGGTCATAATTATTAAGGAAATGAGCCTAAAAACTGGTCTTAAATTTTGATCATATATATTACAGTGATACTCATGAGTTAAATAAAATTACATATACCAGGAAGCTAATATGTAATTTATTTTATAACCTTGATTAACTAAAACATAAATCTGAAATTTCCTTGGCTGTTCTTCCATTCATCCTGTTCCTGACTTCTTTCACCAACTTGAGAAAGGGTCACTCTACACAGCTCTGGATGGCCTGGAATTCACTATGTAGACCAGGCTGGCCTCAAACTCAGAGATCCACCTACCTCAAGTGCTGGAATTAAAGGCATGTGACACCATGCCTGGGGCTCTTGACTTCGTGAAAGCCACACCAATAAATCTGAATGTGACATGTAATAATTGAATGAAAACGTGGAAAACTCCCAAGTCTTTTTCCCTTTCCCATACCTACTCTTACTTTCACAATAACGCCCTGAGGACATCACCTCTTATTAACCACCATTTTGTTTTGGTAACCCAGAGTAGAAGTAGAGAGATAGATCTGGTTTGATTTTATTAATTCAAATGTGTGTATTCCCACATGTCTAAGGACATACATCATCCGATGATGTCTCTATTTTCAACATATTAAGCCACTATTTCTGTCTACATAATCCTAAGGACAACCCCCCCCAAAAAAACAAAAACAAAACAAAACAAAAAAAAAAGCCCTCTCCCCCCCACCAAAATTAAAAAAAAAAAAAAATTTTTTTTTTTTTTTAACATGTATCAGTCACGCTTCACAATCAGACAACACTACCACTTACAAGGTTTCATCTTACTCTGCTGGAATGTAGGCTGGTTGAGTCCAGAGGTGCCCAGTTTCCTCTGTACAAAAGGGTCGTTGTTCACTGCAGGAAGTCCAAGGGCCCCAGTTCCTATACCAGTCAGGCTTCCAGTACCAAGACCACCTACTCGAGAAAATGAGGGCAGCCAGAAGTTCAGTCAGTACTTATACTCTTTACTCCAAAGAAAAATTAACCTGCTGTGTGTGCACATGATGTACACATGAGTACATGTGTGCCATGGCACAGTGTGGAGGTGAGAGGAAAACTGAATTGTTTTCCTCCTTGCACTTTACATAGGCTCAGGGACCAATCTCACTTCTCCAGGCTTTTAGGGCCATTTTCCACTGAGCCATTTCACTGGCTCCATCACTCTTAGTATTGAATACGAAATTTTAAAGTGTACACTCTTAAACAAAGTAACAACTTATTTAAGATTACAATGATTAAAATTAAAAAATTTCATTCAACTATTTCACAGCTGATGAGTCAGGATTTCTCTACTTATTCAACTCTAACCCCCCAAAACAAGCAAACAACAAAAACCACAAAGCTTATAAATAGTTAGGCCTTTGCTAGGAAAGCTGTACTAAAGCCCAGTGGTTTTAGTTTAAGTAAATTAATCCTCAGGTTTAAAACCACACAACAGCAGTAATCAGGTCACTTCATCATGAACTTCATTTTTTGGGTCTTAGTGTCCTGACTTATGGCATGCACAACAAAAGTATGGATGTATGGATGGATGTATGGATGTATGTATAAGAAATAGAAACTTTACTTCACTGTAAAATTATGAAGCAACAATATTGAGAAGGAATTAAAGAGGTTTTAAAGATACACCAGTATTTTCTATGCGGGTATAGTAGAAGTCAGGCAAAACAAAAGCTTGAATTTGGTATGCAGTCTTTTCTACCTATGTGATTCATTCATAAGGCTCAATTCACACCACTAGCAAGTGACTAGCCCAGTATTAAAATCCCCAACACCAAAAAATAACATAAAATGCAATAAGTAACTAAGTGACTGACATGCTCCATACATTATCATTTGGTAATACAGAATCCTCCTTGTACTAAGTCAACTGATGTTACTACCATAAAATCCTAATCATTTATTTCCAATTTAAATTAAATTAACCAAATTAAACAGTATATTTTCTTCTCAACTTAGAATACTGACATACATAGCTTTCACATTTTGCTTAACAACCTTTCATTTTACCAGTCACTCCAAATCCCTTAACATACATTAAGTAGGGCATAATAAAATTTACAAAGAATTGATACCGTCAGGTAGCTCCCCCTTACCTGGAAGCTGTGATGAAAGTCCTCCAATACCACTGAAAGCAGTTGTTTGATTTGGGGTGGAAAGCGGTGGAAATGCTTTTGCTGGTGACTGAGGCGTACTGAATGCAGAACCCAAATTTGGAGGAAAACCCTGCATACTCTGGGTGTGAGGGGCAGCTGAACCACCTATACTAAGAGATGCCATTCCAGCAAGAGGGTCAATCTGAAAAAAAAAAAACAACATGCATTATACATGTTTTGAGGAAAGGCAGATATGGCATAAGCATAGAATTTCTTAGTAATATCCTCGTCACACTCTTAAACAACCTTAACACCCACACATTTATAATACTTAATTAAACAGTATCAAATCTGCTAGTCATTTTTCATACTATATAATGAACAAGTCTAAAGAGTTACATTTAAGCCCTGCCATAAAGTACCAGAGCTAGGAGGAAGCTACAAAAGTTACAAGATAATTGCCCTCCCTACTTTTTGACTACTAAACTTTTAGTGTACTACACTTTTAATTATTAAATCAAAAATAATTTCAACCTGTTGTTTTTAGAGACTATCTTTCAATTAACACCCATTGTCAGATTTTCTAATTTTTACAGTTCAAACAGATCACCTCTGATTTTTAAAGGAAACAAGATGTGCTATTCAGAGATTTTTTTTTTTTTAAGCTAGCAAGTGTACTCAAAATATCTTAGTTGTGGCACTATGTCACACCTTCATTAGTATGGGAAATGACAAGCAAATATCTTTTAAATAAAGTAGACACTGAAGAGTCACTAAGTGCCTTTCCTTCCTTAAACCCCAATCTGCCATTCAGTGCATCTGAAACAGAAGTGAAGTATGTTGCTCCCAAAAAGAATGGGGTGGGTGATGTCAGGGAGTAACTTAAATGTACCTTGTTTTTAAAAGAGCAGTTCAGTTGAGAGCTGAAGAGCCCAGTTATAACAAGTCGTTATGCTCTAGTACTGTTGCTTGGCCCGTGAAGCTACAAACAAGACACATCAGATTCAAAGGCAGTGCTTATTTTGTGAAGAGTGTAATTCTAATTTTAAAAGAAGCCCTCTTCATTTACCTAATAAGTGGTTTTGTATCTTTTCTCTCAGTCATGTTCTATTTGATTATTAAAGTCTATTCTCAGTTGTAATGCCTATGGAAGGATCGCCTTTAAAATATGCTACACATGCAGGTATCTAAAATATCAACTCAGGCTGTCACAGAAGATGCAGAAGCTTGGTTTATTCTGAATCTATGAACACATGAAGATGGGAATTGTAGCATTTTGTTACCTGAACAGGAGAAATGGCATCTAAGCTGCTAGCACTAGGAGGGCGACCTTTTGGCATAACTCCAGGTGGTGGCTGTCTGGCCTTATTCATTACATTACTGCAGTTGGCTACCATGGTGAGGATGGTCTCTGATAACTCCTGAGAAACACTCCTACAAGAAGAAAAAAATGAAATATACATTTGCTACTTCCCAGAGTACCTAAATGTACCAATATGATCATCTAATAACATGTTCTAGAGCACTTGGCTACAACTGTATCTCACACCTTGCACCTGCCATTCATCACCAGGATTTTCTGAACACTGGGTTATCTTCAAAACTTTTGTCAAAAACGGTATTTGAACAAAGACATTTCAGCTACTAGTGGTATTAGGGAATGGGGTCAGCACATGTCTATAATCTCAGCAGTCAGGAGGCTCAATCAGAAATACTGCTTAAATCCAGGAGTTTAGAACTAGTCTAGATGATATAGCAAGACTTTGTTTCTTTAAAATGATAGCAGTAATAAAACACTAATACAAAAAAAAAAACTTAGGAATTCTATGATGTCAATAGTACAACTAGACAAATATAGCAAAAACTATACAACAGGAACAGACATAAAGTCACTCAAATATTAGCAAATGTAATTCAATAGCATACTAAGAATATATATATACAGAATTAGCATGTGAGATTTAATAGTAAAATACAAGGGCTTCTAACCTCCAAAATCTTACTAATATAAGCAATCACATACCAAGAGAACAAAAAACAAAAATCACATGATAATCTTATCAAATAGTACAACGGTCTTTGACAAATCCCTTTCATAATAAATACCCACTCAACTAGAACTGGAAGCTTCCGTGGACTCTTTTTTTTTTTTTTTTTTTTTTTGCTTTAGTGGCTAGAGGCTGGCTTTGTGAATGTAAATGAGTTCTGGGCCAGCCTGTACAACGCAATGAGACTTGTCTCAAATGCCAAAAAGAATAGGAACAACAACAACAAAAAAGAAAACAAACAAACAAAAAAACTAGAAGGCAGAGGTAATTCAACCTGAAAAAAGGAACCTATGAAATTCCACAAATATCAACATGGTAAAACACTTAATACTGTGCCCAAAATCAGGAACAAGAATGATCCATTCCCACAAGAGTAAGAAAGCCGGGTGGTGGTAGCCCACGCCTTTAATCCCAGCACTCAGTAGGCAGAGGCAAACAGATCTCTCTGTAAGTTTGAGGCCAGCCTGGTCTACAGAGTTCCAGGACAGCCAGAGTTACAACAAGGAAGCCTGGGGGGGGGGGGGTTGTTTGTGGGGGAAAGGCAACAAGAGTAAGAAATGAAAAACTCAGATTAGAAAATCAGAAAGTTAGCTGGGAATTGGTTACAGACACCTTTAATCCTAACCCTTGGGAGGCAGAGACAGGCGAATTTTTTTAGTTTAAGGCCAGCCTGTTCTGAGTTCCAGGACAGCCAGGGCCACAAAGAAAAACCATCTCAAAAAACCAAAAAAAGAAAAAACAAACAAACCACAAAGTCATCTATATTCATAGATAACAAGACCTTGTATAACACATCCAGCAATAAATGTAACAAAAGGGCGCCTGACGACCAAGCTTGATCCCTGGAACCTACATGGTAGAAGAAAAAACTTAAATCTAAAAGTTGTCCTTTGACCATCACCCTTTTGCATACACAAGTAAACATGAGATAAACTTTTAATAGAATTCTGTTATCAAGAAAGAAGTACAAGTTTTATACACTGAAAATATCACAGAACAAAATAGCCAAAGAACTAAAATACAAAGATATCCCAGATTCATAAACTGGAATTCATTAGGATGGCAAATTACCTATTAATCTATTTTATACAAAATTTTATCTCATATATTATTCTTGATCACTATCAATCATTTGTTTTAAAACAGTCCTGGAAGGCCTCATTACAAGCCAAAGACAAAACACAACCACTATGACATTCAGAGCTGCTTTGCAATTCGCAGAAATGGACCAACTGATCTTGGAAGTAACACAGAAATTCAAGGAACTAAAAGTAACTAGAACAATCTTCAAAAAGAAAGTTGAAGGCTCTTAATTACCCTCAATATCAACATTTACTGAACGATGGTTTAACTAAGGCAGTATGGTATAGCAATAAGAAGTATATGTACTTCAAGACAGAATTATGAATCCCTATATAAACCCATACGACACAGTTTTTTCAAGACAACAGGTAAAAGAAATTCATGTTTTCATTCAACAGTAGTGCTAGGATACATTATTAATATTGTAGTAATTTGGGACTAAAAGGCCTCACTTTTTCCAAATCAAGTCATTGCACAGGTTTAGATTGGCTGTCTTGGTGTAGATAGGGTCATTCTACATAGCCCTGGCAGGCAAGAACTCAATCGTCAAGACTAAGCTGACTTTACTAATCACCAGTCTCTACCTCCTGAGTGCTGGGATTATGGGCATGTACTATACCAAGCCTGGCCCAATGCAGTCATTTCCAAGCATATTATTCTTCTTACCCTGCACAAGCCTGTAGACAAGCCAACGTTGTTGCTAGAGTTTCAGCAGGAAGCTGAGCACTTTTGGGCTGATCCTTCTCTGGGGCAAGTCCACCCAAAATAGAAGGGCACCTTCTCTTTAAAAAAGTCATGCATGCTTGTATAAAAGGCTCCTAAAAAAAGAGAATACTTCAGTGTATTTTACATTTTATCTTAAATACTTTCAAACTGAAGAACCACACACAGTGACTGCAGGCTACAATATAGATGCCATCTTGAAAAGGACAGGAATGTGGCTCAGAGGTAAAGCGATAGCCTAGCATGCACCAAGTCCAGGGTTCAATCCCCACCAGCGTCTTTTTAAGTTCCTTTAGACATTTTAGCCACCAAATTTTTAAAGAAATGAGCAATTCCTGCCTGTTGCTTACCCCATGTTCTCTTATTTTATCTGATAGCCACTTGTCAAGTTTGAGGTATTCACGCCGTGAAGCAAGTGCAGCAAGGTCGATAACAAAGGCAAAAGGAGTGCCATTTAGCAGCATCGACAGGGCCTGAAGTAAAACATTTACAACGTCAAGTAATAGCCATTTCTCTGTACTACTTTTTCTTTCTTGCTTTTAACAGACAAGTCTATTTAATAAAACATTTCCTACTATTTCATTGGTAACGTTTTTTTGAAGGGAGTAATCAATCTATTTACAAATAAGGCACCATTTTGAAGGTCAACACATGACTACCTTCATAATTTAACTACTTGGCTCTTTTTCAATTACCAATATCAAGAGAAAAGACCTATAGTAAAGTATAAATAATGACCCTTTCCATTTTTTTGCATCCACACACAAGCTAAATATAATCTGAACACAATTATACCACTTATAGTAACACACACAGTGGTAAATCATACCTACTCAAACATGAAAAGATTCTAACACATTTGCTACAGTATTAAAATTAACCTAATATCTATAAAATTGTACCTCACAGATTGCTCATGACCAACTCTCAATCATCACTTGCTTTAACAGTCTTACAAGTCTGGTTGTATAGCTTAGTGGTATAGAGTGTCCCTACCATGTATGTCTAAGTCCCAGGTATTCAATTCTGAGCACCACCAAAACAAACACCAGCCTTCTAAGACACAGACCAACCAAAAATAAATGTTTCCTATCTAAACAAAGGAAAATTCTAAATCTTAATTCAAATGAGCTAGTTACGTGTAAATTATCCCTACCACATGTATATTACATTAAAAATGTGTTAATCATTAGTAAACAGCTATCGTTATGTCCCTATGAAATCACCTTCAAGTCCTGGGCCACGTCAAGTATGCGAGACAATTTGGCCTGATCATATTGCTCCCCTCTCATGTACCATTCTGCCATTGCATGCATTATAAGTTGGCGAATTGATGGAGACTGTCCCTAAGAAAAGAGGAGGGAAAGTTAAATGGCAACCCTGCCAGCCATTTGACATGTATTATTACAAATGTCTAGCTAACTTTTAATGTTCTACTTATTAAAAAAAATATATAAGTACGGTTATTTTTTACAAACTAGTCAACTATTTAAAAAAAAATTATTTTTCTGTCAGCATGTAAGCCTGCTTATTTATTTTGAAGCACAAAATTAAAATATACTAAGCCAAGTGCACTGGTGTGTGCCTATAATCTCAACATGCAACATTAAAGTCAAAAGAGATCGTGGCCTAGTGTTTGTATTTGATGCATTAAGATACCCTGCATCAATAAACAAAAACCAAAACAAAACAAAATTTTAAGGCAGGCTCACTTGGCATAATGTCATACCTCTGTAACCCTAGGACTCAAAAGTTTCAGGCCAGGCAGATTTTTTTTTTCCTTTGCAGGGTGTTGGGGTTATAAAGAGAGATTTACTTGGCAAGTGTAGTGTATAAAATTAGGGGTGAAGGGATAGAGAAATGGCTCAATAGATAAAAATGTTTGCTCTGTAAGCATGAGGATCGAAGATCAGATCCCAGCACCTGTGTGACTATAACGCTGCAATGTAAGAGTGGAGTCAGGAGGTTCGCTGAACTTGTTGGCTGCCAGTCTAGCTCTAGGTTGAAGGAAGAGAAAGACACAGCGGGATAGGACAGCCTAAGCTCTGAATGCATGTATACTAACACAAGCATACGCACTCCACGGCCACACCAAAAGCAAGAGAGACTATATCTCAAAATTTTAATAATAATAATTAACAATAACAACGACGACAACGACGACGACGACGAAATGTTCTTAAAGCTATTTTGGACTGGGGGATACAGCTAACCTGCTAGACTGCTTCCTTAGCGTGCTCTCAAAGCCCTGGGTTTAATCCGAACACCACAGAAACTGGGGATCCTAAGGTCAAAGTCATCATCTTGATACATTTACTAATTTCCAGCCCAGCCGGAGGTACAGGTGACTCTTGACTCCAAAACAAAACATGCATTTGTGACTTTCCTAATTTATTGTTGAGAGTAGCACCAGGATCTTTTGCTTTCATAATAAATATGTAAGCTCTTCATTGATGTCAAAAGGATATGTGTTACAGCAACAGCAAGTTTTAAGAATGCTAAATTTTAATATCTAGCATCCTTGCTCTTTGGTATCCCAGAAGATAAAATCTGTTTGATGACAATAAATTTGTCTATTGGAACACAGAGATTTTTCAATTTTTAAAGTTCATCTTATGTAATTTTTACATTTATTTATTTTGCCTACAGGTCCATCTTGTGTACCATGTGCACTCCTGGTGCCATTGGAGGAGGTCAGACACTGGTGCCCCTAGAGCTGGAGTTAGGAACAGTTTAGTTTGAGCTGTTATGTGGATGCTGGGACCTGAGTTCAGGTCCTCTACAAGAGCAGCAAGCTCTCTTTAACTGCTGAGCCATCACTCTAGCCTTGAAAACCTGATATCTCAAAGAACATCAATTACCGAATTGGAGAACTGATAAGTAAAGTACATGTCTTACCTGCCCATGCCATGCATAGTGCAAAATAATGGCGGAGTTAGGATGGTTTCCAAGGAAAATTGGCATCAAAGTAGAGATGAGTTCATGGCGTAAGGTGTGCCAGGAGGTGTTGATCTGTAGTAAGGCCAATACCAACATGTCTGGACAGTGTTTGATAGGGAAGCTGAAGAGTTGTTTCACTTGCTCGTACTGCCCCACCTCTGCAAGCCTCAGCAGAGATTCAATCAAATCCAAACTTTTCCTAACAAGGGTGAAGAAAGATGCTTGATCATTGAACAGTTAAAATATTAACTATGCAAAAGAACGCTTTTTCCCTTGGATTCTGGGTACTGAACCCATGTCCTTATAAGCACTTTACCATTGAGCTTTATCCCTAGGCCTTCAAATTCACTACAAATTAAGTGAAATCAGCTACAGAACAAAACTACATAAATCACATATCCATCATGTATTAGGAGACCCCTTTTAAAGTAGCTGTTATGGATCTTAAAAACTACTCGCTGTTGGGGTTAGAGCAAGGCAGGAAAGCACTTGCCTAAAATATGTAAAGCACTTGGTTTCATGAATACACGTGTGTGTTGGTGGGAGGAGGGACACATGCTGCTATGCCTATGGATTAATTTAAGAGAAAATACAAATTAAAAATCAATAACTGACTTGCATAACCATGGGTTCTTTTTTGTTTTGGTTTTTTGTTGTTGTTTTGTTTTTTTGAGACAGGGTTTCTCTGTCGTAACTCTGGCTGACCTGGAACTCCCTCTGTAGACCAGGCTGGCCTCCAACTAACAAGAGATCCGCCTGCCTCTGCCTCCCGAGTGCTGGGATTAAAGGCGTGCGCCACCACCGCCCGGCCTCATGGATTCTTATTACCAAGATTTTTATGACTGGAATGAAAAACCAAATGAGATTTTTTTTTATAATAGTTAAAATACACAAAATGTACACGCCAATAAGATAAAACTTATATGATAAAATTTCTGTCCAAAAAATACAGCCTTAACAGTTACTATGGTAAAGTTTTTGGCTTCAGTCTTCTGGTGTGGTGCAAGTATAAAGCCCATAAAACCAATTAATTAGAATCTGATTGACTTTAATCGTATCTAAAAATCTAACTCTACATTTAGTCCACAAGGAAAAGGATAAGGTTACAACATGGAATGGTATAGAAGATGAATAATGCATCAATGCCCCTTCCAAAAAAAAAAAAAAAAAAGTTGAGACAGAAAGAACTTAAACAACTAAAATGAAGTTGTCCCAGAAAGAAGTTGTCCCAGAAATGTTAAAGACACTTTTTGAACCAATTAGAGACTTAAGAAAATACCTAAGTATCAAACCTCACAAAAACAAAGATTTAACTAGTGACAATATAACTTAAAAAAACTTAACTTAAAAAAACTTAAAAAAACTTAAAAAAAAACTTAAAAAACTTAACTTAAAAAAACTTAAAAAACTTAAAAACTTAAATAACTTAAAAAAACTTAACTTAAAAAACTTAAAAAAAACTTAACTTAAAAAAACTTAACTTAAAAAAAAAAAAAAAAAAATTTTAATTCATCAGCGTCCTTTATGAAAATTTTAATAAGTCATCTGATTAAAAATAAAATTTCCTCAAGGCTGGAGAGATGGCTCAGTGGTTAAGAGCATTAGCTGCTCTTCCAAAGGACCGGGGTTCAATTCCCAGCACCCAGATAGCAGGTCACAACAATCAAGTTCCAGGATTTCCAACACCTTCACAGACACACATGCAGGCAAAAACCAATGCGCATAATATAAAAAAATAACAAAAAAGTTTATAAAATAAAACTTCCTTTAAATATGTTAGTGTTACTTGCTCAATATTTTGTATTTCAAAAGTGCAAGAGTGTTTACCATGTAGCAATTTCTCGATTGTCATCCTCTGGTGGTGCTTTCAAAATATCAGTGGCAACAGTATGACAAGGGTAGTCAGCAAAGCAGAAGACCTCTGGGTTGATCAGGGAATGCTGGATGAAGGAAAGCTGGAACAAAATGACAAAGTCCTTACTTCCATAAAGTATTAGAAATGCTGCAAAACTATGAACCATTTCATGAGGCTAATCTCAGGGTTGTTGCAGATAATTAACCTTAAGGGAGGGGGGATTTATTTGTTCCTCAAAAACCAGATTTCAGAAAGATGATCTTGGAAATAAACATCATCAAATTGGAGAGCTTTAACTGTTACAACTCAAAAAACTGATCAGTTCAAAAACCATGAAAATATAAATGTAAACCTGATGACGTCATGCTTTCCTGAGTTATGAAAAGTTAACATATAATACTATAATAAATGAACTGCCCTTTTAACAAGCAATTTCTTCATTCTATAGCTAAGCATCATTCTTACCTGGCCTTCTGCATGTTTCCAAGGCCTATATATAAAATCCACTGGAAACACTTCCATGCCTAGGCCCCTCTGAATGCCATAAACCACATTGTGAAGTCCTTTGCTATCACGAATTTGAAATCCAGGATGGTCCAGTTCATAAGTTACTTCCTTAAAATTCAAACTCGGGTTCTAATACAGATGAAAACATTCCAAAGTTAAAGGGACAAATATGGGCAAATACTGATGTTTTGGCCAAGTCAAAATAAATCAGAAATTCAATCAAGAACATTCTATTTGGAACATCCACCAATATCAAAGATTTTTAGTAGACTTTGATAACCTTCTTACAGGATCGTCTCCCCTTTGTTTTATTTTGCTGTTTTCCCAGACTGGCTCTTACTTTATAAACAATGTTAGCCCTGGCTACCCTAGAACTCACTGTATAGACCAGGGTGGCCTTGAGTTCAGAGAGATCAGCCTGACTCCCCCGTCCCCCCAGCATTGGGATTAAAGGTGTGTACCACCACAGCCCAGTCCTGTTAAGGTTTGGAAGCATGGACCTGAAAAAACAAAGGTTTCAGCAACAGTTTAACTTACATTAATGAAGCATTATCTACTTCCAAATTAAAATACAATGAAAAAGAAGTAAAAGTATTTTTCTGGTAAGGCTCCCAATTTCTCAAGAATAGCCTTCCTGAAGGTATGTGTCACTGAACTATGTATGAGTTTTAAATTCAGTGTTATTACTCGCAAAAATGAATAAAAATAAGCAAGGTATTAAAAATTAACTGGGTATGGTAACATGTGTTCATAATTTCAGCCCTGAATAGGCTGGCACAGAAAGACACCAAGTTCCTACTAAGCCTGTGCTACACCCTCTCTCAAAATAATACCCCTTAATAAAGTCAACGTTATAATGCACTAAAATGTTTCTTTTTGTGGAACTGGAGATTGAACCCAGGGCCCTGAGCATGCTAGGTATGTACGCTATCATTTAATTATATCACCAATATTAAAGACTTATTTTTATTTTCTGTGTACTTTGCTTGTGTATATGTGTATATACAATGTTTATGTACCATGTACATGCCTAGTTCCCATGGAGGTCAGAAGAGGATATCAGATACCCTTGAACGGGAGTTACTGACAATTGTGAGCCATCAGGTGAGTGCTGAGAACCAAATGCAGGTCCTCTGAAAGAACAGCAAGTACTCTTAAACCTCTCAGCCATCTCTCAGAGGTTTATTTATTTTATCTAAAATAAATTTATTTTTTATTTTATTCTTATTTAAAATTTTTATTTTTATTTATTTTTATTTTTTTATTTATTTTTAAATAAAATAGCCTATGTATGTGCTCTTTAAGAGGTCCAACAAGCCAGGTTTGAGGGTGCTTGTTTTTATAATCCCAACATTCCTGAGATAAAAACAAGCCATCTCTGTAAATTCTAGGCCAGCCTGGTCTTTATAAGAAGTTTCAGGCTACCTGGGGCTACACACACAAAGACCCTGTCTAGTAAATTTTTTTTTTTTAAAGAAAAGAATTGGAAAAGGAAAAGAAAAAAGGAAAGGAAAGGAAAGGAAAGGAAAGGAAAGGAAAGGAAAGGAAAGGAAAGGAAAGGAAAGGAAAGGAAAGGAAAGGAAAGGAAAAAGGAAAGGAAAAGAGAGAGGAAGGGAGGAAGGGAGGGAACGAGCCAACAACAATAAAATAGACTTAGTCTAACAATAAATATTATAACCTGGGCCTTCTAAATCAAGATCCCAGTTCCATGAGTTCCATTACTTTGTTGTCTTCTTTTTTGCAGTTTTAGGGATCCAACCAGGGGCACCTTGCTTCTCTTAGACAAGTGCTGTACTGCTAACCTGTTTCCACAGCCATACTTTTTTTCTCACTGCAATTTCAGTGTTTAAGTAAACAAATACATACCATTTTGTTACAACTACCTACAGTACTAAGCACAGTAATACACTGCACAGGCTAGATGAGTAAACGGACAGGGGCTCAGCAGTAGACTATTCCTCCTGGATCTGTGTTAGTATATACTATTCTGATTGCAAAGTGACAAAATTACCTAATAAAACAGTTCTCAGAATTTTATTCCTTATTAAGGAATACAGTCATATTACTAAGAAATGTAATGAAGGCTCAGGTAAGAGGATTCAAGTTCCAACCCTTTATGGGCAATTTAAGAAACTCTTTATCAAACTAAGTCTTAAGAAATAAAAATAAAGAAGCAGCAAAAAATACCTAGGCTACATCAGATATTATCTCAAAAACAAAGTAAGAAACAAGTAACAAAAAATACACTACCACAATAAAAAAGAAGGACTAAGGAGATACCTCAGTTGCAAGTTTAAATTTTTAAGTTCATATCCAGAACCCATGTTTAAAAGCAACAGAACTAGGCATGGCAAAACATGCCTTTAATCCCAGAACTTTGAAAGTGGAGGCAGGTGGGTCCTGTCTCAAACAAATGAACAAACAAACAACTCAAAGCATCACATGTCTGTAATCCCAGTCCTAAGGAAACAGTCTCTACAGTTCACTGGCCAGGTAACCTAGCCAAACTGATGAGCTCCAAGAGATCCTGTCTCAAAATACATGGTGAAAGGTTAGAGAAATGGTTCAGGAGGTGAGACACTTGCATATATGTGTTAATGACTTGAGTTTGAACTCCCCAAAGCAATGATGTTACAATGTGGGTGCTCCTGTAATCTCAATGCTCCTTCAACAAAATGAGAAGCATAATTAGGAGAATCCCTAGAAGTCTTAGAAAACCAGACTGGAGTAGACAGCAGCAAACAAGGAAAACATGAGACCCTCTCTCAGACAAGGTGGAAAGGAAGGAAAGCAACCAACATAAGGTTGTCCTCTGACTTTCATGTGCAAGTCTGCATAGAAGATAACAAATATCAACCCTTGCAACACACAAAACCCAAGGCATTTGCCTTAATCCCTGATGCTATTAGGAAATCAATACCTAGAGTAAAACCCTAGAGTGTTTACAAATAGTAAAACAAACAACAACAAAAACTAAAGTAAAAACATAGTGAATTTATGAGAAAAAACAATGGTTCTCTGTAACTAAGGTAATTAAGGTGTAAACATGGAAAACTAAAAATGAGAAATAGGACACATATCACGATACCTTTAACAGTTATGAGCTGGGGAGAACTCCTGTCTAGATTTAATTCCTACTACCCCACCAATCAGCCCATCACATCTTGCCAGGCTTGGTGGTACATGTCTGTAGTGCAAGAGGACTGAGTTCAAGACCATTCTGTTCTCCAGGCCAGAGGATTTTGGTTTATCTTTCTGCTATGCTGAGTTGAACACAACTTTGAGCATGCTACACAAGCACTGCACCACATTCCCAACTTCATATAACTAGCTCTAAATAGTATGTTCAGTTTTTGTCAAGACAATCTTATGATGTAGAGTGGAATTTGCTATGTAGAAAAGGCGGGTCTCCACTTGTATAATATTCCTCCTGCCTCTGCCTTACAAGCATGCATCACCCACCAGTCCAACCTGTGGCAATTCTTGTATTCTGTTCAGATGTAAGATATTACATCTGAATCTTCTATTCTCCTGCTGCACGAATTTTACCAATCCATCTTAATTTGTCTTTCATGTTTTATTTAAGCACTTGCACATTTTTGCCTGGATGTTTTCTTTATATGGAGGGCCAATTAGTTTCTGAACAATTAGAAAATAGAGAAAAATCAGTATGTGATAGAGATACTTGTTGATGCACACACAAGAAAACATTCAGGACTGCCTTTTCAATAATTCATTTATTACCTTGCAATAAGTTAGTCTGTCCTAGAACCTGTCCAAAAGATGTATTTAATGATTCACCATTTTAACTCAGAAATGTAAAACAGGCACTATAGAGATGGCTTACTTGTGCCAGTCTCAAAAACACTAAGACCTAAGTCCCCAGCACCTCCAAAAAAGCTGGGCATGATGGCACACATTTGTAATCACAGGATATGTGGGGGTCACTGGTCAGCCAACCTAACTAAATCAATGACTCTAGATTCAGTAAGATATTGTTTCAAAACATGAGATTAAAAACTGATAGAGGGCACCAGGCGGTGGTAGTGCATACCTTTAATCCCAATACTTGGGAGGCAGAGGCAGGTGGATCTCTGTGAGTTTGAACCGTCTAAAAAAGAAAAAAAAAAAAAAAAAAAAAAAAAACTGATACAGGAAAAGGCATCCAAGGACAATCTCTGGCCTACAAACCTACACACACACAACACTTACACATCTGGAAAGTGAATGGTCCATGATGGCTCCTAATGGGGAAGGGGGCATGAATTTGATTATATACCATTTAATGTATGTAATTATTGTAAATGCTTCATTGCTTTTGGAACCAATCAAGATGAGATATTACAAAACACTACTGCTCTTATTCAGCTGCCCATAGAACTTATTAAAAAAGAAAATCCTCCTGGGGACACAATGCTAATTCAGATCCAAAGCCCTGATTGCATGTACTCACCAGTTCTTTAAGTACGTCAATCAAAACCTCTACATTCCATGTGTGTGCCTGTGCGCCCTCACTTTTATCTTTTCCATCACTCCAGATCCCACTGCCAGGAGCAGAGATACTCTGTAAAAATTAAACTACAATTAAACAAGCACAACTAATAAATGTTTTCATCTCATCTTTAGATCAATCAATCATACTGCAATTTAGAAATACAAAGGACAAGAAATTAAGTCTTTGGGTATAACAGCTGAATTCAACAAACCTGTAATGGAATACCGTCTGTTAATCCTGAATGAGTTCGAGCCATCATTCCCAAAACCCTGGCAACCTGAGCAGCTGTGACCTCCCGAACACCAAACTGCATGATTATATTGCGACATTCTTCAATACTGAAACAAAAATACAACTTTAAAAATATGCTACCACCTCATATACCAAGACTAAAAAGGACTACTAATAAATGAACGATGGTATGAAACCCTCAACAAGGGAAAATTAATGTCTTGTATAACTTTTACACAACTAGAAATATAAAAATCACAAGCTTAAAAAATAGCATCTTCAATTTTTTCAAGAATGTCTTGAGAAACACTGAACAGAGATAGTAGAGCTTTTTAGAATTAGATACATGAAGTTGGGAATCAACTTCACTTTTTTGTAGTTTGCATGTGTGTCATCTGTATAGACACCAGAGGATACCTTGACCAGAATCTGTTCTCTCCTTCCATCAAATGGGTTCTAGGGACTGAAATCAGGTCTTCAAGCTTGGCAACGAACACCTTTACCAGCTGAGCATTCTCACCAGCACCAGAATAGAATTAATCTCACACTCAAAGGTGAATTTTATTAATCTAGTATTTAGAAAGCCTTGAAAATGTACAATATCCTTTCCATGTTGTTTCTAGAAGCGTAATTCAAAGTGAGTGCATATGCTAATATATGAGTATCCAGGTGATTAAACTAGAACTTGGTTCCTAAATTTTAGCAACTGGTAGGGATGAGAAGTCACAAGTTCAATCCCTAGAATATTGAAGCACATGATAACTAAGCAATTTGGTGTACTTGTTTTCAATAATTATGCTTAAAAGAACATCTATAATTTTTGGTTATATTTTCTACCAACCTTGCACAAAAGCCATAGCCTACTTCTTGCATGAAATCAGCCAGAGAGCTCTCCATCATGGTTTTAGCTACCCCTCCAGAATCAGGCAAGATCCTGTCCATTAGAATGTCCCGTTTTTCAGGGTATAAAAGTGGTGCAAGCACCACAGGACAACGCTCTTGGGGGAAATCTGAAGAAAGAAAGGGAATACAACTGTTATAAAAAACTAAAAAGCAATCCAGAGGCTAAAGCACATTAAGAGTCTGTGTAACACACATGAGGCCCTGGGCTCAATGCTCAGCAACACATAAATGTAAACACCTCTCCTTCTGCTGTTACTCTAAAATCCTTTCAAACTCAATTCTTCTGCAAGATCATATTCAAAACAAAGCAGTTTAGTGCTGAGTGCGGTGGTACACACCTTTAATCCCAGCACTCAGGAGGTAGAGGCAGGCAGAGCTCTGTGAGATCCAAGTCAGCAGGGTCTACATAGTGAGACCCAGGACAGCCAGGAATACATACAAAGAAAAACCCTGTCTCCAAACCTTTTACTGAATTTCCCCAGGCAAGTTCTACATTATGACCTCAAGCTAATACTAGAATTTGAACCTATGAGTATCTCAAAACAGCTCAAGTGTATACTTTTTAACTTTTCCTGTGTAGATTCCAGCACCTGTTTATCAATCCATATACTAAACTTTCCCAACAAAATAATTCCCAGATTAAGGAACAGAATCCATTACAGGAGAACAGAGTTGTGACTTGTGACTGAAAAGTTGATGTTGCTTAAAATTAAACTACCTAAACAACAGGACATAAGAGTCACATTTCTCTTTTTTGAGGAAGACGATAGGGATCTATTGATGTTCAATTACAAACCCAAATGCAAGGAAATAATACAAATATTATCAAAAGTGGCCAAACTAGCTAAACTTGGTAGTGCAAGTCTTTAATCCCAGCACCCAGGAGGCAGATGCAGGCAGATCTCTAAGTTCCTCAAAGTGAGTACCAGGACAGCAAGGGCTAGGCAGAGAAACTGTCCGGAAAAAACATACAAAAATGTGCCCAACCTTTCAAATAAAAAAACAAAAAAAAAAAAAAAAAACAAAAAAACAGCATTTCACCAGAATGTAGTCTCCCTAAAGGGGACAAAAGGCAGCAGAGAAATATGCCTAGTTTTACCTGTGATTGCACTTATGTAACAAAAACATACGGTATAGTCTTTTGTTATAAGACTAAAACCAAGGAACAGGATATCATCGTCGTCGTTTTACCATGGCTTGTGATCACTTGTGAGAGGCTAAGCCTTACCTCTGCGCAGAGTCTTAAGAAACGCGTCTATCTGTTCCTGTCCAACTCCGAAGGCTCCCTTCTGCCCAAAGAGGAGATGGGAGAGCAGCAGGTGTAGGACCTCTATCGCTATATCTTGGAAGCCACCTTCTTGATTTCCACTGACGTCTGCGTCAATGTACGAACGCAGAAGATCTGGAAGCTTCTGTTTGATAAACTGGGCAGCTAAAGCCAAACAAAAAAAAGTTTTTTGTATGCCATAATATGTCAAAAATTGAATGTCCAGATTATCACCCTCTGAGTTCACCAACATACAATTTACCTCTCCCATGCTTTCACATAGCTCTGAGGGTATACTCAGACAGTGGTTGATAAAAGAAAAATTTTACAAGATGAAAAGGTTCTAAAATCAATACACCAATATGAAAATAACACTAGAAAAGTGTATTATTTTCTATTATAATACAATTAATTATATATACTTTATTATTATTATAATAAATAGGATTGGAGCTAGGTATGGTGGTACATGCCTTTAATATTAACACCCATGAGCAAGAGGCAGGTGTGGATCTGAGCTTTGAGGCCAGTCTGGTCCACACAGGGAGTTACAGGATGGCCAGAACTACCAGAGCTACATTAATAAAGAGACTCCTTTACCACAATAAAATAAAAAATAATTAAAAAAAAAAAGCAGGGTTGGGTAAGGCATGACTGTACTCTCAGCACTTTAGAGGCTAGTGAGTTTGAGGCTAGCCTGGACTATGTATGAAGATTTTGTGTTTTAAATAAAAAAAGAGCTAGAGAGATAGCTCAGCAGTTAAGAGTCCATGTTGTTCTTGCAGACGATCCAAGTTCAGTTCCCAGCATGCATATGACATCTAACAACCAGTTCCAGAGGACCCAACTTTTTTGGCTTCCTCAGGCAACAGTCATATATATGATGCATATAGTGCAGGCAAAACACTCACACTTGCATAAATATAATTTTAAAACAACAACAAAAACCTATTAAGAACCCAGGGATATAGCTCAGAGGTAGAGATTTTTGTCCAACATGTCCAAGGGCCTAGATTTGATCCTTAACACTACAAGAATATGAATAAAAAAAGCAATTAAGAAAGAATCTTATACTCAGGATAAAATAACTTACCAAAACCCCTGAGATCTGAACTAGAAGAATTCAAAAGGGCAAGACCAAAAATTACCTGAAACAAGAAGGAGTTACATTAATAAGAGTCAAATGGTTATTTTTAGCTTTTATTTCTGCCTATATCTGTTTTTCCCAAAATACTTACCTCTTGTACTTTACTTAACTTGAGAACTTTACTCAGCTGGGCAAATAAGTGGGGTGCAGGCTTTAAACTCTGAAAAATAACAATTTTTTTTAAAGATTTAACTTTTATTTTTATTTTTTAATGATGTAATTTTTTTATGAAGTGTTTCAAGTATTAGTTCATCTGATTATGGCACAATATACAAGTGACATAATTCTGTGCTACTACAAGCAACACACTATAATTCTAGATAAACTTAATCCTTGAACCAATCTGGTTTTAGTAAGTTTCCATATACTACTGCCTTGATTCACTTAGAAAGTACAAAAGAAAAGTCGATCCTAGCCTGGAGGTGGTAGGGCATGCCTTTGATCACAGAATTTAGGAGGAAGAGGCAGGCAGATCTCTGTGTGCTCAAGGCTAGCCTGGTCTACAGAGTAAGATACAACAAAGAAACTCTGTCAAGAAGGAAAGGAAAAGGGGGGAGAGGGAAGAAAAGTCAATCCTTCAAATTTTAAGATAGGACACTTTTTTTTTAATGTTTTAATCCCAGAAGCACCGATGTGGTAGCACAGCTTAGATGCCAATACTCCTGAGCCAGCCAGGTGGTCTATCTGTGAATTCAAAATAGCTTTGAATTCTCTATACAATGAGTGCAGGACAGTCAGGGTTACATAGAGCAGGTCTTTAAAAACAAAAGTAAAACAAACACCCAAACCCCAAAAGTAAAAGGTCAGAATCATTTTAAATGAATTAATATTAGAAAACATATTCATATTGGATGTGGTGTTTTCTGTCTACAATATCCCAGCATTGGGAAGACTCAGCCTGGATTACACAGGAAGACCCTGCTTCAAAAATGAAAGGGAGAGATCGCTATCACAACCTTATTAGCAATGAAAAATATACTAACCTTCTGGTAGTGCAACGGATTATCAATGGCATATGACAATGTCGAGATAAAATTTGGCTTTGTAATCAGCGAGGCACACTCCTGAATCAGAAACTGTGTCTTCAAAAAAAGAAAAAAGAAAAAAGAACGTCTATCAATATTAACCATCGTCTCATATAAAGGTAAATAAGAGAATCTATGAAAAGTAGATGCTGTACAGTTTTACTATCAAAATCAGCTCTTTAAAAATCCCATTTAATAAGATAAAACCTACCAGCAACAAACTAGTTTAACTGGTAAACTCTGGTTTAACCAAAGTTAAACCAAAACTTCCACATTAGAGTCCATTAATATGTCACAAACAATATCATAATCTACTGAAAAAGACTAAAAATCAAGCTGAAGAGATTCAATTCAGAACATGAGAGATCCTATCTGCCTTGTCAAGAAGCAAGCCTCCAGGCAGATCCAGCCGCAACACCCTAATACTAAATAAGATTGTTGCCGCTGTGCAGCCGGACAGAGTAAGTACAGAAAAGATCCCCATCACCTCCCAGCTACCCCTTAAAAATTATGATCTGAGCATTATTTTGTACACAGTATGTGCATATTATGCCTGAAACTAAAAATTTATAGAATGAGGATAATAGATATCAACTCTGTAATTCCGAAATACCTGATGAAAATCTTTGCCACTGCTTTTACCATCGCCACTGAAATCCACATGTGAAAATAGGCAGCGTAATAAATGCCTGTCTGCCTCAGGACCGTGCCGATTCACAATCTGAAAAACAGAAATATAAGTTTAAAGGAGGGTTTAGAAAAATAAGAACTAGGAATATAGCTCATTTATATGACACTCTGGATCTTAATTCTCCAACACAGTAAAAATACAGTTCTGGGAAAATCAGCCTCTAGGGTAAAATTCACCTTGTAACAATAGTTACAGGAGTTACCGGTGAGCTTAGTGGCACAGGCCTGTAATCCTGGCTATTTGGGATTCAAAGAATGATAAATCAGGATTTCAAAGTCAGCCTCCAAGTACAGAGCAAGTTTGAGCCAACCTGGGCAGTAGACAACCATGTTTTCAAAAACAAAATTATAGGAATCACTGAAGTAGAAAAACCTACGTGCAATGATTATTTTTAAATTGATTCTTGTCACTTAGTTAAAAGAAGACATAACTACCTGTAATTAACTCACAAAACTTGGCATATTGGCCTACATCTATACAAAAATAAGTAGCATATGATGACATTTAGTAAAAATAGAGGTTTTCTGGCTAACAAAGTTTTACAGCAAAAATTTCATTAACTCCAATTTCCTTTACCAACACAATTCTTGACAAAATGTTTTACATGGTCACATCTAAATAAAGCTGCAGATAGCTAGACAACTACAAACAACTTCAGAGATTTAAACACTGACCTTGAACTTTCCCAGTTTCTTCTTCCTCAGACTATCCAATGGTTGTACCTGCTACCTCCCCTAACCAAAAAGGATCAGGCAGGCTTTTCTTTCACTTTTCTAACTACCTTGTCTAAAATAACAGCCTCTCCACCCCCATTTCCACTTTATTTACTATTTCTCCATTGCATTTCCTAAGTTGCAGGATATCAGGGAGTTTGCATATTCTAGAAAGGAGCCTAGCAAACTTTGTGGATAAGTAGTTACATTTGTTAAATGCTATACTAAGACATCAAAAAAGAAAAGAAAAGAAATCCAGGAAGAGCGCCAACAGGCAGTCGGTGGCTACAGAGAGACAAAAAGTCGCTTTCCATTGGGGAAGTGGCCCCTTATGCCCTACTGGATGGCTACACTAATTGGTCTCTGAAACAAAAACAAAACATGATGCTGGGAGGAAGATGGTAAAGATGTGACAGGTGGCTAAACTGTTTGACTCACTTCCCTATTCAGAAGATGTAGACATCAAGAAAGACTGTCCTGGGACAGTAAGAAAACTCAGTGGGTACAAAGGCACTTGCCACCCAACCCTAACCAATCTGAGTTCATTCTCAGGAGCCACATGGTAGAAGAAATGACTCCCTTGAGAAATCCTGACTACGCCAGTACCCTGGTATGCATGTACTGTGGCATGCACAAACCTACTCTAGGATGGGCAGGGACCAGAGATAGGTATCTTCAGCCAAAACTCAAGACAAGACTGGGCAACATAGCAAGATATATTGTCTCAGCCAGTGGTGGTGGCTTTAAGCCCAGCACTTGGGAGGCAGAGGCAGGTAGATTTCTGTTGAGTTTAGGGCCAGTCTGGTCTACAGTTCCAGCGAGTTCCAGGACAGCCAGGGCTACACAGAGAAATCTTGTCTTGAAAAACCAAAAGAGACACTGTCTCAAAACAAAAAACACAACACCCCCATTCTACACATGGGGAATGGAGACAACAAACATTTCCAACAAGAAACACAAGCAGAGGAAATGAGGCAGCTATATCATGATAAACATATAAACATGATAAAGATAGCAAATTATCCAGTTATCCTGATATCAACTTTTTAAAGACATTTTCTACAACTGTTAATGTAAAAAGAACCAAAAAGTTTTCAATCATTTTTGACCATGCACATTGGAAAATTTACTAAAATTCTCTCTTAGCATGCACCTTTTCTTTAGCATTTTTACAACTGAATCCACACTCAACTCAGTACTAGCAAGGCATGATGGTGCATTACCTACAATCCCAGCACTTAGAAAGCTGAGGTTAAGAGAATCATGACTTCAAGGTAAGACTCTTAAAAAAAAAAAAAAAAGTTACAATTATTAAACACAACTGTGTTTGTACAACTGCTAAGTAAAATGAGTATTTATTTACCTATCACATCATGCTGACTGGCCCTGGTTAGGAAGAACTGTTTGCTTAAAAAACTGAAACGGCATTTTACAAGTTTATAAGATGCTAAAATAAGTATTGTGGTTTGAATGAGAAATGCCCTGACCCAGTCCCCGACTGGTGGTACTGTTTGGGAGGCTGTGAATCATTTAGGATGCACAGCTACTTGCTGAAGGGAGTGTGTCTCTGGGGCATTATAGAGTCTCCCTCTAAACACTTTAGAGGCACAGGCTCTATGAGTTCATGGCCACCTCAGAGTTCCAGGTCAGACAGAACTAAATAGAGACCCTGTCTCAAAAAAAAGAATAAATAAACACAAATAAAAAAGCTCCACAAGAAAATCAATAAGCCACTTAAAATGAAAGTTAATACAGATAGGTAGGCTTTGAGCACTTTAACAACACATACACATTATTCTGTATTTGAGGGGAAGGGGTGAGTTGAACCAGTGTACACACGGGAGTTGGTTCTACCTCCTTCAACCATGAGGATTCTCTGGTCTTCTCTTTGATTGTATGTGTGCATGAGTATGTATGTACACCAGTGTATGCCATTTGTGTAGAGGCCAGATATCAATGTCAGGTATCTTCAGCTGCTTGCCACATCTTTTTTTTTTTTTTTTTTTTAAGACAAGGCCTCTGGAGCTCACTTACTGGACTAACCAGCCAGTGATTTCTACAGCATCCACCTGTTTGTCTCTAGCCACTCAGTTCATAAAAGCAGGTACCACAACCCATACCAGCAAGCCTGACTCTTTACACAGATGCTAGGATCCTAACTCAGGTCTTTATATTATGTGCAACAAGCACTTAACCCCACCAGCACCTGCTACAGGAATTCTGTATTGCTACAGAATAATGGGAAACAATAATTACAAAATTAAAAGAAACAGCTAGTAGGATCCCAAACAAAAGTCAGAGTACTTAGGAAGCAAAGGTGGGCAAATCTCTGTCCAGAGTTCCAGGCCAGTTAGGTCTACATAGTGAGACCTGTCTCAAAACACAAATGCACCTAGGTATATGGCTCAATGCCGCACACTTGTCTAGCAAGCACTAGCTCCTAAGCACTACTCCAAATGCCTCATCACCAACTTTTTGCATAAAACAAATAGGAGAAATGTATAAAGAGATATAATTAATATCATTGCTACTTTAGGTTGGCAAGATGGCTCAGCAGGTAAGATGCTCGTTGCCTACTGTGACAACCTGAGTTCAATCTCTGGGCCAACCTGGCACAGAAAGAAGACCAACTCCTGCAAGTTGTCCTCTGATCACTATAATCATACTGTGGCATATACAACCCGCCCGCACATAAACAATAATGTAAAATCGTCATAAGTAAATGTGATTTTTTTTCCCCCCAGAACAGTATCTCATTATGTGCCTCTGGCTTCCCTGAAACTCACTATGTAGACCAGGCTGGCCTGGAACTCAGAAATCTGCCTGCCTGTCCCCCAAGTGCTGGGATTAAAGGCGTGAGCTACTAGGCACAGCTGAATAAATGTAATTTGAATTTTTTTACTTTTACATTTTTTAAAACACAGAAAACAAATGCAGTAGCATATCCTGCCCCACTCCCACCACCCCACTACTTAGAATGCTAAAGAGGATCACTTGAGCCCATTCACTCAAAACCAGCTTTAAAAACATAAGATCCTAATTTAAGGGGAAAAAAAATTAGCTGGGCAGGGGTGACACACGCCTTTGATCCCAGCACTCAGGACACAGAGACAGGCAAATCTCTGTGAGTTTGAGGACAGACTGGTCTACACAGTGAGTTCTAGGACAGCCAGGGTTACAACAGAGAAACCTGTCTCAAAAAAACAATAGGGGCAGAGGGGCAGTGCCTGTGCCCCAGGTTCAGTCCCTACTATGACAGAAAAGGGGAGATGGAGGGAGAGAGACAAGGGAAGGAAGGAGAGAGGGAAGGAGGAAAGTAAAGAAAGGAAGAGAGAATAAAATTTATTCCATGACAATACTTGTATTCCAGCACTTGGGAGGCTGAGGCAGAAAGGTATTAAACTCCAGGCCAGCCAAGATTATACAAGAAGACCTTGTCTAAAAATACAAGACAAAAAAGTTTTTTATTATAAAATTTATAAACAAGGCAGTCGTGGTGGCAAACACCTTTAATCCCAGCACTCAAGATACAGAGGCAGGCAGATCTGTGGATCTGTGAGTTCCGGGACAGCCTGTGCTACACAGAGAAACCCTGTCTCAAAAAAACAAAAACAGAAAGGGGAATTGGGGGGACAGACGATACAGACACTGAGGTTAAGTTTACATTACCACAACAGATGAAATTATGTGTGAAATCAGCTTTAAAACACTAGAGGCAAATTGGCTAGATGAGAATAGATTTTGCCCCTGAAACAGTCAGATAAGTATAGGTTTATTTTGTTATACTTTACCCTTCAGTATCAGTTGAAGCTGAGATAGGATTGCTGTGAGCTGAAGACTAGCCTGGACCCTGTCTAAGCAATATCCCCACCTCAAAACAAATACATGAGGAAAGAAACAAGTGGGAATTTTACTGCTGTCATTAGAAAACTATGATCATGAACGCCTGTAACCCTAACACTTGGGAAGTTGAGAAAGTCCAGGAGGAGAATGAGAAAAACTAGAAACATTAAAGCATAGAGGTACAACTCAGTGGCAGTGCTTTGCTTGCCTAGCAAGCTGCGGGTTTCAGAGTTCAACAAATACTCAGGGGGGAACACAAAAAGCTTAGTAGGAAAACTGAGTTTTTCCAAGTTTCTGTCTTAATTTCTTTATAATCACTACCAGTAATTTTTCAGTTATGCTTGTGATACAGAGACTCAAACCCAGGGCCTCAAACAATGCTAGTTAGTAAGTATGTATCTATACTACTAGTCCCATCAATTTTTTAAAATACTGTTATTACTGTGTTGTGTCCACATAACTGGGGGTGGCCATATGTGAAGGTCAGAAGACAACTTTGTGTAACTGGTTCATTGCTTCTACACTTACTGAATTCCAGAGATTGCCACATTTTTGCAAGCACCTTTACCCACTGAGCCATCACACACCCCAAAAAAAGTATTTTAGACTTTTTTTTACAAGTGCTTTCCCTGCATGGATATATGTGCACCACATGCATGCCTGGTGCCCTGGAGATCAAAAGAGGGTCTGAGATCCTCTAGAAATGGGAGCCATAGACGGTTTCGAGGCATCGTGTGGGTGTTGGGAACCCAACCCAGGTCCCAGCATAACTACTGAACCATCATGCCAGGCCCCCAACAGTAATTTTAAAAGAATGATTATAAAATTCCCCTCTTTCCATTTGTCAGTAGACAAAACCACAAAAGGAAAACATCCTACCCAAGGTCTGGTCGGACTCAAGAGCAAGAAAACATACCAAGCCTCCTTCTACAGTAAGGCAGAGCATCAGTTCAAGAATGGTGTTGAGTGTCTCAGGATTTGCAAGAAGCTTCAGTTACCGTCTTCACCAAAGGAAATCAGCAAGGTACCAAGAAAAAGAAGTTCGCTACCAGGTCTAAATTCATTCATTCATTCATTCATTCATTCATTTATTTATTTATTGAGGTAGGGTTTTCTCTGTGTAGCTCTGGCTGTCCTAGAACTCGCTCTGTAGACCAGGCTGGCCCTAAACTCAGAGATTCATCTGCCTCTGCCTCTGCCTCTGCAGTGCTGGGATTAAAGGCAGGCACGTCCCATCACCACTAAATCTCTAGGTGTTAAGAGGTTAGGTACAAGAGCACAAGGGCACTATTGAAGACACAAATTTTATGTATCTTAATACCTGGGCACACTGTGAAACCTCAGCTATCAAAGTAATTCTCGTATTTTATCTTCAGGCCACTAACCCCAGTTCAAGGTCAGCTCAGAGTACACAGAAAAACTATTACCAACGAAATAATTTATTTGTTCAGGGCTAAATAAATACATGAGAGGTTAAGAGTGCTTATTGTTCTTGAAGAGGACCTGGGTTCAGGTCCCAGCACCCACATGGCAGCCCACAACCACCTGTAACTCCAGTTCCAGGGATCTGATGTCCTCTTCTGGCCTCAATGAGCTGCTTTCTGCATGCACATGGTGCACAGAAACTCATGCAGACAAACACATATGCATAAAAGAATAAATCTTACGTTTACTCCTCCTTTCATCAGATTTATTTGACCACATAACTAAATACCAGCATAGGAGACATAGATATACTTAGGCCTCAAGAACTTATAAGGAAAAATAAATGAAGCAATTATAGTACAACCAGATCATATAGGGCATTGCTGGTGTCAACTCAGATATGTGTTGCTAGATTCTGACCTTCAAATTTCTGGTAGGGAACAATCGAGTCCTTCAGGATCTACCTCAGTTGCAGAATTTCAATGCCTAAGAACATACCTTCCTGGGGGCAGCCCTTACATAGCAGGGGTATAAAAATGGCCAGCCTTTTGAGCCCACTGTGGTACACCTTTCATATAAGACTTAGAACTTACCACACAATGTTATCTCAGGTTTTATGGGGACTGATCCATAGTTCCTCAGCAAAACTGTACATCCACAGCTCATCCCATCCTGTTTTCACCCCACCCTAACAGCACAGAGTTGATACTCCTACTCTCCAAACTCATAGCTGTTTCCAAAGAATGCAACCTCAATCTGTATCTTAGGCCCAGTTTAACAAGCTGAGCGATAAGAGATCCATACAAGGTTTATATGTAGAGCAGGCACCATGGGTGCATATGTGGCTGCAGTGTGACTGTCTCAAAAAAAAAAAAAAAAAAAAAAGTAGTAGGAGCTAAGAGCATAGGACATTCTAGAAGAGGATCCAGGTTCATTCTCAGTACCTATGGCAGCTTACAGCTCACAACTCAAGTTCCAAGGATTCCTATGATCTCATCTAGCCTTCACCAGGTATGCACATAATACAGTAATACAAGCAAGAAAGATGCTCATACACATAAAATATTTTTAATTTAAAGTGGCCAGCAAGATGGCTCAGTGGGTAAGGATGCCCTTTTGAAGCCTGAGGCCCCAAGTTCAATCCCCAGAAGCTAAATGGTGGAAAGAGAGAACTGACTCTTACAAGTTGTCCTCTGACCTACTCCCAAATGACATGGCAAGTGCAAGCCCATGTACTCATTTTTTTAAAACTGCCAAGCACCAGGTATGATGGTACACTCCTAACTCCAATATGTAGGAAGTTGTGGCAGAAAGATTACAAGTATGACACCAGCCTGGGTTAAGACTCTATCTTAAGGGGTTAGAAAAGATTACTCAAGCATGATGACCTGAGTTCAGATGCCTAGCACATGTTGGATATAGCAGGGCATGCCTATAATCCTAGCCCTAGGAAGTCAGAGACACAGGAGGATACATGAGCCTTACTGGCCAGCAAGCCTACAGCAGGCTCTAGGTTCACCAACAGAGCTTATCACAAAACATCAAAGCGGGGAACTTTAAGACATCTGTCTTTTTCACTACATGCACAAATAGAAATTGTACAAAAAGATCTTGTTTCAAAAACCACCTTTGATTCCAACATTTGGAAGGCAGAGAGAAGTGTACCTCTAAATCTGAAGCCTTGTCTGAGTTCCAAGCCTGTCAGAGCTATATAAACCACTTCAAATTGGGGGGGGGGGGGGCCAACAACACTTTATCTTAGAAAAGTCACTCTCACAACATTGTGGAAGGTCTTATAGAGCAGGAACTATCAGGATAGCTAAACTTAGAACTAGGATGGATACCTTGAAGTTCAGAGACTAATTTTCTTCTACTTCCTTGTCTTCTATGAACAAATATAAAGTGATTCACCATAGAGATATTCTATATTCAAAAGTCACATCTGCAATTTTCAGAGTACAATGAATAAAATAACATCTGTCAACTTCCAACATAAAACAAGACAGAATTCAATGGAGGAGGTCAGGAGGAGGCACTGGTTCAGTCAGTTCAGGCACCAAAACAACGAGACAACGCTAACTTACCTAGTTTTACCCTAGTAAGACAGATTTAAATGTGAGAACTGGGGCTGGGGAAAGAATATGATTAAAATATATTAAATGAAGAAGCTTAAGAAATGGCTCAGTAGTTAAGAGCATTTTTTCTTGTAGAAGACCAGGACTAAATTCCCAGCGTTCACATGCTGGGAATGGCTTACAACTGTCCGTATCTCCAGCTGAGGATCTGATGCCTTCTGATCTTCACACAGGCACCAGGCACATGTGTGGCACACAGACATACACGTAACAAAACACTCATAAACATAGAAATATACAATTATTATTAAGATATATTTTATGGGGCTGAAGAGAAAGAAGGTTCAGTGGTTAAGAGCATTGGCTCTCACAAATGTCTGTAATTCAGCTCCAAGTGAGCTGACATCCTCATGCAGACATAAAGACAGGCAAAACACTAATGCACATAAAATTATGCACACACACACACACACACACACACACACACACACGAAAATTCAGAAAATAAAAAAATTTTTAAATGTCAAGCTGGAGCACTGATTGCTCTTCCAGAGGTCCTGAGTTCAATTCCCAGAAACCACATGGTGGTTCACAGCCATCTATAATGAGGTCAGATGCCCTCTTCTGGTATATAGGTGTACATGCAAATACAGCACTTGCACTTACATTTAAAAGAAAAAAAAAACCTTTAAAAATAATTTCAAATGTGAGAACTGACATTAAATCATATTAGAAACAATACCTATAATAATACAGATGCTTAAACATGTTGCTATGAAGACAGGTAAACTGACTTTACACACAGAATGAGTCAAATGCCAGAATGCTTAGCATTTTTCATTCAATCTTTTAAAAGCCACCTACGCTGCTCAAAACAATAGTTTCAATGCTTACAGGACCCCACTGATAGATTCTTAGGTTGTTTCCAATATAAAGATATTAAGATACATGTCCTGAATTGAGTCACAAGTGCTGTGTTCAGGAACTGAGAGGAAAGCCAGCAATGCTTGATCTGTATGAATATGCTAAGTGTAAGTATAATGAAATTCATTTTCATTAAGTTCATTAAGTTCATTTAATGAAAGCTCACGCACAATTGTGACTGGCTGTATATACACATTTTACTTTAATAAAAAGGTAACAGTAAGGTTTGGTGGTACACACATCCCAATACTTGGAAGGCTGAGGCAGTAGGGCTTTCAAGTTCAAGTCCAGTCTGAGAATACAATGAGATCTAAAAAACAACATGCCCCGCAGTGGTGGGCACACCTTTAATCCTCTTTAAAAAGGAGGGAGAAGCAAGCCAATCTCTGTGAGTTTGAGGCCAGCCTGGTGAACAGAGTAAATTCCAGGACAGCCAGGGCTACATAGAGAAACCATGTCTCAAAAAAACAAAAACAAAAACAAAAAAAAACAAAACAAATCCAGCAGTAAATGTAAGTATACCAGGCATTGTGGTGCACGCCTTGAATGCTAGCACTTGTGAGGCAGAGCCAGGACTACACAATGAGATACTGTTTCAAAATAAGCAAATATACAAAATTGAAAGTTAACTGCTGGGGCAAGCAAGATGGCTCAGCAGGCTAACCCATGTGCTACCAAGCCCAACAGCTTGAGTTAATTCCTCAGACCCACATAGTGGAAGAACAGAACTATCCTTTTCAAGTTGTCCTCTGACCTCCCTAAGTAAACTGTGGTGTCACCTCCCCATAAAAAATTTAATATAAAAATAGGTATATGTATAAGACAAAGCCCATGCAGGGGAAGAGAGGGGGAGTTTAGAAGTAGAAAACCTGCATGCAAGAGGCCCAAAATAGATGCTTCTAACAGGTTTCTGTCTTTCTGATGGTGGGGGGATGGTTTTCCAGACAGGTTTATTAGTTTATCCCTAGCTGTGCTGAACTCCCTCATCTCTACCTCGAAGTTCCTCCTGAGAGCTGGGATTAAAAGTACATGAGGGATGAGTCTTCTCTGAATAGTTGTTAGAAGACTGTTCACAGTTGGGAGAGAGGACTAGGTGGTTAAGAGCATTTACTGCTCTTGCAGAGGACCCAAGTTTGGTTCCCAGCACCTCTGGTGGCTTGCAACCACCTGTAGCACCAGTTCCAGGGGATCCAACGCCCTCTTCTGGCCTTCACAGGCACTAGCACAGGGTACACACCATATACGCAGGCAAAACACTCATTAATAAAATTTGCTCAGCCTGGTAGCACAGACCTTTAATCCCAGCATTTGAGAGGCAGGCAGTTCAAGGTCAGCTTGGTCTACTTAGGAGTTCCAGGCCAGCCAGAATTACATTTAGTTTTGGTTTGTTTATTTTGGGGTATGTGTGCAACAATTGTGAAACAAACCTATCATAATTGTTGCATACAACCCCAAAATAAACAAACCAAATGCTAATACTAAATACTAAACTAAATAGAAACCAAACTAATACTGTTTCATTTATCCTTTAATTCTTAGATTTAGCTAAGATAATCGGGTACATATTTATGTTAAGTTACTTATAAGTCAATTACAATTTCTATTACAGAAAGGAAAGGATTAAATATTTTTTTTTCAAACAAAATTACATGATGACCAGGTTGGCTTCAAACTCATAGCAACCCTTTTGGTTCTATCTGTAGTGGAATATTTAAACTTATTCTCAAGTATTACAAAGCTACATGCACTTCTGTGCAGTAATAAGAATTGTGAACAGCTGCTGCACTTGGCAGCTAGAGCCACTCCCAGAAGGTCACCTTCCTTAGCTGTTGGAAGCAGCTATCTGACTGTGGATTCTGGAATGCAGAAAGAATGCTAGTTTGGAGCACCATTTGTCTACTCAATGGCCCATGGATGGAGCAATATTGACTTTGCCCACTGAGATCTTTGTGTTGAAAGCATCCCATATGGAGGAACTTTACAGGCTCCTCCTGCCACCTAAGCACCTTGACTGGCCCATAAAAAGGTATCATATCATGTCAGCCAGCTGAAGTTGGGGATTGGTGTACTGTAGAAATTCTACTCATTAAGCAATAAGGCCTTTGTATAGGTAGGCGGTGCTTTTCCTCAATAAAATACCTAGTCACCTCATGCTCTGGGTCAGTTCAAGAGAGACAACCCTTTGCCTAGGCCATCCAGGTTTGGATCTCAGAGATTGTCTTTGTTCCTTATTATAACCTGCCAGAGATGTTAATATTTCTATCTACATCGATCTTTAGCAATTTTGCTTCAATCTCCAAATGGGATTACAACACACTCGGTTACTTTTCATAAATATTTAATGAAATTCTAACAAATGTAAAATTTATACTACAGAAAGCAAGAATTTAAAGATTGCTTTTTTTTATGTATATGATCACAAGTGAGTGAACCAAAAAAAAAAAAAAAAAAAAGGCCATCAGGTCCTCTGGACCTGGAGTTATGGGAAGTTACAAGCTACCCGATATGCATACTACAAAGCAAATTCTACAAAGTCATCTCTCCAGCCCCAGGGGGAAAGAATAAAACAAGTACTTCTCTAAAGATATAAAAATCAACACATGAAACATAAAACGTTCAGCATCCTTACTTGTGAATCAAAAATACTTGACACCGAACTCAGGACTTCACTTATGCTAAGTGAGCACTCTACCACTGAGTATCTTATATTTCCAGTGAAATTTCAACCTTTAAGTGTGCTCTGTGCATGTATCTGTCAGCATGTGGTACATGCCTCTGAGGGTGCCTATGGAGGCCCAAAGTTGACACCAGATGTCTTCCTCCATTGCTCTCCACCATACTGATTGAGGCAGGGTCTGTGACAAAACCCAGAGTTCACTAATTATAGCTAATCTGGCTAGTCTATATTGACCTGGGATTCTGTCTCCACAACCAGAGAACTGAGATTACAGGCAGGCTGCCACACTTTCCCTGCTTTTATGTGGGCTTGAGAGTCTTAAGTTCCATCCTCACACTTAAACAGCCAGCACTTCCACTAACCCATCCCATCTCAATGCTGAAGAGGGAAAAGATAGAAGTAGATCTTTTTCCAAATCAAGTCGGATCATGTTTCTCTACTGGGCTTTCTGTTATTGCTGTTTGTTTTTGAGAGAGGGTCTCTTTATGTAGCCATGGCTGGCCAAGAACTCGGTATGTAGACCAGACTAGCCTTAAACACAGAGATCCACCTACCTCTGTCTCCCGAGTGCCGGGATTAAAGGTATGCACCACTATGCCCGATTTCATGTTCATTTAAAAGTTAGAAAAATAAAAAGCTTGTGAAAATACTCATAGACTAATATAAGATCTTTTATGTACTGTATTAAAGTAAAACAACACAATGAAACAAAAGTTATAACCTGTCACATAATATATTTATATAAATTGCCAAATTATTATCAACTGGCTACTTGCTTCAATGGTGTTTATATTCTGAATAAGTACTTACATGCTGTATTTCCTGCTGGCTGGCTCGGTAGTTTTTCTTGGTTAAATTGTCCACCAGGTAGCTGATTTGAGACAAGGCCAGCGAGAGCGAGTCAAGATTCATTGCTGGTTGGGGCGGAAGCAGGCGGCCGAGCCCGGCGCAAAATCACCATTATTCCCCTTTAGTCACCTCAGAGGCAGGTTAATGCTTTCTTTGTAATTAGGCTATCTCTGTTATCTGTAAAATGTCTTCAGTTCTTCTTTACCAAGTGTCTTACTCTGTTCTGAAACATGGCACCTGTTTAAAAATAAAATTCCAGAATTCAATTAGGGAAGAAGATTAAATAATTTTCCTCTCTCTCAGTATTTAAAATGTTATTAAAGATACTTTAAAAATAATTATGATGTCTCAATCACTGTGGATTTAAAAAAAAAAATCATGTTTCTAAATTAAAAGACAACCTCTCCCAAGAGTTTAAATTTGATAAAACAATCTGCAACTTTTAAGACAAGCTATTTTATCAATTTCAATTAACATTTTAGAACCAACAGGATCACACTTAGTTAAAATTTGGGTTTAATACTGCTTCTCACTCAGCCTTTTGGCTAAGATCAGGTGTAAAACTGGGGTCTAGGCAAACTCACCTCACACTTTCAGTTCCCCTCTCCACAGCGCCCACTAGTTCCCAAGACTCCATTTCCTCACCTTTACTCCCATGCTACTACTTCAGAATGCATACTGTAGGTATTTAAATGGCTAATTGAAAGGCAAGTAAGAATTCCAGAAGCCCAAGTTTAAAGTGCTCTTAAGAATAATTTAGACCTTCGGGAAGCAAGGGCAGGAGGATCTCTGAGTTCAAGGCCAGCCTGGTCTACATAGGCCAGCAAAGACTACATAGTGAGACTCTGTCTCAAAAAGATGAAGTAAAATAAAATAATTTAAAAAGGGAAATCCCATACTCTATGTAGTAAAGCTAAAATGGCAGGTTGCTCGTCACTCTATCCCAAACCACTCTTGTCATCTAACAACAAAACAAGTATACCCTTTTTTCCATCTCAAATTCAAAACTTATCATTTAAGGCATAAAATTTTTTTACAAGATTTATTTTATTTACATGCATGCCTATGGAGGCCAGAAAAGGCAACTGGAACCCCCTGAGCTGAGGTTATAGGTTGTTAAAAGTGGCCTCATACAGTTGTTGGAGACCAAACTCCAGTCCCATACAGGAGCAGCAAGCACTTTTAACCACTGAGCCATCTCTCCAGGCCCAAATTGATGAAGATTAAACCTTTATCTTTAAATTTCTTAATGGTAATGAGATTATTTATTGCTCTAATAAACTTGAACCTTGAATCTGGATTATGAGTGTAGTACATACATATGTCTGTAATCCTAAAGCAGGAGAACCAATTAAAGACTATCCTCAGCTACATGATAAGTTCAAGGTCAGTTTGTCCTACATGAGATTTTTGTGTCAAAATATAAAAAAAAAGGCTTTATCAGACGCATCCCCCCCAAAAAAATTTAAAACATAAATACCTTTTATCAGAAGAAGTGATTTTTAAAAACAGAAAATAAACAGCTTGGGAGAATGCCCTCCTAGCATGTGCAGCACAAGGCCATAGGTTGAATCCACAGGGCTTGTGCACACCCATGTGTACACACCACTAACTATAGTATAGCCAAATAAGACAGCCGTTAAACTGAATGAAGAGAGCGGCTGGAAAAATGGCTCAGAAGCTAAGAGCACTGGCTACTATCCCAGAGTACTAGAGTGTCACGCCCAGTACCCACAATTGGGCAAGTCACAACTGCTTGTAATTACAACTCAGGATTTCTGCTGCTGCCCTCTTCTAGCCTATACAGGGGAGGGGTGAGCACAAATGAAGGAATGAACGAACAATGAGCACTCACTCATGCTCTCTTCTCTCTCACATGTGTGCACACACACAATAAAAACAAATCTTCTTAGGAACGGGTGTGGGCTCTACAGTCAGTTTAACTTTTTAAGTCAGTTTTCTAATTCTTTATACAAGTTATGTTCAGCCAAAATAATATTCAAAGCATATTTTACATAAACAGTACTATTTAACAGGGTATTACAAACATCTGGGGCTAGAGGTGTTTACCACTGGACAGAACATTTTCCAGCTTGAGCATGCACCTAGCACCGTATAATACTACCAACCACAACTCCCACTACCCCCATCTCCCACATCCATCCCAGTGTGATCCAAGACCTGTGATCTATGTCACCTGTAACCAAACAAACCATTCCCCTCCCTCCATCATTTTTCTTCTGACGATTCCACATTTCTCTTTGGGCTCCTTTATTAGCTTAGCCTTTCCTTCTCTATATTCATGTTCTCAGTAATCTACTTCAGTCTATGATTTTCAAACCATCCACTCATTTATTTATTTTCATTCTGTTTGTTCCCTTTTTTATTTGCCTGTTAAATTTTCTAAACAGAGAAAGAAGGCCTGGAGTTGGATGAGTAGGGAGGTTCTGGGGAAGAAGAAACCATGAACAGAATATATTATAACAGCAATACCCAACCTGGGGGTCATGACCCCTTTGGAGCCCAAAATGACCCTTTCATAGGGGTCACCTAATATCTGCATATCTGCATATGTAGATATTTACATTATGATTCCTAATAGTAGCAAAATTACAGTTATGAAGTAGCAACGAAAACAATTTTATAATTGAGAGTCACCACATCGTGAGGAATTGTTTCCCTTCAACTCTGGGTTTGAAGACTAGATGCCTAGCTTGGGGAATCCATACTCAGGTCATCAAGCTTACACAGTAGTTCTCTACCCACCAGGTCATCTTCTAAGCCCTAAAAAACACTTGAGAAAACATAAGCATGAAAAACTCAAAATGTTACCCTCTGCCAGGTCTGATGGCAGACATCTTTTAACCTCAGAACTCAGAAGCAGAGGGAGGAAGATCTGAGTTCGTGGCCAGCTTGTGGGAGTCAGTTCTGTCCTTCTGTCAAGTAGATATGGATTTGATCCAGGGATCAAACTCAGGTTGTCAGACTTGGTAGCAAGTACCTTTGCCCTAAGCCATCTAACTGGCCCATGAATTTTAATTATTGCAAATTTCAATTTACCAGCTTCTACAGTTTTACATTAACTTATTTAGACCCTTCCAATTAAGCCCTACCCCCGTAATGTATAATTTAGGTCACAGTATCTGTTAAAAATTGTATCTGTTATAAATACTGTTAATACAAAGCTACAAAACACTGCCAACAAGTTCTCCACTAAATATTTTCTTTTTGTTGTTGTTGTTTTGTTTTTCAAGACAGAGTTTCTCTGTTGTAACTCTGGCTGACCTGGAACTCACTCTGTCAACACTGGCCTTGAGCTCAGAGATCCACCTGCTTCTGCCTCCCTCTGCCTTCAGAGTGCTGGAATCAAAGGTGTACGTCACCACCTCCCAGTGAAAAAAATTAAATTTTTTAATTTGAGTGAACAGTGTTCCTTATTTTCATTCCATCATAGTCTCTTTTTTCCCTTATCAGCTATGTCTTTTTCCCTTGGGAAAAAAACTCCATATAATATATTTTGATCGTATTCTTTATCCTCCCAACTCCTCCAAGGTCCTCCACAACTCCCTATTCATTCAACTTCAAGCTCTCAAAATTCTAAATAAATAAAAAGTAAATCAGTTATACAAAACAAACAAAAAAGGTACACACATTCACATTCACACACACACACACACACACACACACAGACATCCGCGTAGTCAATTTTGTATTAGCCAACTACTCCTGAGCATGAGGCCTGCCCTGGAATGTGGTTGATGGACACAATGATACTGTGTCTGTCCTACTTTCCCTATAACAAACAGTTATCGACTGCAAGTACCTTCTTGTTTAGGGGTGGGACTCCCCTCCTCCCTGCTGAGACTTTGTCAGGTTTGAACAGAAGTCTTGTCCCTGCTGTCCACGCTGTCTCTGGGTTCATGTGTGTTATTTTGGCTTTTTAAGACAGAATCTCCCAATGTAGCCCTAGTTGTTCTTGAATTCTCTTGCTCCTACCACTGAGCTTCAAGTCTAGGACCGCAGATGTGTACCACCACCGCTCTTTGCCCAAATCATCTCAAGATTACTAAATTTTAGCCCAGTACAGAGTAATACAGGCCTATGACCCCAACACTCAGGGTTGAGACAGCAGGATTCAAATTTCAAAGCCAGTCTAGGCTACAAAACAAAACCCTATTTCCAATAACAACAAAAATCAAAATTGCCCAATTATTTTCTGTGATAGTAACTTCATGCAATTGGTGGAACAGGATCGGTCTGTTTTTATACACAGCATCTAATACACCTACACAGATGACTGAAACATTTTAACAATTTCATTTAAAAACCAAAGCCCTGGGTTAGTTAAGTGGCTCAACAGGTAAAAACGCCTACTGTTAACAATCTGAGTTCACTTCCTGAACCAAAGGGTAAGAGAAAACCAACTCCTGAAAGTTGTCCTTTGACTTTCACAAACAAGCCACCACGACACATACTAATATTTTAAAAACAAACAAAACCAAAGCCTTGATGAAAAAACACTAAAAAGGGGTTAGAGAGAAGGCCAAACAATTAAGAACATGTACAGCTCTTCAGAAAGACTTTAGTTCAATCCCCAGCACCCACATCAGACAGTTCATAACTCTGTAATTCCAGTCCCAAGGGAATCTGACACCTCTGCCCTCTGAAGGCACCTGCACAAAAACAAGCAAGAGATGCATCAGTCTCGAAGCGCGTGCACACACACACACACTTAAAGATAATAAAAACAATGTTTCAAAATTGTTTAAATATAATTGTTATTAACTACTATTTAAACTACTATCTCTCCTGCTCCCTTAAAAACACATTTATGCATCCTTCCAAACCTCACAGGATTTGTTGTGAGCATGCCACTAAAATAGTTACAGTGGCAATAACTACCCATAGGAAACAAAGGAAGTTAGGAGTAGAAATTTCCTAACACTAACATCACACTCACCCCACAGTCACACTACTTTCTCCCTCACTTCTCAACTAAATAATGCTGTATAGGGCAAAATGAAAGGGCACTGATAACCTGTCAAGATGGCACACTTTGTACTATCAATATTCTAGGCTAAGCACTGAGTTTGATGGCACTCAGGCTACACAGGAAGACTCTGTCTCAAAATAAACACACCCACAAAAGGAAATGGCACTAACAAGTCACAGCAATATACCACAAGTCTAACTACTACCTGAACAGTAATATTTTTAAATACACCAAAGATACAGCTACAATAGTGAGCCGGAGATAGAGCACAGTGTTAGAGTGCTTGTCTAGCCCACAAGGCCAGGCTTTGGTCCCCAACAATGTCTCCCTCCCCATCACAGGAAAAAGAAAAGACAAGTATGATATAAAAAGCAAAATAATAATCACAGAGGCCAAAATTTGTATAGAGCTATTCTGATATTTCTCCAAACCAAATAACAGCAGGCATAACCAAAAATTCCATCAGTGTAAAGAAAAAACAGGATCTTAACAGTGATTACAGAGATTTTCACTTAAAATTCTCTTAGAAAGGCAATCTAATAATCTACACACTTCCAAAAGTTTACAATTACATACAAAATATTGTCAACTGCAATATTTGTCAGCAATGAATAGCCATTCGTAAGTAACTGATGAACACACATACTGGGCAGTATGTATATTAGTCTGTATTTTACTTAAGCATTTGAGTATATGCTACTCTTTGAAAATATACAAACATACACAAAGTTATACTTTCACAAAAATACACTAGAAAAACCACAAACTAAAGAAAATGAGTATAAGGCAAATGGCTAAGGGGTAGAAGAGGTAAATCAGAAATATACTGATTAATTAAACATGAGCTAGCCTGGCAAAGGGGCACATGCCTGTAATACCAACATTCTGAAGACAGAGACAGAAGGGTTATTATAGCTTTGCAGACCTTCTTTCAGTAGATCCAATGTGCATATTCAATTTCTAGGTTCCTAAAATACCACCTGATGTGTGCTCCCGAAGCTATCTCTCCTGCTCTTTCCCTCTCTCTCTATCTAATGATATATCACTAGTAGCTCAAGACTGACAGGCAACTTTTCTTCCCCCCTCAGCCTGGAGGGCACTGAGATTACAGTTGTACACTACCATGCCCCACGGAAAGATGAGGCTTTTTAAAAAGGGAAACAAGGGTCTGGAGAACTGGCTCAGCAGGTTAAGAGCACTTGTTGCTCTTGCTGAAAATTGGGATTCCATTCCCAGCACCCACATGGTGGTTCACAACCATTCTTCAAGTCCAGTTCTAGGGGATATAACGACACCCCACAGGTACCAAGACAAAAACAAACATGTAGACAAAACATTCACACACATTTAGAGCTAGTGTAGAGGAAGAAAGGAGGAACTATTCATCAGTTTATAAAATGCTCAGCACTGTGGCTGGGTGTGGGGGCACACACCTTTAATCCCAGCACTCTGGACCAGAAGCAGATGGTAAAGCTCTAAGTTAAGAGCCCAGCCAATTCTATGTAACCAGATCCTGGCCAGCCAGGGCTACAGAGTAAGACCAATATGTTTCTGAAAGAAAAAGGGAAGAGGTTGGGGGGTGGAGCAGGGATTAGTCACTAAAACCAAAGACAGGTAAGAACTCAAAAAGGCTATATACAAATATTTCAGAACTAGGGTTAGTTCATTAAAACAAATTATATAATATAAATTATTTTGGTCACCAAAGATAACTAAAAACTCACTTGGGACTAAAAAAGATGGCTCAGCAGGTAAGAGCCCATACTGCTCTTCTAGAGGATCAGAGTTCTGTTCCCAGCACTCACATAAAGCTTCTAAAAGTCCAGATCCAGGGAACAACAACTCTTCTGTCTCCACAGGTACTAGAGCTCGCAAAAGCACATACCCACACTGGTATTCATATAATTCTTTTGTAAATATTTAACATTTTCAAGTAACTATGATATATATCTGCTTGAAAAAGAAAGGGGCATATTCTCAGAAATGCCTAGGGCATAACAATGGGTGTATGCACTGCAGCTGTACTTCTGTTATCCCTTTAGCAAAAAAACTCAAATTCGCAAAAGCATAAACCATATGCACCCAAAAATGTTGCCTTTTTGAGACAGTAGATCCAGCACTAGCCTTGAACTCATATACCCCAGGCTCATTTCAAACTTGTAATCTGTGCTCAGCTGAGCCTCTCAAGTAGCTAGGACAGCCATATATCATTACATTCAGCTTCAAAAAAAATTAATTCTGGTCAGATAAGATACCTCAGCAGATAAAAGCACTTGCCACACAGCCTGAGCACCTGAGTTCAATCCCTCAGAGTGCAATAAGAAAACGGACTCGTATAAGCCGTCCTCTGACCTCCACCATGCATGCTGTGGCATTTGCATGCTATCCTAATTACGTGTTGTTCCTGAGCCTGTAAATTGGTTCAATAAGTACTTGCCACGAAGCATGAAGACCTCAGTTTGGTCCCTGGGAGCCACAGTGAAGAGAATCAAACCCACACGCTATCTCTGATCTCTACAAGGAGACTGAGGCACACACAAAGTACCCCCAAAATTTTTTTCAATGTTTAAAAATTCTATTCTTGGGCTTAGAGATGCCCAATGTAAAAAAATACTTTTAGGCGGGCTGGGAAGATGGCTCAATGGTGGACAGCACTTGCTTCTCTTGCAGAGGATCCAAGTTCAGATCCCATGTCAGGTGGCTCACAACCACCTGTAACTCCATCACCTCTGGTCTCTGCAGAGAGGTGCACACACACAGATGGAAATGAAACCGGGATTGGGATATCATGCTTTTCTCAGGTTGTCAGGAAGATAGGAGACACTGAGAACACATGTGCTTATAAACCGCAGCTCATGTACTTTCAAAACAAGAGGGCTTTGCTGGGAGAAACTGGCTCCCTCATGCAGTCGAAACATTTCACATATAATCTTAAAAACAAATTAAAAAAAAAAAATACTGGTCTAAGCTTCAAGATGCTCTTTCAACTGTTTTAATTAACATCTCCATCTGAGGGCAGAGCCTGTTGGGTGTGGTGACCAATATGAAGATTCAAAGAACCATTGTCATCTACCAGGACTACCTCAACTACATCTGAAAATACTATTCAAAAAGTGCCGCAAGAACATATCTGTGCACCTGTCTCCTTGCTTCAAGAACAAAACAAGCAGGCAGAGGCTGGAGGAGAATAAGCTCAGTGGTTAAAAGCACTGGCTACTCTTCGAAAGACCTGGGTTCTATTCCCAGCACCTATATAGCAGCTCACAACTGATTAACCCCAGTTTGGGGGATCTGATGCCCTCTTCCAGACTCCAAGGACATCAGACACATGTGGTACACAGACATACATGTAGGCAAAAAACCTATACACATAAAAAATAAATAGCACAAATTTTTAAAAGAACATGCAGGTAGTTGATAGCACGACAGGCAACTGTAGACCCCTGAGCAAAATAACACATTTCAACCAGTTCAAGATGATCAAGGCTCCTGGCATTAAGAAGCAATTCTAGCCAGGCGGTGGTGGCACAGGCCTTTAATCACAGCACTCTGGGAGGCAGAGCCAGGTGGATCTTTGTGAGTTTGAGGCCAGCCAGCCTTGTCTACAGAGTGAGTTCCAGAACAGCCAGAGCTGTTACACAGAGACTCTGTCTCGAAAAACAGATGGGGAGGAAAAAGAAATTATTCTGAGAGAACTATGGCTAACTCCCAAAACCAAAACACACACACATACATACACACACACACACACACACACAAATAGCAAGAGAAAAACTGACCCAAGAGAATTCCTCCTTTGGATCCCCTTCTACCCTCAAGAGTTCTTAACACCTTAGAAGCAAACTAGGCACAGTGAAACATGCCTTTAATCATAGCACTTATAAGGCCAAGGCAGGGAGACATCTGCCGGGTCTCCCTAATGAATGCCAGGCCAGTCAGGGGTCCAAGGTGAGTCCCTACCCCTGCTCCCAAACATACAGTAGGGAAACATGGTAGTGTAGACCTGTATCCTTGCACAGGGGCCTAAAGCAGTAAGGTTCCAGTTCCAGGCCAGCAAAGGCTAAAATCACAAGACAATCTCAAACAACAAAGGGGGAACGGGGCTGAGACTATAGCTGGAGATGGCACAGAGGTTACAGTTAAGAGCACTTGCAGCTCTTACAGAGAACTCAAGACTGGGTTCCCAACACCCACATCCAGCAGCTCACTTATAACTCCAGCTCCAGGGGATCTAACCCTTCTTCTGGTCATGAACATACATACAAACATACATATATACATAAATACATGCAGGCAAAACACTTCACATATAATCTTAAAAACAAAAAATATGATAGTGTTTGTAGTATGGGCCTATAATCCCAGCACTTGGGAGACAGTGTAGATCATTGCAACTTTGAAATCAGCCTGGTTTATATTGCAAATTCCAAGTTAGCCAGAGCTATATATAATGAGACTCAGTCTCAACAAAGAAAATGCACATGGTAGGCTGGGTATGAGATAGTTCAATTGTTAAAAGTGCGTGAGAACTTGAGTTTGAAATCTCCAGAATCCAAATTACAAGCCTGTGTTCAGTGCCTGTCTATAATCCTGGTGGACATAGGAGAATCCCAGAAGCTTGTGAGCCAGCTGGCCTGGCATATGCAGTGGGAAAACAACAAAGGAGACTGTCAAACAAGGTGGAAAGCGAGGACCAACACTTGGGACTGTCCTCTAACAGAAACACTAATGCCAAGGCCATCTGCATCTGCATTCACTCGCTCACAATGAATGTATGTGGTGTCTTCAGAGAATGCTTCCATCCCTCAACATCTCATGTAATTACATGATCACTCAAAAGCATTTAAAAAAAAGTTCCACACCTGTGTTTGAGACAGGCTCTCCCTCTGTACCTCCAGGTTGCTGTACAACCTGTCTGGACTCCCTGGTGATTGGATTACAGACATATACCATCACAGCCAACTAACTTTTCCCTACAGTTTATTATCTCATTAATTACAAACTTTAGGAACTGCATTGTAACAATGTAACAATAACAAGTATAACAAAATTAAACCATATCCTGGAAGTTAACTGAGTTTCCCAAAATGAAAGACTGAAGATTGCTTCCGTTTTTCTGAGATAGGATCCTACTATGGAGCCCAGACCAGCCTTTAACTCGTGATTCTCCTGCCCTGGCTTGAAATCTAATTATTGGTATTGTATGTGTGTATAGTCCATGACACAGCATACATGTGAAGATCAAAGGACAACTTTGTGGAGTTGGTTTTCTCCTTCCAACTTTACCCACAGAACCATGGGCCAGACTCCTAAAATACTTTTTTGTTTTTGTTTTTTCAAGACAGGGTTTCTCTATTGTAACTCTGGCTGTCCTGGAACTCACTCTGTAGACCAGGCTGGCCTCAAACTCACAGAGATCCCGAGTGCTGGGATTGAAGGCGTGCGCCCACGACTCTGATGAAATACATTTCTTAAATTTGCACTGTTCTACCCTTCAAAAGGTTGCTTTCAAATGTTAACACAGGGTCTCAGATTAATTATTACCTTTTCAAAGAACACTTTTCAATAAACACCCCTTTTATTTGCTTTGCTATATTCTTACAAATCTCCAAAAATTAATATAAAAACAGTATGCACAATGCAGAAGATCATTTTGGTCTTGAAACATGCTTAAGAACTGTGAGCCAGCCCAGTGTGGTGGCCAGCACCTCAGAGTTGGACCACAGTGAGATCAAGGCCATACCGTCTACAAGAGCTCCAGGTCAGCCAGTGTTATACAAAGTAAGACCCTGTCCTAAGGAAAAACAAAACAAAAAGCACACAATTGTAAGGCAAAAAGCATGGGCCAAGTGAAATGGTTCAGTGAGAAAAGGTTCTTTTCACCAAGCCTGGTAACTTGAGTTCTATGCTCAGGACCCGCCAGCTGATTAGAATTGACTCCTACAAGTAGTCTTCTGGCTTCCAAACCTTCATATATATGCATATACATAAATGTAATCAAAACTGTGAGCCAACAGAAATGCACTATTGGACTTCCTATATACAAAATCTTAACATAATATTCACTGGGAGATGGGAGTGATTGCACTGTATATGCTAGATCCCAGGTCCCATGCCCAGGACCATAAACAAACAAACAAACAAAAAACCCATTGGGATGTCACTTTAAAACAAAAAATGTATTCAGTCATTTAAGATGTGTTTCAGCTAATTTATGAGACAGGATCTTGTGGACCAAGGCCAAATACGTAGCTGAGGCTGGCCTTGAACTCCTGATGCTCCTGCATGAGCCTCAGTGCTGGGGTTATAGGCCTGAATCACTAGACCCAGTCTTTTGTCTAATTCTTCTGTATAAGTAAGAAGTTTTGTTTTGGGGGCTCAATGGCTAAGAGCTCTTGCAGAGAACCAGATTCAATACCCAACACCCATGTGGGACCACTCACATCTGTCCCTAGTAACTCCAATGCCTTCTACTGGCCTCATCTGGCACCTAAACGTACTTGGTGCACATACACACAAGAAGCCATACTGACATACACATATAATAAAAAAAAATTTTAAGTTTTGTTCTTTTATTAAAAACATACCAAAACAGAAGTGATAGCACACACCTGTAATTCAGCATCTGGGAAACTGGTGCACAAGGATGACAAGTCCAAGACTAGCCTATGCTTCATAATGAGTCCTTGTGTCAAAAAACAAAGGGCAAGGCATACAGCTCAGGGGTAGAGCATTTGTCTAGCATGTTTAAGCTCTTGTGTCCAAGCCCCAACACCCAATCCATACAGAGAAAGAGAGAAAGAGACAGACAGACCAAACAAAGCATTTCAAAGAGGTGTTACTAATTTTGAAGTGTCAAATGGGGGCAAATGCAATGCATCAGCGGGTATAGGTACTTGCCACCAACCCTTGATGTGGGTGGTCACACAAATACATTCACACAGCACATGGATGTTTAGAAACCATTTTGTAAAGAAACATAACAAGGTTAGGTTTCCTGGTGACGAATCAAGAAGTGTCTGTAAGTCATTGGTGCTAGTAACCAGTCATTTACTAAGCTGAGGCAGTAAGATTTTGAATTTGAGGCTACTGTGAACTACAACAGTAATAACCCTGTCTCAAAACAAAGTGCAGAACAGATGGCTCAGCAAGTCAAGAAAGCACTTGTTGCTCTTGCAGAGGACCTGGCTTTACCAGGACCTACAGGATGGCTCAAAACCATCCATATCCTCAGGTCCAGGTGAAAGAAAACCTAATTTCCAAGCAAGTCCCTCTCCCTGGGGGAAAAAAAAAAGAACACAACCATTCAGGCGAAGACACTGCTTACCACTTTAAAGTCCAGCTATCGCCAGCCTACTTCCCTGCAGACAGGACAATAATAATCTGTAGTGTCCTCACAGATCACTTAACCATTTATACCTCCGCCATTTTCACACATGGATCCCTACTCCTTTTCCAAGCAGAGGTCATAAGGGAAATGCTCGGTATTTTTTCTTTACCTAAAAAGGGGTAAATTTATTTACCTAATTATTGACTGTTTCTTATTAAGTCTCCATTGTAATCACAGGGGATCGAACGGCAGCAGCAACAACAACAAAAAATGGTAGGGAAACTTAAGTATTGTTACTCAGTTTTGGAGAAAGAAAAAAAAAAATCGGCTTTTTACTAAAGTTCCATTGAAACGCGACGTCTGAGGCCGGAGCTCACTGGTACAGGGCCTGCCTGGATTCGAGGGCCACGGAAAGAGGGAGTGTGACTTCTGATGGGATGACTCCAGGGGGAAGCTGACCTCTCATTCAAGTTTTATTTTACACACAACACCATCAAAAGCACTTTAAAAACAAAAAACAAAACAAAAAAACTACGAAGCACACTCCTCTTGCAAGCAATGTCCGCAAGCACAGGTGGGCGAACCATCAAAGCGGGCGTCGTGGCCAAAAGGTAATTGTTTAGCCTGAGGTCTTGAAACCTTTCCAAGACCCGCAGCAACTTCCAGACCTACCAAGTGCTCCCAAGGGAGGAATTTGCCGTGGGGGGGTGGGGGTCCCGAACCCGGAGAGCCGCCGCTACGGACGGCGCAGGGGCCGAGGTGACTGAGTAAATGGGGGGCCGACTCGCTACAAAGTGCGAGCGCCGGGGCGCGCGAGTGGAACAAAAAAAAAAAAAACCTGTGGCGAAAAGTAACACGGAAGTGCTCGCTCCCGCCCGCCCCTCCCACCGCCAACCACCAGAAAGCGGGGCGCTTGACAACGTGCAAGGGCGCCGGGGAGGGGGCAGCAGTCGGCGACAGCTCCGCGCCCGCCCGCCCGCCGAGGGCCTAGGCCGCGGGCGCCCGTGCCCACCGCCCCCATCCGGCAGCCCGGGAGGAAAGAGCAGTTGAGGAGCTCGTGCGCTGAAAGGAGGGCGCAGCCCGCGCGCGCGGCGAGGCGAGGCCAGGCCCTGGGACCCGAACTGCCGCCGCCGACGCCTCCAGCCTCGAAGTCTCCAGGCCCGGGCCGAGCAGCCCAGGGCCTCACCCGCGCCCGGCCCTGCGCGTCCGTCTCCGCTCTCCTGAGGAGCAAAGCCGCCCGCGTGCTGGCCGAGCCCATCCCCTCCCGCCTCGCTCCACGTCTCCGTCCCGGCTGCCCCTCGGTCCCGGCGCTCCGGGAAACGCTTCCAATGGTCCCGGATCCACCCCCGGGACCGCTCCCGCTCGTACCCGCGTCCCGAGGCCGACACCGCCAACCCGCGCCGCTCCCGACCCCAGCCCACCTCACCTCAGGCGGCTCCGGCGGCGCTGGACACAGGAAACTCCTGGGTCCTCGACTCCGGCTCTCCTCGACCCCCCTCTTCGGTTAACTCCGCTTGTTTCTCGACAAAATGGCGCCCGAGGTCGCGCGCTCACGTCGCGGCCTTTCCCCTCCCCGTTCCCATTTCATCATTCGCTGCCCGCCGCGGGAGGGATGGCCCTAGCGCCAGCCAATGGCCGCACGCTGTCCGCAACTGCGGCCCAATCACTGACAGGTACCCGCGGATTTAAACCAATCACACACTATCACTCGCAGAAGGCAAGGAAGAAACCAGGCTCCTGCTAGCAACTACCAATCCAGACTCCGGCTTCGTGGGCTTAGCCCAATTGCCGCTCACCAGCCGGGGTCGAGCCCTGGCGCCTGCGCACCGGGTGCGGGCCAATGGCTAGACGCTGGGAACTTCGATTTGGGGCTTCACAGACATCCGCCTTCGAGGTGTTCGACCTACGGGGACTGGCTGGTCACTGCCTCCGAGAGACAATAAATCTGCCCACTACTCTTAGAGGGTGATGGCGGCCCTCGTCTCCTTTCATTCCTCCTTCGAAATGTCACGACCCGAGAGGCTGCGCAGGTCCCCAGCGGAGGCATTGTCCGCCCCTCGGATCTCTTTAGCAAGGAACACCGGCCATCAGAAAGCATCAGACGCGGGCCAAAGCTGAGGTTCTTAGCATCCTGGGTTATGGAGTAGCACGCCCCGCCTATTCCTGTCGCAAAAAGCAACGTGATGTTTTCCATCACTGTCTGCGCCCTACGGGAGAAATGCATGCTGGAGAATGTAGTCTCCCAGATGCACACCTAGTCCTAGTTGTTTTAAAGTTTCCTCTCCGATTCTGCCTATTGAAGCCGGGACGCTTCGCAGAGATGTGGAAAACGAAGTTCCCCCCTTGCCCCTGGCTATGCTCTTAGATGCCAATGCCCTCTGCTCCTCGGAGAAAAGACCAAGTGTCCTATCTTGTAGGATTTTTGTTTGTTTGGGTTTTGAGACAGCTCAACTGTAGTCCAGCTAGCCTGGATCTCACTATGTAGCATAAATTGCCCTTGAGCTCCCTGCAACCTTCCCAAATACTGTGATAGTAGGTAGGCATGACATCCCACACCAGGGCTATTTGAACTTTAAAGAGATTTGTTTAAGGCATCTATTTTATGTGTATGGGTGTTTGCCTGCGTGTAAATCTGTACACCACGTGTCCCCAGAGGTCATTAGAGGGTGTAGGATCCTCTGGAAGTGGAGTTGCAGATGGTTGTGAGTCACCATGTGGGTGCTGGGAATCAAACCTAGATTTTCTGGAAGAGCAGCCAATGCTTGTAATCTCTGAGCCATCTTTCCAGCCCCTAGATTTAAAAAAAAAAAGTGCCTGAGTGTTTGCCTGCAACTATGTATATATGTTCACCATGTGGTTATGGCCTGGTGCCCAGGCAGGCATTGAATCCTTGGAACCGGCGGGAGAGCTGCAGTTGTAAGGTTGTAAGCTGCCCTTTGAGCGCTGGGAATACAGCCCACTCCTCTGCAAAAACACCAAGTGCTCTTAAACAATGAGCCATCTCTCTAGCTCCCAATTTGAACTTTTTAATACATATTTTCTTTGTGTGTTTTAGCAATGTGGGGGTTGTTTTGTTTTGTGGGTCTAGTTTTTTTTGTTGTTGTTGTTGTTTGTTTGTTTGTTAAAGAAAAAGAGGGACAAAGCTGAACATAATGATAGATGCTCTGTTACAGCACTCAAGAGACTGAGGATGAAGAGTTCTGGGCCATCCTGAATTAGTGAGAGACCGTTCTGAAGGGGGGGTGGGGGGGGCATACAAATCAACAACCCAAGGTCAACTCTAATTCTGCAACCAATTTAGTTTCCGGTGTAGATCCACTACCCCACCGCCAAACTGAAGATAATTAGAAATAAAGCCGAATTGATTTTCCCTGCTTCAGCCTATCTTTGCCAAGATGATGGTTTACTGATTTTAATTGAGGCTCCTACAAGAGACTCTTAAGCCCACTGCTGGTCTCTCCTCTGAGGCCATACCAGCATCATTACTAAAATGTGACAGCCAAGGGGACTGAGCCAAGATTTTCACAATTCCCTGGAGATCAAAGTCCTATGACTGTCTAGGCTGGGTGGCTCCTGACTTCACTAGAAAGCTGAGAAGAGCTTCATAAAGGGTATACTGAGAGGCACCTTTTAACTCAGCAATTACAGCTGTTTTCTTTCTAATGCATTTAAGAACAGGATGTTAACCGGAAGCTAAACTCACCTGGTCCCTTTTCAGCCTTCTTCCTGTCCTTCCTGTCCCAATTGCTATGCATCTCAGGCTCTGGAAGAATTATACAAAACTTTCACAAAATATCCTGAAGATAAAGTAAAGCAGAAAAACTTTGCGTTAAAAGTAAAAATTCAATTTAAAAAAAAAATAGTAATTTGGGAATGGAGGATTTAGATGTAAGGGTAAAGGATAATTTTTAATTTGGGAATTTTTATCATAAGAACTATTTTTTTTAAATCCTGAAAAGAGCCAGGCAGTGGTGGCACATGCCTTTAACCCCAGCACTCAGGATGCAGAGGCAGGTGGATCTCTGTGAGTTCGAGGCCAGCCTGGTCTACAGAGTGAGTTCCAGGACAGCCAGAGTTACAGTAACTTCCATTTGGGGCAGTTTTGACTGTACCTCAGGACTCCTTCCTATACCACTTCCCTGGGCCAAAGGGGTCTAAGAGACACTGCAAAAATCTCACAGAGCAATAAGGGAGCGGGCCTCAGGAACTCCCACTGCTGCCTGAGGAGCTATTGACAGTCGATGGCCGCTGGAGGAAGGAGAAAGTTTTCTTTAATGGTCTACTCCTGATAGGTTCATTATGCTCCAGTGGATGGCCCCTCCTAGGCAGCTCAAATTGGACTCAGTGGCTTATTAGAAATTAAAAAAAAAAAAAAAATTTAACAAGTTAAAAGTCCAGGCATAATGGCTCATGCCTTTAATCTCAGCACTCAGGGTTAATACAGGGTCCGACAGATCTCTGTGAGTTCAAGGCCAGCCTAGTCTACATAGTGGGTTCCAGGAGAGCCGGAGCTCTATGGTGGGACCCTGTCTCAAAGTGGAGTGGGGGGGAGGACAGAGTTGGGAGGGAATCTACGAGGTGGGAATGATTATGACCAAAATACACTGAATACATGTACGGAATCTTCAAGTCATTAAAATATGGGTTGTTTGTTTGTTTGTTTGTTTTAAAGGCCTCTGAAACATTCAGAAGCCCACTTCCTTCCTAGGCTATACCACTAACTTCCTGTGTTATACTGGGTGAGTTACTTCCCCCCCCCAGAGGGGATTCCTCTCGGAGCCTCACATATGCCAGTCACATGGCCTGGTTCATGTTTTCTTTGCTTCATAGCTGTGCTATGTTGCTCAGGCTGAACTCAAAATTCTTATTTCTGCCTCAGTTCCCCAAGTCCTGGGAGTCCAGGCAGAAAGTACCACACTGGGATTGCGTATTTTTTTTTTTTGTGATACAAAATGTATATCGCAAATATATGCAAAATGTATACAAAAATGACAAAAATGTGACAGCCAAGATCTGTATCACTGAGCTCCGCCACCAACTGCGTTTTTGTTTTTAATCGGCCAACTTTTTCTAAAAGTACAATGTAATTTCATTCACACCTTGAGGCCCAGTAAGGTAGGGGCTGAGTTATTCGCCACATTTTCTGGATCATAAAACTGAGGCTTGTGGAAGAGCTCCTGCCCAGTATGCGAGCAACAGCAAACTGAAACTTGATTTTTGTTTGCCAATTTTTTTTAAAAATTTTTTTTCAGAGCAGAGGACTGAAGCCGTGGCCTTTGATTGCTAGTAACATGCTCTACCTCTGAGTTAAATCCCCAACCTCTTTAAATATCTTTTTTTAAAGACTTAATTTTATTTTGTATTTGTGAGTGTTGTGCCTTCATGTATGGTTGTGTACCATGCATGCCTGGTCCCCACAGAGCCAGAATAGAGTTCTCCTGGGCATCAGAAGAAGGTATCAGATACTGCAAGCCAGATCTGGGGTTATTCTGTGTGGGGGATGGGAACCCAGGGCTCTCCAAGAGCAGCAAGTGCTTTAACCTGCTGAGCCATCTCTCCAGGTCCTGTTTGTTTGGTTTTCTTTCTTTTTGGTTGTTGTTGCTTTGTTTTGTTGTTGTTTTGTTTTTAAATACAGTCACATGAGCTAGGCGGTGATGGTGCGGGCAGGACTCTGTGAATTTGAGGCCAGCCTGTTTGGTCTACAGAGTGAGTTCCAGGACAGCCAGAATTACAACCAAACAAAAGGTGGTTGTGCTCTGTGACTGAGGTTGGCCATGAACTCTTGATAGTCCTTTCTCCCTCCCCCATCCCCACCCCCACCCCCCTGCCGCCCCCAAATGCTAGGGTTATAGGCAAGCGCCACTGCACCCAGCAACAAACTGAAATGTAAAAAGGTTAAATTCTTGTCCAAAATCACAGGCTTTGGTTTCATTGCAGATTTGCCGAAGCACGTTACGGCTGAGCTGCGAACTCAGCGCCAAGTCATGTTTTGGACGCCTTGCTGACTGAGGGACCAACTGTAATGTGCAATGATCCATGGCCTGTAACTGAACAGAAAGTTCCTAAATTAGAAAAAGTGAGAGGGGGTGGGTGGGGCATGAAGCTCAATTTGTCTGTTTGTGAAGTTTGAGTTTAACCCTCAACACACAGACACACACACACACACACACCACACACACACATACACACATACCACACACAATACACACACATACACACACATACACACACATACACACACACCATACACACACACACACACACACCACACACTATACACACACATACACACATACCACACACCATACACACACATACACGCACACACACATATACACACACCACACACCATACACACACATACACACATACCACACACACATATACACGGTAAGCGTAGGGAGGAGGGTATCAGTGAGACAGCTTGAAAAGATTGCTCTGAAGCTGGCTTGGGCATAGACACCTGTGACCCCAGCACTGAGGAAAGAGGATGGAGAGTTGGAAGCTGCCTTAGCCTGGGCTATATTGTTAAGACCCTGCCTCAAAAAATATAGACAGACAGACAGACAGACAGATGAGTGTGTAAGAAGAAACTACTGTTCTGCGCTTTTTCTGGGTGACTTTATGTCCAAATTCTTAAACTCTGCTGTGATGTGAAATAAGGATTGGTACCCCTACCAGAGGCACTGTGGGGTGGAGACAGGGCAGACTGGAGCCACAGTAGAGGAAAGTGATCAGACTTCAGCAATTGATGAAGAGACAGTGAAAGATGAGAGAGAAAAGATGCAGGTCCCTTTATGCAGCCCACCTTGGCCTGGGGCTCGCTGTGTAGCCCAGGTTGGCCTTGAATGAGAAGTCTTCCTGCCTCAGCCTCCTAAGTGCTAGTATTGCAGGCAGAGGCCAGCATGCCCCACTGAAGTGAAGGATCTTACAGCCGCCTTCCGCCAATGAACCTAGGGGCAGACTGAGACAGTATGATCGCTGTTCTAGGTTGTCAATGTGACTACATCTGGAATTATTTAAAACCCAAGTGGCTGGGTACACCTGTGAGGGCTTTTATTTTTTATTTTTTGTCTTTAATTAAATCCTTTGAAGTGGGAAGACCCACTTTTAATTCAGATCTTTTGAGGTGGGACCTCACCTGCTGAGAGCCTATATAAAGGACTTGAAAGAAAGAGCTTGCTTTCTTTGCCTGCTTGCTGGCAAGTCCATTTCTTCACTGGCATTAGAGCCTACTTCTTAGTCATTTGTGTGTGTGTGTGTGTGTGTGTGTGTACACATGAGGAAGGAGCCTCAGTTGAGAAAATGTCTCCATAAGATCCAGCTGTAAGGCATTTTCTTAATTATCAGTGGGGGAGGGCCCAGCCCACTGTGGGTGGTGCCATCCCTAGGCTAGTAGTCCTGGGGCCTATAAGAAAGCAGGCTGACCTCCAGACAGATACCTCCTTCTTTCCTTTTTACTGCCATGCCGCCCAGACTGAGAAAGATCTGAAACCTCTGGGGTCACCTGAGAGCCAGGGCTGCATCGATAAACACCCAAGCATCCAGGAAGCCATGGGGATGCTGGAGGCACACATCACCACAGGGTCAACCTCCACAAATATCATCCGGGTTACGAGTTGAGAAAGTTGATGTGGGCATTATTACTTAGAGTACACAGAGCTTCTGCCCAACTGCCAACCTGGATAAACTGTGGACGTTAGTTATTGAGCAGACACGGGTTAATGCTGCAAAAAAGCAAGAGTGGAGCTGCTCCCATCCTTGATGTTGTGCAATCTGCCTAATACAGATTTCTGGGAAGGGAAAGCTCCCTAAGCAGCCTGTCACCGTGAAGGCCACATGTTCTTTAGCAGAGGAGCTGAACAGAAGATTAAGGGAGTTGGAGGTGCCTGTGTCCTGGTGGCTTGAAGCCACCCAGGAGGTTCATTAAATGCTAATACTTTCAAAAAAGAAAGAAAGGAAAAGAAACCAAAGTTGGCTGAGCAAGACAGAGCATTCCTCCAGGCTCCTGCCCTGCTTCAGTCCTGTCCTGACTTCTTTTGGAGATAAACACTACCCCTTTTCTCCCCAACTTGCTTTTCAGTCATGGTGTTTTGTTGCAGCAATGGAAACCCTAACTAAGACAGTGAAGGAGATAAACAGATTTTAATTATTTGTTCTAAACACAAGTTTTACAGTGTTTGATAGAAAAGACTAATGCTGAATATTTCTTAAAAACATGCTACCTCAAAATAGCAGAAAACAAAACAACAAACAGTAACAATGGGGCTGCAGAAGTGGCTCAGTGGCACTGGCTGCTTTTCCAGAGGTCCCAGTTCTATGCCCAGCACCCACATGGTGGGTCACAACTGTCTGCAACTCCAGTTCCAGAGGATCCGCACCCTTTTCTGGCCTCTATGGCCACCAGGCATGCAAGTCATGCACAGACATACATGAAGGTAAAACTCCCATATACAATAAAATAAAATATGGAAAATACCTTTAATAATAATAAAACACCTACCCCAACCAAATACACACACATAAAAACTAACCTAATCATCCAATACTGGAGTTTGCAGGAATCTACTGTGCTCTCTCCCTCTCTTTCTCTCTCTCCCTCTCTTTCTTTCTCTCTCTCTCTCTCTCTCTTCTCGAGATAAGATCTCATATAATCCAGGCTAGCCTCAGTGTTGCTATGTAACCAAGGATGACCTTGAATTTTTGATCCTCCTGTGCCAACCTTAAGTGAAGAAATACAGGGACGTGGTGACACACCCACAGCCGGTTTATGCTCTGCTGCGGACAGAGCCCAGGCCTTCCTGCATGGCAGGCAAGCCCCTCTACCAACTGAACTTCACCCTTAGCCCAGGAATCTCTTTTGTAATGAAATCAAAGCCAGTTCTTTCAGGGAGCTTCCAGACAGATTCCTGTTCATTAGTGTTCAGATATGCACAGTTTGGGGGTGGTTAGAGAGGAGCTCCATGACAGCAAGAGGAGTTGGGGATAGCCTCATCTCTCCCCGAAGAGTGAATGTTCTCTCTGACACTGAGAAGGCCCGTCCCCTACCTGTTGGGCCAAGACGTTTGGAGCACAGTGGAAGTGGCTGAGACAGGGGCGGCTTCACCTCCACTAAGCTTCCCCTCCGGAGGCCCCAGGTGATATACATTGCTGAGATTGGTGCTCCCTCTTCCCCTAGACCTCTTCCCTCTCCTTCCCTCATCCCTTCTCTTCCTACAAAGAACAAGAGGAAGTACTAAAACTGACTCCAGCCATATTTACTACTATGTTTCTATTGTTATTCAAAACTGCTATGATACAATTACAAAGCCCTATGAGGGGCTGGAGCATGGAGAGATGGCCCAACAGACGAAGTGCCTCCTGCCCCAGTATAAGGACCTGAATGTGGATCCTCCACACCCACGTCAAGGCTAGGTGCGGCACGCTCCTGTACATTTTTATTCGTGTTGTGTACATGAGGACGGGGTGCATGCTCTGGTGCACATGGGAAGGTCAGAGGACAGCGTCGGTTCTGTTCTCACACCGCACGGGTCCTGGGGATCAAATTCGGGATCATCAGGCTCGGCCGCAAGTACCTTTCCCCACTGAGCCCTCTCGCCCGCCCTGTTTCTTATTTCATAATCAAAAAGGGAAATGAACTCCGGTGGGAGTGTCTCTGTAATGTCATATCCATAAATGTCATGGACGAAATGTGAAATGTTGCTTCATTTTGTAAACGCCAGCTTATCGTACGATAGGAGGACATCTTACGTCTTTAATCAGGGAGTGAGGTGCTGTGAGATGACTCAGCAAGATGACTTACAGCAAGCGAGGCTCCGTTGGACAATCCTGGTGGCCCGAGTTTGATCCTTGGAACCTATGGAAAGATGAAGAGAATCCTCCACACAAGTTGTCCTCTGACCTCCACGGGCATGCTGGGACGCGTGCACACCCTCCCCCTACTTATCAAATGCACGCAATAATGATCAATAAAGTAGGAGCAGGAGGGATGGCTCAGGGGTCAAGGGCACTGACTGCTCTTCCAGAGGATCTGAGTTCTGCTCCCAGCACCTGTATCGGATGGCTCACAACTAACTGCCTACAACTCTGGAGCACATATCTTAAACATTCTACTAGGCTGATTGACTAATAGTGGAGAGCTAGAATGTTACAGGCAGGGAGCCAAAACTTGATCTTCTATAGTCATTTATAGCTCACTTCCTATAACATTATATATATATATATATATATATATATATATATATATATATATATATATATATATATATATAAAACTACAGTACTATAGTACACAATTATACACAAAGGCAAAACAGCCATACACACAAAAATAAATTAATTAAAACATTTAAATACCTGGTCTCTACCTTCTTTATCTTTATTTTTTGACAAAGACTTACCATATAGCTATATAGCTGATCTGAAACTTGCTGTGTAAGCCAGGGTGGCCTTGAATTCACAGAGATCTGCCTATCTCTGCTTCCCAAGTAACAGGATTAAAGGAATGTGTCACCATGCATGGTCCTGCCTTTACTTCTTTACGCCATTCAGTGTCACACAGTATTCTTGTTTATTCTAACTTATGTATAATACTTCTATCATATGTCATATGTAAATGTTATCTCAGATTCAGAGACTGGAAAAAAGAAATCAAACTTGCACCATGTACATTTGACACTATGATCCAAGAATCTCTTCCTTTCTGGCTTGTCCAACAGTTCCCCTCTCCTGAAGACAGCTTGGCAACCCACTCAGCCTCCTCTACACCAGATCCCAGGAATGAGCCTTTCTAACACTGCGGACATGAAATGATGCTTGGCTTCCATGTGCACAAATTGTGGTGCTTGGCCAACTGGGGACCTGAGCAGGCTAGAGGGGAAAAGCCACACACACATTAAATGTTTGATGAGGCTGACTGATAGTGGAGAGCTGCAGTGTTATAAACTGAGGGCCAAAATTATCTTGGACTGTCTTTTATCTCCCACCTCTGCATGTGACCTAAAATCCTCGAGATTTTTACTAAACCCTTTTGGAATGTACAAACATACCTCTAGATCCCACTAGCTCAAAGGGTAAGAATGTCATCAGATAACACCTGAGGCCTAGAGCAGAGATTTCCCTGCTTGCTGCAATCTACCTACCTGATGTTCCCACCAACGTATTCAAAAAGTGTTTCACTACATAGTTCTCATGAAACTGTTACCACTTGGAACATGGTGTTTGAGATAACCTGAATCCCTGTTCTTAGACCATCATCGTTCATATTTGGCTCCAGAATAAACTATCTCTTTTCCCTTGAAGGTGAGTGCTATTTTACTGTTGTCGTTGTTTTGTTCTGTTTAATAGCTGGGAAGTAGTGGCGCACGCCTTTAATCCCAGCAGTCCGGAGGCAGAGGCAGGTGGATCTCTGTGAGTTTGAGGCCAGCTTAGTCTACAGAGTCAGTTCCAGGACAATCAGAGCTACATAGTCTGGGCATGAGACCTTGACTTTGAAACTACACACACACAAGCAAAAAAAAAAAAAGACGAGAATCACTTTAGCAATTCTCCCCACTAATTAAGTGACCACAAATTAAGTCAACAGCTCCCCTCCTCTTCATGGTAAGTTACTTGACTCATGAATAAATTCAAAGTAGAGACCAGCAGTAGCCTTTCTTTCGAAGCTTAAAATTCTTAACCTTCGAACAAGAACCACCAGATGGTCATGTCCTGTGGTCAGGAAATGGCCAGCTGCATGGGACTAGACCTCCCCTGCATTTAAGGGGAGTCTGGCTTTGTTCTCTTTACTGAGAACTTACACTGCCCCAGTTTCTGTTTTTGTTTTTTGAGACAGGGTTTCTTTGCTGTAACTCTGGATGTTCTAGAACTCACTCTGTAGACCAGGCCGGCCTTAAACTCCCAGAGATCTGCCTGCTTCTGCTTCCTAGTACTGGGATTAAAGGCCTGCGCCACCACTGCCCAGCTAACTGCCCCAGTTCTTGAAGCTGGCATCTTGCCTGCTTTCAACTACCTAGTGGGCAGGAGTGGAGGTGTTTGCAGGATCCGATAGCTCAGAACTTCAGCTAGAGCCACAGAGCTGAGTGTACCTGCTGTTCCCTCCCACTGTAGAGGAAAGACACTTTAGGCTGACAGATGGAAAGAGATCTGCATGAGGTTACATAGCAAACAGGTGTTTAGACTAACGGAGTGGTTCTTTTCCTGAGCACCTACACCCTTTTAAAGACAGGGAAGCAGTGCAGAGAAGGAAGGCTCACAGGTTTCAGGGTTTGGTCTGGAGAAACTCCTGTCCTTTTTCACTACACTGTGTGAAGTTATGGTTAACAGCTGGCAGCCAGAATCCCTGCAAAGTAGCAAAGCTCAGCCAAACTAGAGTGTCAATTCCTTTTGAAACAAAAGGGAAGCCAGGCATGGTGGCACACGCCTTTGATCCCAGCAATGGGGAGGCAGAAGTGGATCTCTGTGCGTTGGAGGCCAGCCTGGTCTACATAGTGAGTTCCAGGCCAGCCAGGGCTACAAAGACCCTGTCTTTAAAAAAAAAAAAAAAAAAAAAGGACAAAGAAAGAAAAGAAAATGAAAGGGTGAAAGGGTCAGGTGGCTGGAGATGTAGTTCATTGGTATAGAGTTTGCCTAACATGTGCTGTGATGCCCTGGGTCCAACCTCCAGCACAACAAATCAAAACAAGGAAGGAAATGTTGTAGCATGGTGGTAAAGCACTTGTGGCACATTGCAGACTCCCAGTCTCATCCCTAGCAACAAAGAGAGTGTGTGAGAGAGAGTGGGAATGAGAGGGGTGGTGTGGGGAATGAACGCACAAGAGAGCGGATTCTGTATCAGAGCGCCTTGCCTTAGTAGGTAAGTCCGGAGATGTGTTCCGGCAGCCACACCCGCTGTGAACACACCCTGGTCCGGACCTGGTGCCTGGGGTTTTCCCACACTGAGTTCACTTAATCTGCCCAGGCTACCTGTCAGATGCTTTCCTCTTTGCAAATGTAGAAATTCAGATTTGGGAGATAAGTGCTTTTCCTGTAGCTTACGAAACGCCCTTGGAGCTCGGGGATCCGCTGAGATAACACACGGAAGTATTCCACTGCACCAGGTGCACCGTGAGTGCTCCGGAAAGGCCGGTTTCATAAGATGCCACAGACTGGGAATGGCAAAACCCCCAAGACTCAAATTCAAACCTGTCCAATTCAAGTTCTCTTCTATATGCATATCTTATTTATATTACAACTGAATTTTTGTGCAACTTTCAATATTCAAAAGAGACAAAAAAAAAAAAATCTGGGCTGGTCAGTTTACTCAGCAGACTAAGGAGCTTGCTGCCAAACCTGCCAACTAGAGTTTGATTTCCAGAACCCACATGATGAACCAACTTCTGTGAATTGCCTTCTGACCTCCACATACGTGCCATGGCACACAATGAAAAATACTTTTTAAATGTTTAAAAAGAACTGGGTGGTGGTGGTGATGCGTGCCTTTAATACCAGCACTCGGGAGGGAGGCAGAGTCAGGAGGATCTCTGTGAGTTTGGGGCCAGCCTGGTCTACAGAGTGAGTTCCAGGGAAGCCAGAGTTACAACAGAGAAACCCTGTCTCGAAAAACCAAAAATAAATATAAATAAATAATAAAAATTTAAATGGAAAAAAGCAATTACCCCCCGAACATGTAGAGCTGGACATGGTGGCACGTGCCTGTGTTCTGTAAGAGAGAGAGAGAGACATCAGACAGATAGTAAGACATCATCAGATCAGGAGTTTGCAACATCCAGCAGAAATTATCTGGGGAAGTTGAGGCTGTCAGCTGGAGTCCACAATCGAGCTGTCTTTCCATAGATGAGCTCCCCATGGCTGGACTTCCAGTTTCCCATTCCCATTGCTGAGATTTATTTTACATCATGAGACAAACAATAATAATAACTTCCTTTGGAAATTATTTAGCGTCTAGCTGTTCTCAAGGACACTGTGTTTTTACTCCTGGCTGTTTACTGTTCTCTTTCCTCCCTATAACAGAGGTAATGGAGCCCATCCAATCCCTAGACAGCGGCCTTGAAGGACATTTTGAGACAAACTAGCTTGGGTCTGAAATGGGGAGGACAACCCACTGGAGAGCCAGCTTCTCAGTGAGCTCAAATAGGATATGACGATTTACTGATATAATGCACATTACAGCCTGTTGTCGCTGCACTCAGGAAGCCAGAGCAGGAAGATCACTGCAAATCTGAGCCCAGACTGGTTGCACAGTAAGTTGGAAACCAGCTTGGGTCTCATATTAAGACTTTAGTCTGTGAAGCAATTTCCTAGGCATATTCTCGCTCTAGCCCCCTGCCTGCACTGTCTCTGGACTGAAGCTTAAACAGGAGGTTGACACAGAATAGGTGCTTGTGGAAGAAAGAAAGAAAAGAAAGGAGGTATGCTGCTGTTTTCTCTGTCTATCCCCACCCCCCTTTCTCTTCTTTCCTCGGAGCATGGCTAAGCTATCAGCCACCAGCCAGCTCAGCCCTCAGGAAGGAAAGTGCAGGGTGTGGGTCAACACATCCTGGTTGTTCCCAGTCAGAGGACTAAGAGTCAATGAGAGCGAATAAGGAAAGGTTGTCAGAGGAGCATATCTCTCCTTTATTAGAGAAAGGGTGGTTACATTTATAGGGTACAGGCGGGGGAACATCTTTGGTACCCAGGGATGGTAGCCATTGGTTAAGACAAGGATACTGGAGTAGCCTCATTTGCATGTGGAGCTCAAGTCTAAGCATCAAGGTCTTGCAAGGGCACCTTCTGCATAAGGTGTGGTCTCACAGTGAAAACGAGGAAGACACCTTATCAGTAAATGGACTCATCCCTAGGCTTCCAGCTACATCACAGATAAGCACCAACCAAGCCACATTCCTTTGCTAATGACCTTCTGAGTAGCAGGCAATATTTAATATTTAGCTGGGTTCTAGCCAGGGCTAAAAGTGAGGAGCACCTGAACTCCTACCACTCTCAAGATGAGAAAATCCAGGGTTCAAGGCCAACTTCTACTCACTCTCAGCTCTAGGACAGCCCCACAGGAGGGAGGGTGGAGGAAGGTAGAAATGAGGGAAGAAGGAAAGACAGAAGTCCTACCCCTAAGGTAAATCTCTGCCAAACCTTACTGAAATCAGTAAGATTCAGTTATAGTCCTGAAGAATAGATTCTTTGTCAAGAAGAAAAAACTTCTTTTGGAATTATGAATTTTAGGGTTAAGGATGTAGATTAATTGCTAATGTTGCCTAGCAACCATGAATCCCTGAGTTTGACCTCCAGCACCACATAAACCAGGTATGGTGTTGCATTCCTGCAATCCTAGGACTCAGGAGGTAGAGAGAACAGGACCAGAAGTTCAAGGCCAAGGTTATCCTTTGGCTTCTTAACATGAGACCCTGCCAAAAAAAATGGTTGATTTAAAACATGATACATTATATTTTCAGATATGGAAATATTAGCGTTACCAGGACAGATCTTGGCTCCTCATCACTCAAAATCCAATATCGGGGACCAAAAGAATTGGTAGGAAAGAATCAGATTTATTCAAGGGCTCATAGAAGCTGAGTCTATAGACTTCAAAGACCCGTCTTGGGAGCTTTGAGGCACAAAGCGCTTTGACCATGAGGTAAAGGAAGGGCGGAGTGGGAAGGTGGCTGCTGAGCCGCTTTCCACTCCCTGTATTTCCGCCCATTCCCAACTCTACTCCATTCTCTCTCTCTCTTTTTTCCTCCTTCCTATTCATTTGAGTATTCATCTAGAAATTTTTTATTTATTTATTTACTTATTTGTTTATTTATGTGAGAGAGGCGTATTTGTGCCATAGTGCAGCTGTGGGTGTCAGAGAACCACCTGTAGAAGTCAATTAGCTCCCATTATCTGGAGGGATCCGGGGATCAGACTCCGATCACCGGCTTGGCAGCAGCAAAGTGCCTTTGTCTGCTGGCTAGCTCGACAGCCTCTGCTTGCTTATTTTGAGATAAGGTTGTACTAATTACCCTAGGCTGACCTAGAACTCAGTATGTTGTATGCAGTGATCTGCACAGCTTTGGTGATAGACCTGCGTAGCCACACCATCTCTCCAGAGGTTCTTTGTGACAGACATACCCATAAAGCCAGGGAATATGTTGTCCACAGGCTCCTGTTTGTTTGTACTTTCTCCAGGCTGTGGCACCATTTTGAAGGTGGTAGCACCTTCAGGAAGTGAGTCGTTAGGGGTAGGATCTCTGAAGACTTCACCTCTGATTTGTTCTGACCCGCTGTTCTACTTGCTGCCTGTTGTCATGGAAACAAGCTGCAGCCTCAGACTCCTGCTGTCAGATGGAGTTATTGTTTTGGTTTTGTCTTCCCAGCCTTGATAGACTGAAAATCCTTCTAAAGCCATGAGCCAGGCTGGCGAGACAGTTGTGGATAAAAGCCCTAGCCACGCAAGCCTGGCCACTTGAGTTTGATCCTGGGAACCCACACAGTAGAGGCACTGAACCAATAACCACAGGTTGTCCTCTGACCTCCTCTGACATATGCTGTGGTACACACATTCCCCCCATAATAACAATAAATAAAAATTAAAAACTTCCTGAGCCCAAATGAAAAGTTCCTTCTTTATGTTATTCTCTCGGGCATTTTGTCATAGCAAGAGAAAATTAATTAAGATAAGGGGCATTCCAAAGGCCAGTGGACATTCAGGTTGTTCTTGTTTGGTGTGTGTGTGTGTGCGCATGTGTGTGAGCACACAAACTCATGCACAAGTCTTGGGATCTAGCTAAGGACCATGCAAGGCAAGAGCTCTGTTGTTGAACGACATCCCCACTCTAGGTTCTGCAAGTCTAAAGGGATATTGAGACAGGTTCCCAAGTCCTGGAATCAAAGGCATGCCCCACCACACTCATGAAGAGAGCATAGGAGAAGCCATTGGTGACCTCAATTGCTGCAAGGGACCCCAGTATTTTGGAGATGCCAGGACCATGGGACAGCTCCAAGAACGTCATCCGCAGTGGAGTGGATCCTGCCAGAGCTTGGAAGACAAGCCATGTGTGCTGCAGAGGGCAGAGCTGGAGAACTGTGTCAAGCTCTTTGGAGGAACCCAGAAGATCATGAGTGAATTCCAGATAATTGGGCATCTATGGGAAGCTTCCATAAAACTCCTAATCTAAAAGGATAGAGTTTGTATTATCAAACACCTGGAGGATTACGGACCAAAAGACGTCTTGTCCTGTGCATCTCTTTACCTGTGTCCTCTGTACTCTGCTTTAAAACTAACCAGCAGATATAAGTAAAATGTTTCTGAATTGCCTTAACAACATTGTAGCAAATTAATTCAACTCTAAGAAGGGAGCTCTAGATAATAGTTGATCCATTCAGAAGCACAGACACAACAACCAGGAATCCCATTTGGCCCTGGAAGTGGAGGGACAGTCTGATTGGGTTGAGCCTCATCTTCTGGGATCTGATGCTATTACCTTCGTGTTGATAAAGTCAGAACTGAATTGGATTAGAGTACACCCAGCTAGTGCCTACAGTGGAACTGAGTGCTTACTTGGTATCAATATAACATCTGGTGTCCTTGTGAGAATAGAGAAAGAAGAAGTTGTTTCTTCCCTACAGTCTCAGAACAGATTAGAAGACTAACTAACATTAATTGGGTATTCGATTAAGCAGAACAGTGGTTATTTGAGGTCCAGAATCCAGCATTAACCCTTAACACAGCAGTCAGAAGATTGCCTTATACTAAATATTGGTGCCCCAGGGGCCTGGCCCAAAAGAAGGTCTTCTCTTTTGGCCTCTGTTAACTCTGAGCAGTCAGAAAAGAGGGCAAGGTGTTGAACCTATGAACTGCCAAAGTTCTGGTGAGGCCAAGGGACCCATCGTCTCACAGCCCTGGCTTGTGTTTATGGTCTGTCCCATTCCCTTTCTTGACCTGAGCTCTGAACAGAGGCTGGTGGGACAACTGGCTTGGCCTCTGCTCCTCTAGATGTTTTTCAGAGACCAAAAGCCGATGCTCAGTTGCAGGGAAAGGAAGGAGTAAACAGCAATTGGTTGATCTGGTTTAAGTTTAGTTGCAGGTTTCCAAGATTCCAATGTTCTCAGGAACCAGGCGGGGCATGTTCCTGTGAAAAGCTTCTGGGTTGGAACTGTAGTGACCCAGAGAGTCAGAATCCATCCAGCTCTTGATAGAACCAGCCGCCAGACATTTAAATTTTTCAAAGATGCCAGACAACCTGATGTTTATGTAATCATTCTTAGTTGTTTTTTGCTTGGTTATTTTTGTTTGTTTCTCTTCTTTCTCTATTTGTTTGTTGTTTTGCTTTTTTTTTTTTTTTTTTTTTGAGACTCACTATGTAGCCCTGGCTGTCCTGGAACTCATTATGTAGACCAGGCTGGTCTCAAACTTACAGAGCTCTGTCTGCCTCTGAGTGCCTAGTACTGGAATGTGTAACCGCATCTGACTTGGTTTTTCAGTTTTTGAGGACAAGATCATGCTATATAGCCCAGGCTGGTTTTGAACTCATAATCATCTTGCCTTGGTCTCCCATGTGCTGGGATGACTCCTTGGTTTTTAATTTTCTTTTTTTTTTTCTTCATATTGGTCTCACTGTATAAGCCAGGCTGACCTTAAACACCTGGACTTGGGAGGCCCTTCCGCCTTAGCCTCCTGAGTACCCGGGCAAAGCCTTTTCATTTTCCAATGCTTCTTTATCACCCTCCCCTTCCACTTCTTCTTAGTTGTTCTTTTCAAAATGCAAGTGCGGGAGGGCTTCTATGTCCAACGCTGAGAGCAGACACTGACGACAATAGAATCTGCCAGAACTAGGAGGACAACACAAGTTCCAGTGGCGTCACTGACTGCAGAGGCCAAGAGACAGTTTTAATAAGGTGTCAGAGTGTTGGAAAATACTAGGCTCTTGCCTTTCAATGACTGTCTTAGCCTGTTCCCTAATCATATCCTTCTTTCAGTTCTTTAAGGGAAGTTCGGTATGTCTGACGGCCCCTCAGCTGTCTAGTGTCTTGAAAAGTAGCCACTTGTGGAATGTGGGCTGCATGCATCTTATCTCCCACATGTAGGCTAGCGAGAGTTGCAGCCCAGCAGATCTGTAGAAGACCCAGATGATCAAAGTGTCTGTGTCTTTTCCCAGGGCTGGAGTCTGGTTTTTGTTTTGGTCAGCATTTCTGGCTAGGGCCCTTCCAGGTGTGACCTTGTCCTGTAACTCGGGACTAGGGAGTGTTTGGGAAGGGAGGTTTTGTGTACTTCCAGCTAACTTTGGTGGGGAGCTAATCTCTAAAAGATAGACTCCAGGGGACAGCTAATCCTTGAGAGATAGATGGAGGAGAAACTTCTGAGAACAGGGTCTTAGCAGGGGTGGGACGATTCTATGTATTTTCAGAAGGAGCTGTGGAATCTCACCATCTTATTTCACTGAAGAGGGACGTTCCCAGGGTCACAGAGGTCAGTGCTGGATCAGCACCGGGAGCGAGGGTCTGTCCAGAGAGAACTTTGGTCCCAGTGGTCCGATTAGAGGAAGATCTGCTGCAAAGATTGGAGAGCCTTCTGTGGACGTCCCTGGCAGTGGGGTGTGGAGCTGCTTCCCTTCATGAAAACACCACTCCATTCCCACAGAATACTTACCCATCTGCTCTGTGTAGCACTGATTCAGTTCTTGGGGGGATCCTAGGACACTTTTGGGATTTGATTTGGGGAATGTGTGTGTGTGTGTGTGTGTGTGTGTATGTATGTGTGTGTGTGTGTGTGTAAGTACACCAGGGCACTCACATGTATACTGCTGGAAACTGAACCCAGTGCATCATGGTGTAAGCTAAGGAGCCACTCTACCACTGAGCTAACTCTCAGCCCCCTTTCTTCCTCACCTCTCTCTATACATTTATTAAATTTTGCTCTATGTGTATGGGTGTTTTGCCTGCTCGTATGTCTCTGCACCCCATGTATGCCTGGTGCCGAGGGAAGCCAGTAGAGGGTATTATATCCCCTGGGACTGCAGTTCCAGATGATTGTGAGTTACCACGTAAGTGCTGGGAACCAAATCCAGGTCCTCTGAAAGAGCAGCAAGTCCTCTTAAACGTGACACCATCTCTCTAGCCCCTTCCTTTCCTTCTTTTGAGGGAGTCTCATTCCCTAGTTGAGCACAGTTCCCAGAGCAAGGGGAGTCTGGCAGAAATTAGAGAGCAAAGTGTCCTTTTGCCTGGAAAATGGCTCTGTGAGTTCAACGATGACAATTCATTATTTGTCTACAACTGGGAGTTGTGATCCTCAGAGACTGCAGAGAGCCCTCTGATGACAGCCACTTCTACCTGTAAGGATCTAAGGAGCCAAAGCTCCCCTGGAGACTCCCACCACAGACCCGCCTGTTTCCCTCTTGAGTCTTTTCCCATGACCACAGTTCAAGGCACTTTTTCATATCAGAAGAATTCTCTCGGGCCTCCCTTAGCAGGAGGGGCAATAGTGGATGTGGCCTCTTGTTCCTCTTTTTCTTTGTCCTCCATTCCTACTCTGCTCTAGACTTCCAGGTCTGTCTCTGTCACATCCAGTGATTGTTTTTTTTTTCCCTTTCTTATTGAGCCAAAAGGCTCAGAACCTCCCCAAATCCTTTCCCCCTCTACCTTTGCATGTGTATGTGTTGGTAAGCCTGTGAAATGTATGCTTGTGCATGGAGGCCAGAGGGCAGCGCTAAGTGTCTTCCTCAATAGCTGTCTACCTTGTATTTTGTGATTAGGGTCTCTCATAGAACCAGGCGTTCACTGATTGGCGAGATTGGCTGGCCAGTAAGCCCCAGTAATTTGCCTGTCTCTGCACTCCCTATGCGAAAGTTACAGGCATGTGGACCATACCTGTTTTTACATGGATATTGGGGATCTGAACTCCGATCCTCATGCTTGCACATAGGTACCTCACCTAGTAAGTCTCCTCAGTCTCTCTGTTGTAGTGTATTTGAACATATCTTCAGATGTCGTACTCACTGATGTATGTGTACACCCCAGTATTTTGTAAGATAATCATTGCCCTGGCAGCCTCAAGCCTGACGGGATGTGTGATTTGTATGGCTGGGGAGGCCTGCTTTCTAAAGTAACCTAAGGCTGCTCTCTCTTGGCTCAATATAATCAGAGTTGCTGATAAAGAGGTCACTTGGATACTCTACCAGCAGCAAAAGGCAGGGTCTGGACTCTCCTAGTTCTCCTATAGTTACCCCTCTATAAACGTGGACATGACTTGGACAGGGTGTGGCCTGGCCCTTCTGTGTTGGTGGCACCCACTATGGACGAGGACACACCCAACAGCCAAAGGTTTGGGAGGAGTCAAACCTTTGTATCTCTTTGATCATACAAATAGACTTTTAAGAAAGAGCATGGAGGGGGTCTTTTAAGATAAGAATAAACTGGGGGGGGGCAGAAAGAGGCAGCTGGAGCTGCAAGACGGTGTGCTGTGCTCTCTGCTGAGGTCTCTCAGGCTTGTGCTTTTAAAAATGTCTCGTGTGTCTTTGTCAATACAATGCTGGGTTCAGTAATGGCTATCTCTCTCTATCTCTCACTATCCCCTTTTGGAGGGGAGGGATGTAGATGGAAAGGACTGAAACGGTGAAGAGAAAGGAGGCCCATCAATAGAGAGGAAACCCGCCGGCACTTGGGAGGCAGAGGCAGAGGCAGGTGGGTCTCTGTGAGTTCGAGGCCAGCCTGGTCTACATAGTAAGACCCTGCCTCATAAAAAGTGGGAGGGGAAGATGGGACAAACATGATAAAAAATGGTATTAAGAAGTCATCAAGGACATTGGGGAGATGGGTAAGCAGTTAAAGAGCACTGGCTGCTTTTCCAGAGGACCTGTGTTTGATTCATAGAACTCACATGGTAGCTTACAACCATCTACAACTCCAGTTCCAGGAGACTGACACCCCCTCTTCCTGCCTCCATGGACACCAGGCATGGACATCAGGCATGCCCGGGGTGCACAGACGTCCATGCAGGCAAAATACTCAATACATATTAAATAAGCTAAAAAATTAAGCCGGGCATGGAGGTGCACCTGATTAGTCTCGGCACTCAGGAAGCAGAGGCAGGCAGATCTCCGAGTTTGAGGCCTATGTGGTCTACAGAGCAGGTTCCAGGGCATCCAGGATTACACAGAGAAATCCTGTTTTGAAAAACAAAACAACAAAGAAAATTGAAGAGCTTAAAAAAGGTTATCAATTGAAAACAGTCCCTCATCCCCTTTGTGTCTCACTTCCCATTCGGTCCTTTCCCTTCCTCTTAGAACTATTGTTTCTCCCGGCTTTTATAGCACTCCATTCAGCTGACTTTCTGGCCAGTTGCCCACTGCCCATTCCGAAACCACGAAACCACGCCACCGTCTTTCTTCCCAAGCCAATCCTTGCTTTCGGATACTTGACATTCCTTTCTTGATCGCTTTGTTTTGTTGAAGTGTAGCCTTCCCTGACTTTCTAAGAAAGGTTGCCTAGAAGGCAAATTTATTCACCCTTTGATTACCCGAACAAGTTTTTATTTTTATTGCATGCTTATCAAGGAAGGGTCTGGTCGCATACTGAAACCTAGTTTGCAAGTCGTTTTCCTTTAAAATCTTGAAGCAGGGCTGGTGAGATGGCTCACTGGATAACAGCGCTTGCTGACAATGGGCTGAGTTAATCCCTGAGATAGATACTCCCGGTGGAAGGAGAGATCTAACTCCTGCAAATTGTCCCCTGACCTCTACACACACACCGTGTGACCCTACCCAGTAAGTAAATATAAAAGGAATTAAAAATAATTAAAGTAACATATATTAATTTCAGGAAATGGGTGTGGAAGTCAAAGGACATTATGTGGGAGTCAATTCTCACTTTCATCATGTGGACCCTGGGGTCAGACCTAGATCATCAGCCTGGGCAGCAAGCCCCTGGACTGCTGAGCCACCTCCCTGGCCCTAATAACAATTCTTTCTGATGCAGCTTGCTTGGCCATGAGAACTCCCTTTCTACTCACTCCCCTGCATCACATACTTTGCAGAAAAATGGATTTTTTTTTACTTTATTTCCAACGTGTGGAGGAATATCTGTAATCTCAGCACTTGGGAGACCTAGGGGAAAGGATCGTGAGTACCAGGCCACGCTGGACTACACATACAGACCCAATCGGAATAAATAAATAAATACATAAATAAATAAATCCTTTTGTTGTCTCTTTTTCATTGCTTTTTTCTTTTTTTCCAAGACAGGGTTTCTCTGTTGTAACTCTGGCTGTCCTGGAACTCACTCTGTAGACCTCAAAGATCAGCCTGCCTCTGCCTCCTGAGCGCTGGGATTAAAGGTGTGTACCAACACCGCCAGGCTAGTGATGGTTTTTATCTTTCTGTCTCTTTATATTTTATTTAATTTATCATTATTCTTATATGTATTTCATATTATTATTTGTTATATAACAAATACATATAATGCTATACTTAACAAATATTTAATTATATTTACGTAATATTTAATAAACATTTAACTTGTATTTATATGTATTTATATAAATATAAATATAAATATTTATATTTAACTTGTATTTATATATTTATATTTATATAATTAATATTATAATTAATATTATAATTAATATGTTGTTACGTATTTAAAATAATCGGTTATATTTAACAAATAAATATTTAATGTGTAGCATTATACATTTATTTATTATTTGGCTTTTTAAGACAAGGTCTTACTATGTAGCTTTGGCTGGCTTTGAACTCACAGAGATCCACCTGCCTCTGCCTCCCCAGTGCTGGGACTAAGGGTGTCTCATCACCACACAGGGCCTTCCTGTCTGTGTTAAGGTTGGTGATAGGTTTTCATCTCTCTGTGTTAAGGCTGTGACCTCTGAGTTTCTTCCATCTGCACTGGGGCTCTTCCTTGAGCTTTCTGCAGATCTAGGGCTGTTCAGTCTTAGCCAGGCAGAAACCCTACATACTTTGCTTTCAATATATTTCAGCTATTGGTAGGCACCTACTCTGCCCTAGGCTATCTGTAGGTCTTTCTTTGGGTTCATTTGGATTTCCTTTCTCCTCTCTCCTATGTGGGTTTATAAACCTGGCTTGCCAGCTTGTCAGAGCAGCAAAGGAGGGAGAAACTGGGGTTCTACCAGTTCAAGGGTTGAATTCCACTCTCTGCAAACTTCAGGAGCCACGTGCATTTCCTTGATTGTTTGTGGAATAAGGAAGGAATTTAGGTTCTGGGTGGACTCCCTAGAAGTAGGGCCTGAGATGGGGGTTCTTGTGAACCTGATTTACTTGGAGTATGGAGATGGCTGGACAAAGCAGTAAGAAAGTGATGGAAGCTGGGTGGTGGTGGCGCACACCTTTCATCGGAGCACTCAGGAGGCAGAGGCAGGCAGATCTCTGTGATTTTGAGGCCAGCCTGGTCTACAGAGTGAGTTCCAGGACAGCCAGAGTTGCAACAGAGAAACACTGCCTCGGACCCTCCACCTTCCCACCCCCTCCAAAAAAAAAAAAAAAAAAAAGAAAGCGATGCAAAAATGTGCTCTCAGCCCAGAATGGGGCTGTCATGGTGTTGTATGACTGTAATCCCGGTACTTGGAAAACTGCCTGCCGCAGGGGGACTGCCTCCGTGTCAGTGTCATCCCAGGCTGCAGCATAAACTGCCTCAAAACTCCATAAGCAAACAAACAGCAACTCCTACTCTCAGCCGGAGGTTCCCACCTGATCATAGAGGTGCTTGAGATGCACTAAGTCAGTCTTGCTTTGCAGCCAGGGCTGGGGTGCCAGCCAGTCAGCCAGTCAGTGCCCTGCGTCCTGAGAAGAAACCGAGAAACCACGTTTCACATACAGTTAGTCTCTGGAATTGTTTGAGTACTCTATTTCCACATCAGACTGTGGCTTGGAGGTGACCCTACCCTAGTATAAGGGTGTCACTCGGATGGACCAGGCAACAGCAGAATCCTCGGGGACTCGTCTCAGAGAACTGAGAGTACCTACTACTCAATTCCACAAGCAGAAACTATGCGAGGACGACCTCTATCGGCTGAGAGAGGAACTGCAGTTGCCCGTTCATTCCAAGCAGAGAAACACCCAAAGTAGTATCTGCCAGGCACTGTACATTAATTAGTCTCTCTTAGATTCCAAATGTCTTTACCTACAAGGCGGAACCATAGCACCCCCCCCCCATAGCTCATCAAAAGGAGGCTCAGGGAAATGAATCAATTCCCTGAGATCTTGCAGGGAAAGAGCCATCTTTGGGAATCAACGCACATCTTTCTGAGGCCAAAGACTGCTTCGGTCCACCAGGCCCTCTGTTGCCGGGTATTGCCTAGAGCAGAAGCATTGCCTCATGGGAGTGTTAGACATAGGTCCACCTCAGATCTGCTGAATCAGAAAAATAGTCTGGAGATCTCCGATGGCTTACTACTTATGACTTGTTTGCATATTAGAGTGTGAGAAACACACTCCCAAGTTCAAGAGGCAGTGGGGACACCCGGGTGCATCTTCCTGAGACAAAACAAATGTGGCCTGCGTTTTCTTTTCCTGCCTTCCTTTTGTCTTTTGTTGTTAGTACCCAGAGCCTTGCAAGGGCTCTACCAGCCCCCAAAGCATTGTCTTTATGACTCAGCCTTGCCCTGAGGTCAGTAAGGACTGTTCTTTTTAGATAAACAGGCCTGGAGAGGTGAAGACGTTGCCCAGGCCCCTACCAGCCAGCATGCACTGATCACTTGATGTGGATTGCTGGGAAATGATGAGAGGGTTCTGAGGTCTGGTGTGCATTCCTGAATGGGGGCTGTGTTCCTGGCTTGCCCTGTGGGGTCAGAGGTCATAGTGCTGGCTGAGAGTGCTCTCTGGTTCCTTGTTGACTTAAGATAAGAAAGCTGTCTGGTTCCATTGACGTGACTTGTGCAACTGGAGCTATTTAACTTCTTTTGGTGAGTCTTGGCTTCTTCAGAGCCGTGCATACAGATGTAGTTGATGCAATAAAGCATCTGAAAAAAAGAGTCTAACAGATGTTGCTGTCCACTCTGCTGCTGAGTGCCTGGTTCTCATGAGTCAGCCACCAGGCTGATGCTTGGTCCATGAGAAGACACTGCCCTGCTGCCATGGAGCTTACGGCCCCATGGGAATATGCTGATAAGGAGCTTAAAGGTGTGGCACATTACAATGGGAACAATCCCATTAGGAGGCACAGATAGGAGAATGGGGCTCCTAGGCATGAGAGTTACTTTTCCATCCTTTGTTCATGGGGGAGACAATGAAACTCATTTTCTAGTGCCATGGCCCCCCAGTCAAGAGGGAGCCAAAGCTTACTAGCCCATTTGAAGCATGTCCTCTTTGGAGGCTGAATTGCCTCCATATGAGTATTTGTGGAGCAGAGAAGGGAGAAACTGGAGGCACAATGTCTATAGACGCATCCAAGGTGCTTCTAGTCTCACCTTGGCCGCTCTCCCACACTCAGGCAAGGCTCGCTTCAGTAATCACTTCTTAGTTCTTTACGCTTTCTTCTACGTCAGGACCTCCACACATGCACAGTGCTCACCTATTGGAAGGTTTTTCCCACCTCTTTCTACTTAGCTAATTCCTACTCAAGAGTTGGGGGCAGCCTCAAGCACCACTTCCTCCAGCAAGCCTCTCAGACTCCTGAGACAGGTCCTAAGGCTTCTGCTGTTATTTGGAGCCAGAGTGTCCCCCAAAGGCCGTTCAGTTAAAGACACCTCCATCCTGTGGTGCTAAAGATAGAAACTTTAAGACACGAAGTAGAAAGTTTGGTCACGGGGTTGGGGTGGCAGGTAATGCTTGTGAAGGGTACATCAGGACTCTTCACCTTTCCGTTTATTTTTTCAGGCAGGGTTTCTTGATGTGCTAAGATTGAGGATCTTCCTGCCCCAGACACTTGAGTGCTAGGACCACAGGTGTGTGCCACAGCTGTCTTCCTGTCTTTATTTTCTTAGCCACCGTGGCATCTCCTGAGCTGTGGGGCTGGCCTAGATAGAGCTAAGAGGGTTTGAAGTGTACTTCAAACCCTGGATTTTCTCACCCCAAGAATGGAAGGCATTCGACTGTTCCCCCTTTTCTTTTTCTGACAAACCCCAGCAAGCATTAACAGCCAGCAAAAAGCTCCCTCAGGTGCTGACATGCCTTAGGTCACTAGCCACTGATAAGATCCTGCCTCTCCATGCCTGGTTGCTGCTTAACTGACCATTGTGGCTGGAGCACCCCCAGGCTGGACTTCTCTCCCTATATGGCCTTATAAGGTCTCTTCCCCTGACCCCTGTGAGACCTCTGCTTATGCAAAGGAGGCTTCCTCAAGACTTTGGTCCTGGCCAATAACACATGACCACCCATATCTGGTTGTGAGCCTCCCACATGCAAATGGAGTTCTCCTAGTATCACCGTTCTGACCAATAGCATACCACCACGTGGAATATTTCCCCTCCTTCTACCACATATATGGCTCCCTTTGCTGTAATAAATTGAGCTGTTTACACTGACACTGCCTCCTGGGAAGTTTATTTCTCTCCAGCCTCTGCCCAAGACCTTCTAGCCCCAGATAGTTCCTGATGGTTCCTGATTACATCACTCCCTCCTGAAGTTGAGCCATTGGTGAACAACAGTTTGGCTGCCCCAGGAAGGGACCAGAAAGCAGGGATCCACACTCAGTCACATGCTCCTGCCATACTGTATTATGCCATCCCAGACCCAAAACAACAAGGCCAAGTGGTTGAGGACCGAATCCTCTGAAACCATGAGCCAAAATAAACATTCTCTCTAAGTTGATTATCTTGGGCATTTTGTTCCAGCCACAGAAAGTTTATACTGCCCAATCCAAACACTCTATTCTCCCTCTTTGAGACTTTGGGACAACAGCTTTCAACTAGACCTGTGTACCTGCTTAGCACTAGTCTGCCCAGGTAGCCTGGGCAGAGCTGAAGTCTGTTTTGTCATTTCCTCTATATCCAGCCAAGGCAGGGACTGTTCTGCCTCTTACAGACCCAGGGGTATTGAGGAGTTTGATGGCCACTCCAAGATTATACAGTCAGGGAGGGACATGCAGCAGATAGGCTGGCTAAGGCCATAAAGATGCAGGAGACAGAGAGAAAGCTTGAGTTAGGATAGAAGCAGCACCATTAGGGGGAGGAAGCACAAAAGGTGTCCAGAGCCTCCTGCATACTCTTGCTTGGCAAGAGAGCCCACTGGTACCATTCCTGGTTGTGGATAGAGTCATCCATACATCCCACCCGATGGCAGTTTATTTTTAGTTATGTATACAATAATTGTTTTATGTACTGTTGAGTGAGGGACTGCCTCTGTCTTCATGTTTTGTCTTGTCTGCAGGTGTTGGATTAATGCGAGGGATGTTTGATTGCTCAGGATCTGCACGTGCTATCAGCAAACACCTGAGGAGTTCTGAATCAGTAAGAACACTTGAGCTCAGATGCTCATGATTCCACTGGCCAGTTCGACAGGTCAGGATGGTGGTTTCCTCTGCTGAGGTCTGGCAGGGTTTACATCTATGAAAATACCTGTGTTTTCCTTGGGGAGCCTCCAGGAGTGTACACCCACACTCCCCCTCCCCCAGCCCACTTCCTGCTGCTTATGGCCTAGACTCTGTCCCAAGCACAAGATAAAGGACACAGTTTACAGTGCAAGCCCCTTTATTAACAATCTTCACTTCTCCAAGCGTGCTTGAATAGAAAGAACCAGCAAGAAACTGGTAAGGAGGGAAAAGGAGAGGGTAGGGAGGCGGTCCTGAGGTCAGGTTGAAGCTGGGTTCTAGACAACTGTACCAGATGGCCTGTCTCTAGGCCATTCCCCAGCCTCATGCCTGGCCACCCCTGAAAGGCAGCATGTGGAGGTTGAGGGACATGAGCAAAGTGGGACCGGAGAGAATGGGTACCAGGGCTGGATGGGAAAAGAGCGATTTAGCTAGGCTGGATGCCGAGCCTCTGCCTAGACTTGACCAACTTGAATTGGGGGGGCTGCTAGGAAGGGTCCCTCTCACTTATAGGTGTTTTAGGCAGAATAGATGAAGAAAGCTGGGTGGTAATGGTGCACGCCTTCAATCCCAGCACTCGGGAGGCAGAGGCAGGTGGGTCTATGAGTTGGAGGCCAGCTTGGTCTACACAGTGAGTTCAGGACAGCCAGAGTTACCATAGAGAAACTGTCTCAGAAAAAAAATAGTGAAGAAAATTATGTGGAGAAAGATGAATTCTGTACTGGGACTTCCAAAGTGGGGAAGGGGAGGTGAGAGGCAAAGGTGGTTTGAAAGTGTCCAACCTGACCTGACCTGGGGTAGCTACTGACGGATGTATGGAGCTAGGCAAGCTGATATGACAGGGTCTGGTGCCATCCCCTCCCCTGCCAAATAACAAAACCCACCCATGGATGAAAGAGAAGAGACAAGACGGGGTGAGAGGTGGGTGTGAGGATGGGAAAAATAGCCAAGATGGCGATAGTAAGGGAAACATGCAGGATCCCAGTCTAACTTCCTTCTGGTTCTCTGGCTGGGTTCACAGAGGGAAGAGGACAGGCTTGGAGGAGTGAAGAAATGGTGCTGGAGCTTTACCCAGACCCTGGGCAGCCAGCCCAGTCTAAAGGGCAGTTCCAAGAGGTCCCAAGTCAAGAGACTTGGGTCTCCTGTGACCCACCCTGAGCCTCTGGGAAGACAGGCTTATCCTGAATCTGCCTGTGCGGAAAGCTAACGGAAGAGTGCTCACAGCACCGAGACATGGCAGCCCCTGGCTCTGGAGCCGGGCTGGCACCATTTGTAAACATTAGACTTGATGAGGTCTGGGGACAGAGGGGAAGGATGCCCAACCTGGACCATCAAGTTTGGACAAAGTCAGGGTAGGGACTCTAAACACTTGGGAGGCTACCAGGCTCACAGGGGGCTCAGAGGGGAACGGACATTTATATGATCAGTGTCTCCTTTGGAAGTTGCCAGGACCCAGGAGAAGCCATCATTGGCTTCTGAGAGACATGGTCAGGCACTGAACCCCGAGGTACTAAGCACAGTCCTGGACAGCCCTATGTACATGTTTGTTTTTCCAGAGGGGAGTCAGAATGGGCTTCTCTTCTGAGACTCACAGACCCTCTCCTTTTCACAGGTCCCAAAGGCTTGAGGTTGAGAGCTGGGGTGAAGGGGCAGCCCCTGTGATGTGGGACCTCCTGCCACAGTCCATGACGATGCCAGGGCTGGGGAGCAGGAAGGCAGATGGGTGGGAGCTGTCCATAGATTCGGGGCTCAATCTGTCCCATGACCATCTCTGGAAAGAGCTGTCCAGATGTCATCTCGCCAGCTGGAACAGGACGTGGGACTTGTGTATTCCCACAGCTGAGAGATGGCTCTTGGTCACATTTTTTGTGGGAAGCAATGGTCATGCCAAGAGGTCCACAAAGATGGAGTTGGCTGTGGTTTGGCCGAAGATGAAGGCTCCCAGGGTGACTAGAAGGACTCCGTAACTGACCAGTGCCCACCAGCTGTAGGGCAGAGGACAAGGGAAGGTTTCAGTCATTTTCTTCCAAGACTCATATCTATAACAACGGAATCAGTCACCTCACTTCTGTAGGCAGAGTGCTTTGGCCTTCCCCAGGACTTTCCCACACAAAGGTATGCGACCCTAGGTCACGGTTCAGGAGACCAAGCCCTAGAGAGGCTAATGCTGAAGGCGGGACCAGGGTAGGACGGACGCAAGGGTGGGACGATACTCGGGAAAAAGCAGGCGACAGGGAATGAGATCTGTTTCACTCAAAAAGAAACAGAAGGCTGGGGCCTGGAGAGACGGCTCAGTGGTTATGGTCATGCTTTTCCAGGGCATCCACATCAGGTGGCTCATGACCACCTGAACTCCAGCTCCAGGAGGACTGGATACATCTGGCCTCTGTAGGCACGTGCACGCACATGTGTGGGCACACACACACGCACACACAGGTAATTTAAAATAATAAAAATTAAATAAAGGAAAAGAAGCAGAAAATGGACATCTGCGACCACGTGTAACCAAGGTTGCCAGGGGGTTATCTACCACTGGCATTGAAATAAAGAGTCATTTTTATTTTCTTAAGATATGTCTGTTTTTAGATTTTATAATAAATAACCTTTTTGTCTTGTGTTTTTAGGCAAGCACCCTAACCAACCTTAGCTCAGCCTCCCTAGCAATCTCATCTCAGCCTCCAAGTGCTGAGGTTACAGCGCCAACCACTGCCCTGAAAGCCCCACAATCTTAGGTGTCCAGGTCTCTTGACCCCTGCTTATTTTGAGGCCCTCTCTTTACCTCCCTAAAAGGCTGCTGCTGGGCTGGCCCTGTTTTACCTGGCTGGTTTGACCTCCTCCATCTCTGACAGCTTGGCTTGAATGAGGCACAGCCCTAGAAGGGAAGAGGTAACTGAGTTTGGAGGAGGCAGGGGTTCCCTCCCTTAGCCCAGCCTCCCCTGGCCAAGAGGCAGCTGTGGTGATAAAGAAAGGCTCGTTTACTAGAGCTCCTGAAATCCAGGTCACCTGCCCCAGTCTACACCCAGCTGGACACCTGGCCTCTGCTCTCCCAAGACAAGCCAGCAACTAACAAGCACCCCTTAGGCTACATCCAGGACTCAGAGCTAAGGGGAACACACTGAATAGTGACTCAGTGGTATCTCACATTCTTGCCTTCTCCAGAGCAGACACGGTTCCCTTGCTCCATGTCCAGTGGGAAGGGCTTTTGAGATCCCTGGACAGAAACAAGCTGGACACAGTAGAACTCATAGCTGGGCAGACAGGATGGAATTCTGGGGAATCTGCAGCTAACCTGGGTCTAGAACTCGGGTCTCGTGACTTCAGTCTCAAGGTGCCACCAGTGGGCATCCTTCCCTCTGGGCTGGAATAAGCTAGTCAGATCCGGAACAGCACCCGGTCAAGGGTGCACACACTTGAATGAAGGGTGAGAGTGGAGACCCTGGACCTGGGCCTGCTGGCCTTCAGATGGGCTGCTGACAGCTGAGCCTGTCAGCCTCTGGGCAAGTTTGTACTCTCTAGCCTCGATCTCACCAGTAATAGAAAGACCCCAAACTCCTCTCCAGTAGTCAGTGTTGACATGGCAGCACGTAGCTGAGCCGCGTCGGTGAGCAAGAGACTGGTGGTTACTTTCGCCAGTGGGTTTGACTCTTGCCTTGGGTTTTTAAGTGCCTGGCTGAGCTAGGGAGGTCCTGCTGTGTGGTGGAGATGGGGATACTGGGGGTGCGCACCTGGGAAGATGAAGATGAAGCAGGCCGCCAGGCCTCCGATGACCGAGATGACCTTGCCAATGTCGGGGATGAAGAGCGCTAGTAGCAGGGTGAGCAGGAACCACATTAGCGTCTGCAGGACACGGCGCCGCCGCTCGCGCCCCACGTCCTCCTCCACCGGCGTTCCCTTGTAGCGGAGCCACAGGCCTTCCACCACGGCCCTGCCCACATGAGAAGGGGCTCAGGGTGCTTGGGTTAAGTGCACGGGGTGAGATCCTGAGTGGGCAGGGTGTGGTCCCTGAGGTTGGGTCCTCCGTGACCAGCACTGTCCTTGGTTGCTATGGGCTACGGATAAGATCATCATTCCCTTTATACAAGGGATAGTTTGGGGTATCCAAAAGGCTGGCTGGGTCTATACAAAAGCTCAGCAAACGATCTGGGCTAGAGATCCTTACTGGGATCACAGAACATTCTGGAACCTCTAAGACCTGGCATGGAGTACAGGGGAGGGCATCCTGAACACAGATTGTTTTCTGTGGGCTTCAATTCTCCTTGCCACAAAACGGGTTCCACATAAGGCTGCGATTTGCACCAGACAGGGCGGGGAAGGGGCTCACCGACCACAGAAGTGCAAGATGGGGTAGGAGGTGAGCACACTCAGGATGATGAAGGCTCGGGCGACTGCCACAGCGACGTCCTCTGAAGGGTAGGACCGGAGCACGTCGGGATCCACAGCAGCTCCGAAAGTCAGGAAGCCACAGATGCCTATGGGCAAGGACAAGGGGCGAGGTCAGGGCAATCCTGGGAGGGTAAAGGGTGGACTGTGTACTCCTGCTAGGTGCAGCATCATTCAGAAAGAATGTTGTCCCAGCTTGGGAGATGCAGACGGAGCCTCAGAAAGGGAGTCAAGCAAGAGCAGATGTCCCCTTCCCAGCCTTCTCAGACATGCCTCGCTGGAGCCCACCAGCCCACACTGCTGCTTTTCTGCACTTGTCTCCTAACTTCTATACTAACCATTCTACCTGCTCAAATTGTCACAATGCTACCTCATCGTTAGCTAGAAACATCTGATAGTCACTCAGGATCACTCTCATCCTGATGAGGGGCAGCCCTGGGCAGTCCCAGTTCAAGTCAGTATCTATAGATACATCGAGCTGAGAGTGCAGTGTCCCTAGGAAAGCTGGACCAGAAACCTTGGGGAGACAGGAGGGAGTGGGAGCACTCCGAGCCTGGACTCTGGAGGGGAGCACTTACCTGTGCCCATGTACACAGCCAGAGCTATGACCATGGCAGCTGTGACCACGCCACCCCACGTCTTTATCTTGGGCTGCCGCATGCTGTTGAAGACGGGTACGCTGCTCACGTGGCACTGTCCAGGTAAAGGGTATTGCATGTTGGGGAAGTGACTTCCCAAGGTTTCAAAGGGAGGCACCTTAGGAGCAAAGGCTCCAGGGATAAGGGGCAAGCCCAGGGGCCCTTGGTTCACCCATCCTCCCAGGAACCCCACATCGTATCTACACTCTGGGGTCCTTTCCAGTGTGTGTGTGTGTGGCTGAGCTAATGGGACAGCCGGGATGGGACCTTGGTGCTGGCACCTGAAATCCGAAGCAAATGGCGGGCATGGCATTGAACACAGCCATCCAGGAAGCTGGTCTGCGGGCAAACACAATGTGTACCCACCTGTGAATCCCCCAGAGCCACCAACTGTCCCCGCCGCCCTCATTCTTCATTCATCCATCAACCTCCAACAACCCACATTCTACACGCTGAACACACACAGGCAGAAGGCAGTGTCTATTTAAAATTCAGGTGACAGCCAGGCGGAGGTGGTGCATGCCTTTAATCCTAGCACTTGGGGAGGCAGAGGCAGGCGGATCTCTGTGAGTTCCAGACCAGCCTAGTCTCTGGAGTGAGTTCAAGGACAGTCAGAGTTCCAACAGAGAAATCTTGTCTCGAAAAACAACTATATATATAATATATATGTATTATATGTATTATATATAAAAATAAAATTCAGGTGACAGGCTTTGAAAGGCTATCCTAGGACTAGAGTCCAGAATTCCTGGCTCCTGAACTTCAACTTTGCTTTTCTGAGTTGTTCCTTTAAAAAAATAAATAAATCAAAGGGAGACTGGAAAGCTAGGCACTGTGGTGTGTGCCTGTGATTCTAGCACTTGGGAGGTGGAGGCAGGAGGATCGGGAGTTCAAGGCCAGGCTACATAGTAAGTTTGAGCCCAGCCTGGGCTACATGAGGCCCAAGGGGGACAAATCTGAAAGAAGAAATGGGAAAAATGTGTAATTATTCCCTGGTAGTCTCCCCAAGTCGGGACCTTGCATGGCACTGTGGCATCTGCTAGACGTTGGTGGCAGTGTCCCTGCCTCTTTCTGACTGTCACTTTTCCCACCTGGCAGGAAAGAGAGCAGGCCCTCTCACCTCCCTTCCAAAATGACTGTTGAGTCAGTGTCTGTGAGCTAGAGGCTCTGGTGTGGCCTCTACATGCCCAACCTGGGTAGCAGCTTCTACCCCATGCATTTCCCAGGGATCCTCACCTACCTGGTCAGGATGTTCCCTGGGTGCATCTTGTTGTCTGGCCAGATGTATTTGATGATTATAATGGCAGTGACGTACCAGGTGCCCACAACGCTCAGGAAGCTGCCAAAGAGGAGAGATGACTTCCTACTCCCTAGGCCCCCCCATCCCTTGTTCAACTTCATCCCTGTAAGTAGCCACCCTTGCTTTAGGGCCCAAACCACACCAAACAGTGATTCAGGAGAAATAAGCTCCAGAGAGATCTGCCACAGGGAGGAGACAGCTTGTCAGCATTTTAGCCATGGGGACATGGCTAAGTGTGCTGGCTCAGAGACCACATCCAGAAACAAGGCTCCAAGGCGCAGCTACAAGCTCAGCCTGAGCAGCCCAGGCTTGACAAAGCCTCTCAGTCCACCATCCTGTGGGTCTGGCCTCTGAGAACTAAGAGACTCTGCGGTAAAGAGGGAGAGTGCAGATACTGGGATGCTAATATTTAAGGAAACTCGGGAGAAAGCCAAGTGTGGAACAGCCCAAGCTCCCACAGCTTTCAAGATACGGGGCTAGGAAGCCAGTCTCCTCCCTTTCTCTGAACTCCATGGAAAACCGCTGACAACATCACCAACTCAGAGCTTCCAGGAAAGCCAAAGTCCAGGCCAGCATCTGCCCTTACGCTGCCAGTCATCACCAATGCCTTCTTTGACAAGGGCATTTAGATCACAGCCTTCAGTGGGGCAAAGGGCCCTTATCTTCCTTTATATAAAAGGATAAAGGGAAGTCCCGAGCCCAGGGTCCTGCCAGCTCTAGTCTGCCTTGGCTTGCCTGTTTTTGCCACGGAGGGAGAGGGGCTCCCCACCAGAAATGGCTCTCCAAATGGCCTTTGATCAGAGCCTCTGTCTGGGCCAGCTTGGGTTGGGACCTCCGAACCTGGCATATTTCTGGAAGCCGATTTCCCTGGGGATGGACAGGGGCAGGATGAAGAGGAAGGCAGTGAGGCTGATGGTGAACTTGCGGTCTGTGTACCAGGGGCCGCTGCTGGCCCCTTCAGGCTCCTTGGCCATCACGGCTATAACTGCACAGGGAAGAAGGAGGGACTGTCATGCCAGGCCATTCTGGGGGTGACCGTCCTGCTTCGCCAAGTCCTAAGACTTCCCTCTAAGAAGCAGGACTCGCAGAGAGGGCGAGACCTAGCGTGAGCACTCTTCCCCTCTACCCCAGGACTCCCAGGCCAAGGGGAGAGATGAGGTGGGCAGCGGGGGAGAACCTCACTCTTGTCCTGCTGGTCTCCGATGATGATGAGGAAGGCGATGCAGGTGCCAAAGGTGTAGACCGCGATGGTTATCTCACACAGCACGCCCGTCAGCTTGCCACACACAGCCCACACCACCTCTTGGTAGGTCCTCTCATTGCTGGCCTGGGAGCAGTAGGCCAGAATGACAAGCCCGCTAATGATGAAAACCAGCATACCCTGCAGGCAGGAACAGACAAGAAGGGGTGGGAAAGGCACCCTGAGCTCATCTTGTTGGCATTTCTTAAACCAATGTCCAAAACCAGTTTGCAAATGGGTCTTATTTTGCGGGACAATTTTAACAGATTACTAGAGGTTGCCAAAGTTGAAATGTTCTTTAAAAATGAGTTTCAGGTGCTGGAGAAGTGGCTGCTTTTTCAGAGGACCTGGGGTCAATTCTCAGCATCCACTTGGGGGCACACAATCATCTTTAACTCCAGCTCCAGAGGGAGCTGACACTCTCTTCTGACACTTCTCTCATTGGTACTGCATGCATGTGGTGCACACTTGGACATGCAGGCAAAACTACTCACACATATAAAATTAAAAAACAAAACAAAAAATGAGTTTCATTCAAAATTTCAAACATTTGAACTGAGAACAGGGTGGACCACAAACAGCCTCAAAAACAATCAACTTATGGTTTTCTTTCCTTTTCCTTTCTCACTTGGTAGCCCAGGCTGGATTATAATTTGCTACCTGGTACAGTCGGCCTTGAACTCATGGAGGTCCTTCTGCTTCAACCTCGAGTGCTGGGATTGCCGTCATGCACCACTACAGTAGCTCTTGTGGTACACTTTTTCCCCATTTTATTACCTTTCTATTGTATTCTGAAGCCAATACAAACCATCTTTTTATTTTATTAGTAAACATCCAATAATTCTAAAATATAAGGGTTTTTCTTTTTTTAAAAAATGATTTATTTTTATTTTATGTGAATTGGTGTTTTGCCTGCATGTATGTCTGTGTAAGGATGTTGGATCTCTTGGAACTGGAGGAGGAGGAGGAGGAGGAGGAGGAGGAGGAGGAGGAGGAAGAGGAATTATCTCAGGCCTAAGGCAAACCCTATATGAGCTACAATGTGGGTGCTGGGAATTGAACCTGGGTCCTCTGGAAGAGCAGCCAGTGCTCTCAACTGCTGAACCATCTCTCCAGCCCTCAAGGGTCTTTCTTTTATTTGTGCTGGTACTTATCTGTAATCCCAGTACTCAGGATGTAGAAGCAGGAAGATATGAAGTTAAAAGTCATCCTTGGCTACACAGAAAATTCAAGGTCAGCCTGGGCTACAAGAGTCTCTGGGTCAAAAACCAAAAAATTAAATATGCAGATGGCGTTCAGACATCTCCGATTGCTAGGAAGGCTTTGAAACCTTAACTGGCCTGCACGAAGAGTTCTGAGACCTGAATCAGACTTCATTCTCTTTCCCTCTGCTACCCTCGTCTTTTTGCATACTCTTGTATTGCCTGAATGGTAGTTTAAAAGAAAGTTCTGGAATAGACTGGTCATGTCTGTCACTTATAAGGGAGGAAAGAATGACAGCCTATGTCCTCTGTAGCTGATTCAAAGCCTCCCTTGCAAAGCTAAGAGCCCACGGGCACTGTGTGCCTCTGCTGCTGGTGCACTAACCATCTGCAGGGCGATGCCAGCTGCCACGCCCCCGGCAGTGCTGAAGGCTGCTGGGAAGTTGAGCAGTCCCGCACCCAGGCAGGCGTTGACGACGATGAAGATGGCTCCAAGCGTGGAAGTGGTTCCTCTGTCTGGATCTCCAGGAGATGCCTCCCCGTCACTCTTGGGGGCCATGTCCACACAGGGACTTTGTAGCAAACGAGCCCGCTCCCCGGCATCGGTGCTGGAACCCCACTCATTGTAGTCACTGTTGATGCTGACCTGGGCCATGGCCCAAGACGGCTTTTCTTCCGAAAGCTGTGGTTCTGCCTCACAACCACATTCCTGGGGTAGCTGAGACAATAGCTGCCCTTCGGGGCGACTCTGGGAGAACTCTTGTCAACCTAGGTAAGACAAAGGCAGACGTTAATTTTGTCCTGAAACAGTAATCTGGGGCACAGAAAGGTGCAGTAACTCTCCCAAGATCACATGGCTAGGACTCAGATAAGTACCAGGCACTAGCCAACTTATGGCAGGAGCTCCGCACGGCTAAGACGCATGGGCGGCTCTGTGCAGGGCAGCGCGTTGAGGTCACAGTGCTGGGGGCAGACACAGAAACACGTCAGACGCACAGAGATGTGTTTCACTCTGACAGGCAGAAAGGTATACCGACCCTTAGTGTTCTCATGCCTCGGTGTAGAGTCTGAACCTCCGAGAGGAAAGATGTTTCTTAAAGAGCCAAGTCCAAGCCCACACCAAGAGCTGTCCTCAGATGAGCACTATGGCTTATGCCTGTAATCTCCATGCTTGGGAGTCTGAGGCAGGAGGATTGTTGTGAGTTCAAGGTCAGTGTGGACCATATAGCTCAGTGGTTCTCAACCTTCCTAACGCTACGAACCCTTTAATACAGTTCCTCATGTCGTGTTGACCCCCAAGCATAAAATTATTTTCGTTGCTACTTCGTAACTGTCATTTTGCTACTGTTACAACTCGTAATGTAAACATCTGATATACAGATGACCATAGGGAACTTACAGGTTGAGAATCGCTGACACAGCTAGAACTGGGCTATACAGTATAACCCTGTCTCAACAAAACAAAACAAACAAACAAACAAAAAACCGAACTAAGCAGAGCTGTGAGGAGCCATGCTCTCATCTTAGACTCAAAGGGCTGAAAGGTAACCTCTCCACTTCCTAAAAGCCCAACCTTGGGTATGTCGCTTTAGCTCTCTAAGGTATAAGTTCTCATAAAGGGTATGCTGATGTTGGTAAGCCTTACCAGGCCGGGGATGGTAGAGCCTGTGCTTACCATAAATGAGGCTTGGGACTCAATGCCTAACAACCTCCATTTTGGGGCTGGTGAGATGACTGAATGGGTGAAAGTGCTTGCGATCAAGACTGACGTCTTGACTTCAGTCCCTGGGGCCCCACATGGTGGAGAGGGAAGAGTGGACCCCTGCACGCTGTTCCCTGACCTCACACAGGAACCCTGGCATGTTCACCCAACCGTACTCTCATTCTCTGTAATAAAAGATCCCACTTCCTCCCCCCAAAGGCAATGATTCAGCCACAACCACTGTCCATCCCCTCCCAAGCCATCCGTCTTGATATAGCCGGTTCACTGGGGGGTCTGGAATAGTTACTGAGACCCTTGGGGTGCTTCCCAGGTGTTTCTTCTGATGATGGACAGAGTTGGGGGCATTACCCCAAGAAGGTAATCAAGTAACTGAGGAACTAAGGAACTAAGGGACACGATCCCAGCGCACACACACCTCCACTGGGGCTAGAGTCAGAAACATCAGTCTAGCCAGACTTTTTCCTCTTATGCAATCTGCCCCACCCCACCCCAAGGCCAGCAACTCAGCAAAATCCCAGTGGTGTAGTGAGGGCAGTCTGGGGCCTCCCCAGGTCCAGGCATAGCTCCAGAGAGGTCTAAGGCCACCCACTCCACACTGCGCACACCACAGAAACAGACATCCAGGTCACATTGCCCTGAGCCTCTCTAGGAAACAGGTTTCCTTTTGGCACCCTTGCCCCGGTGCCATTTGTGCCATTTGTCCAGCCTCTCCTGCAACCACACAAAAGCTCAGGTTGTGATCCTACCCGCTGGACCACTCAGTGGTCCAAGAGCTCTTACCCCTACCCCAATTACTTAGTCCCATTGCTCCCAACTTACCTGCGATGCCAGAGGCTGTTTCCTCTGCCTAAAGGTATGGAATCAGAGTTTCTCACACTGAACTTTTGGCCTCAAGTTCTCAAGGTTTTACCTGAAATCCGAAGTCAGTAGAGAGAAGAATTTTGCGGCTGGCACAGGGGTTTGGGGTGGCGGGGGGGAATGGGGGACTACACTGAGTAGTACGATCCATAGTTAGGAGTGGACAGATCAGAGAGGAAAAAGCCCACGGCGGAAACAGATCACGTTTAAGGGCCAGGGCTATAAGCACGATGCACGCACGCTTAGGTCGGAGATGGAACAGATCTCATCCGATTTCCAGTCCAGCCTAGGGCCAGCATCGAAACACGAGGTTTGGGTTGTACTGGGAGGTGGGGCAGGGCCAGGCCAGGGTGGGGTGGGCTGGGGTGACCCCCGAGCCTGGCGTAAAACCAGTGGGTTGCGTGTGTAAAGCCGGGAGCTGACTCGATCCCGGCCTAGGACTGAGCGGAGAACCGCCGGGCTAAGGCGTGGCCGGGCCGTGCAACCGAGAGGACGGCTCTGGAGCCCTACAGACACCTGGTCTCAGCAGTGATGGGGGACTCGACCGCGGGATCCGACAGCCCCACCCATACCTCCCCTCACAAACCTCGTAGGCGTCTTTCCGGAGCCGGCTCTAGAAACACGTGAGCTTGGATCACGTGACAGCCCGGCTGGCACAGTCCGCAGGACACTCTGGGAATTGTAGTTTTTAGCCGGTGTCAACCTCAGACCCACCTGCTTCTCTACAATATAGCTCTGAGCCAGCTTGGCTTCCTGCCAACCCGTTTATGTGGTTATTTTTAGGTCCGGACCCTTGGCCAAACCAAACACTGTTCCTCCTGGAAAGAGCGTTGAGAGGTTTGGCATCTTTGTCCTCGGGGCAGTGGGCCAAAGCTATTTGGCCTCATTAGCTTTATTCCTGCATTTATTCCCACAGCAAGTGACCCCAAAGTTTCTTGTCCTGAAGAGTGTGAGGGACCATTGAACAAGAGAGAGAACCAGTCTGAGCATTCATTAATCCCTGGCTACAACCCCAAGGCTAAACTTCAGGCTCTCAGTGTATTGAATGAGGCGTGCATACTCAAGAACCTTGGCTTCTGTACTTGGCTGTATGCCATTTATAAATGAAGTCAGTTTCTGTTCATTTGTGGTACTAGAGCTTGAACCTGGGCTCTAGGTAACAGCTATACCTTTCAGCTACACCAGCAGTATAGTTTAATTAATTTTTTTCTTTGACATTTACGTGTGTGTGTGTTTGTGTGTGAGTGCATTCCACAGTTGCATGGCGAGTTCAGAGAGTACGTTTCATGGGTTGATTCTTTCCTTTCATCCCGTGGACTCTGGGGAGTGAATTCAGGTTGTCAGGGTTGGTAGCAAAATGTGTTTACCTGTTGAGCCTCTCAATGGCCCTAAGTCGCATTTTAAAAAATGCAGAAAATGCTAAGTTGGATGTGGGACACATGTCTGTAAACTCAGCATTCAAAGAGGCTGAGGCAGGAGGGTTGCGAGTTTGAGGCTATCTTGGGCTACACAGCAAAATCCTGTCTCAGGAAACTGCAAAACAGAACACCCCCAAAATAAGAAAATAAAAAAAGGAAAAAAGGAAAAAGGAGATATTGTTACTGAGATCACCAGAGTCAAATAGAGTTGTAAGAAATAATATAAAGAGATCACACTTCACAGAACTTTACTACAGTATCATACAGACTATCTGCTGATAATCATTATTACTTTAAATTTTACTTATTTTAATGTGTATGGGTGTATGTCTGTGTGTAGCGTGCACTGCTGGTTAAGTGTCTACTGGCCCTGGAGGCCAGAGGAGAGCATCAGATCCCTTAAAACTGGAGTTACCCACGGTTGTCAACTGCCATGTTTGTGATGGGAATTGAACCCAGGTCCTCTGGAAGACCAGCCAGTGCTCTTAATCCCTGAGCTACCTCCCCAGCCCTTAATGATAGTCTTTAAATTTCCTATTTTACTTGATTGTATTTGCTCTATAAAATTTTATCACATGTGAGGGAGATAGGACCTGAGTTTAGTTCCCAGCACCCACAACTACCTGCGTCTCCAGCTCCAGGGGATCTAACATTCTCTTCTAGCCTCTGAGGTCACACACATACAAAAACACGTGAATAAATACAAATGAAACTGTTTATCACAAGAGTAAGGCTTGTATATCCATATCACATGTAAGGGACCAAGTGTTTTCATCACCACAGGGTTCTGTCCTGGAGCAGTGAGAGCTCAGGGAGAGACACAGAGACACAGAGGCAGCTCTGTAGAAGAAGTCAGTATCAGACAGAAAGAATGAGTCAGTTTGAAGCCCAGCAGTTTGAAGAAGAGTTTGAGCCAGAATAAGAGTGAACTGAACCAGAAGAGTCAGAGTTCAGAAGGAGCTACTCAAGAGTGGCTCAATCGGCAATAGGTCTTGGGGGCTGAAATTGAAGCCTTGAAGGTCCAGGTTAGCAGTTTAAATGTTCTAGATTGTACAAAGGCGAAAGCCTTCCAGTTCAAGGATTAAGACTGGATCATACAGAGGTCGAAATGCTCTAGGCCTCCAGGGTTCCAGGTAAGAACCAGTGATTTAATTAAGCAAAGAACAAAATCTTTGGTGAATCTGGTGAATCTACATCTACATCTACAGACCAGGCTGGCCTCAAACTCAAGAGACTGTCTGCCTCTGCTTCCCAAGAGCTGGGATTAAAAGTGTGTACAACCTCCGCCCGGCTTCTCTATACTCTTTTACTGTGCTAGGCACCTCTTTTTTTAAGTTAGGGAAATTTTCTTCTATAATTTTCTGTGCCTTTGACCTGGGTTCCATTTCCTTCCTGTATTCTTTTATTCATACATTTGGTCTTTTCACATTGTTCCAGATTTCCTGATGCTTTGTGCCAAGTTTTTTTTTTTTTTTTTTTTTTTTTTTAGATTTACCATTTTCTTTGACCCAAGTACCCTTTCCCTTTATCATGTCCTCAATGGCTGAGGTTCTCTCTTTCATCTCTTGATTTCTGTTGGTGAGGCTTGCCTCTGAAGTTCCTGTTCAAGTTCCTAAATTTGTCATTTCCTGATTTCCCTCAGTTTGAATTTTCTTTATTGATTCTGTTTCCACTTTCATGTCTTGAACTGTCTTATTCATTTCCTTCCACTGTTTGCGTTTTCACAGATTTCTTCAAGAGATTTATTCATTTCCTCTTTAAGGACCCCTATCATATTCAAAAAGTATGTGTTACAGTCTTTTCCTTGTGCTTCAGCTATGCTGCAATACTCAGGGCCTGTTGTGGTAGGGTTACTGAGTGCTAGTGGAGCGGCATTGTCCTCGCTGTTATTGATTGTGTTTTTATGCTGGCACTAGGCATCTCGGTTTGGGAAGATTGTAATTATAGGTGCTGATATATTTGGTCGTGTCTTTGTTGGCTGGGTGTTTTGTTTCTTGCTCTCTGTTGCCCTCTCTGGTTCTTGGGAGAGTGTGGTGGCTGGGTGCTGCCTGGTAGAGAATTCTTCCGGGATCCTGACAGGTGTGGCCACTGAGGGATCCAGGCAAAATGTATTTTTAGATATTGAGAGCTGATGCTTAGGGATTGGGATGGGTTAGGAGGAGGGAGCTTAGGGAATCCACAGGACAGAGGAAAGTAGGGTGTTCATCAGGATCTACTGAGTCCCGTGGGAATGGGGTGGAGTGTGTGGAGAGGCCAAAGCAGATGATCTGCTACAGATTGGGGATGAACCTGGGGGATTGATGTGACAGGGCAAGACAGAACAGAGGTTCCTCCATTTTGTATTCTTGCTGAGGCTATTTTAGGTTTAACTCGAATTTGATCTCCTTGGTAGAGAATCCCATGGAAAATTACCTGAGGAACTCAAGGTCGAAATGCCCAAGCTATCTAATATTAGCTTCTATTAAACTTCCTGCTTGTGCAAACCTTCCCCCTCCAGCTTACGGCTTAGCTTCTGTTAAACTGCTTGCTTTCATAAAACTTCAGTCCTTGCAGTTGCTGAACAAGATACCAGGATGTGGTTTTTGCCTTTAAAAACCTCTTGCCCTAAGTGCTCAAAACTACTCTTAGGTCCCAAATACCTGAGTGTAGTCCCAGCCACACAGAAATTCATTTTTAGTTATGTTTAAAATGGTTGTTTTGCGCACTGTTGGGAAAAGGGCTGCCTAGGCCTTGGCATTTTTGTTGTCTGCAGGTGTTGGCTTTATGTAAAAGATGTTTGATTTCTCATGATCTACATGTGGTATCAACAGAACACCTGAGGAGCTTAGGTATCAATAAAAACACCTGAGCTCAGATGCTCAGGGTTCCACTGTCCTGTATGGCACTGGTCATGATAGTGGTTCCCTCTGCAGAGGTCTGGTAGGGTTTGCACCTATGAATATGCCTCCATGTCTTCCTTGCTGAGCCACCACAGTAGCTGAACATCTATAAGTGGCACGTGCAACATGGGGCACAACATCCCGCTAGCTAATCCAATGTGGAGACAGGGGAGGAGAGAAAGAAACTCCAGAACTCAAAATCTATTTTTTTCCCTTTTCTGTAAACCATCTGCTATGGTGATGAGCACTCCACCCCATGAAGCAACCTTTCCTACAGACAAGGTTACCAGTTGTTATTCTTGCAAACCAGACTCTTAAAATCATAAAATCTGGAAAACATTTTTTCAGGGTCAGCACACAGAAGCTGTCTTCCAGAACTGGCCAACATTGTATCTCGTGCTGGCAGTTGAACTCGGTACTGTAAGAGTTACTCAGGTGATGCTGGTTTTGAACTCATGAAGGGGTCATGAAGAGCAGCTGAGGCTTGGCACTGACTGAGAGGCCGGGAGAGGCTATTGGTAGAAAGTGTAGCTTCAGTGGCAGTCGAAGGCCCAGATTGAAGGGCTTATGCAGAGAAGTAGAGGCTTGGTACCATGAAGAGAGCCCAGGAGAGGCTATTGGTGAAAGTGCTGCCCAGTTGTAGCAAGGGACCCAGCAGTTCTAGAGATGCCAGTACCATGGGACGACCCAAGGACAACAGCAGCAGTAGAGTGGAGCCAGCCAGAGCCTGGAGGAAAAGCTGTGTGTGCTGCAGAGGGCAGAGCCAGAGAAGTGACCCAAGGCCTTTGGAGGAGTCCAGAAGATGGTGAGTGAATTCCAGATAATTGGATATTGATGATATTTTCCTGCTATCCAAAGACATTGTGAAAAGATTGATATTTGGTTTCATTTGGTCCTGTGAATCCTAGCAACCTTTGTGATTGTTCCTCTTGTAAATGGTTTTGCTGGTGTAGTGTTAAATTGTGTTGTAGAGATTAAACAATTTTTATTGTCTCATATAGGAAAGGGGAAATGATGAAGAAATTTATTTTTAGTTATATTTAAATGGTTATTTAATGTATTGTTGGGTGAAGGGCTGCCTAGGCCTTGGCATTTTGTATGGTCTGCAGGTGTTGGCTTTATGTAAAAGATGTTTGATTGCTCATGATCTGCATGTGTTATCAATAGAACACCTGAGGAGCTTAGGTATCAATAAAAATCCCTGAAATGAGATGCTCAGAGTTCCACTGTCTAGGATGGTGCTTGCCATGATAGTGTGGTTCCTCTGTTGAGGTCTGGCAGGGTTTGCATCAATGAAAATGCTTCCATGTCTTCCTTGATGAGCCACGCAGCTACGCAGCCAGCTGGTATAAAAGACTTTCAATTTGTGCCAGGTGGTGGTGGTGTATGCCTTGAATCCCAGCACTTGGGAGGCAGAGGCAGGTGGATCTCTGTGAGTTTGAGGCCAGCCTGGTCTACAGAGTGAGTTCCAGGACAGCCAGAGTTACAATGGAGAAACTCCGTCTCAAAACTACTACAACAACAACAAAAACCAAAAAAAAAAAAAAAAAAAAGACTGTCAATTGGCTATAAACTGTGTTTTAGTGGTCCTCTCTGGTGGGCTCCCCGTAACATTGAACTTGGAAGAATGGAGGGAGAAGTGAAGATCTGCAGTTAGCCTACCTGGATCCCTGGCCAGTGTGGCCTTCGGGTTTCTAGGGAGTGCCTGCTGGAGTTGGGGGCTGGGCTAAAGCAATGAGTAAAGTTTGGGGAGAGGGTAGAGAAGCTTGGGTGGGGGGAATCTGTGTGACCTGGAATGGGCGCAGGGTCGAGGTGGGGGGAGGAGGGTACAGCAGGTGTCCTGCTGCAAAGCTGGGGATGAGACTGGGGGCTTCGATTTGGAGGAGTGTAGGGAGAGGTGAAGATCTGCAGTTCGCTCGCCTGCTTCCCTGGCTGGAGCAGTCCTTTTTCAGTTCTCACACTGCGCTCCCCCCACCCCCAACCCCAGATACCTCTTAGAGTCTCTAATGGGTTCCCCGTTTCTTTATGTATGTCTGTGTCGTGTGTGGTGTATGTGTGTGCACATGTATGTGGGTACATGTGCCTGCGGGCAGGATGTGGATGCCAGAGGACACTGGGTGTCTCCCTCCATTGTTTTCTGCCTCATCCTCTCAGGACAGGGCCTGTCACTGAACCCGAAGCTGGTCATTTTGAGTAGACTAGCTGGCCAAAGAGCTCCAAAGATCTGCCTGTCTCTATTTTTTCATGGGTTCTGGAGATTCTAGCTCAGGTTTTTCATGCTCACACAAGTGATCTTACCCACAAACCATCTCCTCAGACCCTTGACCTTTATTGAGTCGGGCATGGTAGCACACTCCTTTAATCCCAGCATTTGTGAAGCAGGAGGATCTTTGTGAATTTGAGGCCAGTCTGGTCTACATAGGGTTCCAGGACAGCCAGAGCTATATAGCGACACCCTGTCTATAAAAACGCTATTGAAATCATTCTTTCTCCATTCAGGTTGCTGTAACTGAATGCTGTGAGCTAGGTGGGTTAAACAATGGCTGTGTTAAGCTGATATATGATATGTATTTGTTCTTAGAAGGTGTCTGGTGCTGGAGAGATGGTTCATAGGTTAAGAGGGCTTGATGCTCTAGGAGCTGGGAAATCTGGGATCAGGTGCCACAGGGAAGCTTTCGGTGTGGGTCCTCTGAAGAGAGCAGAGGGAGGGAGCAAGCTGACTCCTGTCTCTTATGAGGGCTCTGACATTACAGGAAGGTTCTACACTTCTCGAAGGCCCCATCTTCAAATAGCATCACAATGAACATTAGGTTTTCAGAATGTTCTTGTCCATACCTATGGACAATGTATGTTAGAATCTCTAATGGATTCCCCTTTTCTTTATGTATGTCTGTGTTGTATGGTGTATGCATGTGTACACATGTATGTGGGTTCATGTTTGTTTCACGGATCACGATGCTTCCCTATGCTTTTCTCTGGCAGTTTTAGTGTTTAAGGTTTTAAATTAATATCTTTGGTTTACTATGAATTGAGACTGTGTGTATGTAAGAGATGGGGTCTCACTGTGTAGCCCTGGCTGGCCTGGAATTTGCTGTGTAGACCATGTTGGCTTTAAACTCAGAGTCATCTCCGCTCCTGAGTGCTGGGACTAAAGTTGTTTGCCACCATGTCAAGCTTATGAATTGAATTTGGGGCAGAATGAAGAGATATGAATTTCATTCTCTTTTTCAGATTTATTTTATGTATGTGTTTTATGTATGTAAACTAAGTATGTGTGTGGTACCTTTAGAGGCCAGAAGAGTGTATTGGATCCCCCCCTGGAACTGGAGCTACAGATGGTTGTGAGCTGTCATATGAGTGCTGGGAACCAAACCTGGGTCCTCAGCAAGAGCAACAATCCTTGTGCCATCTCTCCAGCTCCTTAATTTCATTCTGCTTCTACAGAATTATATTCTACAGGTAGTATCTTGTCAGCACCACTTATTGAATGCTTTTTTTTCTCCGTTTATTTTACTTGTTTGCTCACAGGCCACAGCACACACATGGAGGTTAGAAGATATCTTATAGGAGTCAGTTCTCTGCTTCTATCATGTGGGTTCTGGGAATTGACATCTTTGTTAAAACTAGATGTCTAAGCCGGGTGGTGGCGGCATATACTTTTAACCCCAGCACTTGGAAAGCAGAGGCAAGCAGATCTGGGAGTTTGAGTCCAGTCTGGTCTACAGAGTGAGTTCCAGGACAAACCAGGGCTACATGGAGAAACAGTGTGTTGGGGAAGTTTATTTTTAGTTATGTTTGAAATTGTTTTATGCACTGTTGGGTGAGGGGCTATCCTACGTCGAGGGCGTTCTGAATTGTTTGCAGGTGTTGGATTTCTGTGGGGGTTGTTTAATTGCTAATGACCTGCATGTGCTATCGGTAAAGTACTTGGGTGTTCCGAAAGAATAAAAACACCTGAGCTGAGAAGCTCAGGGTTCCACTGTGGATTCTGGTGCTGGCCAGGATGGTGGGTCCCTCTCCTGAGGTTTGGCAGGGCTTCCATGTATGAAAATGCCTCGTTTTCTTGGGTGAACCACCATAGCATCCACACTACAACAGTGTCTCAAAAAAACAAAACAAACCATTAGATGTCTATAGCTATGTGGACATATTCCTGAGTCCTCTGTTTTGTTCCATTGGCTGATATGTCTTTGTTACTATGGCTTTGTAGCTTAGTTTGAGATCAGGTATTATGATACAGCTGGTAGTTTTTTTCTTTCCTCAGGATTTCTTTGGCTACCTGGTCTTTGGTGTTTCATATGAAATTTGTTATTTTTCTCCCAGCTTTGTGAAGAAACACCACTGGTATTGTTTTGTGATGCCCCACTCTCCACTGTCCCTCAGGACTAACCGACGGCAAGTGAACAGAACATGCAGAGCCTTCTTGGGAGCATGACAACCTGAGTTCAGGTCCCAGGACTGATATAAAAAGCTCAGTGTAGCAGAGTGCTCCTGTAACCCCAGTACTCCATGATGGGAACAGATGGGGTAGGATCCTTGGGAATTTGCAGGCCACACTGGCCTATATGGTTAGGTTCCAGGCTGGTGAGACACAAACAAGAGGTGGAAGGCTTTGAGGACCAACACTCAAGTCTGTCTTCAGATCTCCACAAGGGTGCGATGCCTGTGTGACACACACACACACACACACACACACACACACACACACACACACTCTACAGAGAGGTCACGGAGAAGAGTGCTGAGATAGGGGTGGGTTGCCAAAGGTGTGATCCTCATGTTTGGGGATAAAGCCCTCAAAGCTCATTGTTCACGTCTTCCAAATTAGGATTTCCATTAAAACTTATGGCTGCCGCCTATGGTATCAATGTTACAGTGAAAGCCACTGCCTTACTGATCTTCCACACTGAGGATGCGGCCTGGTGACCCATGATTGTCCTAGATCCAGTTTATGTCACCTTTTATTTAACTGTGAGCTCAATCCCGCCAGATGGAGTCAGCTCTACCCCTCCTGTATCTCTTCCACACCTCCATTATCCACAGGACCCCTTGGGAGACTCCCCCTGTCTCCTGGGTTCTGAGGAATTAAACCCACGTAATCTACATCTTTGGACCAGACCTGCCGAGGGGCAGGAAGAAAAGCAAGATGGATTTCTAGTCAGGACTGGAACACTAATACAGCTTTTGGATTACAGTCATCTGGACGCGATTCCAGACTTTCAGAATATATAGCCACTCCTACCCCTGCCTCCATTAAACAGAGTAGACAGTGGCTTAGTCTACAGTAGTTTTATTGTAACAGAGAAACCAGGCGGCAGTAAGTCTACATGATTAGAGCAGATGGTGGTTATCTTTCCAAAGGGCCGAGTCTGAGCTGGGCTGGCAGCAAACAAACCCCAGAATATCTCCTTCGGATCCTACCCTGCACCGTCTGACTCACGTGAGGAGACAGGCTGTGCAGCCAGGACAGACGAAGAGGCGCAGATGGGTAGAGACCCCATCCCAGTAGGAGCCAATCAGTCACTGAAGAGGACACGGAAATAAAGTGCAGGTTCCCACCTCTCCACGGATCTTTGCTGAGAAAGGAGGGTAGGACATGAGCGGAAAACTAGGTTCTCCATTCTTAAACCGATCCTGATAGGATGAGGTTGGCAGTCAATCAAGCGGCAGAACGGGGTGAGACTCTAGGCTACAGGACAGCAATGACATGAAGAGACAGGCTGACCAGACACAGCATCGTTTGCTGTCCTTGCTGAAGTGGCAGCAGACTTGTTGGTTTCTGTAAAGCATGATTTCTGTAATGTGATCTGCTGACACCGTCGCTCCGTACTGGGAGGACAGACACGAGGACAACTGTTAAAGACAGAACTAGGTTTTTTTTCCTCTCACAGCCTCTAATATGAGCTGCGTCAGCGGGGTCAACAGGGGAGCCCCTGACACCAGCTGACGCTTCAGTTAAAGCTTCCCAGTGCCCTGGCTGACAGGTTTTTGGTGCTGTGATTTTCTTGCATGTGTAAACTCTTTCAGAAAAGTAGGAGACGAATGAATGAGGGAGAGTTTGGTTTAGAGCCAACCGAGTTCCAGACACCGGCTGTGGAAGCCTCTGCCCCGCCTCTTTTTCGAGGAACACATTCTATCGCTGAGTGTTATGCACTGTGGCTGAAAACTACCTACTCACCACCTACACGCCCTCCCTTATCCTGCACGAGACTCTCAAGAGCAAAGGCTGAGGGAGAGGTGGGCTCTGTTTCTTTACACCCTTGGAGGTTACTTGGTGACCTGGTGAATGGCGTGGGCAAGGTAGCCCACGTTGCCAGAGGTGACCCCTGCCATAGAGATGCGACCGTCCTTTGTCATGTAGATTGAGAACTCCTTGGTCAGCCGCTCCACCTGCAGAGACAAAAAAGAGCTCGCCAACTTCTTCAAGTGGGTAACATTTTCCAGCCTTGACAGGGCACACGGCAACCAACTTATTAAGACAAAAAATAACAAAATCTTTATTTTATTTTATTTTTTTACACTTAAAGTTAGAATTTGGTGTTTGGTCAGAGTAAGAAGAATAAAAAGCTATTTTAAAGTAGGAAGATGGGGCCTGTAGATGGCTCAGCAGGTAAAGGTGCTGGCTACCAAGCCTGATGATCTCAGAACTTAGGAGGTAGGAGAGAACCACTCCTGAAAGTTGTCCTCTGACCTACATGTGTGCCATGTATGTGCATGTGCACAGACAAAAAAATAAGTATGTGTAAAAAAATTAAAGGATTATGACTTCCAAGGCTTAAACAAGTAGAGAAAAAAATTTTCAAACTAAGCAGACTCAGTTCTATCGGAATTCAGTTATAACAGCTGTTTCTCCTCTCCCTTTTGATGTACCAGCAGTCAACATAAACGCAAGCAAATCCCAGGTGGTGTCAGCACACACCTTTAATCCCAGCACTGGAGAGGCAGAGGCAGGCAGATCTCTAAGTTCAAGGCCAGCCTGGTCTACAGAGTGAGTTCTAGGACAACCAGAGTTACATCAGTGAAACCCCGTCTTGAGAAAAAACAAACAAATGAACAATCAAACCCACAAGTAAACAAACTATTACATTCCATGTGCAAAGCTCTGGCTTTGATCCCCAGTACCAGAAAAAAAAAACAAAACTCCTCTACAAAAGTACTCCCCTCAAGCCACTACCACCACCAACGAAGGGTGGGGAGTGGGGGGGAAGCAAAAAGCTCCAAGGTATATTGCAACACCATGGGGAGCTACAGACAGAAAAACAAGAAATAAAAGAGAAAACAAGGCCGGGTGAGGTGGCTCACCTCTGACCACAGCACTCTGGAGGCAGGCCAGCCAGGGCTGTGCAGGAAAACTTATCTTAAAAAAAAAAAAAAAAAAAAGCAGAAAATAAGCCAGGCTCAGTGACAAGTTCAGGTTTGCCAAGGACAGGCCTACCATGCATTGGTTGGCTGTGGGGATCAGGGTCCTCTCACCTGCTCTGGCTTTAGGCCAGTGAAACAGAACATGCCAATCTGGTCGGTGATGTGCTGCCAGTTGTGGGGGGACCCCTCCTTCTTCAGGTTGGAGACCAGCTGGGTCCTCATGCCGATGATGCGGTCGGCCATGCCTTTCACCTCTTGCAACCTGGAAGATAAGCAGAGGGATGTTTTGTTCGGGCCAAGCCAGGGGCCACGCGTTTGCCTCTGCTTGAATTCTCCCCAGCGCCTTAATCCTCAGTCTTTAACCAGGCCACTCAGTCAGAGGCTGGTGAAGATTTTCTTTTTTTAATCCTAAGGATTTTGATAGGTAACTTAAAAAACAAAACTACATGTAAGGGTGTTTTGCCCGCGGGCACACACCACGTGTGCTTCGTGCTCCTGGAGGCTGGAAGAGTGTTGGATCTGCTGGAACCAGAGTTGCAGGGGGTTGTGAGCCCCAGATAGGTTAACTATAGTTAACATACTTGAGTACTGAGGAAAGTTTAGTGTCATTTGAAAATAGGGTGCAACAGTAAAACATTCCTGCCTTCATAATGGGGACAAAGAACTAAGAACCTATGATGGTCTACGCCATGTGCTAGGAGCTGAGGGCTGAGACGTGATCATAGCCCTTAAAAGGTTACAATGGAGGTTAAAGGCTGAACATGTAAAAACCAACTGTGGAACAAGGCAGCACAGTGGAAAACCACCGTGCTGGGCTGAAGAGAGAGTCCTGAGTGCAGACAGCTCAGCTTGCTCGACTCTCAACAGCCCTCCCTTCTCAGAACTGTCGGCTACAATCCATTCCCTCGGCCGGGCAGGGAGTTTGTTGGCTTTTGCCAACTGGAGTGCTGTAATGATACTGACAGTTTATCTCTGGTGTTGTATGTTCACTTTCGTCAACCATCTCTCCATGAGAACACCATGCATGGCTTTATCAGAGGTTACAACTGCCAACTGAAGCCTAAACATTTTTATTTGAGCCAGTGATCTGGGAATGGTGGTCCATACCTGCCATCCCAGCACTCAGGAGGCAGAGGCTGTGGGTCTGAGACCTGCCTGGGCTACATTGTGAAACCTTATCTCAAAAGAAGGGGGACAAATAAGTAGCAGCTGGCAGCAGCTGGCTTCACCACATCAACAGGGTCAATTGCCCCTGGCCTTTTGAGTGAGACTGTATTTTTAATTTTTGGCAACAAGACTCATCCAACTTTATTTACTCTTAAGACCTGTGTTCTACAGGAACTGATCATGTGACCTGTGTACCCTACATGCATCGCTCACTTAGCAAAACTCTGCTACCCTCCTCTTGCCAGAGGATCAAGTTCTGACTTCTTGCAACATTAACCAGGTGCTTCTTGACAGGCCGGCTTCTGTAATTCCCTGAACACACACTTTTTTGGTTTTTGTTTGTTTGTTTTGAGGCAGCCTCGCATGTAGTCCAGGATAGCCTAAAAAACAATTCACTTTGTAGCCAAGGTTGGTCTTCTCTAGAACTGGAGTTACAAATGGTTTCGAACTGCTACATAGGTGTTGGGAATCGAACCTAAGGCTAGGTCCTCTGCAGGAGCAGTAAGTGCTCTTAACGGTTTGAGCCATCCCTCAAGCCCAAAATAAATCTTTTTTTAAAAAAAAGATTAACATTAGAGAATAAGTATTAAGATTGAAGATAGATAATAAAAAAGGTAAGTATGCAGATACATTGATTCAATGCCAGCCAGTGAGGGAAGAACTCACTGGGGATACAGCACGGTGGCTTGCCTACATGCACGGAACCCTGGGTCTGACCTCCAGCCCCACGAGACAAAAATAACTTAAAAAAAAAAATAGATAAAAATATCTTTTGGAGGAAGTTTCCTATGCCAGGTGTTTCAATGTGAACGTGATTTCGAGGGAAGGCAGGCTTAACTAATGCAGAGATGACAGGGTAAAAGAGGATGCCATTTCTGAATCGTGTGCCATTTGTGGGGAAATGCCAACAAAACGCACACTCTCTTCTTCCCTCTGCCTTTTCCACACGTGGAGCTGCAAGGTGTTGGATGGCACTAACAGTGAGGAATCCTTACCATTGCTTCCGCAAGTCTGGAGTAGTCAGGATGGTGGCAGCGATGCGGGCCCCGTTGATGGGGGGGTTGGAATACATGGGACGGATCAGGATCTTCAGCTGCGACTCTACCCGCTTGGCTTCGTCGGCATCTTTTGCAGACTACAGTGAAGGCTCCCACGCGCTCAGCTGAAAGAGACAGTGGAGACTGCCTTCTAGCACCGGAAAGCAGGTCGTGATGAAATTTGCTACTTGGTATCTGTTCCTGTCAGGACCACAGTAGTAACGTTTGTTTTGAGACATAGTATCACTCTGTAGCCTAGGCTGGCTTGGAGGCAAGACATAATTCTCCCGTCTCAGCCTCCAGAGTGATGGGATTACAGGTTAATCAGCTACCACACTAATAATAGTAGTTCCTTATTAGAAATAAATAGCTTTTACTAGCCAGAATGGTGAACTGAGGCACAACAAAGTATCCAGCATCTCTTTTTGAAAATGTATTAATTTGTATTAATTAACTAATTAATATGTGGATTATTTTTATTAACTGTAATTTTCTGGATTGATGATACAATTCATCCTAAAAATGTTTCTTTTATTAGTTCTTTGATAATTTTAGGGTCCCATTCTGTAGCCCTGGCTGGCCTGGAACTCACTATGTAGACCAGGCTGGTGCTGAGCTCACGGATACCCGCCCGTCTCCGGAGTTCTGGGGTTAAAGGTGCCCGCTGCCATGCCCAGCGCTATCATTGCTTTTTATTTTTCTCCCCACCGTATTTTTCAGGGGCTAGGGTGGGGCGAGGGTGGTGCACCACTGTGCGCATGCCAGAGGACAACTTGTGGGGTCAGTTCTCTCCTTCAACCTCTCGGGTTGAATTCCAGTCAGCAGACTTGATGGCAAGCACCTTTATCTCCTGAGCCGTATTGCTGGCCCAGGAAGCCTTTTTAACGTATTTATCTTCTTGGCTCCTGCATCAGTGACTTTGTATACAGAAACAATCAGCTTTTGTTGTTGTTGTGTTCTATAGGACACTGAAGATATGGCTAAGAAAGTCTACAGTACTTTTTCTGTCTTAGAAGACTACATACAACCAATGCACACACGCATGTGAGCTCTCTCTCTCTCTCTCTCTCTCACACACACACACACACACACACACACACTACCTCGTCCCCGTAAACTCTCCTCTTTGGGGCACTCTCCCTGAGCTCTCCGTTGAGCTCACCAGAGCATACCTCACACCGGGCCTCTGGCTTACCGTATAGCCCCATGTTCTTGGCATATGACTGGCAGAGGCAAACGTTAATGCCCTGCTCGATGAAGTGGCGCACAGCCCAAGCATCCTTGTCGCCATCGCCGCTGGCGAAGCCTTGGTAGGCCATGTCGAAGAATGCAAACAGATTCTTTTTCTGGGAAGGAATAAGAAGGCCAGTGAGAGAGGCCACCTGCGGATGCCCTGTTGTTGTGTGTGCTGTCGTGGACCCTGTTTGTTTCATTCAAACGCAGTCAACAGCTTCTCCGCACATGGTAGTGGGGAAAGATGTCTGAATTCCAGAGTTAATTTCTCAACATACTTTAAAGTGTGTGTGTGTGTGTGTCTACACATATGTATACACACACACTCACACACACACCTAGTCTCTCTCTTTCTCTCTCTGATGGCTTTCCTTAAGAAACACTGGGAAAAGAGAACAGTCATCTCTGCGGGAGGCATTTTTAAGGCCCACAGAGGTCCGGGACATTGTTTTTGGGCAGGACGAGCATCAGTCTTTCTGATGAAGCACTATCCCGCACCTGGGCTCACGAGACGACTCTAGGAGAGCACTCTCTGCAGGCTGCTTCTGGGTCCCATTCTGAAGCTGACATTGACAGCAGCAGTAAGAATGGGGACAGAGTCTGACGGGAGTGTTTTTCTCTCTGGGAATTCTGATCAGCGTCTTCTGGCACAGCCAGCTTCTCTGAGAGAAAAGACAATGCTGAGCAAAGTGGTAAGAAAAGGAGAGGGCAAGAGGATGTGTTGAGAAGGATGAAGAGCAGCCAGCGGCCGGGACAAATGGAGGTGCCACCCGCAGGCTTCTGGGGCCAGAACAGCTGTTGTGCCAAAGACCAGTTTATAACAATTTTATCAGAATTCACTACATCTGGGGTGAAGGATAAAACTTCTTTTCAAACTGTTCACATATCATCAATTACAGAACTGCTAAGTTTTGCAGAGGAGGCGCCCCCTCCCGGCAGCTCGCCCACGTGTGGCTTTGGGGCAGGCTCACTATTAAGCTCACCTTCACCACCGCCGCTATTTCCTTCCACTGCTCTGGACGCGGGTCCACTCCCGTGGGGTTGTGAGCACAGGCATGCAGGAGGAGGACACTCCGCTCTGGGATTTTCTAAAGAGAAACAATCGAGATTTTGCTTCCCAGCTCTAAAGGAAACAGCCGCAGTGCTACAGGTCACCGTTAGCTGAGGAGTGGCAAAGAGAACCGAGACCTGGGGATTAGCTGGCCCCTCTAAGTCAGATAATGAAACCAGCTGGGAGATGTCACATGGTCAGCCTGGAAAGCCAACGCTTACTGAAATGTCTTCCACGGCTCCCGTGAAGTCGAATCCGCAGGTCTTGGGGTCATAGTACCGATACGCTTGAAGCTGCATGCCGGCATCCCTGAAGATGGGCGTGTGGTTTCCCCAGGACGGTTTGGGCAGAAAGACATCTCGGCTGGACTTAAAAAATCTTTGCTAAAAATTGAGATGAAAGGGAAAAATGAGAAAAAAGGACAAAATGCTAGTGTGGTTTCTTGAGAGGAAGTTCTTCCCTCCGACAGTAGCAAGACGGCCTGGGTTGGAGCTAGGCTCTGACGGTTGTTCTGGCTATGAGGCAGAAGAACACCTGTGCAGGCTCCACTGACTGAACTTCCCTTACAGGGGCTTAGTGAGTTAAAACACGCTCCCTACTAGCACTATGTGCTGTGCTGGGCACAGTGATGCATGACTTTAATCCCAGCACTCGGGAGGCAGAGGCAGGTGGATCTCTGGGAGTTCGACGCCAGCCTGGTCTATAGGATGGCTAGAGTTACATAGTAAGACCCTGTTTTGAAAAAGCTCCCCTTCCCCAAACAAAACCCAAACAACAAAAACCCCCACTATATGCTCAACATGCTGATGTTATTACTTTATTCTTTATGATCTCTCCACAGTGCTGCACAGGAAACCTGCCAGTTCTGGGGAAAGAGGAAGCCTAATGCTGGGTGAGTAGACACATACAGGACAGGAAGTCCTGCCAGCCTTCAACTTAAAAGTTCTTTCTTAGAGGAGTTCCACTTACCAGAAAACTGGCTCCGATCCTTAAGGCTCCAGTCCCCGAAATGGTCTGCACAGTGACAAACTGCAGGGGAGACACAGAGTCAGTTGCTCTACCCTTTGCACTTTAGAACTTAACTCTTTTAGCTAATTATTTATTTATACAGGGATATTTATTTACTTCCTCTATATGACTATCTTCCTGCATGTCTGTATATGTACCGTGCTCATGCCTGGTGCCCCAGGAAGTCAGAAGGAGGTGCTGGATCCCCTGGAACTTGGGATTTGCCAGTGGGAACCAAATCTGAGCTCTGCAGGAGAGCAACAAGTGCTCTAAGCCACCAGACCACCTCTCCAGCCTTCTGTTTGGTAATCTGTGCCATGTGAGTATCTGATGTGTGTGGAGGTGGGGGTGCACACGCACCGTGGCACGTCTCGGGGGAAAAAAGAAGACTCTATTTTTCCTTCAGCCCTTATGTAGGTTCCAGAGAGTGAACCCACGTCACCAGGCCTGTGCAGCAAGCACTTGATCTGCTAAGCCATCTCGCTGGCCCCTAGAAGTGGACTCTGAACGGCTTCGTTAGAACCAGCCATGCTATGTGGAAAATTTTCGGGTATAAAAATTCCTGCTCAATATGCAAAAGGAGTGATTTATGCCCACACAAAAGATATAAAGACACTGAAATAGTCATGACATTCAAGCATTACTTCATAAATATGTAAAATCTGACAACCCTCTGATACCAAGGTTCTTTAAACAGCTAGTCCACAAGTATACTAGGATAATGTTAGTGTACTTTATTTTGTTCGTATTTTTTGTGGTGCTGGAGATTGAACCCAGGGCTTTTGCTCACGCCAGGCCAACTGAGATACCAATACACACTACCCTCTATGTTTTTATGTCTTAGGCAGGAAAATAAAAGTGCAAGTGTACCCATTAAGACACATTTCCCCTTTTTCTTACAAAAGAAAGTACACCAATGTGCATGTCATTCTAGGATCATGGTCTTCTCTCTGTCCATGCCCAGATGTGCTGCAACAGGGCAGCAGTGTGTAGCAATTCGCTGCCATCTTTTACTCTCAAATTAGGGAAAGAGAAAGGAAGGATAGAAAGAAAGAGCTCTTCACTGGTCTTGCCAGCAGCCTTGATAGAAAGAGAGAAAGGAAGAGATCTTCACAACCCTTTTAGGCTGTCTGAAGCTTGGAGAGCAGGAGCTGACAGTGAGCCAGACTAGCGTCTCAGCTCACTATCCACGAACCCAATTTCTCTAACCAATGTTCTTCTAAGCAGTAACCAATGAACCAATGAGAACCAACTAACCAACCACCCACCCACCCCCACCCCGGCTCTTTGACCTTCAACCCTTATATACTCTAAGCAAAAGTTCCCAGAAATCCAAGTGGCACAAATTCTTAAGAACAAGCTATACTCGTGGCAAAACGGCTGCACATAACCAAATTACAGCCACTGGAAACACAGTCCAAATCAAACGCCTATCATCCAGCACACCTGGGTGGGAACAGGACCGTAGTCCGAATGCCATTTTTGCATTTTTTAAAGGAACCAAAGTGACAAAAACTTCTTCCAGTCCCGCCCCTACGGTCTACTCATGGCTGGTTCCCAGTTGCTTCTCCTGTTCAAGCTGGACGCTTAGTCCATGATTGTGGGGGCTAATTACAGGCCTAAAACCAGGCACGCAGAGGCATTTCTAACGCATGTTCAATAGAGAAAGGTGAAACTCATCAACACTGACAGCAAACTGGGCCAAAGCCCCGGGTCAAATTCTGTGGGTCAAATTCTGTCAAGTTTTTAAGATAGCTGATATAGTTCAACTCCCTATCTAAAAAGTAGTTATTAGTAAGGGTGGCCACTTTAGCCACCACACGCGTATAACGGAGTTAACACGCCTGACATCTGAAATCGCTACATTTGCAAACAGAGCTTGTTCAAAGCTCGGACTGGCCCGGCTCACCCGGCCGCTCTTCAGCACTTCGCTGTTGTCACCCAGGGCCAGTTCTGCCGAAGCCTTACAGAACTCAGCCAGGCCCCCGATGGGCAGGTACTCTTTGTCCAAATTTTTTGCAGCAATCTGGGCCTCTGCCTAGACAAGAGAAAATAAGTTTTAGTTTCTTCTCCCTCCTTCAACCTACTGTGATGAGAATCAACATTTGACATTTTGTGTCACAAAACAGAAATACTTTATTATTTTATAGTTATTATTCCTGAGAAATAAAATTCTACTATTGATTTATTTTGAGAAAAAGTTTCCTTATAGGGACCAGTGTGGTAGTTTCACAGGATCATGTTTGAAAACTTGGTCCCAGTGGGTGGAAGTGTTTGGGAGGATTAGGAAGTGTGGCCTTGTTGGAGGTGTATCATGGGGGGGTGTGTGTGTTGGAGTTTCAAAGGACTTCCGCCTCTCTCTGCCACTTGCGGATCTTACAGATCCAACCAACCAGGTTTCCCGTCCTGTGCCAGCAGGAGACAGGTGCTAAGCTCACCTTCCGGACACTGGAGAGCACGTAAGGCTTCCCGTTATCATCGCGATAGGCGCCGACTCCCAGGTTCATCTTTTTGCTGTTGGTGTCTCTCTTGAAGGCTTCAGTAACTCCCAGGATGGGATCTGGGGGTCCCATTTCTACATGGGCCCACCAGGAGCTGAAATGAGAGATATTTTTCCTCAGTCACATGAGCTAGATAGATTCCCATGGCCAGCTATGTCTCCCATCTGCCAAAGATCCACTCTGGCACACGTGTGTTACCGAGGTTACAGAAACAGGCACCAGCAGTCCACCAGCACAAAAGCCTTCAGAGGACTGGAGATCAGTGTCTTCATCTCGATCTGACAAGGTGCAGATGGGGGGAGCACCTGCATTGTTATGGGTAGGATAGGGTGTATACACAGGCTCAAAGTTTTTTTCTTTCAACTGATTTATGAATAGCAAAAATGTGGGACACATAACACAGTGGGATTCTATTGAGTTGTAAAGAAGGTAAGGCCCTATTGCTGAAAATACCATGCCAGGAATAAGACGTGGAGAAATTGAGCTGAAACTGACCCAGAAGCCTCCTCTTGTGGACTGGCTCTCCTAGTGCCCTGAAATGCTAGGCAAGCTGCCAAGGGAGAGGAGCAGTCCTGCCGAGCTGAAAACTTACAAACCACAACAGTGACCAGGGTGGCAGGACAGCTCCGAGGATGCCAGATTGGCACTATGACCTGGGGGCGATCACAGCTGCCCAGTGGGACTGAAGGTCCACTAAGTAGGAGGGAATTCATACCTGGTACTACAAATCTAGCCAGCTGCCTGTGACTGGCGAACTCATGGACCCCAGAACCTACTACCGCCACTTTCCTAAACCAGTATAATTTTTAATCGCATTCTAAATATTTATCTTTATAACCACAGATAAGTGGCTTACGTTTTCTTCATTAGGTGTGACGTCAGGAAGCTCTAACAATCCTCCAGTCTCCACCCTCCTGAGAGTTAGGGTTATGGTGTGTGCATGATGGCCAGCTTGGTAGGTGGGTGTTGGGATCAGAACTTCTCTCTTAACGGTTGTGTAATAAGTCCTCTTAACACTGAACTATCTCTTCAGCCCAACTCCACCTTATCTGGAGACAGGGCTTCTCACTAGAGCTGGGCTACCACTTGGGCTAGACTGGCTAGCCAGTGAACCCCACCTGCCTCTGCACCTGCCCCAAGGTTAGGACATGTACCACCGTGTCCAGCTACATGGGTGCGAGTGATCTGAACTCGGGTCTCATGCTGCATAGCAAGGACTTCACCTTCTGAACCATTTCCCCAGCCCCCACTTTTAAAAGCTATTGCCTGTGCCCACCAGGGTCACCTGAGTCAGGCAACTGTGCTGCTAGAGCAGCGTCCCTCATCTTTCCTTAAATCCCAAGATGCAACAGAACGCTCAATACCCATTTCTCTGCTTTCTTCTATATCATCCTTTGATTTTTAGGCCGCATGTGGCCAATAAGCTAGTGGCAGCAATCAATGACTGTGAGTTTGGCTTTATGTGCTAAGTGTTCTAGGGTTGTACAGAGGATGGCAGAAATCTACTGTATACTAGGTAAGAGTTGACAGATCTCTTTCTTTCTCTCTCTCTCTCACACACACACACACACACACACACACACACACACACACACACACCCAGTGTGTGTGAGGGGTTTGACAGGACACTACAAGCATGTGCTGCTATGTCTGGATTATGTTGTTGCTGGGGATCGAACCCAGGGCTTTGTGCATGTCAGGCAAGCACTCTACCAGGCCCAGCTCCTTGGTTTGTCAAATCTCTTTGTCTAGGTGCTTCTGTCTATTTGGAGCTTAAATTAGAATTTCTGTAGCTTAAAAAAAAAAAAATTAGAGTTCTTTTTTGTTAACTCTGGGCCTATGAGACAAAGTGTGAATCAGAAAAGCTATAACCTCACCATGTGTCAATAACGTGGCAGGACCGAGGGCCGGATGAGAGGGTCCCCACCCCTGGATAGTGTGGATTAACCGGCACAGCACCCTCAGGTAAAAGGCTTCTGCTTCGGCTCTCAGTCTCACAGCAATCAGTTCATAAATGCCCTCGTGATGTGAAACCACATTTCTACTACTTTGAATGTGCTATTTTAAAATTTGTTTTTCAGCTTATTTCATCCCCAACCAGTGTAAATTAAAGGAAAACAAATGCTGTATTAGATGAACACTGAGCACAGGTGAAAGGCATGGTGGTTCTGAATAAAAATCACTTTTATTCAGTTACACCTGGCAGCAACACACACTTTTAATCACAGCACTTGGGAGGCGGAGGAGGGCGGATCTCTGTGAGTTCGAGGCCAGCCTGGTCTACAGAGTGAGTTCCAGGACAGCCAGAGTTACAGCAGAGAGACCCTGTCTGGAAGAACCGAAAATAAATAGATAAATAGATAAATGAATGACTGAATATGGTTTGGAAGCTGGGTGCTGTTGCAGTAGAAAGTAGAAGTCACGGAAGCGGGGCTCCAAGGGACTGAAGTGAAACACTCAAGTTCTTCCTGTAATCATTTATCTAGTTTGCCAAACGCTTTAGCAGGGCGCAGGGAATTCACTAGGGTTTCCTTCCCAGCAGTGTCCCACTGGACCCGAGGCGGTTCGTACCTACCCACTGGCTCACTCTCTACGAGCACTGCCTGTGGTAGCTCAGCACGGTGTGTGGGGCTCCCAACAGGACAACCTCAGCCTTCGTGGCCCAGCTTAGTAGGCTGTTAATTCCATTATTTAAGAGCAGATTTTTTTTCCTGGCTCGGGATTTCCCAGGGTTACTTCTTTCAACGGTCTCTTTTAACAGCCTGCCTTGGGCAAACTGCAGGGACTCATACAGCTTATGATCGCTGTGAGTACAGGCAAGAGAAGTGACTCCAAGTCTCACGAGTCCTCATCTGTTAAACGTGGCGTAACAGTATCTCTCCGCGCTGGCATAAACATGATAATGCACTCAGGACTGATGTCAACCAGCTTTAGCTTCTAAGTCACTGACTACCCTTACATTTGTCTCCGTTCAGCCAATGGTATAGAGCCTTGCAAGACCAATGTGTAGTGAATTCAAACAGCACGTGGCCATAAGAATTTACAACCAAACGTGTCTTTCTGGTTTTAAAATTATGATTATTTTATATTCTCAGGTGATATTATCATCTTTTCCCATCCTTAATTCTAGGCCAGGATTAAAAAAAACCAAAAACCTCTTTCCTTTCTTCTTTTTAACTGTTGCTGTAAGCTGTGAGGAAGAAGCAAAGACTCTGAAACAGGCTAGAAAAAAGTTTTGGATGTTTCTCATCCCCAGTTCAGACGGAAGCCACGTAGCCACCTGCCTCTTGGCATCAACTGTCATTAACTGCTGAGTGAAATGAATACTTTGGATGTCAAGGACATTCAAATGTCCAGAAAGCAACTTTCATTAAAAAAAAAAAAAAAAAAGGCCCTTAAACACTGACAGAGCTGCCCCTACAAAGACAGACAGTGTCATTCTTGTTTAATAGTGTGAACTGTATGGAAAATGCAGCGTATAAATTCTCTAGAAGCGTCAGCCACGAGTATTCTTGTGCACCTCTTAAAGAGAATGCCACAATTTCAAAACACTGAATTTTAAGCATTCTAAGCACAAGAGCAGCAATCCTTCGATTAGCTACGAGTGATCAAATTCCAGGTTCGCTACGTCTCTCTTTATCTCACGCCTTAAAACTATTAAGATTATAGACACGAGAGAGCCTTCGTAAAGAAATGGCACTTGGTGAAAACATTCTGGCGGTAAATTGATAACCTATGGCCTACAAAGTGATTCCTACCCATGCCCTTTGGACAGAGCACAGGGCCACAAACATTGAGCAACAGTGACCACCCAACCAAAAGATGTTAGGTACAAAGTATTCAGATAAGCATTTCCAGCTCAAATGTTTTGTATTTCCCAGAGACTTAAGCAGCTTTTGAAACCCTTTCCTTCACAGTCTATTTATTTACAGTCTCACACTTCAGCAGAGGTTGGCCTGGAACTCACTCTGTAGCTCGGGAGAATGGCTTTGAAAGCGGGGCAATGACTCAGCCCTCTAACATGTTGGGTACATATTACACAGCATTATAGTTCCCTTTATGTGTAGATTTTGATCTAAAAAATGCAAAATATTAAAATGTTGTGTTTGTTTAAAAATGAGGGCTTGAAATAAAAGTAGTCAAAGGTATTCCATGGGCCAGGCATATATCTCAGTGGCAGTGTTTGCCTAGTATGCAGAGGCCCCGGGTTCTATCCCAAGTAGGGGCAGGGAGAAAGCAGCTGGCTACAGAACACTGGGAAGGCACAGGTTGGACGACTGCAGCGTATTTCAGGCCAGCCTGGTGTAGATAGTAGGTCAGGCTAGCCCAGGCTACGCAGCTAACTTCATCTCAAAAGACAAAAACAGACAAATAAAAACCAATACAGGCACTGATGTGATTAGATACAACTCAAAACAAAGTTGCCAAGGTCTCTGCTCTCCTGTACCTGAAATTCTAACTGGGAAAAAACAGAAAAGGGACATTTAGTCAGGCTCTCACTAAACAGTCACACCCAAGGAAACCTGGCCAAACAGTTTAAATAAAGCTCAGGTCTTTCAGCTAATTACATAAAACAAATATTTTATGGTTAAGATAACGAGAAAGCAGATTTTCTCCTGTCCATAGAAGTATTCCTTCCATAGAAGTATTCCTTTTTTGTTCTTCGAATCCGCAGTATAAATAAGTTCTCTAATTCTCATCAGGTGGGTAAGCTTAAAACCGCTCGTACTGGCAAGGAGCCAAAACTGGGTTCTGGGAAGGACAGATTGTTCTGCTGGCCTGAAGACTACCTGAACACGTTCAAAGGAAAGGCTAAGGCAAGCATAAAAGGTTAAGTAGGTTTTGCTCCTAGTTTGATAGTTAGTACGTGATCCAGGCAGGTTTCTGCCTCAAATCTGCTTTCTTGGGTGAATAGTCTCTCCCGGCTCAGAGAAGAATTAGGAGTTACTAGCTCCATTTAGGCCCCGAACGTTCTCTTAGTACATCTCAGCTCAAGATGATACATTTGTCTCCTTCCGTCCTTCCTTCCTTCCTTCCTTCCTTCCTTCCTTTTTTTTCCTTTCTTTTTCTAAAGCAAAGTCAACCCTCTCTGTCCTGCTGACAGCTGCATCACCAGCAATTGGTCCAGTGCCTGGCTTGGAGAAACTGGGTTACAAAATATTCACGGGATGAAAGAACTGTGTGAAGTGGAGAGAAAGATTGATGGCTTCCAGGCAGCTGGATCTCCCAAGGGGTTAAAACAAAGAAAGTGCATTACACCTCAACCCTTTCGCACCCAAAGGCCAGACAGGCCTGCGGGGAGAGGGTGTCACTAGGTACTGGAGCAGTGACACCAAGGGAGGGTGCAGCACGCCAAGGTCACGGATGCGGGGAGGGCGCGGGGTCCGGGCGCCCCGAGCACTTCCCACCATGTGGATACACACGCAGCGGCCAGCTTCTCCGCTGCGCGGCCAGAAATGACCCTCTGGACCCGACATGTGGGCCAGCCGCCACGCAGGGCAGCTGGTCAAGGACACGGGCGCCCCCCGGCGCCACAGCCAATCAGCGACCGGCAGCTCCGGCTCCACAGCCAATGGGCGAGAGGCTGGCCCGGCACGGCCGCCCGCGTGCTAGCCCCATCGCCCCGCACCCCACCGCGCGGAGTCCGCATCTTGGACCCCCGCATCACCCGCTGGAATGGGGGTCCGGGTGCAGCTGAGAGCCCCGATTTCCGTCCCCGGGGGCTGCGATGGCTCGCTGTCCAGCGATGCAGGGGAGGAGGGATGCGGGGTCCTGAGAGCCCGCGAGGTGCGGGCACTGGGCCCTCAGCACCGGGGCAGGGACCTCTTGGGGACGCGGGAGGGTGGGGTGCGCGCGTGTGCTCGCGATCGGGACGGGGTGCAGGTCTCGCCCTGTCCACAGCCCGGCGGGGCAGGGACAGGCCCTCTGTCCCGCTCCATCTCCCTATCGTCTCGGCTCACCTGGCTCTGGCGGAGGCTGCGGCCGCGAGGCCTGGGTGAAAGGCGGCAGCCACGCCCGAGAGGACGCGGCCCGAGTGCAGCAGGGCCATGGTGGGCGGCAGGAGGGCAGCGGGCAGCGGCGGGGCCGAGCACGGGAAGCGTCCGCAGGAACCGAGGCGCGGGCTCCTAAAGAGGTGAGGACAGTGACTTCCCTGGGTGTGCCTAGAGCGGCCCCGCGGCTGGACCCAGCCGCGTCACAGCGGCCTCTGGCGGCCGCGGGCGGAACGACGCCGCCTCCGCGGAGGTCATGGAAACCCGCAAGGACACCGCCTCTGAAACCTGCGACGCCTGCGGCTTCGTGAGCGAGCGAAACGCACGCGGCGCTCAGCGCTCTGCATCCTGTCAGTCATCCCGCACGTCAGAGGCAGCGGCTAGCGTGCCAGTGTGAACGGTGGGAAGAAGTAGGCCGACGCCGAGGAAGTATTTTTGCTCATTGCCGCACAGCCTTTAGGACTCAACGTGATCTTCTTCCTTTCAACCCTTTACCGGGCAGCCCGACCATCCCTAAGTGCAGGTCTCTCGGTCCAGAGTGCTCCCATGTCCCTGTTACAGAGAGGACAGCAGGAGTATTTCGTAGGGCTCTTGTGGGGATTAATTAAGATTAGCCGATTATGATTAAAAATGGGGCCTAATTAGTAAATACAAAATAACCCATGATCAAGGACAAACTTTTTTTATTTTATTTTTCGAGACAGGGTTTCTTTGTTGTAACTCTGGCTGTCCTGGAACTCACTCTGTAGACCAGGCTGGCCTCAAACTCACAGAGATCTGCCTGCCTGCCTCCCTATTGCTAGGATTAAAGGTATCACCACGGCCCAGCCCACAAGGACAAGCTTTTGCACATCAAATCTTCATAATTATGTTTGAAAGAAATGAACAATGTTTTTAAAGGGTGGGGGAGTGAGTTTGAGACAAGCCATAAGTTAACCAAATCCATTCTTAACATGGGATATTTCCCAGGAACCACTTGCCAATCTAATTCATCCTCTGTCACTGTAGCTGCCTGCATGATAGTTACTGAATTTGGAGGCCACAGCATGTGCTCCAAAACAGGCCCAGCCACCTGTCCTCAATAAACAAGTTAAAAAGTCAAATTAAAGCCAGTACAGCCAGGGGGTGGTGGTGCATGCCTTTAGTCCTAGAGGAGGCAGAGGCATCCGGATCTATGTGAGTTCGAGGCGGCCAGCCTGGTCTTCGGATCAAGTTCCAGGACAGCCAGGGCTATACAGTGAAACCCTGTCTCTAAAAAAAAAAAAAAAGTCCAATTAATAGTGGAAAGCACAAAAAGGAGACTTATTCAATGTGGCCACATTGGGAAGCTGGACAAAGAGATCCAGAGACACTCCCCTCCCCCAAATCTGTCTTGGGAGTTCTGAAGGGAGATTAAAATATTCCCAGTCAAGTTGTGGCCCTGCCCACCTTGTCTCGGCTTCAGTCCCACCCTGTAAGGTGCTCTGACAGGTTCTTAGAACTGTGTGGAATCTCTTTCTGGGGGACAAGTTGCCCTCTAGCTAAGGCCTTTACCTTCTCGCAGTATGAGATTCCTGGAGAAATCCCATTTCTTCTGGTTCTATTGTTCCAACAGTCAATTGAGAGGCACGATGTCTCTTTAGGACGTCTTCACTTCTGCCAGGCCTGTTACGTGGTGACGAGTCCAGATCCCAATGTGGAATCATAGTCGACCCTTCTGACATTTGCGCAGAACCTTGGTTTTCCTTTATAGATGTGTCACTGCCATCTCTGCCTGTCACCATGATGCTGTTTTTTTAATCTCTTCAGTATGATGCCAGTGAGTATGACATTCGTATGATGCCTCTCCCTAAATGCAGGATTTGAGAGGTCAGCATTGAATATAGGAGAAAGTGGACTTTATATAGCTCAGAAACCGTAAGACCAGGGGGTTCTCGGGGTTTTTGATTACATAGGAACTTGGCCCAACACCTCAAAATTATTTGGCAGAATATCTTATCAGGGTGGAGGTCAGGGTATAAGGCGCGGAACATGCCTACTTCCAGAACATGGGCTAAGGCACAGTCAAACCTAAGTTCTACAGAAAGCAGGAATGAGCTTATTTTGACATTGTAACAAGATGATGATGGTGTTGTGCCCAGTGTCCAAAAGCCCCCTCCTCAAGTACCATGAGGAGCCCAGTTCTGATGCAAAAGCAAGAAGTCTTTATTCTGCAGACCAAACCAGGTGAAAGAACCAGGTGAAATGGCCGACCCTGAACAAAGGCTTGCTGGCCTTTTTATAGACAGTAAGAGAGGGGTTTCAACACAGGTGAGGCAGCCTGGTTTCTAATTGGGGAACAGAAAATGCAGTTTACAAATGTTTAGTTTTGATTGGCTCGTGCTCAAGGGGCTAACTGTCCACATTCTCAAGCTATTTCTGGTTAGCCATCAAAGTCAAGATACCTGGTTTATGGCCTTCAGGGCTATCTGGCTGGATGAGATAGGAGATACTCTGGTGCTGCTTCTTCTTTCTGATTGGCTGCCCTCAGAGTGGGGGTTCTTATGGCTTTCTCTTAGAATTTGCTAGCTTGCAGGGTCAGGCCCAGGTCAGGGGCTTAAGCAGCACACTGTGGGCGATGTCTCATGCCTGAGACAGGGACTTTTCACGTACACACAAAGAGAAATGGAGTTTAGGTCCTTCAATGGCTCCCTCCAACCCCCTCCCAACAAGGTTTCTCTGTGTAGCTCTGGCTGTCCCGGAACTCGCTCTGCCTGGAACTCAGAGATCTGCCTGCCTTTACCTCCCCTATGCTGGGATTATAGGTGAACCTCACCACCATCTGGCCAAGATAGATTCTAATCTTAAAATGAAGTCAGGCTGTCCATCAAGAGAAGATTAACCTTCCTCAAATCTGACTTCTGCATCTCTTCTCATCTCCAGCTAGGGGACTTTACAGAGGACAGGTACAAGGATGGCTGGGCATTCCGAAGTCTTGTCTCTGATTCAAGGTGTTTGTGCTTTTCTCCTTATTGTCTCCTGTACTTTCCCCCTCATTATTGTCTCTCTGTGTGCTAAGGTTCCCATGTTCCCAATGCTGCTGAACAAATAGCAGCATGTCCATTTAGACTACAAAATGAAATACAAATTTGCCCCTGTAGTATATAACATGAACGTGTGGCTACCCATCTTTCTTGTCTTCTATCAGTTTGAGGCCAATGTATGTGGGACTCTGTCTCAGAAAATTATTATACTTGTTAGTATTTGGGGCTTGGGTACTTGTTATGTTGGCCTGGTGTGGCATTTCTTTCTTTTTTGCTTGTTTTTTTGAGACAGGGTTTCTCTGCTCTAACTCTGGCTGTCCTGGAACTCACTCTGTAGACCAGGCTGGCCTCAAACTCACAGAGATCCATCTGCCTTTGAGTGTTGGGATCAAAGGCATGCACCATCACTGCCTGGCGCAAGTGTGGCATTTCTGATTCACAAAGCCTTTAGGAATTTAAATCCATCCACCTTTACACACACACACACACACACACACACACACACACACACACACACAGGGGTTAGGGAGAGAGAGAGATTGAGAGAGAGGGAGTATACAGGGCACAGCACTAGCTGTCATTTAAGAGTTAAGAGGAGGCAGAGTGGCAAAGCTCAGAGAGCAAGCCAAGAGAACACCAGGCAGGGAGAAATGATGTTTGAGTTGAATTGCTGAATTTTACTGTGCCAGAGGCTGTGGGGCAGGCCTGACAGCATCAAACTTGGTGGGGAGCATCCAGGAGGAAGGGAATCTGCCGTCCTCTTTTGACTTAACTACCCTTTCTGGCCACTTCTAGGATAGGACTTTTTATATTGCATTATAAAAGTAGCCTGATCTCCGTTTAAGGATCATTCCGATATATCGGTCATGTATTGTTAAGGATGAGTCATTTCATCAAAAGGCATCTTTCTCTAAGTTTGTTTGTTTTGTTTTTTGTTTTTTGTTTGTTTGTTTTTGTTTTTTTGAGACAAGCTTTATTTACTGTAATTCTGGCTATCCTGGAACTCATGTAGACCAGGCTGGCCTCGAACTCAGAGACCCACCTGTCTCTTGCCTCCCCAGTGCTGGGATCAAAGGCATGCGCCACCACAGCCTAGCTTTCTAAGACTTAAAAACCACATTTATTGTGCATAGAAGATACATGTGTGCCTGTGTGCGAACATGTGTGTATGTGTGTGTGTATGCATGTGTGCGTGCGTGTATGCACGTGTTGGTACATGTGTATATGCGTGTGTGCATATGTGTGTGTGTGTGTGTGCATGTGTGTGCATATGTGTGTATGTGTGTGTGTGCATGTGTGTGTGTATGTGTAGGTCAGAGTCCTTCCACCTTGTGTATTCTGGGGATTGAACTCAGGTCGTGAGACTTGGCAGCATGTGCCTTTACCCACCGAGCCATCTTGTTGGTCCTCAAACTTTTTTCTGTTATCACATCTGCTAACAGAATATTCTATTACCAATTCCTGTTATAGTGAGTTACATAGAATCCAAACTGGGTCATTTTACATTGCTTTAGGGTTTTCAGGATGATGTTTCTTTCTGTAGGGGAAAAATATGGGAAGAAAGGAACTCTTGAGGGCTGTACATCCTTGTGTTTGCACAGCCAACAACGATGGGCACTGGCACAGGCCTCCACAGACCTAGGACACGGCGGAACCTACCACAGACACAAGGGCTCAGGCTCCTGCCTCTGCCATTAAATTACCTGGATTCTTGAATCTTGCTTTTCAGGTTTTGCTTCAGACCCGTCACTTAGCACCTGCAGGTTCTTTAAGTTATTTTTGCCCTTGTATTCTCAGGAGCTTCGGGCAGCCACCCCACCTCGGACTCAACCACATCGTTGCTTCTTTGTATTTTGTGGTATAGAGGAAACACTCGTTTTTGTTTGTTTGTTTGAGGTACCCTATATCCCAGAGATGACTCCGTATTTGCAGCACAGTTGATCTCAGACCTGTATGATTCAGGTAGATTCTTTGCTTTTAAAAACGTATGTGCTAGGGACTGTGTATCCGGGGTAGTAAACTCTGGTCCGTATTATCTTTAAGGTCTAAGGGATGGGCCAATTGTCACCGTCCTCTGTGGCCTTTTTTCAAGGGATGATACCAGCTACTTTGCTTTTACCTGAGCACAGATGGCACAACTAAAGGCGATGTCTTTTATTCAGACTTTCCAACTTGGGAACGTAATACAGGGGTCTGAGGAGTTCAGCAGTTCTTGTGGGGATTTGAAAGCACTTTCTCAGACTCGTAGGAAGGACGGTGGGTCTGCAGTCCAGCAGCGGCCGCCATCCTTGTTTACCCTGTGTGGCCAGTTCTTATTTTGCCCAATCACTCTTGCTCCTGGATGCATTCCAGGCTTTCCAGTAAGCTGGGCTGTGAAGACTCAGAGAGACTCTAGTGGTTCTAGGGCTACTTCCTGGGCAGCCAAGTCAGCCTCTCGGTTGCTTCCGGCTTCTGGAGAATCCCCTTTTTGGTGTCTTTTGCAGTGGATAATGGCCACTCTCTTGGGTAACCAGATAGCTTCCAATAGAGCTAAGGTTTCTTCTCTAGTTTTATTTTCCAGCTGAGGTTAGCAATCCTGTTTCCCTTTATAGAGCCCCACGGACATGGGCCATGGCGGAAGCATATGGGCTCTCTGCATACTTGCTGATAGCCTTGTCTTTCTCTCAGCAGAGTGCTTGGGTTGAAGCTAAAACTGCAGCTAATGTAGCTGAGGTTCCCCAGCACAAAGATTGTGTGTTCTTAGCACAGTTAATTAAAAAAAAAAAACCCTATATTCTTCTATTAATGCTATGTAAGCACACACTGATTTGCTGACACAACAGTGGCCACATTTATAAAAATGAAATCTAGGTCAGAGTTTCCTTTTTTTTCCCCTTTTATTATTTTGTTTTCTGCGTGTGAGGGTTTTGCTTACATGTATGCTTGTGCACCACATGCATGCAGTGTCCTCAGAACCCAGAGTAAGGAATCAGGTACCCTGGAGCTGGAGTTATCGATGATTGTGAGCTGCCATGTGGGTTCTGGTAATCAAACTTAGGACGTCTGTAAGAACAGCCAGAGACAGATAGACACACACATATATAGAGAGAGACAGAGGGGGAGAGAGACAGAGTAACAGAGAGAGAGACAGACAGGGACAGATACTCACACACACACAGACAGAGAGGGGAGAGAGACAGAGTAACAGAGAGAGAGACAGACAGGGACAGATAGATACACATACACACAGACAGAGAGAGACTGAGAGGGGGGAGAAAAAAACCTATCCCTTTAAAATGCTGGTCACTCTAAGTAGTAGTCAGATTTCATAGCCTAAGGTGACCAGCACCTTAAAGGGAGAGATCTTTTTTCCTAACAGAAATGACAAGTGACACCAAGCTCTTTACAGAGAACTGGAAATTCTTGTTTTTCCAGTACTGTAGAAATACTGGAGCAGGCCACACAGTGACATAAGCTTGTGATCCCAGTGCTTGGGAGGTAGCAGCAGAAGGGTTAATAGTTCAAGGTTATCTTTGGCTACACTGTGAGTTTAAGGCCAGCCTGGGCTACGTGAGACCCTGTTGGGGGTGGGTGTAGTTGTTGTGATGTGGATGTAGATTCACCCATTTCAGTTTATTCTTTTGTGTAATTAAATCACGGGTTCTATCCCAGCGCCCTAGAACCGGTTAGTTTACATCTAGTCTTAATCCTTCAACTGGAAGGCTTCAGCCTTAGGCTTCTGAGACCTACTGCTGACTGCGCCACTCTGACTAGCTCCTTCTGAACTCTGTCTTCTGGTTCAACTCACTCTCTGTTCTGGGCTTCTTCTGCAGAGCTCTGCTGTGTCTCTGTGTCTCTCCCTGAGCTCTCACGGCTCCATCCTGCCTCTGTAACTGTAACTGACTGCTCTGTAACTCACTCCACCTCAGCATCTGTAACTCCTCTCTAATTAACTCTAACTGCTCCTCAACTGACTATTCTTCTTACTCCTCTGTCTTCTTCTCAACTAACTCTTCTTACTGACTCTTCTGTCTGCTTTGTAGCTCCTACATAACTCCTTTTTTTACTGAGCTGAGAGCCTGCCTTTTCTCGTGAGAGTTGGGCGTGTCCTTACTCTGCCAACTCTTCCTCTGATTAGTCACTCTGTGCCATTCACTCTGACTCATCTCAGATGTCACTCACTTCCTATGTATTATTGACTCCTTCTGAGTTTTACTTCCTGTGTCTGCTTCCACTGTTTTTTTTTCCCCCTTGGGGATTAAAGGTGTAGACTACCACTACTTTCTGAATACTGGGATTAAAGGTGTTTCTACATTCCAACCAGACCACACAGGCCTCTGAATATAGCCCCTAGAATGTAGACCCTAGATTTCACACAAGACTATTCTTCTACAGGTAGGGGAGAGAACATGAATATGAATATCCCAGGATAGTAGGAAGGGTTTAAGATTGTGTGAACTTGAGCTTAGCTGCTTTTCTAGACAATGGAGAAGCAAGGAAGCAGCACTGAGGGTCAGTCCCTTAAGAGACAAGACTCAAGTCAAGGTTGCAGAGCTAGGGGTCGAGAGGGGCTGGGTGCACACCAGCTCTGCATTTGCTGGAGTTTCCTCCTGTTGCTGGGCACATGGGCTGTACCCTATCCCTTGTCACTCTGGCTGTGTTACTTAACGAGCAGCATCCCTGTGGCTTTTCCTGTTTGTAGTGTCCAGCCTTGAACTGAGACTCAAGCATGGTTGGCTAGCATCCCACCACTGAACTGTATTTGTATGCCCAATCACAAATTTTATCCTGAGACGGGGTGGGGTGGGTGGTGGGTGGGGTAGGATGGGGGGGTGAAAAAGTGGGAGGAGGGTGGGGTGGATGGGGTAGGGTAGGGCTTTCTAAACTGACCCTGCTGGTTTTGAACTTGTGAGCTTCCTGTCTCAGCCTCCTAGAGTAGCTGGGACCACAGGTGTGTGCCATCACACCGGGGTAATAGAACAGAAGGCAAGCGACCGACAGAGGCAGGGTCATTGTGAACCTTGGGATTTGGCAGCCCCTGGCCTTTTCTCAGCAAGGAGAGCTTGCAGAGGGCGGCGTGTGTGCAGGAGACCCTGTGGTGGATCCTCTGCACTAGCACAGAGAACTGTGCATGGGGACCTGTCGTGTGTTATAGGGGCTGGAGGGATGGCTTAGTGCTCGATGCTCTTGCAGAGGACAGGAATACTGCTTCTGGTACACATGTTAGTTGGGTCACAGCCGTCTGTAACCCTAACCCTACCTGATGCCCTCTTCTGGCTTCGGAGGGCACCTTGCACTCAAGTGCATACACCCACACCCACATAATTAAAAACAAACCTTGAAGACATATTACAAAAAGAACTTACAGGATTTCTAAGAGAATGGGGACAGAAATATGTGCAGCTGTAGTGGGCGGAGAGGGCTAGCTTCACTAGGAGATGCTTTCATCACCAAACGCTCCCACCCATTCCCAGGAGGTGGGTCTTAGGGAGATTTTTAACTGTTCTTAAACTTGTCTGCTGGCTTCTGCGGCGGTTTGTAGCTTCTGTAGGCAGAGGCTGCCATCTTGTGGTCAAGTTTCAGGTTACATCCAATGGGTCTCCAGGTGGGGCTGACCTTTCCACCCGCTTTCTCAGCAGGGATATCAGGAAGTCCTATAGTACAGGGTAGCCTCAGATGCTGTGCGTCTTAAATTGGTTGTGGTGATAGTTGCATAAATTTGTGAATAAGCTAAAACATTAAATTGCACATTATTGTTATTTGTGGTACTGGGGATTGGACCTAGGCAAAGTGCATTACCACCGAGTAATCCCCCACGCGAGCTGTGAACTCTAAATGAGAAAACTGTGTGTAGTAATTGAATCGTAGCTCAGTAAGATGTTAATGAAGTAGAAAATAATTTCCAAATCTTTTGTGTATTGAATTTTTGTCATCTGTTAAGCATATATCACATGCATTCTTTATAAATCATTATGGGTCGTTTTCTATCTATCTATCTATCTATCTATCTATCTATCTATCTATCTATCTATCTATCATCTATCGAGACAGGCTCTCTCTACATAATCCTGGATGTCTTGGAACTCACTATGTAGGTCAGGCTGGCCTTGGACTCAGGGATTTTCTGCCTCTGCTTCCCAAGTTCTGGGATCACAGGTGTGTACTACTATGCCTGGCTCTATTTGAATTTTTTTTTTTAAAGATAAAATCTTCCTTTATGGCTCAGACTGGACTTGAACTCACAGTCTTTGTGCTTTAGCACAAAGTAGCTTCCTGAGTACAGGGATTACAATTACTGGTTTGCTTTCCATGGTTTGTTTATCTTTTTTTTTTCTTCTGAAATTTAGGAACACCTGCCCAGGGATGATACCACCCACAGTGGGCTAGGCCTTCCCATATCAGCTATTAAAGAAGAAAATGCCCATGGAGTATCAGATAGAAATACTTTCTTTCTTTTTCCTTTTTTGGTTTTTTTTGAGTCAAGAGTTTCTCTGTTGTAACTCTGTCTGTCCTGGAACTCACTCTGTGGACCAGGCTGGACTCGAACTCACAGAGATCCGCCTGCCTCTGCCTCCCGAGTGCTGGGATTAAAGGCGTGCTCCAGCCCCACCCCCACAAGGAAAAAATGGATACTAGAGTCTTTGCCACAGTCTTCTTTCACTTAGAAGCTTCCAAGGTTCATCTTTTTGGCTTCCATTCATTTTAGCGAGATCCTCTTCCTTTGTACAGACATTACATAGAAACAAGCGTTTCATGAATCCAGGCTCGAGTGCCCAGTGAACTCTGACAGAGTCAGCCATGTGGACGGAGCTCTGTATGTAGTCCTCTGGTCGCACTGCAGCCCATGCTCTACCTCATCCCATCAGGGAGAGCACTGTGAGTGGCAGCTATGGTCACAGGAGCTGTGTAACAGGACGTTTGAAGTGTCCTGTTCAGCCTTCCTTATGATTGGATGCCACTTGGACCTCTGGGAACAGCTTAGGATATAAAAGGGGCAGTGGCCAGTTGACAGTTGACAGCTGATGGGAAAGCAGGCAGGCACCAGTTCATGTTAGAGACAAGTTAGTGAGATGGCAGAGTTAGAGGGATAGAGGATGATACATGTTAGTTCAGTGCTCTCAGATCAGATAGATAGTGGGAATCTGCACAAGTTGGAATTTAGTTACAAGTCAAGCATCTTTCTCAGTAGCGGTTGGGGCAAGAGAACAAGAATCTGTTACAGTAACATTCAGTTAAAAGTGACCCTTCAGCATAGGGCAATAAAACGGTTTTCAGGGCAGGAGAAGAGCCTTCAGTTACAAGTGGAACAGGAGAACCAGGAGTGAAGATTTCTGTTACAAAGTAAAGAGTCACAGTTTAGTTACAAGTGCAACAGTTCAGTAACGAGTGGACTCCAATGCGGGGCAAAAGGGAGTAGAGTTCAGTTACAAGTCAGAACTGAGTTAGAGAGCAATGGCTTTGTCTAGTGGGTGGTGAGGGGCCAGGTGAGTCTGGTGGAGGCCCAAAGGCCGGTCCCTCGTGTGAGACTCAGGCCAGAAAATGAGACATTTTCAGCTGAGATATCTTGTTGTTGCTCAGGTTCAGGGTAATCCCCTGGTTTGGCAGCCCATGGGTGGAGGGGTGGGGGCAGGACTTGCTTGAGCTCCAGACTGCTGGGCACTGCCATACCCTCAGCATCATCCCATTTATCTATCTCAGATAGAGCTGCAGCCCATGTTCTCCCCTCATCAGGGAGAACACTCCAAGTGGCAGCCACAGCCATGGGAGTGAAGGCATCAGCAGGTTTGTCTGGTGAGGGCTCATTGCTCAAAGCATCTCCTTGCAGTGTCTTCACATGAAGAGGGGGGGGAGGGGCTCCTTCAGATCTGTTGGAAGCCACTGCAGGGAACCATGAAGATGGCCTGGCCTAGCCGCCTTGAGAGGCATGCATCATAGGTTTCCCATGTCAGAGTCTGTGACTCCTGGGCGTTACGTGCCTGTCATTTCTTGGAAGACAGATGAATCCCCCCAGGAATGGAGCACTCAGGCCACTTGGTGTTTCTCTGTATATTTCCTTAGTACTCAAGGAAACACAAAAGCTTGACAGGACAACTGGATATTCATCTTGTATACTCTGTATAACTTGCAGGCATCATTGTACCCTGGCAATTGCCATTATGTCCTGTTTCTGATAAAGATATAGAAAGTCTGATTGCTCTCAATAAAAGTTGCCACAGCTCTAGTTTTCCTGTGGACCCTCCACCCTGAGCCTGGTGGTCTTTTCTGGGCCAGCCATATCAGATAACTTTGCCCAATAAGTAAGCACAGGTGCTTACAAATCACAAATCCTTACAAGGGTTCCCTGGCCAGCTTCTTAAATGACGTTTGTTCTGGAATACGTGTAAGTTATTTATAATTAGTACTGTCCTTTTAGGTATTGCCTTAAAAAAAACTTTCTTTCTTTCTTTCTTTCTTTCTTTCTTTCTTTCTTTCTTTCTTTCTTTCTTTCTTTCTTTCCTTCCTTCCTTCCTTCCTTCCTTCCTTCCTTCCTTCCTTCCTTCTGTTTTTTTTTTGAGACAGAGTTTCTCTGTTGTAACTCCGGCTGTCCTTGAACTCACAGAGATCTACTTGCAAACACCCCCCTCCCCCAACCAGTGCTGGGATTAAAGGCATATGCCACAACTGCCTGGCCCTTTAGGTATTGCTGTGGACTCTACTCAGTTTCCTGTGAGCCCTGCGGTTTCCTGGTCTGGCCGGTGGGGATTTGGTTTTAGTCCCAGCTGGAGTCATCTCTCTGTGCTTCCCTACTTACTGGTACTTTGTGTGGTAACAGCAAGTCACCCTAGTCTTACTACATTCAGATTTTTCTTCTCAATTTAGAGAGTCTGCAACAAAACAAATACTTCCAAAACAGAACCAGAAACAAGGCAGAGATAAAAAGTCAGGCATAGTGGTCCATGTCTGTAATCCTTGTGTTCAGGGTGGAGAAATCAGACAGGTGAACTCTGAGCTTATTGGTCATCCAGTCTGGCTGAAACAGCAAGCTCCAGCTTTAGTGAGAGATCCTATCTCAAAACTATAGCGGAAGGCTGGAGAGATAATGGCTCCGTGGTTAAGAACATGTGATTGCTGCTCTTCCAGAGGACCCAGGTTGGATCCAGCAATCCTGTTGGGTGGCTGTAACTCCAGCATCATGGGATCTGATGCTCTCTTCTGGCCCCCATGGATGCTCTCACATTCACATCTACATAAACAAAACAATAAACCTTAAAAGAAACAAAGCAGAGAAAGATAAAAGACACTTGATGTTGACTCCGGCCTCTGTGTGTGCACACACACAACACATACACATCAAAGTGATCAAAGTGGAGGGGAGGGAGAGAGGGAGGGGGGGAGATCTGAGCTTGGAGGGATGACTTAAGAGTTCCTCCAAGCAGCTCTAAAAATAAAACCCATTCAGTTTTACACACAGGTAAAAAAAAAACAACCCCATTCATATACCTCGGCTCCTGTGGACATGTTCTTTGTCTTTGGAATTGCTTTTCTCTGGACAGAAGGGAAAAAGTGGAAAGGTTGTTTTTCATGTGAAAAGGCCAAGCAGACAGCAAATGTAAGCGCCTCTTAAGCTCTGAGAGCTCTATGAATAATATGATTTAGCTTTTTTATTTTTATTACCCTTGACTGGCTTTTTTTGTTTCATCAGATCATAATTGCTGTTGCTACTAGTGACAGCTTCTACTCCCTATCTTGCCTGGCCCAGTCCTGGTACAGACGGTGACTCAAGGTCAGTTATCTGGTCTGTGGCTCCTAAGCTATCGCCGGGTGGTCTTTCTTCAGGAGACAGGAGGCCCCTGAGCACTGTCGTGTGTTGAGTGACTTTGAAAGAGGTTGTCTGAAGGCTTGAAAGTTTCCCAAGGTGGAGACTTTAATATTCAGGATGCAGCCTGCTTCTGGAAGCTTTTCTTTCTTTCTTTCTTTCTTTCTTTTTTTTAAAATTCTGATAAAAATCCTTTAAAAGCTCTAGACGCTGGCAGAAAAGATTCCTGTTTTAAAGCTGCTTTGGAAACCATGATCTACTGTCAGGAAAATGTTGGCATGGTGGATAAGGGGGCATAATTTCCACCCCAAACTGCCCTGCCCCAGGCCTTCCACCTATTGTTTCCGACGGTTACAGGACCTTTGTATCGACTTTCTGAGCTAGAGCCAGGCGTACCCAAATATCTCTTTTGATTCAACCCAGTCATCCTATGGTGTATCTTTAAAGATTATCTGAGCATCACTCCAAACTCCTAGGAGACAAAAATCAGATACACGGTGGCCTCAGGCTTCTTTCTTTAGTCACAGAAAAGGCATGTCACCAGGAGTACGATTGTGATCTACAGCAGGAAGGCTGGACCAACGCATAAAGGCCCGTCATCTCGAGACCTTTCTTCCACACCTCACGCTCATGTGGTTAGGTTATACTGATGAGGTTTATGTTCCTAGCTTTTTTTTTTAATATGTCCATTGGTTTTGGTTGAAAATCATACAGCTTTAGGCTATAAGACCGAAGTAGGTTAGTTGTATGTGTGTGTATGTACACGCATGTGCATATATGTATATATGTGTGTATATGTACATGAATGTGGAGGCAGGAAGATAATCTCAGGTATCATTCCTTAGGAACCACCCACCTTGTTTTTTTTTAAGACAGGATATCTCATTATCCTGGCACTTGCTAAACAGACAGTGCTGGCTTGTCAGTGAACCCTACACATCGATCTGTTTCTGTATCTACAGTGCAGGGATTGTAAGCGTGTGCTACCGTGCCTAAATTTTTTTTTTCCTTTTAAAATCTGGGTTCTGGGGATCAAACTCAGGTCCTTGTGCTTGCAAGGCAAGTACCACACAGACTGAGCTGTCTCTCCAAGCCCTTCTGTTTGAGACAGAGTCCCAACATAGCTCTGGCTCCCCTCAAACTTGTGACTGCTCTGTCTCAGCCTCTGAGTACAGAGTGGCTGCATGCTGTCAACAGGTGTGCCTCGCACCCCAGTCTTTCACTGCAGTGTGGAGTCAGTGGGGAGCTGAGCAGGCTTTGGGGTTTCTTATCTGTGCTTATCCTCTGTCTCAGTTTGCCAGGGTTGCTATAGCAACCTAAGGATGCTGTAGCAAAGCATCACAGACTACATGACTCCAACAGCAGAAATACATCTGCTTCTAACTCTGAAGGATGGAAGTCCAGGACCGAGGCATCAGCAGGGCTGCTCCCTCCTGAAGTTGTGGGAGAAGTATTTTCTCTTGACCTCTCTCCTTAGCCATCTTTCTTGTTTCCTCTGTGTATATGTCTCTGTGACTGGATTTCCCATTTTTGTAAGCACACAAGTCATAATGAATTAAGTGTCACCCTAAAGACCCCATTACTGTCTCCATAATGACCCTAGCTTGAAAATAGGTCCCAGCGGGAGGGATGGTGGCTAGGCCTCTAGCATATCTGTTTTTGGAGTGGGAAATTAGTCTGTGACGCTCTCCATAGAGCATAGGTTTCAAGTTATTCTACCTTCCCTTTGTTTCCCCCATTCCCTTCTGTGATGATTAATCTCCGTTGTTAGTTTGCTTGGATTTGAATCACTTAGGAGACAACTCTGGGCACGTGTGTGTGATGTTTAACAGATGGGAAGACTCACCTTGGATGTGGACAGCACCATCTCAAAGCTGGGGTCCTGGGCTGAGGAAAAAGGAGAAAGCCAACTAAGTAGAAGCATTTAGTTTTCTGCTTCCTGACCATGGGCACAGTGTGAGCATCTGTCTCATGCCCCTGACACCAGGCTTTCCTTGCCATGGTGGAATGTCTCCTTTTGTGCTGTGTTCCAAGACAAACCTTTCCTATCTTAAGTAGACAAGTCATTTGTCATAGCAACAAGAAAAGTAGATTTTCATCTGTGTTCTGTGAGTGATAAGGCCTAATACTTCCTCACAGAGATCAGGCTATGCTAGCAACACTGGCAACTGGAAGTCTTATAACAAAATGGTATGATTTGATTGTAAAGTACCATACTCACAAATTGAATAGACTGTTCTTAACCGCATGAAACTCAGTAGCTCTGTCCCTCTACAAGTTCACGCAGCTTGTAAGCCTGAGTTCCTTCTCTCATGGCTCCATCCAAGTCACTACAGGTGCCGAACGTAATGACACGTAAGTAATTTTCAGACAAAACCGAAATCATCTTATCAAGTGTTCTATGCCATTGAAATTCTCTTTAGCATTAAGTAGTTTGGAGTGAATGTTCCAGAAAGCTCTTAGTGGTGGCAATTCTCAAGAGCAATTTTGGATCTAGTGGAATATTTATAAGGGAAGTGAAGATGGCGAAGTCTAAATCACAGTTTGGAGTAGAGGTCATAAATAGGAAGATGGATGGCAAGGCCGCCGGCTATTGAAATAAAAACTCCCCAACTGCAGGCAGCACACGTAGGAAAACTAAAAGCATTAAAAACACATGCCTGGAACATTCTGATGATCCTGTGGCTGATTTAGTTGAAAGCTCTGATGCCTAAGGGAAGTGTTCTCTCCTTGATGCTGGAGGCTGCGGGAGAGGTACTTCAAGAATTCTTCCACAGCAACTTTGCTCTTCCACAATGGCTCTACCAGAGATAGTGAGCAGGTGCAGATCATGAGGAAGCAACCATCTTAATTGCAGATTTACATAAAGCTAACACCTGCAGATAATACAAGCTGCCAAGGCTTAGGCAGCCCTTATTCCAACAATGTACAAAACAATTATTATAAACATAACTAGAAATAATCTTTCCCAACAGGCTGGTCCCCCTCATCAACAGTCAGGACACTGGGTGAGATGAACTCTCTTATTTAATTTTATACAGTCCAGGATCCTCTGCCCAGGGAACAGTGCCACCCACAGTGGGTAGGTCTTCCCCCTTAATTAATACAATTAATATAATTCCCCCACAGGCATGCCTAGGGACCCAGCTTCCAGAATCTAGATTCTGTCAAGGTGACTTTCAACACTAAGCACCGCAGGTATCTACCTCTTCATTGCCTAAATCCCAATTGGAAAAGGAGATTAATCATTCTTAGGTAATTAATAGGTGCACTGAACCCTTTGTTCACATGTATACATGTCATTAACAGAGCAAAGTACCAGCTGGAGGCAGGTGATTTTTTTTTTCTAATTTCCCTGGAGGATTCTTTGGGTATGAATAATTTTCAGAATTTCAAGCTTCATTGTTACTAAAAGGGAAGGGAATTTTAACACCCGTGTTTAGTTACTTCTGGTGCTATACTGGTATCTCTCTAGAATGTCCTAGTGATGTCTTTCACCTAATATGAGTCCATTTGTCCTGCAGGACATTTCAGTTCTTTTGATTTAAAGATTCATTCGTATTTTTAAATCATGCGTATGAATGTATTTCTGTTCACAGATGTGTGTGTACAAATCCAGGTGCCTGTGGAGTCCAGAAGCAGACATCGGATCCCTTGGAACTGGAATTTCAGGTGATCGTGAGCCACTCGATGTGGTTGCTGGGAACTGAACTCAGGACCCCTGCGAGAGCAGCACATGCTCTCAGCCACTGAGCCGTCTCTCCAGCCCTGCCGCTTCAGTTACTCAACTGTCTACCTCAGCATTCGGATTTCCCCTCTGCTCTTCCTCCCCACTATCTTCCCCCAAACACTGCGGTGAGGATGGCTAGCCCGCCTAGTTCCTTTACCTTTTCTCATCTCGCACCCAATCTCCTGGTAATGAGGTCACCTCTTGGGAACAACTGTGTTATCCCACACCCACAGACTTCTGCTGGGTCTCCAGGTCTGGTTTGATTGAGAAAAAACATTGGTAAATACTTCATTTGGTTTGCTTATTAAAACTTCATACACAGATATTAAGACTGTTTGTAAAACAGTATTTCTATAGATTACAACTTGGGGCTAGAGGTACACAAGCTATATGTAATATCTAGATGGCTCTCTATGAACTCGTGGCCTAACGCGGAGAGAGAACTGCTCCAGATAAGATGATGTCTACGGCAAGGTGAAATCTAGCCTTTGGATGGTAAATGAGAACATGGATGGGCTCTCCCATAGTGCCCTGGTGGCTCACCTGGTCAGAAGTGGGCCACCACCCACAAGGGTCAGTTAAGCGGCCTAAAAAACATTCTCTCCAGCTTATCCTCCTGTCGTTCCTTGGTAGTCACTTCCCATCATGTGGTCAATGCTGTTGTAGACTACGCATGAATAGCTTCTCTTTGCCTTTGCTCCATGAAGTAAGAATGCATTCACGTACGTTTCAGTCCATTGAAATCCTCCTTTAATGGTTTTTTTTTTTTTTTTTTTTTTTTTTTTTTGAGACAAGGTCTTATGTAGCCCAGGCTGGCCTTGAACTTCTTACACAGCTGAGGATGACTCTGGTCCTCTTGTCTCTACCTTTTGAGTGTTGGGATTGCAGGTGCACGTGAATAAATTCCAGTTTATGTGGTGCCGGGGATTGAACCAAGGCTTCATGCATGCTAGGCAAGCACCTACCAGGTGAGCCACACCCCATCTCCCAAGCTTTCAATTCGACTCCATCTATAAGACTATTCTTCATCTGCTTTGTGTGGCTCTGGAAGAATATTACAGACTCGGAGAGTTTATAAAGAACAAATTTAATTCTCACGGTCCAGAGGGCAGGAAGTCCAAGATCATGGCCTGGGCAGGGCTGTATTTGGTGAGCGCCTTGTCGCTGTCTCCCAGATGATTGCCTCGAATGCCTTATCTTGCAGAGGGGAGGAACAATGTCCCTTACACAGCAGAAGGCAGAAGAGCCAAGGAACAAGAGGGACTCAGTTCATCCTTTTGTAACTGCAGAGAAGCCACCACGGAGAGCAGGGCCCATGTGGGTTATCATCTCTCAGAGATCCTCTTAACAGTGTTAGAGTTTAGAGAGGGCGTGCAAACGATAACAAAAAACACCTAAGAGCCCTCTGTGGCATGCCGCGTTTTCCTTCCCTCCGAGACAGCTGAGTTTCCTGGTTCCTTCGTTTCTTCTTCTGGCGGCCCTTGTAGTCTCCTGCAAGCTGCAGGGAATACAGACATGAATTTGCGTTATCCCGAAAGGATCCCACTGTCTTCTCACAAAGACACATCACTCATCGTTACAGTTAGGAGCACTTAGTATTTGTTATCTTGTCTTGCGGACCAGAGGGATCTTGATTTCATAACTCATACCTTAATCACCTCTGAGTCCTTTCTCGACACTTAACACATCAATCGTCTTAGAGCGGGTGCTGAACTATTCCATAAATGGACGAAAACAGTAGCTAATACTGTACATTTAGCAAAGTGAAGGTTACTAGGTTAGATATGGAGTGGGGCTTACAAAAGAAGGGTGAGTTGTGGACTTTAGTGTTAGGTAACCACCTCTGTTTTGTCTCGTTGCATATGGCTGCACAATACTTTACAATAAGATTCCAAAGCAATATTGTTCCCTTGATGCAGGCGTTAGAGTGGGGATGGGAGTTGGAAGAAGAGATGCAAGACTCTGCAGGGTGACTGCTTTAAAAGTAGCAAGGCTCCTTCAGAGGGCAGCTCTGGTCTACGTGTATCTCCAACGGTGGCTTGCTATGATTTTAAAGTATTTGTGTGGGTGAGGAAAGGGGTTAGCTGGGGATAGTGTTTCTATAAATAATGAACTTCTGGTACTTCAGAAGACAATGCTAAATAGTCTGAGAAGCAAAGCAGAATTATAGACTAAGGGAGCACAATGCTTGAAGCACAGACAGGACCCGGTAAATATGCTGTGGAGGAAGAGTGAAGAGAGAAAGAAACGAGGTAAGACAAAAACAACTCTCGTGTGTCTGCATAAACAGAAGTTACCAAGTCGGAGCGAGACCGCAACGGAGTCCACAGATGTGAGCCAGAACTGGAGACCAGCAAGGCAAATGAGATATTGTTCTTATAATTGTTATCTTATTAACAATACTATAACAACTTAATGTGTTTTTCTCTTTGCACTAGGCACCTCACATATATTAGCACATTTATTATTCAGAAGAGCACTTCATTATAGCTACCATTATTATTGCTTTATGGATGAAGAACTCAGAGTTCAGTGGGAAAAGTTGCCAAAACTCACCAGCTAGCAAGTAGCAAATGTTGTGCCGTGTCCTCTATAGAGCAAGGCTTCCCCAGATGATTCATGGTGAGAGCTTCCCCCGATAGTCACAGATGCATGGCACACCCGAACCATGTTCCCTCGACATCTCCACCCAACTCAGCTGAGATGGGCTTTAAACATCTGTTCCCGTGGTTTCTTAGGCATCTTTCTCATTTTCTGCCTTCAGACTTTTCTTGAAAGCCACGAAGGAAGACAGCCAGCTGCTTCCTACAAACTCAGACCAGATGCAGAAAAGAACACTCCTTTACCAAGGAGGAATGAGAGCTGGCTGAAGAATGTACCAGATTGCTGCCCTTCAGACAGACATTCTTGAGATGCCCCGTGGGTTCATAGAAGCTCTCTGGGGACTGGGCTCCAGGCAGCATGCTAATCCATCTCTGGATCCCCTTTGGCTTTTCTTACTCTGACCCTTTCTGCCACTCCTGCTTCCCTTTCCTCTCTTCCCAGGATTCCTTTCATTTTTTTCCTGTGTGTGTGTGTGTGTGTGTGTGTGTGAGTGTGTGTGAGTGTGTGTATGTGAGTGTGTGTATGTGAGTGTGTGTATATGTGTATGTGAGTGTGTGTAAGTGTGTGTGTGAGTGTGTGTGAGTGTGTGTGAGTGTTTTAAGATAGGGACTCTGCTATATATCCCAGGTGGCTTGGAACTCACTCTGACCTCTAATCTGTGGGTACCCTACCTCAGCCTCTGCAGTGCTAGAATTTCTGGCATGCTCCTCGTGGCCACACTTCTGCTTCCTGACATTATTTTTACCCAACTTCTTGTCTCAGGTTCTGTTATCCAGGGGTCCACATCAAGTCTACTGTATGTGTCACATTCAGAGCAAGATTACATTCCCCAGGGTCCCTTAAAGGAATGCTAGGTACCTGAATCTGTTGGGCTGTCAACCTGGACGTTGTGTGATAAGAGATCCTCCCTCTTGTTTTTTTTTTTTTCTTTAATCATAAATAGCTTATTTTATTTACAATATATGAGGCAAGCCTGGAAAAAAATAACGAACATTTTAATATTAGTAGTGCTGTATGTAAAAAACTAAACAACAAACAAACAAAACCAAAATAAACTCAAGAACAAAAATGAGCCATCTAACAAAAGCCTCTTTGAGGTAGGGTCGATATGTAGCCCAGGCTGGCCTCGAACTTTTGATCCTCCTGCTTCAGCCTCTTGAGCTGAAGATTACACGTGTGTGTACCTGGTGCAAAACAGACACGAACTTTTATTTTTGTGGAGGGTGTGTAGTGGTTAAAACAATCTGGAATTTTTCTCCTCTCTTCATTTTTCGATGTTCCCGTAACGGGGACCCGTGGGATTAATTTCTAGAAAGTTTTGCTTCTTCGAGGGGGAAAAAAAAAAGTTGGGAGAAAATGGAAGCAGCAGCCTGTTGCAACTTTCTTTGCAAGTGTGATTTCGCATCGCCTCCTGGGTCATGACGGATGGAGGCCGCGAGGGGGCAGCCTCACCCCGGGCTGGATCTCGGTTTCCTTCTCCAGCTCAGTGCTCACTTGACAGCCTGTGTGCAAGCTCCGACGTCCCGGTTCTCTTTATGGAGGACCAGCGCTCACTGTGCAGAGCCTCCCAAGGATCCGACGCTTCCCAGAAGCCTCCGAGGGCCTTTTGATTACAGAACAGACGCTCCAACTCCAAAGCGGCGCGAGCTCCTAGCTGTCTGGCTTTTCTTTTCTTTCTTTTCTTTTTTGGCAAACAAGAACTATCATGCTTGAACAAGAGCCCCCTGTCCCCCCTCCCCTCCGCGTCGCTCCCCCACCCCCAAATCTCCCAGGCCCGCGTACTGCTCTTCTGGAAAAGAACTCCCTTTTGCTTGGGGCACCACTACCCAAACCCTGGGTTTAAAATAAGGGCGTGACTCTCGATGTGATGTGGACCTAAGGTTTGAATATTCCTCATCCATCTGTCTAGTTGATTTTTTTCTCATGGATAGCCTCCATCCCTTAGCTCAGAATACACTTAAACTCTTGGGATTCTTTTGCTTCAGCATCCCAAGGTGTGTGTGTGTGTGTGTGTGTGTGTGTGTGTGAGAGAGAGAGAGAGAGAGAGAGAGAGAGCATTTCTACCTCTCACATTACTTCTTTCCTGAATCTATTTTCTCAACCAATGACACATATGATTACTTACCCTGATGCACAAAGCCAAAACCCCACCCCCAGGCCTTGCTGTCTCTTTTCTCAGCTTCTCCCACATTCAACCAATCCACGTGCCAGTCTGTTGACTCCACCTTTGAAGTACGCCATCCTTTGTTTCCCAGACTCCAACCTCTGTCATCTCTTCCCTGCTCCTCCAAAGGCACCTCCTCCTGGAGCTCCACCCGTTGGGTCTCCTTTCAGTCCGTATGCCTTCCAGGTTGATCTTTAATTATTTTAAAAGACTTATTTTATTTTAGGTGCATATGTGAGTGTTTTGTTTGCAAGCGTGTCTGTGCACTACCTGTGTGTCTGGTGACAGTAGGGGAGAGGGAGTCAGTGCCCTGGAATTGGAGTTACAGGCAGTTGTAAGTCACCACGTGGGTGCTAGGCACCAAATGCAGGGCCTCTGCAAGAACAGCCAGTACTCTTTAGCCCTAAGCCATCTCTCCAGCCCCACCAAAATAATCTTTTAAATGCTGAGATTTTCTTGGGCACTGATACAAAACTGTACATATTTAGGAAGTACTGTTGGTATTTCAATACAAATACTGATCAGTACTGACCAGATGGGGTTTGATATCTCTTACCTTAGACAGTTTTCATTTCTTCGTATTGAAATATTAAAAAGTCTTCTCTACTAGCTGTTAAGTAGGGCCTGGTGATACACACTTTTAACCCCAGCACTTGGGAGGCAGAGGCAGGGTAATCTCTGAGTTGGAGGTCAGCCTGATCTGGAGTTCCAGGATAGCCAGGACAACACACAGAAACCCTGGCTCAAAAAAAACAAAAACAAGAACAAAAACACAAAAGCAAAGCCAAAATAGTTAGGTGCTGTAAACTATGATCATTCTACCATGCTATATGATGTTAAAAGTTATTTCTCCTGGACTGGAGAAATAGCATTTGTTGCTCTTGCAGAGGACTGCACTCTTGTGCTTTCCAACTGTCTTCTCTCCATCCTCCCTCCTCCGTCTTCCCTCCACACCTTTCTCAAACTCTGGAATCCTCTACTCTATTTTCTACTTCTTTGAAATCCACTATTTAGCTTCCACGGTTAAGTGAGAACACATGCTACTTGTGTTTCTGCGCCTGGCTTATTTCGCTTAACATAATATCCTCCAGTTCCATCCATGTTGTCGCAATGACAGAATTTCATTCTATCTTAATGGCTGAATAATATTCCCATATTAGGAAATTCTACCTGCAGGATGATCTTTTGTTTTCTCTTAGACAGAGCCTTGCTATGTTGCTTAGGCTAATCTCTAAGAGTGATCCTCCTGCCTCAGCTGTTCAAGAGCTAGGATCACAGGCGTGTATTACCACACCTGGCAATGAACGATCTTTAAAAAGTTTTTAAATCAAAAAAAAAATTATTGTGTATGCTTGTATGGTATGCACTGTGTGTGTGTGTGTGTGTGTGTGTGTGTCACTGTGACTTTGAGCATGATTTTCCTTTCAGATTTGTACTCTCCTCTGATGGGCTTACTCTAATTCTTGAGCGGATTTCTCTCCTCGCTCATGGGCGTTTTGTTAGAAACTTCTGAAGTTTTTGATGTATGGTGAGTGAAAAGCCTCTTGCTGTCTAAAAGTTTCAAACACCCTTGAAACTGGTGGGGAACACTAAGATTTAATGTCTCTCATCATTCTGTCTGCTCGCTTTCACGTAATGAATCAAAACCTCAACTTTCCAAATTTTTTGAAGTCCTCTGTGAAACTGGTCCTAGGTCGGGAAATGGATGGAGTCGACCCTCCCAAGATGGCAGCTCCTGGAGTGGATGAGCAAGGGGGTCAGGGCGCTCTCACTAAGCCTTTGGCGAGTGCTAACCTGGTTTGAAACCCTGGACCTGTTATTTCAGAAACAATTTAAACACAGCACATCCATCCTGTGTCCATGTCCTTAAGGTTTTTATCTAAACGAGGCAACAATTACAGGCTCAGACTCTTCAGGATGTCAAAGTGCTATTCATAACTAGCTAGGAAAGGTCACCAAATAAATACTTTGATGTCTGCTAAGAAGGACGATTAGCCGGAGTCTTGACTCTGTGTTCACCCAGATCCCAGGATGTAGGAGTATTTTTATTCCCTCTCAGTTTCTTTACTGTGCAGGGATTCTGATGTGCTACCAAGCTTTCATTTCTTGAAAAGTCCTTTCATCCACCCTGTTGACTGTACTCTTAAGGTTCCCTCCTCCCTCCTCCCCTACATTTGGGTCAGCCTGTACCAAAGGAGCAGGTTATCTGGGCTGTTAAACCTTTGACTTGGTGTCTTTTGAAGAGTGCATTTTGCATTTTGTTATGTCAGGATTGTAATTAGATCCGTTAATTAAGGGAAGAATGAACTTTTCCCAAACTCCGCACCTCTCTGAATTTTTGATAAGTTTGCTTAGGCCGTGGCTGACCTTTGTTAGGGGCTACGGCACTGCTCATTAATTGGCAAATTTTAATGAGGACAGTTTATGAATGTGCTGCCTTGGACAATAAAAAAAGCTGGCTACCAGGTCTCACCTCCGCCAGTTGCTTCGAAGCCTCTAGTGTTTCTTGACTAGTGACTATTCAGTGTGGCATGCTGAAGTCACATTTTACTGTATAACTGAGCCAGAGCCTCTGTATTCAGGCCTTGGCCTGGATGACTTAATTCACTGTCTCATTTTGATCTTATAATAATCTCATTGTACCTGCTTTATGGAAGGGTAAACTGAAGCGCGTGTGGAGAGTAGTAACTTGAATGTTAGCATGAAGGTAGTGACATGTAATTAGTTGCTAATAATGGTGATGAATAATAATGATCATAGCCACTATGGGATTAAGTTCTAATGATGTGCCCAGCTCTCTCCCAGACTCTCCAAGCATGTTGTATCATTTAATCCACGACATTACCCTATAAGGTACGTATCAACTTTATTCTGATATGTAAGGAGGTACTGGAAACAGAGAGGAGTAATTGTCCAATGTCATGCAGGTGATAGGTGGTAGAATCAATATTTAAACCTAGGTAGTAGGATGCTTTCTGTGGTTTGGATCAAAACGGCCCCAAACCTATGTGCAAAATGCCTTTGTTGGCTGTTGTGCTAATTTGGAAGTGGAGCAAGTTATTGGGGTGGGGCCAAGTGGAGGAAGCAGGTCATTAAGAGTACCCTTGAAGAGTATATTATAACTCGTGCTACTTCCTCTCTCTCTCTCCCTCCCTCCCTCTTTCTCTTTCTCTCTCCCTCTCTCTCTCTGCTTCCTGGTCACTATGAGACAACCATCACGACATCCTGTCTCATCATAGGCTCAGAAATAATGAAGCCAAGTGTCCATAGCCCCAAATCCCTGAAATTTTTCCCCCCTGGTATTTTGCACAGTGATGAAAAACTCATTAACAGCACCGGAAACAAGACTCTGAGCCTCCCTGAAGGGGCGGCGGCCTGAGTTCCAGCCGAGTCTCGTCCATCCGTTCTCACTCTGTCCGTTTGCTCTATTGAGTTGGATTTCTACTGCGGCTGTTCTACGAGTGTGAATCGAACTGCGTTCTTCTAAATGCCTTCTTTGGAGTTCTAACAACATCTATGATGCTCTTTGGTAGTCCCAAGCATTTGGAACATAGGATAATACGTTCAATCCATCCCTTACATATGCCCACACATTCCTCTCCTTTAACACAAACATTTCCATCGACCTTGGCCTTACAGCTCCACTCATGGGGCAGGGCAGTCTTAGGTAACACTCTCCAGTGCTTCTTTTAAGTGTTCGCCCATGTTCTAGAACCTTCGGTTATTAAAAACTGTAGTGCTGACATGATTTTGCTCTTTGCTTACCATGTATACTTCTAATAGTCTATGACAGCAATCCTAAGAGTAAGTAGCTACTCAACAGTTTAAAAATGTGAACTGACATCCTAAGTTACTGGAAGCCAGAAACTTTCCTTTTTTTTTTTTGTCTAAAGACATCCTCCATCCTTTCTTGCAAAATTTCACCATTTTTAGAATTTCTGTTTTTGAACATTGCCCTAAATGACTTCTTAGAAATGTCTTCCAACTGTTGTGAAGATAACTTGGCATCGCTGGGCGGCTGGCTCATTTGGGGCAATGCTGTTCACATTTCATCCTTATGATTTATTTAGTACGTGTCTTTCCAGAGAAGCTGCAGCAAAGCAGACAGAACGAGGGTGTTCTGCTTAGGGTGGACTTAGCAGGTGTTTTTTAAAAATGTAATTTAAATTTTGTCTTTTACTCTGAGACCGTAGCAACATCATTTATTTCTTCCCCTTCATCCCTCTAAATCCTCCTGTGTACCCCTCTTTGCTTTCTTTCAATTTCATGGCCTTTTTGTCCATTTACTATTGCTATCTGCATAGATGTATGTACATACATATTTCTAAATATAAACTGCTCAGTCTGTATCATGTTACCTGTATGCATATGTTTTCAGGACTTGCCATTTGGTATTGGGTTACCCACTGGTCGGCTCTTCCCTGGGGAAGACTGTTTCTCCCACTCTCAGCGTTCCTTATTGGCTATAGTGATTTGTGTAGAAGGAGGGGAGAGGGAGATAAATACAGAAGAAGGAGAGAGGAAAGCTAAGTAACAATAAGGTGTCTGAAAAAGTTATAAGGAATCATACTATTAATTACTTACCTAGAGAACCATAATACATGTAAACCTGTGTATAAATATATGTACATAGCTTAAATGAAAATTTCCAGTCTGGGCTGACAATGCTTTCTCCAAGAGTGTAGGGCCACCTAACAAAAACCCCAATGCCAGGCATGAGAAGTTCTCTTTTGAGTTGTTGGTTCAGGACTGTCCCAGAGGCTCTCCAAACATATAGACTAGTGCTACTGCCCTTGGCCGTACCTTAGAGGTGGAAGGTATCATGGTATCAGAAGGTGCTATCCAAGTTTCCAAATGAGGACGACAACCAATGGTCCTACCGAGCTTCGGAACCTATGCTCACAACAATGGCCGGCGTGACACAATTAATCTAAGGGTGCAGAGTGGCACACATACCTTAGTAGCCAACGGCTCTCTAATAGGACTTAACACCCACTCAACAAGAGGACAATCACGCCTGTTACTGGAAACCAAAGAGATTACTCAGGGCTGGTGAAGTCATAGATCTTGGAGGAGAACCTACAGCCATAGCTTAACCAAGCTAGCAAAAATATAAAAATAAGTACTCGTTGGGTGTTGCCAAATTAACCCATATATTTGAAGACGTACAACTTATGAGCTGTTAGCACATTGAAAGCTCCCATTACCCCGAGGCATCATGCATACAGACTGTCAGGTCTAGAGATCTCTCAGTGCCCCGAGAGGAAAAGCTTACTTGAGGACACACCAGGTTAATGTCAGGGACATATCTGGAACCAGGCATGTCTCAGGTTGTATCGTTTTGATAAAAATGTCTCCCGGCTCATGGACGAAGCTTTCATAAACTGATATTTCAGGACGATTCCGTGAAATCCTCTTTGACTGGGCATGCCCCGCTCTGTTTTGAATACTGAGAGGAGAGCGGTAGGATTGTTGCTGGACCACAGGCAGGAGTGGTGAGGGACACTCGGAAGCCGTACAGCGAGGCAGTGTTTACCAAGGCGCCTCGTAAAATGGATGAGATTCCTGTTTATTTTTAAAATCAATTTTTTGAGATTAAAATATATCTGTTTAAAATATTTTGTTTTTTTTTTGAATTAATACATCATGCGATGCATTTTGATCATATCCAGCCCCTCTCCTCTCTGTTCCTCCAGATCCACCCCACCTACCCACCTGACATCACGTCCTCAGTAAAAAATAAAACCGTCAAATCTGATTCTCACTGCCCGTACACTCTTGGGTGTGGGGCCTTCCACTAGAGTGTAGTCAACCTGCCAGGAGCCACACTCTTAAAGAAATCTGACCCTTCCTCTCTCAGCAGCTATCAATTGCCAATAGCTACTTTGTGCCCGCCACCTTCCTCCATGTTGGGATTTTATCTGGCTTGTGTTTATGCAGGTCTTGTGCATGTTGTCAGACCATCTGTGAGTTTATAGGTGCGATAACCCTGAGCTTTGGGAGGAGGCGCTGTGATATAGATATCCCATTTAAGGGTGAGTATTCTCTGCACATAGACCAGGCCATTCTTGCCTTGGTGGCTACAAAGGGTCCCCTAGTTCTAGCTCCAGAATATGGGTCGTGATGGTGACAATTCCAAGGCTGTAAGGATTCTGGTGGAACTGACCATGCAGAACAGCTGGGCTCAGATTACAGTGGTGCTGTCTGCCTCTGTCCCGGTTATCAGAGCCCTCAAAGAAGGCTGCGCATGTAGCTGAGTGGTAGAATTCTTACGCAGCATGCTCAGAATCCTTGTCTTATTCCCTCACATTGCAATGAAACAACAATGCAACAGAGAAAAACCCCACTCAATCAAACAGAACCCAACCCCACAAAGCACGTACTCTTGAAAGCCCTCAAGGAAGACCCGAGAGACCCGATGAAACAGAAAAAAAAACCCACCGTGCACAGCGGAGATATCACTTTTGATGAGTCTGTCAACACTGACAGACTCAGCACTGACCTTTAGCTGGAGAACTCTCTGGAAGCATTAAAAAATTCGGGGGGGTGTGTTGCCGTGTCTTCTGGCTGCCGAGTGGATAGCCGCCAAGCTTATGATTTCACAGATGAAATCCGAGATGAGACAACGGAATACCCAGCCAGGTAAGAAGTACACAGGAAGGATGAGAGTCAGGAGAGGACCATCTGACCACCCAGAAGATAAACCAAGCAACAAATAGAAGGTACAGAGGCTGTCTGGGACCGAGCTGGAGGGGGTAAATAAGTTTGAGTATGATGGGAATGTTCATTATCCTGATGGCAAGAATCACTTTGTGACTGTGTAAGTCAACACTGGTTGAACTTTACCTCTTAAACATGTGCAGTTTATTGTGTTAATGTTATTCCAATAATGTTATAAAATTAGTTCAGCAGTTGAATCGTAATAGCTGTTTTACTGAGAAACCTTGCAATTTAGCTATTCCACACAACCTCTAAATCAGAACTACCTACTAATTTTTCTAAGTTATGTTTAAGGTAGAACTTAGAAAGATGAATTGTATCGCTCTTATTTTTCTTTATGAGCAAGTGTCTATAGATAGAGTAGGACCCCATGAATATGTTTCATTGGAGTGTATATTTCTCTATGAAACTGGTGTCTTATTTTTTACATCTTTCATTAACTATAATGACAATTCTAATAATAAATCCTACACTCAAACATGTTGGTACCTAGCCCTGCATTAACCCAGCAGCTAAAATCCAGACCTTTCCTTTATGTGGAAAGATGTGCACTGAAATCAAACAAAGTCTGTGTTCAAGAGTTTGGCCAATTTCTGAAAACTAGGTGGTCTCTATCCTAAAAGAAGTATGTGCAGTTTTCAGTTTCTTGAATGGAGTCCAATATACAGCTAAAAGAAGTGTCAGATCAGGAATACACAGATGACCTGGAACACGCCAGCTCTTTTCTTGGGTCTGAATTTTCCAACTCACACTATTGGCTCATTGGGTTAGATTATTTTTTTTAATTTTTGTGCCAGAGTACTGTGTAGATCTGGCTGTTTTGGAACTCTCTATAGGCCAAGATTGCCTTGAATATACAAAAATTCATCTGCCTCTGCCTCCTGAGTGTTGGGATTAAAGGTGTGTACCAACCACACCCAGTTGGGATAGATTATATTTAATAGTGCTGCCTGTACTGCACTTCTGAAATTGGTTGCTTGAAGCCATTTTGCATCTAGCTGTTAATTTACCAAATGTGGCTATATTTTTGTTCCAAATGTTAAATATTTAATCAACTCTAAGATGAAACCCAAATGTAATTCATTAGGCAACTTAATGTTGAGTCAGATGTAATGGACATGAAAAATGCCTTCTCATTAGTGTCCGTCGGCTTCATTGGTTCAAGAATTCTGGCTGATGGAATGAATAGCAAAATTATTTCCCATCCCAAACAGAGTGTGTCTGAATAAAAATAAAATAAAATAAAAGCCAGGAGGTTTTTTCCAATTGCTTTTTACTAATTGTGATGTATTGATTTTCTATGCTACATTAATGTTCACAAAACTCTTCTTTGGTTAATCCGAAAGATGAATGTATTTAATGAGAGTTTTTACTTCAAAGTATATAGTAAAGACGGGGGAGAGGCACCAGGGAGTGTGTACACACACAGGCCGAGGCTCACTTAGGATATGGAGGAAAAGACACACATGTTGCAGTTTTTATATAAGGAAAGATCACCACCGAAGATCCCTTCTGAGTACTTTTTAATTGGTTGTGAGAGAGGGTCTCACGTCACCCAGGCTGGCTTCCAATTCTCCATATATTCCAGGATGACCTTTAGCTTTAGGTCCTCCTGTCTCTGGTTCAAGTACTGAGATCAGAGCATGTACCACTACTCCTGGCTTTATGCAGTGCTGGGGATTGAACCCAGGGCCTCAGCATGCTAGGAAAGCACTCTACCAACAGACTCATGTCCTTAACCCCTAAATACCAGCATCAGACTTTGGTCTTTTGTCTCCAGGTTGTGAAAATCTCTTGATATGTAATAAATAATTTAAAAAATGATTTTGTGTTTTAAGTAATAATAATTTGGCTTTTCTAGTAGCCAATTTAGGAAAAACTCAGTGCTTAAGATTTATGATTTAAGAGCTGGGTGGTAGTGGCACACACCTTTAATCCTAGCACTTGAGAGGCAGAGGCAGGCGGATCTCTGTGAGTTGGAGGCCAGCCTGGTCTACAGAGTGAGTTCCAGGACAGCCAGAGTTACAACAGAGAAACCCTGTCTCGAAAAAAAAAAAAAAGAAGTAAAAAATAAAAGATTTGAATTAAGCGTAATCACAAAGATTTTAAAGCTAAGAAAACCACCACCACCACCACCAACACAAAACAGTAAAAGGAAGGAGAAATAAACAGCACCAGGGACTGTTCTGTGTGTCAGGCACATCCTAGGGTTATACCACAATAACCAGTTTTCAGAAGCACAGGAGACATCATTGCTTTTATGTTGACATGCTAAAATTCAGTCGATGTGGGCTTGGTTAAGAGGGAGGAAATTCAGCATTCCATGGAATAGAGATGTCTTTTGTAATTTTTTAAATGTTTTTGGGGTTTTTTTTTTTTTTTTTTTTTTTTGAGACAGTGTTTCTCTGTGTAGCCCTAGCTGTCCTGTAACTTGCTATGTAGAGCAGGCTGACCCCAAACTCAGAGATTCTCCTGTCTCTGCCTCCTGAGTGCTGGGGTTACAGGTGTGTGCAACCTTTTTACGTGAGGAGTAGAGATACATGTTTGTGACCCCAGCATTTGAAGGAGAGACAGGAGGAACAAAAGTTCAAGGTCATCCTGGCATACGTAGAGAGGTGGAGGCCAGCCTTAGTTACATGAGATCTTCTCTCCCACAAAAACAACAAAAAAGTACTCAGTGGGCTTCTGGCTGCCTTTGATGGTGACTGTTGCAGTGAGTTTCTATTCTCAGGTTTCCAGAGAAGGGCAGGGGTTTTCCTCTTCCACTGTCTCTCACCGAGGAAGACGTGTCCTCCTTAATTTCCTAGAGTAGGGGCTGGCAAACTCTGATCTGTGGTTCACGTCTGATAGCTGCCTGTCTTTATATGAACTGCAAGTTAAGAATAGATTTTTATATTTTAAAATGGCTTAACGTTTCATGTGAGAATTATACCATGCTGTAATTTCAGTTTATATTAATAAAATTTTATTGGGACATGACTACCCTCATTTGCTTGCATACTACAGTGACAGAGTTAAGCACTTATGACAGAGATAGCAAGGTCACAAAGCCTAAATTATTATTATTACTTCTTTTTTTTTGAGACAGGGTTTCTCTGTTGTAACTCTGGCTGTCCTAGAACTCACTCTGTAGACCAGGCTGGCTTCGAACTCTCAGAGATCCACCTGCCTCTGCCTCCTGAGTGCTGGGATTAAAGGTGCGCTACCACTGTCCTGCACTAAGCCTAAATTATTTACAGAAAATGTTTGCTGAACTTCGCTCTAGGTCATTACACACACACACATATATATTTTTGAGACAGAGTTTCTCTGTTGTAACTCTGGCTGTCCTGGAACTCACTCTGTAGACCAGACTGGCCTGGAACTCACAGAGATCTGCCTGCCTCTGCCTCCTGAGTGCTGGGATTAAAGACCTGTACCACCACCATTCGGCCATAACACAGCTTTTTACTGAAAGTTAATAACAATTAAAAAAATTACAGCTGTGTTGCAACCTTAGATGTTCCTGTCAGACTGGCTTCTTGTTTCTTTCTGAGACTGTGTCAGTGTGGCTTAGAACTAGTCAGCACTGGATGAACTCCCTCAGTCCTTATCATCAAGGAAAGGGACATAATTTCTCTTGTCCAAAGTGGTTCTCCCGAGTCCTTTCTTATTGTCCCCACAGGAGCATTTGCCAGGATGGCTGACAGTGAAAATATTGGTTCATTTGAAGAGAACTCTAGGGTGTAGTCTGGACCTGGGATTACTCTAAGACTAATTATATAATAATGTTCTATCATTACAGTCCCAACAGTCTGGTTCTCCAGTTTTATGATCTAGATTAGATGCAAAAGAATTCAGTGCCATATTAAATAAAAAGTCTTCCCAAATGAAGGAACCCTGAATGGTGGAATATACTTACATGTAGGGTTGCTTTTACCCAGCGTGTTCTTGTGAAAAGTGGACATCTTGTCCCTCGTCTGAGTTTATTATAACCACACCGATGTGATGAAGAACGCTCAAGGTTATCAGGACACAAATGAGAGCTGGGACGTAAGTCCGGGCCAATGGCGAACTCTCTCTTTTAAGGATTTCTTCATGAGAAGATGTACGATTTCTGGAAAATGTTCTGGGTTCATAGATTTCCCTGTAATAACATTTGGTGGCTTCAGAGGGTAATTACACACTCAAACTCTAGAACCAGGGAGACCTGGGTTGAGTCATGAGCTTTCTATGTGTCAAACAAGGTGTGTTATCTTCTCTGTGGCTTCCTGTATTAAATGACAACGATAAAGGTACTTATAGGTAAGTTGCAAAAAACGAAGGCAACAATACATTTGTTAGCATCTCACACCCGGCAACCACTCCGTCACCGTTAGCCTTTATTTTATTCTAACTAGATAAAATAAGAATCTTCAAACAGTAGTGGTTTACTCTTCCCGCCAGGAAGCATCCATTTCTCTAGTATGATTTCAGGTCTTTTTTCTTAAAGCTCATATGTACATTATTGGATTCCTCTTGACTTTTGCTGCACTTTTGAAAGCCATCAAATGCATTTAAAGGTTGCATTGGGTGAGGGACTCTTGGGGAACAGCATTGTGATAACCACAACCACTGGTGGTTTTTTTTTTGTTAAGGTCTTGGGAGTCGATTTTCAGGGGAAAAGGAGGCTTCGAAATGCTCTTCATGATGCATTAGGCACAAATCATTAGCCCAGCACTGAAGCGCACTGAGACGTTTGCAGGCGTCTGTGCTATCAGCAGCCCACAGTGAGTCCACTCTTGTCGCCACAGACTCTTAACAACTCATTTCTAAGAACTGCGGAGACGGTTGACACTTCATTTCAGAGAACAGGCTGAACACACTGCTCCTGGGAAGACATTAGCAAATGTACTTTTAAAGTTCTTAAATGTTCCCACGTGGGAGAGTGATGCCGAAAAGGCCCGGCGACATTAATGTACAGCAGTATTAAGTCGTGAGATGGCTTCTATTGGTTTCATAGCAGTAACTTTCTATTTTCACAATGCTCCACAGACATCTGCATCCATGTGCACAAATACCTAATTTATTAATGATGTATATTTATGCCATGTCCCACCAGCACATTTTGCAGTCATGGAAGCGTATCCTGGGTCATTTTCCCACCTTACCCCCCCTTCTAGTCTCCAATGAAGTCCTTTTCATATAGTTTTCTTTTTTGTTGAACAGTGACCTGTGATAGACTCTAGATGGAGTTATCATTCTATCTCAAGATACACACGAAGAGGAAAAAAAAAATGTTGGAAAATCGAAGCAATTGCTCAAACTTTCCTAGGTAGAATAAAATGAGGTTCACAACTATTAAACAATATTTAAGTTATGCATATGTGTATGTAAATGTCATATAGTTAATTTGATGTGAAATTCTGAGGCTAAGCTGGAAAGTCATTACTTTCTTAATGGTATTAGTCCCTCAGTCAGGCTGTTAGGGAGAGTGGAGGAGGAGTCTTTTCACGACAGGGTCTCATGCTGTGGTCCAGGCATGGGATTGCCATGTAGCTCAGGCTGATCTTGAACTCATGGTCCCCACGCCTCTGTTTCCTGAGTGATGATATTGTCGGCATTCATCACCACATTGGCTTGGTTCCTGTGCTGGTTGGTTTCTACTGTCAGCTTGACACAGCCTGGAGTCATCTGTGAAGAGGGAACCTCAGTTGAGGAGCTTCCCAGACAGACTGGCCAGTGGGCCTATCTCTGGAGGATTGTCTTTATTGCTAATTGATATAGGAAGGCCCAGCCCCCTGTGGGCAGTACCGTACCTAGGCAAGTGGGTCTAAGAAAGTAAGCTAAGTGTGAGCTTGGGAGGGAGCCAGAGAGTGAGACAGCAAACAGCCTTCCTCCAGGGATTCTGCTTTGAGCTCCTGCTTGAGTGTCCACCTTGTTTTTTCAGTGATGGATTCTCATCTGGAAGTGTAAGCTGAAACGAATCATTTCCTCCCCACAGTACTTTGGATCTGACTGTTTTATCATAGCCATAGGAAGAAACTGCAACAGTTACTGTTCTTAAAACAAGCCCAGCTTGGGGTCCGGGAGACACCACAGTTGGTCAAACGCTTGCTTCACAAGCATGGGGGCCTGTTTTGGACCCCAGAAACCATACAAGAATTCTAGGCATGCTGGCACATGCTTGTAATCTCAGCACTGGGGAGGCAGAGACAGGCAAATCCCTGGGTCTTAGAGGTGGATAATTTAGCAAGATTTCTGTCTCCAAATAAGGACTGGAAGTATAGCTCAGTGGTCTGGCACCTCACTAATAGGCATTAGATCTTAGCTGCAGTCACCGGTACAAGACAACAAACAAGAAGGAATGAACAAGCAAACAAATGAACCCTTTAACAGGAAGTCAGCTCCGATAATGCTTACTATGAGATTGCACTTACTGGAACCAAGACTCATTTCAAATAATGAAAAATGGGTGACTACATATGCAGCTGTGCCACCGAAACAATTTAGGTCTTCATGTTTATTTTTAATCTGTAAACTTGCCATTGGAAGATAATTAATTTTCCACATGTAAATAGCAAAAGCTTGTTTGTGACTATCTGTCTTTGTTAAGTCAATGTTAGCATGGGATTTTAAAGATTATATGTCTACTTTAAGATTTTGCTCTAAAATATATTTGGGAAGTCCTTTAAGACGCAGTAGTCTTATTTAGAACAGAATATTTTGATATAATTTGCTACTTATGGCAGTACACATGCTAACACTTAAGATTTTAATTCATTGCATATTCAAGATTCATTCATCTTAAGGATTAAATGTAGTGGAGCAAAGACCATGTTATCACCACTTAGAGAAAGGTCTGGTTGTAAATATAAGCTTTGTGAAGAAGCTGTCCTTGGGACAAGACAGGGGGTAGCTGTGTTTAAGTGTTCCCAGAATTTTGTAGCTGGGAGGAACCAGATCACTGGGTTCCATGACTCCATTTTCTTGGCTGGAAAACACCTGCCCAGAGAGTTTGAGTGACATCTGTGGAGCGTAGCATGGCAGTGTTTTTTCCAGACAGAGCCAGCATCTTAGTCATGTGCTCTGTCCACCAGAATGGACTTGGTGCTTTCCTGGGTGGAAATCTTTTGAGTCAGTCTAAGCCCAAGATTAGTTGTGGGCTCACCCTAGAAGCCCCACCTTTTTGAGTTCCTGTAGATCAAAGCCAGGACCTTGCATATACTGGGTAAGATCTCTACCATGGAGCTACATCTCCAGACCTCCCAGATCCCCTTAAATGCCTCATTTTCTGTGCATATGTGAGTTCTTGATACAAACTCAGGTGGCAACTGGTTTCAGAATGCCACTGAGGTGCTGGGGGTAGTTTGGCGATAGAGCACTTGCCTAGCAGGAAAACGTCTCAGCATGAGTGAAGACAAAGCAGAACGCCCAAGGGACTGTCAGGATGATCATCCTGCAGATGCCCGAGACCCTCAAGCCCCGAAGTGCGATGACCACGTGATGAACACAGCACCATCCCTGACTTATGGACGAAGCAGCTGCAAAATCTATTCCCTTTTCTTTCAAAATTTTCCCTCCTTCCTCCTTTCTTCACCTGCAACTTCCCCCTTTCTTTCTTTCTTTCTTTCTTTCTTTCTTTCTTTCTTTCTTTCTTTCTTTCTTTCTTTCTTTCTTTCTTTCTCTCTCTTCTCTTTCTTTCTTTCTTTCTTTCTTTCTTCATTCATTCTTTATTTATTTATTTATCTATCTATTTATTTACTTATTTACTTATTGGAACAACGTGAAGCAGCCAGAGGAAAACCCAGGTGTTTCAGCTTCACAGAGACAACCCCACAAATGCTGGCCTCTTCCGGGGCTGCGATCTGCGCAGAGGAGACACGGATCCCTTTTCTAAGTTCTCTCACCGCACTGCTGTTCTAGGCCTCACAACCGCACCCAGCTTGGGAACTTAGAGCCGGCTTCCACCCCTTTCTCTCCAATCATCTGTTTTTCTTCTTCTTGCTAGACCGCACTCATCAGCACAAGCACAGAGCCTGCTGTGTTTTCCTTCAGGAAGTCGTGCCTTTCTCTGTGTGGTTCTCAAAGTGCTGCCTGCTTCCTGCGTGTGCATGGGTACGTCTGTGGCTATGTCTCTTCAGTCCGCTTCTGACCCCACTCCCCCCTTCCCCAAACCTCACTTATCAGAGTCATGGGTGCCTTTATTTGGCTGATCCTGTTATCGCATGTTGAACCTCATCTCATGTGGCCTTTCTGTTTCTTTGGGGAAGTTGATTATTCTTTTACTGTTTAAACATTTCCCCTGCAAATATTGTTTATTTATTTACAGTGTGTGTGTGTTGTCAGAGTTTTTGTATTTACTTATTTTCATGTAGCCAGAGAAAACAACTTAAAGGAGGCAAACAGTTACTGTGTGGTTTCTGGTTTCAGAGGGTTTAGCCCAAGGTCACCTGGGCCCACACGTCTGGGCAGAGCACCAGGGCAGTGGAAGAGTCGGTTGAGGAGAGTGTTCTCTTCATGGCAGACAGGAGGTAGAGAGGGAGAGGGAGAGGGAGAGAGCCAGAGAGCGCGAGCAGACAGGGGACCCATAATAACCCCCGAAGCACAAATCTCCAACCTCCCCAGCACCATCAGTGGAAGGACCAGGCATCCAAAACACGAACCCACTGGGGGACATTTCACATTCATATTACAGCAGTGTCTTTAAACAGCTCAGGCTGGCCTAGAACTCATGATTCTCCTGACAATGCCCCTTAAGTATCAGGCTTGGAGGGGTCTGCCAATGTGCCCAGATCCCTTATGTAATTCTAATATAGCCAACATTTCTGTTTTCTCTCCTATGTTATAGGTGTGTATGTGTGTGTGTGTGTGTGTGAGTGTGTGTGTGTTGCCTGCACGTGAGTGTACTTGGTGTGCAATATCATGAGTGTATGAATAGGTTACCACATATCTCCCTTTGTTGCCCTGAGACAGGGCATCTGACCCGAAGCTCTCTGGCCTGCCAAGCTCTTAGAATCCACCTGTCTCTTTCTCAAGTGTGGGTTCTAGGCAAACAGTTTTTTTTTTTTTTCACGGGTGCTGGGGCTTTGGACTGAGGCCTTCATACTTGTGAGCAAGTGCTCTTACTCACTGAGCTATCTTCCCAGACCCATAGGCTACTTTTAAGCAAACAAGTCCATCTTTCGGCATACTCCTTCCTGCCTCTCCGGAAGTTCAGATTGGGCCCCATTTACCTCCTCTTCCATCCCGATGATATCATTTGATCCTAAGGCTTCCATTCTCCCACGTGTATCAAGGGCTCTTCGCTGAACACACCCTTGGATCTGCCTCGAGTTCCAGGATGTGCCTCCGAATGAGTGACAGGTGCTTCCTCACTGCACAGAAAACAAAGGAGCTGTGATAGAGGGCTGGAGGAGGCCCATGCTTAGCTAGATGGTCGTGTGTCCCTCTCATCACTTTTCTTTGGGGTTGGAAAGATGCCCTTTTTCTAGAACTCCAAATCTACAGACTGTTGGGTTGGTATGCAGACATATTTTGCATATAAATGTCCCTCCCCAAAGGGTCCCTCACAAGCTATGTTGGAATACCACTATGAGTGCCAAGACTTCAAACAATTTCATAAAGATTTGAATTAAAAGTGGGAAATGAAAGCTGCTCATTGCAAATTGGCTTCTCTGCCTTCCCAGGAGTCAATTTCTACGTTCAAACAGGAAAATCAGGAGTATTACTTTCTGGTTATTAAACATATGAGTGACACTGGAATTTCAGGTTGTGTTTTACAGAGGCTTGTGGTTTAAAGCCTCAGATACTTATTACGATATGCTTGGTTGTTTAAAATGAATAAAATATCTGAAGAATCATTTACCTCCTGGGAAAAATAAAAGTTGAAGTCAATTTGTATATACCAAAACACAACATGGCCAGGCTCTAGTGGATCACCTGTAAGACTGATGGAGGTGCCGCATGTTTTTTTACATGATAAACTTTCATTGGTTGTTTAGAATTGTCCTTTTCTAACTTTGGTGGTGGTGTCCACTGTGGCTCCCTATGTTAATGGTTTATGAGGGTACTAAAATTCAAGTGTTAAACTGGACATGAATGTCCAGGGTCCAAAAAAAAATACACACACACACACATATATACATATATATATTTATTTATTTTTGAGACAGAATCTCTCTACATAGCCCTGGCTGTCCTGTAACTCAGTGTGTAGACCAGGCTAGCCTTGAACTCACAGAGACCTGCTTCACTCTGCCTCCCAAGTGCTGGGATTAAAAGCAAGTGTCACAATGGCTTGAAAGGAAATACTTTTAATATTAAAACAGGCATGGGCCAGGGAGAAGGCTCAGTAAACAATTCTGACAACTTGAGTTTTCTCCTTGGGACCCACCTCAAAAGCTGGGTTCGGTGGTGCACATCCATATTCCTAGGACTGTGGCCAGATTGGAGGTGGAGACAGGGAAATCAGCTGGAAACTTGTGGACATACAACAAGGGAGCCCCTGCCTCAAAACAGGGTAGGAGATGGGAACTGACTTGGAAAAATTATCTCTGACTTAAATAAGTTTGCTGTAGCATATGAGAGCCTAAACACACACACACACACACACACACACACACACACACACCATTAACAATACCAGAAAGAATCATATATTATACATATGATTACTGGTACACAATATCTAAAGGACATTTCAGCTGACTATGTACGGTTCCCCACACCCAGGAGTCGTGACACAGAGCTGAGTTTGAGATCAATCTTCTGGGTGGGTCACATGAGTAGCATTATGTTTATTTGATTAGCATATCATATTTGTTTCTGCTAATGAGGCTTGGTGTGATATTTTGACACACACTCAGCATATACTGGTCAAATCAGGGTAATCGCTGTTTTTTTTTTTTTTTTTTCCCCTTACCTTTTTAAAACAAAAATTTAAGGCTAGTGTACACACTAAATGGGTTCCCTTGTGGCCTCTCACATGTACATGCCATCACACTGTGTCCTAACTTGATTTATCCTCAACATTGATTGTCCCGCCATGGCCCCCCACCCTGCTTCTTTGGCTGGTCTCTTCCCTCCCTCCGATAGCTCCCTTTCCTCCTTAAGATCTCTTCCTCCCTCGCCCATGATCCTCTTTGTAGTTTCATGATCTTTGTCATTGTGTGTGTGTGTGCTTTGAGCCTTTGGGATCCTCTCCTCTAGACCTCCATAGAACTCACAGTGGGTAACTGTGACCTACCGTCACCCTGCCATGCTGTGGAACATGAGAGAGAGTCAATCCTGGGTATTGAACCTGGACGTGTGCCTGTGAGGCCAGCGTTGCACCGATGACCTCTTAAACAATCATTAATTGTGGTGAAATAGATATAGCACAAAACTTACCATTTTAGGTATTTTAAAGTATACAGTTTAGTAGTATTAAGTGTATTCTCATTCTTGGGCAATCAGTCTCTGGAAACTTTTCTTTCTGAATTTGTAACTCAGTACCCATTGAGCAATTCCATTTTGTATTGTTCCTGGAAACCACAATTTAACAATGTTTCTTTAAGTTTTTCTGTTCTGGATGCCTCATCTAAATGGGATCACCTGCTAAAGCTTTGTTTTAACTCTTCACCCTGAGCCAAGGCTGTGACTAAGATACATTTACTGATTTACTGAGCTTAGAAAGCTGACTGGTTATACTGTAAGTTAGAAAGAAAGCATAAAATATCAAAACTGTAAATTAAAATGATTATCGGATGGCCCAGTGCCACCATGCTTTGTATATGCTATTATCATTTTCTCGAATCTCTGGCTGACAACAATTTTAACAGAAGAAGCAGGAATAGGAAAATGAAATGCCCCAGTCAGAGGACATGATAGTGTCCTTTGACACTTAAGCTCCTTTGAGTGAAGAGGTGTGTAGCAGATAGCTACTGTGTGGCTCAGCAAGAAAGACAAGGAGACGCTTTCATAGATGCAAACCTTCCAGACTCAGCAGAGGGAACGGTCTGTCACGGCAAGCGCCATTCTAGACAGTGGAACCCCAATCATATGATTCTAGGGGTTTTTATTGACACGGAAGCTCCTCAGGTGTTACAGAACTCTTCCCTCTTATCCAAAGGCCTATTCGTATAATGAAGGAAACCTGTAGCTTATTCTCTTCCCACAATCCTTCAGCAGCCAAGCTATGTCACCCTTATGGTGGGAGAGAACTCAAGGCCCAAGGAGAGAGTTCTCTCCTTGTTGCCTGAGACTGTGGGAGAGGGACTACACGAATTCTTCCACAGCAACTTTGCTCTTCACATGGAGATCTCAGTGAACCACAGTGGCTCTTCCAGAGAGCGGTGAACAGGTGTAGATCATGAGGAAGCAAACATCTTAATCACAGATTTGCATAAAGTCAGCACCTGCAGATAATTCAAACTGCCAAGGCTTAGGCAGCCCTTCCCTCAAGAGTGTATAAAACAATTATTTTGAAGTTACATAAATATAACTAGAAATAAACTTCCCCAACAGAGGTGAGCAGAGGTTGTGATGCTGGAGTGGGAAGAGAAGAGCACTTACTGTGGCATAGGAAGCACTGGGTACTTTTCATATGTCCTCTGATTTTAATCTTCTCACTGATGTTATAAAGCTGGTCATTGCTGGGTTTGCTTTACAATGAGGCACCCGGGACAAGGAGAGTGGACTGTCTTGTATAAGATCCAGCCCAACATCGATGAATGGCACCAGTGGCTTTTGACTGTTTTGTTATACTCTTCCTTCTGTCATGCAGAGGTGGTTGTGGCAGCACGCTCAGGACACACGTTATCTGTGTAGCAGTGAAGTCAGGCTAATTGACGGTTATAACGCTACATATCTATCAAACATTAGAAACAAGGTGGGATATCAGGTCGTCAGGAGCAAGCCCTGGTTCTCCCAGACTCGGGACTGTTCTTCCACAGAGGCTCACAGAACTGCAGTAAAGAAGCCTGGAGGCAGGAGTTCTGCACACACACAAACAGCTCATGTTGTGACATATTTTTTCCCTCCCAGGACACAAAGGTTCGGGGTCATCTTGCAGAAGCCCCTGAATGACCCACCTCAGCGTTTGTTCTTAATTTGGTAAGCGAGCAGGGGTTTTTGGAAGAACCTTGATTGAAGGTGATCAGAGCTGTGCTTTTAGAAAAATCAATGCATACATTAGAAGGTGAAGCTCTGAATGTAAGCACTCTCTCTCAACACTACTAAAATTGGAATGACTTTATTGCCTCCCTGCATCCTCTTGACCTTTTCTCAGTATCAGTTGGGAAACCTACTGTTATTTAATGTTTAATAGCAGGCATTCTTTTTTCCTAAAGGTGTCTGGATAGTAAGGCTGAGATCTCAAACTTTTGCATATGCTGTACAGAAGACGACATTTTAACACTCTAAGTCAGAGCAGCGTTTCAGTGAGGGTGAAGTGTAAAATCCTACAGGCTATTTCTCAGGGGATCTTTCTTTCTCAGGTGACTTTTGAAGTGATGGAAATAAAAACTATATTGCAGTGAAGTCGTATATAAAATACACATTATGTCTATAATAGGATTTTAAAAAAAGGATTTTGCACCATGGGCAATTTTCTTTCTCGTTGTATTCTCCTTCCTAACACTAGAGGTCGCTCAGACCCTGTCTCGAACTTACTTTCCCACTGTTCCAGCTCTTAAGTGACATCTGAATTCCTCTTGTGGACTTGGATTTTTCTTTATAAATAATACAGTTCTCCACTCTTAACCTGCTAGTGTTAGTTTGTAACATCCACTGTTACACTGATAGTTTAATTGACAAATTAACTTGTGTTAGTTTGCCAGATACTAGCACAAAGGAGATCTTTCTTCATCACCTTGATGTTTGATGTCAGCAATACAGAGGGCAGGTTGATTGGATGCAGAATGGTTCTAATTTCAGAAAAATCGATGTTATAACCACACTGTTCAGACTGCACTTTTTCAAATGTTACATGTTCAGACATATGAAACCTAATTGGTTTTTTAAAACATATTTTATGCATCTTTTATATATGCTCAAACATTAGTTTATTCTTTTCATTAATTAGACTGTCCATTTAGTTGTCACTTTTTAATTGACCTTTTTTGAGACAAGGTCTCAGTATATACCACATAGGGCAGTGATAAAAAGTTTACTATGTAGCCCAGGCTGACCTTGAACTCATGATCCTTCTGCTTCAGCCTCTTGAATACTGAGATTACTGGTGTGCATTTACCATATTCAGCCCAGTTATCAATATTTTATTAAATATATATAGCATGTAATAATTGGAGAGAACACAGAGGTGAATGATAATAAAATGGCTTAATAGACTTCTTATTCACATCTGCCTGAACTCTAAGATGTTGTAATGGTAAAAATTATTTTACTTGGCTGGGCATGGTGGTACATGCTTGTAATTCCAAGACTTGGAAGGCTGAGGTAGTAGAATCACAAGTTCAAGGCCAATCAGAGTCATGGAATGAGAACACATCTCAGAGGAGAAAGAAACAAAAGAAAAGAAATGACTTAACTTAATTTCCTTAAGTCAGTCAACTTTAGCAGGAACACTGGAAAATGTCTGTTTTTGGGTTTCCACATAGATAGCACTTAAATGGTGCGGAGGAAAATGAGTTCTCTGGTCATCCACACCTGTGTGGCTACTAAGATCTGTCAAATCACCTGGAAAACTAAACAATTTCATAAGGTGTTCATGATAAATGTTTGTGATATGCATAAGTTAATAGCAAACTTTCAGACTGTCACACCAAAGAAATAATCTTTTCTTTTCTTTTCCTTTCCTGTATAGTCCAGAATGGCCCATGAGTGTGACCCAGAGCCAGCTGTAGAGTGTTCAGACACACATTTCTACTCCCTGTCTTCAGAGCTGCTGACCAGAAGTTACAGTATGGAGCTCTGCAAGGTCTGTCTCTAGTAATTTCCCAGGCAAGGATGATGCATTGCCTGGGGAACACCACATCTGTAGAACACCATATCTGAAACATCACATCTCAACTTCTGCTTTTAATTTGGACACAAACTAGTCCAACAAAGATGGACACATGCGTTCACCACATGCGCTAGTAACATTGCATAGGTTTGATGATAACTCCATGATGGTCATTTAAAAATCATTGCAGACTATCATCACTCATGAGAATTGTTTTGCTCTATTCCTCTTCCTTCTGCTCTCCACTGTTCTGATTTCAATGTGGTCCAACACGACCTTCCTACAAGACGCCGTGTTCTTCCAGGATTCCTTGGTGCCTATGCTGTGCTCCAGACTCTCTTTCCCCATGGATTAACTTGTTAACTACTCTTCGTCCTTCACATTCCAGTTCAACAGGTATGACTGAGACGCTTCGCCCGTCACACTCTCACACCTGCGAGTGGAGCTGGCTATTCCTATGAAGGTCTTCTCCTATTATCTTGGACAGTGTGCTCTTTGTTCCATTGCAGGAACATTACTGGCTCTGTAGACAGCTGTTTCTCTCGTGGGAGATAGTCTTTCTCATCATTGTGACCCTGCTGCCCTGAACTTTTCACACAAAGCCAGAACTCAATAAATGTCTGGTGCATGGCTAAATCCAGATGTTCATAGATATTTCCCTTTTTTAAAAAATTTTGAGTTCCTAAATGGTTATCTTCATTATTTTTTTTAAATAATCAAATTTTATCATGTTATAAGTGAATTTTAATGACTGTTAAATTGCATAAGAATAAAATGATTAGAATGAAAAAAAACCCATCACATTTCTCCTAATATCTCCAGGTTCTAAGTTCAACTCTTTGTGTTTTTTTTTTTTTTTTTGCATTGATTCAGTTGCTATAATTGGATGTGATTTCAATAACGTCTAACATGTAGAAATGGATTTTGTCCAGGAACTGTACTAAACTAAACACATTTCAGGAATTTTATTTTCTTTTTGTTGCAATTCTTATAATGACCTACGGTGTAAGTTTTATATTGGCGTTTTACAGAATCAGATTCTGAGGTTTGATTGAGCAAGGTCATATATTTAGTGATAAATCTTGGATTCACATTCATTAGATTCTCTTATGAAAAGCAGTTTCGAGCAGAGAAGGCCTTCAGCCAGCGGAGTTGAGCTGCCTAGCACAACGTATACATCACTGAAAGCCGAAGACAATGATTGTCCTTGTCCCAGAAACAGGATGTCTGGGGTTGTTCTAACACAGAGCGACTTTGTGAAGGTTTGCTGATGTGCCACACTTTGCAGCAGACATATGCATCGCATGCCCTTGGCACAACTCAGGCCATCACAGTAACTGTCCTATTGTTAGGCTGTCAAAAACTCAGGCTAACAGGAGGATGTTCCCACTGGATGAATTGAGTCCTTCACACTTCTAGGCTTGGCTCTTCAAAGCCAGGAGTTTTCAAGTTAGTTTTTCTGGTGGGCAGGTAGGAGTACTTACTGAAATTGTCTCAGTGCCTGCCACAGCTATGTGTACTAACAGTTTATCCAAGTAGCAAGGAATATTGTTCCAGTTTTGTTCTATATGGAGGTGATATCCATGGCCAGTTTAATTTGGCCACTGTATTTCAATAACTTAAATTCAGGGTTTCTTTCTTTCTTTTTTTCACTTGTTGTTAGTGACTGTATCAGGAGTGACTTAAAAACTCTTTAGAATAGACATTTATAATTGAGTCTTAGAGCACGTAGAAACACATGTCCCCTACTGCTTAAGCTTGACCCCAAGTCAAAGGCTTGAGTTTGGAGCCAAATGAGGGTGAAATCCCAAACTCTAATCTCCAATGTGATCTTATTTGGAGGTGGGACTTTTGGGAAGCAACTAGGTTTAAAATAAGCCATGAGGGCATGGTCCTTCCAGTGAAATTAGTACCCTCACAGAAGGAGGAAGCAGCAGGAGCTCTCTCCGTTTTTCTGTCCTGGAGTACATACCTAGGAGGGGGCTGTCAGTAAATCAAGAAGGGGTTTGACAAGAACCAAACCACACTGGCTTCAGACTTCTAGACTCTGCAACTGTGAGAATAAATATTTATTGTTTAAGTCACTTTTCTGTTATAGCAGACCAAGTAAGACATAGCAAGTTTATTTTGGAGGTGATCATAGAAAACATAACTATGAGACTAAGAGAGAGAGAGAGAGAGAGAGAGAGAGAGAGAGAGAGATATTACAGCAAGCATTACTGAGTTACTTACTGCTTAGAATTGTCTCATGGTGTTGGGGATGTATCCCAGTGGTAAGACTGCTTGGTGAAGATGAGCAAGGCCCTGGGTTTGAACTAAGCATGTGTGCGAGTTAGTTGTTTTTTTTTTTGGGGGGGGGGTCAACTTGATATAAACTCAGGCAATCTGGTAAGAAGGGACCTCCATCAAGAAGACTGACTTGTAGGTAAGTCTGTGGAGACATTCTATTGATTAATGATTGATGTGCATGTGGGGTCCAGCCCACTGTGGGGCTGCCACCCCTGGACAGGAGTTCCTGGGTGGTTTAAGAAAGCAGGCTGAGAAAGTCACGAGGCACAAACCAATACTCAGCGTTTCTCCATGGCTGCTGCTTCTGTTCCTGCCTCCAGGCTCCTGCCTTGGTTTCTAGTCTGATTTTCCTTCATGGTGGACTATAAGCTGTAAGAACAATAGCTCCCTTCCCCCGTCAAATTGGTTTTGGTCATGGTGTTTTATCACAGTAAGAGAAAGCAAACTAAGTTCGCATGGTAGAAAAGAAAAATATGTCCCCTTGGCAGACAGGGAAGTTGAGACATTTAGATTACATTTTGGTCCTGTCGAGGATGGTGATTACCTTGGGGGTGTGGAGCTGCCTTATTTCTGTGTTATGCCTTCTTGTGGTTATGGTGCTTCTTCAGCTGCTGAGAAAACTGGAATTCAGAGAGGGGCCATGGAACTGTCCACCACCATAGTGCTGAAGTTAGGTAGATGGAGGACATTTGGTAAAGTTCACCAACCTATCTTGATACTGACAACCAAAAGGGCTCCTTAGAAACAGTAGCAACATGACTGAATAGTTCATGCTTTAAGGGACCCTTTTATGTTTCTCTGTGCATTTTTGTGTGTTTTGAGAGACTGCAACTGTATCAAGTGATATTCAGCTTAAGTTTGGTATTAATGCCGACCTCTTTTTCTTAAAAATACATTGCATGGAATTCTCAAGACATTAATAAAAATATTAGAAATTGTTAGAATTTCAGTTTCTGGAGAAGTTTAAGAGAACTATAAAAGTGAAGTAGGGCCTTAGTTTTAATTTTCTTTGGACACGTATTGTTTGCTCTATCTCCCAGTCTAAGCTAATATCAAACTTATAAATTCAAGCAATCTTTTGCTCTAGCTCGACCTCAGGTATGGGCTGCCATACTTGGTTAAAAACACAGTCATTAACACATGATTGTTACTAGGTTGACAACTGGATGGGGTAGGTGAGTGTGAGAGTAGAAAACTATGTGTATTTAATATAATAGCATCCAGAGTATTTGGTTTAAGAATTATTTCTCATTTCTCTTTGTATAGCATTTGAAAAAAATCTGAATAAAAAGGTAAAGAAATCTGACCAACTCAGAGCCAATTGTCATTGCTATATGATATAATTCTTCCCAGTTAAAAATCCTTATTAGAGACAAAATAATCCCTTTTTCTCTATTGAATGACAGATAAGAAAACCTGTCTTCCAAATGGTTTTTATTTTCTAGTTACTGAGTTAGATGTTCCTACTCGGCCAGTCTGTGCATTGTTTGCTTTTAGGAAGACCCTCCTAGCCCCAGAGGTCAGTCTAGTGATTGGGTGCTGCCTGGGGCCTGTCTATAGTCATTGAGAGAGTGCTTTGTCTTCCATTGGCCCCAAGTGAGGAAGTCGGAAAGGTTAAGGAGACTTGGGAAATGCTGAGCAGTGCTTTTTTTTTTTTTTTCCTGATGGAAATGGAAATGGAGTGAGGGAGGCAGAAGGTGGGAGGGGACTTTGCTAAAGCAATGGCAGAAGAGAAATCATCTCAAGCTTATTTCCCCTCAGCACTGTTGTGTATGTCTGTTTTTAGGTCTGCTTGTTCAAATGACTAGGCAGATTTTCGCAATTAAACCGTCACTTAGAACCTTGCGCATCTCAAACATGTAAATAAGCTTCCTCTGGGTTTGTGTGACAGGCATTTGCATCATCACGGGTGTTTTGACAACATTCCTGGAGGATGAAAGCAGTTCTGCCACACTCCCAACTCCTTCAAAACATTCCTCTCCTTTATCTTTCATTCATTGGTGTAAATACAGGTACCTGTCCAGTCTTTCCTCCTCCTTTTTCTATCCAATTCAAGAGTTCAGTTTGAAAGTGGTTATTTTTAGCATTGTTCTCAACTATGTCCAACCCGGGGTCCTCAATGCACTGTTGATTGCCAGGAAGGAAGCTCACAGGGCGGGGTGGGGGGGGGGGAGGATGGAGCGAGTACCCGAGTACCATCTGCAAACAGCAGAAAGGTTGAAAGGTAGACGTTAGCTGGACCCTTCTGAGGCTAGGGGGCTGGGGATCTCAAAAAGCTTGCTGTGTTCTGAGTTTTCCAACTAGGACTTCAGGAGATGAGAAAGAAGGTCTATGACAAGGCTTAGCGTCATGAGTTTGGCATCAGACAAAGGGCTGTTTTTGGAACTCCATAGGAGAAGTGATCCAGGAGTATGTCAGACTCAGACGTGGACCAAGATGACAGACGCAGTTAAAAAAATAAGCAGATGCCCCAATATTGATAGCACAAAGGCCACAAATGTGCCCATAGATGTGTCTTGTTTGGTTTTCACAGTGCTTTAAAATTTTTTTTATAGCTACTCAATTACATATTCAATATTTCAATCAGCTATTCAACATGAGATTTCATATTATATATTTAGTTAGATAGCACATGTTGAAAAGTCTATGTCTATACCATATATTAAAGAACTGTTTCAAACACTTCATAAACATCCAGAAATTTATCTCTCACAGCAGCCCTGAGCTAGGTTTCAGTATTGTCCCTACTTTGCAGATGTGGAAACAAAGGGGTTAAATAATTTGTGCAACATTGCGTTTTCTTTATATGACACTAAAGCAATCTGATATTTTCACTTACAAAATTGAGAACCCATATTTCTGATCTCTAGGATACTGAGAACTTCTGACGAGTCAGGCTCTCAGCCACTGGGTTAACACATACCCGAGTTGGACAGGGTACTATGCTTCTATTTGTGATTTCTCTAGGATATTGGGAATGTCTGATGAGCTGGGTTTTTAGTCGTAGGGATTGTGGGGACCCCAGCACCAACAGATACAACCGCATCACAGCTCCTGCATCTAGGGCTCAGAGAACACCAAGGAAGAGGGCGTAGAAAGATGGTAATAGTCAGAATACAGAAGTCTGCTGTCAAACAATCTCTCCTAGGAATAGTTCCACAAAGAAGACCAGGACAATGGAATATCAATGGACGTATTAATGTGGCTGGAAAAATTTTGCAGGGTCCCACACCTAGGCAAAGAACTACAGGCAACTAATGACTGCTAGGAGAGAAAGAATTGGCCTTTTCTGGGGATGAGCCTCCTTATTGGCTGTCCAAAGCAGAGTAGAGTGATCTGCTCTAAAATGACATATATATCACCAAGACAAATAGACTCACCAGGTTGTATTTATATATTGTGCATACATAGACACACATTAGCAATAATAATTACAGGAAAAGAGAGCTTGATAAACCTGAGAGTGGGGATAATAGGAGAGGTTGGAGTGACAGTGGCTTGGAGGGGGCTGGAGGGAGGGAAGGGAGGGGAAAAATAATGTCATTCCATTTTAATGAAAACATCTTAAAAATAAGAGAAATACTAAAAAATACTGATTAAGAACAAGGCCTTGGAGGCTGCAGAGATAGCCCAGTGGTTAAGAGCAATGGCTGCTTTTCCAGAGATTCTGGATTCAATTTAAAATACATTAAAAAACTTAAATAAAAAATAATGAAATTCTACAACAACTTTCTGCTATGAAAATACAGCAAAACATTTTCTCTCTAATGTCTTTGTCACTGATTGGAGAGGCAACAAGATAGATTTTTGAGTCTGAACAGATGACTGATAGTGTCCTCTATATCCACAGTCAAGCTAGAATCAGATATACAAGTTATTTTTTATAAAACTTTCATTAATAATTTGAGTTTCATACAATGTACCTTGAGAACACTCTCTTCCCATTCTTCCCTATTCTACCCTTCTGTCCCTGTACCCTCAAAAAAAAAAAAAAAAAACCAAATAAAAGAAAATTAAGTCCAGCTAGTGTGGCAAGAACATCACCACAGTTCCTGGAGGCAGCAGTCTGCTCTAATGATGTAAATTCACCTGGCCCATACTAGTCTGAGACAAAGCATGATGAGGTTTGACCTGAAGTTGGGCCTCATTGACCAAGCCTGCAGGTACTTGGGCATCCAGCAGGTACCTGGACATTGCCCAAACACTGAGTATGCACCCCAATATCCTGCAAGTACCAGGACATTCAGCAGGACCCCAGATATCCAGCACATAACTGGACATTTTGTAGGCACCAGGACATCCCACAGGTACCAGGGCATCCCACAGACAGCCAGGCATCATGTAGGCACTGGGCCAACCCACAGATACCCAGTCATCACACAGGCACCCAGACACTACACATGTACCTGGAGATGTCCAAAATCTAACTATAATCTCTTCTATAGCACTGTCAATTCACATACAACTGATTTTTCTGTGTAGAGAGCTCAGCTCTGCCTTAGTGTGACTTCCTCAGGAAAAACAGAGAGAGGGCCTCTATTGTATTCTGGATTTGTCTTGTTTTGTCTCCAGGAACATGTGGTTTAATTGCTTTGGCCAGTGACTGATAGCACACCCCTATCCTGTACTACCCTCACTTTCCCTGGGTTCCTCCTAAGGGAGGTGATGTGCAAAAAGGGGCATGCCAAGCCTCACCTATCTAAACTCTTGCTCAAAGCCTTTTTTTTTTTTTTTTTTGCTTCCCCCTCAAATGGTTGTGAGCTATAAGCTTATCAACAATGACATGTACAAATGTGAGAGGTGAGAATTAGGGAGACATTTCTAGTTTGTAATGCTCTCCTCTCATGTTTTGCTGGTTCTCTTATCCATATGGCTTCTGGAGTCACTTGGGAAGTACACTTTCTCTTGCAGACAGTGAGCCGACCTACCCTCTGTTCTTGAGATGGCTAAATGACTTGTTTGTACAATGAAAACCAATTCATTTACTCCCCTAGCACCATAGTTTCAGGGATGGGCACATACCAGTTAACACAATTAGAGCAAAGATTGGACATTTATTGGGGAGATGGGAAGAGAACTGTTGTTTTCTGTGCTGGTCTTGTTAAAAGGTGAGAGATTAGGGCTTCTCACATGGAGAGATCCTGTTTGAGACAAAGCTCACTCAGAAGATAAGGGAAGGCAGGGAAAAGGAGGGGTGAATGAGAGAGGAGGGGAGAGAGGGAGAAAAAGGGAGAGAAGGAGGTGGGGAGGGAGGGAGGGAGGGAAGAGGAGGAATAGAGAGAGAGACAGAGAGAGAGAGAGAGAGAGAGAGAAAGAGAGACTGTCAGCCACAGTGACCAGAGCCAATTAATTGCTAATTAAATGAAGTAGGCTTGAGCTCCAAGCATTTGTTCTCATTCAAAGCCATTTCTCCTTCCTGTATCATGCCTGTGTCTCTCTCAGTGTCAGCACAATGTGGGCAGGGAGGAACTCTTTGCTCCATTCTACTCTACACAGGAATAAAGGCACACGTGAGCCTAGAATGCTTTGTGATCCAGCAGAAGCCACTTGTTAGAGCTGTGGAGAATTGTGGATAACAGGAGACTGCTCGGACAGAGAAGCTGGGATCACAGGCAGTTGCTCTTTCAGTAGCAGAAACTTTTCACTCCCACAAGAAGCAGGGAAGAAGCCCTCGGAGGTGATTAAGCCAGTGATTTGGGAGGAAGAGCAGTCTGAGGTACAATCTGTGCAGAGACCACTCAGCAGACTCACACGACTGGGCGGAACCGAAGTTCGCTGAACCAACCTGCGCACTTCCCCGCCTAGAATCTGCAGAGAGCCAGGGCTTTCACTGATGTGTGACAGTGGATGCTGGTCATCAGATATTCTGCTCTATCCACTCCCATTCATGTGCTCACTGGGTGTATGAAGGACTCGGTACGTGTCAAGCCATTGTTAGATAGCCAGTGGGCATTCACAGGTGACTGAGGCAGTGGTCTTTTTCATTAAAGCAGCCCCTATTTTAACAGGGGAAAACGATAGATGACATATACTAAATCCTGCACAGCCAGTGACTATTATTTTTAGGTGCTGAGAGCCTAGGCAAGTGCTGGTTAGGGACCATTCAGGTGATACCCCAGGACCGGCACTTCTAATTTCCTCTCTGCTGAGGAAATTACTCCCACCTAACTATACATATCAAACAATTAGAAACTAGGATCTGCCTATGAGAGGGAACATTCAATTTTGTCTTTCTTGGACTTGGTTACCCCTCTTAATATAATGTTTTCCAGTTTTATCCTTTTTTTTTTTGTTGCAAATTTCACTGTTTCAGTTTTCTTTATAGCTGAATAAAATTTCAATGTGTATCACATTTTCTTTCTTCTTCTTTTTTTTTCTTTTGATACAAAATTTCTCTGTTGTAACTCTGGCTGTCCTGGAACTCACTTTGTGGACCAGGCTGCCCTTAAACTCACAGAGATCTGTCTGTCTTTGCCTTGGGAGTGCTGGGATTAAAGGCGTGCACCACCACCGCCCGGCTGGGTATTACATTTTCATTATCCATTCATCGGTTGATGGATATCTAGGTTGATCTTGTTTCCTAGCTATTGTGTGTAGAAAGACAATGAATATGGATGTGGAAGTTTCTTTGTGAGAGGATATGGAGTCCTTTGGGCCTGTGCTATTACTGAGTAATACAGTAATTCTATTTTAGCTTTCTAAGAAGCTTCCACACTGGTTTCCACGGTAGCTGCACGGTTGCGCTCCTGCCAACAGTGAATAAGGATTCGTCTTTCCCTATATCCTGTATTACTTATTGTTATTTGTTATTTTTTAATGTTAATTTTTACCTGGGTGAGATGGAATCCAAAAGTAGTTTTAATGTGCACTTCTTTGTTTACTAAATGACACTGGACACTTTAAACCATATCTCCTGACCGTGTGGGGGCAGCTTCTGATGTTAATAGGAGACACAATCTCGCAGCAAACTCCTCTGGCTCTTACGATCTTTCTGCTCCTCCTTCCACAATGTTCTCTGAGCCTTAGGTGCAGGAACTGCTTCGTAGATGTTTCCTTTGAGACTGAGCTGGTCAAGGATGGCACCAACGGGCATGGCAAGCTTGATGGGGAGAAGCCCATGAGGCCTTAGCCCTCCGCAAAGAACTGTAGGTGACTGGGAGCAGGAGAGGTGGTCCCCCCCAGGGAAGAGAGCACCCATGACTCCCTAAGCATGAGCTGAACAAGGAGGACACCAAGAGTTGTGTCAATATGGAAGGAGGAAGGCTCTTGAGGCCCCAGCCTTAGACAGAGAACTACAGGAAACTAAGAAGTGCTCTGAGCGGGAAAAGCAGTCTTCCCCAGAGTAGAGCACACCAGTTGATTATCCAATACCAAAAAGTCATCCCTAATTACATACATGCATACATATACATACGTACATACAGGTAACAGTATATGGACTGCACAGGTTGTACATTTATTTGTAGGAACACACATATACATATGTAACAATTAAAGAAAAGGAGGCCATGAATTTGAAAGACAGCAAGGTGTGTGGTGTACGCGGAGGAGTTTGGAGGAGGAAAGGGAAAGGGGAAATGATATAATTATATTAGAACTTCAAATATAAAACAGTATTAAAAAGGAGAGAGAAAGAGAGAGAGAGAGAGAGAGAGAGAGAGGTGTGAGACAAGAAGAATTTTATTAAAAAAGTCAAGGAAAAATCTCTGATTTCTAGAGTGAAGTTTTGATTATGCAGTTTACACGAGGGTGTGTTTGGTTTGGATTGAGTCAGGGTATAGTTCTTTCCTTGTCAATCATTCTTCCCAGTGGAACAATTAAGAGAGAAGACATTCACTGTGACAACAAATAAGATCATATAGTTCTTTCATGCCATCTTATATTAAAGAGTAGACCCATTTTAATTTATTTTGAAATATTTTCAAAATGATGGAAATGATGTAAGAATGGTACAAAGAATTCCGATATTATTCACTTAGATAACTCAAAATGTTAGTCTTGTATTTGATCTGTTCTCTGTTTTTTTTTAACTTTAAAAATTTTTAAATAATTAGGCCTATGATGTTTGTGTAATTCAAATACTTTAGTTCATATTTTGAAAAAAAAAGACATTCTCTTCCATAAATACAGTACAATGTCAGAACCACAAAATGGATCAAATTGCAGATCTTATTGGAATCAAAACTATTTTAAAGGGAGCATCCAGTTCTTTAAAAAGCACTTCGTTGGTCTCGTGTGTTTATGCTTGTTTCATCGGGACATCTCTGGATCTGAAATTTACCAGAATGGAATTAAATGTCAAGGACTTTTCCTGGAAATAGATAGAAAAAGAGATGGAGATAAAGAAGGAGAAGAAGAAGGGTAGGAGAGAAGAAGAGGGAGAAATTGGGAGGGAGGAAGGAAGAGAGGGGGAGAGAGAGGAGATAAAAGATGAAAGAGAGAGGAGAGGAAGGAGCAAGGGGGAGAGAGAAGGATGATGGTGCGACAGTGGTAACAATGCAATATAATAAAGAAGAGGCTAGACCGCCGTTCTCAACTGCTCAGCTTCCAAGGTCTCCAGTCCCTGTTTACTGGACTCTAAGAAAAATTGGATATGTGAAGAACTGGGCTTTTTCTGGTGATTGAACAAGTGTGCTTTTCTAACCACGGTGGCTTAGGGAACACACACACACACACACACACACACACACACACACACACACACACACAAACACACACACAAACACACACACAAACACACACACCACGCATGCACACTAACTGGCATTTAAGCGACATTCTCTTAGAAACTAACGTTGTGACTTCTCTCGTTGTCCCAGTTTGCCTTCCCAAGCAGCTCTTCCCGTGGTTCTACCGCACTCTCCCTCCTAGAGGACAACCAGATGTGAGTAAGCCCGTGTGTCTTCCTAACTGCATGCTAGCGCTTCTTTCCCAGAACACACACATCTAAAATAAAAAGGGAGCTGGAAATGAACAATACCTGCTCCTTCCTACTGATGTCTAGGAATGGCTGAAATGCAGCAAGCCAGAGGCATGGTGTCTGAGGCTGCTGGGCCCTGGCTGTTCTTCGATTCTCATTGTTCATCACGGTGGCCACGCAGTGCCCTTTGTCACTTGCTCTTATCAGTGGGCGTGAAGGAGGCAGCGGATCTGGTTTGATTCACACATCCACCCGTCATTCGTCGTTCGTTCCTTGCCACATGAATGAAAGCACTTTCTCCTCCCCCTCCTCTCCCTCTTCCTTCTGTTTCCTCCTCTTTCTCCTTCTCTTTCTCCTTCCCTTCCTCCTCCTCCTCTTCTTCTTTTTGACATCATTAGTTAAAGATCCAGAATATGAACAGCTCATGGACAGAGGGTCAAATCTGTGCCTTTGTTTAGAGAGCAACTCTTTGCCCATTCACTCTGCTCTCACTCACAAGTCTTAGCGAAGCCAGGTCATCATGATCCATTTAAGGAACAGAATGCGCTTAGCTATGATCTATATCTAAATATGTCTAGCTTCCCCCGAAACAATAGGATTTGTGATCTAAATGCAGTAATGGAACCAGAGCCAGCATTCTAGTGTTCGAAACTGGTCTCTGGCTCAAAGATCCAGATTTTGGGCCAGTAGATAATATTGTTTGGCACTGATTTAATAAATCTGTGGCTTTAAAAAAAATTCTCAGAGCTGGAGAAATGGTTCATTTGTTAGAGCATCTGCAGCAGAAGCATGGAGACCTCAGGTTATGCTTGGATCTCCAGCACGCACATGAAAGTTGGGGGTAACAGTGTATGCCTGTAACCTCAGCACTGGCTAAGGGCCAGAGATAGGGGGACCCCTGGAGCTTGTGGCCTGGCCAGCCAGCCGGGATGAAATGATGAGTTTTAGGTTTAGTGAGAGAACCTGTCCCAAAAAAATCAAGCGGAGAGTGATTAAGGAAGACCTGACCTGTACACATACACATACGTGTACGAACACCTGCATTGCATGCGCACGCCCTCACATGAACATGTGCTTATACGCACGCATACACGTGGAGATTTTAAAGATGGCCTAATTCAATTCTCTCTTAGTCTTCTCATGAATGTTCCTCAGTGACTCATTGGTGATGTCTGTTCCCCCAGAATTCCACGTGGCAGAGAGCATGTGGCCCTTGACCTGCATCTGAGAAGGAGTTTGATGTTTGGTGGAAGGTGTCTGCTGTATCCGGCATATAGGCATAATTGTTTTCCAGAAACCTCCAACCATGCAAGAAGTTCTAAACACAGGTTGTCCCGCCATTTAGGGAGCAGAGACTGTTGGCAAAGGCAGAGAACAGAAGTGAACTCAGAAGTGGACCCCAAGCTGTGACCTCAAGTAGTTAGTTCTTTGCCTATTTGACCGTGGGGGTCATTGCTGGAATGGCATAGAGATGAAATTCTCCTTTGTTCTGAGACAGACCACAGGAGAGTTTTTATTGTAACTCTTCTCTTCTGGTAATAATGAAAATGAAATATTAAGAGCTCTTCATTATAGGCCTTAGGGAAATACGCAAATATGTTACAACTTTCTAAAATACGTCCTGATTAAATATCTCATTTCTCCACTTCCATAATCGGGAGATAATAGGCCAACTGATTGTGCTAAATGGATTTCAGCAAGCCTTGCTGTTGTGCTCCTGCTTCATCAGGAGGGCTACTTAGTTCTTCACTGTGTCTCTTCAGTGACAGAGGACAACTCACCCCTACAATCAAAAAATAAATTTCTTTCAAAAAAGTGAAAGAATTCTGACAAGGCTTTATTTGTAATTTACATAGGAATATTCAGATGGAATATTCACATCCTATAGATGTAGGAATGTATGCAGATATGCATTGACCCATAATGTGGGACTCCTTCTCTCCCTCTCTCCTTCCCTCCTTCCTTTGAGACTAGGTCTCATGTAGCCTTAAGCTTGATCTTCAGCTCACTGTGTAACTAAGGATCTCCTTGAATTTCTGATCCTCTTGTCTCTTCCTTTCAAGTGCTAAGATTGCAGTCCTGGGTGAACCCATGGCTTTGTGTGTGCTAGGCAAGTCCCCTACCCTCTGGGCTACATCCTGAGCCTAGCACATAGCATTGAAAGTTGTTTCTCCAGCTAGGGTGATTAATAAATCCTTTTTTCCTTCCTTCCCTCCCCTTCTTCTTTTCCTCCCTCCCTTCCCCCATCTTCCCTTATTTCTCCTTTTCGCTCTCTCATGTTTTCTCCCCCCACCAACTCTGTCTCTCCCTCTCTGCCCGTCTCCTTGCTTCCTTTCTTTCCGTTGTTATTTCTCAGGGTCTGCATTTGTAACTCAGGCTGGCCTTGAATTCATAATCCTCTGGCAGGTATGTGCTGTTCTGTCCAGTGCAAGATTTTCTTTTTTAATTCTTCATAATGGCTTCTTTTCTTTTGTCTGTTTAGTTTCCCCAAATTAATAAAGAGTATTCAACATTCTGTGCTGAATCCTGAACTACCAGCATGATGTGATTTGTTTTCAATTTTCAGCGGCCTCCAGTACCATGCATGTTAGGATGAATCCATTCACTTCAACAGTTAAGGATGGTCCATTCGTAATATGCCAAACATTGTGCTGAGATCTGTAGCTAAGGTTCTTGTGAGCCCGTATCTTATTATTTCATGTAGCAGAAGTAATGGGTGTATTAATAGACAAGGTTCTGGAGATGGGGAAGTTGTCCATATCTGGACCAAGTGGCTAAGAGCTGTCAGAATAGCAGGTTTCGAAGATGAGCCTGAATTTATTTATTTTTTTTATAATCAGTGAAGGTGATCGTTCCTGGCAACAGGGACAGTATGTACGTAGTAAGGGTGCTCAGGGCTGTTTCACATGGAAGGACAAACAGAAGTACTCTTGGGGATCGTCGGAGTAGTAGGCCGATGTAAGGGTATACTAAGATAAATGTGGCTTGGATTATGGAGGCCCACTTTACTTTCTTAGAAACTGGGGACTGAGGAAAGGAGAGCAAGAAAAGGGAAAGGCAACTGCTGCCAGTTGCTCCTCAGTTCTTAACTTCACTCCTGTCCAGAGCTTTGCTGCTTAGCCACGGAACACGGTGATCATACCTCAGAAGCGGTCTGCCAGCATTCATTAAGACCCAGGCTTAATCTCCACTGACAACATCAACGTCAAAATCAGAGCTTGGCGCTGGCAGTATTTCAGCGGAGGAGTCTTTGGAGCTTCCATGGACTGGTTCAATAAACAATCTTGCTGTGAAACACAGAGTTTGATATTTAGAAGGATTTTAGCTGGCACATCCACAAAGCTGTGGCATCCTGTCCAGTGACTAATTCCACTGTGAAATGTTGAAATGCAGCTCTTAGCTCCAAGAAAGCATGTAGGCTTCTATTTGCATGCAAATTGCTGCCATTCAAGTGTGAAGTACAGCAGGTAAGGGCTCTGCCAGATGGAGTAACTGGGGTAAGGCCGTCATCCTTGATAAAGGCCACAGGTACCCACACATGCTGTCCTTCAACTGAGTCCTCTTTTCCACATAGTACCCCCCGGGGAGTAATTATTTTAATAATGGGCCTCAAGGAAAGGAAATCCCATTCAACTCTGCCATCATCTAGTAAACAAGATGTTGCTAATTAGTGTAATACCGAGCCTATGTAATATCTGATGCAATTAGTAAATCGAGTCATAGATATCGAGAGGGATAACAAGGGCATGGTAGATTGATAGATCAAGAAAACTCCCTTGGATTCTGAACAGGTACCGTTTGCACCGATTTTTAAGAAAAGCCATGGCTGTCTCAACAGCACTATATAGTGGTTACGGGCGTTGCCTGCAGACCCAGAGATCACTGGTACCGCCACCTCTTCCTACCCAGCAGGCTTCAAGTGAGGACTATAGTAGATGACTGGATTCCGTCCCCTCCTGATCACACGAGGAGAGTCTGATCACAGAGGGTTAACACACTTACCTGAGGCAGAGTAAAGCTTAGTAATAATGACCGCAGCTGCTGAAGCTGAGGTGGTCCCCGCAGACTCATGTGATTCTCCGGCTGGTGGCGCCAAGTTTTGTTTCTGTTTTTTTTGGAGGGACACTCTGGGAAATTTGGGAGATGGGCCCAGCTGGTAGAAGTAGGTGAGTGGAGGTGGCCCTTTACAAGTTACACGTGGCCTTTGGTTTCTGTGAGCTCTCTGCTTCCTGATGATGCCAACAGCTTCTACCTCACACTTCCCTCACCATGAACTGGGCCTCTTTGCCAGCCTTTCCCCATCTACCACGATAGACTGAAAACCCCCGAAACCGTGAGCCAAATTAATCTTGTCTCCCTTAAGTTGTTCCTGTCAGGAATTGTATTCACAGAGAGACAAAGGTAATTAATACAACAATTCTAATAATGGTGGAAAATGTTTCTTTTTCATGGATAAGCTAATGCCGTGCTGAGTTAATGCTCACAAATGTGATTTCTCCAATGAACAGAAAGTTCCTAGGGAGAGAGGTCATATCTTCTTGTTATCAGTTGTTGGCTTAACACTTAGTAGACATTCAATAAACAGATTCTAAATACACAGGTTTTAAACATTAATAATATTTGTTGTGTTCTGTTTTTTTCCTATATCCTTCTCCTTTCTATCTCCGTTTCTTTCTCCTCTAGTACTTCTGTCACCATCACCACCACCACCACCACCTTCTTTCAATTTATAGAGATGAAATCTGTTCAGCAAAATCCATGCTGAGGATTCAGAGAGCAACACAACAGATAATGTTCACATAATCCCGGAAACTACCTACCTGCGTGTGGACCTTTCCTACCTTTCAGATAATCTCCAGACTTGCCATTGACCTTTACCTAGCCTTGTTCTATGAGCTGAGTTCATGGACTTCATGAATCTGTTCGGTTATCCTGCTTTGGCTAACTCCAAGGTGGTAACACCCATTCTCCCACCTAACCCTACTCAGACTCTGACTTTGATATTTATACTTTTTGCTTTTTATCCTGAAAAAGCCACCTCGTTTTCAATGCTCATTTTTCTTTCTTGATAGATTGGGAAAAAATTATCCTATTTTTGCATGCAAATATTTCCTAAGGGGAAAAAAAGCAGGGACCTTTTCAGATACAGTCCTTTCTACTAACTGGGTTCTTCTTTTCCACCATGCATACCTTTTCAGCTCTTTCAGGTGGTCCGAATGAGTGTGACCACCAATCAGGTATGCCACCTGTCCGCACCCTTCTTTCCACCCAAGGGTTAGGCTAGAGCAGTGGTTCTCAATCCTCTCAATGCTATGGCTCTTTACTACAGTTCCTAACGTTGAGGCGACCCCCAACCATAAAATTACTTTCATTGTTACTTCATAACTGTAATTTTGCTGCTGTTATGAGTTCTTATGTAAATATCTGATATGCAGATGGTCTTAGGTGATCCCTGTGAAAGGGTCCCGACCCACAGGTTGAGAATTCCTGGCTAGAGCATTTCTTACTCGTTCTTTGTTCTTTTTGCTGTGCTCAGAGGATTTGCTCCTCTCCCTACTGTTTGGCCACTCCAGACTTCTTCCAGTTCAACACAAGTCTTATGTTTCTCCACACCAACAGGGACTGAGTCCTGTTCTTTCCCAAGGAGGCTTCTGGCCTTAGTTCTAAGGAAAAGCTGAAGCCAGCAGAGCCAGATTTTAATGGTGAAGACAACTCTTCCTCATTTCTGTCTTAAAAAAAAATCTGTCTGACTGTCTATATCTATCTATCTATCTATCTATCTATCTATCTATCTATCTATCTATCTATCATCTATCTATCTCTATCCATCTATCATCTTTATCTGTATCTATCCATCATCTATCTATCTATCTATCTATCTATCTATCTATCTATCTATCTATCTACCTACCTACCTATATATTTATTTATATGTGTATGCATGTGTGTCTGCATGAGTTTATGTGTGCCATGTGCAAGAACTGGAATTATAGGCAGTTGTGAGGTATATGATGTGGGTGCTGGGAATTGAACCTAGGCCCTTTGGAAGAGAAGTAAGCAGTCTTAATGGCTGCATCATTTCTCAAGCTCTATTTAAAAAAAGAAAACAAAACAAAAACCAAAAATCTTTCTACTCTTCTTCATTTCCTAAGGATTTTTTTAGGCAGGAAACTCTAGTGGGAAGAGAAAGCATGTTGGGTGAGCACCTGGGATAGAACTCGGTCCTCTTGTCATAATTAGCAAAACCTAAATCAACAAAACATAACATTGTTAACAAAACACAAATCCTCATATAAACCCTCAAGACGGACACTCAAGATGGACGTCTCTAATGTCCTGGTGGTTTGGAAAGGGTGTTGAAAACTTGTTGAGTAGATTGATAATATTGTAGACTTGGGTTTGGTATGAGGGGATGGCAGACAGATTTTGAAACATGAAAAAGATCAATTTAGAATGGAAGTTCAAAAGAACTGACTTCTGACTGATACATAGATTTTGAAAAAACAAAACAAAAAGAAACAGAAAGCCTATCATGTTGCTTTTGCTCATGGTATTTTATCATAGTAACAGTAAAGTAACTGACACAAAGATAATATAGTTGCTGTTCAGCTATTTCCTCCAAATTGAAACATCCCCTGCTGGAGGGAGACTGATAAGACTCAGGAAGTTAATGAAACTTACAAGGCTCAAGGACTTCCTAAAACTGACAGGATTCACAAGTCTGCCCCCACAAAGTTATGTAAGCAATAAGCAATTGCTGAGGAGGGGAGTGTGTTTGGTGGAGGTACCCTCAAGTTGTGCAGGAATTTCTAGAGATGCAGATTTTTTGGGTTTCTCCTCATGGTGAGATAGGCCTTTTGGTGATGTAACTACCTTTGAGCTGCCCATGTTTTGGTAAATAACCCCTCATCAACATTCCTATAAATAACCCCAATAAACTCCTTGGTTTGCCAAGCTAGACTTGAGTGGAATTATTTCTTTAGTGTGTTGTGGTACCCTCTCTGGGTGAATCAATGTTCATGTCTCCCCAGGAAGAGTCCTTAAACAAGCATATGTAATCATGTGGAGTAGTAGATTCCAAAGTGTTTAGAAATAATTTATGGGAGGAAAAGACATTCAAATCTGCAAAACTTCTGCTCAATGACTTATTAGGGATTTTTAGTGAGAATTTAAAGAAAAAGGTCAATTATTCTATTATAGTTTTAGAACCTTTTAGACGGTTTTGAAACATGGCAGTGTGAGAATTATTAACAAAGGCATTAGAGCCCCAAGGAAGTCAGCAGGACATTTTTTCCCCCCTAATGATAAACTTTTTGAACCATTATCCTGTTAATTTGAAATATTTTATGAAATGATTCACTTACTGTTCCCTTTATATGAATATTCTGCTAATGCCTAATTGAAGTGTCAAGGAAACTTTTTTTTTTCTGATCTAAAGCTTGCACTTTCCTCTTCTCAATTCCATCCCCATTATTCTTACTTAGATCTTGGTCATGTTAAACACACACTCTCCATTCTCAGCCTCACCCACATCCGCGTGTTTCCGGAGTCAGAGAACTGGGTTACATTGATCCTGGTCCTTTTCTGCAGGCTTTCTACAGGGCCACAGAAGTTTGCATTGTGTCTGTCTCGGTCCCTTCCCCCACCAATACACTGCCTCATCTCATCTCCATAGTTACCAGATGAGGTGAGCATTGTTAGTCTCACCTTAGTGGTGGAAGAATTGGGTTGGATGGGAGGTCTGAATCGGATGGGGGATTTGAATCTCAGATCTGTCTTAGGTATTTCAAATTCTGCCTCCTCTTACATCAGTAAACTATAGAAATTCTCGGCTACCATTTCACAAAAGCTCCAACCGACTTTTCACTGTAATTCCTTGCCTCTTTTAGGAATGATGCTTTAGAAACTTCTTAGTAGGTGACACCATAAAAATACTTTTCTTCCCAATAAACTTCTTTCCCCAGCCCACTCACACACATTCTGCTTTTACCCCTCCATTTTTCATGTTGCATTTTAGGTTATTTGTTTGAATCTGGCTATCCTTACCTCTGTAGCTTCCTTGGATCTTAGAAATTCGTATCAGCGTTTGCAATGCCCCACACATTAGCATTTGTGAATTTCATTAACAAGCTATTTGCTCCCTCTTTCAGATTATTAATGAAGATGCTGAATAAAACTCAACACACCAATCCCTATGCCACACCGCTAGAAAACTAGGTGCTCAGAAGTTCATGATTATTCCTCGTTCGTGACTCTTGAACCAGTCCCCAAATCAGCCGAGAGTACTCACAGCCAAGCCAATTTCAATTAATTCTGCAAGGAGAATTTCATGAGCAAAAGTGGCACCAACTTCTTTAAAAGTAAATGGATCACTTGTATTCACTTAACCTACAAAAATTAAAATTGTGTCTAAGTAGCGATTATAGGACATTTCTCTGGTGAAATCCAATCTTTTTGAATTTTCTTTTACCTCGTATTTTCCGTGATCAAGAGTTATTTCTTAAATATGTCTAATATTCAGCTCCACACTTTAAAATCAGTATGGATATCTACAACCTTTATTCCTATAATTTAGAAGATGGCTTGCTTTAATTTTATTCGCCTCCTTCTCTACAGCAGCTAATATATTTTTTCCAGACACAGTGAATGTGGCAATGAAACCCAGAATTTCCATCATACAGCCAAAACAATGCAGACTTTAGAGTCAAAGTTTCTTTCCATGTGTGTGCATGCATGTGCATGTGTCTGTGCGATTATGTGTGGGTGCACATGCGTGTGTATACTTGCAGAGGTCAGATAACAACCTCAAGTGCTATTCCTCAAGGTATAATAGGGTCTCTCACTGGCTTGGGGCTCACTGCTTGAGCAGGCGCCAGGACTCCCCCTGTCTTCCTCCCCAGTGCATGCCACCATGTCATGCTGTTTTTATTTTTTTAACGTGGGTTCTGGGGACTGAAGTCAGGTTCTTGTGCAGGAAACAGTTCACTAACTGAGCTATCTCCCATCCCTTCTTCTGAGAGTTTGAAATCTCTGCTCTCGCTTGCCTGACTTAGGGTAACTAACAATGTCTCCATTTTATATAAACATCACAATGATGTTTACTATATAATAAAATTTATAAGAATAACAAGGTGAAAAACAACTAGTGATTCCTTCCTATGGATCATCAGCATTTCAGTAAGCACTAGCACCAAAGGGATGGCTACCATAAGTTCCCAACGTCAAGGTCACTGCTACTGCATTGAAAAATTCATCTTCGTTTATAAAGACGTTGGGAAGGACACAGATATTCATATAGCTGTCTCATGAATTAATTCAGAAGTAATCAAGAGTGCTATTAAAAAAAGAGAAAAAAAAAGACCTACTTCACTAGGATTGTACTATAAACTGCCTGGGAAGCTGAGGCAGGAGGATTACTTGAGTGCAAGAATTTGAGCAGCTATCATAATATCATAATGACATTCCATCTCAAAGAGAGAGAGAGAGAGAGAGAGAAAGCAATTAAAATGCAGAAATTCTCTTTCCAATTGCCAAAACAAAGCACACAGACCTGATTTTGTACCCAGCAGACAAACAAGCTTTTTTTTTTTTTCCCTGGCCCTGGACTTACTATGATCAAAGTCGGCAAAGACGTGTGAAAATGAGAACGATACCTGTGGGGATGCAGAGAATCCCCACTTTCCTAGAAGTTTTAAGCTGTTTCCCGCAGTTAAGTAACTACAGGAGCATGACCTTTGAATAAATAGCATTGGCGAATCAGTGTTCCACGGAAGGGTGTCCAATTGCAGCGATGGTTGCGACTGCCGGAAAGCGAGGCTTCCGGCTTACTGGAATGGATAAATGGACACACAAATGGCATATTCCTCAACCGCTTTCCATCCCTGCAGAGTAATAAAACTGTCTAAAGTCTGTCCACCTTAGCCGAAACGTGAACTTTGCTTTTCTGATTCATTGTGAAGTTCAGGGGCAGAGTTGTTTGTTCTGATAGCCTCAAAAGGCTACCAAAAAAAATTTCCAAGCTTCTTGGTTCAGAGCCTCTTGCATTCTACTGTCATGACTATACTAGTCTAAGAGCTGAGATGCAGGTCAGATCTCCACACCTCTCAACAGATGAATGGGTAGAGAAAATGTACATCTATACAATGGGATTCACTCAACTGTAAAGAACAAAACTCTGTCATTGCAGGAAAATGTGCAGAACTGGAAATCATAATGTTAAATAAAGTAAGACAGGCTCAGAGCGACAAATGTCTCATATGCAGAATCTAGATTTAAATGCACACATATGTATGCATGTAGAACATAAAGTAGGAAGGGGGATATGAGAGGAAGAGAGAGATGAAGGGAAGGAGGAACAAGAGAACAGAGGATGTGTGTGCACGCACGTGTGTGTGTGTGTGTGTGTGTGTGTGTGTGTGTGTGTTCACGCGCACGCATGTCTGATGAGAGCAAAATGCTGAACTACTTGTGGATTTGTGGAAAGGAAGGGTATCAATGAGGGGGCAGGGAAGGCACTGGAGGTGATGAATAGGAACAAAATATAACAATATATGTAAAAATGTCATGATAAAACAGATGTCTTTGTATGCCACCATAATATATATATATATTTTTGTGTTGTTTTTTCAAGACAGGGTTTCTCTGTTGTAACTCTGGCTGTCCTGGAACTCACTCTGTAGACCAGGCTGGCCTTGAACTCACAGAGATCCACCCGCCTCTGCCTCCCTAGTGCTGGGATTAAAGGCATGTGTCACCACTACTCAGCTGCCAACCAAAATATTAAAAAAGACTCCAAGCTTCTTTCTGTAACATGTTGCCATACGTACACATAGCTCCTTTCCCATGTTCACAGAATGGCTGCTCTGCCAGCATGAATATACCTCCATTCTCATCGGGGAAAGATGAAAAGGAAAGAAATGAGGAGGAACAGACGAGGCCAGCGCAGTTCTCAACAGACTGTGCTCGTGGCCCTCCAGCTAGAGCTGTGCCACGGAGCTAATGTAGCTGCCAGAGGCCTGGAAAACATCGGATTGTTTGGCTGTGCACACGACTGCGTGGAAGCATGCTATGCTTCTCTTAGAAACAAAAAAGGAGGTGTGGTACTCACTGGGAGGTGGGAGGAGGGTACTTACTGGGAGCGCTGTCTGTCCGCTCTACAAACGTGGGAAAGAATGAACTTCACAGAGAGTCACTCACGTGCATGAAACCCTGAAAGCATCATTGGGTGAAAATCCAAGTAACAGAACAGTATCTGTGGTGCGATGCTCTTCATATGGTTTTAAAAAAGCCACACACAAACTAAAAATCTGTCTCTATTAAAAAAAAGCAGAAAACGTATTTGTGAAAATGACTCGGGAGAACAAGATCTGCATACAAAGGAACTTTCAACTATTCCTTGAATCCATTGTCAAGCAAAAATTCCAAGCTTAATTACAAAAGAATCGTCAACACATCCCACAGAGAGGTAAGGCGTGAACACACGCCAGGTGTCTCCATGCAACTCATTTTTTCCCGATTTCAGAATCTTTTTTTTTTTTTTTTTTTTTTGCTTCGAACTTCTTAGATGTAGAAGAGTGACCCCTGAGGCTGCAATCTAATTAAATCGATGTAATCATTTTCCAGGAATGAGATCTGTCATTTAAAATCCACAGCAAATATTTGACCGAGCAAAATAATAAGAAAATATAAATAGGGATTTGCTTTTGGCAATCTATTAAAATATTTAATTTTGAACAGAAATGAAATTGTTAGTTCCTTCTGTTCTCTGGTGCCCCCTGAACTCTCCGATTCCTGTGGAGGAAATTACAAAGATGAAAAGTAAATGCCATTTGATACAAGGAGACAATTGCATATTTTTTAGTAATATGTGTTGTGTCATAAACTGGTGTTATGAAAATACATTGTTGCCCGAGGTGATAAAGTCCATACAGTTCTTCCTCAGTTCCTTAGTCAAGTCTGAAGCCCAAGCTGTTTACTGGTGGCAATAATGTAACGATGTAACAGAATAAATCAGTTATTTATGATGAGAATGACCCTTATAATTGCTACCATTTGTTTACATATGTATCCAATCAACTATTATTAAACACCTATTATATATGATGGTGTTGCCAGGTACCAGGGACTCAGATGTACAGTTATTGCTCTGGCATTTAAAACCATAGATGTAGACGTGTAAAGAAAATTAAAATCAAAGGAAAAAAAAGGTCAGAGGGAGATGTTTAAGATGGAAGGTTCGGAAAGACTTCACTTGGTGAATGAATCAGTTGAAGGTCCCAGAAGGAAAAGGTGCCCCTCCAAACAGGACCCTTTGAGATTAGTTGAATAGAGAACCATTTGCAAAGTGCAGTCACAGCATGAAGAAGCATCAAGGGTAGCACACAGCTCCAGGGCTGAGGGGAGTAGTGTCAGCTCCGGGCCCACAGTACACCGGGGAGGGATGGTCAGATCCTCCTCAGGCCGTCACTGCCAAGGCGCTGGGGTGTCTGAATTCAACTACAAGCCGTGGGCTTGATCACCCATGAAGGGGGCTCTCCTGAGAAAGAAAACAGTGTGAGAAGGGTGGAGGAAAGACACAAGGTTCATATAACACCCAGAAACATGGCCACAACCCATTGTGGGGTTGTACAGACAGGTGAGTGTGGACTGTACAAGACAGGTAACTGACCGTGAGCCTGGAACCAAGCCAGGAAGCAGCGCTCTTCTGTGGTCTTTGTTTTAGTTCTTGCCTCCAAGTTCCTGCCTCGAACTCCTGCCCTGGCTTGCCTCCATGATGGACTGCAACTTATAAATCAAATAAACCCTTTCCTTCCCAAGCTGTTTTTTTGACCAGTGTTCTATCACAACATCAGAAAGCAAACAAGAACACACTGATGTATTATAAACCGTTCTGTCTTTCTTTTCGTCCTCGTCTTTGTGTCTCGTCTCCTTCTCTCCATCTCTCTTGTTGAAGGAAAAAGGTATCCGGAATTCTGTACCTCGTATCGGATTTTATGTGTGTTCGAGGTGCTAGAGAGTGAGCCCAGGGTCTTGTGCGTGCTTGGTAAACACTCTGCTGTGGAGCTCTATCACCAGCTCCTAAGTGGCAATTTGATGTGTGTGTGTACGTACACTTATGTGTCTATGCATGACTTGGAACCCTTTAGTTTATCTTGTGTGTGTGTGTGTGTGTGTGTGTGTGTACATACACGCTAGCCACTGCAGTTGTTTGAATGTTGGAAGACAACTTAGGGGAATTGGGTTTTTCCTTCCACCATCTGTATTCTTGGGATCAATCTCAGGTCCACATGACTTGGCAGAAGTCAGGTTGTCAGGCTTGGCAGTATGTGCCCTTACCTGCTGAGCCCAGACTTGGACTTTTTTTTTTTTTATCAGCTGTAGACTATAGATTTTGTTTTCAGAAGCATCTTTCCAAATTTCTCATATATAATGAATAGGGTTATAGAGGAAACATCTATCTGCTTCAAAGTTCTGACAAATCAGAAAGCTGTGATGTAGGGGAATGTGAACTTTACTACTGCGTCAAGTCACATGCTCTTCTGGTGGGTCTATTAGCTGTCATAGCTCCAGTGAAATGACACGGTGATGAACTTGGGAAGTGTGCCAAGATAACGATTGTAATGTTAAATGACATCTGTGGTTTTCCAATGGGGACAAGACGACAATTGAAAAAAAAAATTAAAATTCACTTAGAGGTCAGTGAAAATCAAGGTCTGTGTGCTTTTTTTTCAGTTTGAGTCTGGAGCCACCAAAGTTCTGCCAACTGACCTCTCATTAAAAAATCTTACTTTAAAAATTTATTCTCAATATACATATACATATGTATACAAATTTATTTATTTATTTGACACAGACTCTCAGAATGCAGCCGTGTGTGGCCTCTGTCTTTCAGAGTTGTCATGTCTGCCTCCTGAGTGCTGAGATTATAGGTGAATGCCACCCAACATCTCTGTCTCTCTGTCTCTGTCTCTCTCTCTCTCTCTCTGTGTATGTATACATATATATATTGACATCATAAAATAATTATATCATTTCCCCCTTCCCCTTCCTTCCCATCATTTCCCCCTTCCCCTTCCTTCCCATCATTTCCCCCTTCCCCTTCCTTCCCATCATTTCCCCCTTCCCCTTCCTTCCCATCATTTCCCCCTTCCCCTTCCTTCCCATCATTTCCCCCTTCCCCTTCCTTCCCATCATTTCCCCCTTCCCCTTCCTTCCCTCTAAATCCTCCTATACATGCCTCCTTGCTGTCTTTCGAATTCATGGCCTCTTTTTCATTAATTGTTGTCACATAAGTATATGTATATTCGCATGCATATTCCTAGATGTATAAATACAACCTGCTCAGTTTGTATAATGCTACTCGGATGTCTGTTTTCAGGGCTGACCATTTGGTATCGGATAACTGATTGTGTGCTCTTCTCTGGAGAAGACTATTTCTCCTGCTCGCGGCCTTCCTTAGTTGCCTGTGGTTCCTGATGTAGGACTGAGGCCTCCAGGCTCCTGGCCTCCGTTCATGTTAGCCTTTCTGTTGTTGTCCTTGTTCAGCCATGTTTAGGCAGTCACACTGATGAGACTTCATGAGTGTAGCTTTGCTGATGTTCCTAGGAGACAATCTCATAGGAAACTCCCCGACCGTCTGGCTCCTACCATCTTTCTGCTTCCTCTTTTGCAATGACTCCTGAGCTTTAGGTGTGGGAGTTGTATCAATATGTATTTTTAAGTAATTAAAGTGAATTCTGCAACCATTAAACACACCAATATGGCATGGATACCGAACACTGGAGATACATAGTAAGAGGAAGATTTAAAACATTAAAAAATTCTGTACAAAATGTAATAATCCCCAAATGACTACTCACGAAATATTAGAATGTAGTAACTGGGAATTGCATTTATTTCACAGGGACAATTTATAACACACAGTGATATTCATGAGATAAATACTGAGCTTAATGCAATAAGAACCTTATGTCTGCTGAATTGCTAGAATGAAAAATGTAACCTCTTTTTTTTTATGACAGAGCTTTGGCAAATTACAGCGACTGTTAATTCCTACAATTTCAGGAAAGTCATGCCTTACTTCAGGGAACAGGCTTCAGAAATATTACCATCTATTAAATATGGGTGTAGTAGGTGTATAGGTATACAGTTATAGGTGTATTGCTTCTAACAGCTCTTTGTTGGAAAAAATGTAAATGAAGATAAATTCCCACTGAATTAGTGGGTGTTCTTTGAGAATGAGAATGGCTCCTGTGATGGAGCCCAAGGGGTCTGAAGTCCACATCTCCATGGGGGAGGAAATGGTAGGCTGGACATCCATGGAAGAGCCAGGTTTAGTCTTCAAGTCTCAATGCTCAGGGCAGCTTGGCTGTTTCTTTGGGATTTCCTACAGATTCTGGTGCTGGCTTGGCTGTCTGTCTCCAAGTTTTCTCTGAGTTCTCATGTCTTTGAAGACATTGTACTGATGATTTGGACGTGTAAACACGTGGCCTGCTGACCAGATGTTATTCCTCACTGGTAAGTCCACTTCCATTTACTCGTAGGATTCTCCTTAAAGAAGGTTGCATAGAGGTGCAGTGAGTGGTACTCACATGTTGATGTAACTAACAGCTCTCTAATTAGGCTTAAGGCCCATTCAACAGGAGGGAAATCATGCCCAGTACTGGGAAGTAGGTAGCATAGGGCTAGTGAGACTATGGACCTTAGGAAAAATCTGCTACCACCACTTGGCTAGGCCAGCATAATTCCTTCCTAACTCTTATTCTTATACACTCAGATAAGTGTAGCTACCACTCCTCACAAAGGAGCCTCTGTTTAAAGCAAATGGACACCATGGTAGAGAACCACAACTGTACACAATGCAGGGATTGATGGATCATGGTAACCTCAGCACTAACGGATACATCCACCTCACAGCTCCTGCATCAGTGGCTCAGGGAACATCAAGGAAGGAGGGGCAGAAAGACTGTAAGAGCCAGACGGAGGTCTGCTGTCAAGCGGTCTCTCCTAGAAATGGTTACACAAAGAAGACCAGAACAATGGAATATCAGTGGACATGTTACTGTGGAAAGGGGAAATTTTGAGAAGTCCCACCCGTAGACAAAGAACTATAGGCAACGAATGACAGCTGGGAGAGGGAGAACTAGCCTCTCCCAGGGATGAGCCCCTTTACTGGGTGTCCAATGCAGAGAGGTCAGCTCTAAAACCATATACATATCAGTAACAAAGACAGACTCAAATATGTATGTAGCAATAATAATCACAGAAAAAGAGGCTATGACCTCGAAAGTAATGGGAAAGGGGCATAGGAGGGGCTGGAGGGAGGGAAGGAAGGAAGGGGGAAGTGATGCAATTCTATTTTAATTAAAAATTAAAAAAGATGGGCAGTGGTGACACATGCCTTTAATCCCAACACTTGGGAGGCAGAGGCAGGTGGATCTCTGTGAGTTTGAGCCCAGCCTGGTCTACAGAGTGAGTTCGAGGACAGCCAGAGTTACAACAGAGAAACCCTGTCTCAAAAAACCAAAAAAGAAAAAAGTTGCATTATTTAATGTGCTTTTTAATAACCTAAGTGCATACCATTTAGTTCAGATTTTGTCAGAAATCTCCACTTGTGCTTGTCAACCCGCTCACTGTCATTTCTAAGCAAAACTGCACTTCCTTCCGTGCTTGAATCTGGGTAATTACATCGATAGGACAGCGTCCTAGGGGGATTTCTTCTATATTTAATCTTGAAAGTGAAAAAAATCAAGAATCTTCGAAGTCTATGTTTCTCACAAAACCACCTTTGAAGAACCTGCGTATTTTCCTAGATTTTTATCTGCGTACGAACACATCTGTGATGAGCGACTTTATTTGTGGGGTAGTAATTTTCTCTCAGAAATCTAACCCAATTCTGTACACCTTATTTTAGATAAAAGGGAAGTATAGTTGGAAATGAATTTATGGGTGAAAAATAGATCAGCATCCCTGATCTGAGAGATCAGGAAATTGGTCAGGATTTATTAGTTTACTAGGCAAGAGATGTGAATGTGGTCTGACTTCCTGGTACTTCCAGTCGATGCCAGTGAGGGCGGAACGGGTGGTCTTAGGGACGCTGTGAGGCATTTAGCTTTGCCTCTTTGTGAGCTAGAAACAAAGTTTGAAACCTCTATACTATTTTTAAGACATAAGTCAGATGTGGCGGTATGTGCCTGTAGTCTCAGCTCCTAGAGAGCGTGAGGCAAGAGGACCACGCGTTTAAGGCCTCCCTTGGGCTGCAGAATGATTGTAAGGCCATCCTTGGCAACTTTGTGAGGTCCTGTTTTTAAAGGGCAAGTACAAAGAGGGCTGGGGATATAGTTCAGTGGTAGATCATTTGTCTAGCATGCATGAGGCTCTGGGTCCAGTTCCCACTACTTCAAAGGGCAAAACACGAAACCTAAGCCGCTGCCACAGTACTTTGTGCCCCATTTCTATCAGGTACGTGTCTCCAGATCTCTACAGGAAACAGCTGCACTGTGGGATACTTAAATCTAGTTTGCATCATTTACAATAGGGTCACTCATACCATATACACCACACTTGTGGGCTAAGGAGACAAAAGGAACGGTGCAGAGGACGTGAATTTAGGTATATACCCGCTGATATTTCCCCGTGAAGGGTGGCCACATTCATCTTCACTGTTCTCTGACAGTTTTAGGAAAGAAAAGTTCTTCCCTAAAACATTCAGCTCTTCCCAGACTCATTCAGCCTGTTTGAGACTGCCAGTGTAGGGCTGTGGCTACACAAGGAACTTTTCAGAAACATCCTGTACTCTGTGGCTGTGCATTTAACAATACTAGAGTGATTTGAAAATAGAACACAAAATCTGCTTGTTTAATAAAGGTTAAAAAGTACACAACTTGGCCGGGCATGTTGACAAACATCTGCAATCCTAGCATGAGAGGCAGAGGCAGGAGGATCACAGATTTGAGGCCAGCTTTGGCTATGGTGTGAAACTGTATTTTAAAAAGGTATACTATATTAACTCCATATTAATAAGGATTGAAACACGTGGATTCATATTAAGACCTGGCATGATTTCAAAAGCTTTTCCTGAAAACACTTAATTGTATATGTTTTCATTAAAAAGTATTTGTGGAAACCATCCATCTGACAAGTGGTTTGTGTTCCTAGAGAAAAAAAGGTGACAGAAACAGATGTCATCGTCAAAGGGATTAATCACTGTTCTTCAAAGGGTGGCCCTCCCTTAGTATCACCCAGTGGCTGGCTCCAAATCCTGGACTCCTTTCTCATGCATTTTATTTAATTTTTTGAGACAAGGTCTCACTGTGTAGCCCTGGCTGGCCTGGAACTCTCTATGTAGACAAGGGTGGCATTGAACTCACAGAGATCCACCGGCCTCTGCCTCCAGAGTGCTGGGATTAAAGAGATGTGCCAGCATGCCCGGCTCCGGTCTAATATGTTTCTCAAGCCCCAGTAGATACTGCATTTCTTCATTTAAGCTGTGTCCACAGTGTGGCCCCGAGCTGCTGCTTCCATCCTCGGCCTTGTCCAAATCATTGCATAGCTGCTGTCTTACAGATGACTCCTGCTTCTTCTTCTCCTCCTCTTCCCCACCTTTAACTTCTCCTTCTCTCTTTATTCTCCCTCTCGACTCCTCTTTCTCCTCCTCCTCCCCTTTCTCTTCTTCCTCTTCTTCCACTGCTGGTAATTAAGTCCAGGACCTTCCAGCACTGGCCTAGTGCCCCATCACGATGCTACGCCCCAGCCTCAGACTGTTCTTGACTCCACAGCCATAGATCAAATGAGAGTGGCCACAGAGCCCACATGATGGCCTACCAGCCCCTAAAGGACACGGTGTGCCTCCACAGCCCCATTTCCTGAAGGCTGTGTTTCTACAACTACGGTTCCACTCCAGTTACATCACAGTGACGTGGCTTTCCCTTGATCCCAAACACACTGGGACATTCTTCTTGAGTGTGTTAGTAGGTAACCTTCCACTTTCCTGAATTACTCTTTGGTCACAGATTTCCCGGTTAATTCTCTCTTCACATGTCACCTTCTGAGTCAACCTTCCCGGTTTAAAATGGAAACTCCTTTGTTCACTTAGACAATCCTTTTCTCCTATGCTTTATTTTCCTTCCTGTTTCTCATCACTTCATACTCTGTGTGCCTCACCCATTGTCTCTCTTGGAAACTATGACAGAATTACCAAAACTTACCAAAATGGCCCTACAACCTAGCTGGAAAAAGATTTCAGAAAATAATAAATTCCACTATTTCCTACTAATCTAGAATGCCAATGATCTACTTGTAATCTTATTAATTAATATTGTCTGTAGGTGAAAAATTAATCGGTGATAAGACATACTATACCAATGCCAAAATTCTACTTTCTATTACACAAGTGCTGGCTCCCAATAAAGTCAACATGATAACTCTGGGACCTCTTCTGGATAGTAGATTCTGCATTTTCTATTTGTCTGTGTTACACATGTTCTACCCATCCTAATACCTCACTAAGGCTATGCTAGGCGCCAATCGCACTTTATGGGGAAGAGCGAAGAATTGCATTCTAGTAGCTTTAACGATATGATGTAAATGTATTCTCCTGAAAGAACATGACGCTCATTTACTTTATGACTGTTGGCTGATCTTAACTACTTTAAACATGGAGAAACATTTCTTGAATTGGGATGAACTTGGCAGAAAGTAGTTTCATTCATTCACTTTTATCATTGGCGAGGCCGTAGAAGAGACAAGTATTAAGGAAAATTGCATTTGACCTGATTCAGATCTGGTCATGGAATCTGAAGCATACATTTTCTCACTCCTCCTCCTCCTCCTGCTCCTCTTCCTCCTCCTCTTCCTGTTCCTCTACCTTCTCTTCCCCTTTCTCCTCCTGCTTCTCTCCTCCCTTCTGCTCCTCTTCCTCCACCAGCTTCTCGTCTTCCTCCTTCTGTTCCCCCTTTCCTCTTTGTTGGAGCTTAGAATTCTTAATTCAGACAAATTCCACAGAGAAGTCCAAATGGAAGTGGAAATGATATGGTTGAAGCTGGGGTAAGGTTGGGGCAGGAGGCCTTTGTACGTTGACACTCCTTTGTCTGAACCTTAAGCCTCCGAGAAATCCGGTTTCACATATATTGACACCCACATTGCACTGCTTGGCAGCAGACTAGGCAGAGCCCACCTTCTGTGGCATGCAAGGCCATCACTGTAAACTGAGCTGGAACACTGGAGGCCCTGTGTGAGACCCCGGATAGCTGACTGTCATCACTGGCACCACTGAGCTCTCAAGAAACATTTAGTGCAGAGGCAGAGACAGATGTGTTGTAAAGGAGCTTTGCTTGTTCCAGCACAGGATGCTCATAGTTCCAGGACAAACTCTCAGGAGACCCAAGAGGAAGGCAGGGCTTCCTCGTACTTCACAATGTTGTTATAGCTTGACACTGAAAGTAATCCGTCTGGCGGTTTACTAGAGGAATAACTTTTACTGTCTTTCAATATGAAACTCAGCTCATTCACTGGCCCTCTGGGTAGTTAAAATCTTAACACAAAAGCAAATACATGTAACTCATAAAACTGGAGCCCCCAAATATAATTTACATTAAATATATGGAGTCTAATTTTTCTTAGTTTTCCTTTAAAGCTGGACCACAACCAGCTTTTACTTAACTGTGAGGTGGGAAGTTTCATCATTTCACAGCTGGCTTCTGTGGACCAATTTTCCTAAGAGCCCCTCTAGATTATTGGCTTTGAGGGAATTCCTTTGCTGGAGGGAATAAAGAGTTGGCCTCCATGCTGAGGCCGTGTTAGCATGTTGCTGCTCCAGTTAAGGAGATAAACTGGGGAAACTGTCTTTTTAGATGCAGATATTTTCCTGGTAGCATCTGAACATATGGGGTATCAGCTGCTGCTTGTGTGTATATTCTCGATGCATTGTTAGGACCAGAGGGAGTGACTCACCTTATTTCCCACCCACTAAGTCATTCTTTATCCAAAGCTAAATCAGTAACAGGAAAGTTTTGCATCTGTTTCTGTAGCTGGAAAGCATAGGGTATGCACATAAATTACTTTGGAAATTGAGTGTGTCCCTCTTATGAAAGAGAGTGTTGGTTTCTGAGATGCACACAGAGCGTACACAGAGGACACAATGCACACAGTTCTCCAGAAGTTTTTTTTTTTTCAGCCAACATCAAAGAATATGACAGCAACCGCTTCATATCTTCCAGCTGTGAAAGTGGTGGACCGTCTCCCAAATGCCCGTATGTACACACCAGTCAAGGGACCTGCCCAAGCTAAGCTACTTTCCCGGGATTGGTAAAATTTTAAAAATCCACAATAACCAACAGGGGTCTATAATTTCAGAGAATTACTACTTTAGCGTAACTTCATTAGAAAATGCCTGCCGGTATTCACTTCGAACAACCAGTCTGTCACAAATAAACCAAGTCAGTTAGAAGAAAAAAACCTCCTTATTGATCGCCTAGGCTCAGTACCCAGAAGGAATTTTCCAGGTAACACAAAGAAAGTGCTGTCTCTAACTAGGGTGAGGTCTGGATCAGTCACCTCATTCCTGTCCCGTCTGGTTTTCAAGAGCTGGGTGGTGGATGGCAGTATCTCAAAGACACTTCCTATTTTTTAATCTTTTATCGTAACAGTTAAGTCCAATTTGAAGGGTACCAAGAATGAGTCCTGTAGAGTCAGTCTTCACTGCTACTTGGGATAAATACACCACACTGGTGAGCCAACTGGCCCTCCTGTGAAGTGTTAGCCTTGAGCTGTGTCTGATTTCAGCCCCAGCTATGGCAGGCAGTTCAGACTGTCTTCTCACTGCCAGTGTCCAACCTCAAAGGTCTCACTTTATCCTGTAGCAGTCAGCCCTGGCTCTTCTCCTATGCAGCAGGAGCTTGCTTAGCCCCAGTGCAAGCATGGCTCTACAACAGGAAGCTCCAAGCTTCCCGGAGGCCCTGGCCATAGTGTTCATGTGGAATACTGCAAATACTACACAGGAAATGTGAAACACAGACGCTCAGACACAGAATGGGCTTTTCCTACAGATGATGACTGACTGAATGGCCAGCATTTGCATTGGGTTGATATCTTATTACCTGTGATCTCAGAGCGTGCGTGTGCGTGCGTGCGCACGCGCGCGCGCACACACACACACACACACACACACACACACACACACACACACACACACAATATGCCATGTAGAACGCTGTGGTCTACTGAATGCTGATCAATAGATTGATGCATAGGTCCTTCAATAATAATTTGTTGAACAACAGTAACAATCACAACAAATAATATCTTCAGGATGGCTCAGTAAGTAAAGGCATTTATTTTGAAAGTCTGGTGATGAGTTTGATCCTTGGACCTAAGTTGGCTAGTTTTGTGTCAGCTTGACCCAAAGTGGAGTCATTTGGGAAGAGGGGACCTCAACTGAGAAAATGACCCCCACTAGATCCGCCTGTGAGCAAGCTTGTGATGCATTTTCTGTATCGATGACCAATGTGTGAGGGCCCAGTTCATTGTGGGTGGAGCCAGCCCTGGCTGGTGGTCCTGGGTCAAATCAGAAAGCAGGTTGAGCAAGTCATGAGGACAAAGCTAATAAGCTGCATCAGCTTCTGCTTCCAGGTTCCTGCCCTGTTTGAGTCCTTGTCTTGACTCACTTCAGCTATGAAGTGCGTCCTGAGAATTGTAAACTGAAATAAATCCTTTCCTCCCTAAGTTGTGTCATCACAGCAATGGAAATCCTAAGTATGACAGAACCCATATAAAAAAAGGGAAGGAAAAAACAAATTACACAAAAGTGTCCTCTGACCTCCGTATGTAGGCCACGATGTGTACAACTATATAGCACACACACACACACCAAACACAACGCTGGTAAATAAAACTACCTCCACCCCAAAACAAAACAATAGGAAGCCAGGACCACAAAACAGACTCTCTCAACCCACCACTCAACCGACCGATTGACCAAGTGCAACAACCCCCAAACAACCAAGAACAGAAACCATCAAGCACGCACATTACCCGGATTCTGATCCAGCTGCTGGAAACTCAGCACTGAAGAAGTGGCATACATTTTCCTTCATGGATTTTATGCCATGGGTGGACAGAGACAGACGGGGAATAAGAAACAAATCCTAAAATAACTCAGATAAGTTATAGGGCAAAGTTTGATGCTTCCTATCAAGAAAAATCATAGAAAGAATGGAAGAAAGTTGGCAGTTTTAAATAGAATGTCCGAGCAGGTCTGTTGAGATAGTGAATTGAGCGAAGACAGGATGAATGCACATGTCTGCACACGGCAGCCCCACATCTGGAGAGACAGCACGGTCAGCCCGCACATTGAATTTGAGGATCTTGTTTTGAGCCCGGGGCACAGAGTAAATGTTTAGAATATGAGTTATAGCAAGATCTGGAGAATGACTAGATATGGCTCTGCTCAACTGTGGAGTTACTGCCGATAAGATGAAATCCTGCTAGATCTTTAAAACGCTTAAAAGAAAAGAAGAGAAAAGAAGACAGAGTCTCTCTATGTAGCCCTGACTGGCTTGGAACTTGCTGTGTAGACCAGGCTGGCCTTGAACTGACAGAGAGCCACCTGCCTTTGTCTTCTGAGTGCTGGGATTAAAACCCTGCACTACCTTGCCCAGCCGTGTGTGTGTGTGTGTGTGTGTGTGTGTGTGTGTATGTGTGTATACAAAGTCTTAACAAATTGTGGTAAAATACTTAAGACATAAACTTACCTAAGTCCACAGCTCAGTAGTGTTACATTCATACTGCTGTGAAGCCAATTTCTGGAAGTTTTTTTATCTTGGAAAAAAAAGTCACCTCCATTAACCTATGAGTTGCTACAGCCCTTCAGCCCCTAGTCCTGGCCACCTTTATACTTTCTGAATTTTGAAAATGCTTTTCTGTATCTCTTTAAAGGCATTATCTTTTTAGAACTATTTGTTAATTTTATGTATAAAAGTATTTTGCCTACATGTATGTCTGAGCACCATATGCATGCCTGGTGCTTAAGGAGATCAAAAAGGGGGCGTAGAGTCCTCTGGAACTAGAGTTACGCTTGGTTGTGAGCCACCGTGTTGGTGCTGGAACTGAACCTGGGTCCTTTGCAAGAGCAGGAAGTGCTCTTAATGTCTAAACCACCTCTCTAGCCTGGTGATGCTGAACCTTCCTAGTGCTGTGACCTTTAAAACACAGTTCCTCATGTTAACCCCCAACCATAACTATGGTTTTGCTACTGTTATGAATCATAATGTAAATATCTTATAACCAGATGATTTTAGGCCACCTTTGTGAAAGGGTTGTTCCATCCCAAAGGGGTCTGGACCCACAGGTTGAGGGACATTGCTCCAGTCCCTCTATACAAATTTGACTGCTCTTGGTGAGTCATAGAACTGAATTAATGCAGTGTTTGTCTTTGTAAATTGCCCGATTCCACTTAGCATAATGCCCTCAAGGTTTATTCATATTGCAGTATGTGTCAGAATTTCCTAGCTTTTTAACTGAGTAATATTCCACTGTATATGCTTATCACCTTTAAAATTTTATTCATTCAGTGCTGGGGAGATTTAAATAAGTAAGGCTTTTATTTTATTCTTTTGCATGTGTCTCTCTAGTTTTATCAATGACATTCGTTGAAAGGATCTCCTTTTCCCTTTGAGTCATCTTGGAACCTTGCTGGAGAATCACTTGACCATGTATGCGAGGTTTGTATTTCTAGCTTTGCCGAGTATTTTGATGTTTCAAAATAAACCGGAAATTCAAAACTTCACATGTAATGGTATTTTCAAGTATAAGGATGCAAATAAAATAATAAAAAAATAAATGCCTGCAGAACAAAGAAAATCAATGCCTGTGCCAATCTTTAGCCCACTAGTAACTTGCCACTTTTGCTTTGATGAGTTCAGAAGTGAATGGGTGTGTGCATCCTAGCAAGCACTGTTCTTGGGGTTGGCAGTGAGAGTCACGTCTGTGGGAAAGCATCAGTATGGGAATCAGAGTATTTGGCTTTTACTAGAAGGGCTAAACAAGAAGGATTCCAAAACTACCTGTCTTTTGTAAGAGTGGGTGGCTTTCGACAGATCCCATTCATGTTTTTCTCCCTAGACTTGTTCCTGAGACCATGACAGTGAGAAAGGGAGAAAAATCAGAAGATTTGGTGACAAACACATGCCCAGTGCAGTAGAAACATTAGCTTATTGTCTTAATCAGATTTCTGCATAGATTAGCTTTATTTCCTTAAAAATCCCCAAATGCTTTTTTTAAGACGAAGGAAGGGAGTGATTTTAGGTCGTGAAGTAAATGAATGGCAGGATCAGAGTTTGGATACGTTTTCCAAAATTTCCAGAGTGATGTCATGGCGATACATTATCTCTACGTGACAGTCTCCCAGCGGCAGAGGCAGGCAGCCAGGTGGCTGAGCGAAAGAGGAAAGATCGGGCTTCTCCATTAGCCCATTTAAAACAATTAACTAGATCAAAAGGAAATTAAAAAAAAAAATCATGAGGAACCTCACCTTCCTGGCTTTACACCGTGCTGCTACAGAAATCCATCAATTTATGCAAATGTCTGCACCCTGTAATTAGATTTTTTTCCCCCTTTTCAACGGCGTTCCTAAAGTGTGGGCGCTTAGTAAGTGATGACAATTATTATTCCGCATAATAATAATGAAAAATTTGAATAACCGTAATTACTAAAACAGCAGTTTTTCAACTGCCACCTTTTGAGAATCCAAAGTAAGTTTCTGAATGCTTGTACAGGAATTTTGAGACCTGCAGATTCCTCCTGTCAACAAGTTGCATGTGCTTTTTGGAGGGTACCAAAAGCCCACCGAGTCCACAATCTCAGCAGAAGACTCCAGAAAAGCCCCAATTTTCTGCCTTCAGTTACAGTGAAATCAAGGTTAACTATGTCATTCGAGTCCCAAGCCAAGACTAGATGTGAGCTCTCTTCACTCTTAGTGCAAGTTTTCTCCGGTGCAACTCGTTTTCATTAGCTTCGGTGCTGAGTCCCACCGGCATGAGCTAGTGTCCGCAGACTAAGTTTTCTGCGTGCCTGTTGCTCTTTCCAAAGTGTTGTAGATGTTACCGTGCCTTGTCAAGCTCATCTAGCAGGCTCTTGAGCCTTCTGAAGAACAGGAACTCTGCTGACTGCTGATATAGCAGGAAACTGAACGCCAAAGCTGTGCCTTTATGAAGTTCATTCTGATGAAAAGAGACGGACTGTAAAAGGCTGAGAATGTAAAGCGAAATGTAATATTAGGTGAGACATCCCGTGAAAACAGTATCTAAGGTGGTTGGGCAGGGGGCAGTATGGAAAGCCAGGCTTGCTCTTTTCTACTGAAAAATTTGGGAAAGGGCTCAGTTAACCAAGGGGGAAACTTTTGAGTAGAGGCCAACGGGAGGGGGGAGAACCAGCTGTGGGCTACCGAGGAAGGGGATGCTAATGTGCCCAGGAAATTATGATTCGTATGAAATTCTTATTCAAGAGAAATATCTCCACCAGTGTTAGAAATCTTAGTCTGTGTTCAGTTCCCAGACCTCATCATGTCATCAACCAAAACATTTTATCTTCCTTCTGCAGCATAAGCTTCATGATAGCAGGGACCTTGCCTGTTCTGTGCATTGTTTCGTATGTTGTCTAGGACAGTGCTCCGTATTCAAAAGAGAAAAAATGATACATTGGATGGCTGGATGGCTGATCCGCATAAAATGCAGACTTCCTCAAATATCTGCATCAGTATGTTTTTTTTTTTTTCATATAATAAATCCGCAGTCTTTGGTAGTAACACCTTTGCCTTGCTCTGACCAAGATGCCTAAGATCAGGAAGGGTGAGTTTGGCTCAAAGCTTCAGAGTTGCTTGGCTTCATGTGGGGCAGAACATCGTGGACGCAGGAATGCGTGGTGGAGGAAGTCTTTTACCTTGCGGCATGTGGGAGACTGTAAAGAGAACAAAATGCTCAAGGGCTCCAGGGCTTCGGGCTCCAGGGCTTCAGGGCCCCAGTGCTCCAAGGGCTCTGGGCTCCAGGCTCCAGGGCTTCAGGGCCCCAGGGCTCCAGGGCAACAAGGGCTCCAGGCTCCAGGGCTCCAGGGCTCCAGGGCTTCAGGGCTCCAGGGCTCCAGGGCTCCATGCTCCAGGGCTTTAGGGCTCCAGGGCTCCAGGTTCCAAGGCTCCAGGGCTTCAGGCTAGAAATAGTGGCTTAATTAGCCAAAGAATGAACCACATTAGCCCCCAACCAACTGCTACACCTGGTTAACCAACATCTACATCTATTACTACACTTGCCTCATTACAGGAGATGGCCAGTTCAGGCTCCCTAACCCCCACCACTAGGGGTCCTAGTTAGGGTTACCCTTGTAGATTCCAGGGAGGTTCCACTGCACCAGGTCTCCTGATCATTTCCTAAGTGTCTCCCAGTTCTGGTTGTCTCTCTCTCTCTCCTCTTTCCTTCCATCCCTCTCTCTCTACCTGATCTCTCCTGTTCCCACTCCCATTCTGCCCCTGTCCACCTGCAACATCTATTCTACTTCCCCTTTTCAGGGAGATCCATGAGTCCCCACTGGGGCTCTCCTTGTTGCATAGTCTCTCTGGGCTTGTGGGTTGTAGTACAGTTGTCCTTTACTTAACAGTTAATATCCACTTACAAGTAGTACATACCATGTTTGTCTTTCTGGGACATACCTCACTCAGGATGATTTTTTCTAGTTCCATCCATTTGCCTGGAAAATTCATAATGTCATTTTAAAAAATAGCTGAGTGGTACTCATTTGAAATATACCACATTTTCTTTATCCATTCTTCAGTCGAGGGGCATCTAGGTTGTTTCCGATTTCTGGCTATGAACATAGTTGAGCAAGTGTCCATGAGGTAGGATGGAGCGTCCAAAAATGCCACTTTTCTACCAGGAGGCGGTGAGACATAGACTCCTGTAACCCCGAGAATTGTAGCAGCTATTTCCTTGAGTGTTTTAAAGATGCATTTATTTATATATGCAACAAACTGAATCCCTAGAGCAGAGTTGGTAGATTCAGGGCGTGTAGGGGTGACCCCCTAATAGGTATGCTTCTTTTACCTACCACCTTGTTCTCCCCACAGACCCCACATTGAGAGTGCGCCTCTGATTCAAAAAGTAAATGCAAAGCCGATAAACCTGTGGAATTGTCAGTCTTCTAAAATGTCAGCGACTTCCATGATCTGTTGGGAACAGAATAGGATGGGCTGTTGTTCAGCCACCTTTATTCTAAGGTCTTGGCATGGCCTTGGGCCCTGTCCTTCCTTCTGTCATCATGTGTCAAAAATCCTAGGGAGACTTCCCTTTTAAAGGTTCTTCAAGAGCAGGCAGTTAAAGATGAGTCAAATAATTAAGACAGCTCGACTTGACATAATCAAGAACCGCTGCTCTGGGAGCTGGGGAAAAGCCTGTTCTATAGCACATCTATTGAATTTTAAATGAATGGACGCATGGCAAAGGAAAAATTCAGAATTTAACTTTAATACAGAGTGCCAAGGCCGTACGAGGCATCTTGTTAGCGCTGCAAGGGACGCGGTAGTGAAATGGGACATTATAATCTAGCAGATAGAAGGGACAATTACAAAGAACGAAATAAGTATGCATGGGGGCAGAATGAGTGGCAGAGAGGCTGGGGTTGGATCAGAAAGGCTGAGGGAAGCAGGGAAGCTCTGAGTGAGGAGCTGGCGTGTTAAGTGTGTCCACAGGAGTGAGAATTCTAGCCAGACACATGGCATAGTCTGTAGGTTAAGAGTCAAAGCTGTGAAACCAGCAGCAAATTGTATTCTACCCAGACTCTACCGGTGTTATTGGCTGCTTGACCATCAAGTCTCAGTTTTCTTGCTTGTACAATGGAGGGATATGTGAGAACAGGGGTTTGTAACACTTACGTGGAGTCATATATTGGTGATTTGCACAGTTTTCAGACTCAGTAAGTGCTCAATAAATAGTAGCCATTGGTGCTACTATAACTTTTGATTCTAGCCATATGTAAATTTATTTTTATTTTATGTGCACATATGTAAGTGCACTGCGTACATACCTTTGCCTACAAGAGACCCAAGGGTACAGGATCCCCTAGAACTGGACTAGGGGACTCCTGTAAGTTGCCGTGGGTGCTAGGAACTGAAGAACTCGGATCTTCTGAAAGAGTAACAAGTGCTCTAAACCACTGACCCATCTCTCTAGGCACCACGTTAGGTAATGACACTGTTCGAGAAAAGCCAGGCAAACTTTGTTACACAGAGACAAGGAGCTTGGTGTGGCTCCAAATGTGAAGATGTCAAATTCCAGAGGGACCTCTGGAGGTGAGCACCCCTCACCTCAAACTCTCTCACTGCTCCCAGATGCTAGCAACAGGCACAGGGGCAGTCTTACCTCCTTGGCATTTGGCTCAGTGAGAGGCTCGACAGAACCCACGTCATTATGAATGCAAGAAAGACTGTAACAAAGCTTTGTAGAAGAGGTAAAGAGTGTCACCAGGGTAGAAGCAGCAATGATCAATTTCACTTAGAGATTCTAAAAAGAAGTGAAGCTACACTGCGTGTTTCAGAATAGTTGTTAAAAATGAGGCAAAACCTGTTTCTGATTCTAGAAATGCCACCGCTTTGCTAGCTGGGTGACATCTGGGTGAATTTCTTAACCTCCACAAGCCTTAGCTTTCTTATCTATTAAGCAGGGATAATATAGCACCTTGCTTAGAGCCATAGTGGGGTTTATGGAAGATAATCCACATAAAGGGGCTTATCCAGCACAATTCCACACCGCTTGGTTTGGAATTTGTCATTATTATTTAAAGACTTATTTCATTGTATTTTTGTTATTTTTGAGACAGGGTCTTACTATGTACCCTAGCCTGGCCTTGAACTTGTGATCTGCTTGCCCCGACCTTTCAATGGGCCACCACACCTGGCTCAAGCCTGTTTTACAGGACTTCCATTTGATCCACTTATTAGCCTCTTAACATTGGCCAGGCACACAGATATCATTCAGCTTTGTTGAGGAAACCGAGGGCTGAAGACTCAGATTTCTCAGATCACAAGCAGTTGGTATGGTTCAGAGCCATGACTACAACTGAGATTCTGTGTTTTCAGGGGCTCTTTCATTCAAACGCAGTTCCAGAGGATCCTTGACCAGTGAAGCAGTAAGCAAGCTGCTCTGCTTAAGGCTGAAGCTCCCGCTCACGTCTCCATGGAACACGACTTGATGAAAAATGAACAGGCCTAAAAGGAAGATAAGGGTTTTGGAGTCACAGGAACAGCGTGAGGAAGGGCTTGGCAAAGGGTCATGGCTTTTTTTGTGAGCTTCTGATTAGTCTCACGTTTCTGCCTTGTCTGGACCAACTCGTGTGGTGTTGTCTGAGAATGGAGCTCCGGGTCTCACGGAGTAAGAGCGCTCTCAAGGTTTGCTGACTGTGGCATTCTTCTTGAACGGGTCCCTGGCTCCTTTCCCTCATCCCCCGCATGCAGATAATCGCATCATTTTCCTGTGGTTTGCTGTGAGGTGTAAATCTGGCAACAAGCTTGGATCATCGTAAATGCTCGATAATCATTCACGGTAAATACTTCTCATCTTTCCGGGCCTCGCTTTTCTCTTCAGTGGAATAAGAATAATGAGATGCTGAGGGTTTTTGTCATCCTTAAATGGTTTAATACACAGAAAATGCTTGGTATATCACATTAACTAAACAGGAGTCACCGTAACAGCGACAATGTCAGCGATGGTGACAGTGACTATGGCGATGATAATGGTGTGCATGGTGATTTCACTTTCCCATTGGAACCCTGGCTTCCTCCATAAAAACCAGCCTTCTGCTGTATTTTTTTCTTCCTCCCTGCTGCCCCATCTTACACATGAACAACCTTTCTTGTTTCTGACGTCAATCCCCGGACCCCTCCACAGGGAAGGCTCATGTCCTCCAATTAGACCAGTACCAATTGACCCGGGCCCTTCAGCAATCCCGGTGCCTTCCACATTAATTTGACATCTGCACTTCACCTTGAAAATATGCTAATTGCGGAAGGGATCTGAAGGCTGCCCAAAACACGGGTTTGCAAGTCTACAGTATGCTAGGAATAATTGCACATTTAATTCCCTTCGAGAAGACGTACAAAACCCTGACCACTCCCATTAGTCTAGAAGAAATTAGAATCTCTGAAATCGAGGGAAAAGAACTAAATGGAAAGAGAAAAGATTTCACTTCTAAGGAAAAAATGCTCTCAGCTTTATTATGCGAAATCTCCCTGAAAAAGTTTGGTTCACAGGCAGTGATTTTTGCGCATTCATTTATGGAAGGTAATTAGTTTTTTAAAATTAATACTGTGAGAAATAGCTGGTCCGATTCTGTTTTCAGAGACAAGAGTCATTTAAAAATAGAAGTAAACGCAAAGGGGAATGGTAAGGGGAAAAAAGCACCGTGTTTTATTATCATCAAAGGGGTACTAAGCTGGGCCTACACTACCGTTGCATAAGAGAAAATATAATCTTAAATTTGGAAAACAACTTTATTGAGGTATGTTTTATGTATCATAAAAGTCTCCTATTTGAAGTGTACAATTCAATGATTTTTAGTAACTTTACTGGTTAGGACAACCATCACCTTAAATCAGTTTTATATGATATTCATTCTTCTAGAAAATTCCCTCATGTTCACTTGCAATGAATCCTCTCCTCTGTTCTTACACCAGATAGCAGCAGCCATTTTCTCTGTAGTTTTTTTTTTGGGGGGGGGGTCTGGATATTTCATATAAATGGGCTCATACAATATGTGGCCTCTTGTGTATGGCTTCTGTAACTTCGGGTAATGTTTCTTCAGCCCACTCATTGTCTTCATGCTCTAGATAGTTCCTTGTGACTGATGTCTGGTGTTTTATTGTTTTGGTAGACCATGCTTTGGTCTATCTGCACATATATATCCCCACGGATGATGGCATTAGGTTTGCTCTTTTTTCTTTTTTGCGTTCTGATGAAACCTTGTTTTTACAAGACTGAATGTGTTGGACAGTGGCACCCTCCATTGGTTCCCTTCTGAGTTCAAAAGACATGGGAAATAGTGGAATAGAGTGGAAGAAAATCCTGTTAACACCATCCTGGAATGCCTACTTAAAGAACCCCTTTCATCAGTGCATTGTATTATTGTGACATTTTCATACATACACACGACACTGATCGTAATCAGTACCCCTTACCTGCTCTCTTCTTTACTGATATTTCTATTGGAAGTCTCTGTGGTCCTCAGACGTCTTTGGTTCACACTAACGCCCTACTTCTGAAGATGAGTAAACTTTCTGCCTCGTTCAGATATCACTAACAGAGGACGTAGTGTTTTAACGGGTAACAGGGAAGGGAGCCTGGAAAATAAGGAGCCTGGTAAATACTCTACAGTGTGTACTGGAGAATTAAACTCCAGCTCTGCTACCTCATCCACACCCCATAAAAGCCTCTCTTGTCATCATTTCTTTCTCAGCCGACCGAGACAATATATCAAAAGCGAGCGGACGAAGGCCAGCTATCTCATGTCACTCATCCCATCTACTCTTGCCTACGATCTGTGTGACATTGTCACGAAGAGCAGGAAAGCTGAGAGAGCCGCACCTTCGTGATCTGCGCTTTGATGAAACATTGTCCATGTAGCACGGCTTGGGGAACAGTCGTATTTAGAGCTCCAAGTGGTTCCTATGGCTCTCAGGCAGCAAAATGAGGGAGGGATCGAGAAAAGGAGAGAGAAAGAGAGAAAGGGAAGCAGGGAAGAAGTAGCAGAGGGAGAGAGACGAAGTCAAAGATTTAGAAATTCGTTCATCTCTAGGGATTTTGAATTGCATAGCATGCATTTGATTGATTCCGTTTTCTCTTGAGCAGCCAGCCTTTGCCACGTGACCACAGCATGCTGAGTGCAGGATCCATAACTGCTAGCTGGAGACACAAAGGTAAAACTTATCCTCATCTGTTTGGTCACTAACAATATTGACTGAGTAACTGAATTTTGTGCAAGCACCTGAGGTACTAGGAATGTACAAGCAGTGCATGCCCTTGTGGGACCAGCAGCCAATGGAGAGAGACCAAGACAGGAGAATAAAGAGATGTACAAAACAAGGAGATGGACCGAGAAGTGGGGTGGGACAAAGACACTTCTGCTGAGCAGGGGTGAAAAGGAGAGCTATTTTATTTTTTAAAATAATTGATTTAATTGTATATCATGTGCATTGGTGTAAGGGTGTCAGATCTCCTGGAACTGGAGTTACAGACAGTTGTGAGCTGCCATGTGGATGCTGGGAATTGAACCCAGATCCTCTGGTAGAGCAGTCAGTGCTCTTAACTGCTGAGCCATCTCTCCAGCCAAAGCGAGGCTATTTTAGACATCCCAGGTGACAGTTAAGCTGAATCATAAAGGAGAAGAAGGAAGAGGAAGGCAGCGGAGAGAGCATTCTGGGCAGAGACAAAAGCAAGGGCCTAGAGTTGAAAGGGATAGCTTAGTTCCTGTCCTCAGAGATGTCACATGTTACTGGGAAAGACAGACACAGCATCAAGCATAAATGATCTGGTTTTGGAAGTAAAGCATACAAAAGATTCACAAATACTCTGGATAAAGAGACCAATTACGGAATGATCATTTTGCATGTAGCAGAAAAACACAGGTTTAAGGACTGAGCTGACATATATAAACTTCAGAATGGACAAGTGGAAAGAGATAACTGACAAGCTGACAGGGTGCAGGAATGAATGGATGGGAAGACAGCCTTCCTGATATGCAAAGGTGATCCATTAGCACACACATTTTACGATCCAGGGGCTGTGTAGGAGTGAATTCTCAGAGGATGAGGGGCCAGAGGAGGCGCCTGAGAACATTTTCTAACCTTATATGATTTTTTTTGTCCCCCTTTAGGAGCTGGCTCCAAGTGGTCTTTTGAATTCTAATGTGAAGAACCCTTATCCTACCCAATTTAGGCATAAAACGAGAGCATCTTCCATTTCTATGACAGCTGCCTGGCAAGCACAGGGAAATTAATGAACTGGCACGAATGGCCTGTAGGCCAGATTTTCCACACAAATGGCGCATGAAGTACTTGTATCTTTTAAGATGGGATTCTTGAGAAGCAAGGGAGGCAAGATATGTGACCTAAAGCCGCTGAATGAAAACTATCTTCAGCTACCAAGTCACTTAGACCCAAACACGCAACGCACAAATGTACTTGCTGCCTGTTTTCCTCTTTAGAGCAGAACATTCTCTTAGAAGATCAATGGGAGAGTGGAACCTACCTGAGCCTTACCCAGGCTGCAACACTGTCCTCTGTCGTGTCATGTGACAGGCCTGATGGTTGTATGCATTATGCCATGGCTGTCATAGGTCAAGGCCGAAATAGATATTAGTACTGAAAAAAAGATTTGTACCATGCACAACTGGTCAGTTTCCAACCTGATGGAGTTTCCAGACATCTAGAGAATAAAAACAGGGTGGTCTGGGAGCCTGAACTTTTCCATTTCCTTCCAGAATTATTTACATTTGTTCCAGGAGGAAATGAATACATTCCATCAACATAGGAACCCCAGAGAGCAAACACAATTTCCCAGAGCTCAGGCAGCGACTCCAGAAAAGGCCCTTAAGCTCCCTGCTCATGACCGGTAAAGTCCTTTTTTGTCTGATAGCATTAATAAAAATGACACATGGAGCCTTTGCTCAAGTAGCAAAGTGGGACATTCCTGGTTCTAACCTTTGTTTAAATCATTCTCCTCGTATATATTTTCCCCCTTTCACTGCAAAGTGGAATTAACATACCTTGAGGCCACAGGGAGGCCGTTGCCGTAACAGGCCACAGCCCCAAATGGCTTTAATAAGCTCTCTGTGGGAAGAGAGCAATTGCCTTCTACTGCGTAGAGGCTTCTGGGTAGACTGTGCTGGTGCCTGGCCCTGACTGCAAAGAAGATACCCAGGAGTGAAGGGGAGCCACCGGATAAGAAATGAAGCTCTTATTTCTTTGAATGACCTTCGCCCTCTACATTCTAGTTTCATTCATATTGTCTGGTGCCATTGCCAAACACAGGAGAGCGTATTCTCAAAAGTCTTCCTGGGCCCCACTTCCTGTCCCTAAAGCCTGAGCTCACTTTTTTGTTCTTTTAAAACATCTTATGCTTATCACCATTATATCACATGCTGAAAATATCTATAGACTGAAATCATTGTTTTGGCCTGTCATCTGGGCTCTGTAATGCACAATAATGAAGTCTTGTTTTTATGATTTTTTTTTAACATTTTATACTTATTTATAATCTAGGCAGTTAGTGTGTGGATAAATGTTTAAGGATGTCTCAGAATTTGTCCCTATACCAGGAATTTTCTGGAATCTAAAATCTTTTCTTTTATCTCTTCTATTTTTATTCTCTCTTGGTCTACATTAGTTTGGTCACGTATCTAATACTTCTTCAGACAGTTTCCTGTGAAAACTTTCATCATGTAGGAATTCTACATGCCTCGTTCAGATTCCTACGCCAGGCAGAACGCTCTTAGGGTTTACATACCTCTCTTTCGACCTGTCACTGCAGGCAAATGGATCTTCCTGAAGTCTCAATTCCATTTTTGGCTTTAAACAAAATTAGGAGCTAGGAAGATAGCTCAGTGTGTCTGCTGCCAAGCCTGGCAACCCAGGTTCAATCCCCGGGACCCACCTGATGATAGGAGAGAATCGACACTTGCATTTTGTCCTTTGACCTCCACCTGTGTGCATGGCACACATAGACTCATACATACAATGAATAATTCAAAAATGTAAAAGAAACCCAAGACAAAAACAAAATAAAAATCAAACAAGTAAAGCTTCACATTTTTGTCTCTTGTAAAGAGAAAACTCAAGTTCCACAAATGGAAGGTATAATACTGACTTCAACACTCCAATGAGGAGTGAAAACATTCTCTGTCTCTGTCTCCCTCTTTCTCTGATTCGTGGCTTTCCATGTGAGCTGGATCGCTCTGCCATACCCTACCTGCCACGACGGACTGAAACCCTTAAACCGTAAATAAAAATTCATCTTTCTTCCTTTAATTGTTTTAGTTATTAGGACAGAGAAATGAGAAATTCTAATGAAGAAATTGGTACCAGACCAGTGGGGTCGTTGCTGTGACTTCTTGATACATGGTTCAGAAGTCTTTGGAACTGATTTTTTGAAGGAATTTGGAAGTATTTGGAGATACGAGATAGAGAAGCCCCCAAAATACTATAAGCTGAGCATAATGGGTGCTTCTGGTGGGAACTGAGAGATCAGAATGCCAATGGAAACTTGGGGCAGGGAAGACCGTTCTGAAGTTTCTGATGGGAACAAGAACTCTATTGGGAACTGGACCAGAGACCATTCATTACATTCTGGTAAAGCATTTGTCGACTTTTTGTTTAAGTCTTGAAACTTTGTGGGAGGTTGCGTTTACAGGAGACAGATTAATTAGTCTGGTATAGAAAATTCCCAGGCATTCCAATTTTCAGGCTGTGACATGCTTTATTGGCTCTGCTTGGACAGGTTTACAATGAGCACCCAGAGCCCAAAGAAGCGTATAAAGACTTGAGAAGCTTGCAGTTCGGTTTGCAAAGCCTGTGTAAAGCGAGGGCTAAGGGAGACATGGTTTCTGAAGAGATTAGCACCATTAAACAGAAGCCAGGGGCCTCGCATTGGAGCAGCAGGGAAGATGTCTTCAGGGCTTTTGAAGAATTGACTAGACCTTGTGTGTTGCAGGGTCAGTGATACAAAAATGTAAACTCATTTGAGAGTTTCCCATGAGAAGAAAGCGCGTCTGAGGTGGGCATTCTCCCCACGCAGGGTGGCATGGTTGCTGTTGCCTTAGTAGTATTTCACAAAGCCCAACCACTCAGGTGCCCGCATGCTGATGTGGCAGTGGCCCAAACCTTGGCGATGTCCACACGATATCAGTATTGTAGTTATGCAAAATGCACATTGTGGCATCGTGGAAACCTCCTACCCGTATTTCAGAGGAAACTCCGGGAGGCCAGACAATCTGTTAGGGTTAGAATCACTGTGGGTGGCCTTCAGAAGGACGATTAAGGAAGGTGTGAGGGTGAGACCCGTTCTGCAGTAGATGGAGATGACAGGAATGCTTACCTAGGAATTCTTACAGTTGCTGGGGTATGCGAGCTTGGGGTGTGTGTGTGTGCTTGGTGTGTGTGTGTATGTGTGTGCTTTGGTGTGTGTGTGCTTGGTGTGTGTGTGCTTGGTGTGTGTGTGCTTTGGTGTGTGTGTGCTTGGTGTGTGTGTGTATGTGTGTATGTGCTTGGTGTGTGTGTGTGTGTATGCGCTGGGTGTGTGTGTACAACAGAACTCTGCACCCTGTGTTACACATGTATTTTTGCCCCATGTGCTTACTTGTGATAGACACGTGGAGCTGTGAGTTTGGCTCTAAATGTGGTGTCTTCGCCCTCTCCTTTCCTGATTAGATTTGTATATTTCAACCACAGAGCTTAAATATCCTACAGCTGAGAATGGTTCTTACAAACAAAAGCATTTAGATTCTGGGCTGAGCTGTATGGAATCAGTACCTTTCTTATCAGGGCGTCTTGCTGGAGGTGAGGCTTTGGGGATATCTCCCACAACCATCTGGAGGCATGCTGTGACCAACAGGGAGATCTACACGCTCCTGAGCTCCTATTGTTCCACGTTAATGACATCCTCTCCTCTGCCTTCTGACTTTACTTTTTGCCCTTTAATAACAGAACCGCTTGATTCCCGTTTTAGCTTTTTATTGACTCACAAGCCCCAACTTTCATAATTTTCAAGGAGAATTAGAGACTTGGCAGCAATTAGGGATCCTTTCAAAATGCCTAAGCCAGCTTAAATGTATTTCCTCATGAATAATGTGTCATGTTAATTTGAGGGTCTGTTCTGCCCACAGCTTTGTACTTGGCCCACAGTGAAATGCTTCGTGCTTCCGCAGGGTGGGGATCCTTGTGAAATGTTCTCATTAGTCTCCTTAAGAAGGGTGCTTGCCACAACATGCCCCACAGTGATCAACTACAGGTGCTCAGGGTGGTCCCTGTCTGTGAGTCTTCCTTGCCCACGTTGGAGGTGGAGTGGGTCAGGAGATGGGATCTCTTGTCTTCAAGGCCTTGGTCCTTTACCTTAGTAACCAGACATGTGGCAATTCAACCCAAATCTACATTGCAGTATATAGCTCCCTCTACCTTGAGGTATCTGAGAGCCAAGCCCAAGAGCTCTTGTCTCTGGTTGCTAAGCGCTGAGCGGTCTTTGCTTGAGAAGAGAAAATATTGGACTTAGGGAAGGAGGAAGGAAAATAAGAAGGCTTAGAGATCATAAACACATTTGCCTCATGCTACTCATTTAGAAGGCTTTACGTGATAGCTGCCAGGTGCTGGAGGGCCACAGCCTTAGCCCAGCATCAGTCAACTTCTTAATGGGAGCAGGCTGTAGTAAATCCAGGAAATCAACTGTAGATGTGAACTATTACCCCCTCCCTCTTGTCTCTACAGACTTTGCATTCTTTTGATTCTACAGGTATGTATTACTGTACAGTAGGGAAGAATGAACTTAGTCAATCCAGGTCATTATCAGAACGGATTCATCTATATCAGTAAATATATTTGTGGTAGCAAATGAGCATATTGCACTCCAGCTTCATTAAACCAAAAGGAAATTCATGGGCCCATTAATGTTTTAGGCCATTTATAAGTTAAGGTTCATGTATGACTGGGACTTCATAATGCTGTTGACAGCCTGTCTCTTTTCTACCTTCAAATTCTTCTTTCTTCTTGGGTAATTCCTTTTCAGGTAGGCTTTGGACACAGTGGAGCAATGATGGCTTCAAGCAACCCAGAGACAGATCTTTGGACTGCAGCAGTTCCATCAACAAGGAGGAGGACTTTCTCTTCCCCCATGGCTCCTATGAAAGTCTTTGGTACGGTTCTCTTGGGTTTGTCTCGGTGCATGTGCACATTGAACTTATTGTGTGGGGCTGATGGTGTGCTCACCTTGGCAGGGCTGGCTTTGTTTGCCTCCTACAGGAGGGGCAGGTGAGGGAGGGGCTGAGGACGAGAAAAGACTGCTCCCCAAAAAAGCCTCAGTGAGTATTAGCAGCACGTGTCTGGCCTCGCTCAAACTGTTCTGTCTTGTCTCTTTGCCTTAACCTGCATAAGCGAGGATGGATTTGCAGCTATTTTGAAATAAGGAAATCTACACTATTTTTAATACTTGAGGGACTAGGGAACCACAGAGGGAAAAGCATGCTCATCAGACACAGGATTCTCATGTAACTCCTGACGGTGTCTCCCTCTGCGCCAGAGATAGATGTGTTTAATGGCATCTTTATGCTATTAAAAAAAGGCCTATTTGAATTTATAATGAGAACTAGCACTATAACCCTGGATGTGTTCAGAGGGAAAAAGAAATCTTTGGGGGCTCCATTCGAGATACAAGAAGAGATGGCTTAGCAGGGATCTGTAAAAAAGACAAAACAAAACAAAACAAAACAGAAATAGCTTAGGTTTGTTAAAGGAGAAATAAGTAACGTACAATGCAAAAATGAGGAGGTATGTAAAAACACCCAACATTTGCAATCAATTATTAATGTAAGAAAACTAAAAGTGTGAACAGTATTTTAGAAGCATTATCTCTCTCTCTCTCTCTCTCTGTGTCTCTCTCTCTTTGATAGTTTACAATGCACCCTAGGGTAGGTCCTATATTTCAGGTTTAATCCCCTTTTCTCAGATTTCATAATTCCTCATTTTTTACCAGCTAAAATGTCAAAAACTGTAGAGATTGCAAACACTAAGTATTACGGAGCGTGGTTCTTATGTAATAAAGATGAAAAAATGCTAATGATGACCACTAATGGATTCTACTTGCGTTTATAGTGTTCTATTTTTCCTTGCCGAGTCTGTATAGATTGTGATATATCTGCTTCGTAACTTTATTGTGCATGTTAATTGAATGGGTCGCTTGTTAAAATGCCAATTCTGGTTCAGGAAGTCTGGGGTGGAGCCTAGAAATTTATAAAAATCATTAATTTAATATTCACTCATGTATATGTTGCGTTTTGGTCAAATCTATCTCTTTTTTAATCCCTCCCCTACGGCCCTGCCCGTTCCCCACTCCAAACTTCATGTGCCTTGCCTTTCTTTTTAAGGAAGAGGTAGCCTCTCAGGGCCAGCAGCTGTCACTTGCAAATAGCTTCTCAAGTAGGGGTGGGGGTGGGGCTTCATGAACTCCTCCATTCATGCTGGGATTTGGCTGGCTTTGTCCTACACAAATCTTATGCATGCAGTCACAGCTACTGTGAGTTCATGGGTATACATGGCCCTGACATATCCAGCAAATAAAGAAACCTCTGGCTTTTTACAGTCTTTTTGTTCCCTTTTCTCTGATTCTCTCTGGGCCTTGGGAGGTGGGAGTGTGATTTAGTTGTCACATTTAGAGCTGAACATCACAGTATTTTGTTCTCTGCACGTTGACGTGTCGAGGGTCTCTGCATTGATTTTCATGCACTGAGAAGAGAAGCTTCTCTGATGAGAAATAAGAGATACGCTACTCTATGGATATAAAGATAAGAATGTAGGGAGCAGTGTTATACGTTGTCTCCTTAGCAGAATAGTATTAGGTCTTACTTGAGGCCTGTGACCTAGCTAGCAAGAGATTTTTTGGTCTCATTAAAAAGTACCAGGCATGGGTTCCATCTTGTGGAATGGGATTTAAAAATACAAGCAGATGTTGGTTATTTCCATAACATCTGTGCCACTATTGCACCAGTATCTGTACCTCATCGTGCTGGTCGCTACTATAGCTTGCAAGGTTGTCTACTGGCTAAGACTGTTGATGGCTTTTCTTCCCTGGTTGCATACATAGAACTTTCCAGCACTATGAAAGCTAACCAGTAGGGATGAAGCTTCCAGGTAGGTATGAGCTTTATTTCTTCATGTCTTATGACTCAAGTATGTGGTATCTCTAGCAATAAGATTTTACTATCAAGTTCTGGAGATTAACCAAGAGCAATGGCAAAAGCCTATAATTTAGTGTAATTTAGTAGGGACCCTACTGACCAATAAAGGAGGTAACCCACACCTGGCACTGACCTTTTTATTTGGTAGCCTGTGTTGTCAGGGGAAAGCATCAGTTCACTGGTATATGGTAACTCCATTTAAATCCCTTTTACATATGTGTAGGCAATAGCTTTTTGGAAGCTCCTATGGTAGTAGATTTCCATATGGCCTTTTAAAAGGTCTTTAGTGTTACTTGTTCCTCCCCGTACTCCATTCTCTACTCTGGTCTTCCTCACTCAGGTGAGGCTAAGGTGCTATTATATCACAGAAACAGACCATTTAGTTGTTTCAGCTTTTCCCATCATCCTCTATGCTTTCACACAGGGTCTCTTGGATCTTGAAGTATCAAACCCATTCAAAGGTCCTGCTCAGGTACTTTCCTCCTGTGGCACTCACTCCCCCACCCCACCCCCCACCCATCAAATTCCTGCTTTAACCACAAGAGTACTTGGAATTAGTTTGATCATCAGTCCCCAAACTTGACTAGTAATTGTGGAAGCTTTGAAACCTCAGATCCTGGAGATTTTTTGTCAGCAGGCATCCAGGAACCTGCATTTCACAGACATTTCAGTTGAGTTTGATGATTCACCAAATGTGGAGATCCATGAATGAGTGAGTTCATTTGTTTTTCAGCAACAGCTGTGACAACAAATAGTTTTGCAATCAAAAGGCTTTACACTCCAAACTTTTATTTCTTACTTTCTATCTGGTGTGGGTTAGAAGAACCTGGAAAGAGGGATCTCTGCTTCGTACAATTGATCAGGGACCCAGGCTTTCTCCAGTGGTTCTGTCTACCATTAAGTTTCTACCAAACCTAGAGTAGGAATTGATATTAAACATGGCAGACAGGAACATTCTTACATTACTTCATTTTATTGCTTTACTTTTGAAGCTAAATTCATTAGAAATACTGCCTACTGCATCTCAACTCTGTTAAGTGACCTTATGCTGGTATGTAAAAAATCAGAAGACAAGTAAACATATTTACACTACAGGAATTGGCAAATGCAACACATAAGGAATTTTTTTTGCTTGTGTCTTCCTCTAAGAGCCAATTTTAGTTTGGGTATCTAGACCTGGAAGTGACATATACATCTTTGATTGGCCAAGACTCAGTCATATCACCTAGAGAGAGGCACAGGGTTAACAGTAGTATCATAAGAACCAGAGCATTTATAGTCCTGTTAGAAAAGAGAACTCAGTCATTGAAATAGTGTCTTTCAAGGACAAAAACTGTGTGTGTGTGTGTGTGTGTGTGTGTGTTTGTTTCTGTGTGTGTGTCTGTGTTTGCATGTGTCCATTTGTGAAAAGTCACAAGACTTTTACAATACTGTACAATACTTCAGTCAAGGTACATTTTGAAGACAAGGCCACGGCTTAATATGTTCATTGGCATTTCAATTTAATCATGTACATTGCTCCTGCAAAATTTTCCCTTTTCTCAAGACCTGCAATTTTATATTGATCATAAATTTGTGAGTCAGGGTATAGTATGTCAATGAGAACACCTGCCTTGGAGGATAAACATATTTAAATATCAACCTTTTACTCTGATTGGTTTTGAAAGTTGGACTGATTAGATACAGATATTTTAAATCATAATCTCTAAAGAAGAAGCTGTCAAAATCAGTTATATAATTAATTCTCAAATATCTCATTCATCAGAATGATCAGCGTTCTCAAACTGTAGCAACACATGTGTGCACACTGGCTGGGTCTCAGATGGCTTCACATATATAATATTTAAATATTTAACATAGATTCGGATACTTCCATAGTACTAATGCTGTCTGTGTTGTATCTGTATATTATTTCTGAAGCTTTTGGGTAGTCTTATGTTCTCATTGGCTGGCATTATAGAGTGGAATAATGTCCCCAGATTCCTATGGAAGCAGTGAGCACATTGAATACTATTAAATGGAAATAGAATCTGTAGCATCTGTCTTGTACATAAGGTTAAGTGAAGGCTGTGTTTCCTGAACTCCAAGTCTCCACTCCAAAGCCTCATTGTTCAGTGTAGGGGATGAAACACGTTGAGTCCCATCGTAGTCAGAATGGCTGTCATCAAGAGGACAAGACCAACCAATGCTAGTGAAGATTCAGGGGAGAAACAGGACTCCCTGTGCACCATTGGTGGGGATATAAATTAGCCACAGTTGAAATCAATATGGGATATTGCTCAGAAAAACTTACCAGAACTACCATGTGATCCAGCTATACCATTCCTGGGATGTACTAAAGGGATCCAGGTATCACAGAGATGCTCACACGTCTGTGTCTGGTGCAGCACTATTCAGGATAACCAAGCTGTAGAAGCAGCCTAATTTCCTGAATAGAGGGATGGGTGTAGAAAGGGTGGTATATGTGCACAACAGAGTAATAAACGGTCATTAAACAGAACCAAACTATTTCATCTTCAGGAATGGGTGGAATTGGATATCATTAAGTTAAGTGAAATCAGCCTGACCCAGAAAGATAAATATCCCATGTTTTCAACTCAAATATGATAAACCAGTAGTGAAGTCATGGAGGGAGAGAACCGTGAGTAGTAGGGGTGCTTGTGAATATGATCAAAGTACCTCATAAGTTTGCATGCAAATGTCACTATTAAATTCACTATTTTTACATGTAATACACATTAAGTAAACACACACACACACACACACACACACACACACACACACACATTGATGATGGAACCTTGAATTAGCTAAGTTCCCAATACAGTTGCACTAAGCACGATGGGGGAGGGGGTCACAGCTGTATGAGCTACCGTTTAATGCAATAGTCATCTTGCCTATTAATAAACACAGAACACCAATTCGTGCCTTGGACAATGACAAAGTACTTTAATAGCCTTTCTCCTTGCAGAGGAGCTGGGAGAGAGAGATGAGAGAGGCCGTTTCACTCAATCACCATTGTTTCAAAGAACAGGTCTTATCAAATACAGTGCTTGAAAATATGAGCAAATGAGAGTATTTCCTCCACAGAGTACTTATTAATTATTGTGGAATGACTTTTTACATTAATTACCTCAATAACAAGAAAACTTCTCTTTGAAAATTGGGACTTCTATTTTATCCCTGGTAGCAGCCATTGTGTGGAGGTTTGCAGATCTCCTGATGTGACTGGCACACACTGCTCACTCAGTCCAAGACAGCTGTATGTCCAGTTGATGCTTTCCATCATTTTCTCCCACCCATTGAGTGAGTGTGGCAGCATGATATGGAGGTAAAACTGGTCCAGGGAGGAGGGGCTTCTCCAAGATGACTTTGGCTCATGGACTCATTTTTAGCTTTGCACGGTCTTCGATTGCCTGAAGACAGCATCCCTCCAACTCACAGTTAGGGACCAGACTGCTCAGTGCCTGGATCATTTTCTTAGGCTCTTGGGCTTCTCCTCCATTTTCCCTCACATAGGTGTTTCTCCTCATAATGTCCTTGAATGTCTAGTCTTAGGTTAACCCGTTCTTTTTCATAGACGCTAAATTTATTTTAAACAGGTATAAACTGCTCGATCATACATATTTCACCTTATTTTAAAAATTAAATTTATTTCTCAGGTGACTAACAGCTTAATGACGGTAGGTGTTTATGCACCGGCACATAATGTTTCAATACTTGTATGCATTGTGTAACGTTTAAACCATGGTAAACACATCTAATTTTACAAGATTTATCCAGTCTGTGTGGTGAAAACATTGAAAATCATTTCCCACCTTTTGAAATACATTATCATTACCTGTCATCAGTCTACCGTGCGGTAGCACACCAGGGCTTTTATTTCTCTCTAACTGTAATTTATGATGGTTTCCATGTAGAATACCTTTAACCTGGGAATTTAAGAAGGACTTGCAAAAAAAAGCAATTTTAATAATTTTATTTAAAAAATACATAATTTATGATGCCCTTAAGAAAGATCAGTGAAAAATGTCTAATTTTCCTTGTGGTTTTGCCCTATTATTTAGGTTTAATTGTTCATGTTTAAGGAAGCTGTTTTACCCTAAACCTGTTAGGCTTAATGAATTTCCTTCAAGGACTGTCCTGTTTAAGCTTTATTGATTGAAAATACATTTTCCCAGAGGGCATGCTTTTCAAGAAGTAACTTATCCGCTGTACACTGAAGAATGGAATTTTTCATCATATCATAGCTGAGAATCAATAGGTAAAATGTTGTCAGGCACATTCAATCTATCTGTTGGAAAACTCTATCTCTCTTACACACACACACACACACACACACACTCACACACACACACACATTTCCTTTTCATTAATTAAAATTTACATGTGTATGTGATGCATACTGACCAATCATTTCCTGTTTCTCTACCACCCCACCGCCTCCCCCTCCCCACACTCGCCCCTTGCATCCATGTCTATTCATTTTGTTCTGTGACCCACTGAGACCCATCCGAGCAGTCTATATTACAGCGAGTTTGGAGCTATGTATCGGAGCTTGATGGTTCAGCTGTGCTACTCAGCTAAGGATAATGGTTCTTTCTATCCCAGGTTCTATCCATAGCCAATAGTTCTGAAGTAAAGGTAGGGCCCCATGAGCCCCTTCTCCTTACTTGACTGATGATGACAGGGATGATTTTGTGTGGGCCCGGGACAGGTTTGATTGATACTGCCTGGCAACTGCCAACCTTCAGTTGGTTGTCTTAATTTGGGATGATATGCGAGCCTGAGTAGCTAAGGAAATAATCTTACTCCACCTCCCAAGTGCTGCTATTACAAGCATAGACCACCACACTCAGTTTATCAGGCTCTGGGCATCAAACCCAGGGCTTAGTGCATACCAGACAAGCACTCTATGAGCTAAGCTGGTAGACCAATGACTTATTTCAAGTACATACCCCTTGGATCAGGAAGTGGGTGCTGCTGTAGTGACTTCCTGCACAGAAGTTGGTTAATAGTGAATGAGTTCTTGGCTGGGTGTGTGTCCATCTCTCAGGTGGTCTGCTGGGCATGCTTCTAATGAAGCTTGAAATTAATATGGCTCTGTTGATTCTTCTGGAGTCTTAGTAACACTGTCCCATGCATGTTAATTAAGGGCCCAGTTCATTTCTGGTAACATGTCTTCTTGTAATTTTTTTCAGGAGAAAAATTATTAGCAGTGTAGTTATTTTAGCATTGTCTCCAGTTTGTAAATTTTTAGTGAACATTAGTGTGTGTGTACGTGGGTGCACGTGCATGTGTGTGTGTGTGCGTGCATGTGCGTGTGTGCATTTGTGTGTGTGTATATGTATAGGTGTGTGCATGTGAGTGTGCATGTGTGTGTGTGTGTGTGTGCATGTGTGCACATGTGCTTGTGTGTGTGTATGTGTGTGTGTGTGTATGTGTGTGTATGTGTGTGCATATGTGGGGGTGTGTGTGCCATGATGCACACATGGAGGTCAGATGATGACCTGGGGTGTTAGTCTTTGCCTTCCACCTTGCTTGAGACAGGGTTTCTTGTTCTCTGCTGAAAGGCTGTATGTCAGGCTAGCTGTCCTGTGAGCTCCCAGGGATTGTCCTGTCCTGCCTAAAGGGCACTGGGGTTTTGGATGCATGTGTTATGGCATCTCACGTTTCCATGGGTCTTGGGGATCCAAACTCAGGTCACCAGGCTTTTGGGGCAAGTGCTTGACCCATTGAGCCATCTCCCCAGCCCTCACTCTTTTTCTCTCAAGAGTAAAGAAGAGCAGTGTTTCTGTGTGTTTATAATATGCCGTGCAACAGTTAGTCATTTTCATATAAATGATCTTGCTTGCTTTCTGTGATAACAGTGTAAGGACAAGCAATTTTCATTTTTTACAAACAGTAGGAGGTTTCCTAAAAATAAACTTCCTTTTAGTGTTTTCTGAGATGTTAAGAAGAAAGAACAAACTGTTGTGGAGGACTAAATTCATGTCAATTTGTATAATGCAGGTAATTGTATCTCTGTTATGCCATTTGATCCCTTTAATCTGACCAGGTAAGCAATCCAGGTCATAATGGCTTCAGTTATGAAACAGGGAAAGCGAAGTACAAACGAGGCGGCGTCCCACCCAGAGTTCCTAGCTACAGGTGATAGGGAGCAACTGTGGCTAGCGTACGACGAGGTGATAGCTTACTGTCAGGATAACGAGTACGTGGGCACCCACCGAGTCTCACAAAATAGAGGGTTCTTCAAAACACCCCAGGGCTCGGTTCTCACGTTAGAAAATGACCGTCATGTTAACGTGCCAGGATGTCACAGCTAAAAGTGTATCGCATGTTCAGCTCTTCCTTACAGTTAAGACTTTGACTCCTAAACTCAGTGGTTTGAGAACCACTGGGAGAACTCCACGGTTCTCTCAAAATGGAGAACCACGTACCTTTCTCTCTTGAAGAGGACCCCAAATGTTAAGGTACCCATAATTGAGTGTCTATAAATAATGACAATTTGTGAAAATAGCTTTACACTTTATGGTGACTTCAAGGACATAAAAGCCTCCTTGGCATGCCCCTCTGGGGACTTGTGCTGTGCTGGGCAAGATGGCACCTGGTCTAGCCTAAGCTACTCGGGTAGTGGCAGCAGGCCATGAGTGGCTGCCATGTTTTGGCACAATACTGGAGAGGAAAGGAAACAAAGAGATGCAGTCAAGATGCACAGCAGATAACGTCAAGCCTCTGCCCTGTGCTTAGGAGACACCAAGGGAAACTTGAGTGGCAGCCCAGGATAAGCAGGTTTATACCGGAAGTTGTTCTTTATGAAAAAATTTTCTACAATGGTTCACTCGTGAAACCACAAAATCTTTCCCATTAGTAACAGCCTTCATCATATAAATTTACTGCTCTAATTTCAAATATCAAATACTGAGCTGCTAATCATTATTAGCTAGTTTCTAAATAATAGCAACAAATATTTACTGACAAGGGTTTAAGATAGGAGAAGTACGTAATTTCTTAGTCTAGTCTAAATACAATGAAATAAGAAACTCTCTAAGCCCATGTGATTCCCACAATACGCCTTTTTTTTTTTTTGTAATTTTTGAGATGTGGTTTCCTACAGCTCAGGTTGGTCTTGAACTTACTATGTAGCTGAGGACGACCTTGGACTTCTGATCTTCCTGCTTTCACCTCCCACATGCTTGGATGCTGGGAATGTACCACTGTGAAACTTGGCTCTACTTTGATCATGTTCCTGATAAATTCTATTTCTTTGCTTCCCTCTCCAGTTTGCCATATGGCATAAAATAAAATTGAAGGTGGGCCTGATGGTTTACCAAATGACGTTTAACATGGAATGCAACCTAAAGTTTTCCCTGTAGCTAAACATGCTACAAGGCAATACATGCAACACTACTACTCTTTAAAAAATTATGTCTTTTGTTTTTGAGATTAATATAATTATATCATCCCTCTTTCCCTTTCCTCCCTCGAAACCCTCCAAAGTGTCACTAATTATTGCTCTCTTTCAAATTCATGGCCTCTTTTTTCATTAGTTGTTGTCACACACACACACACACACACACACACACACACACACACATACACACACACATACACACACATACACACACATACACACACACATACATACACACACATACACACACACACACACACACACACACACACACACACACACCCCTAAATATATAAATACAACCTGCTCAGTTAGTACAATGTTACTTGTATATGCTTTCAGGGCTGACCACTTGGCATTGAATAACTAATTGGTGTGCTTTTCCCTGGGGAAGACTTCATTTCATTAAGCTTCTGATTTTTCTAGAAGACACGGTTTCACTGCAAACTCCCTGATCCTCTGACTCTTATACTCTTTATACCCCTATTCCACAACAATCCCTGAGTGGGTGCTGTGTTGTAGATGCATCTGTTGGGACTGGACTCCACAACTCTGCATTCTGGTTGGTTGTGGTTTTCTGTAATGGTCTCTGTCTGTTGCAAAGAGAAGTCTCCTTGAAGAGGGATGAGGACTACACTTACCTGAGGGTATCAGGACAATTATTTAGAATGTAGTTAGGGATTATTCTGGTTTAAGAAAGTGGTAGTTGAAGGTTCTCCTCCAAGATCCATGGCTTCACCAGCCCCAGGCAGTTGGCTGTGTTTATGGTACCAGACATGATACCCTCTGTTGAGCAGGTCTTAAGTCCAATTAGAATGCTGCTGGTTACCACTGAGGCATGCGTGCCACCACTGCACCCTTTGGGTTATCATGTCACGCTGGTTGTTGTGGTCTGTAGCATCAAATCTGAGCAGGATGGTTGATTGCTTACTACCTTTGGAAACTTGCGTGATGTCCTCTAGTACTATGAAATCTACTCCTCAGGGAGGAGACCTGCAGGACATTTCCAGTTCAGAGGCCTCTGGGCCCTGTGTCTGAAGTACAGGGTGTTTTCAGCAATAGGAACTTACCTCCCACTCCTACTGGTCTACGAAAGGCAATGGCAATAGTCCATTTGTTTTGGGAGTCTCTTGGGCGATCCTGACCAACAGTTCCAAAGAGGGCTTCTCACGCCTGGTGTTGGGGCTTTTGTTAGGCAGTCTCTGACTCTCAGGGGGAGCATTGTCAGCCCAGATGGGAACGTGTCATTTAGACTTTATATGTATATTTATGCACTGACTTACAAAACACTCCCACAGTTAATACTCCTCATTCAACTACAGCCTCAACTGTAAAATGGGATGGTAGCATAGAGAGCTACAGATTGGGGCTGTAAAAATTTCCAGTAAACTTCTGATTAGTTTTCTATATGAATATTTTAAGTGTGTAAAATGATCATGTGATTTGATTTCAGCATTGCACCGTGTATCTGCTTATAGTATATAGCTCGTTTGTCCTGGAATAGTGCTTTTGGCTTCCGTGGTTCTATGAAAGAATTCTGCTTCTGAGCAACACTGGCATCGGTCTACTTAATGGAAGAATTGTAAAGTGCCTGCTCCAAGGGAGGACACCCTTGGGTGGAGGAGGAGTGGGCCGTGTGATTTATGCACATGCTTCTGCCGGTGATATAAATGTCCTCCTTTTTAATTTTTTTTGATGGAAGCTCGCCCTGAGCAAAATTTGTTTCATATGACATTACATACTGTACTCAGGTTGGCAGCCATAATCTTGTCAGAGGAGGTCATCACATGACTGGAGCAGTGAAAAAATGAATGGAGGTTTAAACTTTTATGAAAAAGCACTTATATTGTGGAATAAGACTTTTTAATGGAGTGTAGGCATTAAACAGACCTTGTATGAGGCTCTGAAATTAATGGGTCACTGTATAGCTTTCTAGTTTTCATAGCTTGATAAGATTAATGCTTGCTTATATAGCAAATTCAATGGCTCATTTAATTTCATATGAATGTTTAAAGTCAAATTGCTTTTGGATTAAGTCTAAACTCATTATTCATTTTAATGTCTGAAGGAACTTTCATTTTTCTTTCATTTTATTTAATCAAGTGCATCGTCATTAAGTAAAGGCTAAGGACCCAGATAGCTAAAATAACGTGAAAAGGAAATTTATTAATTTACAATGAAAAGAGACTTATTTGTTATAAAATTTATTTAATCCTTTACGATGCTTATGTATGGTGTTATTTGAGAAGAGAGAGACAATTATAGACTTTTGGTCACACTTTCAAATACCATATTGAGAAGCTTTCCGTTCGGTTACCCGATATTTAAAGCTCAGTCTTTGAGCAAAGACTACTGGTGAGACTTATTTACGCAGGTTTCATTCACTGTTTTAAGTCTGCAAACACTTTAGCCATTCCACCAAGCACTATGGAGGACTCACCACTCACCATTGAAAAACATGACAGTCCCATCCCGAAAGGGTCAGGGAGTCTCACGATGAATGAGGGAGCTTGCATTGATCTCCGAGATCACTTTCGAAGTCTAGTTTCTACATCATCCTTCTAGTTTCTACATCATCCTTTGGCTTATGATCCGAAAAGGGAAAATTGTATTTGAATCTTTAAATTTATAATATAGGTCATAGTGATATATTCATTGTAACTACCAAGCACTAATCTGAGCACGCTTTTGATAGGTAAAAAACACGTCGCCTTCTATCCTGTCTTTTCACGTTGCACAGGAAGCCACCATTACCTCCTGTTTGGATAGCAGTAGTGGTAAGCGTTTATTGAACATAGCTATGTTTTCAGACATGGCCAAGTGCTGTGAAGACAAGGATGAGCTGTGCTATCTTGATCGTTGCTTTGATCAAGATTTTCTTGGTTGTTATATTGTCTATAATGGTGCTTGAGATGTAGCAGGCGATCAATCATTATTCGTCAAGTGAGTTGATGACATAATGAATTGAAGAGTAAGGACTGACTCAATGAATGCTCTGACTCCAGTTACTCATGAATTGCTAACGGTAGTAGGTATTTTACTCTCATCTATGGATGATTAGACAAATTAGAAAGGTTAGATGATTTTCTCAATAAACTAGAAAAGGTTGAGTTTTCTACAAACCTACAAAAATGCTTGGAACAAGCAGTATTTCAGATTTCGTTTCTTTCCTATAGTTTGGAACATACATATACACATAATGAAATGTTTTGGGGATTGGAACCAAGCCTAAGCAGAATTCGTTGATTTCATGTGTACCTTGTGTTAAGCAGCTTTCTACCATTGTCACAAAATACTCAAATAATCGACTTTTACTGAGAAAACGTTTACATTGAGCCGTGGTTTTAGAGGTTGCAGTCCATGCTCACTTGGCCCGTTGTTTCTGTGAAGTATTACATGGCGACTGGAGCATGTTGAGGAGGTCAGGGAGCAAACAGAGAACGAGTTTGGGGTCTTGCAATTCCTTAAAGACTTCTCACCAAGCCTCATCTTTGAAAGGTTCTACCATCTCCCAATAGGGACAAACCTTTAACTCTTGGGCCTCCGAAGGATGTTCAAGTCCACACTGTAGTGTACTAATCCATTGCGATTACAGTGATTACAGTATTTGAAATCACTTTTGTGCATGAAATAAAGTTTTACAGTATGAGATTTTCTCTTTTGGCCTCATGTCAGCCCTCAGAAAGTTTTGGATTTTGTAGCATTTTGTAGTTTGGATTTTCAAGTGATGGACACGATATGATTTCAGTCCGTGCAGGCAACACAGTACGGCTGAGTTCTGGACTCGGTCACTGTCTGGTTTTTCTACATTGACACAATTAGAGATGATAATTTTAATATCACAGCGGTCCTCTACTGTATACTTCACCCAGGATTCTTCCTAAGATCACTAGTATTTCTATCCAACCTGTATTAGTTACCTTGCTTTTGCAATAACACACCTTGTAGAAACAGTTTCAGTAAGGTGGGATGCTTTTGGCTCAGTTTGAGGGTTTTGTGGTAGAGGAACCATGGGGACAGGGTGTGAGGCAGCTGCCCACACTCCCGAGTGTGTGCGGGGGATGAGTGTCCATGCTCAGCTTCTCTTCTTCATTATATTCAGCCTAGAGAACGATGCCACCCAGTAGGTCTTCCATCTCAGTTAGCTCAGTCCAGAACTCCCTCACAGACATGCCCAGTTTCCTAGGTGATTCTAGATCCTGTCACGTTGACAGTGTTAATCATCCTACTACCCCAGCCCAGTTAAACCAGAATTACCATAAGATCTGACCTGGGCTTATGCACTAAGAAAATTCTCTATGATTCTGGCATTAGCTAGGGTTTGAGTTCACAGTGACTACATCATGGTGGAAAAAAAGACAATGCCATTTGCAAATCCTCTAGCTTTAAAACACTACTGTTTGAGGAGTCAAATTTATGTCTCTCTAGAATGCACTTGAGTGGGAAGCCAGAGTCACTGAAGGCCCTCTGGCCCTCTGGCCCCATGACCCCTGTCTTGTGGAAAATGGGTTATTGGGAGCAAATCTGAACAAAAACAACAATTTATAAACGTGAAAATTCCATAATGAAACCCATTATTTTATACACTGACGAAATACAAGAACGAAATTGTAGCATAGACCCTTGGATTTGGTTCCTTCCTAGAGATCACATCGGCCTTTCAATGTGATCCTTTCCTAGATCGGCTGTGTTGCTGGATCAAATGATTAAATATTCCTCTACACAAAATAAAGATGATTTAATGGAAATGTCCACAAAACACTGTGTAATATTTTCTGTCTCTCTCTCCCTCCATCCCCCTCTCCTCTTTCTTCCTTCTGTCTTTCCCTCTGTTAAAGAAAAACCATTCTGCCTTTCTGACACTAACTAGAAAGGAAGGACTTTACTCAAGACTCTTGCGTTAGGGAAGAGAAAGTAAGCTTAACTTTAAACACAAGGACGAGAGGGCCTTGCTAGCTGTTGAGTACAGCAATGGAGTAGATTTTTGGAAAATTAATGGGACAAAACTTCAGGGAGGAACAAATTCTTGCCAGACAGGCCTGGCGTTGTTCTTGTGAAAGAGGCTAAGGACTTAGACGTCAAGGGTAGAGGACGGGGACCTTCATCAAATGTCAAGGGTGGGAAACTCTCTCTAAATTGACTTAGTGGGATTCTCACTGAAGGCGTGATGAGGTCAAGACTAGTTAAGAAGGGGCTCAAAGGAGCGTAGATAAAATTCGGTTAGGAAGAGTGAAGGCTTCAATGTAAAATGTCCCCGCGGGCTCACGTGTTCTAATACTGGCTTCAGCTAGTGGCACTGTTTTGAGAGGTTGTGGGACCTTTGGGATGTAAGGCTAGTCATTCTAGCCTAATCAATTCGTCCTGGGTCCCGATTTGAGACCCTGTCTCAAAAATCAAAGTGGCTAGGTCTTGAGTAATAGCACCCAGAGCTGATCTCTGATATCTACACACACACACACACACACACACACACATACACACTCGCACAGTTTTGTCCAATTCCTTCTGAATGGTCAAATCCATAAATAACAATTCCGAGAATTCCAGTATCTACTGTAGTGGATATTCTTAACCTGCATTAAACCACCTTCCTCTAGCTCCTAACTACACGAAAGCCATTGATGCATGTGCTTAGATTTGAAGACCTCCAAATTTCAACATGCCTTCTTATGATAAACACACCAAGGAAGCTTGTGAACACAAAGATTCACTGATTGTAATCCACGGGGAAGGGAATCTCCAGCTTCCCTTGTCCTTAGGCATTTTCAGGTAGGTAACAACAACAGGACGTTGGATTTCTTACAAGCATAATCCCGGACCGTGGGCTTCAGTATCACTTTGACACTTGCTACAAACACATATGTTCTGACCTCCTCCAGGGATGCTAAATCAGAAAGTCTAGGGCTGAGTCCAGCATCTGTATTTTAGCAAGTGCTTTGGGCACGCACTAAGAGAACTTGCAGGCCACAGATAAAAGGGAACCGCCCTTGGGTGTGGGTCCTAGAAAGACAATGGCGTATCCCATGCCCATGCTTTTCTGAGATCCAGATGGGGAAGCAAACCACCATCTCAGCTGTCATGGTGGGATGTGGAAGTGTGGATAGAAACAGAGAAGGTGAACTGGAAGGAGACCTCGGGAGCTTGCGCGTCCTCTCTTGTCCAGGATCCGAGAGTTATTCGTCTACAGGAGCTGTGGAGCGAGGGAGTTCGTGCCTGTGGCTAGGCTGGGTTCAGTAGAAGCTGCTGACTTAGAAATGGGATGAAATTTAGAGGGAGGATTATTCTTAGGTGTAGGAAAGATCAAGAGGATGATGTAAAAATCAGCAATGAAGCTGGTTATAGACTGGCAAAACCCATATGCTCCTAATATAAATTTTTAATAGCAAAAAAGTGAAAGGAATTATGCGCCGTTTCTAACGAGAGTTCCAAAGCTGCTCCTCGTTTTCCACACGAGAAGTGCCACAACGTGATTTTATTTCTTAAACTGCAGGTAGATTGGCTTAGAGAAACATATTAGATAATGAATTATTCAGGGTGATTTCCGAGGCCGGGGGAGACGCACACCTGTCTGAGATGCTTACGGACTTGATTAGGTAACATTTGTCAGCTGCATCAGCCGCAGGTAACTCCTGACGAGAACTGTATTTCCCTGTAGGTAGTGGAACCAAGCGATGTTCCGAATTTCATGGGGCTGTTGAAGAGGTTTGCAGGAGCGTCACACTTAAGGGGCTGCACGGCGGTTGTCAGGATAATCAGACTATTTGCAATCACCAGTTTCTGCTCTCTGACCCCTCCCATTCCTAAATGGCAATGTAAAATAGTTAAGAAATGACACATTTGCATGCTATAAATAGATAGCTTGCAGTCAACGTGTAATAGATGTGTTGTTTCCTTGATAAATTCCTGTGAATTCTTTCCCTGACTCCACTCTGTCTGCCTCTGTGGATAACTCTTGAGTTGTGGATACAGCATAAGCCAGATTTTCCCCTGCCAAAATCTTGGTACCCTGTGCCAAACTGCTCACACACAGGTGACTTTCCATTTCTGCCTAAGATGCTTTTTGTTTTAGAAAACTTTGCTTTTTCTGTAATGCATCTTTGGGATGGATGTCCCACACACGTACAACGCTGTTTGTCACACTGAGGCAGGAATGTTTGCGATTTTGCTCTTAGTGTATTCCGTGAGAAGGCAGGGCTCAAGTCAGAGCTTATGGTACAGTGCTTAAAAGGTAGCGCATGGGTTCACACCCATTTCTGGGGGGCCTTGGCCACACACCTGGCTGTCTTCCGGTGGAACCAGTGCTCCCTTCCGAAATATTGTGGCATTAAATAGATGATGTGCAGAGTGTTTCTGCTCAGTGTTAAGAAGTTCCTTATAAAAGTAAACTTAAATTAAAAACATTTTAGCTATACTTTGTGTGTGTGTGTGTGTGTAAGTGTGTCCAAGCACAGGTGCCTGGGTGACGCTGTGTGCATGTGGCAATCAGATGATCTCTCTCCTTCCACTGTGGTGCTTTTGTCTGCTGAGATGATGATGATGATGATGATGATTGATGGAATTTAGGAAAGTAGGCTTCAAAATCCATGTCATTTCCCTTTAGTGCAGTTCTGTCATCCATACTGGGAGGTTTTTTTTTTTTTTTTTTTTAAGGACTTTTTTAAGAGACTTTGAGAAGAGAGAAAGAAAGAGAGCAAAGAACTAGTTTCCCGAAGACCTCTCATTTTCGTTCCCTTCCCTCCATTTTCTCCCATCTCTTTACCTTCATACTCTTATTTCTGTGTGGCACCTGTCTCTTTGCGAGGCCAGGTGATGAGGAGTTAGTCGGGGCCATCTCTAAATGCTGAAGGCTTAGAAAACATTGTTTGCTGCATTTTCACTGAGAAAACTCAGCGTTGAAAAAAAGAGGGGAAGAAATGTTTGCATTTATGACAAAGACAAAAGAGACGCCGAATCAGAGGCGCTGACCTCACATTAGCCAGGGAGGGAATTCTGCAGACAAATCTGAATAAAGAGAGAGAAAGCAGATCCGATCTTTAGCTGGAAGTTGCCCTGTGGTGGAGCCGGCTCCCTCTCCCAGTTAGTCCCTTTGCCGAGATCCTTGCTCAGCCTCTTGAGTGGCCCATCTTCCTAGTGTGACCCCAGCTACAGAGTGGCCAACTTCGCCTTCAGCTTCGAAAGTGAGTGAAGAGGAGAATTAAGTAGCAATTCCAAGACGTAATAGCATTAAGAAATATTGCCTCAGACTAAAAGATTGCCCCCAGATTTTTTCTCAAGTGCCGAGGAAATGAAAGTAGAAAATTGTTCTGTGCCATTTCTGGAGCTCACTGCTATTAGAGACAGATGATAAACCTCACCAAATTGGCACTCCATGCAACCGGCCGGAGCGGATAGACATCACTTGCCCTTTTTAAAGCAGAGTTAACATGGCAACAAGCTGATTGCAGCTAAATCATACCCTCCCGCTGAGCTCCCTTCGGGAGACTGCTGGCCGAAGAGAAGTATAAATATAAATGTGCATGTAAACACTGTCTTGCGTTTCCCTACTTAGAACCCTCCGAAAAGGGGCATGAAAGACATAAGCAGCTTAGTTTCCTTCTTCCAGCTTCACTGAGATGTGAACTCAGATCGCCCTGATACTTAGGGCATATTCTGGTTTTAGCCTCTCAGTGTATTCTTGAAATTCAACCTAAGTTTAAATCCGAATGCCACCTTTTATGTATTAGCAAAATAATTTAAGCAGGTGCCTCCTTTCTCCCGCCTTTGAGGAATCGGAGTTCATTACTTTTCCAGCGATACTCTCCTTCCATTTTTTGCAAACTACACTTTTTTCTTTGCTGGTTTTATTTTGCTTTTGATAGCTGGGATGCTTTAGTAAATGTGGAGGCTGGAGAGAGGGCAAGAAGGGAAAGCCCTGAGGAGGAAGACAGAGAGTGTGAGTCACAGTTAGGGTTTTGATGGCATGACCAAAAGCAACTTTAAGGAAAGGGTTCATTTCATCTTATCTTCCAGGTAACATTCTTATGCTGTGAGAAATAAAGACAGGGACACAAGCAAGGCAAGAACTGAAGTAAAGGCCATGGGAAAATGCTGTTTATAGGCCTGTTCTCCCTGGTAGCACCACCTTCCTGGGGCTAGGTCCTCCCACATCAACCGTTAATCAAGAAATGCCCCAAAGACTCACCTGTGTGCAATCTGGATAGAGGTAATTTCTCAACTGAGAGGTCCTTCTTACCAGATAACTCTAGCTTGAGTCAAGTCAACAAAAAATAGCTTTCACAGCACAAATACAGTGGGGTGATAAAGAGATGAGAGAGAGAGAGAGACAGAGAGACAGAGAGAGAGAGAGGAAGAAGAAAAAGAAGAGGAAGAGGAGGAGGAGGAAGAGAAGGAAGGTGAGAGAGAGAGAGAGAGAGAGAGAGAGAGAGAGAGAGAGAGAGAGAGAGCTCAGGCACTTGGGAAGTTGAGAAAGCCCCATGAGGGCATCAGGAGTGGCTTCAAGATTCCCAAGAACAGGAAGTAATGGTGGAAATTTGAGAGGCATTTGTGAATTATGAGCTTGATCACTCTGTATTTTTCTTGTAAAAGAGAAAGGCATACAGAGAACAGGTTACTTTATCATTCCCAAGTTTAATTTGATATCTGGTCCACACAGAGAGTGGACTACAAGAGCCATAGGTTGTGTTCAGATTATACATACAGGCACTTCTTTTAGCTACTTGGCTTTAGGACAAGGCTTTGCTATTTCTATTTTATATATGGTAGTTTCGAGAGTTACATATAAATTATTGGATGAAGGTATCAGGTCTTTCATCCAGATTTATCTAAATGCCAATCTTTTTCTGTCCAGCTGGATTTACAAAAATATACGGGTTGAGAAGCAATTGGCTGTGTTAAGTAGCAGGATCTGCTTTGAGAGATGGCTTTTGTCAAGTTGCGGAAGGAGGAGGTTTTGGTGTTGACCATGAACTCGTCATTGCCATGTGCTCATTTGCCAGTGTGCAATTTTTAATATATACATTAAGGATTTGGGGAGACAAATATTAATAAAAGAGAGATGTGTCTAAAGAAAGGGTTGATCTCTGGCCTCATGGTTCTTACAGCTGTGATGGAAAGACAGGTGTTTATCATCCATCCATGATAAAAAGCCATAATGTTTATCATCTGTGGACAAATCATAAGGCGACAGAAATTGAAGTATGTGACAAGAAGGAATATGGTTTTCTGAGAGCCTATACTGAGGGACAGAAAGGAAAATGGAATAATTTAGGGTATTGTCTTTTTCATAGGACCTTGGTGAAGTTATCTGAGACCAAGATACTGAAAGGGATATGTAATGGAAGCCAGGACTTTACGAGGCAGTCTGGGGGAGGGCCAAGGGAGAACACATCATGTCACACCAATAGCAATCCCTTCCTGTAGGTATATTTCTAGGATGTTCAAAGAACGTAGAAAGTAAGTATGTAAGCCGTGCAAGTCAGGAGGAGAGATAGGAGATGTAGTTAGGGAGATGGGTCAGGCCGGCAGTGTAAACCTGAGTAAAGACTGTGTGTGTTGTTCTTAATGTGATGGGTATTTTTGAGCAAAGGAGTTACCTGATCCAGCACACATAGCAAAATATATATGTATGAGTATTTCTACACACACACACACACACACACACACACACACGGTTATCATTTGAAGAATAGATTGAAGGAAACTCAAGAAGTTTAGACAAGGTAACATCTAGGAAGTGCTGTAGGTCAGATGAAAGAAGCAGGTGGCTTTGACCAGTGTGGTTTTGAGGCAGGATAGAAAGGCTGGGAAAATTTGGGGGACATTAGAAGAGGAATAGAGAAGCCTCACACCCAGGAATCCAGTTGTAGGTGTTGGTAGCAGTAGGCGAAAATCCCAACCTAATTAATCATGGCTTGGGGTTTTTCTCCCTTCACAGCCATGAACCTGAAGTTTTCTAGGAAATCTCACCAGAAACCTTAGAGGCAGCTGGTTTTCCCTTGTTTGATTATGATCTCATCTAAGGCACCCAAGGGGCTACCCCATGAATCTCTTTCCTAAGAAACTTTTAAGATGCAATTTGAGAGTCACCAAAACGGTGTCAATGGCTAGTGCTTACTCTCCCTTGAGGAGCCCGTACCACACTTGGGTACATCTTACTCCCGTCTACTCTCCATTGGGAAGAGTATTGTCCTACTTAGGTCTCACTGAGTATGTCTCTTTCTCTTAATTCTTGTGCTAAGCCTATATTAAAACATATTTTATTTGTTTTTTATGTTATTGTAAAAACAAGAAATTAAAAACCACCATACACTGAAACTAGCCCGACCATAAGTCTATACATCCCAATGAACTTCTTATAGTTAGAACAGCCATTCTGAAGCTGAGGGGCTTCACAATGAATTTTACACTTTCACTGTGGAACATATTTGTCTGCACTTATCCACCAAAACAAAACAAACAAAACCAATCCATTACGGAGTTAGAACCAGCAGAACAATTGGCTTTTGTTATGTCTCTCTTTCTCTTAACTCTTGCGCTAATGCTACATTGAAATATCTTTTATAAAATTACCAACTGCTTTATTATACTGGCTAGTCTTGGAATTCTTTTCACTGTCAAGAATCACAAATCTCAGTGTGTCCTGGGTTGATGTCCCTAAAGGTTTCAAAAAGGGGAACTCAGACTGCCGAAGGCAATAATGAAATTGCTCTCTGTCCCCCCGTTGCTGACAGTTTAAAGAATTCTGAAGTATAGTGTATAAAGTTATACCTATACATACAACCCTTAATTCTAACACAGTTAGCAGACCCACGAGGGAAGTGTGTGTGTGTGTGTGTGTGTGTGTGTGTGTGCATAACTGGGCTTTCCCAGGAATAAAGGGGACTCTTCCCACCATGGGCATACTCCCCCAGTTGGTATAAATCAAAATGTCTTGGATCCAATTTGCACTCCAATGGCACAATGTGAGCGACAGCTCACTTTGTCATTTTCCTTTCAAATATCAAGTTGTATTAAATAAAACATTCTTCTCAGTCACAGGCACAGGTGGGGGGAATGAGCGACACCTCAATGTCCTTTCTTTGATAAGTCTTCTCCCTCGGCAGCTTCCAGTGTACCTTGAGGAAGAGGCTTCAATTTATCTTTCACAGAGCAGATCTGTGTCTCAGAGCCAGCAGAGATACATTTAAAAGTGTGTGTCTAAGCTTGAGATTCTCAGAGGAAAGGAAAGCAAAGGACAGAACAATGTCCTGAATGTTTGGAGAGTTCAGATGGGGACTGAGTCACAGAATGTAACTGTTATCATCATGATGACAAAACCTTGTGTTTGCGTTTCCAAAATATTTCTTTTATCTATGTACTTGTGTACAATCTTTCCACCGAGTAGAGGCTTAAAGAGGTGAGATCAAATGAAGACATATATACAAGTTAGTTTACTTAAAATTACCAATGTGATGTCCTCAAGAATAGGCTCATAGAAGGGTCCCGATTTCCAGTCATTTCCCTGTTGGCTATTGCACATGCCTTTACATGAATTGTTGAGCTACTCTATCCTATATTTTGAAGTCTTATTTTTCTCTTTGGTTTCTAGGATAATTTAAGCATTCCCACCGGTAGAGAGTTAGTGGAGCTGCCTCCCTAAGATGTCAATGTTTCCTCATTCTCCTGTGGATATATTCAATGGAGGCAGTTCTTGAAGGAAGGGAGTCCTTGGAAAAGACAAGCATGCTATCAAGGAGAATGCAGGTGGGATTCCTGGCACTTCCCCAGCACCCAAATCTTGGGGAATTCTGATGCTGGCTGGATACCCTTATGGAATCTATACCGAATACATCTGATACTAAGATATAGCAAGATAACTTTAACTCTGTACATAGCCCTAAAAAGGCATTAACTAAGCATAAGACCCATAATTTCTTACCAAACAATAGGATGAATACTTGTTGAAGTCCTGAGGCGTTTGGTTTAATGGGTTGAGGGACCAAGACATCATGTACGCAGTCTCTTAGTGAGGGAATGGAGATCCAGGATGTGTTGTAGTCATCTTCCCTTTCTTCTCCCCCCATCCCTTTCCTCCTCTTTCTCTCTGTCCTCCCCTTTCTCCTTTTCCTTTTCTTTCTCTTTATTTTTATTTTCTCATTTTCTCCTTCTATTTATCCTTATATTTTTTAAGTCCACAAAATGATATATCTCTTGGTCATCCTTCTGGCAACCTGAAACTTTGTTTCCTTCGACTGACATCTCCGTACACTCGATTCCTCTCCCGACACCATTCTCTTCTTCTGTGAATTGCTTCAAGTTGTCAAGATGCTATACACGCCTAAGTGAGAGCATGTGGGAATTTGTCTTCCTATGCCTGGCTTGTCTAACTTAATGCAGTGTTCCCCGGGTTCATCCGTATCGGAATGGCAGGATCTCTCTTTTTTAAGAAATATCTCAGTAACATATCATCATATGTATCTATCACCCTTTCACAATCTTTGGTTGATACCATGTCTTGCTATTGTGAATGTGACCAATGCTGTAATGAACTGGGAAGTGGAGCCTGGTCTTAATTTCTGTCCATTTCATAGGCATATACTTAGTGGGGAGTGCTGGAACATGAACATGATTTGGGGGAACCTCGGTACTGTCTTCTCTTATTTCCACCAGTGGTAGTAAACATCTCCTTTCTCTCCATTCCCCCTGCACGTGCTATCTTTTGTCTTTTTGAGAATAGCCTCTTACTGGCCCGAGGCAATATATCCTTGTCAGTTTGATTTTTATTTATTTAATGATTAGTATGTTGAACATTTCTTCATGAATCTATCGGCTATTTGTGTGTATTCTTCTAAGAAATGCCTATTCATGTATTTTTTTTTCCCACTTAGAAAGTCAGGTGTTTTCATGCTACTGAGTTGTTTGAGTTTTTGATTTTAATGTATTTTGTATATTAAGCCTTTATCCGATGTGACCCGTTTTCTCCTGTTCTGTAGCTTGTCTGTCTGATTGTTCCCTTGGCTGTATGGAAGATTTAAAACTTAACATAATCTCATATATCTGTTTTTGTTTTTGTTGCTTATGCCCATAGGCACACATCCAAAGACCATTCCCACAAACAAACAAACAAATAAACAAATAAACATCCCCAAAAAACCATTGCTCGACCTGGAGGCAGTGAACATGTTCGTTTTTATTTTACTACAGTAGGTTTGCCTTTTCAGGTCTGACATTTTAATCTTTAACCTATTTGAGTTAGTTGTGGTCGATCTTGAGAAACAGTGGTCTGGTTTCCTTCCTCTGCGTGTAGACAGGCAGTTGCCTTGTATCTTATAATTATACCGAGGAAGCTTTTCTAACAGAGGTAACTAGGGGTTAACTGCTGAGTACTGGTATTGAGTCATTTGTGGTGTCTCAGCTGCCTGGTGACTATTCTGGTTGTAGATCGGTGGTGGAGACTTCACTAGGTCATTTATTGGATCCCTTCATAGATGGTTGTAAGTCACCATGTGGTATTCGGGAATTGAACCTCTTCTAGAGGAGGACCTCTAGAAGAGCAGAACAGCCAGTGCTGTTACCCCCTGAGCCATCTCTCCAGCCCCAGATCATCTTTATCATGCGACCTTGGCTGTATCTTCCTGATAACGGGGCTTCTGCTAGGCCCTGTCCATTTTCTCAGCATTGTTCTTAACTCCCTGTTGATTCTGTGAGGTGCAGTCTATCCTTCCAAGCTCTTCTCCAAGTGTAATTTAGAATTGACTCCTGCTGCATGCAATCAGCAGAACTAACTGGACTGAATAACAACAGGTTCTACACATTACCATCTGCCTATCCTTATTTGACTTACTCTATAAGGACTGATCTCCATTCCAGTGCTTTAAAGGAACCCTCCCAGGCTAATTATTTTCTGCAATGGTTTTTGTGCCCTCTGAGGGTGTGTGGCCTTACACTTTACATTTTGTCATGTGACAACTGGTAATTTAAAAAAATACAGAATTAAGTTGTTTTAATTCCCAATTTCATCAAAAGTTCCTCAAGAAAAGGTTCTTTATCTTTCCCCTTTTCTTCTCTCTGGGATAACTTTGAATGAAACTGAATACAGCAAAAACCAGAAGGTCAGAAAATATCTGTTTAAAAACATTGCTTTGGGCCCTGGGAGGCCTGTTCTTTTCTGGGGAGAAGGGGGTTTGGTTGGTTGGTGGGTGGGGACAGGGGGTAGATCTGAGGGAGAGGGGAGCTGTGGAAGCTGGGAGGAGTGGAGAGAGGAGAGGAGGGGGGTTGGGATGTATTGTCTGAGAAGAAAAAAAATCACTCCGTCTTAGTGTTTTATGTGTTAACAAACCATTGTACTAAGCTGATTGTGTTGGAGTTGTCTATTTTTGGGTTTATAGTTGAACAAAAATACTAAAATAAACAGACAGGATTGGATATGAGCTTCGTTCAGAGCTCACAGACTTGGATTTGACCTTGGAAAACATCCCGTTTTAGGATCCCAGAGAAGGGTCCAGACAGAACCAGGTCATGACAGGAGAAAGAGAGAGGGAGAACGAGGAGAGGAGGCTGGGGACAAGCAGACCAAGAGAGATTCAGGAGTAGAGCCAGGCAGGAGTGAGCTAGGAGATCAAGACACTGTGTAGCCTGAATGGCTGAGTTTATATGGGAGAGAGAAGCTGGTGGAAGAGAAGCAGAAACCCAGCCCTTGGGAGGGAGAGGTTTAGGGTAGGGGGTGGGATGAGACGTTCTGGGAGGAGCCAAGGTACTGAGTGAGACTTGTTCTAGGTTGCTTTGAGATGTAACATTCTAGCCTTCTGATGATGATAAAAGGTGACATAATCTCTTCTTTAACCTCTTTCTGTTGAAATTGCCGGGGCCCAGGAAAGCTGGAATGATGGCTGAAGAACCAGGAGAGAGGTGTACAGGCTGGGGACCATCTGTTTAGATTGCTGTGCAGGGTCTGTGGGACCACCTGGGGCTAGGGGAGTGCAGGCCACTTTAGAGAAGTCTGTGTTGCAGAGGTCCAGGCTGGTCAGGAATTCTGTTAGAAGCACCTAGGGCTGACACATTTGGGTCAGTTTGTAGTCTGCAGTTGATTGGAAATCTGCTGGGACAGATATAGACTAAGGACAGAAAGTGGAGAAGGAGTTTTTAGGGAATTTTTTTTTTTTTTTTTATCTTGGGTGTACACTTGAGAAATTTCTAGGATAATGGTTCTTGTAGTTGGGGGAGGAGGGAGGGAGGGAGTCCCAGGATAGATAGAAAGAGAGAGATAGAGATATCACCCTCTGGAATAGGCAGGTGGGGAAACTTAGGCTGTTGATCGATCTGGAATCCATTTGACCTCTGACAGGTGGATCCAAATCGTGACTCCCGAAGCTTGTAAGATTTTTAAGTTTATTAAAAGAGATAGATGTTTTAGACATATTAGTATTACCACTGTTTGTAATCTGTACTGAAATCCACATTATAGAAAAAGCAGCAGACTCATGCCTTTGATTGTATATGTAAAATGACCTGAATAGGCAGCTGTAGCCTTGTGGGGAGGAGCTGGGTTGCTTGTTGCTGTTAACACAAAGTTACAGTTCAACATCAATATCAAAAATCTGAGAAGGATAAATTATAGCAGGAAGTTTAGTTCAAATAGCCTAGGTATCAATTAAAATGACAAAGACTTATTACTACCTGGGCAGTTACCCTTGGCTCCTGTGGTGGTCTTGGTGGCTTCGTTGAGGGCAGTGGTTGTAGGTCTTTGGTTATCATACAAGACAGCATTAAATCTCCAGCTGCTACACAGGACAGCATAAACCTTCGGCTGCCTGACCCAAAAGGTCTGAGAGATTTTTCTGTGGAGAAGGAACTTGGAAAAACTGCTGAGGCAAGGCAGAGCAGGGCAGTCAACCCACCAGTGTCTACAGTGTGGGCAGAGCCCTGGCAGAGAGCAAGGCCTGGGGCAGTTCAGCCCAGTGGTTAGCATTATCACAATGCAGGTGAGTCATTTTGTTTGGAGACCTTAGGGTTGCCTTTAGCAGCTGGAATTTCTGCCTGTCATGGGATGGATGTGTTTTCATTAAACATTGTAAACGCCATATTCAGTAGATCTCTGGAGAGTTTGAAGACCCATAATTTATTAAGTATATCTAATTTAAACAAACTTTTCTTTAGGCTTAACCTATAAAACACATACAGGAGGCTAAATAAAGCCTGTCACTAAATGAATACACAGCAGTTTACAAGTCAGTAGCTTTTATAAGGTTAATATTTTACAACGTTTTTCTTGTTACGTTTGAGCCTTAAAAATTTGAGTTAAAGATTTAATTAAAGATCCTTTAGCATTGAAATAAAACTTTAAACCATAAATACAGTCCATAGAGAGACTTGGAACTTTCTGGATCTTTTCATAGTGTACTATTACAGAATATCACAGTTTATCATATGACTCAGTTTATCTAAATAGCTGAAGCTAAACAAAGTTGGAAAAGACAAAGAGGCTAGACACATATCTTCAGGTCAATTATTGTTAATGTGCGTAGATCACAGGCATTTATAGATTTATTTTCTAAACTCAAAACCTTATTTACCAAACATACATTATTTTTAAACCTATGTTGTTCTTTATTTAATTTTTCTAGAGCCTGGTGTTGAGCACAGCTGGAAAAGTGATTAGACATATGTCTTGAAATCAGTTTCTGTTAACCTGAGTTTATATCTTTATAACCTTAGGAACTTATCATTATACAAAAAAAAAAAATCCATTCTAGTCCAAGATATTTTGGAGATGTGCTGTTGCTTCCTTAGTCTGAAAGGAGATACAGTGACAAACCAAGGACTCAGCGTAAAGTTTTACAGGTGCTGTCTTAGTTTATACCATGTAGCCATCTTAACTAAGATGCTGGTGGAGTCACATGGCATGCACCCTTTTTTAACCTTAGGAAAGATGGCTGCCAGCCACATGGTTGCTTCTATCCCTGATGAGGTCATCAGGCAAGATGGAGGCAAGCTGCTTGTTTGTTATTTAAAAACATATATTTTCCTAAACAAGAGTTGAATTCAAGTTATATATACTGTGTATTCTAAACTAGAGTTGTATTACATATATAGTAAGTTGTAGCACAATGAGATTACATATGTATAGGTTTTTAACTATGAGTCTTTTGTTACAAGTTTTACGATAAATTTTGTTTTAGGTTTTTTAACCCTATCCAATGAACTTAGAAATTTTGAAGTAGTTTACACTATAGTCTTAAGAGATTTTTTTGAGTGCAGAGAAATCATAGAGATAAAAGGCTTTTTAAGAGTGGAAAGTAGAGAAACCTTAGCGATAAGAGACCTTTGGAAGTACAGAACAGAGAAAGTTCATATACAAGAGATTTTAGGGTCACTTGTTTGTGCAGTGGCAGAGGCTCTTACCATATGAGAGAATTCAGAAATCAAGTGTGCCATCTTTGGTCGATGATTGAGCTGTACTGAGGCCAACCCATTTGCAGTAAGACAGGGAGGCTTTAATAAAATCTGGGTCCAGGGAGGAAAAGAGAAAGGATCACCCAGGAGGGTGTAAGGAAGAGACAGAGCAGGTGGCTGTGTTGGGGAAGCAAGGAAAGGGTCACAGAACAAGCTCAGAGAATGTAAAGAAGCTGCAGGATTTCAAAGAGGGAGCTGAGAGACAGAAGGGACAGGCTTACACAGGCCCAGAAGGGCTTCAGGTAGAGACAGAGCAGGCAGCTCCAAAGCAGAGGAGAGCTGAGAACAAAGGGAGCAGAGGAGGGTTAAGTGCTCTGGTGACAGGAATTCAATCTGGGGCATCCCCAAGCAGAAGGCAAGACTCCTCAGAGAGAATGCCCCAAATCACAGAGGAAAGGCACCCCTTTTCATGTGATGGGCGGCCCGGTAGGGCAAAAGGAGCATCCTGGCACACCGGTATGGCTTATGTAGTAATAGTAGAGAAAACAGGCCACTCTGGGGTGACGTTTATCCAGTAGAGGGGGAGAGGAGGGAGCAGCTGAAGAGGTGGGCCAGAGAGGCTTTTGGGAAAAGGGGGAAGGCAGTTTCCAGCACAGAGGTAAAGGAGTGTCTTAGAAAGTAGAGAGTTGCCCACGTGGTGAGAACTCTGGAGGGCAAAGTAGGATTCAGGAGCAAGAGAGATGGAGAGATATGCCCAGCCGGGCACTCCAAGTGGGTGTAGGCTCCAGAAACCAGAGGGATGGAGGTAAGCAGACATGCGCGATGAGTGCTCCAGACCGGAGAGCCACTTCTGGAGTAGATGAGGAGAGAGGAATGGTTGGTGCAGGTGCTGACTCTAGAATTTAGGGTCAAAATTGGTGGATGGCAGGAGGCAGCAGAAACAAATGATCCACGTGTACCGTAGGCGAGTCAAATCTCCACAATAAACCTCCTCCTCGACAGTGCCTTGGAGCAGTCATGTCTCATACAGTAGATGTTTGAAACGTTCAAACTGTTGCTTTATCGCATCCACGCCATGACCTTATGTATCTGATGTAACACTACAAAGTCAATCAAACCAGGGAGTCAAGGTAAGGCCCAATACAAACCAATAGTTAAGTTGGCAAAAACAGATGAAAATCTTTTCAGCCAGTTGAAATTGGTTTACTTATTTGCAGAGTCATTGCAGAGTTAGGACCAACAGAAAATCAAACCTGCCATGCACCTTGGCAAAAGAGTGAAGCACTCTGAGCAATCGTGTCCAAGATCAGTGACTTTCAGAACATTCTAGAGAGTGCTGACGTTCTTTTGCAAGCTGCAGGGGCTGCCACAGTGCGAAGGCGATGCAGTCGACAGTACCCCTGACTCTTGTTCCAAATGAACCTGCTGGCTCAAGTTATCGCTTGAACCCTGTCGTTCAAACCACGTATGACAACGACCGTTGGAATCACTCATCAAGGTCAATTTCTTTTCTTACTCATTTGCAGAAAGCAGGGCTCTGTTCTCTGGAGTACTCGTGTAGGTCGCATGTACCTAGAAAGGCTGTGAGGAATACAGCCTCTGATACCCCTGCTGACGAGATGCAGGCGCCTGTGGCTTCACTGATTGATGACTTCCCTCGCTCTGATAAGGACACCCTGTTCCTTTCTCCTAGTTTGGCTTTGCCGTCCTCTCTCTGCGGAACTGGGGCCTGGCACCACACCAGGGCTTATCTCAAAGAATCCGAGAGCCAAGAAAGACTAATAACTTAATCTTTGGTGAAATGTTTTTTTTTTTTTTTCCTGTATAGAGCAGTCTTTGTATTTTCTGCTTATCCCCAACTGCCAGCGTTTTAATTAAAAGTTAAGGTGAGGGGTGTTGGGGGCAGCCTGTGGGGGAGCGTGCTGCTTTTTGTTTAATCCTATTGCGCCTGACAACAGCGTGGAGCCTGGTAAGCAAGCAGAATTAGAGGGAGAAAGAGCCAGACACAAGGTAAGTTAAAAAACCGTATAATAGCTTGCATATTCTTGTGTTTTAAGAAAAGACTCAGAATTTGTGAACAAAATTGGGTCAAAAGGTGGCTCAGCGGGTAAAGTCATTTGCTGCACAAACCTGTCAACCCGAGTTTGATCCCCAGAACCCACATAGATGTGGAAGGAGAGAACAGACTCCCCTAAATTCCACTGTGACCTCCACATACACCTCCACACACACGGTGTGCCATAACACACACATCGCATCCACATGCGCGTACAACAATAAATACGATGGAATATTAAAAAAAAAAAGAAGTGAAAAAAGACTTTCATTTCTGAATCAAATATCTTTCACAATCACATTGAAATAGAGTATTTATACCTATATACACATACGTATACGTCATTACATGCAAACATACTTACGCGCATGCATGTATCCCACATGGATAGGTATAGTTTTTGAATCACAGAGTCTTCACAGTTCTTTGTCCAAGTCAGATCTGAATTCCAAATGTGAACGCGATGGAGTGGAATAAAAACATAGACAGACCCAACTAACAAAAGCTCAGTGCCACTCGCTACTCAGTTTATCTTTATCCAGAATCTACATTCTGAAAACCGTTTTCTGAGTGTCCTCACACATTGGCGTGTGTAGGACGGCAGCTGGGGGGGAGTTCTCTTTCTTCTTCTATCACGTGAGTCTCTCTGTTCAGTAGAACAGAAAAAATAGACACTTCAGGATAGCTAGAGGGACTCATCCCTGTCTCTGCCACCACAACATACCCACTTTTATCTGTCCCCTCCTGTGTCCCTAGTGTGTGTGGTCTTTTGGACACTCCCCCTAATCCTTGTTTACAAGAATAGAGAGAATCACCCCCCAGAAGCCATGTGTCTTCTTCCAGGACCATGTTTGGTAGAGTGTTGCTGTCTTTTTCTTTTTCATGTGACAGGGTCACTATAGCTTTCTTTAAATCAGAGTTTATTTTCCAAGGTTCGATCTGCTCACAAATGATCTTTGAAAATAAACAGACACAGGGTAGAAGAAATAAGAGTGCTTTTGAGGGTTTTCCCTGTTATCTGTATCTATACGATGCTGCTAAAGGCTTCCCTGGGCTTGACCGCCCCCTGGGTTGGATAGCCTATTCTTTGTAAGGACTCTTGCTTCTGGTATTTCTTCATCCTGGTTGCAGTTCAGATAGTTGATGATCTTGCTAGCCAGCAAGAGAAGTTTATTTGCTTTTCTTGTTCTGGAAAAAGTTCAGCAATAAAAAGGAAAGAAGTAAGGTTTATGGATGAGTTTTGTTTCAGGCCTTCACAAATTCTTTTTTAAAAAAAATTAAAATATTATTATTATTATTATTTTTGTGTGTGGGTATTTTGCCTGCATGTTTGTACACCATGTGTGTGCTGTGCTCCCAGAAGCCAGAAGAGGGCGTTGTATCCCCTGGGACTGGAGTTACACTGATGATGGTGTACCACCATGTGGTCCTCTCGAAGAGCAGAAAGTGGCTCTCAGCTCCTCAGGCATTGCTCCAGCCGCCTCAAAAATTTTAAATGCGTATCGATTGGCATACCTTTATAGAAGATGTTCTTGAATCTCTGCATTACTCAGGTGTGGGGCATAGAGTGGAGCTGGCCGTGTGGATTTCATTTAAAATTAACTTTTCTTTGGGAGCAGAAATCTCTAAATTGTAGGCATCAAAAAGCGCATTGAAAGAGGCAAAGATTTGTAAAAAGGACTGACTGGCAGTAGAGCCGAGTAGAGAAAACTTGCCTTGGGTTCTTAGAGCCTTATTTTCGGGTTGCAGTGTACTGGCCATTTGTCTGATTTGATGGCCAGCTCTGCCCTGCTGCGCATTCTGCTTAACTTCAGTTTTTCAGGATTCTTTTTCTTTCTGCTTCTGGACAAGATTTGCAAGTGGAGGTGTAGACACAGAGCTATAAGCCAGAAAGAAGGAGATGCCAAATAGTCCTCTTCCTTTCTCTCTGATTTGGGAATTGTCTTTGCCAACAGGTACATCAGCTTCATGGTTTAAACTTCTGTTGATTGGGATGCTCTGGTTATAGCTGACCTGAGACTTCGGCTCTCTGACCCAGGCATGTTCTCACTTCTTGCTGATGTCTTGCTTGGGTTACCGTCTCCTGTTTGGTTTCCCAGCCCCTCCATGACTCATCCAAACACTTCCTTGTTCCAGTTTCCCCTGGGAACACCTTTCTGTTTTCTGGTTGGACCATGACATGTAGAGTCTCGCTTATTCCCACCACTTTTCCTTCGATAAGAGCACACTGCTTTGTGGACTGCGTGCTGCCTGTCAGCATCGGATCCTTTAGTCATCTCGAAGCTTTTGTAGGTGATGACCAACGACTTCTAGAGCACACTTATTTCTCAAATGTAAGACAAGTAAGGGGCATAGCATTTGCATTATAATTTTACAGGGCTGGAGAGGCGACTCAGTGGTTAAGAGCACTTGTTGCTCTTGTAGAGGACCCGGGTTCAATTCCCAGCACCCATATGGCACTTCACAACCGTCTATAACTCCAGTTCCAGGGGATCCAATTCTTTCTTTTGACCTCTGCACCAATGTGATTTATCTACATACATGCAGGCCAAACATACATAAAATAAATGAATATGGCTAATAAAAAATAAAAACAGTTTTAACAGGTAGATAAGCAAACACCTCCAGCTTTCTTAGCTGAAAAATGTAAAAATTCCCATCAAGAATTGTATTAATTAGCTAGTAATTTTTGAAAGTAATTTTTGAAAATTTAACCAAATTAGTGATTTCCCCCTGCCAATGGGAGGAACAAGTGGAGAGGGGGAGAGAAAAAAGAGATGAACGAGGGAATACCAGGAGAGACAATTAAGACCTCAAATAGGTCTTAATTTTACCTAATGGAAACCTAATACAGTAAAAACTTCCTAAAATATATACATGTATGAAGACAGTCTAAATGAAATTGCCAAATAATGGGGCGGGGGGAGGAGGGGGAGAAGACAGAGCCCAGATGGACTCTTCTTGTCACCAAATGAAGCTTTCAGCACCTGGAATGGGTTACATCTCATTGAATTGTTGGTCCAAGGGGTACCATCAGACCCCCCCAGACAACCCAGGCTGTTTCTCAGACTATAGGTTGCTCTCCACAAACTGTAGGCAAGGCTGTTGCTGAAGACAACACCTACACAACTCATTGAACATGGAGCAGTTGTGCTGGTGCCTACACAGAGCCTTTACCGCTGTGTCTTTGGTACAGGAAAGCACTCTTCACACTACTACAGAAGATATGTAAGCAACCTGGACACAAGCTCTTTGATTTACAATGGTGTCCTGCTTGCAAGACATGCTAGTGCAATGGTGGAACAAAGTTTGTGGGAGCAACTGACCAGTATCTCACTTGATTGAAGGCCCTCTCCGTGAGATGGAATCCATATCTGACCCTGCTTGGCTGACCAAGAGCCTGAAACTAGATATACCAAGGAGCTAGGGTAAAACCAAATACTATGGTTTTTTTAAAAAAAAAAGTAGCAATAAAATGACTCCTAATGGCATTTTTCTAAAGATCAGCACCTTGTTAAGCCATCAGCAGAGAAGGCTTCCTTCTACAGCAGATGGGAACAAATACAGGAACCCACAGCCAGACATTATGTAGAGAGTCAGAGACCTTGGAATGCTAAATGGGATGTCTCCATCAAATCCCTCCCCTTAGGACTCAGGGAACCCCTGGAAGGGGGCGGAAAAAGTGCAAGATTGAGAAGGGAAGGAGGACCCAGGAGAACAAGACCCCCTAAATCAACAGGATCGATGCATATATGAACTTACAGAGACCGAGGCAGCATGCACAGACCCTGCATGGGTCTGCCCGGTTGGGGTCCTAGAGCTGAAAGAAGTAGACACACGCCCCCATTCTCAATCCAGAAGCTACCTCCAGTTGATAACCACTTGCAAATGAAAATTTGGTTTCCTCCAAAGATGCTTCACTGGGGAAACATATACTTTTTTGGGTAGGCTGCCTGCCTAGCAGTAGATGCCAGCAGACAATGAACTCAATGGCATCCATGGAAGATCCATGTCTCATAGTGTCAAGTCAGGGTTTTTCCTTTTTTTTTTGTTAATTTTATCTATCTATCTATCTATCTATCTATCTATCTATCTATCTATCTATATATCTACTATCTATCTATCTATCTATATATATATATATATTTTTTGGTTTTATTTTACTTACATGTATTTTTTTTCCCTCTCTCTTTTACCCTTCAGGTCCTTAATGTATGTTATTATGGCTTCCAGTTTACTGTTTTTATGGGATTCCTGAGTGTGCAAATGAGTGGGTTTCTGTTTTCTTGTGACTTCTCTTGGGCTCTTTTCCTTCTGTTTGTTCTCCAATTCTGATGTGTTAGTTTTTTATCTTATCATATATTATATTATGTTACATTATATTATTTATCATTATCCCTTGGAGGCATGTTTGTTTTGTAATGAGAGTCAGAAAGTTGGTGAATCCAGATGGGAGGGAAGGTGGAGAGGAGCTATGGGGAGGAAAGGGGGAGGAAACCATAATCAGAATATACTATGTGAGAAAAAAAAATCTATTTTTAATAAAAGAAGAAAAAAGAACATTGAGAATAAGGAAGATGACTGATAGATTTTTATAAAAAATTTTCACCATTATTGTTGCTGACTTGCATTTGAGGGACTTCATATTTTATTTTTTAGAATACTGTTTATTCTAATTATTGGCATGCTTATGATGATAACAAATATTTGTTTCTTTTATAAATGTGTCCATCCATCTGTGCGTGTGTCATACACTGGTGCCAAGATGATATTGAAGTTAAGAGTTAGAGGTGATGCAATCAGTACTCATTCATTTAAAAAGCAAGTGAGCCAAGGACAGATGGGGAACATTCACAGCAAGGTGGCCGTAGCTTCGTAATAAGTCACAATGACATAGCGAATTACTCATCCAATTAACTACTCGTAGTCACACTTTGAGATAGTTTATAAACAGTGAACATTTATGAGTACGTTCTGGAGGCTAAGAAATCCAGATCAAAGCAGCTGGTAGAATCAGGGTGTGGCAAGGACCATTTCCTTTCTTTCTTTTAAAAAAGATTTCCTCTGTTTTTAATTGCGTATATGTATGTGCGTGCATCTGTGTGTGGATATGTCACCTGAATGTGGGTGCCTGCAGGGGGCATAGGATCCCTGTTGCTGGAGTTTAGAGGTGATCGTGAGCTGCCAGACATGGGTGCTGGAAACCAAACTCAGGTCCTCTGCATCAGCCAGGGGTACCTTTCACTGTGAACCATCTCTTCAGCACCAAAACCCTTTTCTTCTCTCATACAGCTTATACAGTATACCCTTCCCCCTCCCCTCCCTCTACCTTCCCGGCTCTCCCCCAGGGCCTTGATATAAGGTTCTACATCAAGGGTGGGCCAGGCATCCCGGCAGGAACAAAAGAGTGTCAAGGGTAGGCAAAATGATCAGAGACACCCCCACCTCAGTCTGTAGGTGTTTTTCAAGAACACCAATCCAGACAGCCATAAGATGTATGTAGAGGATCCTGCAGGTTTCATGACTGTGGCATCAGTACTCTGTGGGCCCCTAAGAAAGCTAGTCATCTGACACTGTGGGGCTTGTTTTCCCAGTGTCCTCAACCTCTCTGGTCTCTACCATCCCTCCTCTCCTTTTTCTGCAGGATTCCCCAATCTCTGCATGATGCTTGCCCCTGGGCCTCCCCATATGCTCCTCTCAGCTGCTGGAGGGGGCCTCTCTGGTGAGGACTGGGTTAGGTACCGTTTTGTCTCATTGACAGTATCCTTTGCCTTTCAGAAGCTTTTCAGTTTCATGAGGTCCCATTTATTAATCATTGATCTTAGTGCCTGAGCTATTGGCGTTCTGTTCAGAAAGTTGTCTCCTGTGCCAGTGTGTTCAAGGCTCTTCCCCACTTTCTCTTCTATCGTGTTCAGTGTGTCTGGTTTTATGTTAAGTTCTTTGATCCACTTGGACTTGAATTTTGTGCATGATGATAAATATGGATCAATTTGCATTTTTCTACATGTAGACATCCAGTTAGATCAGCACCATATTTTAAGGATATATTCTTTGTTCCATTGTATATTTCTGGCTTCCTTATGGAAGATCAGGTGTTCATAAGTGTGTGGATTTATGTCTGAATCTTTGATTCAGTTCCGTTGATCAGCATGTCTGTCTTTATGCCAACACCATGCAGTTTTTATTATTATAGCTCTGTAGTACAACTTGAGAGCAGGAATAGTGATACCTCCAGAAGTTCTTTTATGGCTATCCTGAGCTTTTTGTTTTTCCATATGACGTTGAGTATTGTCTTTTCAAGGTCTTTAAAGAGTTGTGTTGGGATTTTGATAGAGATTGTGTTGAATCTGTAGATTGCTTTTGGTAAGATGGCCATTTTTTACTATGTTGATCCTACCCATCCAGAGCATGGAAGATCTTTCCATCTTCTGAGATCTTCTTCAATTTCTCTCTAAAAGACTTCAAGTTTTTGTCATACAAATTTTTCACTTGCTTGGTTAGAGTCACCCAAAGGTGTTTTATGTTATTTGTGGCTATTGTGAAGGGAGTTGTTTCCCTGATTTCTTTCTCAGTCCATTTGTCCTTTGTTGATAGGAGGGCTACTGATTTTTTTGAGTTGATTTTGTAGCCTGCCACTTTGCTGATGTTGTTTATCAGCTGTAGGAGTAACCCTTTTCTTAAATTATTAAAAAAAGTGTGTATTTGTGTGTGTGTGTGTGTGTATTCTACTTTTGTGTGAGTGCCCATGGAGGCCAGAAGTAGGTGTTACATACGCTGGACCTGGTGTTATAGACAGTCGCAAACCACCAGAGGCAGAGAACCTGGGTCCTCTGTGAGAGCTGCATGCACTTTTAACTGCTGAGAATCCCTCCAGTCTCAGGCCTTTTTAAAAAATAAACTATATCCTCACTTGATAGAGGCCACTAATAAGCTCCCGCTGGTTTCTTTGGGGAAACTAACACCTTTATGAATGTTCTGCCCCAAGGACCTATCACATCTGAAAGCCTCACTTTTATAGAATTGCATTGGAGATAAACAGCAATCTTTTCAGGGAATTTGTTTAGACAATAGTACTGGTATTGGAGAACTATTTTAACATTTCTCTTGCAATATGAAGTTTTTTTTATATAAAAATATATTAAGTATGAAATACTACCTTTTTGAACCTGATTTATCAGGTTAAAAAGTCAATTTTATCCTTAAATTGTTAAGAGTCTGATTCTGAGACCATGAAAAGGTTGACAAGTTTCTTAAATGCATTTTTCCATTGATTAAAAATATTCCTAGGTTTTGCCCTTCGTTTTATTTTCTTAATTGGTGACTCACAGTGGGTTTCCAGTGCTAATGGAGCTTTTGTTTAGAAGAAATGTGATTTTGGCTGTAATATATTTTCTTATGTATTAGTGAAGTTTATTATTTTCAGGATTTTATGTCAGAATATTTAAAACATAGATTTATTTTTTCATCAAGTTTCACTATTAAGCTAATGCTGGTATAATAGGGTATTTTCCTGTTCTATGAAGGATGCTATCGAATGTTAGAGGTCTAAGTCATCACCTGAGTTGAAATATTTTCTTTAGAGAACTTATTAAATTTTACTTAATACTGAGATTTTTGAAATAGTCGAATTTTATTTACCACCAAGGCATTCATGTCATTACCGTACCTGTAGGGTTGTGCTAGCACGCTGGTCATTGTGGGCCATAGGCTTTGCGAGACTGTGGGTTGCTTTCCTCTTTGGAAGCTTGTCGCAAATATCTCCACTTCAGGGGCCTCTGGGCCTTGTATCTGAAGTGCTTGGTGTCTTCAGCGATAGTGACTTACCTTCCACATCTGGGAGAGGGCAAACAAGGCCAATAGCGATAGTTTATAATGTTTATGATAGTTTATGATAGTTTTGAGACTCTCTTGGACTACCTTGTTCAACAACTCAAAAGGGGGCTTCTTATACCTGATGCTGTGGTTTTTTGTTAGGTGGTCTTTGCCTCTTGGAAGAAACATTGTCAGCCTGAATGAGATATAAATAATATATAAATATAAATATATAAATATAAATATAAATATAAATATAAATAATATAATAAAACTGGATGGTTTTAAGATAAAACCACACACACACACACACACACACACACACACACACATATATAAACATATATTTTACTTTTTAGACCAATAGTCAATAGAATGATTCCTTACGACTTTTAGAAACTTTACTGGTATTTTACTCTCCTCCCTCTTTTTTCTGTATTTGTCTCCCTCTCCCTCCCAAATTAAAGCCCCCTCCCCATTCCCTCCCTCAGATCACTTATACCCTGCTGTTCCTCTCTCTGTGGCTCCCCTCCCCCTGGCCCGACATGGTCCCTTTTTACTTCCCTAGCTTCCACGGCTACTCCAGGATATGTGCTCCCATCTGAGGGTTTTGAACCAGGATCCTCCGATAAAAAGAAAGCGTGCACCGTTTGTCTTTCTGGGTCTGGATTATCTCACTCCATACAATCTTTTCTAGTTCCACCCATTTACCTGCAAATTTCATAATTTCAGTTTTCCTTACAGCTGAATAGTGTTCCACAGTGCATTTCATTATCCATCGACTAAAGGTGTTTTCATTTTCTAGCTATTGTGGACGGTGCAGCCATGGCTGTGGCTGAGTAAGTATCTATAAAGTAGGGTACTGAGTCTTCGTGGGTCTATGCCACGGAGTGGGATAGTCGGGTCATACGGTAGACTTATTTTTAGCTTTATTTTTGCTCATTCATCTTGGAATTCCATCTTTTCTTATTATTTTGTTCTGGCTGAGCAATGCCTTGAGAAAGGTTGTTTATTGTATCTTTTGAAGAAATTCTAACTCTGTCCTTGATCCTAGCCAAAAGGCTGAGAAACAGTAGAAATTTCTAATTCTTAATGAGATTTTTGAGGATAATCTACCATATTTTCTCAAAGTGGAAATTAGCTCTGTCTTTTCAGTGGATCTGCTTTCTCTGCTGTAGAATTTTGATCCTGAATTGGATGAGAGCTTGACATGTGTTAATTCTTATATTAATTTCAGTGAAAATTAATTATTTTGATTTAATGAGCTCAACAAAATATTGTTTATCCCCTTTAACTAGATTTTCATGTAGTGTTAATCCCTTGGTAGGGAATTAATTTGTAGTAAAGTTGTTGAAAACACACGGCTGTTTGAGGCTTGCTCAAACAGGTATACTGTAATCTGTAACCATTTTTCATTTTCTATCAAATATAACATCTACATTTCCCAGTAGCTAATGTCCGATGCTTGTACCGAGTGCCTGTTTTATATACCACGCTGCTTCTTTTCATTAAGTTTCATGAATACGTTCCTGTCTGTTGGTCACAGTGGATAGTGCAGGTATTATTACTTTCTTCTTAGGTGATGTTTCCAACGAAACCGTGGTTTGAGTCTGCGGTAACATTTATCCCATCCCTTTCTGTGATAACACTCACAGAGCTATAGTATTAGGGACAGGACATCCCTGCTGTTCAAATCTCTGTTGGCAAACTCCCCCTCCACATCCATCGTGGACTAATATCAGGCTTCTTCCCTCTGACTTCATTTGGCATCTGAATTTATAAACATAGCGCTGTCTCAGGTCTGAATGCCAGACAGTGGGATATGTCTGAAGAACCCGATAGACTCACCAAAGCCAAATTTCATTTTTATTACAAAGCAAGTGTTGTCTGTTTAGTTTTATTATATACAATTAAGAACTCACTGGAGCCCAAGGAAGGCTGTCTGAACGTCACTTCTGCTGCCAAAATGTATCTCTGACAATCCATGTTTTGTGTAGAACACCATTTAATTTTTGTGTGTTAGAGACGTTTTGGTATTCAGGGATCATCAGCCCTTTGGTTTAAGGACGTTTGATGGGGTTACTGTGGACTTCATTGTTCAAATGGAAAGTTCAGAATAGAAAGTATAATGGATTTGGAATCTATTGTATCTGCTTTTGAATACAGTCTAACCATTACATTAAATCCAAGGCAGATAGAACAGAGCTGGTGCTGTGTGCAATTTTTCTTGCTTTGAAGCCAGCTACATGGAGAATTTTTATGTTTTGTTTTTGAAAAGTAGGTAGATTATATTCTTGGTTCATCTTTGTTTTGCAGAGGTAAAATTAGAGGCCTCAGCCTCCTGCTGGCAGAACAAGCTCTCAATTTCTCACTGCCGAAATTCAATCTGATTTCTATCTTTTTCACTAAAGAGCTGTCAACAGCAAATAAGCATTCCCCATCAAAGAGCCCGCTCATTTCTGAGGGCTACAAATTCCTCTCGTGGGAAAGGACTCAGGTAATTTAAATTGTTTCTGACTTTTAATTTCTTTCCCAGGAAATGGGAAATGATATTAGCATGGACTCTAACCTCAGGACAAAATGGAAGAAGAAAAGATGTCTACAGTGCTCTTCCGTGTGATGTCCCCAGGACCTTTGAGTCTGAGGACAGCGTGTTTACAATGTGCTAATCAGGGCTTCCGTCACATTTTCGTCTGCAGCTAGCTCACTAATTGGAACTATAGCTGCCTCTGAAATGAGTCAATAAAAAGAAATTCCTTTCAAAAGTAGTCTTGGTATAGGGGTGTATATTGCCAGCATTAAAAGAGGAACTGCCTTGGAAATTAAATATATTTTTCTTTCTTATAATTCCTCTAATGGTCTTTTCTTTGGAGACATATGAAATTTGAAATTGTAGTTGCCTTACCATGCTATGAAAAACTATTTAACATGGTGTCTATTTCTCTCCTATCTCACTGTAATCATCCCTGGCTTATTTGTTTAAGGGAAGTGTTTAATAGTGTGTATTGTTTCATGGCTGTGCGTATGAGTTGCTTTGGCTTCAGAACCTCTTTAAATAGACTTGTAAAATCGTGAGCCTTTTGCTTTGAAACTGTAAATTGCACTGTCTTTCATTCTTTCCTGCCAGTTCATGCAAGCACTCACAATTGCAAAATCTCAAGATCTGGATTAGAAGTGGTAGACACGGTTCATGCATGCATATGAATGAGCCACTGATCTCGCCGTGGAAAACCATCTCCCCTTCTGTGCAAACACATTTGACAACATCCAGAAAAAAGTAGCTCTTGAGTAGATTTGGCGTTAGCCAGAAGTCTATCACGATAGTCGCCAGAGGACTTCCAGGACTTAAAAAGCCCTAATACCTTTCTTATCAGTACTCTGGTTAGCCAGGGTCCACTTAAGATGAAGATACTTAAAAATTCAACTGGAAACTGAAAATGTCTCATCAACACACATGCTCACAGAATAAGATGCAACCCCTCTCTCCTGTTTGACTGTGTATCTGTGTGTGATGAGTTAATTCTTTTATTTATTCAGTATAATTTGTTCCAAGACTGGGTCTCACTATGTATCTTTGGCTGCCCTAGAACTCACTATATAGGCCAGCTATATTGAAATATAATTAGTATGCAGACACTAAATATAATTGACAAGACTTGATGTGTTTGGACCAGTGATATCACTATAAGCATGATAACACACACACACACACACACACACACACACACACACACACACACAAAATCTCCCAATGTTTCTGTGTATCTCTTTTCTTCTTTTGTTTGAGACTGGGTATCTCTATGTAGTCCTGGCTGGTTTGGAACTAAGTATGTAAATCAGGAATCTCAAGCTCTCAGGGATCTGCCCACCTCTGTCTCCTAAGTGCTGGGATTTAAGATCTATGCCACTACATTCGGATCAATATAATTTTTGAGGACTTATCTCATAGGTTTCTGCTACTGAGTTAAATACTATCCACGAGAAGAGCCTGAATCTTATCTTACATTATTGGACTAGAGAAGACGTCATTACATTGTCTGAAATTGGAGTCTCCAGCAGTCTGTAGTAGGACGCTTTGCCGAGAAGTTAGTTTGTGTTGTGCAGCCTTCTTTATTTACGGTTGCATGCCGCTTGGACTTCTGGGAAGAGCTTAGGAGTCCTGTTTAAGAAAGTGTTGTCAGTTGGAATTGTCAGTTAGTGACAAGAGACAGAGGAGTTGGCGGCAAGGGACACTAGGACGGTGACGGGGAAGCATGTTATGGGACAGTTAATGAGATAAAAGATGTTAGAAGTTAGTCCAGTTCTCTAGGTTCAGACACATAAAGACAGCTAAAAGGGGCTGTAAAGATTTCTTCCTTTTTTTTCTTTCCCTCTCTAACCTTTTATTGCTAGAGGGTTAAAAAAGTTACAAGTTAGGAATCTGTCTCTGTTGCAGTTGGGGCAGAGGAGGAGAGTGGGGCAGAAGAACCGAGGCAGAGTTCGCTTACCAGTGAAAAACTAACAGTTACAATTGGCTCCTAACGAACAAGGCTTCAGAACACAGACACAGCGACAGAAATCAGTCCCCGAGAAGGGACTATAGAAGAAGGGTCAATACCACCATTTCTGTTCATTTGCCCCTCCCCCTGCTTCTATTCGTTGTCCCTTTATGCCCTATTCGGCACTCTGCAAAGTTGACCCCGGAAGAATTTGTCACCCAGACCGCATATGTTGGCCCGGTCTGACTGGTGAGATGCGGCAATGTACAGGAATGTGCTGATAAAGGTGGGTTGCAGCCCTCGCCCTTTCCGACTCCCCTCAGTCTTGATGACTTAATTCCGGCGAGAACTGCATCCTGCTGGTTCCTCTGCAGACCTCTTCCTCCATGACTTCAGCTTCTCACTGAGTTCTTAGGACATCTTGGCTTTGGCTTTTGGCGGCTATTAATGCCTTTATATCATTATAGTTTCTCGTTGCCCTACTGTGGCTGATCTGTTCCCAACATTCTGCTTATACAATCATAAGTGGTCCCGAAATTAAAGGATCTTCCCTATAACAGTATGGGATAGAGCCTATTTCACGCAGGGAGTATGGCTTAGTCAGGTGGGTTCTAAGGTTTTAAGGCCGAGGGTACATCTCTTAAGTTTAATAAGAGCACTACCTTTCTTACCGCAGCCAGGATTTTTGACTTTCACATGCTGTGGACTAGATAGAGAAAGAGGAACTTTGAAGAACCTTAGCTGCTGCAACTCTTTTGATTATATATAAGGCTGGCCCAAGAGCCCTCCAAGCCTGCAAGGTTGAAGGAAGATTTTCCACACCTCCTTATTCCTGCATCCCCTTCCTATTTGGAAGGTCATTTCTGATCCAGGCATTGTTACTGTGGCTAAACTGATGACTTTATACAACTTACTCTGAGAGTTGCATTCAGTTCTAAGCTAGTGGCCAGCCCATTTAATGTATAGTTCCGTGATAGAGTATATATGGGTTATGATGAATTGGAAAGTTAATCCTATCCCCAGGGCAGAAATCTCATAAAACAAGATCCCCACCGATAATAAGTTTGCTAGGATCTCAATACCACGCTCTCTTGTGAGATGTGTCACATGAAATGTGTTGCAAACTATTGAAGTTTGCAAATAATTACCTATGGATTCATGGTTATCCTATAATAACAAGAGAACACTTTCTTGCATTCTGCTCTGCTCTCCTGAGAAAAAGAAAAAGCAATTAAGATACAGCCGACGTGCAGGGAATCGTAGAAACCGCAGCCTGCCATGGCTGTATGTCAGCAACGCAAGGGAATGAATGGAGTCAGGTTAAACAGCTAGCACCTTGGAATAAAAAGGGAGAAATTTATGACTATATATGTTGCTTCTCACTTAGGGTATGTAAAGGGACCTTATCGTCTCTCAGTGTGTACGGAGGAGGCAGTAAACTCCAAGGGATACAAACCACACATCAATCCATGTTCGTGTGATGGTATTTGTATGTGTTTTAAAGATTTGTTTTTTAGCTTATTATTTTTACTTCTTTGTGTATGTACATAATGTGTGTGAGTGCCTGTGGAGTTCCGAAAAAGCCATCAGGCTCCTTGGAGCTAGAGTTACAGGTGATTGTGGGTCACCTGACACAGACCCTGGGATCTGGATTTGAATCCTTTGCAAAAGCCACAAGTGTTCTTAGCCGCTGAGTCATCTCCCCAGCCTGTGATGGTGAATCTTGACTATCAACTTGATTGGATTGAGAAAAGCCTAGGAGACTAGTAAAGCACCCTCTGGTGTGAGGGTGCGTCCAGAGAGGAAGACAGACAGCACCACACCACGGATTCCACCCAGGTGGAATCAGAGCAGGAAAAGAGAAAACCCACTAACACAGTCTCTTCTCTGTCTCCCTCCCATCCCCTCTCCTCCATGTCTCTCCCTTTCCTGGCTGCTACAAGATGGCCAGCTACAGTCTTCACCCTCTGGACTGGACTAACATCTCTGAAAACATAAACCTAAATAACAGCTCACTCCTGTCCATTGCTTTCCTCAGGTATTGGGCACAGTGATGAAGTCTAAGTACAGTTTATATGTAGAAAGCCACCTGGGCAGGTGGGGGACCTCAGGGAATAGTCTAGTGTGTGACATGCGACAGATGCTTGGCTTGGCTTCACGGAAAGGGGAAGCTGGACCATCTCTTTTCTTCAGGACACTCATAGGTACTCCCCCTTCAATCTTCGGGTCTCGGCAGTATGACAGAGGGAGAAGAGTCCTAAAGCTGTTGATACCGCCACATGCCTTCCCTCCTGTGTCCATCTCAGGTGATTTCATTGACATGGTGTTCACCAATGTCTCTAACTCTTCTGTTAAACAAGGTACTAGTATTTACATGAGAGTGTTGGAAGACTCCAGTAACAGGTGGTATATAGAAGTACAGGCAAGAAGCATTAAAATGGTTTGTTATTCTTGTTTCCGTGTGAGATTATTCATGAAAAAGCTGCATTGCGCTGTCCGTAGTAGGAGAAATTGGAAAACGTTTCTCTGCATCTGGGCGGAGGGGGGGTGATTGGGTTTTTGGATGGGAAACTTAACTGTTCAGTTTGGTCCCAAGATCATGGACTTTTCTGACTTAAATTTTAACAAATACGAATTAAAGTTGGCTTCAAATTTACTTATTTGTTTCGTGTGTGCATGCGCACCATGACAAATGCGTGGAGGCCAGAGGACAACTTTCAGGAGTTGAACTCAGGTCGTCTGCCTTGGGGGCAAGAGCCTTTACCTGCTGAGCCATTTATGCAGTGCCAAGTATGAGTTCTATCTGGCTTTGATGAAATGAAATAAAAGTTTGGGAAGTTGGGTTGAAATAACTCATTTCAGGGGCAAAAAATTTCAAGTCAGTTTTATGAAAAGTTAAACTGACTGGAAAACACCCAAGAATGAGGAGTTGAAGCCTCCACTCCCTAAATGCTTCGTTGAGTATCCTCATCCCTAAAATGGATGCATGCTTTTATAGCGCTACTTGAGGGCCTGGGTTAAAGAATAGATCGAAACATCCTGCATTAACTGTTGAGACTTCAGCCTTTCATCTCATAGATGATGCTTCCTACTGCCTATCTGAGGAATCAGGGGACCATACATCTTCAGTCTAAGGGAAAGTGGGGTGCCTTACCCTAGAAAAATTCCTGAGATATCCAGAGCTTTTAGGCTGAAAGTTCAAGAGAGAAACAGTGTTGCTCATGTAGAAATCAATACCCAGTCATTGTTCCGTCCTCAAGGATGAGACAGCTCTGTTTGAGGGGAAAGGTGTGATCACATGGTAGTTTGTGCTGCACTTTACCTGGCCAGCAATTCTGAAGGAAGCAACTTGATAACCCCAGGTGACTGTGACAGTGAAACCCACTGGAGACTTGAAAATGAGAATGTCAGTACATTGCTTCTATTTTATTTTTAAAGACAGAGGTAGAAAAGGTTTAAAGAAAATATTGTCCTGAAATGATGGGATGTTTTCAAAATCCATTCTTTTGCTATTAAATGAATCTAAGATTCTGGCCTGCCTGCCTGACACACTGGGATTTCAAGCACTTCTTGACTATTGGGTCATGTGTGGATCGGAAGTGACCCATCAGCAAATACAGAAAATGATGGGCCAGCTCCAGTGGAAAGGAGTTGGCAACCATTGGATTAGTTTCTGACTGTACTATATCTCCAGTGATTTTTGTAATAAATCTCTGCCGATTAGAGAATAGGGGTCATTTGGTGTGACTAAAAAGGAGTGGACTGCAGTCCCTTGTCCAAGTCCACTGTCTGAGAGGTTGTCCAATGTAGAGGAATATTTAATCATTTAATCTATAACATGGCTACTCTGGGAAAGGATCACATCCAGTGATCTATATGAAGGGATCAAATACAGGGGTCTATGTGAATGGATCACATTCAGAGGCCTATGTGGTCTGGATGGAATGTAGAAAGAATGTTAGTACACACCTTTAATCCAGTATTCAGAAGGCAGTGGTGGTGCATGCCTTTAATCTAAGCACTTGGGAGACAGGAAGCAGAGCTCGGAAGAAATCAGTGTCAGAAAGGAAGTGACGTCTGAGGTGAGAGTGAAGGGCAGGCAAAGTGACGAATCAGAGGAAGAGTTGGCCCAGTGAGTCAGAGTGAGGACATGCCCAACTATCACAACAGAAAAGCTGGCTCTCAACTCAGAAAGTCAAGCAGTCACTTACAGAAGCAGGCAGGCTGTGGGAGAGACACAGAGGACAAGACACAGGAACAGTCTGAGAAGTCTGAGGCAGAGATGCAGAGTCAGCTTGGCAGAAGTCAGTAACCAGATAGGAAGAGTGAAGCAGTTTGAGGCAGAGGGGAGCAGTTCAGTCTGAGGCAGTCAGAGCTTGGAGAAGAGTTTGAGCCAGAACAGTGAGTGAGTTGATCAGTACAGCTCTGAGTTCAGAAGGAGCTAGTCAGAGTGGGCTCAGTCAGCAGTAAGTCTTGGAGCCTTAAATGTTTTAGAGTGTATGGAGGCCAAAACACACAAGGGCTCCAGGAATAAGGACCTGTGATTGAATTAGCCAAGGAATAAACCACCCCTTGAATCTGAATAACATCTACAGTCCAGGGAAAGAGAGTAGTCTGTCCAGTTGCCCCTTGGATGGGTATCCATTGGATGTCATTGGTCTGAGTGACTCTGTCAGGATTGAATGGGCCACTACCGTGTCAACCAGGAATTTAACAGATTTGCTTCCTTGTTTTAGTGTTACCCTTGGATCCTGGGATCTCAGTGGAGTGGAGCCCTGTCCCTGTCCGTCCTCTCTCAAGTGAAGTATGAGGCATTCTTCTTCCCTCTTCCAATTTGGCCTTCTTCCAGTGTTCTTTTTGCTTACAACAACCCACAGATACCCAGACATTTTACAGACGTCTTGATGTCTGGGTGTCTGCAAGGTACTTGATCCCAAAGGTACCTGGATATCCTGAAGGTACATGGACATCACACTGGCACCCAGCCATCACACAGATACCCAGCCATCCCTCAGGTACCTGGACATCACATAGGCACCTGGTTATCTGGCCATCACCAGGGCCTCCCACAAGCACCTGTTTGTCTCATAGTCACCCTGACATCCTGCAGGCACCAGGACATCCTCCAGGCTCCAGGGACTCCCCCAGATACCCAGGCATCACCCAGGCACTGGGAGAAGACTCACTTTTAATTTGCATTTTTTTGAGGTAGGAAGACCACCTTTAACCTGGGTCACACCTTCTCATGGCAGCCTATATAAAGGATATGGAAGAAGAAAGTTTTTTCTGTTTGTCTGCCTTCTCCCACCCTTACTAGCAAGTCCATTCCTTCACTGGTGTGAAAGTCTACCTCTTTAGAATTCTGGCATATACCAAAGACCTGCTGAGACATCCAGCCTCACGAACTGAATAACTACTGGGTTCTTGGACCTTCCATTGGTAGACAGCCATTGTTGAAACCAACTGGGCCACAGCCTGTAAACCATTCTAATCAATTCAATTTATATGTAGAGTTAGATTCATTATGTAAGTTTTGTTTTTCTAGAGAACCCTAATGAATACACTAGGGGTAGATATGTCACTGTTAACCATTCCAGTTTGTTTTCAGTGCTGGGTATTATGTGCTCAGCCCTGAAACCATATACACAGGAAGAACAAAAATAGACTTAGCAGATTGTATGTATTTATATATTTGTGTATACAAAAATATACATATGTATATTTGCATGTAACAGTAATAAAGGAAAAGAAGCTATCAATTTGAGAGGGGGAGGGAGGAGGAGTTTGAGGGAGGGTAGCTGAAAGGGGCTGGAGAGAGGAAAGGAAGGGGGAAATGATATAATTCTATTTCTTTTAAAACATATTAATAAAATAAAAGATGCCCAAGGTGTGCATTTCTTAACAGATTCTTGTCTTTGCGATGCTCTCTGGAGAGTGAAGCTTGGTGCAGGATTGCTCGTGTCCATCTTGCTGGGCTTCCGCCTCCTGTGCTATTCTGTCTGCTGCAGAACCCCACCTGGCCACATCTTTAATACTTGTGCTCATAAAAGGATTCTGGGCTTTAAGGACAATGAAACAGTGACTGCAGCTGGTTGGAGATAGTAATCTAGTTAGTCACACGGCAGTGAACTGCAGTGAATGGAAAGTGGAACCCCGAATCTCTGTGCATGCTGACAGCCTCAAGGGCACTGTCACTGAGAACTTGCTGGATTCCTTCTCATTTCTGGGTATTAGAGAGCTAATTGGCAATGTAGGAAGCAGGGAATGGCGTGGGCATCCACTGTGCACACTCCTTGTCCCTTTCAATTTATTTAATCCTTCATGTCATTCAACGCCGGGGTAAGGTGTCTCCCCATTTTACATATGCAAATATGAGGTTCAGAGAAATGAAAGAATTCGCTCAACACTAATTGCAACACTAATCATTAGAAGAGTCAGGATTTAAATGAGTCCTGTGTGCGACTCCTTCCTTCTTTTCTTTGTTCCTTTCTTCCTTTCTCTCTCTCTTCTTTTCAGCATGCCATGTCAGGTCTTCCATTTTTGAGTCCTTTCCTGATTGTCTGTACTGCGATGATCAGGTCCCTTCCAGTCTGAGAGAAATTTAACTTTAAATGGGCTTTAAATAAAATTAAAGAACCTTAAGAGATGGTGAAAATATTAGCATCAGACGTAGCTGCCACAGAAGCCAGCTCTCAGCATCCCTAAATGACGCAGATTTATTTCCAGGCGGGTTTGTAACTCAGAACGCTTTGGAAACACGGCTGACCCACTCAATTTCCAAGTATGAGTTGCTTAAGAAAAAAGGTGGGAGTGGCTTTGGGGTGATGTGTGCTCATCCCGATCCTGAAACAATTACTGAGTCTAAAAATGGGGCTTAAGGTGACCACTGGGGCCTGTGATCGGCCATGCTGAAATCAAGAAATGCCTCAAACCACTTCAAACACCAAGTGAAAAAGACGTGGCCCTTGGGAAAAGTATTGAGGTGTTATTCTTATGAATGGCAGATACGCACCAAATAGTCAGAGGCAAGAGACCACTGTAATTAGCAGGAATCAATAAGATATGTGATAAGAAATCTTGTTATCAACTCAATGCAATTATTTGTTTAAATTGATTTTAAAAAAGTTTTATAAGAGTATGAGCATTTTCCCTGCATGTTTGTCTGTGCACCACACATGAGCAAGTTGCATTGGATCCTAACCCACGGAACCGGAGTTACACATAGATGTGAGCTGCCATATGGGAGCTTGGAATTTAACCCAGATCCTCTGGAAAGTTAAAAGCAAGGGCTTTTAGCCACTAGAGTGATCTCTTCACCCCCAACTTGATGTAACTTAGGATCATCATGGAAATGGATCTGTAAGGGATCATCTAGATTAGGTTAATTGATGTGGAAAGACCTACCCTAAACGGGGATACCATTCTGTGGGCTGGGTCCTTGAGTGAATAAAAAGGAGAAAGTGAGCTGAACACAAACATTCATCACTCTCTGTTTAGCTACTGGGGACACAGTGTGACTAGCTGCCCCAAGCTTCTTCTGTAACGGCTTTCCCTACAACAATGGACTGAGAGTCAAGATAAAGCCTGCTTTTATTAGGTTGCCTTTGTCATTTTGCTGTGCAATGGGAAAAGTTAACCAGTGTGCTATCCATCCTCTCCTCCCTCCATACCTCCTTGCTTCCCTCTTTTCCCATGCATCCCTCTCTCTGTTCTTGTCTCTTTATAATGTACACACACATTGTTAAGAATTCTTTCCTTAGGTTCTTCTTTGTATTAGTTAACTTTTCTCACTGCTGAGACAAAGTACCTGACAGAAACGACCTCGGGGCGGAAGGCTTAATTTAGTTCATGGTTTCGTAGGGATTCAATCCATCAAGGTGGGAAAGGAATAGCGACAGGAACTGTTTGCTTCTGTGGCACCTGGAAAGTGTGATGAAGGCAGCTGCTCACACTGTGGCTGTTCCGGAAGCAAGTCTGAACCAGAAGCAGGTGACCTTGAAGCTCACCCTAGTGACCCTCTTCCACTGGCCAAGCCCCACCTCCTAAAGACTTCACAGCCTTCAGAATACTGTCACGAGCACTCAAAACATGAACCTGGAGACATCAGACTCAAATCCTAACAATATACAGTAGAAAGATAAGTAACGCAAGTTCATTATTCTCATTGTATAGGGGAGTGCATTGAGAACCAGACAATGAAATGGTTGCTTCTTTCCTCCACACGGATTTGTTCAGGAGAGAAAAAATAGTCAGAGCTGGCAAGGTTCAGTGATATTTATAAGTCTAAACAAGAGAGGGATTTTCATTTGTGCTCATGAGAAATCAAACCTGGGACTTTGACTTAGTTAGCACTGAGCTACTGGCTCTTTGCAATTACAAGGCAGTGAGTGGAAGAGAGAATTAATGCACACCCCAAATATCTAATGCGTTTCTAGATTGAGAAGGCTCAGGGGCAAATGAGGTTCATTCCATGACTACAATATGAGCTATGTGTCATTAGGAGCCCTTGGAGAGAATTTGTAAAAGAAACACACTCTGTAGTCTGAAGGGAGACGCTGTTCTTTATTCGTTGCCAACTGTTTTTAACATTGAAGAAATTGATGCTTAGTCTTAAAAAGCTATAAATGTGTTTGAGGCATAGCAGAATGGGGCCCGTGGTCATCTAGAGGGCTGATAAATCACAAGTACCATTAACCTGGCTCTCCTTGACGAAAAGGTGTGTCATGCTGGGCTCAGGTAACAAGCCACCATCGCCTAGTGTGATTATGAATTTAGGGTTTAACAAGCTGTACTGAATCATCTGCAGCTTTAAGAGACGTCTCTGTCCAGGCTCAAGCTGTAACAAATGCAGAGTCACATGAAAACATTAAAAACGTGGTTCTTTTTTTCTCGATTTCCTACTACATCTAACCTCTCAAAAGGAGGCTGCCCACTCTGTTTGGACAAGTATTTAAGACACATTTCAACCCTATGGCCATACCATCCCAAAAGTGTCTGCTCTCAGAAGCTAAGCAGGTTGGAGACACAATTCAAGAATTACTTACTGTGTGTTCGTCAAGTACTTAGGTGAAAGACGGTAAGGAAGACACATGTGATCCTTGCCTCCACAGCCTTGACCATCTGAACAAGGAGACATTAGGTTGACTCTGTAGTATATTAGCTTCAGTGTTGCTTAAAGTCTCTGGCCTTTGTTTCCTTACTTTAAAACAGCCACACGTTACTTTCTGTAGGATAAAATTGAAAAGGCAATTTCTTTGCTTTTTTACAATGTGGCAAAAAATGAGGAAATCAGGTATCCTAGCAATTTTCCTGGAAACACTGCTTTATTATGACTTTCTTTTTCTTCCTTCTTTTCATCTCATCAAGAGCTGAAAGTAAAACTTTCCTTTTGGAAGCAGCTACCCTCCCCAGATTCTTCCACATTCTCCCTCTACTAGGATTCTCCAGTGACTGGGTACAATACAAACACACCCACTTTTGAACAAATAAATATTTTTCTGTAAAGATTAAGAATCAACTTAAAGATAAGGAGCATTGGTTCATATAGTGTGTGTGTGTGTGTGTGTGTGTGTGTGTGTGTGTGTGTGTGAAGTGCTTGTGCAAGTGCATGCGTGTGTATGTGGAGACCACAAGACAACCTCAACTGTCTTTCAAGGGCCATTCAATTTGTTTTTATGAGACAGAGACTCTCACTGGTCCAGAACTCACCATGTAGGTGTGCTAGGTGGCCAGCCAGCAAGCCCCAGGGGTCCACTTCTCCCTACCTCTCCAGAACTGGGATTACAAGCATGCATCATCTTTTCTGCTTAAAAAAAAAAAAGTGGATTCTGGGCATCAAGTTCAAGTTCTTATGCTTAAAATGTGCAAGCACTGTAGTGACTAAAGCACCCACTGAGCCCCCAGTGCACATGTTTTTTAATTTCAGGCAAAGTACTGGAATATTAAAAATATACACAGCCTAGATATGTAACAGAACTACATCGAGGAGCTTGTTAAAAAAAAAAAGGAAAGTTTCCTTATTTCACATTTATTTGTGTGTGTGTGTGTGTGTGTGTGTGTGTGTTTGTAAGTATATAAACTGAAGCTAATTGGTATCATACATGTTTTTTTCCTATTTGTTTTTTATGTGTATGAATGTTTTACCTGCATGTATGTGTGTATACTATGTGGCTGGAGTTGGACAGTTGTGGCTGCTATGTGCATGCTGGGAAGTGAACCCAGGTTCTTTGCAAGAGCAACAAGTGCTCTTAATGGCTGAATTATCTCTCCAGATCCCCTTACATTGTTATTTATTTATTTTCCCATACAATATATTTTGATTACAGTCCCCCTTCCTTCCTGTCCTCCTGAGATCCTCCCCAGTTCCTCACCTATTCAACTCCAGGTCTTCTTTCTCTCACTCTTTAGAAAACAAATGGAAAAAAAAAATAAAGTAAAACAAATTAAAAAAAAAAAAAGAAAAAAAACCAAAGAAAAAAACATGAGAAACACATACACATGAGAGACACTCAAACTCTCAATCTCTCTCTCTCTCTCTCTCTCTCTCTCTCTCTCGCGCGCGCACACACACACACACACACACACACACACACACACATATGCACACCAACCCCATAAAAAAACGTAATCAGAAACCATAAAATACAAGCAAAAAAGCTGTAAGGTCAAAAAATGCCCAACCAAAGCATAATGAGACAAAATGTCTCCAAACACCAGCAAGTTCATTTGTGTTGGCCATTTACTGTTGGCTGTGGGGTCTGCCCTTAAGTGTGCTTTGTATACTCAGTAAAACTTCGTCAGAAAAAGCTGACTTTTCCTTTGCAAGTGCCTGTCAGTTGGAGATAGCTTCTGGGTTAGAGATGGGGGAATGTGTTCAGTTCCCCTCTTAGAGCTGGGACCCCAGCTGGCTGGGATCGGCGCAGGCCCCATGAACGATGCCACGGTCTCTGTGGGCACGCAACTTGATCTCACATCTCATTTCTGTCAGCATTTGAAACACGCTGTGTTCTCTCGTGAGTTCTGGAAGGCTGCTAGGAAGATTAAGGTATTTTCTGCAATTTCCGGGTGGGGCGGGGCTCAGCAGTCATCACGCAAGAATAACAGTGTCTTTTAGAGTTTATCTCGTTGGATCGCTCCACATCTCCTGTTTGCTCACTTACTTCAGATGTGAAGTTCCTGAGGGTGAGCAACATTAGAACACGCTGCACAGGCTGGGAATGGAGAAGGGGGCGGAGCTCCCCTTAGACCCAAACCTTTTCATCGCCGTATCTACAATCACTTTAGTAAACTGAGTTTCAGAAGGAGTTGTATGCGAGTCAACTTTTTGTTCTGGTGACAAAATACCAGAGGCAGTCAACCAAGGAGGACGGTTTATTTTGGCTCAAGGGTTCAGAGGTTTCAGCGCACGGTGGCTCTTGTTGCTTTTGGGCTTGTGCTGAGGCAGAACGTGGTGTAACAAACCCATGGCTGTTGAGAAGCAGAAGGTGGGGTACAGGGTTTCAATATCCCCTCAAGGCTATTCCTCCAACGACATAATGTTATCTAAAGTTTCGTCATTTCCCAGTAATGCTAGAGACCCATATCCAGGACGTTAGCGTATGGACTTTGGGGAGACATTTAGATCCGAATACTAACGTATCATGATCATGAGAGTTACCACTCCTGTCTCCAGGACACATTGTCTAGACGAGGAAAGCTAGCATCCTCTCTGCATCACCGAAAGGTCTAACCTGGGGCTCATGGGAAATTCTTTATTCATCTCGAAATTTATAGAACAAGCAGTTTGTCCAGAGTCCATTCAAGAACTTATTCCAGGATATATGGCCCTGCTAGCTTATGGCATTCAAAGCAGGAAGTGAGGTTCCTGGACCGGAAGTGAGGTTCACGCAAGCACATCAGAAGCTTGAAGTTGGGGTCAGTTTTTGTCAGGGCAGAGGTGAGTGGGTACCACACATGGCACCACTTCTGACATCCCTGTTCATATGGATGGTTATTAAATGCACTGCCCTTTTATTTGATTTTTTTTTCTTCACTTTACCACAGGAGAGGGATATTTATCGCTTAATAAGATTTTAAAGCTGAGCGTCAGGTTTTGGGTTTCTAAATGTCACTCCAGTGTCAACGCCATGAACCACATTATATTTCAATGTTGGTAAGAGACAAGCAAAGCTTCCTGGAGACCCGGACTCAAGGATAAAGGGCTTGCAAGATGGTTCTCACAACCATGTCGCTCTTGTTCACATTGTAGTTAGAATGGGCAGGAAAGACAGATTCAGGGGAAAGATGCCTGGCCGAGGAGAAGTTGGCAGCTCGTCGTGGAGAAATCAGTGATGTTGCACCATCAAAGTATCATTTGGGAATTAGATTTGCCAAAACGTTGAATTAGACTACGGAAGGGGATGGGGGAGCCTAAGACTAGAGGGGGCTAATGGGATCAAAGTATGTTATATGGTGGTACGAAATGATGCCCGTTGTTTGTACACTTAATGTATGAGAGTGACTCTTCGAGCGAGATGTCAATCCAAGCTCTTCCATCTGCCAGCTTTGTGACTCTCCACAAAGGAAAAACTGAACTGTCTTGAGGGTTTGGTGGGGGTGAGGAGGTGGCAATTTTTTCTTTTTGTTTTCTTGAGACAGGGTTTCTCTGTTGTAACTCTGGCTGTCCTGGAACTCACTCTGGAGACCAGGCTGGCCTTGAGCTCACAGAGATCCACATGCCTCTGCCTCCCGAGTGCCGGGATTAAAGGCGTGCACCACCACTGCCACCACAACCAGGCAGGTGGCATTCTTAAATGTAGCACTTTGATGGTGCTCAGAACATTCTAGGTCCCCCCCTTGCACAGCTCCCTGTACTGGGCTGATTTCTGTGAAAAGGGGCTGTTTCCAGCATTTTTGCTTCAGTTGAGAGTTCTTAATCGGCAGGGAGACGCACAGGTGTGTTGTGGGGAGACATACCGCTGAGGGGGATCTGTAGCCAGTGCGCTCCCTCAAGCAGAGACAGGAGAAACGGCATGGTTTGCGTATATGTTGTGAGACACGGTAAGTGGAGCACTGAGAAGGAACGGTGAGGCAGGAGACTGACAAGAGAAAATGGAGGGCGTGGGCTGGGCTGTTTTGCACAGTTCTCTTGGAACCGCAGAAGAGTCAGGGAAATGACCTGCTCCTCCCCATGGGAGCTGGACTAAGTATCTTCGGCTGTCTGATCTTCGTTCCTCAGAAGGTACTGTTGGTACTCGTTTCATGTCTGGCTTGGTACCTGCACCCCCTTGGTGTCTATGCTTTGTTTACCTAATTTGAACGTAGAGGGTTTTCTAGTCTCATCCCACGGCTTTCTCTGGGGTAGGGCACGCTCTTTCCTGCTCTCTGCCTTGGCTCTTGTTCTTCCTGGGTGTGGCTCAGTCTTATCTTCCCTGGCTGCTCTACTGAAGATCTGTCTTCTGAATCCAACAAACCTGCTTCCTCAGACTGGGGAATTAACTCAGTGAAATTAACTCAGCTCCCTGTAAAGACGCACCGGAGGAAACACCTGTCTTTTCCAGCCAAGAATTGTTCGTTGTGGTTCTTGTGCTTTATACTCAAGACCAACTTCAAGGGCCTCAGTTTGTTTCCAGTGGTAAAAATGTTAGAAGCCGCCAAACACAAACTTGCTTTTGTCTCCTTATTCAAGTTAACAATGCCAAAGAGAAACGGGCTAACATAGGGGAAATAAAATGAAATAATTAAAAAGTTGCAGGCCTAAGATAAAACTAAGCAGGCCCATTAGAGATAACAGTTATTTGTTTGCAATAAACATGGATGACTTGCTGTCACATTCAACTGAAAGGAAGCAAATCAGATGCCTAAGAGGCCAGGGGACAACCACAAACTCTGCAGGCCCAGGCAGTGGGGAGGGAGGGTGGGGGCTGGATTCGATCTGTATAGGGTAAGTGGAATAATAGATGTGGTCTTTAGATGTTTCTAACTGAGAACAACACAAAGGCCTTTAGAACCTGGTGGGCCAGGCTCTAGAGAATCACTGAAGGGGACCTACTGTGTGCAGCAGGCTTTTATGTAAGAAATCTCACTCAAGCTTATGAAACCTCGCAAAGTACGAGGTTTCAGCACGTAGCATGTCTAAATGTTTATATCAACGTGAAGTGTGTTGAGTTCAAACTTAGATCTGCCCGACGTTAAAGGCTTGCTCTTTAGATACACCATGCTGTCTCAGAACTCCTGGCTAGAGTACACCCTTGAGACCTAAGAAGGCTGAAGATGGCTGGACAAGCGAGGCAGGCGAACTTCTCTGTTTCTGTGTTTCCTTTTCTTCTGAGACAGGGCTTCACGGAGGATAGGCTGGCCTCAAATGCATTGTGTAGCCAAACATGACCTTGAACTCCCCCCTCTTGTTATCTCGCAAGTGCTGGTATTGCAGGCATGTGGTGCTGCAGACTGAGTCTAGGGCTTCACGTACGCTGGGCAAGTGTTCTACCCACTGAACTGTTACACATCTCCACCCCCCAGTCCCACTCCCTCTCCCCCTCTCCTCTCTCTTCCCCCAGGTCCCACCTTCTACTGTCTTCTTTTCCCATCTTAGACTCACTTGAGCTGCTAACTTTACACATCCGTGTGAGCGCCCTGTAAACAGGTCAGAGTCAGCAGGTCTAGAAATCATTGAGGTGTTCTCTAGTTGTTAGATTTTGTCTTTTCCGTCTGTTTTCTTTTTTCTTCAAATCAGAAATTTGAGTCTTCCCTGATTTTCCTACCTCGCTAGTGACTCCATGTTCTAACCATTTTCAGTGCCAACTCTAGAATGCTAATTCATGTTAATTAACCCTTTCGATTCATTTTATTTTGACTTCAGTTCAGGTTAATGCTCCCTACCTCCACCAAAAATACTGTAGATGTGTCTTCATCGGTCTCCTCTCCTCAAATCCACTGCCACATTGCTGGCCTGAAACCTGTAGTCTGTCTGCCTCAGTTTCCTGAGTGCTGGGGTTACAGGTTTGCGGCACCATATCTGGTTACAAATTCTTTCTTTTGAGTTTCTTTTTCACTTTGTTTTACGTGTGTGTTATTTGCTCTGTATGTTTGTGTACCACTTGCACGCAGTACCTAAGGAGGCCAGAAGAGGGCGTCTGATTCCCCTGGGACTGGAGTTACAGACTGTTCTGTGATCTGTCATATGGGTACTAGGAATGGAACCAAGTCCTATGGAAGAGCAGTTTCTGCTCTTAACTGAAGGAACCCCCCACCCCTTAATTCCTTAACAGTTAAAGATTCAGTTAACAATACCCAATGTTTACCGTTCACAGCTTTTTTTTTTTTTTAATTAAATACAGAGCTTTTTAGAAAACACAACCATGTCAGACCTCCTCGCCTGCCTTTCTTTTCCTTTAACATAAAGTAAAGTTCAGAGTCCGTAACATACTAAGTCTGTTTGGGAAACATCTTTGTATGGCATGCAAGAAACTGCATCCTTTACAGTGAGATCACGCTTTTGTCGTCATTTGAAGCCACCGTTCCTTGTATGTGGAATACCTGCCTGCCTGTCTTTTTAATTTACCTGCACCATGACTAGTTAGCTCTGATTTCAAAGCTCATGCAGATATATTTTCCTTCACCAGTCTCCCTCTCCCTCCCCTCCCTCCACCTCTTCTCTCCTCTCTCTCTTGAGATAGGGTATATTGTTCTGTAGCCAGGCTAGCCTGAATTGGCTCTCTCCTGTCTCAGCCTCCTTAGTGCTGGAATTACTGGAATATACTCCCAGCTCTACACAGAATTTTATTTTAAAAATATTTTTAAAGACGTGTTTTTATCTTTATTTATGTGCCTGTATGTGTGCTGGTGTGTGTGTGTGTGTGTGTATTCACATTTATGCAAATGCCCATGGAAGCCAGGAGAGAATGTCAAATCTCCTGGAGCTGGAGTTACAAGTGGTTGTGAGCCACCTGATCTGGCTGCCTAGAACTGAATTTGTGTCCCCTGGAGAAGCAGCAAGTGATCTGCACTTCTGAGCCATCTCTCTAGCCTCTATTCAGCATTTTAACACATGAATCTTTGTCATTCTAAGTTGTGTGTAGCTTATGGAAAAAGAATATGTCTTCTTTACTGATGTCGATTCCAGTTTCTGAAGCATGGTATTTTGGATGAGCTTTGTCCTAGTTGGAAATCAGTGCGAAGGAAGATTATCAGGAAGTTCTTTAGAAGGAGGTTTGGACAGAGAGGTGCTTGATCGTCACCCGGACTCAGGAAAGCTCAATCCATCCTATGCATATCTGTGTGTAAAGACTCAGGCACTGGCAGTGGCCAGACCTTCATATACCAGACTTGACCAGCCCTTGGCTGTGAGTCTTGGGTGAGAGGACTGTTTTCCACCAAGGCTTTCCCAGAAGAGGACTGGGAGCCAAGGCAGCTTGCCACTAGATACCCAACAGCTGGGGAACGAGTCTTTCATTTCTGAAGTGAGATTTTGAGTTGTCTGTAATCTTTGTTTTAATATAATTTATTTAATTGCAATTTTATGCAATTTAGTTTTTAATTAGAGTAGTGTTTAACAATCTGCTCCCCAAACATCTGATAATCTAACAGTTCTTAGTATTAATAAGGCAGATCCACCACACAACTGTGCATGTCTACCAAGTTCTGTTTGCACTCCAGTGATTTCTGGTTCATGTATGCCCTATAGGTTTCTTCTATAGTTAGAAGATTGCTTTGATCATGGTACCAGATGACACCCCAATATTTATTTGCAGTACCACTGTAAAAACAAATTATTTTTCCTTTGTGTAGAACTTATAAATGAAAAAAAAACCCAGCACCTTTCATCTCTGGAAGGTGATATGCAGGTGCACAATACATTTCATTGTGTCTCACAGGTGCGTCTCTCATAAACACAACTTCTAGGCCTTTAGCGCCACTAGTGAAAACCCAGTTGAGGAAGGAACTGCTTTCAACTCTTCTAAATAGTCTGTCCCCTTCAGAGTCTCTGCAAATAGATTACTTGCGGCAAGAATTTAATCAGAAATCCTGTTGGGCAAGAAAGAGACTGCAGAAACATTTCAGTGGGAACAATCGTCACAGCAAACCATGTAATAACCTGCGTCTTCTCTATCCAACCCCTGCGCTGGCTTCTGTCCCTCTGATTCTCAGCCGTTTAGGTCTGAAGCAGTAAGACGGATATTAGACACGTGTAGGGGCCGCCCTGGCACATGTCTCATGGAGACAGCATGTAAACAGCATGAGCATAGCTTCTGCGTCCCTATAGGGACATACATAGTTGTGAATCTCAGTGTTCATGGGATCCCAAAGTATCGATTTCATTCACATCACTCCATGCCAGATACAGCTTGTCTATCCTGAGCCATTTTTAACTGCAGTAACGGCGATGACAGTATAGGTGAGGTTAGGTACCTATCAGGTTTTTAGGCAAAGGAGCAAGGAGGTCAACCCAAGGTCAGGCTTGTCCTTAGAGGAGGCAGAAAGGGCCTGCATTTGCCCTTTCCCACCACACTGTCTGGTTTTCATTATGCTGTAGAAAGCAGCCATAATGCCCGCTGATGCGCACACTCGGGTAGGCAGACCTCTAGGCAGCTGTTTTCTGGATGCTTCACCTCATCCTTTAATCATTTTAAATATAAAGGAGTTTCATGAACTGATCCTATCCTGAAAGCTACTCCAGTGCCTTGAACATAGTAGATACTTATCAGAAAATTCATCCAGGTAACTAAAAGGAAAAAAAAAAAATCCAGAAGAAATACATCTATTTTTGCGCCAGCTAAATATAATAGTTGTAAATATTTTAGTGCAATTTTATCTAGTCTTTCTTATAGGAACAATCTTAAGAGTTGGGATGTAATGATATTTTACCTTAAGTTCCTTTTTATATAGAAAATTTAAGAACAAGAAGATTGTTAAATTACTAGGATGCTGGTTCTGCCTTAACTTAGTGACTTGAATACAAAAACTCAGTTTGGAAAAGCTTGGGTGACGAAATATACAACACTTCTTGAATGTAGAGCATCTGGTAGACCATGTGGTAGGGACATAGGGAGGGGTCAAAAATAAAATTTAGTCATTTGCAGAGCACCTATGTATGGAGAATGAAGTTTCCTGCTCATATTTTATTTCCTATGGAATGACTAATGTTGTCAAAAACTCATTCTGTTTAGTTAAGATTAAGAGTTTAAAGAATCAAAGAGAAAGGCTCACTTACAGAGTTCCAGCCAAGAGTCCAGATAATAAAAAATAAACAGGCAAATAATCCCCGAAGATCGTCCAGTCTGGGCAAAGTAATTTTAACACAATATCCAGCTGATCAATTGGAAGCACGTCAGCTAGTGGGGGGTGAATGTTAGTGGCTTGGTTGTCATGGGAACTTTTCTTACAGACCAGGAAAAAGCATTCATGAGGAAACATGCCATGTGGATAAATAGCCCATTTCTCCACGATCTTTTCTCTCTGTTGATCACAAGTCAACATCCTACTGGGGCTGGGAGTAGGGAGAAATGCAGGCATGCTACTCACGCAGAGGAAGGAGACATTCCCCTCTGTGCAGAGAAAGACCCAAGGGACACAGTTTGAATGAGTGTGCAGATGGAAGTTGGAAATTCAAAGTTATAAATTTATTTTATTTTTATCCTTTAAAAAAAACTTTCTTTAAAAAATTATTCCTTACAGATTGTTCAAAAGGCTTATTTTCAGTTGCCATTGATGCTGGGTGGGGAGGATTGCTATTGATATGAAATCTTGGAAGGTATTTGAAGTGCCAACTCCAGGCGCATCACGGCACATCTTGAAAGAAATGAAGTATGTGCCCTCTTCAACCTTATTAGAAAAAGACAGCATTGAGCAGTGACAGGGAAGATGATCAGATTTTCAAGGTGTCTCTAGACAGTACACAGGTGTAAGGTTAAGACTTGCTCTAGTTCGGTTATTAAATATATATTCCTGTCTTGAAATATTTATATTAGTCCAAAGCAAATGAGTTTACATAGTAATAAACAAGAGTTAAAAAACAAGCATTGCAAAAATACATGCTGATTCCCTGTCCTTCATAATTCATTCTTGATATTTACGTTTTAAGTCTCCCTTCTAAACTGGGAGTTTTTCATCACTCTGGATGGTATCTTGTTCAACCTTGGGGAAGTACTATTATGGTGCTCAGTTCATAAATGGCAGGAACTTTATATATTAAACTCTGTTACATTTTGGGAAACAATGCTTGTTTAATGAATAGCTGGATGGATGGACAGATTCTCTCTCTCTCTATTTTTAATTTTTCTTTGTTTGGAGAAGTAAATAATTATTGTATAAGAACAAGTTCTATCATGCAGTTTTTCTCCTAGTGGCAGCTTTCTGAGATGCAAGAATAATTAAGGTGGAATCTCATGAGTGATAGGTCAACATAGAGTGGTGTGATGGTTAATATTGGTTGCCAACTTGCCAAGATCTAGAATCCCTGAAGACAAGCCTATGGGCATGTCTGTTAGGGATTATCTAGATTAGGTTAATGGAAGAGGGACCACTCACTGTAAAAAGGTGAGTAGTATCATTTTACAGGCTGTCTTCCCAGGCTGGAAAAAAAAGAGAAAGCATAGTGTTGAATCCAAGCATCCATCACTCTCTACTTCCTGACTGTGGACGCAATGTGATTAGTTACCTCCTGCTCCTGCTACTGTATTTCCACCACCAGGATAGACTGCATCTCCTGACGAGGTAAGCCCAGGTAAGTCTTTCCTTATTTGCTTTACTCAGATATTTTGTTACAGCAACAAGAATAGTAACTAATACAGAAAACTGGTACCAGAAGTGGGGTGTTTGGTGTGATAACCCAGATCATATGGTTCTTTGGCCTTTGGAACCAATTTACAGGAGGACTGTAGATGAATTTGCAACTTTGGACTAGAAAAACCTTAGAATGCAGAGTGAAAGGGCTGTTCTGGTGGGAGTGTTGGAGACAAAAAGGCTGAAAGAAATGTAGACAGAGAGTATGGGGATCCTGGTCTTTTGGATGCTCTTGAAGTATCTGAAAAATCATTAAGTGTGGGTTGGTGGGCAGAGAGATGACTCAGTGGTTAAGAGCACTTGCTGCTCTTTCATAGGACCCAAGTTTGGTTCTCAACACTTCAGATGAGTGGCACACCACTGTGTATAAGTAGTTCCAGAGGACCCAATGTCTTCTTGTGGCCCCCAGAAGCATCTGCACACATGTAGCACACACATGAACACACACACACACACACACACACACACACACTCCACCCACAAATCTTAAAAATACATTTAGAATTAAGTGAGAAACTTCTTTTGGGGAATAAGGTTAGAATACTGACAATTAGAGCTTTGTGGGTTCTACAAAGGCAATCACATTGTTTTTTCTACTTGGGTGTTTCTAGAACTTCTAAGAATGATCAGCACTTCCTGGGTCACAGTACTTGTTGAAGATATCCATTGCTATGTTCAAGATTTTGTTACTTTTTTTTTTTTTTTTTAGTTGATAAAAGTTAGTTTGATTCATCTATTCTATTTTGGTTTGTGACTCACAATTTGTGAAATGGCCAACCATGATTATAAGACCAATCTCTTAGCCTCAAAATAAAATAGTTCTAGCTGGTTTTCACGACTCAAGTCTGTACCCCAGGGTTTTGAGACATGACTTCCAAGGAGAGGTAGCACGACACAAATATCAAGGTAACTGAGAGGAAAATGGATAAAGACAATATTTATCTGAGTTAGGGCTACTAATGTGTGAACAAAAGCAAGTTGGAGAGGAAAGAGTTTATTTGGCTTATACTTCCAGATCATTGGTCATCAAAGGAAGTCATGAAAGCAACTCAAACCTGGAAGCAGGATCAGCCGCAGAGGCCACAGAGGAGCACTGCTTACCAGTTTCCTTCCTCTTGGCTTGCTCAGCCTGATTTTTTTTATAAAACCCAGGACTACTAGTCCAGGGATGGCACTACTCACAATGGGCTGGGCCTTACCCCATCAACCACTAATTAAGAAAATGCCTTACAGCTGGATCTTATGGAGGCATTTACTCAATTGAGATTTCCTCCTTTCAGATAACTCTAGCTTGTGTCAAGTTGACATAAACTAGTCGGCCCGATAGTGTTCTCGGGAAGAGCAGATGTGAGTAGAGGTTCTACAGAGAAATATTACTTCTCTCAGATTTACTGAAGAATAATTGACAAAAATTAGATATACTGTACATCTTGTACACAGAATACGAGATGCTAATTTGATATTTTGCATTGGATGGTTCCCACAATCAAAATAATTGATGCATCCTTCAACACAGTTTCTGCATTTGTGTATGGGTTAGGGGAGATGGGGATACTTAATAGCGCTCAGATTTCAAGCACACAATATAGCATCAAATATAGTCATAATATTGTACATTAGACTCTCGGCATTTATTCATAACAGGTTGACATATTCAGTACAAATACAATGCTGGAATTTTTTTTTTACTCCTACATAAGGAAAAACAAACAACTAACCAAAACACTATATTTAGACTACAATAGGCTGAAACTTCTAGAAAATATGTGTATCAGAAAGCCTCTCTTGGTCTTAGGATACTGTAAATACTCTTATGGTCATTAGAAATATTTTTCTTGCTTATTAAATGAGCACTTTGAGTTTGCTGATTGCTATGTAGAAAATCTATTTTCTATCAGTATGATTAACAATATGGTTAGATAGATTGACAATATTTGAATTAACACCCAACTTTTGGCTTTCTATAATGAAAGATTTATCCAGAGAGGATAGTAAATGACAATTCCTGTCAGAAATGGCAGAGAGGTTGGGTATACCATGACACAGTTTGCATTTTATTTTTGCATATCCACGGAAGGAAATGCCTTCGTAGTTAACAGGATCATCAAGGCCAGTCATTGTCGGAAATCCTTACCACGAAGAGCCCTGATATTGTATGATTTTGGGGGGAATATTTTGACTGCAGAGTGCTGCAGCAGGTATTTTTTTAAAATCATTTTGATAAAGCTTCTTGTGGAATCAAACTTATTTTCTCTTTGCACATTATAGCTATGCTATTTAAAAAAAATACAATTTGTTGTTTCAATTATAAAAGCAACACTTGCTCATTATAGAAAGTGAAGGGAAACAGGAGCCTGAGCACCTGGGGGCAATTGTTGCTTTCATCTTTCTAAACTTTAATTTATTTTGATCATACAAGTCAGACATGTTTGAGGAAGAATTTAGAAAATTCAGAGAAACAAAAAGTAAGGGAAGTTAAGTATCTCCTGGCTTTACCACTAAGATGTGACTGCTTTTCATATATGGTCCTTAGTCCTTATTTAGAACACAGATGCCTGTATGTATTTAAGATATAGATTTTATTTTTTAACAAAAGGAGCTGTATTAACTGGATTATACTTTTATCGTCAGTCACTTATTTTCAGAATTCTAGGTCAAAACAGCACCTTTATAATACCAATTTAGGGCAACCATAGAAGTCCGGCATGCTAACATTTATTTCATCAATTTAAAATATAATTTATATCTTTTAAATTCAGTCTAATCTTGATTGACACATAATTTTTTACATATTTAGGAGGCAAATGTTATATTTTGACGCATTTGTGTCTTGACCAGTTCAGAGCAGTTAATATATCTATCACCATAATCTTTGATCTTTTACTTATGATCAGTACATTCAAGATCCTCTCATCCATTTTGAAGTATAACATTGTTAATTACGTTTACTTTGGCGTGTCACAGGACATCAGGATTTACTCTTCTCATTCAGCTGTGACTCAGTACCCAACAATCAACACTTCCCTGCCCTTTCCTTGACTAATCTCGTGTTACTTTTTAGGAGTGATGTAGTAACAGGTTTATTTACCATAGATAGGGTACCAAGAGATCAAAGCCATGATTCCCCTCAAGACTCTCTTGTTGAACTAATAAGTTTACTTAATGACTTTAAAACAGGTCTTATTCCATTGTTTTTAATTGTTTGTACGTGTGTGTATATGCACACGCATGCAAGTATCTGAGAAAGCCGGAGGCATCAGGTCCCCTAGGGCTCTAGTGACTGGCAATTGTGAGCCATCCAGTGTCAGTGTTGGGAACTGAAATTTGCTCTTCTGGAAGAGCAAGCAGTAAGTGTTTTGAACTCACTACCATTTCTCCAGCCCTTAAAGTTTATATTTTATTTTTATTGTGTGTTTATGCACAAGAGCGCATGCAAACTCATTTGTGTACAGGTCTGCTTGCAGAGGCCAGAGGAGGACTGTGGGGGTCATTCCTCAGAAGATATCCATCATCTTTTTTTTGAGACACGGTCTTTCCCTGGCTTGGCACTCAGGAAGTAGCCTAGGCTGGCCAGCCAGTGAGCCCCAGACACCCACCCTCTGTCTCAGCTTCCCTAGCATTGGGATTTCAAGTGCACACCAACATGTCAGGCTTTCAAAATACATGCTTGAGGATCAAATTCAGGCTGTTGTGCCTACGCGGAAAGTACTTTATTGACTGACTTATCTCCTTACTCCCCAATTAAACTTGTTGGGGTTATTTACAGGAACATGGGTAAAGTGTTACTTACAAGGATGTGGATGATTCAAAGGCAGCTGAATGCCTGGCCCACCCTTGATGCAGGGAGAGGTGCCTGGCTTCGTTCCATCCCTCTGTGTCACGCCCTGATTGTGCTGTAACACTGGTGGGGGTGGGGGCGGGGAGGATGGTTCTTTTCTAGGGAGAAGCAGGTATGTTTGTGGGTGGTGATGGGGAGTAGATCAGGGGGACAGGAGAGATGGGGTATCTGGGGGATGAAGGGTGGGAAGGAGGGAGGTCAGGATGTATTGTATAAGTTGTATGAGAGAAGAAAAACAAACAAACAAACAACAAAGGCAGCTATGTCACGGGAACTTTCCACCCTATCATGGATGATGACTCGGGAAAGCTGCATCACGACGTCCCAACCTCCAGCCGTTTATCAACCTTTTATTCCACTAAGATTCTGTGCAGATCGGGAGGGCAGGAGGGAATGGTGAGTGGACTCTTAGGGGAGGGTCTGGTGGCCTTGTCTGACTTTCTTTCTGGGAAAGAATGTAAACAGACTCTATTACCATAGACCCAGCTATCAGATATGTTGTTTTACTTCTTTCGTTGCTGTGACCGTATTCAGGTCTAATATGTACAGGCCACATGTATCGGAGGATGTCTGTGAATGCGGCCCGACACATTTATAGATCGCAACACAAGATCACATTGCAATGGCATGCTGGAGGCTTCCACAGCCATTCTGCTTCCTGATACCTCATGGTTATGCCACTGTAGGGGGAAGTAGATTCACCATAGCACCCTTCTTCCCGAGCCTTTGATAAAGATCATTCTGTTTTCAAGCACTGTGCAACAATCTTTTTAAGATTCCATGCATGTGTGAGGTCATGTAGTGCTTTTCTGTGTCTGATTTCCCTGAACGTCAGATCCCCCAGGATGCCTCCAACGAACATTTTGGTGAAATCTATCCTTGGCATGGTTTTGGATCGATTCCTATTGATATCAGTGGAAACTGGTCATAGGAGGGCATCCCTAGAGATGTTCTAGGTTCTCAACATCTCAGAACAAAGAATTGGACAGAGATACATAGATACTAGCAAGCCAAGTGAGAGGATTAAGAAAGGACACTCTTTCCAAGGGAGGAAGTAGCTGGAAAAGGGAGAAAGTCTAGCAGCCCAGTGGCCCCATGATCCAAAGAGTCTCACAGGTACCTGGATCTCAAAGCTTAAGTGGCTATGGCCTCTGTTATGCTATTCCTCCTGGGGATACGTAAAGAAACATTTATTTACCCAAGACCAAAGAGAGTTGTTCATAGCGGCATAGGTGATCAGTAGCAGCCACATCAAGGGGGAGGAGTTATACTACTGCAAAGTCCCAACCCCCCCTGCTCCCCCTCCATCTACTGTTTAACCTCTGATGTACTTTCAAGGAGAGGAGGGACCCTGTGAGGATCTCTGGAAGTCGGTAGTCACTGAGAGTCTCCCCTCTCTCTCCATGGAGGGTGTTAATAGGCTCACTCTATAGGTCTCACCTGTAGGTCTAACCTATAGGTAATAACAGCCGCTCTGCTTCAGGGCAGCAGGTCACGAGGAAGCAACTACACAGCAGTGGTAGAAACAGGACCATGATGGGTGCCAAATGACAATGGTTCTGTCCAAAGAGCAAAGTACGATTTTCTCCCCCACCGCTCCTCTTATTTTAAATAATTTATTACATATAAACAGCATTGAATAAATAACAAATTTTATGCTGGTCTTTTTTTTTTTCTTATTCTGTAAATTTAGTGTTAATACTTTGTGTTACAATGTTAAAACAAAGAAAATGGAAACCTCATTTTTTTTTTTTTTAAATAGGAAAACATTTAATTAACGTGATGTTTTCATTTCCTGGTTGTTTGAATCAAATAACTTTGAGGTTGAGAGAGTGTATTGGAAATCCTTAAATCACTTAAAATAATTTAGACCTGCTATTAAATTTGTATCACAAGTGAGTAGTTAACGCGGAGTTAGCAAGTTTGTCACTACTTTTTAATTAAGCATAAGTTGATTGTAAAGAGAAAAATATTGAGCATTTGAGACGTATACCTAATGGCCATATAATTAGATGAAAATTACATAAGCAAGGGATGCCCAGTTTAAGTCTTGGTGTATTAACTGTCTAAGAATGTACAGATACTTCGTTCGCATTTATCAAAACAGCCTACAGCAAAATAATTAAGGAATCACATTTAAAAATGGTAGTATTTAATAGACAGAGTAATTGATATCAATCATCCTACTAATAGCTCATTAAGTGGAAAGCTACTACACAGAAAAGAGTTTATCAATAAAAATCAAATTGCATATTTTTACTTGAAAATTGCTGGATACTCACATATATCTTCATTTATTAAATTTAAATAATGATTTTCTTTGCTTTGCTGGTAATTAAATAGCCAAAACAGTCAATTGATCTCAATTAGATTTTGATCTCACTAACAATCAATTCATAAAAATAAGAACTGTGATATACCAGAAATCAGAAACAATAAATTCTAATTTTGCTGTGGTGAAATAAGAAAATTATATGATTAAGGGTCACTTGTGGATAGGTAAGATTAGATAAAATTCTAATACTGTCAAAAAATTCTACCGTGGGGATGTAGTGATTAACAGAGAGAAGGTGGTCTTATTAGGAAAGTTTCAAAAAACACTGGCCGTTGAGGAATATTCTTAAGAAATTGAACATTTCAGGTCAATCCATAATATCCACCAAGTACTGACTTATAATACGTTCATAAAGGAAGGATAATACTATTGTCTGTTTTTTTTTTGTTTATTTTGACTTGTTTTTTGTTTTATGCTTTTTTCCTATTTTTCTTTAATTTTTGAGATTATAATATAGTTACATCGCTTTTCCCTCTCTCCCCTTTCCTCCCTCCAATGCCTCTCATAGACCCTTCCTTGCTCTCTTTCAAATCCATAGGCTCGTTTTCTCCTTGTTTTAATTGTTGTTTCATGAACATATGTATATGTACATTAATATATTATCAAATGTAACCTGTATAATGTCTGTATAACGTTACCTGTAGGCTTGTTTTCAGGGCTGACTATTTGGTATTGGATAACCAATTGGTGTGCTGTTCTCCGGGGAGGACTATTTCTCCTGCTCTCAGTACTCCTTAGTTGCTTTCGGTTCTTTGTGTAGGGTTGAGGCCTCATGGCCTTTCCCCCACCCGCCTTAGTATGTCTGCTGTTGTCTCGCTCACCTCATGTTGAAGCAATCATGTTGCTGAGGCTTTATGGGTATAACTTCTAATGTTACTAGGAGACACAATCTCACAGCAAAGTGCCTTACCATCTGGCCCTCCCAGTCTTTCTGCCCCCTCTTCTGCAATGTTACCTGAGCCTTAGGTGTGGAAACTGCTTTGCAGATGCATCCACTGGGGCTGGGCTCCACAGCTCCGCATATTTTCTGTAGTGGTCTATTGCCAAGAGGAGTTTCCTTGATGATGGATGAAGACTACGCTTATCTGTGGGTATAAGGACAAATGTTTATAGGTTGTTGTTAAGGATTTTGCTGGTTGGTTGGAAGTTCTCCTCCAAGATACAGAACTTCATTGATCCTGAGTGTTTGGCTAGGTGTCCGGTATCAGACATAGTTTCCCTCTTTAAGTCCAATTATAGAGTTGTTAACCACCAAATTATGTATGCCATTACTGTACTCTTAGGGTTATCATGCCATGTTGTTTTGTGGTTCATAGGCATCATAGATGGGTAGGACTATTGACTGCTTCCTTGCTTTGGAAGCTTGCATAGCACCATCTAGTACCATGAAAGCTAGTCCTCAGGAAAGAGGTATCCAATCAGTTGCAGTTCCAGAGCCTCTGGGCCCTGTATCTCAAGTGCCTGGTATTCGGCAATTGCAACTTACTTTATACCTCTGGGGGGAAACCAAGGGCAACAGCACGAGGCTAAATGTTTTGAGAGCCTCTTGGTCAGCTTTGACTGACCACTGGTCATGTTTTGTGTTCCTTTTTTTTTTTTGAGCACACGGATGAGAGAGAAAAAGAACATGACATTTGGTGGGTAGGAAAATGGGGAGGATCTGGAAGAAATTAGGGGAGGGGAAAGAACAAGATCCAAATAAATTGTATGTAAATTGTTTTTAATAAAGAGTAATACTAATACTACTAAGACTTGGAGTAAATGTAGTTACCTTGGTAGTAGCGCTTGGATATACTGGGTTACTTCAGAATTTTAGGTGAGTAAAAATAAAGCAAAAAGAAAGAAGAAGATAATAATCTCATAAAGAAGTCCTAGAATTTAGTTTATTCAAAGAAATACTACATCATTTTGTTTTCTAAGGGAAAAACCAAGCCACCTACTTGAGCATAAAATTAATTTGAGTCATATAAACATTAACAGCAAAATAGAAGAACCAGAGTTAAACACCTAAAACAGAAAATGTTTTACTATGAAATGTTACCTTAGTTTAGGTGTGTGTGCACTCACACATGTGCTGTGTGGTGGTATAAACTGGATTTATATTATAGGTCACAGTCCAAATCAAAGGGCCTGGTGAGATGACTCTTCCATGAATAAAGGTGCTTGCTGTCTAATCTGATGATCTGGTTTCCATCCCTGGGACATGATGGGAAGAGAGAACCAACTCCTGCAAATTGTCCCCTGAATTTTAGTCACACATGGTGCCATGCCTATTCCCCTTGACCCTCCCCAGGCAACAAATCAATCAGTGTAATACTGTTTTTTTTGGTTTGAACTGGGCATGGTAGCACATACTATAGTCCCAGCTCTTAGGAAGCTGAGGCAGGACAATCACTGAGAATTTGAAGCTAGCCCAGGTTACACAGTGAGTTCTAGGCCAGTTTGAGCTTTATGAACTATTGTCTTAAAATACTCAGTAAAATATAATAAATAAAAACCTCAGTTTGTGCTTGGTGTAGTAATGTTGGTGACATACAGCTGTGTGATGGGTAATCTTAGCTGTGAACTTGACACAGCTGGCAAGAAAGAGTCTCAACTGTGGAATTGCCTCTGTCAGACTGAGGAGTCTTTTATTTATTGAAAATTGATCAAGGGCTCAGTCTACTAAGGGCAGAGCTACGGTGGATCTGAGAGAGGTGTATGAAAGGTAGCTGGGGCTGGAGACGTGGCTCAGTGGTTAAAAGAACTGGCTGCTCTTCCGGAGGACCAGGGTTCAATTCCTAACACCCACATGGCAGCTCTTAACTGTTTATAACTCCTGTTCCATGGGATCCGACACCCTCACACAGACATACAGGCATGGAAAACACCAATGTACCTAGAAAATAAATAAAATATTAAAAGAAGGTAGCTGAACATTACTTAGAAGCAAGCCAAGAAGCAGAATCTGCCGTCCTGTGGTCTCTGCTTCAGTTCCTGCACATAGGTTCCTGTTTGAAGTCCTGCCTTGTTTTCTCTCTATAATGGACTGTAACCTGTAAGCCAAATAAACCCTTTCCTCCCAGAGCTGGCTTTGCTTATGGTATCTATCACAGCAACAGAACCAAACCCGAATAAGCTATGGATATAAAATTGAATCAAGCTCTCCATGTTTGAAATATGGCTTCAGCATTAATAGTCTATGCTGAACAATTTCCTTATTTATTTATTTATTTATTTATTTATTTATTTATTTATTGGTTTGCCTTACCTGTTGCAAATTCAAGTGAAATAAAAGATCACATCACAAAGCCACTGAAATAGTGCAGTGAAACTAGTATTTATACAAAGACTTTCATGAATGAAAGTTCAGATTTTCCTTAATGACTAAAATGGAGTAACAGTAATAATCATCCTACCTGAAACACACACACACACACACACACACACACATCGTCAAATGCAAAAACAAAACAGACAACATTCCTAACCTAAAGAACAAAACGAAAAATAAAACAATCCCTCCAAATTCCAAATCAACTCATCCAAAAATCTGGGCAATCTATAAGCATTGGTCATGAGGCACTAGAGGAAAGTCTCTCTGAGATATGGGAAACAAATGAGACGAATCTTTTGATGGCCTCAGTGTACTGCCTAGAGAGAGCTTGTCAGACACCGCATAGGAGGGAAAAGCCCTTGGGTAGGCCTTCTGAGCCTGCGTGAGCTCGGAAGACAGAAGTGCTGAAGACGGGAGAGCTCTCAACAGAGACACTCAGAAGAGTCCGTCCATGCTTACCTGGGCGCCCAGCAAGATGTGCGCATGCACCCTCGTACTTGTGCTGGCGGCACTGCGGGCATTGTGGAGGGAACTTGTCTGGAAGCCACATTTCCATGAACGCCCTCGAGAGGGAAGCCATCTGAAGACTAGTGCTGTCATATTTTCTTGACCGCTCTGAGGCGGCTCATTAGGGAGCTGAAGCAGGTCGTCAGAGATAAGAAGGCAGCGGACACTGGCATCAAATGTCGGAGAGCAGGCTTGTCAGGCTGCCGGTGGGAAACAGATTGCGCTCTCCAGTGAGGTGATCTGAGTCTTAATAAAGAGACTGTTAGCCAGAGTGTGGGCAGCCTGGTGGGGGCGGGGGAGGGGAAACGACTCCACAACGTGGCGTGGCGCCTTTTAAAGGCCAGGAGTAGAGGAGGGTGATGATGTGATTGGCCACCAGCATCCAGGGCCAGAAGAGAAGTCGGCACCAGAACCCAGCGCGAGTAAGCTTTGTGGAGAAGGGCTGAAGGAGGCCATTTTTGAAAACTAAAATTTCAATAGACATCATAACTGTACATGCATTTGGAGAATAGTGTGGTATTTCAGTGTGTACCTATGATGGATAAGAATCAGATCAGGGCAACCGACAAGTTCATTCCTTAAACACCTGCCATTTCAAAATCTTAGCTAGTAGCTTTTGAAATGCACATTTAGTTGTTAACTAGAGTTACCCTACTGTGCTGTTGAGCATCAGTAGTCTCACCAACTATAACCCTGTACCTGTTAACCATCCTCTCCTCCCCACCCCCTCCCCTCTCCTCCCTAGCCTTTGTAGCCACTATCCTTTGAGATGAACTATCTTCCTTTGCATACATTAGAATGGGATTAAAATTTCTGCATCGGCTTATTTCAATCAATGTCCTTCAGGCTCATCCATGCTATGGAAAATGACAAGATTTCATTTATGTTTTTTCTGTAAGGAAAAAGGGGCTCTCTTTGAAAGGCCTTGACAGGTAACAAGGTAGTGAGCTGACTAGGCAGCAGCGGAGCAGAGAATGAAACAAGGATAAGGGAGAGATACTGCTAAACAGAGAGTTAGGGGAGTAACTGGCAGTAAATTTGGGGTGTTGTGTATGAGTTAAGCCTCCCTCATGGTTACATGTTGAACTATAGAGACTAGAGGCTCAGAACAGCGCCCTGATTTCCGAAGAGCACTCTGTAACTCTCCTGAGCGGCGGGATGACGGAGGTAGATCAGTGTGACAGACACATACGGGGACCAGTGTGTAAGAGAATGTGTGTCCTCCTCTATGTCTACTGAGACACATGTACATGCAAGTTCTACACAGGCCACTGTGACTGTTCACCCACGTGTCTGCATTCCCCATGAGAAAGCAGGGATCTGTGTTTACACAGCTTCTTACCAGTACAGTAAGTATGTGCTATAGTAAGTTACAAAGACAACAGGCTTATGTTGGCCCACCTATTTGAAGATTTCAGACCGTGATAGGTTGGGCTCTTTGCTTTGGGTCAGGCAACATGTCATGGTAGGAGCAACCAAGGACGTGTCCCCAGCAACTCATAGATCTCTCACTAGACATTTCTTAAAGGTTCCTTTACCCTCCAATAGTACAGCATGGGTGGTCCAGGTTTCTGATATGTAAGCCTATGGGGAGACTCTTAGGGTCCCAACTATAGAAGAATCCAACTTTCAATAGCAATAACAAGTCTATCAAACTCAGAATTTGAAACACAGAGGGTAATCCATGAGAACATACTGAGTTAAAAAAAAACTTTCAGGACTGGAGGGGTGTCTTGGCAGGTAAGGTACCTGTCACAAAGCCCAAGAATCTGAGCAGGGTCCCTGAGATCCACATGTGGAAGGAGAGAGCAGACTCCTGCAAGTTGTTTTCTGAGTTACACATGCGTGTCCTGGTACACAACACACACACACACACACACACACACACACACACACACACACCCCCATGCATGCATTCACAAATACAATTAAAGTATTTTTTTTTAGTGTTCAGTACCAAAAAAACAATTCAAAGACACAGTCTGACTCACCCACACAATTTTGTTGCATTTGCAAAGAGGCTACTTAGCTTCTTTCTAGTTCTTTCTATACACACTACAGACCTCAATTTGTTGCCTCTTTTCTTTTTAATAAGTTTCTTTAAAGGGACTTTAACTTTCCATTTTAGGAGAGTTCGCCTCATGTTTGACAGGTTGTATCAACTTTGTGCAGATGATGTGAGGTCTAATTGTGAGCTCTTTTGTTGCACGAGGATCTTTGAACCTATGTAAGGATCTTTTCTAATGACACCTGTTCCATTTCTGTCTTCATATTACTTTTTGATTCTGAGAGTGTTGCCCTGTGTAGCAAGCTTGTGATGACCCTCCTGACTGTCTCCTGTGTGCTGGGATTACAAATGGGCATCATCATCTCCAGTCTCCAATTTGATGTTATAATATTCTATAAAAATTATGGTTATGCTAAGCATATTCTCTCGCTGAAGAAATATTCTTAGCCCTATTTATTTTCATTTTATTTAGTGTGCATGGTTGTTTGGCCTGCTTCCGTGTCTTGCACCACAAGCATGCAGTGCTTGTGTAGGCCAGAAGAGGGTACCAGATACTCTGATGTTGTAGTTACAGATAGCTATGGGCCTCCATGTAGGTGCTGAATATCAGGGCTGTCTAGAGGAGCAGCCAGAGGTCCCAGCGGTTGAGCCATCTCTCCAGACCCTCCAGCTCCTCTCAGTAGTATTGTAAAGAGAAAAGCATGGAAAAAAAAATCACCTTTTCCAACTATCTGGTGGCTTTCCAACTCTGATTTCCTGACAATGTCTATGTCTCTCTTTGAAGCTATATTATTTGAAATACGTTTTGTTTACTAACAAAACATAAATACCATTAAGTCCCATGATAGCAAAATAACTGGACAACAAAGCAGTAAAATCTGGAAATTTAAAGTTCTCAAAAGAAAAAAAAAATCTTAAGGCTATTAATTAGATGAAGGAGCCTGGCAAGTCCAGGTGGCTTCTGCAATTCCCTTCCTACAGACAGAAGCATGCAGAAAAGAAATTAATCAATTTAAAATAAAAAGAGGGCTGGAGAGATGACTCAGCAGTTAAGAGCACTTGCTGCTTTGGGCCTGGATTTGGTTGCTGCTTTTGGCCTGGATTTGGTTCCCAGCGCCCACATCAGGCGGCATCTTACAACTTCCTGTAACTCCAGCTACAGTGGAGTTACACCCTCTTTTGGCCTCCTTGGCATTGCATGTCTGTGCTACACATGCAGTCACACAAACATACATACAAAATTAAAAAAAGAATCTTAACAAATAAAAAAAAGGAATCCCAAAAATGGAAGAGAGAAACCAAACCAAACCAAACCAAACCAACAAAAACCCACCCAACAACCCAGAGTTATTAAATCAAGTTGAATTTAGTGTTTCTTGGTTTTCATGAGTTGTGTCAACTCTCTGTGATGGCTAATATTGACTGTCAACTTGGCAGGCTCTAGAACCATCTACAATCCAAGTCTCTGGCCGCATTTTGTGAGATATTATCTGGATTAGGAAAGCCTTGGCTCTGCCTCTGAGGAAGTGTCTGGATTAGGTTAATTGAGGTGGGGAGACTCACCTTAAAAGTAGGCAGCACCATTCCCTTGGCTTGGGTCCTAAGCAGATGCCACAGGTCCAGCTGCCACCAGCTCCTGCCGTTAGGACGTCACTGTACCCTTGAGCTGGGAACTCCAATAGCCCTTTCTCACTTAAGTTGATTTTGTCAGGACATCTATCACATCAATAGGAAAAGTAACTAATGCACTCTCCAAATAATTTAATCTACTGACATAGGGTTAGTAGGCATAACTGTGAAGGAAAAGCAGCTTTTTCTGCTTCTGTAATATGTGTCTTTCACAAAATATGGACTCTCACATGCCAAGAGATATCAATGTTTTACTTGTTAGGAGCAGCTTTATTTTTAAATTTACACATAGATTTACTAAAATGTCTATTTTTGCATAAATACTGGAAGAGCTCAAGTTAGTATGATTCTTGAATTGCAGATATTCATCATGGTGGTCCTCGACATTATATCTGGTCTGAAGACTTTGTGATCCTAAACAATTCATTTAACATTTAATTTTTATTAGAATACTGATAATCATTTATTTGGCTACTCAAATTATCTTATTTTGAATATGCTACTTCTGGGTATGCGCAATGCTATTTAAGTAAATGCTTTTCCCCATTATATTCTGTAGGCTAGAAATTAAATCTTATGCATTTAAAATTAAATCTTCAAACTGAACACAATGGTTATTTTCTCATATACTTTATTGAAAGTGATAAAAATGGATAAAATTTAGCCGTGAAATTGTGCTTATTTCCTACAAAATATCAAGGTTCCATTTGATTAAATTTAGAGTTTTTTTTTAACGAAATAATACAATGGTATTGAAAGAAAGGAAATAAAATTCTTAGAAAGATCTCAAAAAAAGTATTAATAGATGAGATTTGAATAAGACTGATCAAATACTGGAATGGATGCTTTTTTTGTGATTGCCCACATTGTCTGGGAACTGTTCAGCAGAACAAAGGGTTTTATGGATGAAAGACTGGTATGAAGAAACATGAATGTCAACCCAGGCTCTGAGAGACAGTCTGCTAATGAAATATTCTAAAAGTCATTTTCAAGGTGGTTGAAAGTTCTCACTGATGTGCACCAATGCTTTTGATAATTTTTTTTCATATATCAAATAATTACGGAAGTGTTGGCTCTGGGGACAGAGAAAATAACATTGCACCCAAATATTGTTGAAAAGCTGGTACATCTACTGCCTTTCTGTGATTGAAAATGAGCAGACGCCTGATAACACTACTCTGGTAGTAAGTTTCTTGCATCTTGCATGTGGACTTTTTTTCCTGCTACCTAGGTTATGATAACTAACTTTGATCTGTGATGAACTACCTTAGGTTAGGTCTTAGTGTGAAGTAAGTAGAAAAGGAGATTGTTATCTTTACAAATGGACTTTCCCCAAACATCTTTGAGCGAACTTTCCTGATAAAGGCAAGATGTAATGACTTTTTCTCAAAGGTCCACTGTTCTATTCTGTTAATATACATACCTGCCAGTGGCACTTGTCATCTATCTATGAACATACACGCGTGCGCGCACACACACACACACATACACACACACATACACACACACGTTTTTACATGGTTTTATAATTTGATAGAACTCTTCATTCAAATGCCCTTGGAGTCTATCTGCATCAAGTTTTGTGGCTTTGATTTTAGTCATACAAGGATGATGATGGTTGTCTTTTAAGAAAGGAAGCCATAATGTCTCATGCGGAGAAGCCCTTAATTGAGAGTAACAAGGGTTCTATAACATGATCTGGCTAATGGGAGCATGGGCCATTAGTTTTTTTTAAATTAATAAACAGTCCATATCACATTGACCATAGAACATGTACCATCTGTTCTATCAGTCCAGATGACTCAATGCCAGTGGTCAGATTATGTCAAACTCTGTCCGCTTGAGTCCCAGTATGACTTGGTATATAAGGGAAATGATATCTGATAGGTTTCCATTTTATTTTATATTTTCATAATTGAAGATTTAATTCCATGTATTGTTACTATAGACACAAATAAGGATTTCATAAATTTATAGACATAAATAAGAACTCTCGTGTATCAATGTGGTCTCAGTCTTTCAAACCCAGCTGTCTTAGTAGAGTTTGTAATGCGTGATCACCCATATAATTTCACACTAGCTTTCGTCTTAAAGCACTCCTCATGAATGTCAGCTTTTCTTTGAAGCTTTAACTGGCTCATAGTAGCCAGGGAGATCTTAGAGGTCAGGGCAAAGTTCTTAGTCATTTTAAAGAACTCCTCGGGAGCAGAAATAGCCACTCTGTCAATACTGTTTCAGTTTTAATTGCTCAGAGGTAAACAAAAGGGCAATCCTTACCATTTATAAGGAAGCTGAAAGAAAATGGAGACAAACAGATAGTCTCAAGAAATGGAATTAACCACGGTCATGAAATCAGAAGTCCTGCGTGTGCACCGTGGGTGTCAATTTAGGATGGAGCAGCTGCTATGGAAACAGAGCGACAGTTTCTTAAACACTGAAGCATGCCATTAGCGTACGATTCAGCAATCCATCCTGTGCACATACGCGAAAGAATTGGAAGCAGGATCTCAAAGATGTGTTAACACACTCATGCTCATAGCAACATTATTTAAAGTAACTAAAAGATGGGGGCGCCAAAGTGTCCGTCACTGGATAAAGGGGATAACATGGAACAAAACATTGTTAGCTTTAAAAAGAAAAGGAATCCTAACGCTTGCTACAACATTGACGAACTTTGAGGATATTATGTTAAATAAAATAGACCAATCCAAAAAAAAAGAAGACAAACACAACGTGATTCCATTTATCTGAAGTCTATAGCATGACCAAATTCATAGAGAGAAGTCAGAAAAGTAGAGCCAATGAGGTGCTCTTTACTGAAGTCTTAGTTTTGTGAGATTAAAAAAAAAAGTCCTAGGGATTTGACAATGTGAATGCACTTCACAACACTAAGCAGCACAATTACAAAGGGCTAGCATGACCCGGGAGCGGCAGCTCACACTCGGGAGGCAGAGGTGGGAGGGCTCTGCGTGGAAGGCAAGCGTGTTACAGGAAGTAGTAGGCCAACCTAGGTTCCATACCCAGACCTGTCTCAAAAGGCTGAAAAATGATGCGTTTTATGTTACATGGACTTTATGATGATCAAAATTGAAAATGATGCCATCATCATACAGATCACAAACCGTCTCAGACTGACTCCTCATGAAGATATTTCCATATTTATAACTTCAGCTATAAAATATCAGGTTGTTATTTTACATAGAAATCACCAAGTTGCTTAGAGATCTCTACATGCTAAAGACAGGTTAATATCCTATCACTCTCATACCGTTCAACACAGATTTGTCTATTACATACACAGCTCATTCATATTGTCTGGCAGTTGGGAGAAAGGATAGAAATGAATATCAAGAAATGAATATTCAAATACATCCTAAAATGTTTTACTTAGCAAAGCCATTGCTCATACATGCTAAGTGCATTGACCTTGCTTGTTTGTAAAATCAAGTTCTGGAACTGTGCTATAATTAATCCTAGTTGAAAATTAACTCAAGAAATCCACAGCACCGCCGCTGATTTGAAAAAAAAAAAAAGGAATGACCTTACTAGCAACAGGCGTGTTTGATTAGATGTATGTCCTGCCATTGCTATGAGATACCTTCCTGGAAATTTATATCTTTAAATATGTTTCTCTAGAAAATTGGCTAACCTGGAAAGTCCAAGTCTTCCCAGCAACATTTTAGCAGCAATACAAACTTAAAAGAAAAAATCTCTTTTTTCCTGCTGGGTTGCCTCATCCAGCCTTGATATGAAGGTTGTGTCTAGTCCTGTTGTATCATGTGCTGTGATTGGTTGATGTCCCTGGGAGGCCCACTTTTTTTCTGACAGGAAATGAAGGGGAGGTAGATCTGGGGGAGAGGGGGAGTAGAGGGGGAATTAGAGGAGTGGAGGGAGGTGAAACTGCTGTTGGGATGTATTGTATGAGAGAAGAAAATATAAATAAGAACTCATTTATTGATGTTTGTCCAGTTTCACTTTGCTGCCTATGATGCTATTGAAGGTAGATCAGGTTAGCTCACTGCAGAAAAAGACAATCGAAGGGAACTCCCAAGGAAGGTGAGGATCTTGGTAAGAGATCTTGGAGTGTGCTGTCAGTTGAACGGGGATTGAGATGCGTACCAAGAGGTGAGGTGTGGACCTGCAGAGAGAACCAAGATTGGTAAAGTCAAGGGACACTGTGTCAGAGGAGAGCAACACCACCAGACACAGCGCTTGTATATCCAGTGCTGACTACCTTCCCTTTCAACAGCTCTGTATAACAGATACTGTCATCATTACCCAACATCATAACTTGTGGTCTCCCCAAAGGAGATCCTGAGACAAGTCTGTGTATATGTATTTAGTTTGGGAATTGATGCCAGGTTTTCTATTCTATGCGAGGAAGAGAGGAAGTAAGACAGAGCATGAAAGTCAACTAAACATAGGCCTTTTACTTAATGGGCATGCGCTTTGGGCAACCGAGCTCCAAGAACCAGTGAGGATCCTTCAGACACTGTAGAACAGGACTTGGGGTCTTCTCACTGGAGAATGAGCGCACTAGGGATTTTATCAGCCAAGGTCCATGCCTTCACAGTTGGGAATTACTTCTGGGGCATTATTCCTAGGTGCTACGATGGTGCCCTGTGCTGAAAGCATCATCAGGCAGAGACACAAGAAGCAATCTTCGGTACATGATCAGCTACTGTTCACAAGTTCAGCATCTGTTTCACTAAGTTCGCGCTAGAGGCATGTGTTTCAGAACATGAACATAGACTACAGCCAAACACAAGGTCCTGAGGCTGGAAAGATGGGTTTTGGTTTTAATGAATCAGTGAGTGAGGCCCAGGGTTTCAGAAGAATCAGAAAACATAGGCAGGTGGTAGAAGAGGAATTGGCAGTTCTACTTTTGTTCAGTTTGTTGTCTAGAAGAGAAATTTGACATTTTTATTTCCTATCTTCAGTGAAAAACAAACAAAACCAAACTATATCTCACAAAAATAGAGGGTCTACATTCCTGGAATTAGGCTCAGATATGTCTCTCTCCTCTGCTCATGAGCCATATCCACTCCCCACATGTGGCTCTAAGTCCAGTGCCCAAGCCACACAAGGCATTCAGTGAATACATACACAAGTGACCAGTAATTGCTGGCAGGTTGTTCGTGTTCCTGTTCCATAGGGAGTCCTCAAAGCTGTGACATCCTTCATAGGATTAAAAGGATTTTTTTTTTTTAAGTTAGGGAAAGTGCTACACCAACATAATCCCTAACAACAACCTATAAACATTTGTCTGTGTACCCACAGGTAAGTATAGTTTTCACCTCCCAGCAAGAAAATGTCTCTTTGCAGCAGACCATCACAGGAACTACAATGACAACTATAACCAATATGTAGAGTTGTGGAGCCCAATCTCAACGGATACATTTGCAAAACCTAAGGCTCATTCTGCAAGTCACATTGCAGAAGAAAGAGTGGAGAAATTGTAAGAGCCAGGCACTTTGTGGCGAGATTGTAATCTAGTAACATCAGAAGCTATACCTATAAAGTCTCACCAACGTGACTTCCCGAATGTGTACTGAATGAGGGGAACATCAACGAACATGTCCAACTGCAGGAGGAAAAGCCCACGAGGCCTCAACCCTACACAAAGAACTACAGTCAAGCTGCGAGTGGGAGAAGAGGCCCTCCCCAGGGAAGAGCACACTAACTGATTGTCCAGTGCCAACTAGTCAGCCCCGAAAATGTAAGTAACACTGTATGAACTCAACATTTAAAATATAAATACATAATGTGCACACAGTAACAATTAGTGAAAAGAGAGGTCATGAATTTTGAAGGAGAGCAGGCAGGGGTACGTAGGAGGGTTTGGAGGAGAGGCAAGGGGGGAAATGATGTAATTAAAATACAGTCTTAACAACAACAATACAATCTCAAGAATAAACAGCAACAAAAAGCTCATAGTTTTGGATCATGGAACAACCAGACATGCTAAAGAGGAAATTTCATGGCTGGAGATTGTTGGTTGCTTTTGTTACTTTCTTGAATATTTAAAGTGAATTAATTACTGTTATCTGCAGTCATTAATCCTCATCTAGATTATGTTGGTGAAGTTATCATTCATTCATTCATTCATTCATTCATCCCTCATAGGTTCACAATGAGCATCTACTGCATCCTAGGCTGGCCTGATAATTCATGGTCACCGTTTTCTTTGTTTAAGGAATAAATTTAATATAAAAAGCAAGTGTGCTAAAATGCCTGCCACAGTGACAGACTTCCCAGACACCGAAGTGCCGCCGTGCGTGCAGAGTGCAAACGGGGTCCTACTCTCTCTGAGCTTGTAGTCTGGCAGGAAACATGTGCAAAATAACTGTCATGCAAATCACGGCATGCTGACATTTATCACCAACAACTGTCGGATGATGTCAAATGATAGGCCCGGTTGTAAGCGGAAACAGCAGACATCTGCATAGCAGATTCTTGGAAGTGTCCTCATTTTCAGAGATTCTCAGAGTGCTTTACTGAGTAATGAGCTATAACATGGAGGGTTAAAAAAAAAAATCTCTCAATAAACACTTTTGTTCCCGCAATTTGGAGAGAATCCTAGTGAGAAAACATTCATATTTTTGACATCTCATAAATACACTTTAGGGAATGATGTTCAGAGGTAGACAGGTGTAAGCAAGATTCAGCTCTCTATCTCTCTGCTTCCCTCTGTCTGTCTGTCTGTCTGTCTCTGTCTCTCTGTGACTCTCTCCCCCTCCCCTCCCCACTCTCTCCTTTGACTAACATCAAGCTGGATCGCTCTGTTTTTACTATTACTCAGCCTGGAAGATGACCATGTGACCAGTGTCACTGCCATAACCCCACTGGATTTCCTGCTCTCAGGCCATCTTACTACAGGGACCACCTACCACCCAGATCACTCTCTGTCTTCTTCCACTTCCCTAGGATTCTTGAGGCCCTGCCCCAGGGCGGCACCACTGATTGTCTGTTAATTCGCAGGTGCTGTTTTTTTGGTCTGTTTTTGTGGCTCGGTCTCTGAAATAGAAGCTCTAGAAGACGGAACATTTTGCATTTCCAATTTGGATAAAGGTAGGTACTGTATAATGAGCAAATATTTCATAAATGTTTGTTGAACAACAGAAACTAAGCGAGCTGAATGGCCCTCAGTAGGTTTCCGTTACACACATTAGGCAGATTGTAATGAGATTATATCCAGCCTCTAAAACGGCACTTAGGAATAAATACACGTAGGTTTCCAACATGGCAATATGTTCATGGCACCACAAACGTAGTCTGCGAAGCAGGCAGGCTTCTTATTGTTCAATATTTCTCTCTCGACTTACACATATACACATGAAGAAGAAAAGATGTTAATGATAATTATTTGTGAGTCGAGGGAACTTAGTTTATTATTCTGTTTTTTTTTCTTTACGTATTTTAAATTTGTCCTTTGTGTTTCTTTAAAGTATTTACTACTATTTTTTATGAAAAAAAATCTAAAAAATATGAAAGACCTTAAAAATCTTTAGATTGATTAGATGCTGGGCTGAGACTCGAGGATTTTGCTAGTTTTTCTCAGCCTGGCCCAGAGTGACTGGACTTCAAAATTCCTACATTATTTGTCACTTGTTGCATGGTGTTGGCATTTAGGCAGCTGCTTATTTAATGGTAAATTTAAGAACTCAGTACAGATTATATGTACAGAAATACTCACAGAACAGGATTATTATAATAGGCAGCGTTTTAGCACCCTAAACACACTCAAAATTTATCCCAGTATGCATTTTCAAACAAATAGTAATTACATGTAAATGGAGATCTTTGTCTTCTGATTTTAATGTGGCCTTTGAGTTTGGCTGCCTTCCGTCCTCTTCTCTGCCAAATTTAGCATTAGTCCCTATGCTTACAGAAATGGCTTATTTATCCCCTCTCCTGCCATAAGCCTGAGATTCACAGATATATTCACAATAAGGTCTGGTGTGGCTGCCTCGAAACTCTAAAAGGGTAAATTTTTATGAAAATAATACTGTATTTAAATGATGTTCTTAGGCAATCTTTCAATATTTTCCTCAATATGGATCGGCTGTGAATTCCCAAGAAAGATTAAAAATACATTTTAAACTTCTTTAAACTTTTTTTTTATAAAAATCTCAAATTAAATGCTTAACTCTCTTTAAATGTGTGACGCCATCCATCACAATTTTATATTTAGACACATAATAATGTATAATCTCAGCTTGCTGTCCACTTGTAAAAATGGGAATAGACTTGGAGAAATAAGCAATTTCCCAACAGAAAATTGGAAATTCTGCCAACCAATTCCAGGTGACCTGCCATCAATCAGTGTTAAATTCTCTGGGGCTATTGTTGAAGGGTATTGCCATTAGTGAAGGGCTTCACCTGGTGACTAATGGTATATAACAAACACACTGAAGAAGTATGGAAACCCCCAGAATCTGTAATTGTCTGGTAACTTTCAGCAGAGACCTTTCCTGGCGATTGGGAAATAAAGTGAGATTTTTATAACCTCCTTGCAGCTCTCTTATTAAAATATCTGTTTTTAGAGAAATAGGTGAAATGATTATGCCATGCAATTAAATTAAATTAGCTGACAAAATATTTCTTTGTGACTAAAGTGTTTAATGTAGGCATTGGGAGATACGTAACATCAGCTGGAGTATGTGCAAATGTGACAGCTATTCTGATTCTCGAGTTAAGCCAGAAGGCTAAGTTTGCAGCAAAATCTCCTTGTTTGATATTATTAAGCAATTATGATTAATGTCTGAAATGTAATGTTCCATGGTTGTAATTTCCTTGTTTGAAGGAGCGAGTACATTAGGAATTCATTAAAAATGCAAACTCTTCAGATACCTGAAGACTACAAATGGAGTTAGAATTTCGTGGAGGACAGGAAGCGTTTTTCATTAAGGAGACCATGACCAGGGTGAACCAACAGCTGGCAGACAAACTATGATGGATTTCTAGTCTGAAACGGAGGGCTAGACAAATGGGTTTGTCCATTGATGTCAAAAATAAAATCCATTTTGATGTAAAAATTTAACTGTAAGGCAAACCTGCCATTCCTCCAACTCTCAACCCTAAAAGCTGAAGCAGGTAAACAGCAAAAGCTTGGGAAAGTGTCTGGTAGAGGAGAGTAAACGGAGATGTAGGCAGCTACAAGTCTGACGTTCTCCAGGAGCATTTCATCTTATAGTGGTGAAAACAGTAAAAATCAATGGATTGATCACTTGATCAATCAATCCAGCTCTCCTGGAGCACTTGCTTCAGCAGGTAGTTCTGAGGATTAGAGGAAATGAGGTTCACAAAGCACCCCATCCTGTATTTGTCCTGTTTGGAAAGTGTCACTTCAAGTGATACCGTAGAATTAGTTGTGTGGTGTCAGTCAATTGGCCTTTGTGCAGTGACTCCGAGGAGAGTGGCACCCCTCCACCCTCTATCCCTTGGGGAGGGTGTGTCCAGCCAAAAGAAGGCTGGGATGGCAAAAGGATTTTGATCACAGAAAAGCAAAGTGTAGACTTTGTGCAGGTGGAGAAGAAAAACATGAAATCCCCCCACGCCGTCTCCATGCAATCATGAGGCTGTGCCATGAAAAATAATGAGAAATACAGTGTTGGGGGCTTCAAGTGGTGACAGCAATGGGAAAGCTAATATCTAAATTGAATTAAAGAGTGGAGTTGGAAACATTCACTTAAAAAAAACCTCAACATAAAAAAGACATACCTCATTGCTCTCCATCCCAAACCCAACACATGATCTTTCTGCTAACTATTAATATGAGCATAAAATATCTAGTGTGTGTGTGTGTGTGTATATATATATATTTTTTGTTTTGTTTTTGTTTTTTGTTTTTCTGTTTTTTGTTTTTCAAGACAGAGTTTCTCTGTTGTAACTCTGGCTGTCCTCAAACTCACTCTGTAGACCAGGCTGGCCTCGAACTCACAGAAATCTGCCTGCCTCTGCCTCCCGAGTGCTGGGATTAAAGGTGTGAACCAACACCACCTGGTGTTGTTTATATTTTGAAAGCCTTTCATGAACCCTGAAAACATTACAGAATTTGATATGATATTACTTAGGATTTAGGGCAGTGAAATTTAACCACCTATAACTCCAATACATTTCTGCTTTGTTGCTGAAAGATGTAAAAAGAAGAATCAGGAGGGCCTAAAACAAGCAACAGCCCGATCAACCAAGTATGTGCTGTGTGCACACTGTCAAGATGAAGATTTTATTCTACAGAGAAGAGTTTTCCTAGCTATCTTGGGCTATTATAAGAAAATACCGAATGGTATAAATTACAGGCACTTATTTCTCATAGTTCTGGAGTCTGGGATGTCAGCATGGTTGCACTGTTTTTGTTGTTTGTTTGAGACAGGCTTGCTAGATAGCTCAGTTTGGCCTTGGCTTCATGATCTTCCCGCTCAGCTTTCTAAGTGCTGGTTGGCTCTTGAAGGCTTCTTTCCTGGATGGCTGCCTTCTTGCTGCAGTCTCACATGGTAGAGAAAAGAAGCCGTGATGTCTCCTTCTCCTTAAAATAATTATTTCAAGCTTTGCTTATTTTTTTTAATTCTCTTATGCTTAAGATTTATTTTTATGTGTATTAGTTTATGTGTTTTGCCTGCATGCGTGTATGTGTGTCATGTGCATGCTGGAGCTATGGATGCTTGTGAGCCACCATGAGTTGGTGGAGTCAAACTCAGGTCCTCTGGAAGAACAGCCGGTGCTCTTGACCATTGAGCCATTATCCCAGTCCCTGCTCCTCTTTCTATAAAGGCACCAATGCCCTCACGACCTCATCCCAAAGATGTCACATTCTAACACCAATATTGGGGGTTAGAATGTCACCATATGGTTTCTGAAGGTTGTATTTATTTAGTCCCTAAGGTTTTGGAAGGCATATTCTAACAGTCTCTACATCATGAAAGGTTTGTAGACAAAGGTTCTGGAAGCATAGGATCAGGACTCTCTTATTACTCGCTCAGAAATTGAGCTAGTCCAGAAGCAATAAAAGGGAGTAATAATACAGGAAGTGGTAAAGACGGAAGCCATTGTTGAAGGCAGCGGGCTCAGCGCAAATGTGCTGAAGAAGGATGCAGATCTAGCGAACGGCCTTCACGCATGCTCTGCTCTGGGATGCGTGCATTGAACTCTCCACAGCTCAGTTTCCTTACATGAAAAATGAGAAACACGACCATTTTGCCCAGCTTACAGAAACAAAATTGCATATTGTGTGTGAAAGCGATGCCGAATGACAGGTCTACGGAAAGGATTATTTCTGTCTGTATTGGTTTCCTGTCGTCGCTGTGATAAATTCTTACAGCTTTTTTTTTTTTTTGGCTGAAAGCAGGACAGTTATTATCTTATAGATGTGGGGGGTCAGAAGTCCAAAATGAGTTTTACTGAACTAAAACTAAGGGCCCTATTCCTGCTGGAAGTTATTGGGGAGAATTCATTCCTCAGCTTCTGCAGCTTCTAGACCCTGACAACCTGCCCAGGGTTTTGACCCTGATTCACTCTAACTCCCATTTTGTAGTCAGAGGAGTGGTGTAGCTACTCACACTCTGACATAGTTACCCCTCTTTATAAAAGCTCTCTGATTACAGCGAGCCTCCCCAGGTGATCCAGGTTAATCTTTCCACCTCAAGGGCCTCAACTTCATCACATTGGCCGGTTCTTTTGACATTCACGGTCACCAGAGATTAAAATGTGGAAATCTTCACTGGTGGTCAATATGGCTTGACAAGTTGAGAAGATTCTAGAATCGCCGAAGAGACGATCCTCTGGGGATATCTTGAGGGTTTCCTAGATTGAGTTAACTGAGGAGAGAAAGTCCCGCCCTAACTGGGTGTGGCTCCATTCCTCGGGGCCAGGATCCCAGATGGAATAAAAAGGAGGGGAGCTGAGCACAGATGCTTATCACCCTTTGCTTCCTGACTGCATGCGATCTGACCAGCTGCCTGGAACGCCTCCTGCCGTGACCTCTGCCCTGACAGACTGTATTCCCTTAAGTAAGATGTAAGGTCAAACAAACCCTTCTTTCTCACAGCAAGGGGACAAGTAAATAACAGGTGGGGAGCTTTGTGTTACTAACGAATTGTCCCAGGAGATGGCCTAAGTCAGTGGTTCTCAACCTTCTGAATGCTGCGGCCCTTTAATACAGTTCCTTATATTGTGGTGATTCCCTGCAAGGTTTGTATTAATGCAGGCAACACATGGAACTCTCCGGGCGCTTGGGCTCATTCTGAGCTCAGGAGACCTTATTCCCACAGGAATCCTGTCTTCCCAGGTCTAAACCTGCTCTGCCCACGTGGCCTCAGAATCCTGTAGTTACTACTGGCCTTCTGAGTCTAAACATAACCCAACAGCTCTTTGATGACCCTTCTCTACTAACTTGTCTCCAACCATGTCTGCCCAGAATACACTTTCTTCTTTTATATCTTGTACCTTCTTAATTACCTTAAGAGTGATCAAGGTGTGCCTTCCTCAGGGAAGAGTCTCCCAGGGCCCAGTGTGGTGTATAGCACCTAGCCCTCAATCTTCACCTTTAAAATGCTTCTGATGGTAATTTGCACCTGTGCAGGTCTTCACCAACTTAACAACTGTGTTTATTTGCTGTCTCCCACACCTCCTGGACTATGATTGAGCAACAGGAGTGTGACGTCTCTCTCCATATTATACTCACTACCTAATATCGGGGCTAGCATGGAGTAGGTGTGTAATGACTATGTAAATGAAGGAAAAGTAAAATGAACACATAGGACCAATCTCAGGCTGGGGTCGTGCTGCTGAAACACAACCACAAATCTCCAGAGCCATGCCAGCTACCACTGATGAAATCATGGCAACCAAGACACTCATTACTACTTAAAACTGATGAACTCATCTTTGTTTCCTAATTGGGGGGAAGCCACAGGAAGTCATGTTGGCTCTTACAAATTATATTTTAAAAAAATGATTTCATCCCTCCCGGTTTTCAAGAGCAATAGTCGACTGGGATGTTTATTTTGAAAATGATACCACATGTTGTTAATGATATCAATGGCTATCTTGCTTTGGACACTTAAGTGCCAGGTGCCACGTGGAGTGCACTGGAGAAAGATTTAATTCTTGGTGCCATCTGCTTCCATTTACGGAAGAGCTGGGATTAGAGAAGTGAAGTCACCTGCTTTCTGTTGCAAAGCCAGTGCATGCTGTAGCTGGAAACCGGGCTGGGTGTTTCTCCCCAAAGCTATGCTTTTAACCATCATGAAACTGTGTCGGATTTGGTTACCTCAAATGCCTAACATGCTTTGATTGCAATTTTTACTAATGATAAGCACTAAGGTGAAGCATCTATGAAAGAGGAGAGACAAGTAGCCAACAGGGACAAAATCACGCAGAACCAAAGCAGGACTCATGTCATTCGACCAGGGCTCATCAAGGTGATCCAGGAAATGGCTAGCTCTGGGTGAGAGCAAGGGCTGTATTTGATGACCCCAAGCCTCCCAGTTGTCCACCTTCAGTGCTAGTTCCCATCACTCTCCAGGCTCTGACTGCAACTCACGTTACAACTGTGTTAAGCTCTTTCCTGATCCTTGTGTTTATCTTTATTTCCGTCTTTGGGCTTTGTGTCCATTGCTTCTGCCTTCTGGAACTCTCTTGTCATTGATCCTTAAGTGCCTGGGTTATTGTCATTCTTCGCGCCTGGAGCATAGCAGATGACCAAATAAATACTTTTGAATAAAGGAAAGGAGCAGAGGCAGATGAGTGGCTGGCTTATTTAGCACCACTTTCTGTGACTTTACAGCTAGCTCTTGCCACTACTGCCTTGTGAGATATTACTGCTGTTAAGCACGTGCCTCCCTCATTGCCTCTGCAGAAGAGGGAAAGAGGAGGTGAATTGCTATTGTCTGAGTGTCTCTGATGTACCAGATTTTTGCATATTATTGTCGCTTAAATCCTGCAAACATCCCTTCGTAGCAGTTTATAGACACGGAATTTGAAGTTAGGGAAGCTAATGGTGTAGGTACAGCTACTAAATCACAGAACCAGCATCACAGGCCTGGATTATTGGATTCCGGAAGCCATCTTCTATCCACAACACCCATGGCATCTGTAGGAATGAAACCATCAGGGGAAGTGGTTATGGTGGAGAACAGACTGATGTTAGAAATATTAACAGAGATGTTCTTATTAGGTGGCCCTCACAAATCTCACCCTGCGTGGCGTATCTCCTTCGCTATCCTGGGATAAGCTGGACTAGGATAATGATCACCGTGGACAGACATACCTTGGTGGAGTGTTAAGAGAGCAAGAAGCAGGCTCGTATTGTAATGAACAAATGATTTCTGCAAAGCACAAGTCCAACTTTTTTGTTAGTAAAATTAGTGATGCAGTAACAAAGATACAGACATAGGGACATACGCCAATCAGATACCTCACAACAGACTTTAGGGCCGAGGAAATTTGGAAAAGTTTAGGAAGAAGCTGGAGTTTAGGAACACGGAATATGAAGCTGTTCTACTCATAGCCATTTGGGCTATCGCATTAGCAGGGACAAGCAGGAAGCCTGGGTTCCAGAGTCAGGCAAAATGCATTTAACTACCAGAAGGGTCTTATACTCAACTAATTGACAGCTGATTTTTTTTTACATACATATATACACACACATATATGTGAAGGTACATAAGTGTGCAAGTGCAGATTCACATGTGTGCACATGCGTGTGTAGGTTGACATCAGGTGTTTTCTTAGATTATTCTCCACCTTATCTATGGGAGTATGGCCTCTTGAGGATCTTGGAGCTCCCCTCTTTGGCTGGTTTGGGGATTTCATCTCTGCCTCCCTTGCCCTGGGGCTCTGGAATTACAGGTGGTCCAGGACTACAGATAGGTCATTACACCTGTGGAGCTCTTACGTGGGTTCTGGGATCCAAATTCTGGTTCTCATACATGCTTGCTTGTGTGGCAAGTTTATCTGCTGATCTATGTCCCCAACCCTGACATGTAGACCTTTAGGCTAGGCTCTCCCAATGACAATTTCCCTAATAAGAAACAGAGTAATTTCTGGATTTGTGTGAACTAGTTTTAGTAATGCTACAAAAGGCTTTGTACAGAGAAACTGCTTCATAAAATGAGCTATAGATACAGGTACTACTTACTAATATTATTAATAATAGAAACAATAGCTCACTGTAATGATAAAGTTATACAAATAATGGTGCATTGTTTTGTATATATCATGTTACTCATTCAGTAAAATTAATTGTAATTTGTTTTTCATAAGATGGTAAGGTACACAAAGAAAAATGGTTTACCTGAATTGTGTACTATTTATATACTTTATCGTCAAAGGAGAGCTTATTCCTCCAGTAGATACTTAATTCCGTTATGGATTGCCCCGTCCTCCTGTATTTGTTTGAATAATTGCATTATAACCTATGCTTAGAGGAACCTGATTAAAAATCACCAGTAATACCGCTTCTTTCTTGCTCTTCATGTTATTTAATAAAGTGTGAAAAACAATTACATCTGTTAATAAAAAGCTGACTACTTAAGCAGCTGAGCAGTTGGTGTCACTGCCTCTTTTTTCTCACCTGACCTGGATTTCTGAGATAATCAGTGGGCATATTTGTGACAGTAAATAATCGAGCTTTTCTTTGGGTACCTGAAAATGAGGAAATCAGAAAGGAGAGAGAAGTGACAACATTCTAAGGAGTCATGTATATAGTGTATATATATATGTATGTATATATATATATATATATATATATATATATATATATATATATAGTCATGTCTATAGGTGTTGCTCACCAGCCCCACCCTCAGCCTGAGGCTGCTCTTACCTGCCTGCCTGGATTCTGCTTTCCACCCTGGTGGCTTTCCGGACAGCAGGCATTTGGAATCACGCAAGGGTCTATGCTGATAATACTTAACGAGACATTTCCGGAAACCGTTGATCAGAATCAAGTTGCTTCTAAAGTGGTGTTCGTCGGCGGAATTGCTTAGATTTGTCCTAATGACAAAGAGAAATGTTTTTAAATTAATCAATAATAGCCAAACTTTTGCTTTGGTAAGAAAATTGCACCACCCAGGAGTCAGAGGACAGCTACGTGTGGAGCTGGATGAGTGTGGCTGTTTTGGGACAGAGTAATTAGCGAGCCACAGAAAACTGCATCCCACCGGAGTCTCCTGTTTTGCTGGAAAACCGTGAAAGACTCCAGGAGTGGGTTTCTCATTGAAGTGAATTTTACTCCGTTTAAGGGGCACAGTCACTCTGAGGTTCTGTCGTCTCCGTGGCACCGCTTGTCTGTCGGTCATCTAGCAGCTGTGTATCTTAGGGTGTGGACGTAAATCCAGACCTCTCTCACTTTATCGTTAGCTCGGTTTTGAATTTCTATTTTAGACAGAAGTGATGTTGAGTCAGGGCTTCAGAGATTACTTGGTAGCTGTGGGCCTGTTTAACTGGCTTGATCATTTTATTAGTTAGCTTCCTCACTAAGACAGATATTCTCCTTAGGGATCGATCAGCATGAAGCAGAGGATCTGGCCCAGTGATGCATCCAATGTGGTCCTGGGAACGGCAGCATCAGTATCACTTGTGAATTTTTGCAGATTCAAAGTTTTATGCTCTGGGTCCACTCTACAACTAGTAACTCTACCGGTTACTAATCAACAAGATATAAAAAATAGGCCTATAAAGGGAAAGTTATTTTTTCATAATAGCTTTATTCATAAATATATAGAATAGCAAAACAACCCAATATCCCCCAATAAGTGAATGGGCATATATAAATTGTGACATTTTACAATGGCTGTTAGTTAGCAATAAAAAGGAACAGATTTCCAGTGTAGACACATCAGTCTCAAAATGGTGAGGGAAAAGGTTCCAGAAAAGGTTACAAAACCTTACATACTGTATATTCCATGAGGGTCAAGAACAGGCTCTGCTAAGCCAATTGATAAAAATTGGAGCATGTTTACCTCAGGAAGAGGATTAACCAAAGAGGATAACTGGGAACTTTCTAGAATAAGGACAAACATTGTACATTTAAATTAGAATGGTGGATATTAAAGCATATATGTTCTAAAACACATCTATCTATCTATCTATCTATCATCTATCTATCATCTATCTATCTATCTATCTATCTATCTATCTATCTAGCTATCATCTATCAATCTACACTTAAAACATAGGCATTTAATTCAATAAAAACAAAAACAAGTTAAAAAAACTTGAAAATAAATCAGGCCTCCTACTCATGGCGTCATGAATCAATGTGAGATCTATGTAAAAAGACTTCACACGATTTCACAAGCTACTTCTCAGATGAACAATTCTCTGAAAGGGGTAACATTTCCTGGTTTTAAAGTCTGCTGATTGGTCACCTGAATTTCATCAGCAACTCCCTCTCCAGGTGTACCTAGACCATGTGCAGTTGACTAACCAGAGGACAGAGATCTGCTGGGGGTTGAGGAAACTTTGGAAATCACTGTGCTGGTGCTGCACAATGGGAAAGGCTTTCTTCCTAAACACCACTGTGAGACGACCCAGGCATGATAAGCGGCTTTGATGTCCATCTTGCTGTTGGTTTATATCCAATCCATGGTGGACATAGAGAATGTTCTAACGGGTTCAATTCTCTAAGGCAAATAGAACCCAAGTCCCAAGTGAGAAATGAAGCCATCATTTGTTATTGGGAGCAAAATGAAGCCAGAGAGACCAGATCACACCCAGACACACTTGCTGAGAAAAATCAAGCATTATTTAACATTTTCTATCTTCTAGCTTCCAAGGAGGAATTTGGTTTTAAAATTCACTTAGGAATAGTTGCTGGAAGTTAAGAACAGGTGGTTTTGAATGTCCTGTTCATTGCCTAGTAGCTATTTCTATTAAGCTGGTCACATCGAGTACCTTTGTTTGGCAAGTGCTAGTTGAATGCCTACTGTTCGCTCAGTAGCGTCTTCAAAGTGACGATAAGCAGATGTCACTATGACATTAGGGCTGAACAAGCCATACAGTTAAACAGCCTCTTATGCCTGTGGAAGTCCCAATAGAGAGGGCCACCGACTTAGGCAAGTTGACTCTTTTATGTTGGGCCTCAATCTGAATGTCAATCAAAAAAAAATCTTCTCATCAAATTACACAGGTATAAGACTCCACTTTTCGAGAGTTTGTAATCTGTTTGCCACATGCTCATGCTCAAAATCTAGGACTTAGCTACAGTCTGACCAAGAGAGTAGGGAAAAAAATGACTTAATATTTGAGCATCTACAGCGTGCCATAAAGCTTCCTATGTTTTAATTATCTTAACTGTATCAGGGATGGCGTTGTTATTTCCATAGTTGATACACCGGAGGCTTATGGGTCTCTCATGACTTACCCCAACTTTGCAATAGTGGAAAAACTCAGGTATGGTGGTCTCAAAGGCTTTGCATGATTTGAGGATGGATCAATTAAAATCTTTTTAGAAAGTTATTTCAGCGAGAAAACACTCAACAGACCAAACTAATTGATTGCCTTGTTTTTTGTTTTCAGTAAGGAGACAGGATTGCAGAATCACTTTGGCGGGACTGGGAGTCAGCGTGATCCAGTGTGAGCGAAAGGGGAAAGACGAAGGTGGAGGGGAAGGCAGGGAGGGAGTGGAGACGGTTCATCTGTTCGTTCACTATTACAGACACAGAACTTCTAATCAAGCATTTAATTCTTTACTTTTTGCCTTTCCGTAAAAGGCTTTTCATTTTAATTTGCCTCCTAGGTATTCTATGCCAGGCAATTACTCTATCAGAAGGTTTCTGAAGTCTAAGAAGGTAAGTGCGTGGTTCTTAAAGCAACATTCTCTTGAAAGCATAATTGCAGCTAAGTAATAAAGTCTTGAGTGTACCCACTAGGTTTTCTTCATACCCAGATTCCTCCCGTTACTGTTGGTGTGTATTCCTGGCAGGCAAGGAAAAGAACTGGAATCCCATGAGCAGAGCGATCTCTCCAGGATGTAGGAGCTAGTGTTCATGCTTCCTAACAATATCATATAAACCAGTCAAACGTTTAAGCCTCTTTTATTGGCTCGGTTACCTGCAGTTTGTCGAATTTCAGTTTCTGGGAGTGAGATCACAGTGCACTAGAAAGACTGAGATAGATCCCTGGTCGTGCTTAGGAGAGAGCTCTGGAGCAGGAGGTGTAGTGACCGGAGTTGATGCTGTTGGAATCTAGGATTTCCAAGAACATTTCGACCCACCTACCTGAACAACCATAGGATAAATAGCACATTGTCTTGTCATGCCTACAGTCTTTTCACCGTCTAATTTAGGAGACCAGAAGTCATTTTATATATAGCATTGTAGTGGGCAGATTTCTACTGATGTCCCCCCCCCCCCCGCCCCAGATTCCGGTCCTCCTGTTATTTATTCAAACATGGACCTAGCATACCCAGGAAGGGATTTTGATGATTCTGAAATGCAGGTTATTAATCAGCAGACTTCAGGGAATTATCTATAGTATCAGGATATAGATGTAGACAATGAAATATAGGATCCCCGGAAGGGGAACAGATGAGTCTGAGCTATGCTGTACGAGAAGAGGCAGCATAACAGAGCACACATGATGTGAATGCAGAGCAGAGGACCACTCACGGGGAAGGGGGTGATCAGCAAGGGGAGGCAGGAGGATGGGGGGTGGATGGGAACTGGAGAAAGCGCCAGTGTGAATTTGCCATAAGGAAAACAATTACTTCCCAAACTAACTTAAAAATGAATAAAAAACAAGAGAGGAGGCAGGCAAGGCAGACATTCTGAACTGAACCTGTCTCAATGCTGTTGGCTGTGGGATACATGGCATGTCTGTTGTCCCCCAAGCTCATAGTCATCAAGAACGCAAGATTTCAATCCTGCAACCTATGGAGCAGAATTCTGCCAACGTGTGAAGGAACCCAGAGCAGAGTCCCCCTTGGAATTCTCAGAAAGGAGCACAGCTTATTTCTGCCATCTGAGACTCTAACTGTAAACTCCAGTGAGAGTCAGGTGTGGTGGCACATGCTTTTAATCCAATCTCAGCACTTAGATCTCTGTGAGTTCCAGGACAGCCAGAGTTACAGCAGAGAAACCCTGACTTGAAAAGACAAAAACAAACAAACAAACAAAAATCCAGTGAGGCTGTCAGATTTCTGACCTATGACATAATTCATGATAAATAGGAACTGTTTCAAACACCTCATTTGTGGTGATTTGTTACAGCAACAGTGGGAAATGAAGGCAAAGTTCTCACAATAGGAACCAAGCAACCTCCGTATGACCCTTTACACTTTAGAGTAAGGCACGTGATTCCAGGAAAAGGCACTCACTGTTTTTTGTTCAGGTGCAGGGGTTTACATAATAAAATGTACACGAGGTGGAAATTTATTAGATGAACTTACTATGTTTATCTTTCTCAACTCTAGCACCATCACCTGCACAGATGATCAAGGGCTCCTTCTCTGAGGACAGCGGTGTTTCAACAAGTGCAGTCATTGCTGGTCCCATTGTTGTGACAGATACCTAACAAAGGCAACTCAAGGAGGGATGTATTTTGCTTCACAGTTTGAGGCAAAGGCCCTGATGGGCAGGGGGGCATGGTGGGAATATGAGGTGGCTGGGCACACAGCACCTGGACAGAGAGCACCTGGGCACAGAGCACTTGGACAGAGAGCACCTGGACAGATAGAGCCTGGGCACAGAGCACCTGGGCACAGAGCACCTGGGCACAGAGCAGCTGGACACAGAGCAGCTGGGCACAGAGCGCCTGGGCTCAGAGCGCCTGGACACAGAGCACCTGGGCACAGAGCGCCTGGGCACAGAGCAGCTGGGCACAGAGCACCTGGGCACAGAGCACCTGGACAGAGAGCACCTAGGCACAGAGCACCTGGGCTCAGAGCACCTGGACAGAGAGCACCTGGACAGAGAGCACCTGGGCTCAGAGCACCTAGGCACAGAGCACCTGGGCACAGAGCACCTGGGCACAGAGCAGCTGGGCACAGAGCACCTGGGCACAGAGCAGCTGGACACAAAGCAGCTGGACACAGAGCACCTGGGCACAGAGCACCTGGACAGAGAGCACCTGGGCTCAGAGCACCTAGGCACAGAGCACCTGGGCTCAGAGCACCTGGACAGAGAGCACCTGGACAGAGAGCAGCTGGAAACAGAGCATCTGGACACAGAGCAGCTGGAAACAGAGCATCTGGACACAGAGCACCTGGACAGAGAGCACCTGGACACAGAGCACCTGGACAGAGAGCACCTGGACAGAGAGCAGCTGGACAGAGAGCAGCTGGAGACAGAGTGCCTGGGCTCAGAGCACCTGGACACAGAGCACCTGGGCACAGAGCACCTGGGCACAGAGCACCTGGGCACAGAGCAGCTGGACACAGAGCGCCTGGGCTCAGAGCGCCTGGACACAGAGCACCTGGGCACAGAGCGCCTGGGCACAGAGCAGCTGGGCACAGAGCACCTGGGCACAGAGCACCTGGACAGAGAGCACCTGGGCTCAGAGCACCTGGGCTCAGAGCACCTGGACAGAGAGCACCTGGACAGAGAGCACCTGGGCTCAGAGCACCTAGGCACAGAGCACCTGGGCACAGAGCACCTGGGCACAGAGCAGCTGGGCACAGAGCACCTGGGCACAGAGCAGCTGGACACAGAGCAGCTGGACACAGAGCACCTGGGCACAGAGCACCTGGACAGAGAGCACCTGGGCTCAGAGCACCTAGGCACAGAGCACCTGGGCTCAGAGCACCTGGACAGAGAGCACCTGGACAGAGAGCAGCTGGAAACAGAGCATCTGGACACAGAGCAGCTGGAAACAGAGCATCTGGACACAGAGCACCTGGACAGAGAGCACCTGGACACAGAGCACCTGGACAGAGAGCACCTGGACAGAGAGCAGCTGGACAGAGAGCAGCTGGAGACAGAGTGCCTGGGCTCAGAGCACCTGGACACAGAGCACCTGGGCACAGAGCACCTGGGCACAGAGCACCTGGGCACAGAGCAGCTGGGCACAGAGCACCTGGACACAGAGCACCTGGACCAGAGCACCTGGACACAGAGCACCTGGGCTCAGAGCACCTGGGCACAGAGCAGCTGGACACAGAGCACCTGGACAGAGAGCACCTGGGCTCAGAGCACCTGGAAACAGAGCACCTGGAAACAGAGCACGTGGGCTCAGAGCACCGGCTGCGAGGAAGCGGAGGTGAACACTGTGCTTACCAGGCTATCTACTCATTTTCCCTCTTATTCGGGTCCAATAGCCTAGATTTAGAGTGGATCCTCCCTCCTCAGTTAAACCTGGCTGGGAATGTCCTCACAGACACACCCAGAAGTGTGTCTCATGGTTCTCCTGGTCAATTCGAAAATCCATTCAAGCTGACAATGGCGATTTACCATCACAGGAAGTTTCTAGAAGATCATTATTCAACTTACAGAAGGAATAAAAGGCAATGAAGACAATAAGCAGAAGACACAGCCTTAGTTTCTTAGGATTCTGTGACAAATGACCGCAGAGTAGGCAGCCTGAAACAGCAGACATTTATTGTGTCGTGTCCCTGGAGGCTGGAGGCTCAAAGTCAAGTTGTCACTGCATGGTAGACCTAGTGGCTCCAATACGGTTTGTTTCCTTGCTTCATCCTGGGTTCCAGTAGATGCCAAGAATCTGTGATACTTCTCCATCTAGAGATGCCTTGCTCCAATCTTTATCCTTTTGTCAAATGGCATCTTCCTTACACGTGCCCATGTGACCTTCCTGCTGTGTTTACGTACACATTCCTTCATCTTTTAAAGACACTGGCCATGGGGTTAGTCTGGTTCCCACTGTAATCGACTTCACCTTCACTTGACGAATCACCTCGGCAAAGACTCTTGGCACAAATAAGGTCACATTCTGAGGTTATGGGTGAGCAGCAACTTAGGGGAGACACTATCCATCCGATCTAGGCACGATATTTGCCTCCTATATTAACGTGGGAAAGAAAAATATACTGCTTTAAGGAACATTTCCAGTGTCCAAATTCATGGTGGCTTCTTCAATTAAACGTGTGAGAAGAGAAGTCTGTGTAGCACGGGGAGAATATTTAGGCCTGATTGATCTTCGTGTGAGGCAGGGAATGGAGGAGATTTCTAATAATAAAAGATTGATGAGGGGTTTCTCTTGCTAATAGGGTGTACTTAACATTTGGCTCATGATCAAAAATTCAGTTCTCAGTTTATTTTTATTGTGGAAAATTAACCACAGCTCAGGATACTGCACAGTCCCGCATGCTTCGTTTATGTGGACTCTGCTGTTTTCCACTCTCATTTTAAGATCCAGGGTTGAAACAGACAAATGGAAGCAGACTTTTCACCAGCCCTGGCTAGTCAGTTCCTTACATCTTCCTGGATGGCCCATGACAAATGACTCTGCAGTTGATTGGCATATTCCCATCAACGTTAGTCATTTCCTTGAGACACTGTGTTTACGTGTATACTCTGGCAAATGCTTCCAATCGCTCTTTGAAAGTAACAAAGACAACATTGAAGACACTAACTCGTGCCTTCTTCATTTTGGGTTGTTCTCTTTAAAGACTGTGCTAGTCTGGAAGAAGGCAGAAGTGCCCTTCAGGAAGGCTACTATCTGTTCCGTGTGTGTGAGTGTGTGTGTGTGTGTGTGTGTGTGTGTGTGTCCGTGTCCTGCTTCTCCGCCTCTCTGCTTTGCTCATGAGATCCCTCTAGGTCCTTTGCTCCATTTCCCAGTGACGCTGCATCTTCAGCCCTTGTAGCAGCCCTGTAGACACAGCTGAGAGAAACTCCTTCATCTCAGAGTCTGTGCCTCCCTCCTCTGGTCTCCTTATCTCTAGTTCTGTCTGTCTCCAATCTATCCCCCAAACTCTGCCCCATCCCCCAAATCTGAGAAATCCGTCTTATTCTCTAACTCCTGTGGTCATCGACATGACTTGTGAGTCCTTCGTGAACTTGCGCCACGTGTCACCCAGATTTCATCTGTGAGCCCTTCTTTCTGACCTCATCCTATCTGGAGACAGATGAGCTATCTGCAGCTCCCCGGCTGTTTTACGTTCCCTCTTCCCTCAGTTCCCCGCCCCACTTCACCCCTCCCCCACTGCCACCCCCATGTCTGTCACATTATTTCTTTTCTTCTATATATTCATCAAACGTTTGCTGTTTGTTCACATTAATTTGAATGCCGTGGCCTCTAGGTGCTGCGGTTTGAATGTGAAATGGCCCCGTGAGGCTCACGTGTTTGAGCACTGGGTGCCTAGCTGGGGGTGATGTTTTGGAGGCTGCTGGAGGAAGCAGGGGAGAGGGATAAGACTCAAGGCTGTGCAGTTCGCTTCTGTCCACTCTGCCGTGTCTTCTCTGACATGATGGACTGTGCATCTCGCCCTTTAAGTTGCTTCTTGTCAGGTGTTTGGCCTTAGCAATGTCAAAAATGACTACCTAAGCTAGGAATATGCTTGTCTTTGAGGATTTTATTCGAGATGCTTCAGTATTAACATCACCTGGAACTTGCCTGGGGAGTGTGTGTGACTGAGCATCACTGATGGGGCTCCCATAGGGTTTGCTCTCCAAAGGTCTGTGCATGGCGCCGAAGTAGTGACACCTTTAAAAAGTAGGGTCTTGTGAGAGGCCTCAGACTCGGAAGCCCTGTCTCTGGAATGAATAGAACTAGTTCTTACTGACAAATTGTTATGAAAGGAGCAAGCTCGGTGGTTCTGCCCTCTTTCTTTGGCTCCCTGTCTCAGTTTTTTAAAATCTTTTTGTTAGAATATTGCAAGAGACCATTGGCTAGTACTAATTAGAATACTGCCTGCCCAGATAAAATCCTTCTTGCATGCACTCCTGTCAAAATGCCAGTAGACCCCCGTCAGAGACTAACCTAATGGGGCCACCCGATTCTAGTTTTTTAACTTCCAAAGCTGTGAGCTAAATAAACCTCTTTTCTTCATAAAGTTAGCATGCCTCTAGTATTTTGTCATTGCAGTACAAAATCTAATGTAATCACAATAATCTGTTAATTTATCTTATCTCCCAAAGGCTAACTGTAAATCTGGGTATGTCTTGTGTCCAGCAAGGCACAGAGACGCCAAGAAATGCTTATCAAATGAATGTAGGATTGTGTAAATAATGACTTTTCTATTTGACAGGTGTTTGCAGTGTTTCCTAGTTTGTTTTTCATTTATAGCCATCAACAGCATAAGCAGGTTGAACTTCAGGGATAAATCCTGGATGTGCACTTTAGAGATTGCTGCTACAATTTTGACCATAGGAAAAACAGGCGTGCTGTAAATTCACTGCAGATGTCAGAACCCAGGTGTTAATAGACTGTCCAATCAGGATCACCACGAATGCACAGCCCCTCATTTACAGGTCTCACTCCCTTGGCAGAGTGATGCATTTGGTTTCCATGAGCCGGGTATAAATTCCCATGCTGTCACCGGTGAGCAGAATCATTTCAGATGCGTTTGGATGGGACGCCTGCTGGGCTCATCGCGTGCTTGCTATGTGAACTGCCAGGGCTTTGTTGGGACATATTGGCCGACCAGGCAAAGGCGGCTCTGCTGTGTGAAGCCTGGATCCATGTTACTGAGCCTTTCTTGGGAAGTCTCAGTTTTTTTCTTTTCTTGAAGTTTTTTCTTTTTCTCCTCTCACTAGACTGTTAACACGGGTGCCATGAGAAGTTAGTCTAGGCAGATACAGATGGGACCCTGAGGCTAACTCTGGCCTTGGCAACTGTGATGGAGTTGAGAGGCTCTGGAACCTGTTGTGTAATTCAGACCTCACAGAGGCATTTGTGCATTTGTTACTACCTGGTTTTGCTTCCACCTTAGCTTCTGAAGACGCAGATGCATAATATTAAGACCACATAAAAAGTGGCCGTGAAAATAATTTTAGGGGTTGTGTTAGTTACTTTTCTGCTTCTGTGAACATCACGGCCAAGGCAATTTAAGAAGAAGGAGTTTATTTGGGCTTATGTTCCAGGGAGATAAGGGTCCATCGTGTCAAGGAAACCTTGGTAGCTAGAAGCAGGTATGGCGGCTGGAGCAGGAAACTGAGACCTCACATCCTCAATTACAAGCATGGAGCAGAGAGAGCACATTGGAAGCAGAGAGAGGCTGTACAGTCTCAAAGCCACATACATCCTCCATTAATGCTGTATCATCTACACCTGTTCAAACAGCGCCACCTACTGGGAACCAAGTATTCAACTATTTGAGCCTATGGGGACAGTTCTTATTTAAACCACCACTGGAGTCAACTAGACTGAACAGGAGGAAATCTGTCTGGTGTGTGAAGCATTGTTTCTGGTGTGTCTAGGCGGTCCTGTCTGGAGGATGTCAGTGTGTGTAATAAGGGGGCGGTGTGGGGAAGATTCATCTTCAGTGTGGATGGACTCTATCTACTCAAGGTACGGTGGCCTAGGTGGACCAAATGTACACACAGAAGAAGGACAGATTCTTTCTCTATTTGAAAGGTGGATCTCTTTCATCTGCCCTGGGCATCAGAATCCCAAGATCTTTGCCCTTTGGATTTTGAGTATTGTCCCACTGGCTTCCTGAGGCTCTGGGACCTTCAGCATGGGACCAAGAATCATATCACTGGCTTGCTTGGTTCTAGGGTTTTCTGACTTGAACAGAGCCATGTGTCTACTTCCCTGATTCTTCACACCCTGGCTTTTATAATCATGTGGGTTAATTTCCCTAATCAATCAACCAAGCAACCAACCAACTGACCGACCAATCAGTCTTGTAAAGATACAAGATATCATCTAAAGATACAGTCTATCTTCTATCTGTTTCTCTCTTATTGTTTTTGTCTCTCTGGAGAAGCATGACCACTGTGTACACTATTTTCTTCTCTTACTGAAGAAAATAAAAAAATTCTTCCACTGAACAGTCTCTGTAAGTTTCCCCCAACTCTAGCAAGTATGCTTTTGTATTACATTTTGCTCTTGATTGCTCCATGGCTTATAGTTTTCTCTGGGGAACATACCAACACAGCTTTTTCAGGATCACACTATGAGTGAAAAAGACCATAACCCAGAAAACGGAAGCATTTTCAAAGTGATGGTGAAAGAAGCAAACCAGCCCCACTTTGTCACCACCGAGAGCAACAAGACCTTTGCTGATTTACTGCTCTTGGCTATGATTTAACTTGAACTTTATTGTCTTATCTAGCATTGACAATTGTTTAGTTTTGACTGGTCACAAGGAATCCAGATTTCTGATCTTTGATTTTCTGTGTGGTCATTGGGAAACATAATTAGAAACCCTACCGAATACTAGAACTAGAGGTAGTTTTTTTTTTTTTCTACATTATTCCATGAGTGGTTTCTCAAACTATCAGCTGTCAGTCAGTCTGTCTGTCTATCTACTATCTGTCATCTGTATCTGTCTATGTACTATCTCTATAATTTATCTTCTATTTACTAACTTCCATCTGTTTTTCTATCTATATCTATCCATCTATCTATCTATCTATCATCTATCTATCTATCTATCTATCTATCTATTTATCTATCTATCTATCTATCATCTATCTATCTATCATCTATCTATCTATCTATCTTTCATTGAGCTCCCTATCTATCATCTATTTGTCGTTCTAAACCTATCTACTTACCTATTTTTATCTCGTTGATATAGCTACCCAAAGCAAAGTTTTACTTGATATTCAGCATTTGATTCAAGCTGCTTTACCACCTCATTTCTATATGAAAACAGAGCGCTTGTTTTTGTGAAGCTCTTTATTAGCCTGCTCATGATTCAGCCAGACTTTCCCTTCTTTTGTTGTTAGGTGTTCAGTGCTTATCTCAGAATAAAGTGGGTCTCCTAGATCTAATGGCCTGGCTAGGGACATATATTCAACACGCCGACCTTCATAGTGAGACTTGCCACTTATCAACTACATCTCAGGGTCCAGAGCTACGTACTTTATATTTATTGCATAATTTATACTATAAAAAATAGCAGTAACTAGATGAGATGAGGGTGTATTCGTCTCTCACCATCCTCCAACCAACAATTCTGTAAAACTTTCAGAAATACAAAATTAAAAAAACCTCACAGACAAACATTTAGAAAAACAAACCACTTAAGGTTTTGTAATCAGCATCAGTTAACAAATATCAAATCTCAGTTTGCTTGTCCATGGAGTAAATGCTTTATCTATGAGGCTGGACTTCCCACAGCATCCGAATCTACACTTTTATTCTGAAGATGTCCTTCTAAGGTAGGTTCTACAGCACCGCTCTGAAACTGTAATAGGGAAATTACATCAAACGGAGACAGCTTAGTTCTGTCTCTGGCCCTGGAAGAAGATTGGTGTACATTTTGGAGAGTGACTGCTTCCCTCATCTCCTCTCTTTTATCCTCCATCACCCAGAGTTTAGGTAGGCTGGCCTTGAGCTCATAATCTTCCTGCCTCAGTTTCCTGAGTATTGAAATTGCAGGCATGTGCTTCTACACACAGCTTAGTAATCTTACTTATTGAGACTTTGTTTTCAAAACACTGTCTCAGAGGGCTAGTGAGATGGATGAGTGGGTAAAGGAGCTTGCCGTTCAAGCCTGGCTGCCTGAGTTCAATTCCTGGAACACACATACAAGTGGAAAGAGAGAACTGACTTCACGTTGTTGTTCTGTGACTTGTTAGGGACTCACATAATAAAATAATAATAATAATAAATAATAATAATAATTTAAAATATTTGCCACGGAGAGAAAGCGAAGCAGGATTGCTGTGATTTGGGGACCAGCCTTGGCTAGCTTATATGGGGTAAAGGGCTGAGAGTTTGGATACATCTTTTTCTTGTTGGTATATATATATATATATATATATATATATATATATATATAACTTGTTTATGATGTGTTTTAGTAATTTGCATGTCATAAGGCACATCGTGGATTCCCTGTGATTTGAGAACTTTCTTTTCAAACTGACCCAACACATGCACAATCTCCCTGACCAGCTGCCACGGCTTGCTACATTGTTGGTCTGTTATCATGCTAACAGAGTTGTAAATTAAGTCAAGTAACTGTCTTAACCCTGGGAAGCAGTACTTAGAAGATATTTTTTATCAAAATAAATGATACAAGTTAAATAATCTTGGCTGCTATTTGACTTAATTATAGGTAACAGTTTTACGGAGCACCTGTATGGTTTAGGGAAGCTCAGACCCTCCTAGCGAGCGCTTGTCTGGTCTAAGGAATGCCATCGATCTCTCTGCACTGCTACACCGCAGTACACGGAGGTCTGATTACAGCAAGGACCACTCAGATTTTCTTCCCAGGTGGGAGAGGAGACGTTAACAGCAGTCCAGATTCTAAGCTGGGGCATTCTTCCTTGGATTCCATCAGTGTTTTCACTTTTCCCTTGGATTTTTGGGAAAAATCTCTTAAGTTCCACAATGGTGATGACTGAATAGATCTGGCCAAACTTCGATAGCCAATGAACCGCTAACTAACGAATCTGTAAATAAAGAACGCATGACCACAGCTACCATGGAATGTAGACTTACAGTGCTCCAGGAACTGTGCCACACAGAGCAGGCTCGCCTCCTCATTTAACCATCAGAGCTCCTCCCGAGAAACAGTAGAAAGCTGACTGGAGACTGGAGGCTCCACAAACACGTGTTCTTTCACTTACTGTTTTGGGACCCTGACTACTTCTTTAAAACTCCTGTAAGGGTTCCTGGAAAGTCACATTCGCTTCGTGTTCCCGCTGCCGTTTCTGATCGTGTGTTGGGTCCCACTCCTGTCAGTGCATTCTGCTTTTTCTCAATCTCTTCATCTTCGTTATTGCTTCTCACATTTCTTGTCTCTTCTCGCCCCTAGACTTGACACTGTCTCCATGGATATTGACAGCCTTCCCTCTAAGCCATAATTTGTGTTAGCTCTCAATGACATTTTCTCATGCTATGTTGGAAAAATAATCTTGGTGGCATGTCAGTGTACTGGTAACATACCATTACACTTTTGTTCTGGCCACTCAGAGAGAGAAATAGAGAGAGAGGTGGGGGGGAGAGAGAGGGAGAGAGAGAGAGAGAGATCTTAATGGATCATCAAATGATTATTATTTATAATTTGAGTGTCCTATGGTTAATACTTCTTTTTTATTATACTACTTTAGAATGTTCTTCCTTATATTTAACACAATTATATTTTATTGGTATAAATTTCAAGGGTTGCAACCAATCAGAAACACTCTGTCTCCTTTTACACACATATTATTTCAACATTCTAGATAAGTCAGTATAGTAAGCTAAATATCTCCAATTATTTTAACCATTTTTCTTTTATAGGAACTAACTGTTTGAAACCTCCATGTCCCTGTCGGTAGTCTTGTGAGATTAGTAGAACTCCATATGTCTAGTATTTATTTTATTTTATGTTTTTGAGACAGAATCTCTCTAGATAGTCCTGGCTGGCCTGATACTCACTCTGTAGACCAGGCTTGCCTGGACCTCACAGAGATGCACCTGCCTCTGCCTCTTGAGTGCTGGGATTAAAGGTGTGGGCTACCACATTTGACCTTTGATTTTTTTTAATTGTATTAATTTATATGTTTTGCCTGTGTCTGTACAGGTGTGTGGAGGCCACAGGACATTCTTCAGGAGCTGCCTACCTTGGTTTTTGAGACAAGATCTCATGGAGATCTGGGCTCAAGTTTAGGCTAGGTTGGTGGCCAGAGAGCCTCAGGGATACTCCTCCTCAGAACTGGGATTACGAGTGCACTGCGCCCAGCTTTTTACCTGGGAGCTAGGGAGAACCAAACTGAGGTCCTCATGCTTATGCAGCCAGTACTTTGAGCTGACATTCAAACTCCTCAGTATATTAAATCGACTATTGTTCGTTTTAATGCTGACTGTTCATTTCTCACACCAATTTGTATGTACGGTCTCATGAGTTCTTTATGCTCAGATCACAGGGGAAGGGAAGACTGAGGTTTGGTTTACCTATGATTCTGCTTGCACAGTCTACTGGCATGGTCACAGAACCCATCGCTTTCATCGTATTTCCCACCATTCCAAAGCAGATGGATTGACAATGACAATTGACAGAACAATGAAAAGTCTTTAAAGAATGCCCCCCCTCAATAGAGTCTTCCTGTGTATCCCAAATTGGCTTCCTCACGACTCAGCCTCATGACTCAGCATGGGCCCATGCTGCTCACTAGCTTGTTTCCTATGACTTTCTCAGCTTGCTTACTTAGAGCATCCAACACCACAGCCCAGAGATGGCTCCACCAACAGTGATCTGCCCCCCAACCCCAATATCATCCATCAAGCGAGAAAACGACCACAGCCTTGCCCACAGGCCGATCTAGTAGAGGTATATTCTCAATTGAGATTTCATCCTCCAAAATGACTCTAGATTGCATTAAAGTGACATAAAACTAGCCAGGAAAAGATATATTGACATTATTTCACAGTATTCAAGAGTGGTTATTGTACAACAAAATATTTGAGTAGCAGGATATGAAGAACAGTTAACATCACTCAAGATTTTCCCTCCTGTAGTGGTTTGAATGAAAATGGCCCCCATAGGGAGTGAACACTAATAGGTGTGGCTTTGTTGGAGGAAGTGTGTCACTGGGGGCAGGCTTTGAGGTTTCAGAAGCTCAAGCCAGGCCCAGTGACTCTCTCTTGCTCATCTGCTCATCCAGGTGTAGAATTCTCAGCTCCCTGTCCAGCACCATGTCTGCCTGCGGCCATGCTTCCTGCCACAATGGCAATGAACTAAATCTCTGAACTATAAGCCGGACTCAATGAAATTCTTCCCTTTATGAGAATTGTGTGATCATGGTGTCTCTGCACAGCAATAAAGTCCTAACTAAGACACCTCTGCTCTTCGAGGAAATTCTTTTAGCACTTTTTGGGAAGTGCTAGGAGAAGTTATGACACTATTGTCCTTGTTTAGAGATTAAATATCTATGCAGGAGATGTATATGAGTGCCACATTTGAAGAGGAGTGGGCTTGGAATGGTTAACTTTATGCTTGACCTTGAATGGGCCAGGGGTGACAGGTATCTGATTAAATAACTGTCTCTGTGTATGTCTTTATGAGGCTATTCCCTGGGTGAGATTAGCATTTGAATCAATGAACTCAGTAGTGGATTAGTACGTAAGGAGATGATAGATGGCAGTTTGTAGGATCTTCAGCCTCTGTGATTTCTGAGTCAATTCTTGATAAATTCCTCTGTACATATGATTATAACCAAAATATAATAGTGTAATAATCATAATAAAAGATATAATAGTGTAATAATAATAATAATAAAATATAATAGTGTAATAATAATAATAATAGTGTAATAATAATAATACATTATATATATATATATATTCTTGATTCTTTCCCTGGAAACCCAAACTCATACAACTTGTCTTTTCTACAGACGTTGTTCACTCAGCAAGTATAAATTAGGCCTCATTTGGTTATAAGTTACAATTTACATGAGAATGAATCACCAAAAAAAAAGAGAGAAAAAGTTTATATTAGGAATTTATGGAGGTGTGCATAAGTTAAGTTAGGCTTTGGAAAGAATTGGAGCCCAGGACACACAGGCCTAGCTGTGTTGAGCTCAGCCTTCTTCAGTTTTGGCTTAACAAATAACGGAACAGGGCACTGCATTCTGGGACTCTTCCTTCTAGCTGTCTGAGCTCAGCCCACGTCTTCATCCACTGCTAACATACTGTTTGTGCATGTGTCAACCTTTAGGTTCCAACTGAGCTATGGCTTGCAGAGGCCACAGCGTTCCTACTGTAGATGCATTCTGTTTCAGAGAAAGTAGGGTTCTCAGCAAACTAAATGCTGACACCCTCCCCCCAATACTAGAGAGGTTAGACTAATTATGGTGTATCCAGATGATGAAACATAACAGGACCTTCAAAATCACTGAGTGCAGGGGAGGGGGGATTTGCAGTGACATATGAAATGTTGATAACATAATTTCAGTAAAATTCAAAGGGGAAGAAACTATATAGCCAGCTTGATTCCAATTACATTAGAAATGAAGGCATCCCCCATGGAAATGAATATAAACTTATTAGTGATTATATAGACTAGTGACTACAGAAAAACAGTTTCCTCTAAATATCTTCTAAAATCTCTATGGGGACACCTTTATTCCTTCTCTAAAAACAAAATATACAGCCAAAAATATAAATATGCAACTACTAAGCTAGGTAAGTATAAATTTTGATTGTGAGAATTATAAAGACTATTATACATACACGGATTGAGAGAGTGACCAGTGCATAGCAGTACTAAGTAGATTTCCTATTCTCATTTACTTTTTCTGTTCCACGCTCAACCCTTATAGGAAATAATTTGTCTAGGTATTGCATACAAGGGCCAAATTGATACTGAATAAATTTTAATTTATGTCAACAGAATCAAGATAGAGTGTGTTTGAGAGAGGTGGGGGGGGGGAAGCTTTTATGAGTTCAAGTGGCCTCTGAGGTGACTTCTAAAGTCTAGTTCTCGTCTGATTTTGTAACCTACTCCAGCATGGCTCAATTAAATGCAGCATAATTAAGGGAATAAGATTCACATCTAAATTCACAATAGTGTATGTGTTTACACGTTCTCGGGGCTAATTGCCATTCCTGAACACCATTTAATGTACCAGCGCTCTTTAAGGAGGGCTTATAACTTCCCGTGTGAACTTTTCTCATTAGGATGGGATCACATTAGTTAGTACAGAGTCCCCTTGATCTAAACTTACAGACAGGGAGACTCGAGAGCAAGCGAGTCAGCACCGTGCATTATAAAGCAGAGATGATATCACACAGGACTGGAGGTGAAGCCTCTCCTCGTTTCCCTTTCTGGGTTCCTCAAGTTGGAAGCTCCTAGTCCGTTGTTCTGTCCGGGTCTTCGCCAAACGTTCTCCTTGGCGTCTGTTAGCGGTGGTGTTTGTGCTGAACTTCTTCCCACCTCTCTTCACGCCGGTCCGCTTTCTTAGGAAAGCCTGTCTCCACGTACCAATTACCGGCATTTAAAATGAGAACCAAGCCACAGAGTAGACAAACGAAAGGAGGGAACAATAACAGCACTTTGTATAAACAAGGGCAGCGAGACAATTTGTTCTAGTCAAAGGCAAATAAAGTTAAATTTTACCCAAATTACCACGTGTCAAGCTAATCAAGGAAGTGTTGCTTCTCCAAGGCTATTGTACAAAAATAATTGAAATGACATTTTATAAAATTTGGCAGAAGTAGGTTTTTTTTTTCCTTAAAAAAAAAAAAGGCCCATAAACTTTTGGATTTTTCAGCTCACCCTGAGAACTGTGGTGTTGTGTGCTCAGCTGAAATAATTGGGCAGCAAAGCTTCAAAATCTTTTTTTTTTTTGTTCTGCTTGAGAGAGAGAGAGAGAGAGAGAGAGAGAGAGAGAGAGAGAGAGTGTGTGTGTGTGTGTGTGTGTGTGTGTGTGTGTGTGTGTCTGGGGTGTCTCCTGGGATTCAAAAGTAAAGCTGAGTATGTTCAAGGGGCCTCCTCAAACCCCTAGGCGGTTCTTGTGGGAATCGTTCTGTGGCATTGTTCGGTTGTTGATTTCTATGCCTTCATATGATCCATCCGTCAAGGTGCTCACTTTGAAATCCGTTTACCTGTCATATTTTCTTGCATATTTATTGTACATAGAATATCTTGGCGAAGAAGCAGCTTTTTCAAAAGAAAATTCATTCCACTCTTATGCTGAGATTAATTTAGGCTTTTATTGGGGGCAGTTACTTAAGTGGGAAACTGGAACGAAGGTGAGTCACGTGTCCATGCTTTGTGCCCTTCTCCTACTCCCTTCTGGGGTCGGTATGAAATCAACGATCTACAAATCACAGCCATGTAACTGTCAGGACGGTATATTGAGCTCCCCTCCATTCTATATCAATTCTTAGGGGACCATTACTATCTTCCAGTTTGAACAAAGATTGAATAAAAACTGATCAAAGATTTACGGAATTGAAAAACCATCCTAAATTTGATCAGCTATTGTTGGAGAGAAAACAAGGCCAAGAAATTTAGCCTAATATGCAATAGGGAGCTGAGGAAGGCTTGTGAACAGAGGGATGACATGATTAAATCTGTCAGTGACACACAAAATTGATTCTTTGATCATTGCTTACACGTTTTTTTTCTTCAGTATAAAAGCATAAAATGTATTGTAACAAACCAAAGCCTTCAGGTTTAGAAAGTTAAATCACACTGGCAGAGAGTGTTCCTAAAATATTCAAGTTGCCTCTATTGTCCCTGGGCTTCCTTGGAGTTAAGTAACTTATTCTGACTGTTGGTCTCTGAGTGGTTTGTGCTATATTTGTTTCAAGGCAGAAAAGGACCCACACACTTCCGCCATTCCTTCTCCCAGGTGGTCCTAGTGTTGGAGGCCACTGGCTTAGCTGGCGAGTCATGAGGTAGAAACTGTTGGCAAAAACCATAGAGGAGAGGTGCCTTGGAGAAGGACCCAAAAGATAAAACTTTGTTGAATTCTGCCTCTGAAATGCTTTGGGGGCCTAGTTTGTCTTAGGCCTAGTTCTGAGTGGCATTCAAAAGATTTCCTTTTGACCTCTCCTTAGCCATTTCAATGCCAAAGGAGTCTAAGGAAAGATACTCATGCTTATACTTACTCTAGTAGAAGAAAGGCAAGCTCAGACTCAGAAACGTTGAATATCTCCTCTCATGTGGGGACTCTGGATATGATTATCTATCATCTACCATTATCTATAATCTCTATCTGTCTGTCTATCTATCATTTATTTATCTATCATCCACCTACTTACTTACCTTCCTACATATCTCCTAAAGGGGACTAGAAGTTGGGGGAAGAGGCACAAGAGAAGGTAAGAAGGGTAGATATGATCAAACAATACATATAATATATATGTATATATACACATATATGAAAATATAACATCTAAACTCCTTATTTGTGTAATGAATATAAGCTAACAAAAATGCTAATAGGCTCAGAAAGAAATGAAAGAAAGGCAAAGTAAAGTAGAAGAGTTTTGCCAGGTGTGGTAGCACATGCCTTTAATCCCCAGCACTCAGAAGTAGGCAGGTACCCCAGACAGAGGTAGGCAGATCTCTGAGTTCAAGGCCAGCCTGGTTTACAGAACAAGTTCCAGGACAGCCAGGGCTGTACAGAGAAATCCTGTCCTCAAAAACAAAAACAAAAACAATACCCACAAACAAACAAACAAACAAGTGAAGCAGAGTTTTATCTGCCACCCCCCCAAAAAAAACATCAGAATGATAAAATTGTCATCAAACAAAATCTTTTTGCACTTCTAGTAGAGATATATAAATAATTTGAAAAGCAATTTGCAAATTTGTGATAAATTAAGAATGGCATGGTGTATGGACTAGCAATTCTCATTTTGAGCATCTATCTGGGGAGATGCTCAGTGGGTGAGTACACTTACTGTGTAAGCATGAGGACTTGCGTTCAAATCCTTTAGCTTATTAAAAATATGACACAGGGACTGGGGGTACAATCTGGTGGTAGGCTGCCCACCTAGCATTTATGAAGCCTTGGGTTGAATTCTCAGCACCACTAAAAAGGAACCTATAAGCCTATCAGAATTATCATACTGCCCTTCTTTGCTGGGACACTGGGTTGAACTTTAGGCTTTGTTGGGTTTTGGTATAGTTGAAATACTGTATAACATGAGGTGATCCACTTGTCCGTTTCTGACAAAATAAATGAAATGTCATAGTCTATGAGCTCTCTCTCTATCTCAGAATTTGGATAGACTTTAAATGCTTAGTTTCAAATTATAAATTAAGAAACTGTAAAGAACTCTAGAAAATCATCACCTAGGTAAGCTGAAGACTTAAATATGTAATATCATTATGTCTTCTGCAAGCTTATATAAATAACCTAGACTATAAGGGGGAAGGAAATAAATGGGCACTGAAGACAAGTCTAAAGTAAAAATACAATAAACAGCAGAAGGACTTGCTTAGGATGATGGAAAAACATTTGAACACAATTTTGAAATTGTGTTCTCTCAGATAATAATAAAAATCTTTGTAAAAGAATAAAACTTCTCTGCCCGCCTGAGACTCCACTTTGTGAAACATCCTTGCTGAAATACTGTTGTGTTCCCTCTTATACCGGGCTTGTGAAACACATGAAATTGACCTTTGATTAAATTTATGTTAGCTCACGGTCAGGACACATTTGATTATCAATGTGATTTTGGTCACCTGGGAACTTTCTCAAAGCACACCTCGTGTAATGAGCAGCTCTATTTTTACAATGCCTAATTAAAGAGCAGGCATCACTTTTTCTAACTAGAAGAAAACTTCAAAGGTCGGGGTCAACTTTCAGAGTTAGACCTCTAGTCTCTCAAATCAGCACCATCTCCATTATGCATCACACACGAGAGTGTGGTGTCTGAAGGAGATCAAAATAAACACGATCAGTCTGGGTATTAGACTAATTCGTGTTATGCCAATTATGCATGCCACTTGAAAATTATATTTTAAGATGATTTTCAAGTACTCAGGAAACATTTACAGAGAGAAGACTATGTCAATATTACAGACTGGGGTGTTGATTACAAACAAGGCGAGTTTTGGCTTTATGTGATTTGTCTAAGGAAGCAGGAGGCGGGCTGGGAAGACGGCTCAGTGGATAAGAACACGTACTTCTCTTTCAGAAGACCTGAATTTGAGTCCCAGCACCCACGTTGGGTGTATTACAACCACCTGTGACTCTAGCTCCTTGGGGATCCGGCATCACCAGCATCTTCCAGAACTTGCACTCCCATGCACATAGTCACACACAGACACGGACACATAGTTAAAAGTAAAAATAAAAAAAAAAAATTAAAGAAGCAATAGAATGCACCGAAGTCAAAATCGTAGTTTGCTCTTTGACCCTGTTCATATTCACGGAGCTTGATCTTCACCCAAAAATGAAAGGAATCACTTTATCTCTAGTTCAGCCTGGACTATTGTTTTAAAAATTCTATTATCTTAATTCTTTCTTAGAATATGTTTCTTTATGTCATTTTCATAATACTTAGTTTTGGTTCTCTCACACCCACAATTCCTCTCTCCCGTCTCTCTGGCCCCCTTTCAGCTTGGTCCCGTTCATTCCCAAGATCCCCATTTCTGCTTGCATATCAGGTAATGCAATAGGTAATATCCTATTACCATCTGGTCCCTCTCCCTTAAACTCTCCCTGTTCTCCCTCACATGGGCCCCTTTTGGTTTTCTGGCCTCTACCCATACTTATTCAGTATAAATACACATATATTAAAGATTAGAAGCTAGGATATGAGAGAGATTGCTGTTCGGAGCCTGGGTCACTGCGTTCATTGCATGTTTTCTAGTTCCATCCATTTTACTGAAAATTTCATTTTTCTTTACAGCCGAATAAAATTCCTTCGTGTATATGAGTCACATTTTTATTACCCAGACATCAGTTGATGGAGATACAGTCTTTGGGGGGTAGATGCCTTAGAGTGGTGTAGCTGGCTCATGTGAAAAACGTTCTCCATCTCTTCACCTACAAACTTTTTCAAGTGATTGTTTTTCAGATAGCAAGTGAGTTTCTTCGATTACACATTCTAAAGAAAGGAACCATTCAGCTTATGAGTTTTTTCCATTTGTCTACATTTACAAAAATCTAGCCATACTATATTAGGATTCTCTAGGGAAACAGAAGTAATGGGCTAGCTGTATGAAGAGATTAGTGCTGACTTCTTAGGCGGTTGGCTCGTGTGATTTTGGACGCTGATGAGTCCCTTAACGTGTGTTCTGGAAGACAGAGAAACAGCTGGTTGGTCTATCTAAAGGTCTGAGGAGAAGCGTTGTAGTCACTGCTTCAAGAACCAGAGTGCTGAAGGCATGTGAATTTGGAATTCTCCATCTAAGGGCAGGAAAAGGGGGAGTTACCACCAAAGAGGAGAAAGAGAGTGAGCTCTCCATGCTCTTCTGTCTTGTTCTAAGCCTATAGCCAGCTGGACAGAATTTGTACTTACTAGATGAGGGTTGAGCTTACTTCTTAAGCCCACTGACTCAAGTGCTGTTGTCCAGAAGTATCTTCCCAGTTGTGCCCCCCAAATAATGTTTTAGCAGCTGTTTTGGTATCCCTTAACAAGTTCACACCTGAAAGTATTCATCACAACAATTTAAGAGAGAGGAAGCTGAATGTTTCTGGTTAAGGTAGAGCAGATTTGCTCTTTCACCTGCAGGATACTGACTATCCGTCGACACAGGGCAATGACTGCTGAGAAATGGCAAGGAAATGAGATGGATTGTCAAGGTTTCAAGCTGCTTAATGGAATCCAAGGTACAGTCTGGAGTTAAGGAAACAGCTGAAGGTGCAAGGAGATTGGTATCAACTATGACAGAAGAGGAAGCTACCCAAAGGAAGGACGCTAATGGTCTCAGGAGAGTTCTGTTCAGATACTCAGCTACATACCAACTGGCAAGTATGCGTGAAGAAATTGTCTGCTGTGTGGAGCAGAGCTACAGGTGCTTACAGTGCTAGAGATACTCTGTTCCATCCAGAAGACTGGAAAAACACACCCTGCATAGTGTATTTGTCAGAGTTCATAGAAGGATCTTGCTTTAGTATTGGGGAATAACTATATCTGGAGGGAGCACTGCTGCAGAGTCATTGAAGGAATAGCCGTAGAAAGATGCAAAAATCTCACACCGATTTCAAGTCATTTTACTGCATCCAAGAACAAAGCTCAGTAGTATTTGTGTGGATACACAAGAACCCAGCACTCAGAATGGTAAATTCTTAAACTCTGGTGTTCAACACACACTTAAGAGGCATGGGGTCGGGATGTATTATACAAGAGAGAAAAAAATAAATCTAATGAAAAAAGAGGCATGCAAATAAATCAGAAAAACACTATTCCTAATGAGGAATCAAGAAATCAAATCAAGTAAGAAGTGACAGGTCTTAGCATGATCAGATAAAGACATCAAGGCAGTTTTTATTGTGTCCTATGTGTTATGAAAGTTAGACACACCAGTAGCCGTGTGTGTGTGTGTGTGTGTGTGTGTGTATGTGTGTGTAAGTGTCTATGTAAACTGACAGATTCTCAAATCTATATGGAAAGAGAAAAAAAACTTGAGTAGTCCAAATTTCTTTGACAAAGAACAAAGTTGTAGGGCTCACACGACTTAGTTTTGAGACAACAAGCTGAATAAGCAGACAGCATACTGACTGTGTGAGGATTTCTCAAGTGTGCTGATATGTCAAAACTAATCAGACCATGCCTTTAAATATGTGCGGATTATTGTATGTCAATTATCCCTCAATAACGTGGTTAAAAATGATTACCCCTGAGAGATCATGAATATCAAGTACTTTCAGTAATATCAGAAAAAGCCAATATAAGAACATGACAGAGTCACAATTCTCCCAGCACAAACTTGATACACACAGCCAAGTTAAGAACAAGCCAGTTGGGTCAAATTGTACTCACTCAGAAAAAAAGAAAAGAAAAAAATCCCATGAAATGATTTGGTGTGCGAATTGAAGACATGACAAATACAACTAGTAAAATACTCTATTCTGTTTATTTACGCCTTGAGGTATTTATTAAGGTTGGCATGACATCTTCACTTTTATCAAGGTATTTAGAAAGGACATATCCGTAACAGAGAGAGAACCCTGTGCATTTGATAGATGAGTGTCGGAACCTCCTGAGACAGTCATACGCTCTTCTCTGAGTCTTGGGAGACAGTCTGTTTACCCGTGCTGACTATTAAAACTAACTCTTGGAATAAACTGAACTAAAAGCCAGTTCTTCAAATCTCTGTGACAAATTCTTAGTATGATGTAATAATGTTACCTTTTATCAATGCGTAAAACAATTATTTTAAAAACATGGTTTTGTGCTTATGTTATAGTTTTATAATATCTGCTTATATATTTACAGTGTTTATGAGTGAAATTGCATCCACACAAAACCTTGTAATTGGATATGTGTATCTCGGTGAAGAATCCAAGGCAGAAACAAGCCTCCTGGGAACATTTACAAAGCATGCAGACTGTCCGAGTGAACAAGACTGAATTCATGGAGAATTTATGAGTGTGTTTCTTGCAATTCACCCTACAGGGCTGGTTCAAGTTTGAGCTTAATAACATTGAAACCTAATAGTCCTGAAAAATATAACATTTGGACATTCTATTTTGTGTTTTATAGAAAAGCTGTTGAGATGCTGACCTACAACTATTTACAGCAGACCCCAAAAGACTTCAAGCTGCAGGGAAATACTGCAGTTTTTCTAGTTTACTGACTGATGAAGGGCATGCAGAAGGTGGAATTAAGATTATGTCTCAGGGGCTTGGAGAGGTGGCTCAGCAATTAAGAGCACTTGCTGCTCTTACACGGTACTTGGGTTTGGTTCCCAGCACCTATATAGTGGCTCACAACCATCCCTGATTCAAGTTTCAGAGGATTTGACACCTCTTCTGTCCTCCATGGGCACCAGGAACACACGTAGTTCTTTACAAAATACTCACAAACACACAAAAAAATCTTTAAAAAAATGAAAGATTATTCCTCCGTATTTTTGATCCATATTTATTGAAGGCACTCAAAGTTTTAGGCAGATACTCTACCATTGAGCTTCATACCCATTACTTCAGTCAAAGCTTTTTATAACAGTCAGAACAATAGTCACAGGTAGGGCTTCCTACCTGATAGTAGAGCAGTTAAACACCAGTGCATACTGTGATTGGGGAAGTGCTCTGATTCACTTTTAGAAGAAAACAGTCAGAATACAGGGCTACATAGTGATTATTATTTCAAGTAACACACACACACATACACACACACACACACACACACACACACACACTACACATAACACCCCCCCACATACACACCACACACACACACACACACACACACATACACATAACACCTCCCCACATACACACCACACACACACACACACACATACACATAACACCTCCCCACATACACACCACACACACACACACACACACACACACACTACACATAACACCCCCCCACACACACACCACACACACACACACACACTCGCTGAGGTGCTGGGAATTGAACTTACAGTCCCATACATCCCTGAATATATTTTGACTTGTCTTTTTAGTTTTGTAGCCAAGCAAATGTCAGTTTCCTCTGAAACTCGAAGGTATGTGTTTTGTATTATTGTTGTTATGCTCTTCAAATATATGTACTTTATAGAAATGTGTGTGATCATAGGTTTTCCAAAATATTTTGAGAAGTCCACAGACAAACATATCAAGGGAACTTCAAAAATCACTTCATATTTTCATTCTTTATCAATTAAACATTTAAATCCACAGAGTAGAATGTTTAAAAATTAATTTCAGTGTATTACCTAAGTTTGGAGAGAGATGACAATGTGATTCAGTCACTGACAAATCTTCTTCTTAGTGGTTTTACTTTGATAATTTGAACATAAAACAGGTTGTCTCTGACTCTGAACATAAAACAGGGTATCTCTGAGTCTTTTGTCTGCCCTTGGGACCCTTTCCTTCTTACTGGATTGCCTCTCCCAGCCTTGATTATGAGGGTTTGTGCCCAGTCTTTCTTTTTTTTAAATTCTTATTTTAATGTGCATTGTGTTTTGCCTACATATATGTCTGCAGAGCTGTCAGATCCCTTGGAACTGGAGTTACAGACAGTTGTGAGCCACCATGTGGGTGCTGGGAATTGAACCTGGGTCCTCTGGAAGATCATCCAGTGTTCTTAAAGGCTGAGAGATTTCCCTAGCCTCGTGCCTAGTATTATTGTATCTTTTTATACCATGTTCAGTTGGTATCCCTGGGAGACCTGCTCTTGTCTGAAGGGAAAGAGACGAGGAGTGGATCTGGGGGAGAGGTGAGGTGGGGGAGGGACTGAGAGGAGTGGAGGGAGGGGAAACTGTGTATTATATGAGAGAAGAAATGTTAAAATTTCTTCCTTTTCTCTTAAGGATGATTTTAATAGGTAGTGACACGTGTATCTAAAATAACAGTACAACAAGGGATCTGTGAAAGGCAAGTTTCCCCCTTGCCTCATCTTCTCTCCCATTCCCTTACTGAGAAGCAAGTGGTTACAGTGTCTTGGGCTTTCAAGAGCAGTTGTGTGTGTGTGTGCAGCCACGTAGATGTATACATCACCCTTCACACACTTGGTACCATACCATCTGAATCTTTTGTATTTTTCCCACTTGTTCCATAGAACACTTGAAAAATCGTAGGATCTAGATTTTGTGGTAGCAATTTTTATTTATACATATTCTTCTTTTAAAAATAATCTCACACTTGTGTGCATGTGGCACGGTTGTACTCACCCATACCTTCTCTTCTCACTTCCTTTAGCAACTGTGGGTTCTGGGAATCTGTTTCCTCTAGTTTGTTCCCTGACTTAAGAATATCTTTTAAGGATAACCTCAACTTTGGTGAAATCTAATTTATCAAATTTACTCATGAATGGAATACGAATGTAGTGTTATATCTAAGAAGTCTTTGCTTAACCTAAACAGCAGAGGTTTTGTGCGGTGTTTAACTCCAAAAGTTATCAATGTTAGTTTCTACTATTGTGTCAATGACCCATTTTGAGTTAATTTTTTATATGTGCTATGATTACTTTTTCTTATTTTTCGACACATAAATATTCAATTGTTTCACCACCACTTGTCTGTATAAAAGATTGCTTTTCCCCACTGAATTATTTTTGTGCCTTTTCAAAAAAAAAAAAAATCAGTTGTCCATGTGTGTTCGAGCCTCTCTTTGGACTCACTGTTTTGTTACACTGACCTATTTTTCTTTACGGGTAAAGATGAACAGCCCTCCCTCCCCTTTTCCCGTCTTCACATTCCTTCCTTTCTTTCTGTTTCAGGAGACAAGGTCTCACTATGTAGCCCAGACTAGTCTCACCATGAGCATAAAGGAAACAAATGTGTTTGGAGTTCAGTGTGGCTAGAGTTTAGACAGTGAGCATGGTAGCAGGTGATCACTGGGGACAGAATAAACGGTAGGAGCCATTTTCCCCCCAGTTTCTCTAAAGTTGAATCAGAAAACTAGGGATTTCTTTAGTAAAATAAGCTAAGCACACTACAACTCTTGGGTGTGTTTGATCTCAAGTCTGCTTGGGGATTGAGAGAAGAAGGAGGTAAAGTGAGCCTCCCAGGGTGCTTAGCGTCTGTACAACTTGCAATCCAGCACTTGGATGTATATTTCCATTTGTTCTTTGCAAATTGTATCATCTGTTTTAGCCTTGTCACTCTGAAGGGAAAGGGCCATGTTATATTGGTTCAATTAATAGGATATGGCTTCCCAAAGGATGGTTAGGGCTGGGGGAGGCAGGGGGTAGAAGAAGTTGATGCAAAATCAGCATGTTTCTGGCAATTATAGTAACCACTTTGCACTTAGAAGGAGGATAATTGGAACATCTTTCTGGAGGGCAATCTGGAAATACATAAAAAAGAATTTGAGGTTTTCTTTTTCCTTCCTTCCTTCCTTCCTTCCTTCCTTCCTTCCTTCCTTCCTTCCTTCCTTCCTTCTTTTCTTTCATCTAAGAAAGTTTATGGCAGAAATGTCCAGGACAAGGGTACTTTCTCTAACAAGGTAGTTTACTGAACTATTTTTCATAATAGTTTAAAAAATCTAGTACCAGGAAGCAGACTGACTATGAAATACTGTATAATAGCAAAATTGTGATACAGATTTATGATATTTGACATGGAATGATGCCTAAAGTATTTTAAGTGAAAAATATGGACAGAGCAGAGTATAACTCCTGTTTTGGGAAATAAGTTTTGTGTGAGAACCGAGGAGAAAAAAAAAATCTGGCCACTTTACAGGTTTCAAAATAGTGGTTATTTCTTTAAATGGTTGGTTTATGAGTAGGTCCCTCGTTGTTTTAATATACTTTTGTAGGTTTACAATGAACACACGTCATGATTAAAAATGACTGGGAGAAAGGCTATTTTCTGCTTTGGACGATAAAGACGTAGAGGTAAGCAAGCGGCTAAGGGAACTGACTTCAAGAATGAAAAGATTTATGGGTAAAGCTGAGAACACTTGGGGTGAGTCCAGAAGAAAGCATTTCTGGCACTCTGCCTGACACATGGCAGATAACAAGTAGAAAGTGTTTATTATGGACTGAATGTGTCCTCCCCAAAACTCAAACATTGACGCCCCAAACCCAGCACTTCAGAACGCAACAGTATTTGAAGATAACGCCGTTTAAAGTCGTAATTAATTTAAAATGAGACAGTTGGTGTGGCCGCTTCACCCAGCATGACTGGTGCTCTTAGGGTAGGAGAATGAGACCCTAGGGAAACACACATATGCAAGGCCACGTGAGGACTAGCAAGAAGGTGGTCATCTGATGATCAGCCAAGGATGATGCAGAGAGATCTCAGGAGAAACCATACCTGCTGACATTCTGGTCTCTGATGCCTAGCACAAGGGACTTCAAGAAAATAGATTTCTACTGTCAAGCAACTCCACCATAGGTATTTGGTTATGTCAGCCCTAACCACCACCACAGCAGTCAGAAAATGATAGCTTGCCAGGTACCAGGTAACTCCTTAAACCCTACGTGTATTGTCTCATTTATTCTCCATGTGATCTTATGAATTAGATGCTGCCACTCATGTTCATGTTGAAAATAATTGAGGTTTAGAGATCTTAAATGATTGATCATGTAGCAGAGCTAGGCTTTGATTGCTGGTTGTTTGACTTTGAAGTTACATTTTGTGTTTATTATTTTGTTTATTATTACTCATATACCACTGTGTACATGTGAGGGTCAGAGTGTAAACAGTGGGTCCTCGCCTTCCTCCAAGTGGGTCCTGGGGATGAACCACCAGGCGTCAGGCTTTAATGGCAAGTGGCTTCACCTGCTGATCTATCTCACTGACCTGGTTACCTGACTTTATATCTCCTGCCCTTAACTACTGCTCTGATATTAGTGTCACAGTATAACAGTGCAAGAAGTTAGGGTCTTAGAAAATTGGTACGGAAAAACCAAGGATATGGTTCACTAAGCTATAGGTGGTATAATACAATGTGAATAAAGACACATGATCTATGTAATATCTATGCTCTTTTTGGTTGGATTAAAAAAAAAAACCTCACCTCTTTATCACAAGATGTGCAAATTTTATGGTATTTTTACTTGTTTGATTTTGAAACAAAGGGTGAAGTTCTCCAGAACTGAGTAGGAAGAATGGTTAGGTGCTCAAACTGGGGCCAAGTCTTTCAAAGATTAAATGGAGACAAAGAATAAAACTGGAAGCTGTTAATAGACATTTGAAGCCCTTGAGTGACTACTGCTTCAGAGACTCTGGTTGGCTATGCTGCTCAGAGAGCTTTTCCTCAAGCTCTTCAGCCTTTCCCAGGAAGATCTTACCACCAATGCCAAGTTTAGGCTCATCAAGATTAAGCAATTTCTCTGAACTGTAGATTTGGTAAAACATTCCCAGTGTCTCTGTCTCCGGAGTCAGATCGGGAGTGTGAAACTGTGACTTCTAGAAGCCCTGGTGGCTTGAAGAGCAGCTCTGTGTTCATACAGAGAAGCAATCCTTTCTCTGTGCCCATTGGCTTATATATATTTCCTGTTGACTTTTATGCAAAGCATGTGGGATATAATTGTACAGAGGAGAGTCTGAGTTCTTATTTGCTCAAAACTTTGACTTTTACTGAATTGAAACTCAAAAAGATTACATTCTGGAAATAATATATTGGAGACTAAATGCTTGGAAATACTCTTACAACTCAAGGTTCTTTCTCATCATGAGGATTTAACCATGTAGTGAATGCTCACTACATTCTAGATACAATGGAATACATGATCTTTTTAACCCCTAGGAGCTGCTGTGAGGAGCACACTGTTCTTATCTAATGCCTAGAGAGACTAGGAAAGATTCTAAGTAGGAAGGGACAGACTAGATGGAAGATGAATTACTCAAACTCTTTGCTGCCCTTGGATCATCTAGAAGGACTGGGATTTTGTTCCTTGTACCCACAATTGAATTTGAACAGCTCTCGATCTTACTGTCAATACTTCAGCTGGTATCAAGGGACCTGGGGTCGTGGCAGAGTGTGAGGCAAAGTTCTGGTGACCTCCTTCCTGACACCAACTTGAGCCAGTTGCGTGTCATCTCTGTTATGCTTTGGGATGCTTTAGGTAGTGCCACTGTTCTCCTTCCAACTACCCCCTTACACAAGAGCGGCTGTGGGAGTTTATTTTTAGTTATGTACAAAATAATTGTTTCACGCACTATTGCTTGAGGGGCTGCCTAGGTCTTGGCATTTTGTACTGTCTGCAGGTGTTGGATTTCTGTGGGGCATGTTTGATTGCTTATGATCTGCACCTGAGGAGTTCTGAATCAATAAAAACACCTGAGCTCAGACACTCAGGGTTCCACTGTCAAGTATGGTGCTGGCCATAGCAGTAGTTCTTTCTGCTGAGGTCTGGCAGAATTTGCATCTATGAATGTGAACCCTTTTCTTCTTTGCTGAGCCACCCAGCAGTGACAACAACAAAGAGCCATCTATTTCTCCAAATCCTGTGACAGCTGGCTGGTAGCAGCTTGGCTCTGAGTGTCCCTCTGGGAATTTCCTGTGGCTCGATGGCTGCTTCTTATCTACGACTAGTTGATGAAAGGAGAAAAGTTTAAAGGTATCTTGGGAATCATGCAGAGCTCACTCAGTGGTTGGCTGAGGATTCTTTGGTTTCCTTCACGGCCGATCCTGTTTCTTTTACTCCTGTACAAACTCCCTTCTTGACACTGTTTTCCAGACGCCTTGACTCTCTACCTCAAAGTCTACTTCCTAGGGGACAAGATTCAGATAGGTACACAACAAAATTTCATTTCTTTGTTCATGTATTCATTCATCAGACAGTATCAAACACCTACAATCTGCAAAGCAATATTCAAGGTCTAGAGAAGAGAATGGGGTTCTTGAAGCCCCTAAGGCAAGACCAATGTTCTTCTGGAACTCCGCACACTTCTATTTTTCAGAGGACTTTCCTGTATTATTATTGCCTGCTCTTCAGTTTTCCTGAGTAAATTGTCAAAGACGTCTCAGTCAACCAAGTCCCAGTTTGGGTACAGCACCTTACACCTTGACATGTTTATTTTCTCCTTAGTTCTCTCTTAACTAAAACCCCTTTGTCTCAGTCTGGCTTCAATTTTTCTTTCTTGAAAAGCAAAGCTTATAATGTGGAGCATCCTTTCTCAGTTAACTGACGTGGTGTACTTTCTTAGCATGGCAAGTAGGTCCTTTACAATCCCACTCCCTTAAAAAATTCCCGCTTTTAACTCCCATTCCTGCACCACAAAAACCTTCACATTTTACCATTAGGCTCCATTCCTCTGTCTGTGAATGTCATGCTATGTTCCTATTATTTTGTGTTTGTAGGCTCTTCCTTGAAGGGTCAGGGTGTCTCCCATATCGTTTGTAGTCTTGGCCACCATTTCTACTCACTGACCTTCAAGCTTGAGGGTCACCTCTTCACTGGAGTTTTTATAATAAAAATTCCCTCTCACATCTCTAATGTAAAGTACACACAGGCAGACATCTCTCTTCCACCCTGGTAATAATAGGTACATCCATCATTTCACTACAGTCTCTCATTTGTGTTCTTCCTCCCAAATACGCCGTTACAGTCTTTAGAGCAATGGCTGATTCTTGTCTTTCTTTACATCTCTAGAACTTTACGGTGCGTGGACGGCAGAGACCAGATACTTTGCAGCCGAGCACATCTCCAGCTCACCTGTTTGACTGTTGGAGACATAGAATTAGCATTCCATTCCTCTGGATTTCCTTTAAACAATGAAAGTAATATTTTCATATTAGTTCCTTCAGGGTAAATTTCAACTGAAGAGAAATGGATACACATTGGTGTTAGCAGCTTTCCTTTATTTAAATGATCTATTTCTTTGTTTTTACTGCTATTTACCATTGTCTTTTTGCACAGACTTAGTTCATAATGCAAATCTCTTCAGTCAATAGATATGCTTGAAATAGTTAGCTTATGGTATGCTGTTTGAATAACTTTTCATCGTTCAGCCTTCCTCCCGCATAATAAATGCTTGGGAAGGGATTTGGGAGCTTTGGCTGGGGAGGGGAGCTGTAGGAGGAGAGCTGGGGAGGAACAAGTAGGGATTGTTTCTAGGTTGGAAGTAGCAATCATCTTTACTATAAGAGGCGACAGTTTTATTTTTCAGTGTGGTTTCTTTACCTGAAGAAAAACATGTGTGTGCGGTAGACACCGAACATACCAGTAGGGGTGGCGTTGTCCTGCGTCTTCACTCCTACATGTCTGCAAGCCCTTTCATTTGTAACTAAGCAACTCACAGATCCTGAAGCTCATGGCCCTCGTATCTCCACTTTGCACCGGTCTCTCCTCTCTTTCTCCTCCTCCACACAACAGACCTGGGATGTACCTGCTTGGTCCTCCAGTGTCACCTCTTTCTGACTTCCTCCAAATCGCCCATTTCTATTTTTTTAAGTTATTTTTCTGAGATTGTTCATCCACATACTATTATTATTTGGTCCACAGCATTATTTGTTTGCATATCTGACTTTCCCTCACGACACGATTCTAAAGAGTGCACGTCTTACCACGACGTTCTCAGCAACCATGTGGGAGAACAGAGCAAGGCAGCTGCTGGATTAACATGCACTGAGTTGATGACTGGATGATCAGGGTGAAATATTTATTGAGGTTTAAAAAAATTATTTCCTGACAAAACTTTCCCACAATGATCTCTAATTTCAACAATAACTCAGCCTTACTCAAGAATATGATATAGACTGTAACTCCAGTTCCAGGGTGTCCCCAGTGCCCTCTTCTGGCCTCTAAATGTACTACACACATGAAGTGGTGACACACACACACACACACACACACACACACACACACACACACACGGCAAAACACCCATACACATAAAATAAAAATAAAATAAAAATAATATGATGTAGGGCTGAGTTCGGTAATTAAGGGGTCTCAAAGCCTAATGAAGCAAGTTCAATCCTCAGGACCTGTAGGGTAGAACTGTTCTCTCATAGGCTGTGCCATGTGTCCTGCCCCCAACAGATAAATAAGTAATAATTTTGTGTTTAAAGAATACAGTGGGAAGATTCATACATGGTGAATGTAGATTAGAATTAGAAATATTATCAATATGCTTCTTTTCTTCCTCTCAGATTAAAGTTAATTTTTATGAGCTAAGCCAGAATATTTCATTTTGGGGTCTAAGTGACTCTTCAATGTGGATAGGATCTAGAACAGTCTTTAAAATTTTTCCTGTTATTAAAAATGTTTTTTTTTCTCATGTAGTATATCCTGATTAGAGTTTCCCTTCCCTTCACTCTTCCCGCAACCTTCCACACCTCCCCTCCTGTCTGGATCCACCCCCTTCCTGTCTCTCATTAAAAAACAGTCTTCTAAGGGATAATAATAAAATAAAATAAAATAAAATAAAAAGATAAACATAAGATAAAACAAAATTAACACATTGGAATTGGATAAAACAGAGGAAAAGAGCCCAAGAGAAGGCACAGGAAACAGAGACACACTCGTCCTCACACTCAGGAATCCTGTAAAAACACTAAACCGGAAGCCATTGATATATACACAGAGGGCACGGCGCAGACTCCTGCAGGCCCTGTGCTCGCTGCTTCAGTCTCCGAGTTCCTGTGATCTTTAATCACGTTGATTTAAAGAGTTTGGTTTTCTGTAATTCTTTCTCTCTGGCTCTTACACTCTGTCTCCTCTTCCATGGGGTCCTATGAGCCCTGGAAAGGATGTGATGGAGATGTTCCAATCAGGGTTGGGTGTCCCAAGGTCTCTCACTCGCTGTGTAATGGACTGAAGATGCTCTTGCTTAGTTGTGATTGAAAATGTCAAGGATGACAACCTGACAGAATCGCATCCTTCACGGCAACAAATGATCCTGCGCAGGCACAGGCAGGCTCTTAAGACTGGTTTTTGTGACTACATTATATTTTGTGTTTATTTAATTCATTGTGTGGTTGACTTTTGTTATGTCATCATATCCTGTTTCTGGTTTTTTTTTTTCCCATTAAGGCAAAGTATTGTTATGTAGCCTAAGTGGGCCTGGTACTCATTATGTAGCCTAGGCTACCCTCAAATTTAGGATCTTCTTGTCTGAGTCTCTGGAGCGCTGCGGATTTCAGGGGTACACCATTGCACCCAAGTTCCACTAGCTATTTAAAAGTACTTGCTACTGTTTGGCCAATCGGGTGTATTCCTGACCTTTTAAATAATCTCTACTGAATCATTGACTAAACACAAATGGATAGCAGCGTTCTGTGTCAGCAAAGGCTGGTGACGTAAGGAACCAATGTCTTCCTAAGCAGCAGTAAAGTTCTCTCCATTCACAAAGTGTATGGTTTACACACAGTGCAGTTTTTTGTATTAGTGTCTTCTTACATACCATGTGTAGTCTGAATAAACACAGAGTGAACAAACAAAACTACCTACCTACCTACCCGAGTATTTTAAATGGAAGCTTTTAAGAACAAGGTCTGATTCTTAAAACCAGAACCCTCTGGAACTAACTAGAATAGAAGGCTCCAAGGTAGGGAAAAATGTAATTCTGATGTATGGTCCTACTTGAGGCAAGCTGAACACAAGTGGTGCTTAGGGAATTGTAAGCCAAACTGTTCCATCTTTAGTACTCAGTCAGGGTTAATGGAAGGAAAGTGTCAGAGTCCTGGCTAAGAAGCTGGTCCCTAAGGTCTGTGCTTTGTGTATAATGTTATCCATTGTGGTCTCCTAGGAGATATGGAATTGACAAGGCTATAAGAATCAATTTAGAAGGAAGAAACAAGCTGTAGACCAAGAAATGGAAGATACCAACAAGCTTATTTGACTCAACTGCAGTATTCTCTCTTGAAAATAGCAGTATCATGACACATATGTGTGTGTGTGTGTGTGTGTGTGTATGTTTGCAATTTTGTTGTTAAGTAAGTAGTGAATATTCCTGGAGGATCATTGTGAATATTCAATGTCAAGGAAATAATTTGAATACACACACATATATAGGATGATAATAATATTCGGAACTGATTTAACAGGCACTTAACTGATTATTGCAGAGTGAAGGTACACAGAGGCTTAGGGGTGTAACTCAGAGGTGTAGTTCTTACCTAGTATGCATGAGACCTTGAGCTCAAGCCTCTCAAACAAAAACAAAAACAAACAAAAGACAAAGGAAGCAAACAAAGGCTTTTAAGAAGGGAAGAAACTCTCCCCTCTTTAATCTTGAATCCATTGATCTTGGTTTCTGTTGGGAAAGTTAGCATGCTTCTGTTAGATTTTTCATCTGGAACTGGTTTAGGTGCAATATGTTTTATAGACATTATCCAGCACTAGTATCTTATATTTCCATTGAAAATTTATTGATGTCAAAAGGCAGAAAATTGGTCTGGGGATCTTGGTCAGTACTGAGTTTGGTCTTCTGAGTCCACATAAAAAAAAAAAAATCCAAAACAAAACAACCCACCAAGTATGGGCTTGTAATTTAATGCTGGGGAGTTGGAAATAAGTGGATCCCCAGGGCTCACTGGCCAGCCAGCCTACACTATTTGGTAAATTCCAGTCCAATTGAGAACTTGTCTCAAAAAGTAAGGTGAGTGATTCCTGAGGAATAACACTAGAGGTTGTCCTCACATGCACCTATGTGGTCCTGTTCTCTCACACACACACACACACACACACACACACACACACACACACACACACACACACACAGAGCAGTGTTGAAGCGGATCTTACTGGTAGCCATTGCTATCTCCAGACTTGTTCATTATGGCCCTCTGGAGTGAGGGCAGCAGCTGATTCCCCCCTGCTCCTGCTGTCAGAGAGACAGTAACAGAGGAGGGCAACTCAGAGGAAGGTCTTAAGATAACTCAAATACTTGCATCCAGGTTTTCTGCCTTTCCTGGCCCTTTGGGCATCATTCCAGGAGGGGTTTGGGATCAGAGAAACCTGTCTCTCTCTTTAGTAATGCAATGCTTGTCAGATTGCTAACGTTTTCCAAGTCAACTCTAGAAAGGTTTTCTAAATTAGAAACCATATAGAAGTTAAAAATACTTATGATGACGAATGTGGGTATTAGTTATTATAAATGATTCATCTCCTAAGTGGGGATACTCAGTTCATCATCATTATTTGCTGAGCAGGAGATGATAAAGCAGTTTACTAAGGCACTGACAATAAATTTTTCTACTTGTGATTAATTCAACCTCATACAGCGAGAGACAGCACTAAAACAGGTAGCACAGGAAATCTGGGTTGCATAGATCTGAAATAATAGTGACCCAACCTTTCAGTAAGCATACGATGTTAGCAAATCAATAAGCATTTCTAAACCTTCTGCTTTGTGTAAAGTGCTGTTTATAACGCACAATCAATGCTCAGCACGGCGACACTCGCCCTTGCTCTCAGCACTCAGGAGGCAGAGGCAGGTGGGTCTCTGAGTTCCGAGCCTAATTTATGTAGAGATTCCCAGGCCAGCCAGGAGGACTACATAGAAAGGTCTTGTCTCAAAAACAAACAAGCAAACAGACATAGTTCACTACCAAGGTATTTGGAGTGTTGACTGAAAAATCATAAGGTCGGTTTCTTCTGGTAGAGACTTGGGAACAAGTCAGATTTTTGTTCATATAATTCAAATTTATTGAAATCCCTATACCCTTCTGAATGTAAAAGAATGAACAAAATTTAAGCTCTGTCCTCAAGAATATTATTGTTTAGTTGGTTCTTTCAGACTGACTTCTTACTGAATAAGGAGCACATTCTGAGAACACAGATTAGGTTGATGTGTGTCAGCAAAGGTTAAAAACAGTGGTGTCTTTTCTAGAGATGGACAATCACAATGAGAAACTCAGTGCCAGCATACCCGAAGAGTAGCCAAGCCAAGGTTAAAATTTTAGTGCCAATTATATCTGAAAACAGCAAAAATAAATGAGCTGAATACAGTCCGTTAACTATACTGTTGTTTAAAGATAGAAAGCACACTTTAAATATTTTTGCACATTTTTTTCATGTCTTGCACAATGCCTTTAATATGAGAACTACAAGAACTGTATGGAAGTTAACAGTATTGACGATTATTGTAGGTGTTAGCTAATAAACATTTCAACTCTTAAATGGGGATGCTCCCTTGCAAGCAGGATGAACCCAGCCCTTGTCCAGCATCTTCAGGGAACAATTAACCGTTCATTTAGTTCTTTCAGTCACACTGGAGCCTCCAAAATGAAAAATATTAATGTCAATTTACACAGAGAAAATGGAAGTTTACTGTTGTTTATTGATTCTCCAACATCTGGATTATACTGAAAATATTGATAATGCATTAGGAAAATGCTGTCTTAAAACTTGTTTGAAAGCATTATTTGTATTATATCTGTGAAGAAATTTGAAATATGGAGTTACTCAGCATCAAACATTTAATAAGTGGGACTGAGCTCATGTTTCTTTGGCCTAAACAAGGCTATCCCATTATATTTTGTTAAAAATAAAGAAGAAAGGAACGATTAGACAAATATTTTGAGAGGCGGAGTGAAGAACAAGAATTCCTTGTGTTTATCCGTTTATTTCTTCAAATCTTGTATTCGGGCTCTGGAGAACAGGTGCCCCGTCAAGGAATAATGACATACACACAGTCCAATCCAGAATTTTCCAGCAGCTGCTGAGTAAAATTATCAATTGGTCACTGCTTATTTTAGTTTTACACATTTGTTGACTGGAATCCATTTCTGTCTAAATTATTTTCAGACATGGCTTTCTATTTGCACAAATCATTTCAGTAGGAGATTGCCCGCCTTTCCTTAGTTACGCCAATATTTGGTGTGAAGCCTGTGAAATCGTGAGGAGGTGTTTCTGAATGCCTTGAGAGCCAATTTGTGTGGCTAATTTAAACACACAAACAGGGGATAAGGAAGCTTTGTGTGCTGTTAATATGATCCTATGAGTGTGCACCCTGTCAATTGTTTGAACAATTCATCTCGTGGGAAGGCCAGGTGCCTTGCATTATACAATGCCCTTATCCAAACAAGATGCAAAGATGGTAAAGAAAACCCTTGAAGGCTGCCCTCTTTAGTTAGAAAGCAATGTATGGAAGAAAACGCTGGGAATTCTGTCTTCACAGAAGTAGCAAATTGGAACTTCTAGAAATATAGCTTCCTAGAAATTATTCCTGTAAACTTCTAGTGTAGTGAAGGAAAAAAAATGTATTATTACCAGCGGAGGTTTAGGTCAAACCACACAGTAACTCTGCATGGAGGTCACCCCTCACCTAAACAATTCATCATCTACGTCCTATTACAGCCAAGCCGAGTACTTCAGTTCTTGCCATTTAAGCATGAGTAAGACACCTGAGGTGGGGGGAGGCTCAAAAATTGGGCCATAAATGCATAGCAGTGGCTGACGATATTCTCTGAGACTCACATGTCATCATTGGCATAGGAGAAGATTTGACCCCCCTCAAGTTTCTTCGTGTGACTCAATTCTGTTGACTGTCTGCTTTAAAGAGTAAATTCTAAGTTTCTAATTTTTCTGCCTCTGTCCTAGCAAAGCTGTCACGTAGACAGAAGCAAAACATTGTTCTTGGGCAATGAGCGAGTGAGTACGCAGTGGGTATGCTTCGTTTTTTTCTCTTTGGAATTCCCAGTCTGCCAGTGTGACACCATATCAAATCCCCTAGAGACCAACTAGTTCAGATCAGACCATGTGGAAATGGGGAATGCGTACCAGAGGAATTCAGAACTTGTTTTAAAAGCTTATACATCTTACAAGATATTTGCTGGAAGAAAATGTGATCAATAAAAAATGCATACCAAATAGCTCACTGCATAGCATTGGTGAATATACCTTGTAATGTAAATTATTGTAAAAATCCTAGCTGGCTTATTAGCCTAATTATAATTATTCTTTAAATGTGAAAAACATAATATGGGCTTATCAGAACAGACAAGCTAGGCAGAATGTGGATTAGCTTCATGATTTAGCTGTACCTTAGAAAAGTCACTGGAGAGAATACTAAACACAAGAAGATACTATGTCGTATAAATGAGGATAGACAGGATTAGTAGTCTTTTTAAATGTCAATAGTTCAGCGTGTGCACCGAAGCTCTGTGACATTGTTCTTGATCGGGCGCGTCTCTACACTTAACTCTACGAGCACCAACTCTTTCACAACATTACTACTAAAACTGCCTTCTAAAGTAATGTTTCAATAACTTGAAGAAAATGCACACGTGCTAGTCCTGCAGTGAAGTTTTAATCTCTCTTTTTTTTTTTATGGTTACAAACACAGAAAGGAAGAAAGGACAAAAGAAAAGGAGGAAAGGAAAAAGCTCACAAACACACAAAGAAATCTCTCCATCTTAAGAAAGAAAAAAAAAAATCCCCAAAGAGTAGCTTAGAAATGCAAAGCCAGTGTGTGCGGCTCATGTCACATCAGCCATGTCTTTCAATACATTCAAATTGTCAAAATAATTGTTTTTGTCTTCATTGTTAGCTGATCCACACCTGCCTGTTATTGAATTATAAACAAATTCACCTTTTTTTTTTTTTTTCTGGTCGCATCCTATCCTGGCTCCAGACCTCAGCCATTTGTACCGACTGATGGATCGTCTATTCTATTTGTAGAATTCTGTCACTTGCCCACATATCATCATTGGCACAGGAGAAGATTTGACCCCAGCAAGTTCCTTCGTGTGACTCAATTCTGATGACTGTCTGCTTCAAAGAGTAAATTCTAAGTTTTTAATTTTTCTGCCTCTGTCCTAGCAAAGCTGTCATTTAGGTGGAGGCAAAGCATTGCGCTTTGAGCGTTCAGTGTGCAAATGACCGGTAAAATGTGTTCAAGATGACAGTTTTATTTTAATGCAGAAACTTGACACGAGTCTTCCTGTTATTACTACGAGTGGCAAAAGCACGCTTTTTTCTGAGGGCAACCGTATGCGAGTTATTCAATGCAGCCTTAAAACTTTGTTGAAGTCTCAATGTGACATATCTTCACGCGTCTGTTCTGACAGCAAGTGCCATAACAGGTTTTAATGTGACAACATCTCCTTCAGCATTGTTTTCCTTAAAAACATTCAGGTGATTATTCTTTCAGAGGCCCTGAGGCTAAACTCAGAGGTCATTTTGTACTTGTCGAGGTGACATGCATCGCACGCTAATCCTTCTCTGCATGAAAACACAAAAATGATAGTTTTGGGGCTTCACAAGCAGGTGTTTGCCTGGGGTTCCCTGAGATCGCATAGGTGTTAATTCTCTAATAATTGGAAATCAGGAAAAAGGAGGGTGGGGTCCTAGGCTCCCACTTCTCACAGGCTGAAGTTCAGGACTTTGAAGAACATCTCTCTAAGAAACCATCCACGCGTGATTGTGATCATGTGTTTTCTTGCTTCTCTTGCTTGCATATGTGGAGGACTTGCTTCTAGCTGTTTGGTGCAGCCCTTACTTCAGAGCATCTCCTTTTGATACTTAACCTTGATTCGTTTTTGAAAAGTGAGTTAGGTTTGAAATGTGTCAATATTCTTGTAGCTTGAGTTGTCAGTCTGGGTTTCTGCCACGACTCGGCTGTAACTAGGAAGAGTGAATATGTTTATCACATTACTGCCTTTGTGCTTTGTTAATGTTTCAACGTGAAACGTCCCCTGTAGGCTCTTATGTCTCATTGCTTGGTCCTCAGCCAGTGGCACTGTTTGTGAAGCTTCTGGAACCTTCTAGAGGTGTGGGCTTACTGGTGGAATTGGGTCACTGGGAGTGGGCCCTGGGGAATTCTTTTGACAATTTTATATATGTATATAATGAATTTTAATTGTTTACATTCCCTACCCCCTTCACTGCCCTCCTTATCCTGGTGAAACCCTTCTTCCCAGCAAGTCTCTCTCTTACTTTCAAGTCTTCTCTGCATGTGTAACCCACTACTGGCTTCTACTTCCTGCTCATTCTCTGTTTCCTGGTTGTAAGCACCCGGCTGCATGCTCTTGTCATCATATGTTCCCACTTTCATGGACTGTATCCTTTGGAACTGTAAGACATAATAAACCTTTCCATACCTAAACTGCTCCTTGTCAGGTGTTTTTCTCCCAGCAAAGACAAAAGTAGCTAATACAAATATAAATGGAAGTTTGAAGCTAAAAATGAGAGATGCACCAATCCGGAGAGACAGGACACATCTATCTACATCTATCTATCTATCTATCTATCTATCTATCTATCTATCTATCCATCTATCCATCCATCCATCCAATCACTTTTCTGTATTATAAGAATCTGGTTCATACTGTGATGGAGGCAGAGAAGTGTTAAGGTCCATAGTCAGTAGATGGAGACCCAGAGAACCAGTGACACATATACTTTCCAAGGGTAAAAGACACCAAAGTCCTGCTCTAACTGTTGTAGCCCAACTGTGCATCAGCCTTTTCGTTCTATCTAGATTCTCACCCCAACAGTAACACCCACCCAGTTTTCTGGAACCAAAGGGTCTAGTCAAGTAGACACAAAATTATGGATTCAAAGTATTAAAAAGTATCCAAAGGATTTCTTTTGTAATGTTCTCTTTTAGGTGGCATTGCAAGTCTTTATCTGTCTTATCTCGGTTACTCCCGACAGTAAATACTAATCAGGCCGGGGGACTGTGCGGTGGTGCCTGTCACACTCAAACAGGGGAGGCGACAGAAGCTCTAAGGTTTGCTGAAGCCCATGCGGTTGATGAGTGACTGGACTGGGATGAAAACCTCAACTAAGTAACTCAGAGTATAGACTCTTAATAGCTGAACTATGACTTGGGGAAATGTGATTATAGCCAGAAGATTAAGAATGTAGACAGATGCATGTACACACACACACACACACACACACACGCACACACACACGTGTGAGCGCACGTGAATATATATTCTTATATATATAAAAGTTATATATAACTTTTAATTAAAAATTTATTTTTATCTTATGTGTATGAGTGGTTTGCTTACATGGTACGTGTACCTACTATGTGCAGTGTCCGTAAAGGTCAGAAGAGCCTGTTGGATACATTGAACTGGAGTTACAGATGGTTGTGAGCCACCGTGTGAGAATTGAACTGTGCTTTCTACAAGAACATCTTAACCACTGAGTCATCTCTCCAGCCCTCGAAAGGTGTATTTTTATTAATATATGCATTGTAAAAATGATTATTATGGCATTCCATGGCTATACCTCGATGTATCTATCACATACCTCATTGTATGTCAAATTAAATAAAAAACCCTAAACCAGTGATTCTTAACCTTTCTTATGCCGAGACCCTTTAATACAATTCCCATGTTGTGGTGAACCCCTAACAATGTAATTATTTTTGTTGCTACTTCGTAACTGTAATTTTGTCACTGTTATGAATTATAATGTAAATTCCAGCTACACAAATAGTCTTAGGCGACCCTTGAAGCAGTAGGAACCCACAGGTTGAGAACTGCTGCAAATAGTAAGAACTATTTTGCATAGGTTGAGAATTAGAATTATGCTAAATGTTTTGCAAGCATTATCTAATTAAATTTTCAAATAATACTAGAAATTAGAAAGCATCGTATTCACTTTATGGATAAGAAAACAAGCTGGCTGGGATATCCATTGTTGCCTTCTCAACACTGTGACCTTTGATCAATCTTGTCTGACAGACGTCACCCGATTTCAAATGCCTTGCTTATTCTGTTACGTTGTGCTAGTGGGAAGTTTTACAGACTTTAAAAGTGGTAGCTAACGTAATGCACAAGCGGAAAGACTGTCTATGACGTGCAGTACTTACCTTCTTCTGAAAGAGGGCGCCACACTGCCTTTAGCTCCTATGCAGACCCAGTAATTCCCGGGAAAGCACGGTGGTGCTCGTTTCTCAAACAGAGACTCCAATATCTCCCTTAGTCCTATTACAAACAGCTTCCAAACTTAATAACACTAATGCTCACCTACAAATAAGAGAGATAAACACTTATCATGCCGCAGGCGGACGTTTACAACATGACAGACCCTGGCATTCACGTGGATGGCCACTGCCATAGGCTGTTTGAAAGGCTCCAGTCTTCTCTTGTGTCTACTGTTGGATGTTTAAGGTTGAGCCGCGATGCTCGTTACAATCAACCCTCCAACAGTGTCTCACTTGGGCTTTGCAGGAAGGTGACAAAACAAAATCAATGTTAAAATGTCAAAGGAAAAGGCTCACCACTGAATTCAGCCAGCTTTGCTCCATTCACCCATCTGAAACCAAATGTGCCCTTTCCAACACACCCTGGAGGATTCAGAGGGCGGAACCAGAGGCTCCAGTCCTCATTACCCATCCAAGTTCCTTTTAAGAGGAAACGCAGACAAATTTCTGAGTCGACCTTGTTCTGACAAGTCTCCTTGAGGCAAGGTCACCGTAATTGTCACCCACGTTTTTCTGTCGTCTTGTCAGATGAATCCGTGAAATTTCACAGATTAACCCAAGTCCCTCACTCGGGCATTTTAAATGCCAAATGTTCAAGTGTAACAAAAAATTACACATCTGGTAATTCTGCATGTTATTTATAGCCTTTCTGATAGAGGCATAATTGATTCAGAAATGTAATTTACAGCTTGGCGTCTCCGTTTCAAAGCCTCAATTCCATGACATCCACCGAGAGTGATCCCAGCATTTGTGGGGAAGCGTCGATAATAATTGGAGGAATTTTTGTCCCATGGCCCCATGCTTCTGCGTAAGGTTTCCTTGCTCCTTGTCTTTCATTTGCAGAGTGGGCCATATTCATGTCAGCCGCACACTTTTAATTCCATGGGTGATTTATGAAGACATAAACGGAGTGTAAAGTTGATCAACAAACCCGAGAGTAATAGCAAGCAGCCGAGGCAGGTTTCTCTCGCCCTCTCTTTTTAATTGCAGCCCTCATAAGAAAGCACTCTCTAATTTAACTAGGCAATTGTTCCCTTTAAAGGGAGCATTTGTTATTCAATGCCATTTTGGTAACTACTCAAGAATGCTGGGAATTTTGCTTTACCCAAGAGTAGTGATCAAAATGACTTCCTCCATTTTTCCTTTGTCCATTGTTTGAAAATAGAAAGCTGATGCCTTTTGTTATTTAAACTGATGCTTGTGTCTTGTACACATTTTGAGAAAAATAAGATTGTATGTGTGTGTGTGTGTGAGTGTGTGAGTGTGTAGGGGATTAATTTCTTCTAGCTAATGTGGTCCTCTATGAGTTTTATTGAAATAATAAATAAATAATATAGATGTATTCATATTTATATCCAAATATTGCATGAGCCTAATGGGACCGTACTTATTAAGTCTATGTAAAGTGAGATTACTTAAATTCTGAGGTTAGTCCATTTGGCGTTCTCTCTTTAGCATTACTGGCTGACTCAAATTCTCAGGAGGGTTGTTAGTGGAGTTGACATTCAGGAAGCTATCCTGGGGTATTTCATCAGGCCCCTGATTATTCATTAAGTCACACTTTCTCCATTTTCTCTTGGTTCACTGGTTTTCAGTCTTGCCATGGATTCTGATGCCTGAATAATGGTGCTGCCCCCTAACTTCAAACACTAGCCATATCTGCTTATTGTTATTTATCTCTTTGTTTATAGTGGCTAGTAAAAATGAAGTCAAAGTTGACTGCTACTCTTTAACTGTTCTGTAATTGTTTTATTATTATTATTATTTTACTTTACTCATCTGAGGGAATCAGAAATGTACTTCAAATTATAATATGAAAATAAGAAATGCAAATGTGAATATTGTTAACATATTTGTGCACTTTTCCTGTTTAGTATGTCTGCCTTCTATGCATCTGTTTACATAAAAGTTGGTGATTATATAGCTAATACAGTTTAGAGCTGCAATTTTCATCCAGTATTCTATATTCTATGCTCCTATCTATAAAAAATTCAAAACCTTTTAATGTTGAAAGGAAATGCTGTGTTCTATACTATATAAATGTGCCAAACCTTATTCCTGATCTCTCTAGGTATTTTGATTAGTTATCATTGTTTTGGGCAATTGAAGGTTGTTGAACATCCTATTATTCATTAATTTTTAATCGAGGGCTGATTATGCACTAAATGGTGTTTTATACATTAAAAAATCAAACAAACACAGTTTCTGAAATTATTTAGAAGGGAAGGGACCTAGAAAAGAACAGAAAAGGCAGAGGATCCTATTACTGCCTGGGAAATATGAGCTGCAAGGTACAGGAGTACATGCTAGTCATTCCCAGTACTTGGGGGGCGGCGTCAGGATGACTGAGAGTTTGGAGGCAGCTTGAACTATGCAGTGAGAGATATTTTCAAAAATCAATCAATCAATCAATAGCCAGAAAAACCAAATAATGAGTAAAATATCTGTGGGAAGAAAAAGTACACATCTAAAAAACTATGTATGAAATTTAATACAGCGGATTCACTATGAAGAGTATAATTTGATTGAAAAGGTGCGTTGTCCAGAGCATGATAGGACTCTTAGAAAACTTTCATGAGTTTTTTTTCCTTTTTTCTCTTTTTTTTTTTTTTTGCCCCAAGAGACAGTGGAAGTCCTTAAAATGGCAGAGGCAGTGAGCAACATAATATGAACGCGTAGTGCAAAGATCCTGGGAGACTTTGCAGAACTTGTATCAGTTAGGAGCAATGTCAATAGGGAGGAAGGCTGCTTAAGAAATTATTCCCATAGAGCAAATGTAGGTGAGAGTAGGTGGACTTAGGCAGTAGGAGAGGAATGAAAATGGAGAAAGGCATGATAGTTCTATTCAGGAAGTGTGGGAGAAGAGATGGATATGGATTCCTATTGGCTGAATTGTGGACTATTTGCTTAGAGAGGCCACAAGGAAGGGAAGCCAGGTTTAACAGTTAAAAGCCTTTGAGGTTTTTTTTTTTTTTTTCTCCTTCTTGGAGAATAGATACTTTAGTAAGTGAATTAAAAGAAGCCTGTGAGGGAACAGAACAGAGGTTTGGGAGTGAGAGTTACATCTATTCTGATCATTTTATCAGGAGAGAATTTTAGGGGTGAAATTAGTCATCAGAGGTTATTGGTACATTTGACACAGTACTATCCAGAGAGGTCACAGATGTTGGCCTGTTGACACAATAATTTGGTCTTTGGATTGGCCTGTCACTGTGTCCCTTGGGACCCTGAGTGTTATTGGTCTAAGGCTTTCCCTCCATTCCAGTGCAGCCAGCCTTAGCATGTCTTCAGGAGAGCCGTCTTAGACCTTGACTCCTTTTCTAGTCCTCAAGGGACAGGCTAAGATATAGGCATGGCATCTTTGAAGCATTGCCTTACCATTCCGAGCAGGAGCTGCACAATTTCTATCACAATAAATAACGCAGTGGAGGGAAGACCTTTTCTGATACCTGGCTCCTCCTCAAACTGTAGGCTCAGCTGTGGTTTCTAAATGTTTTAATTAATGCCTCTCAAAGAAAGGTTTTACTAAAACAAATGAGAGACACCTTGATATATATCCACTTGTGCGGAGGCTTACGAGCAGAGGACTCTGACATTCCCCAAAGTCCTTAATTCTCTCTTCAGTGTGCTAGGGCCACTGCCTTTGTTTTTTGTTTTTTTTCTTCTATGCTATTACTCCATTTCCAAAGAAAAGGAAAGGAAGCGAGCTGTTTGGTTAGGCGCAGAGACCACTGAATATCAGAAAACTGGTTTTACATTAAGATACATTTGAGATTTTAAGAATATTTATTTTTATGATTAGGTAGTTTTATTGATAACTTGAAGGGACAGAGTAGAAAAAGTAGGATATAACAGCTTGTTTTAAGTAAGAGATCCTATTATATACTTAGTGTGTAGTAATCACCCAGGTGTTACGCTACACATTTTATGTGAGATATCTTTTATATATAATCATAAGCCCGTGGTACACATAAGTCAATATCGTCAGTTTGTAGATGAGGAAATGGACACAAGGGTTAAAACCCTTGCTCAAGACTGTACTGGAAGTAAGTAGGGGAATCCACATTCAAGCACCAACAGTCTGATTGGTTGAAGGTGAACAGAAGATTGTCCATGGTTCTGGGTAAAATAGTTCAAGGGTGTCTAAGACAGAAGTCATTGTTTGTTCTCACCTCGGAGCTCATAACAACAGTCTCACAGAGAAGGCACGCCAGAGTGTGTTAGCAGTGTCAGAGTGTGTAGAAGGCAAGGGAGGAATTTCTAAATGTCTTGTAAAAAAGCCTTCAGAAGATATCAGCCTCCTCGTATGGTTTCTCTCAAGGAATAGCAGCTTGACCTTCTGCTTTTATCTAGTCTTATCCTTAATTAGCAAATATTTGTCTTCTGTGAGCAGAAATGGAGCAGTCCGCTGGGGTTTAAACAAGTCATAATTCGCATGAAAAGAAAACAGTAATTCTTTTTTTTGGGGGGGGGAAGCACATGAGATTTCATTATTTGATTGGTTCTTAAGGTCTTGACCTTGTCCATAGATATCCACTGATTTCACAGTGGACTCAGTCTAAAGCAAAAGGCCAAATGCTTTTCTTTGATTAGTAAAGAGGTACTTCAGGTAGAGTCAATATGAACTCTGCGTGTGGTCGGACTGTTGAGAAGGCCACAGACAACCTTCCTGCACTGCTGAGTGTCTCTCACTCAGTTTTCCGTCTGCTCTGTATCCCTGGCTGACCTTCAAAAAGTTAGTCATTTTCACATTCATATACATATATATTTAAAAACTCTCAATCAGCACTTTTAATAGTTTTTCTGTAGTGCCCGCTTTTGTCCCCCACAGAACAAGCTGGCATTAATCTCTTGATGCTTAAAAATACTGATTAATTTTCCAGCAATATTTCAATATTCATCAGTAATGAATTTTTATAAGTGCTGATCTTTGAGCCTCTTTTCTGACATCTAGGACAAACCCCAGTCGACCTCATATGTCTGTATGTGGAAGACGATATTTGGCACTTAAGGACATCTCAGGTCAAACAGAGGCGGTCACTCACTGGTGAACACATGGATATCCTGTCAATAGTTGACACAAGTTGCTAACTCACTTACTAACCACAGAACCAGAACCCAGGAGTGCTAGTGAACGCCTAGCAAAAGGTACCCCCCCCTTTCAGCATAGAGCTCCTTTTCCATCGTGTACTGGGGAGTCATGTGTGTCTCTCGCTTGCATTTGGTTAGTGGCTCTGCTTACCTAGAAATACACAGTAAACTGGTTTGCCAAAATGGTCGTGCAATGTACGTCGGTGGTGACCTGAGGCAGTGAAAATTTTGCAAGTGAGTTTTCTTTATGGTGGGCTTCAGGCTAAGATTAGAATTACTAGAATAGCTTGAAGGAAGAGCACATGTCTAGCTAGGCTGGCGCTACCCTTGTGTCTATCCAGGCAGGTATATCAAAGGCAAGGAGACCACTAGAGAATGAGACTGGTTAAGCTGGCATGCCTGTTTTCTTAAAACCGGATTCTTCTCTTGGGATGCTAATGTGGTAAGCTGAACTCAGGACAACTGTATGCTAGAAATAGACATTCACACTGGAATTGAAAACCATGCTTGCTGTATTACATAGTAATAAGGAAAGAAACCTTTAAAGGCAGGAAACTCAGAAGAGAATTTCAATGCTACCATTTGCTAGCCAAGCAACTCAGTTAAATCATTTATCTCTGTTAAGTAATTCCATTTACCTACTGATATCCAGTCCTGATTTCTTCAATTCTTCCATCATTGCATTCTTCCATTTATTGAATCTGTAGAACTTAACTTTGTGACAAATCTTGTGCTAAGAACTTTACAAATATTAACTCACTACTGTGCCTGATTTTACCCAGGTTACACTAGAGTTTGGAATGTTCAGGTCACTAGTTTTTCTTTCAGATATGGATGGTTATGTGATGTGGTTACAGGCAACAAGATTAGGCTTGGATAGGCTTTCCAGAAAGTATTTTGTACTAGTGAGGATAAGGGACAGACAAGGCTGGTATGCATCCTTTCTGTTTATCTTTGTTCTTGTAAACTTTTGCTTTTCCATTTAGAACACATTTACAATGCCCAGGGGTCCAGCAGACATCACAAAGGACAGCTATGGCCTGGGGCTGTGTATTAAGGGGACTATTTCTGATGACAGTGTTGACCCTCTGCGCTGGTAGCTCCTTCCGCCCTAGAGTGGCTATCGCATGAGAAACGGTTTGACTTGCTCAAGCCAAAGCTAGGTTTTCTGATTTTTGTACTGGTCAGCTTTAACTGTCGAAGTCTCTTTGGGACTCAGTTTGTTGATCTATAAAGCTAGGGAGGTATTCTTGGAATGTGAATATTTTTAGGATCGAATAATACAGAGCATGCAAAGCATAAAAGACAAAGCAGAGTTCAGTAAATCTTAGTTCTCCTTGCCATGTAGACATAAACCTTGCTGCTTCAGCGCGCGCGCGCGCACACACACACACACACACACACACACACACACACACACACAACTGTAGCCATCAGGTAACCTTCACTGTTTAGCCTTTGAACTTCCCTTTTCTCATCTTGGGGTGGGGTGTGTTTCCTCTGTGGCCATTGCCATGAGTCAGCATCTGCCTACTCAAAATGGAGGCTGTACCGAATTTCCTTCCTACAATTTTCCTGTACCCAGTGACAGCCTAGGGCTAAGAGCGATGTTGAAGTGGGACTGGAAAAGAGACACTGCTCACGGCGTTCTTCAGTGACACCGTGATCTGCTTTTAGTACCTCTTTTGAATTTACGAGCCATAGGACCGTTGGCAAGTTGCTTAAACCTTCCTGTTAAACCTGTTTCCCACCTGGCTACAATGAAAAGAAAGCCAGTCTCTCAGGCTTCTTGTAAGTATCAAATAGCTCAAAGCCGTTGCAGGTACGATTCCTGGCCTCGAAAGGCTTCCACAAGCAGCCTCCTTCCTTGCCTAGTCTCAGGTTTTTAGTTATCTTTTTCTCAGTCAACTGAGAAAACTCAGCTCTCTTTGTTCCTGGCAATGTTTTAGGACAGGATTTCAAGAACTTGTTGAAATCACTCTCTCAAGTATCCAGAGGGGGAAAGGGTGGAGCTCTCGCATAATAAAGCAGAAATATGACTTTAGCATTTTTCCCAGAGGATTTGCTCTAAGGGATGCTGCACCCCGGGGAAGATGGCTTTTATTTGTTATTGAGCTTTGAAGAAAGGCAGTTCTTTTCAATGCAGAATCCTAATATATACTCTACACAGACTGAAGTTTACAAAACATAATGGAAATTCAGGAAACAAACAAACAAAAAAAGAGAACTCCGAAACTCTATCTTTCTAGGCCATTTCTTATTGGCTTAAAGAAAATGAAACTTTGCTTTATCTGAAATAATCAGGACACTGGAATTCTTCCAATGGGGTGACCCAAGCAGGTACTGGAGAATAGCACATTTATTTGAGCCATTTTTATCTGCAGTGGTTGGCGGGTTGTGGAGTAAAAAGCAGAAAAAGTTGGAATCATGTCAAAATGGTGATGTTTCAGAAGTGCAAAAGATATGGCTGCCTGGTCACGTTCTGAAGTTCTGAGGAGCAACACAGAACACCTGTGTTACCTCACAAGGCGATAATCTCAAGATTTCTAAAATGCTCAGAGAGACATGCAGAACTCTGCCAGATGGCTAAGCTGTTCCCGAAGAAATCGAGTTCTTCTTACAGGTAAGCAGTTGTGGAAGATGTGTTCATTTGAGCAGTGCACAGCGTTCCTTTTGGCCACAGCAGATGCAGTCCAATCTGCTGGAACCCTCTCTAGATTGACACAGTTGCACTAGGCAACCCTCCCTCATTGGGAAGAGGGCTCTGGGCTAGAGCTGAGATACCTGAGTCAGAACATAGGCAGCTCTCTGGGAGGTTCCATCTCCCTCTAAGCACGTCTGCTCCTCAGAGCTGTGGAGGGAGGACTGTCAGGGACATTCTCATGTTCAATACTGTCAGCTTCCTGTGTGGCACAGACCTACATTTTCACAGAGATTTAAGGAACAAACACCCATTGTGTGTGTCTCTATGTGTGTCTCTCTGTATATATGTGTGTGTGTGAATTTTTCTTTTTGAGGAGAATTTGTGCTATATTCCTACCACTGCAGTTGGTATGGGGGTTGATGCTGGTATTCGTCATTTTTTCCAGTGGCTCATCTAAGGTTCCCTCACTCTCAGTTTTGCCTTGGCAGGCCTGAACTTGTCCTTTGATATCAGAACAAGACCTTCATATTTAAGTTGCTTGAACACTTTTGAAACTCACCCTTGTCTTAGGTAAGGATAGGGCCCAAGGGTGACACCAGCAGAACAACTGAACTCTATCTATACCTCTCACTGTACCTGTTGATTGCAAGCATAACTATGCAAGTATGGAAACTGATTTCTCAATCTGCTTGTACCTACCTGCTCACTGGAATCCAAAGAGTTTTGGAGGCAGCCATGTCTTGAAATTGTATAGAGCAAATGTTGGTGACATCTGCATTTAGCGTGTATCCTCTTGGGATCAAGATTTCAGTGTTGCATAGCTCAGAGTCACAAGTGAAGCAAATAAAAGTCCCCCGTGGATAACTGAGAGAGGGCTATGTTGACTCTTACGTTTACTCTTTGGTTCTTAAGCTCTTGAGTCCTTCTTCCTGGGGAGACAGCATCACACCGTGGCCTCTGACTTACTAAGTATATTCTGTTCAGAAGAATCACAGTCCACTCTGTTTCTTACAAGCAGATAGTCTAGATGTGATGGTGGATTCTGGTCTAGTGATCTAGGCTTTGAAAGCCTCTTGTGGTAGTGTGTGGTTATCACCAATAAATCCCATAGTCATGGGTTCATACCCCATTTGCTAAAAAGTGGACCCACTGGTTGCTCTACGGTGTGGGATTTCTGGCTTGTGGCCCAGGAATTCTGTAAGTGCTCAATGGTAATGCAAAACTATATCCCATGAGGGGAAAACGAATTCATCACTAGAATTGTTGTCTGTTCCTGTAGGTTTGATCGGTATGTTCTTTGAGTTGTCAGTGGAGACATGGAGGTGAGGTGAAGACTTCAAGAGGTGAGCCCTGTTTGGAGATGTTTCGGTTATTGAAGGCTATACTCCTGGAAGGAATTGATGTAGCTCTTGTGGGACACTGTCAGTTATTCCAAGGAGGAGTGGTTAAAAAGCCTGGTTGTGGCTCTTTCTTTTCTCTGTTTTCTTATTTCGCCATGTGATTCTTCCCCATGGCTTATGCTTCCATCTTTGCGATGTCGGTTACTATTAGGTTCTTCCTAGAGATCCAAGCTGCCAGGCTGCTCAGTCTTGGAATTTCAGATTCTAAAATTGTGAGTTAATGAAGTTCTTTTCTTCATTTTAATATAGTCACTGAAGACCGACTAACACAGATGCTTCATTGCATGTCAGGAAGACAATTTGCATGTTAGGAATTGGCATTAAAACAACACCATAACCTCACTTTCTGGTTTGGTATGTTATTGAAAATGGAGGCTGGAAGATTAACCTTTATTTTCTTGTAGAGAAAATGGATTTTTCCCTTCATCATAACTGTGAAGATTTTTGATTTACTGTTTCAAGAGCATTGGAAAACTGGTTAACTAAAACAAGACTACAAAATCCCCATGAGTCATAGGAAATATTAAGATAGCTCTATGTGGACATAAATGCACATTTTGGCTAGAGTTCAGCAGGTTTTTATCATCCGTTTCAATCTGGTGAACTAAATTTGAAAAGATTCTCTCTTCTTCCATCTCCTTTTTTTCCTCAATAATTTTGCTATATGAAATGAAGCCTCAAGTTTTGTTTTGATTTAGGTCTAATTGGAGCCATGCTTTCCCTGAATCTAATTTCAGTTAGAACTAATTACAGGGGAAAAGGTCATAGCTGTACTGAGAGTATTATTCTGTTCCAAATGTATTGGCATCCTATAATATTAACTCTGCTCTATAGAGATATAAATGAAGAGAAAAATAAATCACCAAGACATATCCATGTCTTCCTTTTGTTTAGATCACTAGGGAAGAATTCATATGTAGTTATTGACAAGAAAATCTCTCTTAGGTATGAATAAATATTAGCTTTCCAGCTGATTTGCATCCATTTCCTGATAGCAGTCCGGGAATTGCTAAAGTGAGAGACCCATTTTGTACCTATGGAAATGATGATACAATTGTGTCTCAACTGGTGTGCCATGCTCACCTACATAAAGTGCTCTCTTATAACAGTCTGGAAATTTGCAGAGGAAGAAAACGACAAACATGACTGATTTGTTTTTCTGAAAAAGAACAAAGGAACCATTTATCCAAACTTAGAGAGTCTCTGACACCTATATAGTCGCACCATAGCTAAACAAGAGCTCTTCAGGCCAAGGTGGCTTAAGTTTCCATTTCTGACTTCCGGCTAACTTTTATTAATGTGCACATCTATTGTTTATCCCATAGCTCTACCCACCAATCAATGGCTATTTTTTTCGCTAGTGTTTTATACAAGTCTAAGTCAATTAGTGATGGAGCACTGAGGTCAGAAAGAAGAAAATAATACAACATAGGTGGCAACAGGATATTCTACATTCTCTGCAGATTTTTCTCAACTGTTCTTTTCCTCTCAGTGGCCATACAGGTGCTTTTCTGGTGAACAACCGAAATATGAATGCTTAACAGTATGTCTCAGTTTCTCCAAGGTGTTGGGGAAACTAACTCACTGTGGGGAAACAGATCAGTAACCATGAGGTTTCTCACTCTCCCTTCTCTGTATGGTCCTCTGTGTGAATGTCTGATTTTGGTCCTTTGATGAAGGCCGTGTAATGGGAGGCCACTTCCTCATCAGAAAGTACTGAGACGTTGGCATCTTTGACTGTGAAGTACTGAATGCCAATGGAGAGAAAAACATCAGCAGCCTCCGGCAACCTACCAGAGCTGGGGACTGTTTGTCCTTGGATGCCAATAATACAATACTTGGCTTTAAGAAGGTGAATTAACACTACAGGCCATATGCGGACTCAGGGCAATTTATTAAAAAATCATTATTACAAGCCAAGTGTAAATGACAAAATATTTCCCTTTAAACCAACACCTCCTTGCATTAAAAATATGTATACAAACCATATTTCAGATTTTCAAGTGCTCAGATAGTAAACACTAAAATATATGCACCATCAGAATCAAATATTTGTATACATCTAAAAGAGATTATTGACTAAAAGGCCTCTTGCCTTTGTATGCTTATTTATATATTTATTTGTTTAAATCTTTCTGTCTATGTCTCGACATTGTAGGTTCAAGGGAGAGAGGGTTACATATGAAAAACTAATGGGTCCAGAGTCTCAAGCCAGGCTTACTGTTTGCATGGGAAAAAGAATTAGTTAGTGGAAGAACCAAATTTTCTTTTTTAGAATCTAATGCTCTTGGTCCTATATAGAACACTTTGAACTCAAAGCAGTCAGATGAAGACGTTGTTTCCTCAGGAGCAATCACATGTCCCAGTAAGCCAGTGACTTGCAGATTGCTATACAAGGTCTTTCCTTTATTCTTTGGGTCCATACAGAACCGCAAATTATAGCTGTTCCTGTCATTTCAAATGAGCTAATTGCTATCTCTTGGTAACAACGAAGCCATTAATCAGGGTAACTAAACACGGCTGTAGAAATTTCACCAGAGAGGGAAAGCCTGTAAAAGACTCATTCTCCACCAGGGTCCTATAACCTCCTCTTCCTCTCCCACTCAACACACTGACATTTTATAATGCTAATACAAGTAAGGAATAATCATAATACTTAGCATTTCTATAGCTCTTAACAAACATTAGCTAATTAATCCTCATGTCACCTTCGGAAGGCGAGTGGTCGGGTCTATTGTTATCTGGCATTCCAAAGCCTGGGACTGGAGAAATGTTAAGAGATTCTCAGAAAGGTTAAGAGATTTGTCAAAGGTCATGAGACAAGCTAGTAATAGAAGTTAAACTCCAGCTGAGACATCATGCTATGCAGATATTGTAGCCTCTTGGAGGCTTGACAGCTCTTTAGTGTCATGAGGCCACTCTAGGCTGTAGAAAGCCTGGTAAGGCTGGATAGAAAAGACAGTGCAGTGGCCAGAAACAGGTGTGTGTGCCCATTGGCAGCTGTGGAAGGAAGAAGCAGCCTGAGGCTCAGTTTCCCAGTCTCCCCCTAGCCTTACATGACAGCTACTTTCTTTTCTACATTGTCAAGTGAAATATGCAGAGCTTTTAACAAATTGCTCCAAATTAAATAGTGCAGTGCTCGTTTTCCAGCTAGTGTCAGGCCACTGGGATCGAATAAGGAAGGGTGACAAGGTTGTGACAAGGTTCTCCTTTAGAGACTCTAGTAAACTTAAGAGGAATGAGGATTCCATGGCTCACTTGTCCTACTTGCAACACACACACACGCACACACGCACACACACACAGACATGCATACACACACATGCACACACACACACACACGCACGCACACACACACACACATGCATACACACACATGCACACACACACACATACACGCACACACACGTGCACGCACACACGCACACACACGCACACACACACACACACACACGCACATACACACACACACACACATGCGCGCACACACACACGCGAGCACACACACACACCAAAAAACCCAAACCCAAACAAACAAACAAACAAAAAGAACACAGAGGGGAAAAAAAATCCATCAAACAAACCAATAATGTTTACTTGTAGAGAAAATATCTTGACTTAAATAGCTAATACCCTTTATTGTAATTACCAATTCATGTGAACTTGTAATAGATAATACATGATAAAGAATATTTCTAAGTACAGAACTGTCTTTCAGAGGTTAAAAATGTGCAGCAAGGAATTGAATTCACAAGAGAGGAAAGAGAAAATATAAGTGTATGAGATATTTTGACAAATCAAATGCTAAAAACCCAGATTTTGCAATATTAGAAACTGTTTTTTTTCCAGTTGCTTTTTTGTTTTTACATGCTAGTAGTTGTAGAATAAAAATTATTTAATATTATGAAGTGGTAACCTTGTCTCTCTTAGTGATATTAATACCTGTACCAGGCCAGAAAAGAGAGCTTCAGATAAGGAAGGTTGTTTGGGGGAAAGGTGACTTAAATTAGCTTACAAGAAGCCATCCACACACAAGTTCTTGGAGAAGCTTTCCTGCCACTTGGTCCCATCTGCTTAAAACACAGAGTGTTGTAGTAACAAGAGCCGACAGCTTATAGAGCAAAACTGAGAAAGTCTCAGAGATTTTGTTGTTGTTTTGTGACAGAAGGATCTCCCTATGTAGCCCAGGCTGGTCTGGAAATTGTGATTCTCCTGCCTTTGCTACTGAGCGCTAAGACAACAGGTCTGAGGCACCACATCTGACTGTAATTTGAGAATTCTAAAAAAAACGATTATGGGAAAGAACAGCAGAAAGAAATTAAGCCATGGGGCCATTGGGAGCAAGAAAATCTGTTCACACTATCTCAACAATGTTGAGAGAGATTAGCTAGCTAGCACGGCTCTAGTTATCCGTTCTGTGGCTCCAAACATCTGAAGCCGCTTCCTGGGTATTTTGTTAGGTTATGTGTTCATGAGTATGTAGTTTGGAGGAGACAGGGCTGAGGACTATTTTCTTTAATTGATTTTAGTTAATTAGCCAAGATTATTCTCCTATCATCTATCAATATATAGAAAAACTTGGTTGAGAGTCCAACAAGTTCAAATATTCAAATGTTTACCATAATTTATTGGTTCATATAAGAGATGGAATTAGAGTAGCTTTAATGAAATCTCATTCAAATGTCACACTTCTGTGCTTGTCAGAGACTGATTAGGACTGTTAAGAAAAGGACTTTCTTAGGCAATGACACAGCTTCATGAGCCATGATCTTAGAGGTGGGACACACCAGGTGTGACCCTTCATACCACTTCGTAGTCTGAAATTGTATACTGCAGGAACCAACACACAGGCTATCAGGAGAGAAGGAGACAGGAAACAGCCTGAGATCAAACCAGGGCAACCATTTTGAACGTCCTGTGCTGGGCTTTAAGATTGTTTTTTTGCTTTTAAACTTTGGCTGCAACTCTGAAGGACTCTAAATGAGATACTGATACTAGAATTGTTTTAAATTCAAATAGCTCTTCTTAGCCATTTTAATCATACCCTAAAAGAGGAAAAAAAAAAGTTCAAGGGTAAAAGTGGTACTTTCTTCCCAACCAAATGCTAAATGGTTGCTTCATTGGCATGATTTTGTATTATCCATTACACAACTTCCTGGCAAATGAGAGCTGTGTGGACTTGTCTGATAGAAATACTCTTTGAATCATTAGGATGCCGGAGTTAAAGGCAACAGGGCATCACTTACAATTCTGAAAAGGCTCTCTCTTAAAGGTGACTTACACATTCATTAGATTCTTTGCCTATGTAAATTAGTAATCAAATATTCTAAATGGGTGCTGGAAATAATTTTATCTATTGCCAGCATTCCAAATCATAGTCATAAGGTTTAAAAAGCCTGATTAGGGAGTTTTATTAAAATACCTTCCTAAGTGTCACTGTGTTATATTTTTCAAGTTACTAAATCCTCTATAAGCTTATGATGTATTTAAATGTAAGTAAAATTTATTTAGAAGGTAAATAAAATTAGATCAAAAATCTTTTATCGTGTTGTTTAGTCAACTTTTTCCTCATGAGAGAAGCTGGTAGAATGAATGAACCTTAATTAACTTATTGGCTTCTTGGTCATGCAGTTGCCGTGTGAATCCATTATTTTAATTGGCTTTCTTCTGTGGACAGTTTTATGTATGTAGAGAGAATAAAACAACAAGTTATTTTCTAATAATTCTCTCTGTGGGTAGCTCTTCCAATGGCATCCATCATTCTTGATTTTAATTACAATTTTCTAAACATGCAAATGAAAGATGAGGATTCTTCTTCGATTCTCCAGAATTTGAGAGAAGGTAAGTCATTTAAGTCACAGGAGACTGAACATACTCAGTGTAAAATCTGCTCATTGTAGCGTTCTGAGTTCTGATAGGGTGCAGAGCCCACACCCCATTAGTTTTGGGTTGGAGAGAAGGCTCAGCAATTAATATGCACTGGTGGCTCTTGCAGAGGACCCGGGTTGGTTCTCAGCACAGACACAGTGGATCACAACCTGCATTTGGGAAAACATACAGTATTTGTCTTCCCGAATCTGGCTTTTTTTTTGTTTAATTATTCTGATTTCTAATTGTGTGAGTTTTTTTTTTTGCAAATATCATAAATAAATCATAATAAAATATCTTTATTAGTCTGTTGGCAGACATTCATTTTCTAGATAATGTGAATAACGCGTCAGCAAACATGAATATGAATGTTGTCTATGGAGGATTTTGACACAGTCTTTTGGGTTCATACCGCAGAGTGGTATAGGCGGATCGCATGGTAGTTCTGCTTTGGCTTCTTGAAGAATCTCCATACTGATTTTCACAGTGGCTGCACAAGTTCGTATTCTCATTAGCAGTGAATAAAGCTTCCTCCTTTCCCACATCCTCACCAATACTTGTCTTTTATTTTCTTGATGATAGCTTTTCTGACTGGGGTGATACAGAATCTTAAAGCACTTTTAATTTACATTTTCCTGATGGCTGAGGTTGTTAGCTTTAAAGTATTTATTGGCTGTTTGTATTTTTTCTTTAGAAAATTGTTTGGAGACTGAAAAAAATAAAGAATTAACGCTGGATTTTGTCAATTTTTCTCCACTGAGACGAAAGTATAATTTTTCTTAGTGTATTAATATGGTAAATTACATCGATTTTTTTGAGTGTTAAATATGCCTTTCATCCCTAAAACAAACTCCATCTGGTTACATTATTATTTTACAAGATGTAATTTGGTAACAACTATCCGTTTGAAAGTGTACAACTTGGGGCCTAGGGAGATGGCTCAGTGGAGAGCGTTTGCTGCAAAAGCAATAGGACCTGAGTTCAAATCCCCATATAAAAAAGCCGATCATGACCATGTATGCCACCAGTGTTGGCATGCAAGTGGGTCCTATGAGCTCTCTGGCTAGACAGTCTAGCAGAAACAGTCAACTTCAGGTTCAGTGAGAGACCTTATCTCAACAAATAAGGCATGTATATATATATATGTATATATATATATATATATATTCCTAAATGTAACCTGGCCAGTCTGTATAATGTTACTGGTAGGTATGTTTTCAGGGATGACCATTTGGTATTGGGTAAACAATTGATGTGTTCTTCTCTGGGGAAGACAATCTCTCCCACTCACAAATAACAACAATGAAAAAAGGAGCTATGAATTTCAAAGAGAGCAAGGATGGGTATATGGGAAGATTTGGGGGAAATTTTGGAGGGAAAAATAATGTAATTTTGTTATAATCTCAAAAAATAATAGAAAAAGTTCAAAAATATTGTAAAGAGCTATAGAGGGGACACCTGGTGTATTCTTTTGGTCTCTGTATGGGGGTGCATGGATACATGTTCCCTCTAACATGCACATATATCACATGCATCCTCCTAAATGTACAACCTGGAGATTTTAAAGCAATCACAATCTTGTATGATCTTAATTTCCTTTGTGCTGGATATTTTATGTCAACTTGACACAGCTGTAGTTATCAGAGAAGATGGAGCCTCAATTGAGAAAGTGCCTTCATATGCTTGAGCTGTATACAACCCGGCAGGGCATTCTCTTAATTAATGATTGATGGGGGAGGGCCCCAGACTATTGTGGGCAGTCCCATCACTGGGATGATGGTCCTGAGTTCTATAAGAAAGCAAGATGAGCAAGTCATGGGGAATAAGCCAGTAAGCATTCCTCCTCCGTGGCCTCTGTATCAGCTCTAGCCTTCGGGTTCCTTTCCTGCTTGAGTTCCTGTCTTGAATCCCCCCAGTAATGAATAACAATGTGGAAGTGTAAGCCAAATAAACCTTTTTCTTTCAATTTGCTTTTGGTCAGGGTGTTTCATCGCAGCAAAAGAAACCCTAAGACAGAAATTGGTACCAGGTGTAGTGTGTTGCTGGACAGACCTGACCATGCTATTTTTGGGATGGTTGTGGATGAACTTTGTAACTCTGAGACAGAAAAGCCACTGAGTATTGAGAGCTCAGTGGGATGTTCTGTAGGAGCTTGGAAGTTAGGAATTTTGAGAGAAATGCGGACAATAGAAGTGCAACAATGGCTTGTTGAGTTTCAGAAGGAAGCAAAGACTCTACTGAGCCATCTGTGTGAAGAATCTGTGGTGTTGGATCAGCTGTGGCTGGAGTCAACCGTGATTAACAAGATATCTGCATCAATGAAGTGAAATCTTTGTGTTACTGGGAAAATGGATTCTGGTTAGCTGGAGCTGAGAAATTATCAGTGATGGGGAGAACCCAGCATCACCCAGTGAAATCCTCTGGGAAGTCTTTTCTTATGGTCAGCACAAAGAAACTGTGTTACAGAAACAGTTGAATTTCATGCTGGCAGCTGAACTTGGTAGTTTAAAAGATAACCATGTGTTACCGGTTTTGAAGGCCTGAAGGGGTAATAGAGAGCAGCTGAGGCTTTAGCATTGTGAGAAGTCAGGAGAGGGCACTGGTGAAAGTGCAGTCCAGTTGCAGCAGAAGATCATAGCATTTTGGAGATGCCTGTGCCATGGGATGACCACCAAGAACAGCAACAGCCATGGAATGGAGAGCCAAAGAAGTGACCCAAGTTCTTTGGAGGAGCTCAGAAGATTGTGAGTAGATCCCAGATATTAGATGCTAAGTTATTTACACAGTTGGAGTTTGGTTTTGCTTTGATCTGATTGTGACTGTTCCCTCTTGAGGTAATAAAGTATTTAATTTAATATTGATTTTACGGGAGCCCACAGATGAGAGACCGAAATTTTAAAGAGATTTTAGGTTTTAAAAGAGACTTTGGATTTTTAAATAGACTGAATTTTAAGGTATTGAATTTGTGAAGACTTTTTATTTTGGTGGGGCTTTTTATGTTTATAAAATGTTGTGTATTGTAATGTTTATATTGATGTGTGATCTTGGAGATGAACAAGAAAGCAAAGGGTGTGGCGTAACAGTGATGTGTTTGTGTGTCAAGCTGACAAAGGATCAGTTGTGCTGGCTAGTTTTATGTCAATTCAACACAAGCTGTAATTATCAGAGAGGAGGGAGCTTCGGTTGAGAAAATATTTTCGTAAGATTGGGCTGTAAGCAAGCCTGTAGGGCATTTTCTTAATTAATGATTGATGCGGGAGGGCCCAGCCCATTGAGGGTGGTGGCATAACTGGACTGGTGGTCCTGGATTCTATAAGAAAGCAGGCTGAGCAGCACCTCTCCGTGGTCTCCGAAGCTCTTGCCTCCAGGTTCCTCTTTGATTTTCTGACCTGGGTTCCTTCAGTGATAGACTACAATGTTGAAGTGTAAGCTTAATAAACTTTTTCTTCCCAAAGTTGCTTTTGGTCATGCTGTTTCGTCACAGCAATAGAAACCCTAACTGCGACATCTTTATAGCTTCAAAAATATTTTATTATGTATCGATGTGTTGTTTACTGCTCTAGGGTGGTGGAATCTGAGAGAATTGAGCCAATAAACGAGATGGACTAAAGACTTGTGCAATAGACAACTTTATTCAGAGCACCGGACGATTGATACTCTGTGGATTAAGGGGAGTCACACGAGTAAAGTGTACAATCGTAGGGGCAAGCTGCCCCTGGTGGGCAAGCCCTAGGTGGCAAAACCATGTTTATTTATTTATTTATTTATTTATTTATTTATTTATTTATATAGAGGCATATAAACAGATAGCTTGGAGGGGCATGAAAGCATAATTTAAGAACAATTCTGGGTTTCTGAAGAAACTGAAGTCACAACACTCTTGTCCTGGTTTCTTGGAGCTTTCTCATAAGCGCTCAGAAATCTCACATGACTTCATTCTTGACAACGCATGTCTATGTAGCATGAAGACACCAGAGGACAACCTTGGGTGTTATTCTCAAAAACACTGCCTATTTCCTCCAGGACAGGTGGGGCTCATCAACTGGACTAAGACTGGTTAGCCAAGAAAATCCACCACATCCTCCTGTGTCTGCGTCTTCAGCACCAAGGTTAAAGTGCCCGCTACCTGCGTGTGTGGTGGTTTGAATGAAAATGGCCCCCATTGGCTCACAGGGAGTGGCACTATTACCAGGTATGGCCTTGTGGGAGGAAGTGTGGCCTTATTAGAGGAAGCATGTTACTGGGAGGTGGGAGCTTTGAGGTTTCAGAGGCTCAAGCCAGATTCAGTGACTCATTCTCTCCCCCTGCTGCCTGCCCGTCCAGATGCAAAACTCTTGGCTTTCTCCAGCACCATGTCTGCCCGTGTGCTGCCTTGCTTCCCGCCATGACAATAATAGACTAAACCCCTGATCTGTATGCCAACCCCAGTTAAATACTTACATTTTTAAAATAGGAATTGCAGTGTGTAGTGGTCATGGTGTCTCTTCACAGTAATAAAACTCTAAGTAGACTCCAGGAATTTTTTTGTTTTTTTAATTTGCCTTTTCTGTAGTGAAAGATCTTTTTTCTAAGCTGTCTTTGGTTTCCCATTCCATCCCATTTTCTTCAGAAGCACTGTAACAGAGAACCACAAACTAGATTACTTAAACAAGGTGAGAGTTCAAAAGCAACATGCTGTAGGGTTTGTCCCTTTGTTCCTTCTTTGGACTGTGAGGGAAGGCCCTGTCCAGGACTTGCATGGGGCTGACTTCTCTCTGTGCCTCCTTGAGTCCTTTTTCTGCTATGTGTGTCTCTAAGTATTACTTCATAAGAATGTGAGTTGTGCTGAGTGAGATTCTCCCGAGTGGCTTTGCTTTATCTGATTATTGTTGCAAAAACATCACATATCTTGACTCTACTCTCGTAGTTCACTGTGTTACTAGGGTTCCAAATTTACCTCCAACCACTTCCCAGAGTTCAGTGACAGCCAGTATTTTGATTCCAGCTCCCACAGGGTTCTAAGAGTTAAGTGTGTGACTGGCTATTTGACTCCATTTGGTTACCCCGTTGTCTCCCTACCCACAGTCCTGCTGTCACTAAGGTAAGGTCATGCAGGCATCCCTTTAGAAAAACACACAAAAAACCCAAAACAATCAAATAGAGCCATAAAAAAAGATAAGCTAAAACTGGAAGACAAGTGAATACAACAGATACAGAAAACAGGACAAAAATCCCATGAATACCTACCACAACCCATTACCAAACTCCTGACCTCTCTAAAATGGAATTCAAAAATCACAGAGATAAGTGAAGTATTGGAGAAAAAATTCAACTTTATGTTTTAAAAGAAATAACAACCATATAGAAGACTCAAATAGATGCATGAGCTAAGAAAATATACTTGAGACTCTGAAAAGGTAACCTCCAAAATGAATAAAACAATAAATTATAGGAGAAAATCTGAACTATGGAGAGAAAAATTCAGCAAGGAAATAGAAACACTGAAGGAAAGCAAACAAATGAACACCTACTTATATTATCAAACGTGGAGAAGATGAGCAGGACTCTAACTAGGAAGTTTATCTGACTAGCGTTCATGGTGCTGCATGCTACCAGAGGGAAAGATAAGCATTAATATCAGCCAGCTACAAATGCTGTGACCTACAACAGTGGCCTGCCTGCAAGATATACCGGTGCAACAGTGGCAAAAATGTTATGGGAGCAACCGACCACTTTTTAATTAGTTAAAGGCCCACTTCACGAGATGGAACCCATTCCTGACACTGCTAAGGTGGCCAAGAACCTGAGACTGGATAGGTCACGGGCCTAGTGGATATTTCAATACTATTATTCTGATAAAGGAACGTAACAGTAAAAGGACTCCTAACAACGTACTGTCAGTGGCTTACTCAACAATCATTAGAGAAACATCATCTTGTAGTAGATGGTAATTAACACAAAGACCCAGGGTTAGACAATATTCAGAGTGTGAGAGACACTGGAGCACTCAGTCCTAAGTGGGATGTCTTCATTAAACTCTCCCCTTAAGGTTCAGGGGTCCATGCGGAAGGAGAGGTAGAAAGAGTGTAAGAGCCAGAGGTGACGGATGACTCAAAGGAAACAGTGCCTTCCAGACAGAACAGGACTGATGCACATGTGAACTCACAGAGACTGCGGCATACCCCTGACCTGCATAGTTTCAAGCCAGAAAGGGTCTCAGCATGGAGAGGGGAAGTGGACATGGGGAGGTCTCATCCCTAACAAATAATCTATTTGCAATTGGTACCTGTTGGCAAAAGGAAAATCTGTTTTCTTGAATGGAGTGTTCCTGGGTGTATATCAACCACACTTTGGGGCAGGTCTCATACCCACGAGTAGTAAGCCAACAGAAACTGAACTCATTTTCTTTGTGAACTTTTTGTTTCATTTTGTTTTGTTTTAGCATTTTAAAAACATCTTATTGGCCTTTTGCCTGTTTATTTTGAATTTTGCTTTTGTGACTTTTTTTTTTTTTTTTTTTGAGAGAGAGAAAACGTAAAAGACTCGGGGAGGAGTTGGGGAGGGCAAAAGATGATAAAAATACATTATATAGTTTTTTAAAAAAAATAAAAGTAAAAATGCAGCCAAGCCATTGGATAGCAAAGAGACTTAGAAAATAAAACATGATGAAAAAATTCAGCAAGGAAATTAAAACATTGTAAAAGAACCAAACAAATGCTGGAAATGAAAGAAATGGTCAAATGAAATTAAAAACAAACAAGCAAAAAGCAAACAAACCACCTAGGAAAGCATCATTAATAGACAAGACTGCAGAAAAATGAATTTCAGGGACAATCTCAGGGAACAAAGTGGAAACAATAATGTAAGGAAAAATTTATGGAACACAACAATATTTCCAAGAAATCTGGGATACATTTAAGAGGCCAAACCTGATAATTTATAGTATAGTAGAAGGGGCGAGTTAAAGTAAAAAAATAAACAGATTAATGAAATTATAGCAGAAAGCTTTGCAAACCTAGAGAATGAAGAAGTCATTCAAACACAAGAGGCATTTAGAACCCCAAACATACAAGGGCAAGAACATACAAGGGCAAGAGCTTTCAGCAACAACAATAGTCAGGACAGAATACGATGATGTGTATCTAGGTTCAACTGTGAACCAAGGATAAACACAACAAAAATATCTTTCAAAATTGATGAATAAATTAGAGTATTTCAAAAGAACACAACTTAAGGCACTTCATGACAATAAAGCTGTTACTGTAGAAGTATGTGGGGCTAGCCTAGAGCTAAGACAGTGTTGAAGCATGCTTTGAATACAGGATTTTCTCACCCCGAGAGCAGAGGGTGTTCATCTGCTCCCCTTTTTCTTACTCTAACAGCTAGCAGAGCTCCTCCAGTGCTACCATGTCTTATGACACGTAGCACCTGATAAAAACCCTGCTTTCCCAAGGTCTGTGGCCTGGTTAGTGTTCATCTGACCACTGCAGCTGGAGGACCCTGGGCTGGACTTCCTCTTTCCCTATGTGATCTTATAAGGTCTCCTCTCCTGACCTCTGTGAGACATCTGCTTATACAAAGGAGGCTTCCTTAAGACTTTTGACCTCAGGCAGTAATACACGACCACCCATATCTGGTCGTGAGCCCCCCACGCACAAATAGAAATCTCCTGGTGACTAGCCAATAACTCACCACCACATAAGGCATCCTGCATTCCCCACTACCCTATATATGTCACTTCCCTTGCTTTAGCAAACTGAGCTGTATACACTGACAGTGCCTCCTGGGAAGTTGTTTCTCCTCTGCTCCAGATCTTTGAACCCAGGGTGAGTCCCTGCCTGTGCTTTCTTCCTTGAGACGGAGAGAGTCCCCAACAGTTTACCTATTCCCTACAAAGGGGACCAGTGAACAAATACCAACAGGACTGTTATTATTATTTGAGACAGGGTCTCACGGTGTTTCCCTGGCTAGCCTTGAACTCATGGTGATTTGCCTGATTTTAAGCTCCCTAGGGCTGGGATTAAATACATACATTGCTGCCTCCATCCCACTTCAGGATCCTTTAATAAAGACTGTATGGGGAGGAAAAAGATAGACAGCCTTCTCCACGAGAACATCTGAATCACCCGTGAAATGAAAAGATGACCACAAAGATCTGGGAAAGAGTCAACCATGATCAATACAGTAAACCAGAAACCTTTTAAAACTAATATTGGAGAAGGAAAAAAAAAAGTCAACAACTGAGCAATATAAAACACCATCTGACAAATTCCAACAAAATAACAACCCCCTTTCTATAATAACATTAAATGTTAATGGCCTCAACTCACCAATAAAAGACACAGACTGTGTTTAAACATAAAAAACAAACAACTATGTGTTGTCTCCAACAAACACATTTGGTTAGCAGAGGCATCTAAAAACTTAATATCGAAGGATGGAGTAAAACTACCAAGCAAATAGAAATTATATAAAAGCAGGCACCACTATCCTTATAACTGATGAGGCAGATTTCAAATCAAAGCTAATTAGAAGAGATAAAGATGAACACTGCCTGTTAATAAAAGGGCACAACCCACCAAGAATTGTAATAATTTTGTCATCTTTTCCACTGTGTATTCTTTTCCTTGACTAACGGCGCTGGCAGATGCTTGCAGGATGAAGTGGGTGATCTTGACAGTAGATATCCTCATCTCTGCTGGGTTGCTTTGGTGTTCTTCACAGGGGTGCAAGACTCCTGAAGGCTCCCTCCTAAATGCTCTTTACCACCATCAAGGAAGTTTTTCTCTGTTCCTGCGTGGCTCTGAGTTATTTACTATGAACGGATGTTGAATTTTGTCAAATGCATTTTCACGCAACATTTTACTTCCTGAAAATGAGTACTTCTTGAACAAAAATTCTTGAGTGCCTTAAATGAAAAAAAAAATGTCTGTGGGTTCAGATTGCCAGGGATATGAAATGTATAGTTTCTACATTCTCGCCCTCTGGTTTGTGGATTAATATCCTGTATAGTTTAGGTTTGTAGAGGTTTCTAGTGAAATGAATACACAATTACCAGAGAGCCTTATTTCATATTATCACCCCCCACCAATGTGACCTCATAAGAGTTACCCAAAATAGCATACCCTTGGGCTGAAGTGGTTAACGGCAGCTCCCAGCACCCATATCAGGTGGTTTGCAGACAACTGTAACTCCAGCTTCAGAGGATGGATGCCCCCTTCAGGCCTCTTAGGGAACTGGTACACAGGTGCACACACGTACACATTAATGATATATTAATGTATTTAATATTATTAACATAAACAACACATATATATATATAAATAAATGTAAATAATAAATCTTCAAAGTAGTGTATATAGTATTTAAAATTCCGTTATTGACAACTGCTTTTATTTTCTACCATATTTTGGACATGGGCAAGATGCTTGGTGTCCAGTTCTATTATTTAGTCCTAACAAGATCTCTGCAAAAGTGTCTTATTTTATGTTCAAGATGCCACAATGAGTAAGAGTATGGACGTAGAAGACTGATTGCCTGGGCTCATATTTAAACTCTATCTCTTACTTGCTAAATGACCATGGACAAAATGTAGACTCACTCAATCCATTACTATATGTGCAAAATAGGAGACATAGTGACAGCATGACTGAATTTTGAGCTTTAAGAAAGAACTATTCAACATTTGCTATGGGTTGTCTGAATGTCTTCTGGTGGCCCATGTGTCTCAGGTAGCAGTATGGAAGGTGATACTCTGGGATCTTTTGAATTGGAACCTTAAGGGAAGCCCTTAGAGAGTGTCATTAAAGGGGATTGTTGGATCCTGGTTTTAACTTCTCTGCTTCTTGGCTCAAGATTTGAGCATTCATCCCAACACATGCTTCTACCTTGATGCACTGCCCTCTCAAGACTCAAGAGGCACAATGGTGCTACCTAATTTTGGACTAGAACATTCAGAACTACGAGCCAATGCAAACCTCTCTTTCAATGCACATAGCCTAGTTCACTATTTCAAGTATTTAGTTAGAGTGATATGAAACTGACTGAAACCCGGGCTGTATATTTTGGTGCACTGAAAATACTTGATCCAAGTTAGATGTCCTTGTTTCTCATAAGAAAGATGAGGGGTTTGGGATCAATGCATAACAACTGCCACAAAACTTAGGTCAAGGCTCGGCTGTTTTCAAAGTGACTTCCCTTCAGTATGCTCCTATTATTTATATTCTGCTTGGAGACAGGGTGTTTTTCCAATACATAAGTGTAGCCACCCATCCTAGGTTACACATATTCTCTCAGGGTAATTATTAATAGTGGCCTTTGGAGTCTCATGACTATTTATTTATCTTAGATGATAAACTGTATGATTGCTTCACTAATAACAAACATTTAAATTTTTGATTTGGTCACAAATTATTTCTCTTTCTAAAGTTTCCCATGACCTGAACTCTCCCCAAATATCTCCCAGTCTCTCTCTCCTTCTCTCTCTTATTTCTCCAGTTTACTGTACTTTATCCAAAACACTCGTTTAAACACGTGATGTCATGATTTGATGGAGTTTGCACCTGAGACATTAAACACAATGCAGAGACTTGGTGGCTTATTCAGAGTGAACACACAGCACTGCTGTGATGTTGTCTTATACCGACACAAATCCAAATCTATTCCTGGTGGAGTTCCATGTCATTTCCATGTGAACAAATGACAAAGCGGGTCACTTTTTTTTTTAAGTCAAGTTGGCCTGCTACTAAAATGCTATTTGCCAGTTTAAATTGAAAAAACAGGGTTGTAGATATTTAGAGCTTGTTAATGGTTTAAAGGGAATAAGCTGGGAGAAGGAAAGATAAAAGTCATAGCAATAGTTTTTAACATAGAAATTCCCCATGAGCAGAATTTAGCTCATATCTGACAATATTTTCTCAGTATGCATAGATGTTCTTGGAACATCTATAATTTTTAACACCCATAATTTTATAAATTATTGTGGAAAATGTGTTTTCCCTTTGCTTCCACCTTTAAACATGTAGCGTGTGTGGGTTCTGTGAGTGAAGAACTGGTGTGTTGTAGAAGTTTATTTTTAGGTATGTTTAAAATGGTGGTTTTGTGCATTGTTGGATGAAGGTCTGCCTAGGCCTTGGGATCTTGTATTGTCTGCAGGTGTTGGCTTTATGTAAAAGATGTTTGATTGCTCATGGTCTGCCCATGCTATCAATAGAACACCCGGGGAACTTAGGTATCAGTAAAAACCTCTGAGATGAGACACTCAGGGTCCCACTGTCCAGTATGGCACTGGCCGTGATAGTGGTTCTCTCTGCTGAGGTCTGGCAGGGTTTGCACCTATGAATATGTCTCAGTGTCTTCGTTGCTGAGCCACCTCGTAGGTATACTGTTACACTGGTGCATAGGTCAGCATATGTCAGAATTAAAATATTTGCATTAGCCAAATTCCACATGAGATCCAAGGGGAGCCTCTGTTCTTACCATGGAGCATCAGGAACTTCAGATTCAAGCACTTTTATTTTTGTTCTCTCGAGACAGTGCTGTTCACACCTTTGTATTTCCTTGTAGCCAGCATTTGATTTACAATGCTATTTCAGTTTGAAGATAGTTAATTGCTTTTGTACCACGTTTTATGAACACATTTTTTCAGTTGTCATTGGAGGCCAAACCATAAGCAATGTGTTTAGCCTTCTGCTCACCCAATCATATTCAGCCTAAAAAAAAAAGACTTTCGCCTAAAGAAATTCCCTGTGGAGTAGGAAACACAGCTGTTTTATCCAACGAGGCAACCTGCAGAGAGAAACTATTTTCCTTTGGGGGAAAGGACACTCAGGTTTTGAGAATTTAGGTACTGTACCATTGGGGAAAGAACTGAAAAGAAAATAGACCATCTTTTCCAATTCTATTGTGCAGAATATAAAGAAGTCCTTTGTTCCCACTCGATGTCCTCCTTCTTCTTGCTCAATCTTTAGTCTTTTAAAATTCTACCCTTAACTAAATGGGTAAGCTGCAAAAAAGATTAAACTTAAAAATACACCAGGAATACAGAATGAAGAGGGGTGATTGATCTTTGAGTAGGTATCCAACAGAGCAATGAAATTCTCAAGCAGGTTCCTTTTTATTTCAAAATGGGTTTGATTCAGAGGGATTTTATAGCTGCTAAATCATGCAGTTGGCAGAGACTGTGCGTGCTTCTCACAGTTACTTTCAAAGATGTCAAATTTGGCAAAGGCAGTAAAAATACTGGGATTTACTGAGCTTGCTTCCACCCCCCCCAACCCCTTCTTGTTGAAAATGCCTTAAAAATCCAGCACGCTCAGAAGTAGTGCCATACAACAGAAGTGTGCAGAATTGCAGGTTTCACAGAAAGAGCATGGCACTCTCAGACAGTGTGACTATACTCTGGCAAAAGCCTGGCGTGCGATGCTCGTCACTGGAGAAAGCTCCCTTTAGATTACCACAGCCTTTGGACCCTCAGAGCTGCTCACTTCTTATGGGACAGCATTCTTAGCTCATCCAGGAGGAAGCAGAAGGGTTGGTCGAACACAGACTTGCAGCCTCATGGCTGTATAGAGCAGTTACCATGCGCATGGCTGGGATTTAGAATGCCTGGCTGTCACTAACAGCTCCTCAAGCAACTCACAAGTAATTTCTGAGCCCTCGTTATGTTATATATAAATAGAGATAATGGACTAGCTTATCAGGTTGCCAAAGGAATGAATGTGATGTGCTTAGGATAGGAACACGGTGCATGATCAATAAAAAAACATTGTAATTATTAGCCTCGTGAAGTTCAATAAGTGCTATCCATGATCAATTCAGGAGAAAGGATTATTATTAAAAAAACTCACATTTTTTCCCCCAGAGTATAACCGTGGCCACTATGTTTGTGATATGCTTTACTGTTGTTTTGCGTGGGAGAAAGAAGTACCCACTCTTTGCGGGTCACAAGGAACAACATATAAGAGCAGCCACAAATATAACTGAGGAGCACACCGAACTGGTTCAGGTAATCTGCCAGGAAGTTGCTTACTCATCCATAGCCAACCATTTGTAAGTATTTTGACAATCCTCGGGCTTCCGTAGTTCAAGAAAGCCTTGATTATAAGGCAGGAAATCACATGTGGCAATATGATTCTAATAGGACTTATTTCTGACATCAAGATCTATTTAAATATAGATCTAAAAAGTGTACCTATCCATGTTAATCACTGTGGCAAATGTTTTTTAATACTTGATTTTTTTATAATGATCCTGAGTCATAAGCCACTTTCATTACGATTTCCAGGTGAACAGAAACTATTATATTAAAGGAAAATTACCTGCCTTGTACTATTTACTATTTAAGTTTTCCTATTGAAGGAGAAACAGAATGCTTTTTGTTTACTCTGACCATAGCTCTTTGTTCAGTGCTCTGCAACAGTATACTTCATGTAAGTATTCTAATTTAATGTATGTATATGTTATATATCTCCTCCTCCTCCTCTTCCTTTGTTTTTTCAAGATGGTGTTTCTCTGTTGTAACTCTGGCTGTCCTGGAACGCATTCTGTAGACCAGGCTGGCCTTGAACTCACAGAGATCCACTTGCCTCTGCCCTGCTGTCTCTGTCGTTTTTAAACATCCCAAATATAATAAACTATACATTCCTTGATGCTTTGAAAGAATGCTTAGGAAAGATTCAGATAGAAACCAAGACTGCTCAACTTTAGGCATATTTGAAACAGTGACTAAGCTTTTATTCTAGGTTCAAAGGCAACTAGGTAGAAATAACCCATCCTTAGAAGCAAGACGATTGAAATGTTAAGCTAAACGTCTCGACTCTGCCTACTGGAACAGATATAGATCGACAAGGCCCCATCTTATAGACCGTGGGCAAGCATGGTAGACCAACATCTCATTCTTTTTTCCTCCAGAGAACCCAGGATATAATTAAAAGTGTAAATTAGTGTGCTCTTCATCTCCACAGAAGGTGAAGTGAAATCTTCTGCTTCCGATACAGTTAAAGCACTTGTTGGCCTATCTGGCCTTGTATTAGCTGCCTGTTACCTCCAAAATTACCATGTCACTAGCACAGACCAGCAGCTGTTCTTTGTACCTCAGAGTTCACTGTCCCCTGCTTGGAGATACTTCCAGGTCTTTTCATGTCCTGTTTCTTCTGACCTTTCAGTGTCAGCTCACCACCTTCCAACACCCCCAGACCTCCACCCTCCCGGAAATATCCTCTCTGACCATTGCTTCAGCTGCCCTCTGCTTCCAAACTAGGTTGCATGTCTTATTAATGTTGTCTGATGAAAGAATTCGTCTTCATTTCTGACTATATTCCCTCCAAATGTCTGAAGTTTGCTTTGTGTGGGTTGGGATTTTTCTCCCGTTATTTAAAACTGATGAAAACCTAGAATTTGTGTATCTTCAACGAATATGTATGATATACGTTGTTGCCTGAAGAATATGATACTGGGTAGAACGAGGTGCTCTAACATATAAAAGTTTTGTTATTTTGAAGATCTGATAACTCCTGAAATGAGTGCACCACGCCGCTTGACACCCAGGGACTAGCGCGTCGGAGGCTGTGCTCGGACAGAGGAGGGGGGCAGCACAGGGAATCCTGCATCAGCCTTCAGGCTACTAGGTTCATATAACCTCCCAGACAAGGCTTTAAAAGAAGATGTTGGAGGCCGGATACAAAAGTTGCAAAAGTCTCTGAAACATGAGGAGTAATTAGGATAATTACAGAAGTTTTATTACAGAAGTTTTATCACCCTTAGGAAGGACATTTGCTGGGAGGGATCTATTCTGAAGTCCAATAGGCCCCTCTCTGGAAATCTGTCAGAATGAAGACATATATCCTAATATTATTTGGGGTATGGAAAAATGATCGTTTTAAGGAATGTGCAAAGACGGCAAGTAGCAAGATATGAGCGTTGAGATGCAGCCACAGGCACACCAGGCAATTTTTTAAAGAAAGGACAAAATAAGGATCTAGAGCAGCATAGATGTCTGCCACTTCAGATGCATAGTTTTACGTGACAGCTTTCACAGTGGAGGAGAGCATTGCTGTACTACAAACGACTCAATGGGACGCAAAGGGTAAAATTACATCGCCAAGTTTGCCTCTGCTTGTAGGTGGTACAGACACGAGTCACATGGAAGCGTGCTGTTTGTCTCTAGGCCTATAGTAGTGTTTTTTTCTGTTCGGAAAGCTGGAATTTTGATAGTGTTAAGAAGGGGCACTGGAGCTGGGCAGGGGTGGCGCACGCCTTCAATCCCGGCGCTCAGGAGGCAGAGGCTGGTGGATCTCTGAGTCTGAGGCTGGCCTGGACTACAGAGCAAGTTCTAGGACATCCAAGGCTACACAAAGAAGCCCTAACTTGGAAAAAAAATGGCCACTAGGTCTTTGGACTAAAGGTTGTTTTTAGTGCTTATACTTTGAAATAATTAGTATATTTTTGATACAACTACAGTCCTCTTTTTTTTTTTTTTTTTTTTTTTTTTTTTTTTTTTTTACAACTGAAGTCTCCTTTCACAGCTGAACTGCATTATTCAGTCTCATGGACTTTATTTCAGAACATTCAGCCCTCCATATATCTGAGTTCCACATCCATGGATTCAACCAACGGTGAGTTGGAAATACTTAAAAAAAAAATGAGTCTGAATGGAGCAGACTTTTTCTCCTGTCATTTATTGCCCGGACACAGTGTTACAACTGTTAATGCAGCACTTGTGTTGTGTGAGATATTACACATAATCTACAGACGGCTCAAAGGGCATGGAGTCTATGTGTGGATTATATGCAAATATGGCACCATTTATACAAGAGTCTTGAGATGTTGGATAAATTAACCATTTTTTGAGGTGCATGCATTTCCGTGCATCGCCCTTTCCCATCTGTTCCCGGGAAGACATCCTATGCCATTGTATTTCTCCCACTGTGAAGTAATCCAGGAAATATGGAGACACGGGCACAGATTCTAAAATTCACTCTGACGTGAAGAGACATTTCCCTCTAGTTTTGTAGTTTCGTCTTTCCTCTGTCACACGTGACTGTACTTCTGTCACCTTGCTACCCGTGTGACTAGCCCAGGGTACTAGCATTGGCTTAGTCTGCCTCTAGGCAGAAACTGGAAACAGCTAGAGATACAGTTTTTAGGTTTTTCATCCCAATACTAACAGCACAGCAATGCCAATCCGAATGCACATCCACCATGAACCAGGTGTGGTATGAGCAGGACTAAATGTGTTATACCTAACTCTCACAGCAGCGTGTCTCCTTATTTCTTCATTCACGATTTGTGGTCTCAAGTTCAGATCTCGCTATGGTCACGTGTCTAGAGCCTGGTTGGGATTCAACAGCAAGCTTGCTGTTGCTCTACTTACGTTTCCCTTACTGTGAACAAAGATCAAGTTTGCAGAAACCTCTATAAAGATGCGTGCTGCCCAGTGAGTCAAGTGACAAGGGAGGGGACCCCATGCTGTTTCTTAGAACAGCAAATTCCTAAATAGGCCTCAGGGAGGCTGCAGGATAATCTGAATGTTTTCACATGTTTCAACAAGAAACAGAGTACAATTTTACACCTACAAAAAAAAAAAAAAAACCGTTGACACACGCAAGAAGCCCGTTGTTGGGTCAAAAATTCTTCTCTGAGATTTTCAGGCATCTGTTTCTCAACACTGCCCGGAGGTTAAAGTCCATTTTCCCCTCTGGTACTGAAATCTACAAGATGTATTTAGAATTGCATCCAGCAGTCAACCTCTTTCCAAATGGAGCGCTGAGCTATTTTCTCTCGTGTTGTCTCCTCACGCAGGCAGTCTCCTTCTGCCGTTAGCTTGAGGGTCTGCTTTCTTATACTCACAGCACCAGGGAGGCTTTTTGGTAGCCCTATCATGGAGTCCTATGCTCCATGATTCCCCTCTAATCCAAGCAAGTCTGTCTAATAAAGTCACAGGCATTGGAACCCATCCTGACATTCTGAAGCAGCATGTCAAGGCATAAGAGACTAAGCGGAATGTCTTGTCAGCCCTGACATGGTGGTTCTGTGATGAGGCTTAATCTATGTAGGAAAAAGGCAAGGTACTAATCAGGAGACCTCAACACTCTGGGCAGCCTGGGTTGGAAGATGTCTTGTCGAGTAGTTCTCTCCTGTATGGCATAGGACATCCGGCTGCATTCCTGGCCTCTCACTAGCCTTTGTCAAATGTCTCCTGGAAGGTAAAACATCACCTCCAGCTAGAAATCACTATTCTCCTGCTCTCTCTCTGTCCCCCTCACTCTCCTTCCACACAGGCGGTATTCTGAATGGATAGGTTTCTTATTAAATTATTAGTCATACTCATAGTACTTAGGTAGTTTTGTGCATTAAACTTTGAAAGAATTTTTGTTTTGATACTTCTCATGATGACTTTAAAGATAAAACTTGGGGTTGTATAAACTCTTAAATCTGTGCAATTACTTGAAACCACCTGGAGTTAAACCAACCCCTGGTCCTGACATACCTGCCCTGGAACACGCAGATGGAGAGTTGGGGGTTTGGGCAGAGGTGGGAACCCTCCCAACTTCAGGAAAATGAAAGCCCATGAATAAATTGCTTTCAGCTCCTGAACAATCCTGCCTTCTGGATTTTCATTCAAGGCAGCAGTAAATGCTGCTTTCAATTGCTCTCCTTTTAGCAGAATAGCACAGGGTCAGAACAGTAGCAGGGAGGTCTTGTGTGCAGAGAGACAGCTTACAGATTAGATACACTGATGCCAAATGGGAAGGGTTCTGTTTCCCTTGAGGACTGGCGCTTGTCTTTACTCTCTCAGCAGGATTTCAAAACACACACACACACGCAAACACACACACGCACACACATAAACATAAACACACACACAAACACACTCAGCCACATACAACACATATACACACATGCCTCACACACCTCCCTCACCCCTCACTCCTCACCCCAGGGCACCCACACCTCTCCCCCACCTCCTTACCTCACAGGGTCTCTTCCAGGCTCTCTAAAGGATGCTGAACTTCAAGCCCATCAAGCAGACTAACCCTCTGAACTCCAAAGGTCCTCAGGGCTTGATCGTGAAGAGAGTTCTGGGTTGGAGGGGCTTTCACCACTGTAACAGAAAACAGCATGATACACGTGGTCCCTGAAGATTTTCTCACCGAGAAGTCAATGCCTTTCTACTTGAGGCACGCTGCAGTGAGCTGCAGTTTTGTGCTTTTCCTCTTCATTGTCCTATCTGCTTTGTGTTTTAAGCAGTCTATGAATGTCTGACTTCAGAGATTGGGGAAGGCTTTGGGATGAATGGTGGTGGGGGTCTTCTCCAGGTCTCTAAGATCCTTTACTTCCTGAAGGCCATGTTCGTTTCCTCTCATTCTTTTTTTTTCTTTGTTTTCTTGGACAGCACACTTTCTGAAATTCTCATACCGAGTGTTCCATAGACATTATCAAGTTTGCTCATTCTGTGTTCTACCCCAGCTTCCTAAATGAGCTGATCCGGTCATTGTTGATCGAAAGAAAGCGTGTTGATTTCCTAATCTACCACCATCCACCTGCTCTGGCTACTCCCTCACCAAGCTTTAGATTCACGACTGCTTCCTGAATATACTCACCTCAGTACCTTGTTCACAATTAGACCTTTCAAACTTCGCATCTCAATGAACGACCCTCTCCACATCCCAGACACTTAGTCCCCATAGGCATGGGTTCGTCATTGATTCTTCTTTTCTACTAGGCTTTCACCCTAAGCTCCGTTCCTATCCTCTATTCTTACCGCGATGGTTCTAGTAAATGTGCTTGGTATCTTTCCTTAGACTCTTCCCATTTGCTCCAATTCCGAGTGTCCGAAAAGTCGACCTTCTTCCTACAGCCAGAACTAAAAAGTAAGTCAAACTGTGATGTATCCATTTCCACTTAAAAAAAAAAAAACTTAAAAAAAATGGGATAAAGTCTAACATACCAATCCTGGAATGGCCTGGGTCCACTGTGTTTTTATAACCCCATATGTTACAGTGTGTTATGCTTACTATTGCTGTGTCGGAAGTTGCTCCATAATTTTATCAGCTCACAGCATTTTAATATGCCTGATTCTGTGGGTCAGACACTCAGATGACAGCAAGGATTTTTTTCCTCCGGATTCACATCATCTTGGGATTTAGCTGGGACTTAATGGCTAGAGGTAGCTAGAAGGCTCATTTCCTGCCAATGATGATATGACTCACAAGCTAGGACTGTCAGCCAGGCCGCCTGCTTTGTGCTGAGTTGGTTTACAGCATGGAGGCCTTATAGAACTGAACCTCTTGTATTTATGGCTCAATGCTCTGAACACAAACATCCCATCGAACAGGATGGAAGCTGTGTGGTCTTTTATGAGTTACATGGATCAATTTAGCAGTTCTCTGTATGTCAGAGTAGTTCATACCCTGTGATATAGAAAGAACTTTTCTAGTTTTTTGTCTCTGGTTCCTGGCACAGAGCTTCAAAAATTCTTAGAATTTTCTAAGTGAACAGAGTCTATTGTTATTCATAATAGGCCCTTAAGAAACTTGAATTTATGTTAAAGAGTAAAGGATGAGTTCACTGTGAGGTAGCTTTTGGATGAAGAGCCGTTGCCAGAAGAAGAAGGAATATGGTTAGGGAAGTGGAACTTTCAATCCCACCCTAAACTCTGGAGACGGGAGAGGCTTGAAGATTCAAGTTCAGTAATGTAGCCAGTGATTTCACAATCAGACCTATGCAATGAGACCTTGAAACAACAAAAAAAAAAAGAGCTAAATCATGAGGCTTAAAGTGCTTCCAGGTTGGCGGACATATCGATGAACTGGAGGGCGGTACCCTGACTTCCCAGATAGCTCCTGCTCTGGGACCCTGCAGTCTCAGCTTATGCACCTGTTCACCTGGCTATTAATTTATATATTTATGCTAAAATGATAGCGGCAGGTGTAGTGATTTCTTGAGTTCTCCAATTTGTTCTAACAGATCATTGGATCTGAAAGACGTCTCCATTTTACTGGATCGTAGGACGTTTGATTGGCACTAGAGAACTGCTGTTGGAAATCACGAGCCCACCTGGATCCAAGGATTCAGACACCTTTGAGAAGAGGAGTCCTGGTGCTGTAGGCTTGTGTTTTCAAAGCCTAAATCTGTGAGATTTATGAAGTATACAATCATTAAACATGCTTATTAATTTGTATGGTCTTCCACAAATCCATATCTTATTGTGTCTTTTACTATATTGTGTTTTTCAAAAAAAAAATTAAAGATATCATGCATGCATAGAATGTGTCTTGGTCAGATCCTTCCTCCTCTCCACACTTCAGCTTCCTTCCCAACACGTGTCTGTCTCTCTTTTACTTCATGTTTTTTGTTTCTAAACACACTAAGTCCAATCAGTGCCACCCATATGCACATGTGTATAGGGTTACCCATCCACTCGGGCATTGGCAACCTTAGTAGCTGCCCATTGTTGTGTTTTTTATCCTTACCTATTTAATGGAGGAGAAAAAACAGTTTTTTTTAAAATTCTCATATTTCCTACTAATGTAGTTCTGAAGGAGATAAAGAACAGAAAGAAAGGAGCTCTCGTTGACTGGACAGTCATCACTCAGCATAGCCCTTCCTGTTACTGTCTTCTTTGGTTCCAGCATCCCTGACCCTGACACAAGTGTTCCTTCTGTCTCACAGATGAACCAACTGAAATCCCAAGGCTTGGTATCATTTACTTAGATTCGCACAGCTGGTATAGATGGTGCAGCCTGGACTTCAACACAAACAGCTCTGAATCCAGAGTTCCTTTAGCTTTGGTGTTTTGTAGAACACCCCCATGCCACCTCTGTTCCCCTGTAAACCACTGTAACTCACATAGGACCCCAGGCCATTGGTGCTCTCACTGAGGAGAGCTCTTCTAGGAGCAGGATGATTACGAAGAGGTATGTACTCCTTTGCCTCTTCATCTGCTTCCTCCTCCTGATGAGTCCCAGTAAGAATTAATTTTATCCCTACCCCCACCCCCCATGCAAAGCTAGTAAGGTATGGTGCGAGGAAACCTTAACAGTATGGGTGCCTTCTTCTTCCTTTCTAGAGGCTGATTAAAACAAGGTGATGGAAGTTCATGGAGAGTGTCTTATCCTTTCATCACTGACCAAGAAAAATTGTCCTTCTGTTGAGAGCATCATGGATTGACTTCAGGCCTTGATGCTGTAGGACCTTGAGTGTAGGAGTGGAGCGGGTGGTGGGGGTGGCGTTGGAGGTTTGGGTGGGATGTCATTGTGTTTTCCTGTCATGAAACCCACTGAGTATTATCCTGTAGCCTGTCAGAAAGTCCAAGAAGCCTCAGCCAAGCTAACTATATTTAAATGTAATTATAGAGTCAGGAGCTAGGCTACTCAGGCACAAAATCTTTCAAAAATATATAAATAAATATGCATTTGTATATATTTTATATAAGCTAAGCCAACCCTTCCTTCCTAAAAAGAGTACTGTCACCCAAGCTCAGATTACTCTATTATAATCAATGGAACAGAGCAGCTTTCTATCTTGGGCTTATAGGTTTCAATTACTTCAGGGGACAATCTGCTGAGTGAAGATAGAAAAATTTGTCTGTAAGTAGCATTTGCTAAGAATTTCAGGTCTCACAGAGGATATCACAGAGGACCCCACCAATATATTTTCCTTCTTCAAAATATGGGGCACACATAAAAGGAGTGTGTGTGTGTTTGTGTGTGTGTGTGTGTTTATGTTCAGTTCAGTGTGACTAAATAGTAAAAGTACAGGAAATATGTATTTAGATGTCCTCTGTTGTAACCAGAACACATTTTATACAAATATGTAAAAGAGCACTTAATCCGCTGAGCTGGTATTTACCCCCCACATACACCTACTCATTTTTTTAGATCCTAAACTTTTAGGTAATTTTAGTTTTTGTAGTCGAGATGATGATATTAAAAATAAAATAATGACAATGAGAAAAAGTTAATTTACCAGTTCTGCTATTGATATAATCGCTATGATAAAGAGTTAACCTGCTAACGAATCGTATCTTTTGCTGGCCTTCTTACATTTACTTGTTTTGTTCTTATGGCTGATTCTCCAAGGTCGGTACTGTATTATGTAATGGTACTACATCACGAGGGTACCGATAAGGATAATGGGAATTCTAGTGAGTGGACATGGGGAGGGACAGAGAGAAATCTTCCTGAAGGAAATTGATGGCTCTACAGTTAAGAAACACCTAGACCTAATTAAATGTTCACATAGGCCGGGAATGTAGATGACCATCTATAGCTGAGATGTATAAATACAGAAGCTATACGTGTGGCTTAAAGTGCTTGATTGGTAGAGACAGAAGATTCTGATTTAAATTTGCTTTGAGGACTAGTAATAAAACCGATGTGTAAGAGATGGGGAAGAATTGAATTAACATAGTACTGACACAAGAATCAGGATGGCTGCCATCCCAGCTGGTACCGACGATAGTTGGGATGAGAAGTTTCAGAAGTTGTTTGTGGGCATGGATATACGAGGGGACGCCTGGACTAAGGACTCAGTTGTATTCAGGTCTCTCGTCCCTGGGATAAGAAGCAGAGATGATAGGCTCTAAGGAATGAATAGAAAGCTGGAAAAAAAGGCAAGGTGGGGCTTGTTAGGCCCAGCGCCTTGCACAGGTGTATCAAGGTTGGGAGAGAGGCAGACCAGTTGTTAAGTAATAAGTCATTAAGTAATAAGTTGTTAAGTAATAAGTAAGAAGAAGGACCGCTCTGGTACAAGAGACCACAAGACAAGCCTGGAAACCTTATTTTGTTAGACCCTATAGACACACTATGACAAAGGTCAGGACCCCTGAGAACTAGGGCCTGGATGCGTTCATCGGGGAGTGAAGTCAGGTAGGGACCGAAGAGGGAAGATAGAATTTGGGTCGGGTTTGGTTGGATCTAGGGTTACAGGAGTCGGCATATCTGAAACAAGAGCTAAATGATGATTCCCCGCACCCTCCGCCAAATTTACGAATAGCACCTTAGATCAGCAGCTATTGATGGAATTAACAGTTCAGCAAATCCTTAGATAGATTCTTATGGATCTTTTAAAAAAGTATAGATCCGGCTGGGAAGGCCCGCCAAGATCAATACATTGAGGCTTCTTCTCATCCCTCAGTCTTAACTGGTCTCCGTCGGTGTATGCAAGCCCTGTAAATAGTTGTTCATGGATCCAATTTACATTATCAAAGCCTGATAATCCACGGAGGCACCATGTTTTGGGGGACATTTTAGAATTAAATAGAAAAGATGCCATCTCCTTCAATGCTTACGTAAAATAAATATTTATGGTCACTTAAAAAAGTTTAAGTGCAGAAACATAAAGCAGTCGTTGAGGTAAAGGAGACAAATGGTCAGGAGAGGTCAGACATTAGAGGCTTGACACAGAGGAAGCTGGGAAGGCTGGGTAATCTGCCCAGTGAAGCTGCAGCTACAGAATCCTATTGCCTATTAAGCCTTTATATGTGGATTTTCTACACAGCAAGTTTGCAATCTCAGGGCTTCTGTTTTTAAAAACACCTCATTGACAAATAAAATGGCATATATTTGTGGTATACAACATGATGTATGTACATATGCTAGGAAGGCTAAATCAAACTAATTAACATGTGTGTATATATATACATATTAACTTCACTTGCAAATTAGTTGCTGTGAGGGCCTTAAAATCATCTCTCTTAGCACATTTTGTATTCAATATATTATTTTTTCTATAGTTACTGATCTCTTGAATTTACTTCTCTTACTTGAAATTTTGTGCTCTTTTATTTATTCTTTTTTTTCCTCAGAAAAATATATTGTCAAATTAAGTCATTATCTTCAGTGTAGTGTTCATGATCATTTTTGCCTGTTTTTGTTCCAAGAAATGTGCAATCAGAAGTCACACCCAAGTGTGCAGACCTGTATTTAGATGGGCTGGTGAGAGGAAAGACGGTCAATATTTACTGAGCATTTACTGAAAACCAACATGCATGTACAGAACCAACATTCGGAAACATCCTTTAGTTACTTAGTTTCCAAGTGTCAAATAATTGTGACGTTATGTGTCCTTCAATTCAAAACAGTACTCTTAACCACAGGCCACTTTTCCCCATTTCTCATCAGACTGAAAACAGATGGTCAGTGCAGGCCTCTGTAGTCTCTAGTTTCTAGAGTCTAGGATCTAGATCAACATACCTTAACATTGACAAAAGTCCAGGTTCTCTTAGATGGCATCTATGATATCCTCCTTGATAAGCGTCAATTCTTCAAATTTTGAAAACGTTTGCTAGCGAGCTTATATTAACAGCTTTGCAACTTGTATGATGTTTATAAGCACAGCATTATAGGGTAAGCTAATCACACTCGTGCACTGAGCGTTTACATAGATGAGGGATATTTGATAAATGTCTGTGATTTTTGCTTTTGGTTTAGGCATCGACTATTCTATCTAGTCAAAACATTTAATTATAATGTACCTGCCTCTTCTTTTATTTCTTCTATATCTTCTATACCCTACTGGCTAAGGGAAAAATAAAATAAATGATCTAAAGTCAACCATCTGTGTTCCTGTTCTAGGAATTTGATCTTGAGCATAAAGTAGGTAATCAGGGTGGGATCATTCAATGTAACCCTATACATTTTTATTACATTTTATTTATTTATTTGTGTGTGTGTGTGTGTGTGTGTTCATGTTCATGTACCACAGCTTCCTTGTGGAGGTCAGAGGATAACTTGTAGGAGTCAGTTCCTTCTTTTTACTGTGTGAGGTTTGGGGGTATCAAGCTCCTTTATCCACTGAGCCATCTTGCAGGTCCTCGAAGTAATTCTAGGTGATAAGTGAGTTCCAACAGAATTTTCAGAACTATGTCCCTTTACTATCTCTTTTTCTGGTTTCCTATCTCCCTCTCTTTATTCCTTTGAGGCAGTTTATGTCCTAGGCTGGCTTTGAACTTATATGTAGTTCAGGCTCATGATCCCCCTGCCTGAGCCTCCCAAGTGCCAGGATTATAGGCAGGTGCTGTAGTTGTGTTTCTGTCTCCTGGCTTGATTGTTTAACTGTTTTTAGAGACTGTACATGGCTTTGAATCCTTGTAGTCCTTCTCTGAATATTTTATATTGCTGTAGTCAGGTTTGCTTGATTATAAGTGAGTGAATACAGTTCTTGTTCAGTATGTTTTCAGAACTATGACCTCAGAGCTTAAAAGACAAAGCTGAAACTCAAGATAGTTCCAGGAAGAATAGACTCCGCTATACCAGAGTCTAATGCCAACGCTATCACTTAGTGTCCAGAATAAGGAGAGTCCTGAAATTTTCCACTTCCAAGCTAACAAGTTCCTCTACCATAGCATCAGACACTGCCTAAAGCTGTGGCAAAGGATGCTTGTTCCCAGAGCAAAAACAGTAACCAGAAACCCATGCTCATTTGTGTTGTTTGTCTCTTTACCCATCAGGTCTAAGGGGTAACGCCAAAGATCCCTGATGGACCACAGGAAGGGAACTCTGGGCTGTTGGATTTATCATTTTGATGCTGATTGGAAACAGACCTGTTTTTGGTCATGAGTGGGGGCAAGGTTGTAAGAGACACATCGTCTTATCCTTCAAGGTTTGTTTTTATAAACACAGCACCCCCCCCATCATGTAGATAATGATCAGAGTCTTACAATCTTAATATACCCTGGAAGAATATGCAGGGATGCAAGATTCATGGCAAATTGCCTTTCCTAAACCTTACTATATGGCTTTGAAAATACTAAGATGGGCATACTAGTATTTGCTATGATTTACACAATCTGAAACTATCGTAGACTTTAATCTCCAAATTTACTGGATTGTGGTGTTTAGAGGTGGAACCTTTAGGATTAGTAGAACCCCATGACTGAATGATGGCTACCTGTATGAACACAGAGAAAGACCAGAGGGTACACATGTGCTCTCTCTGTCTCACCTTGAGTCTCTGTCATCAAAAAGACCATATCAGGTTCAGCCCTTCACCCTTGAGTAAGAACCATCAGACAAAATAAACCTCTCTTCTCTTTGCTGTGCGTCTGCAGGTGCTCATGTATGGGCAGGTGCATGTATACCTGCAAATGTGAATGCATATGTGGGCATGTGCATTTGGAGGTCAGAATTTGATGTCAAGTATCTTCAGTAATTGCTTTTCATTTCTATCTATCTATCTATCTATCTATCTATCTATCTATCTATCTATCATCTATCTATCCATTGAGACAAGTTCTCTCATTTAATCTTGGACTTTCTGATTCACCTAGACTGGCTGGTGAGGTATCCCAAGGTATCTCATCTCTGCCTCTCCAGTGCTAGGATTATAGATGCTTGATGTTTCTCCCTGATTTTAAAAACGTGGGTGCTGGAGAGCCTCATCCAGATCCTCATGCTTGTGCAGAAAACACTTTATTGGCTGAGACACCTGAGCAACTCCAAACTTCTCTTTATAACCCACTCAGATATTGTGATATCCCCAGAAAACATTAATATAGTAGTTCATAAATGTATAAGACACTCCTTCACTCCCCCTTCTTTCTGTGCTTCGCTCACTCTTGGTGTTCAGAGACACATTCAGTTAGACAGAAGAGGGACAACATAATTAGTAGGGACACAAAAATGTGGACAAATTTGTATCATAAAGAGTAACAGCCTACAAACAAACTATAGCTTTGACAACTTAAGTGACTCGCCAAAGATTTTACTGCTCAACATCAACCCCGACATAGAACTTTTTAGTGATCTCATTCATCTTTCATTTCATAAATCCTTACTGACATCTGTGTTCTGGACACTGCTCTCTACTGAGCATTCAAAGGGGGTTGGTTGTTTGGCGCTCTCGTGTCCGAGCTCAAGAGGGTTCAGGCAACAGGGCTGCTACAAGCCCTAAGGGACGACTGAGACGTAATCGATCGAGGTGGGGGAGGGATGAGGTCCACGTGTTATCTTCATGGAATGCTCTTCTTTCCTTTTCATTTGGTTTTATCTATCCATCCATCTTTCAGATGAGAGATACGAAGTGACTAGAGCTTCCTGGGTTTCCCCTAAGCTTGCAAAGCTCACAGCTGACAGATCTGATCCTCAGTATGACCATTCCTACTCCGACGGCCTCCGTTCAAGCACTCCTCCTTGGGTGCCTGTCGCTATTACAGACACATTGTTGATGCATGTGTTTGTCAGGTTGGCCACATCGTACTCAAAATACACCTGTTTGTGGCACACTGAGCACTCAGTTCTTTCAGTATAGTTGAGTAGCTTTCACATAACATGTGCCCCATGAGGGGTGTTACCGAGTCCATTTTTTTCAGACAAAAGAAACTAGATTTCTTGAGCTTTATGGGGTTCCCTCAGGTCATCAGGTGTGAAGCTGCTAGATCTGCCCTTGGAAGCCTCAGACACTCAAGCCAATGTTGCAGACAGACATACCTAATATTTCATTGTGACCTAGGAGACAACATTGCCCCGTGTAGCCTTTTGTTTGTTTGTTTGTTTTTGTTTTTCATTTGTACCTCACAAACAACTTGCATGAACCTACATGTCTTTCGTTTTTTAAAGATCTATAGCTTGATTGTCAGCTCTGAAGTTCCTCTCCTGATCTTTCTAGGTAACGGCCCCAGCAGCATACAGCAGGAGGTGACTAGGAAAGAGAACTGGAAGGGCAGGGTCCCTAATTAAGCAAAGGAATAAAATGAACATGCCCATGGGAACCACCACCTGCACTGTCTTTCTAGCCAATGCAAATGTGACCTTCCAGAGGCCAGAGCATGGGGCTGTTAGGGGTTTTAGCTGTCACAGCTGAAATCACTCAGGGCCGTGAGGAAGACTGCAGGGGGACCCTTGTTCTCTGGGCAGAAACTGCAGGCCTGGTTTTCAAAGGCCCGCTGCTGTTTTGTGTGTTCAGAAGCAATTTGGAAAACACTGTCACGTCAACTTTATTTCCTAGCTCTCTAGGGAGACTCAGTGGTTGCCCATAAATAATCCTGCAGGAGGCTGAATGTAACTGTAGGGCATTTTGTATACCAGGCTTAACTTTAAAATGTGCAGGAATCAGATTTTTAAAGGAACTTTATTTTATAAAGCTTATTGATTTATTTTTTTCCTAGTTATAAAATGTATATTCATTGTAGAAAAACTTGAAAGTGTAAATAAGCATGAAGCGAATAAAAAATTGTCTATAACTAACTCAGGCTTTATCTTATAGTCACTCCGGAATTTATTCCCACATTTTCAAGCATATTCAAATCCGTCTCTGTACTCCTTAGGGGGTTGAGCACTTGAAGCATTAGTTATTTTATGAGGCATCAGTATTCCAAAACTCGCTGCTGTCTTTTGTTTTCTCCTAACACGAGTTCATAAAGTCAAATTTTATGACTACAAGTGCTATGCATATCTGAACTCCCGAGTTCAGAGGTCAGGACCTTAGAATTTTCCTCTTTGCTGGATTTACTGACCAAGTCATTTCAAGGATGTGCTATGTACTGCATCTCTCTTAACTGTAAAATTTACTCTCCACGAGAATGTCGTTCATCGGGTACAATGTCTACCGCTGACCCTTTAAATACTCAGGAAAGGACTCCATGAAGGAAAGGCTGATGTGAGAATGGGCGGATGTATCAAAGGAAAGTCTGTTGGAGTCTCTAGTCATCCCTCCCCAGGGGACGTTTTGTAATTGGTGTTTTTAATTTTCACAGTGGGAGGTTGAATGGGCCTTAGCATCTAGTGGATAAAGGCCAGCTGTGGTCCTCCAACATACAGGGCATCTTGCCACAATGAAGAATTATCCAACTGCCAATTTCCAGAATGCCAGTGGTGCCTGGGCTGAGATACCCTGGTTTGGCATAAAGGTGGGCATGTGTCATTGGACTCTGGAGAGGAGCAGGGAAGTAGAGCAAACTCATGATGTGCTAAGTGAATACTGGGGGCCAAACATGGTGGTTCTTATGTGCAGATAAGTGAGGTTATAAAGTGACAAAGAACAACGCCATCTCTTTTATTAAGAAAAAAAAAAACCCTGCCTTCTCTTCTTGGCACAGATGGTCTTAGGCTCATAAATCTGCCATTCTCTCAGTAATCACACGAAGAAAAGAGATGATTTAAAGCAGTTATAAGGTTTATCTTGCAGAAGGAAAGTGTGGGTGTCTGAAGAAGAATAGTAAACATAAATTCTGTTTTACATCTGAGCAGTGAAGCCATTTAGTGTCTAACACGACTTCCACCTGAACTGTGGCTAAGAGGGAGGTGTAAGATACGGCCAGCGACTTTAAATGATTGACGAGGATTTCTGTGAAAGAAACACAAAGGCCTCAGCAGAGCCAAGACTTTCTGATATGCTGTAATAGGATTTTTACTGTTTCTCTCACAGTCAAATAAAGTTCAGTAGTAGAGAGAGACTGTTACCGTGTATTAGTGCTTTCTAGGCTGCCTGTCAGATTGCTTTATTCAAAGAGACAGATTTATATTTCACAAGGAAATGATTTCTAAAGCTCTCCCATTAATATTTTTTTCATCGAGTGAAAAACCAGATTAAATAGTTTCACCCATAGATTGGGAGATTAGCTGGAATGAACTCGGTGCATGAAATATCTTACTGGTATTTTGAGAAGGGACAGTATTTTAATGCTGTCAAAAATTACTGGTTTCATGACATAAATTCCTACTTACATTTTTCTTTAGTATTTTTTTTATGGCCCTGATTGAGAAAATCCCAAGCAATTTGACTCCAAAGCATTTAAGTGTTGATGCAATGAACTTTATCAACATCCATACACATAGGGGACACCCTGATTCTGCCCTTGACACTTATGTCAAGTCAACTCTACAGGAAAAATCTCATACACTGGGAAAAATTACAGTTTGATTCAAACAACCAACCTCTTTCTCTTTCTCCTTATTAACTCTTCTACCTCTAGCCCTTTTTGCAGCCAGATCCCATGAGTTCAGCTGCACGCTAACCAGGCACTGTCCAAGGTGCTGAACTATAGAATTAGCCACTCGATGAAGAATTTGCATGTGGAAAATTGTGTGGAACCTGTTAGGAAAATGACCAGATAGAAAATTAGGAATTATTTTTATTCAGTATCGAAGCTCATGAACTATGTGATATTGGCTGAATGTTTTTAAAATTTATTATGAAATTCTTTTCTAGTTTTAAAGTGAAAGTCAAATTTCTCACTTGAAAAGGGTTTCTTCTGATAAACATTCAACTCAATTCAATTAATAATAACCCATGGAAGGCTAATATGACCAAAGTGATATATGTATGCATATGCAATATATGTATATACACATGTGTGTGTGTGTAAACATTGTAGTGAATCCCATTAATTTGCACAGTACATGCTAATAGAATAAAATTCTAGAAAAGCAATTGCATTGAAGTAAACACATATTGGACAGCAGAAAAACTGAAATATAGCAAAGGATGAATCCCACTATCAAAGAATGAGCAACAGGAGATGCAAAAATGAACTCATATGTTATCCGTTGTATCATGTGATACAACAGAAGAAAACTTTATGCTAAACTTACCAATGAGCATGCTTGCCTCTGGGATGTAAAGAGGCTGCCTGTATAGTCATGTGGACTATCTGGGTAGAATACCTTACATTTGCTCCCCACACCCATTTTTACTCTCTTGTACCTGTGTTGTATGTGGAAGGGTAATGTGCAGAGACTGTATCTATGGGAAGAAAGAGGGCAGGGAGTGAGCGTGTGGTATTTAACCCCTGGGTGTTTACTGCAAGCTTGCTTTTTCTTTCATTTGAAGTTTTTGGTAGGCGTGGGGTGGCACTCTACACACAGCCCTGCCAAGTTTAAGCAAACCCTCCCTTCTTGTTATTTGGTCAGACCTGGGGGTGGAAATTGAGTGTCAAAGTATATATCTCCCATGGAGTCTGTACCTTCTTGTTCCTCATGTTTTAAAATAGTGCCTTTATTATCCTAATATAAAATTTTACATGGTTTTAGCTGTGAGCTTACTTGATACAGACCCTAATCACCTTATAGAAATATCATGTTACTAGAAGCAACCACTTACTGAATATGTGCAGCGTACCAGACAAGTATTATGCAAATTTTCTTTCTTAGTTATAAGGCAATAATTTCTTCACTAGAGCTCATGGAGTTTTAAAAAAAGGTTTTATTTGCTTATCTATGTATTTAATTAATTTACTTGTATGAATCTTTTGCCTGCATGCATGTGCAAACTATTTGCATGCCTGATGCCCAAAGAGATCAGAAGAAGACATTGGATTCCCTAGAACGAGAATCACATATGGTTGTGAGTCCTTATATGGGTGTCGGGAACAGAATCCAGGTCCTCTGCAAGAACAGCCAGTGCTCTGAAAGGATGAACCACCTTACCAACTCCAATATAGAACTCTTTAACGATTTGCTTTTGGTGGATAAGTGCACAAAATATATTTGATACTGAAAGTGTAAAATTAAATGGGATGTTTCACAGTGTTCATTTTAAATGCCAATTCTAGCTGTATGTAAGTCTATTAGGTTGCACAGACTTTGGATTTGGCTCATTTTGGTGTGTAGTTGACGTTTTTATTTACTTACGAGACTTTTAAATTAAAGTTTATTAAAAATAAAAAAATATTTACTTTTATTTGAGTGTGTGTGTGTGTGTGTGTGTGTGTGTGTTTGTGTGTGCATGCATGTACCACGTATGTGAAGGTACATATGGAGGACAGGAAAAGGTGTTGCATTCCTGGAGCTGGGATTACACTGATGTGCCACCATTACTCAGTGAGTTTCTGTTTTCTTTCAGACTGTGGGTGTTGTTGTCCTCAGGCTTCAGAGAGAGTATCAGAAAGATCCTTCTGAGAGGCAGAATGTCCAAGCAATACACTGGGACATCTTAGAGACACATGTATAATATGAGGCAGTGCTTAAAGCACACTGATTTAGTATGGAAATTCTTTCATAAGTTTGAGCACACACTGATCTCCTCTGTGATCCAGCTGTCCAGTAAACAACCTTTATTATAGGGATCTAGGATAGCAATGCATTAAAAACTAAATTACCAGATACATGTGAATTGTCAATATTAGAACATTGCCTAGCTCTAGTAAATGATCAATTAATATTAGCCTTTATTATTATTATTTCATTATTAATTGCTGTTTTTCCAAATTACTTTAAAAACACTATGCTAAATAATTCTTTAAACCCAACCCGAGACCTTGGAAAAATTTGACCATACATGTCAAATTGCAGGTGGGAAAGGTATAAAGTATAGATTTAAGATTTTAAAACTTTTTTTTTAATGTGTCCTGGAGATGCTGGCCACTAGTTTTCCCACCTTAATAACATGATCCCTTCATCATTTGTTGGCTTTGTGGCCTCAGACAAATCACCTCGATCTCTCAGAATGTGTTAGTTCATGGGTGAAAAAGCCAAACAAACCTGGGATCAGTTCATTTTACTCTTGAAATTAGGTAATCATTTTTGTTTGCCTATGAGACGCAAAGTCAACTGTGGCTACCTGAAGCCTACAAGGACTTTATGGAAAGAGTCAGCGTGATGCCACAATGCAAACTTTTGCACTCCAAGGAGGCTCTGCAGCCAGAAGAACTCTTGGGATAGCAGGTGCAGAAGTTGTGGAATTAAGGGTCTTGCTCTCTCTTTCTCTGTCTGTCTTAATTATGTATCTCAGGTTGGACTAGAATTCATGGTCTTCCTGTTCCAGCTTCCTGGATGCTAACATTACAGGTAGCATTAAAGGCGGGGCTGGCCATGCCTTTAAACTGCCCATGTCAGATGCATTGGTGGAGGTTGTCTCTGAGCCATGCTGCAGGAGCTGTGGGGTAGCTTAGTGGTAGAGCGCTTGCACTGCTTAGTATACATGGGGTCTTGGCCCCAATTCGTAGCCTTGGGAAAAAAAGAAATGAAGGAAAGAAGGAGGGGAGGAAGGAAAAACAAAGAGAAAGCAGTAATTATACCACGGGAAAGGAGTCTGATCTAGTCGCAAATATTAGCATTTAGTTAAATTCTTTATTTTAGTCCCCAGAGAATCCCAGTGCTGTAGAAAGACAGACCCAAAGATTAGGATTATGGGTAGAGCTTATACCTGACTCAGTTATAAAACTTCCTTTCCTTTTGAGTCCTCACACCCTTCTTCACCTCTGCTCTCCACTGCTCCAGCCCAGTCTCTCTCTCTCAGGCTCTCCAGGAGCCCTCTCGTTGATATTGCCGTTTATGCCACTGCCAACTTCACCTCTGTGGCTGTTACCAGCTCTGTCTGGTCAACTAATAATGATCCAAAATAGGTAAGAAAATAAAAACCAACACTTGGGAGAAGATGTGATAAGGGTGTTTACATTAGTAATGGCACAGTCCCTCATATAGAAAGAAGGACCCCTCTTGCATCAATTATGGCAGCCCTTAATGCAAATGAAGGACTGTTTTGTACCAATGGTAGGTCTTCCACTAGGCCAAATGTCACCAGGGACAAATGCTACTCCTCTGATTTGTCCTGATGAAAATGGCTACAAGGTCATCTTTAGATAGACTTGTGAGATTCTTCCTACTGATAAAACATAGATGGGGCTGAGAGATTTATGAGTCAATATATTTGGGTTTTGCTTTTAACCATTTTAAAAATTAGCAGGTAGAGAATCTAAGTGACTAATTTTTCTCCCCCAAAGTAGTACCTGCATTGTTTCAGTTTGAATACACTTACTATTTCTGCTATTTTCTGATCAGACGTCACTGATTTCTCTCATTTTGCCCATATATATATTTTGCAGGTGTTCTCACTTATCCTCTGAAGCCAGATGGGGCGTAAATCTTAAACATAAGCACAAACTAAGATAAAAGATCACCATCCAGGTTAGTTTACATCATAAAAATGAATCTTATAAGCATGTAAATGCATGAGATTTTGAAATAAAATACCATCTGCTTTTGCATCAAAAGATCATATTAATTTTTATAGCACATGTTATTCTGTGGATATCCATTTCAGAGAGATAAATAGTGAAACTTTCTCAATATGTAGAATTCAGATTGTCTTCCTGCTTGTGCCAAATTAAAAAAACAATAATATTTTTTTTTTTTTTTGCGTGGTAAAGTTCACTTAACTGAGTTAGATTTTTTTTTTTAAAGTCTGGAAGCAGCAGATTTCCCCAGAGTTGCATCAGATAGCAGAATCAAGGGTTATTAACATTACAAAGAGCACCACTGTCCTATAGTGTCCCCTTTATCATTTTGAGCAGCTGCCTCAAGGCAACATATTTAACCTTGGGAAATGTGCTAGAAGTTGTGGATAGTCAGAAGCTGCTGTTGGATTCCCTCAACTGGGATCTACTGTAAAGTGCTATTTGGCTGCAGCACAACAGAAAGAGGAAGCCCTTATCACTTGCTGTTTATCATTTCCATTCTAAATCCCTCAATACCCTTACATTACTTATAAACAGCAATATTCCATTTGCTGGCAGGACATTGTTTTCCCTACTGAGAATGTCATTACAAAGAAAGGCCTCTGGACAAGGTGTGTGAAATATTCAACTGTAGACGCGCGTATCGTTTTCCCCCCAGGAATCTTAGTGCAAGACACGCAAGTTGGATTTTGTTTTTTAAACTTAGGTTTGCTTTCTATTTCGGCTGAAAAAGGGTGTTTCTGTGATTACTTGCTAAGACAAGAAATCAATCAGAAGTAGCGCTGGTAAGTAGAGAATGGGAGCAGTTAAAAAAGACTGCTCTCATTACCACCCGCGTATCCCTTTGCAAAAAAGCAAACTTGGCAAAATGTCTTGAGGGACTTAAGACCTTTCATAGCTTTGATCCAGTAATTTTGGTTCTGGAAACCAACTTTAAGGAGATACGACTATAGGTGTGGATTGGGGTCTAGAGGGCACCTGACGTGACTTCTGGGTTCTTGTGTCATAAAACAAAGAATTGGGTTGGAGGGGTAGACGTAGACGAAGTTCATTTAGGAAATAAAATTCAGGAAAGTGGAGAGTAGCAGCTAGAGAGCTGGAAAAGGTTAGAAGCTCCGAGATGCAGGATGTCAACAGAAAAACTGTAGCTCTCATTTTAAAGGGGCCAGGAGAGCCATTTTGAGTGGCCATGCCTGGGAATACAAATGTCGGTTATCACAAATTCCTTGTTCCAATGTGGAAGTGGTTGTATGAAGATTCTGTAGTTTTACAGAACAAAGAAAGTTATAAATCAAGGCAAGTCTAAAATACATTGGTGGGTACACCAGGGAGTCAGATTAGAGTGAGATGAAGAGAACTATTCTTCAGGTCTAAGATACTATCTGACAACATTTTTAGCTTTTAGATTGGCAGGAGGTAGTGTTTCCCTAAGTTCATAAATCCTAAAAGATTAAATTATCCCTTATCATAAATGTTAGTCTTGATAAAGACTGGAGCAAGGAATGGCTGTTCCAGAAGACTAAAACTAGCTCAGGATAAGGTAATTAGTCTTTGAATCTGTGAAATTCCAATCTCTCCACAGTACTGAAATTCCCATTGGTCCATCAGAATTGGTCCAGAATCTGCAGAAACAGCCAGACCAATTTTTAGGAATTTTTATTCACAAGTGTCACTGAATTGTGAACCTTTATGGATCATTTACCTAGGACCCATGTTCTTACACATTTGTATATCATGGGTTTTTCCTACTGCATGCTCTGTCCCTCTGAAGCCTTTGGCTGGAGATTTTCTGTCTTTCCCTCTCTCCTTGATTTCTTGATGCTTTTCTCTACTCCACAACCTTTCCATATGCCCCCAACCCCAGCTGTGGTCTCAGAAATATTTTAGAGGAACTGAAGGTAGAGGGACAGTCTTCCGTGCTGATGAAGGCTGTAGTACCTGCTTAAGAGAGAACACAAAACTCTCTGTGTTTTAATTGTCAACTTGGCACAATGCAGAATCACCTGTGCAGGACGCCCGAGGTCTCTGGACAGGTGTGTGGGTGATCATCTTGGTTATATTAATTGAGGTGGGAGGATCTGTCCACTGTAGGGTGTACCTTTCCCTGAGAAGAGGATCGTAGATTGTGTCAGAGTGGAGAAAGCAAGCTGAGCACCATAATGCATTAATCCATTGCCCTTGACCTTGACTGTACATAGACTGTGACCCACTGCTTCAGGTTCTTGACACCTTGACTTCCCTGCAATAATGGACTGTAATTTGGAATTAGGAGCAAAATAAATCATTTCTTTCTTAAATTGCTTTTATTAGGGCTTTTATCAGAGCAACAAGAAACAAGACTAAGATACACACATTCTAGTTTGTTTATTGATTGGAGAGGTTTTTGATCCCCTGTTGTAGGAATTGTTTAAAATATCTGCAGCATAAGGAGTTTAGTTTGAAACTGGAGTATTCTAGAAGACACAAAATTTACAAGCAAACCAAAGCCAATGACTCCAGAAAAATCCAGAGACAGGAGAGCCACGACTGTGAGTGTCCTAGGAGAGTTATACTTTCCTAGCTTACTCTCAGGAGGGAGATCTCTTGGATCGTAGACAAAGGAGCAACAAAACCCACACTGGTAGTTATATACTGAGAGTGTTTGAGAACAAAATGAGAAATTTTAAGAAGGAACGCAATGGTAGAGTAGATTAAGAAGGAAATGGAATACGAAGCCCTAAATGAAGTGTCTCTATCACACTCATCCCCTAACACTCAGGGATCTATGGAGAAGAGGAGGAGGAAAGATTACAACAGTCAGATGTGGTGGATGACTCCAACAGCATCTTTTACATACAATAGGGTCAATGCACATGTGAACTCACAGAGATTGTGACTGCATGATAAAAGTCTGTATAAATTCAAGCCAGACAAAATCTCAGCACAGACACAGGGTAGTGGACACAAAATCCCAGTCCTAACCAAGAAGCTCTTTGTGATGGAGAGGGAAAAATCCAGGAGTAGTAGGAGTACCACTGGGTGTGCCAACTACACTCCTGGGCAGGCCCCGTGCTCAGGAGAAGTCAACCATCACAAATAAGACTCCATTTAAAAAAAAATTCTTTTGCTTTTTTTTTTTAAAGAAAGATAAAGAAACTAAAGTTGGGTAGTGATTGATGGCAGGATCTGGTAGGAGTTGGAGGAGACGAAAGAACGTGATCAAAATATATGGTATGAAATCCTTAAAAAATAAAAACATAAAAATAAAAAAAATTAGAAATCTCAAAAAAATGGATATGGTTAACCCTAACCATTAATGGCTGACAGATCAGCTTAGCTTTTGATTGATCCTTATCTGTCTTCAGAGTAGTTCCCTCCAACAAAGCCAGTTTCTTGTTATCCTTCAGGTCAAAACTGAAATGTATTCTCAAAAGAGTTATTTTCTATCAATATTCATGCAAAATGGTACCTCTCCTCTTATCTTCAACATCACAGGTCCTGCTAAATTCTTGCTTTGGAATTATCCTTCTATGTAATTATTCTTTTATGGAATTAGCACTAATGTTTTGTATTTGTACTTATTTTTTCATCTAAATACAACCTTGATGACGGGATAAACCTTTATATTCATTGTTGTATATCTGGTGTTGAGGATAAGTTTGGATTTACAGTGAGTAATAGAAAAGTATGTTGATTGAAGAAATGAGCGGATGTTGTGATACTTCCTTGTAAATCCTCAGGGTTATTTAATTGTCCCATTAAAATATATTTGTTTTGTAGTTTTCATAGTATCTGAATATTCATACATTCTAATCCTCAATGTACAGTTTGGATAAAAATTTTAAGATAATGTATTTTGTAAAAAAAAAAAAAAAAAGAAAGAAAAGAAAGGAAGGAAGCAAACAAAAAGTTCTCTCAAAACAAGAAAAAGTCTTAATCTCTTAATACAAGTATACGTCTGTCAATAGCATAACCTTACCTTATGTTTTTGTTTCTTCATATTTTTCCCGTTGGCACTTAATCTTTTTGTTACTTTTTTAAGTTTAAAATTTTGCATATAGTACGTTTTGATCAGATGCTTCTTCCTCCCCAGCTCCTCTCAGATCCTCTCCCTGCCAAAGCAAAAGACTTAGATCTCATCGACATAAAGTGTCACGTGATTGTTGATAAGGGTCTGAACAGACTGAGCAGGCACCACCAGCTTGGCTTCAAAATCACCATTTCTCCACTTCAGTTTTGAATTAGAGCCTTGAAAACTTTGTTTTTGCTTTATTTTTAACTTTTATGTTTAAAGAGGGGAGCACAGGCTCACAGACAGTAACTTAATGTCACAATTGCAGTTAAAAATTACCCTCAAACTGTAGGATATCAGTAATCTCTCCTTTTGGTCAGTCTTAATAATACAACACTTTCTCCATTTCACACACGGCAAGCTTACTCAGACTCTGAAAGGCATTCATTGTGTGGATTGTATCTCCTGTAACTTCCATTGTGCAAAAGAAAATTTAACATAAAGATTTTTGACAAACCACACATATATATGCATGCACACACACACACACACACAGAGGCATATATTCATCATTCTGTCTCTCTTACAACATTAAAAAGAAATCTTGATTTGTCATTTGTATTTAAGAATATTCTGGAAACAAAAACCATAATTATTAACCTAATAAAAGGATTTTCAAAATGTTCATTAGTTAGAAGTACTTTGATGCATATAAAGCATTTTTATATCATTTTATTTTGCTTTCGTTATTATTAAAAAATAAAATTTAAAGTTATTCAAGAACCTGTTTTAGGAGAAAATCCCATCAAAATCTATGAGTAAATTGGTAAATTTTATAATTTAACAAAACTTATTTTGAGACTCAGTGAAAGTTAAATATCATTTAAAGAGTTTTAGGGTTTTTATGAAACATATTTATGGACTCAACAATCCCATATTAACAGGCCTTCAGAAGTTTAGAGTATAGAAGTTTACTGACCTCTAGGCATTTATCAGAGATTAGGACATCCCCAAAACACTTGAATTCACATACACACCTTGAAACACGCATACTTGTACACATATACACATTTTAAAGTAGGTATTCCCCAAATATAAATTTTAATTTATAATTAAAATGTAAAAATGAAATGACCACAAGTTTTGTTATTCAGTTATTCAGGAATTCTGGGGCCAAACTGAGCTGTGTCCCACGCTGTTTTAGACACAGAATGACCTACAGCTGTATGAAGAGAATTTCACAACACATGTAACACAATTACTTTAAGTCAGAGCATGCATAGAAATACAAAATAGAAAGCTTTCATCTCTGTCTTTGGAGGAAACAAGTTTAACTCTTGAAGATATCTGAAATGCTGTCTTTTTGTATTCCTGTATGCCAGTCTATTTTCTTGAGTGTGCTCTGTTCTGTAAGGTCATCAGGTCAGAGTTTGGCCCCTTCCTTCTCTGGAAATGGACACAATCCACCTTCCAGTGATAGGCCTTTGGGTCCTCACATATGGATATGGCCACAGTGGGCATTTGATGTACTCACAAATGGGCTTTGCATTTGGAAGCCGGTCTGTCCTCTGCCCTTTGATCTCTGAGCCTTCTCATAGGGGTTCCTTAGTGAATAGTCCCAGTCAAATGCATCTGCAAGGGCAGGAACAAGCATCTGAATCCCTTTTCTCTGGTCCTTTTTGTCTTCTTTCAGATCTCAGTTGTTGAAGACCAAGAGGGCAGTGTCTATCAGCCGAGTCTGCACAATCTCAAGTCCTGTTGCTGTTTCTGACATTTCTATGGATGTCGAGGGCTGACTTTTAATGAGATATTGACCAAGAAGAGGCTGTTCTTCTGGGGATGAGGGAGCCAGCTTGGTGGCTGTTCTACAAGCATCAACTAGCCTCTTAAGAAATATGGCAGGGTTTTATTCCCTTCCTTGAGGATTTTTTGAATACGATTTTTCATCCCTACGATGAAATGATCATTAACCTTCATCTATGGGTCCCTCTAGAGTTATAATTCTAAGCAGTGGGTTCCTGACCCAAAAGGCCTTGTGCTCCAACTAGATGATTTGGATTTCAATTGAATCATTTAATCCACATGCCTACTAGCTTCTTTTTCAGCCTTTGGTTTGCCTCAGGGTTAGAGAAAGTAGTCAGGACGAAGAACATGTCTTTCTATATGAGATCAGAAGCTGAAGATAGGGCCTGAAAGTTGAGACACGTCCTCAGTGAAATGCTCGAGATCTCTGAATCAGAGTCCAGGATCCCCATGTGCTTTGGGGGGAAATGAAAGGAAAAAGAGAAGAGAAGATGGAAAGAAGTAAAGAAGGAAGGAAGAGAGAGAGAGGGAGGGAGGAAGAAAGGAAAGAAGGAAAGGAGGAGGAAGGAAAAGAGGAAGGAAGGAAGGTAGGAAAGAGAGCATTTTGGGTTCCTTTGCGGTAAAGTTTAAGAGTTGAGAGACATAAGTCTTACTTTCTAGCCGGCTACTCACCTGATGGGATTTCCAGTTTCTTGTGTCCCAGAACAGGGAATTGGACCATTGACACACATACGGTGCTTGGGATAGACAGTTCATTAAGAAAGAGAATACTTCCCAGTAAGGAAGTAGGCTGAAGAAGTGGGAGATGGTAGGTGCCTGCTTGGGCTGGGTCATGAGACTCACAACCCTTTATGGATCATTGAAATGGTGCCTGCTTCCTCTCACAAGTCAGAGGCTTTCCTCCCAAATGCTCTGTCCCTTGCATGTCCTTCCATGTAACCCTTGGTGGTAGTGATGGTGGTACTGATGGTGGTTGGTCCTCTTCCCTGCCATTGGTTTCTTCATATGCTAATTTTGTAGTGCAGTATTATGAACTATGATGAGAAGGAGTGCTATTTTATACCATGTACTCTCATCTCTTCTACATCTTAGGGAGAACATGGATTCAAGGATGCCAACAGGAATCTGAGGGGCAGAGAAGCTCAGCAGCTTCTTAAGATCTCACAGACGGGAGAGCAGTCCGGCCTTCAGCTCATGGAACTACTGAACACCAACACTGCACAGAATTGTAGCCTTTGGATTATTGCTATCATTGTATTTATGAAGATACAGAATTTTAAAAGGTTACAGTTAAAACCGAACATTGAAAATTATGTAACATCAATGATGTTTATAAAGCTTTTACATTGATGACATTGGAAAAATAACTGTAAACATAAATGTTAAATAATACATTTATTTAAGCTACAAGTAACAAAAAGATATATATCAAAATGCCAATAGCATTGTATCTAAGTTGTATAATTATATTAAAATATTGATTCTTATTCTACTTTCCAATTATCTCCAATGAGTATATATTACTAAAGAAATAATAAAGGCATTTGAAATCTGGAATTAAAAAATAACTGTCAAGGACATTGAAACATGTTTTAAACTTTTTTGACTTAAAAATCCTCTATTTTCTTTTAAAGGTCACTCTTTGATCACAAATTATAGAGAGAATATTGGCTTTCACCCTCAGTTTTAGGTGATTTGTCGTGAATCACAGAAGTCTCTGATACAGTGTCAGTATACTGATCTATCTGGAAAGTGAGAGGAAGGGAATTTTGCCTCAGATCACAATGAGTTTCCAATTTACAAAACTTTCAGATCATGGACATGTAGTGACATCTGGTGTCACGCTCCATGCTCTCTCTAGGACTAGAAAGAGTGTAACATTTCCCTTTTAAAGTCACAGCTATTGGTATTTGTGAATCCTCTGCCTGCACAAACAGTTCCATTTGGGCGTGACTGCTCATCTAAGAAAATTAAGAGAAGATGCACCATGTGGCATCTGATTCGTAATAAAATTTCTGTTTCTGCCTTCTAACATCCGACCTGAGAAATTAAGGCAATGGAGCAATCAAACCAATTTAAAAAATTCAGAGTAAACTTTATTCTTGTTCAACTGAAAACTAGCAATGGCAGCTATGACAGTCAGGCAGGTGGGAATCGCTCACGGGGCAGCTCTTCTCCAATCCTCAAGGTCAAGACTGAACATGAACTCTGTGTGTCACCTGGCCTCACATGTCAGAACCCATGTTCTCACTTTCCAGGTGTAGGCTTACATCTCACTTCTTTTTAGCATGGCAAGATTTGCCCACTTGAGGCTGTTCGCTCTCTTCAGGCTTCTATGTATCCCACAGGGTTCTGTGGATACAGCATCTTCCCACACAGACAGAGCATTTCTTCCTTTTCCTCTTCAATCCTGTCCCCCCAAGCATGGGCGACGGGTCTCATTATTTTACCTGCAAAATTAAAGCTTACAAAAAAACTTACTGTTTTCTCTTTTGTGTGGGTTGATGCTGTCCAATAGAGCTTCTCGTAGATGAGGGAATGTTCTGGATCTATGTTGCTGAGTTAGTCATTCCTGGCACATGGCTATTGATTGAGCACCCATAGGTGTCGGGGCACAGCTGGGAAGTGGTTGTGCTGTTGTAATTAGGAGGAGTCACCTGCGCTGGCCACTAGTTTATTCCACAGTGCAGGGTTGGTTACCCTAGTGGATTCACGTGGTTTTGTTTTCCTTGTTTCCTCATCTATAACTTCCCCATCACTTCTCCTCTGCACTGTGCTTCTCTCTTTAAAGATCTTTGACGTGTCCTCAGTCATGGGATAGACAAACCTTGAGGATGCTTAGGAAAAACCGTGTTTTCTAACAAAATCAAGTGGGGAAAATCAACCAGAGAGGAAGGACAAGACTTCCTGCCTCTTTTTTATCTACTCTCCTTTCCGGGAGGAAGGTTCTGTCTAAGCACAACACAATAACGTTTGACAGGAGTGACTTCAGTGACTTCTAGGGTAATGACCTCGCTCTATAAATTTCTTTACATCGTGTAGGTTGGCGTGATAAGGGTTTCTGTCAATTAAAAAGTTTTAATTCAGAAGGTTAGTATGATGTTTGGATGTTACCTGTGAAGCAGCCTGACAATGTGACTATGTAAAAATGTTTCTCTTCCCCTGCATTTCATACGATATCACAAAGAGTGGTATGTTCTGTTTCTGGATCCATTAACTTAGCGCAGTCATGGAAACCCTATGATTCTCATGCTTTGGAGCAAGATTCTACATTGTAGGGTTATGATTCTTCCAAACGCCTCCCTCCTGGTTCCCTCAACCGCCATGATAGGCAAAGTTGTTTTTTGGATTGTGTTAGGTGTGGCATTGCGGTCTACCTTGGGCTACAGTGTCTGTTGCAGCTTGGCAGTGTCCGTGCTGGGCACAGCTGTCAGCATCTCTTTGCCTTCATTTCAGAGAATCAGATGTTATTGGCAACAGATCAGAAGGCAAGCCAGACATAATTAGGGTTTCTCTTTAGGAAAGAAGAAATAGAAAGATCATCCTCCAGACCTTCCCTCTACCCCAGCTGTTTTTGGGGCAGTTTCTCCATTTCACTGATGAAAAAAAAATCAGATTTTTTCCTTTATTATTTTTTTTTTTCTATTCACATGCCCAAGCTCGCAGTGGGGGAAATAGGATTGTCCCATTTTTATGACTTTACTTGCTGTTTTAGCACAATACTGTGCCTGAAGTTAGAGTACAAAGAGACAGCTGTTACACAGAAGGCATATGCCCTGCCTGCTGGGAACACACGCTCCACATCCGTCCCCGAGCCACGGACTGTGAATCAACTTATTATCTTTTATCAAAGATAAATGGAAGCGGAAGGATTGTCCTCTTCAGTTTTTCAGTTGACTAATGTTTGGCTCATTAATATGATTTGAAATTTTAACGAGAGAATTAGGAGAAGATGAAATCTGTCTAAAGGCAGAGTAGGATATTACAACGTTGCAAAAATGGATAAGGACTAATACTATCAAACATGAAGAAGGAATAAATATAAAACATTTCAAACAAGTAAAAAATATTAATATAGGGTTATACAATTTATTAATTACCGGTCTAACTATTGGGATGGTTGTTCGCTACTAAGTGTGATAAATATTTAATATAAAACTCAAACATTCTTACGTGTCCTTTGCCCAGGTCCACAGATAAACAAGGACAGGAATCTGTGGGGTGGTAACATTGTGTATGTTCATCTCCCTGATGTTAATGCTCAGACTTTTATACAAACTCTACATCATGCTAACAGATTTGCTAACAAATTTGCACTTATGCATTATGATACTCTCACGAAATAATTGTTATTAATCCCATTTTACATACAAATAAGCCGACTAAGAATATTTTAAAGCACCTTGCCATCTTTATTGAGGGTGGGATCCAAATCTGTGGGTTAGCCCTCAGGGGTATCTCCTTCATCTTCTTGGCCCCACGCACTTACTGTGTATAGTGCAGGCTCATGAGCAAGGGAGCAATGCCAGAAGACATTCAACTGGTCCCCTTTAGCCAATAAACTCAAGATTTAGACTTCTGACGTCATTATCTCCAACACGATGTCTACACTTGGTCTTTTTTTCATCTGTGGACTTCACTTTCTCTTTCTTGCAGCCAGTGTCTCTAACTGTCTTTCACGGAGATTAGAGAGAACTTTTCAAGATGCCTTAAGGAGTTGAAGCACTGTAGATGGGATAACGTAGGCAGGGTAGGGAAAGTGGCATGAACATTATTTGGCAGCTGTGAGAAAGTTAAATAATATCAAAAGAATGAGTGATGATAATTGAAAAATTATCTTGTTGTAGTGATCAGGAGTCACAGCTGGGTAAGACTGGAAGTAAGAGGGAGGGGCTTGTCGAGAGGAAAGGTTCCAGTTGGGGGAGGCAGGGGAATGAGGGAGGAGAACTGGGATTGAAATGACTGAACCTCATTATATAAATGTATAAAACTGTCAAATGATAAAAATTCAGAAATAACAATTTGTTGCTGTAAATAAGTACTGATCACTTTATTGGCTTTGATAATTACTCAGGCACTTAAACCAATAGTACTGTAGCTTCTAAAATGATTTTTTTTCCTAAAATATTTTCATTTTTTATTATAAAAATCAAGTCTTCTAAAAACAGTTTTGAGGAAAAGTTGGTCTAGGATAATTATTGTCATGATTTTTTTAGAAGAGAGATTAGCATCTCTTTTTGAAAAACTGTAAATAATATCAGATTTTATTTTAGTAAAAATAGATTTTTTTAATTATAATATATCCTGCTTATGTTTTCCCCTCCCTTTACTCTTCCCAGTTCTTCCCTGTCTCCTCTTCTGGGCCACACAATTTCTGTCTCTCATTAGAAAACAAACAGGCTTCTAAGGGATAACAATAAAATATAATATAAGGTAAAATAAAACAAACACACTAAATTAGGACAAAATAAACAGGAGAAAAAGAGCCCAAGAAAGGACACAAGAAATAGATAAGATACAGAAACCCTTTCATTTGCACGCTCAGGAATCTCATAAAAACACAAAACCAGAAGCCATAATATATAAGCAAAGAACCTGCAGTGTAAAAAAAGAGAAAAAAGTTAAAAGAGATAAAACCAAAAGAAGAAGAAAGAAAAATTGAGAAGCCCTGACAAAACATTATGAGACAAGGAACTTCCAAAGATGCCACAGTTCCTTCTCTGTTGGTTACCTATTGCTGGGCAGGCAGCCCACCCTCAAGAATGGTGTGTTTTCCCAGTGAGACTCCCTTGGAGGAAACTAAATTTTCATTTGCAAGTGGTTGTCAGCTGGAGATAGCTTCTGGGTTAGGGATGGGGATCAGGGGGGCATGTGTCCACTTCTCCTTTCAGCTCTAGGACCCCATCAACTGCAGACTTGTGCACAGTCTCTGTGAGTGCCTTTCTCAGCCATCCTCAGAGAAGCTTCCTCCTGCAGCAGATGGGGACAAATAGAGAGGCTGACAACCTGACAATGTGCAGAAAGTGAGACCTTGGAAAACTCAGCTCTAAATTATCTGCATCAAATCTCTCCCCTTAGGTCTCAGGGAACCCCGTGGGAGAGGCTAGGATCTCTGATCTAAGTGTCAGTTGTTTGGTACTCTCTGCTTTCCTTTTTTTTCATGGCCGTAGGAAGGAAACAATAGAAACTTCCAGAATGTGTTGGATTTTAGATGATTATCCTGAAGCTTTAAAGCTGAGTTTTAAAATAATTTTTGTAGGCAAAGGATGTTTTATTTTTATTTAAGGTAAACGCAACGCTACACACACAAAATTCTCCATCGCAGAGAACTGGAGAGGGTCCATGGTTAAGAGTGCTTGCTGCTCTTCCTTAGGACCTAAGGAAGATTAGATTCCCAGCCCTTAGGGTGAGTAAGCCACAGTTGCTTTTAACTTTCACTTAAAAGACCCATTGCCTTCCTCTGGCTTCTGCGTGGGCAACCCCACAACATTCATACACACAGACACGTATACATATACACACTAAAAACAATAAAACGTTCACCGTTTTAAAGTGCGCACTTGGTTGACTTTTACACATTCACAATTAGGTACTCCCATCAACACATACCCTTACAGAACATATCATCTCCCAGAAGAATTTTCTGAGCTACTACGCAGGCACCTCTCTTTCCCTTCTTCCCTCAGGTCCCAGGAACTACAGTTCGCCTTTTATCTGTGTGGATTTGTCTATCGTGGACACATTGTATAAAATGCAGAAAGAGCCAAGCTTTTCAAAGTAGGTCAGGAGTAACAATGTTAAGGAATTAATTTTAAAATATTTTGTATGCACTTGGGGATTTTTGTATTTTTTGTAGCTTTGGTGCACACCAACAACAACAACAAAATTTATTATTATTTTTAAATAGACTAGAGGACGGTGTTGGTCTGAAGCAATCTTCAAATACATTTATTTTCCTTGAGGAGGATGGGGAACAAGGAAACAAATATTATAAACGGACAATGGAGGAAAAGTGATAATTGCAGTAGAAATCCAAGTTAGGCCAGTTTATTGCCCCCGAGATGAAGACTAATTGCGACTCCCATTACATTCTGCGTGTGCACAGCTCTGTTTCTGATACAGCTGAAGAGTTTTTACTATGTTACCTGGCCCCAGACTCAAACAGGAGTGCGGGAGTGCAGCACGTGGAGACATATACAGGAAATACCGACCCAGGTAATGAAAAGAACACTTAGGAGATTCTCCTTTAGTTTTGCTTCTTGGTGTAACTGGCCATGGCCCACCCAGCCTGGTTTTCTACACCGTGTAAGCATGTCCAGAGAATGAAGGGTTTTTTGGGAGTTGTCCTTGCCAGGTCTTGATCCTAACCTAAGCATACCTGAGACTTGGGTTAGTCACTGTCACTTCTTAGAGTTCACTGAAACTGCAGTGAATAAGCTCGTTTTCTTCAAGAATGTTTTCTCTATGCCTCCAGTGACAAGGATCTGATTACGTAGAAATTGTGGTTTCTACCTCCTCACGAGGAGTGGAGAGTGAGTGACAGGATCTTGTAACTGAACGGTAGGAACGAGTCACAGTAAGAAGTTGCAAAGCCTTTCCAGTCAAGAGTCAGGAGTAGGCTCTTTCGACAGATGGTAGTCTAGCATCACATGACTGAATGTCTCCTCTTCACATACGTCAAGTCACAGAGGAAAAGATGGAAGAAAAACACAAAGTTCACCCAGGAGCACCTTTGTGTTTATGCATGCGACATAAATTGATGACTTCCTTCCTTTTTAAAAAAATTTTGGTAATTTCTGCATCTGCTGCTCAGTCAGCTGTGTGTATTTTGTTCTGTGCCTTACACATTTGAAAAGCACTAAAGAGACAGATGTGTCTTTCTGGTTGAATCTTGGACCGAACGTGCAAAGATGCCCTGTAGCATACCCACCCTGTAAGGCGGCACTCCCCTAGACTAGAGCTGCTTTCCTCTATGCTCGCGTCAATGGGAAGCCAGGGTTTTATCCCCTGGTTTGTCTCTACAATGCTTGCTCCACACTTAACATTTCCAAATGTTTCAATATTTCTGCTCACTCTGGTTGTCCCTTTCATAGCTTTCTGGATTCCTTTTAATACTCCCAGATATTCTGAGTTTTAAGAAACTCAGAACGGTCATGTGTTAGTCACTTAAATCTCTTCTATAGGGTTGCAAAGATGTATAAAGATGACATCACAAACTGCAAATGGTGCAAAACTTCCCTTTTTATAAATAAATACGTGAGAGGGGGACAAATGGAAAGCGAGTGTTGGAAAAGTAGGGAGAAACCAGAGCTGACTGAAATACAGAAAGCCAGGGTGGAAATATAGCTTAGTGGCAGGGTGCTTGCCCGCCGTGTGCAAGGCCCTGGGTTTCATCTGGCACCACAATGGATGAAAGAATAAATGAATGAATGACAGGAAGAAGCATATTTTGGCTTGGAGAAGAGCAACGTATTTGTATCTGTGCTGTCCTATTTCAAGGAACTCAAGGATGGTGGCATTTAATACGCTTATTTGTGACTGGCTTCGCTTTCATGAGCTGGTTAGCTCTGTCCAATAAAACCCAATGTGATCATCAGCCTCAAAAGTTTCTAGAAACTGCTTATGTAAATTCATTGTGCTGTGAATTATAGAATAATTATTTAAAAAAACAGATAATTGGTTAATTTACATGATCCAAAATTTGAGAAGGTAGCAGGAGGAGAAGGTAAATTTAAATTTATTCAAATTATTTTAGACAATAAGACTTCCATACTTTTCTGTGGTCAAAGTTGGGAAGCCAGTACCATAAGCTCAAAATGTTATGACACAAGGGCCACCACAGAGAGGGATAGATACTGTAGTAGATTCAATCCAGTTTGGTGGGCTCACTACCATACCAGTTATTAGCGCCTCCCCTACATAAGGTTCTCTAATTATTTTTAGTAGGAATCAAAGTTATAGGCTGTATCATTTAAAATTGTTTGTGTCCTTCTACTGTTTCAGAGTTTATCAGCCTTCTGGTATCTAGTTTTGTGAATCCCCTTCAGCTTTTCTCCATCTTTTACAATGGCCTTTATTACCATGTGAGTTTTATATCTATCTATCTATCTATCTATCTATCTATCTATCTATCTATCTATCTATCTTCTTGAGATAAGATCTCTCTATGTATTCCTGGCTGTTCTGGAACTCATTATGTAGACCAGGCTATTCCTGAACTCATGGAGATCTGCTTGCCTCTGACTCTTAACTGCTGATATTAAAGCCATATGCCACAACACCCAGCTCCTGTGAGCTTTAAGCCAAATATTTTTTTTAACCTGTTGTCACAATAACAAATCACTCAGTTATAGCTATGGAAAGCAACACTAGTTTATTGCTTATAGATGATGCATATTTAGAGATTTAAACAGGACACCTGAGGCTGGGTGGATCCTCTGTGGTTCATTATCTCTATGACTGGGAGAATCTGAATAACTAGGATCATGTAGATGATTTTTCATTCACACGCCTGGGGTTTGGGCTGAGACAGCAAAAAGCTGGGCTCAGCTGAGACTGGAGCATGCCTGTGGGTACTTCTTGCTTGGGATTTCTATGCCTTTGAGAGCAGGTATTCAAGAGAGCCAAGTACAGTCCATCCAACGCCACACTGCTTTACTGAAGCAGTCACCACTCTCCCATTTGCTACAGTTCGGATTTTCAGTGTCTCCCCAAAGCCAATGTGTTCACTGCCTAGTCTCCAGAGTAGCACTATGGGAGGGGGCGATGAGATATTTAACAGGTGGGGCTTAATGGTAAGTTGTTAGGTCATTGGAAGTAAGTACTGGAAGGGGACAGTGGGATTCTGGATCCAAAGCAACCTCTTCTCTTTACCAATCCCAGTGTTTTGTTATAGTGTTAGAAAACAGAACAACGGAGCCTTCTAATGTCTAGATTCAGGAAAGGATACATAGCCCTAGTCTCTTAATGGGATGAATATCAAAGACTTTGTGGGCATCTCTTTTGAACCAACACAGTAGCATAATTACCTTCCTGAGATACATCTTTGTTTGTGCAAACAGTGTTGCTCAAAGGGTTGCTAGAAGGATTATAAATAATCTTTACTGGGAGTCGCTACACTTTCCTTAAAGGACCAGACAGGAAGCATTTGCAGCTTTGTGGGTTACTTAATTCTGAGGGAAAGCCTTATCTATTGTATGTGACAGAGGCTGGACTCACACAAACTAGTGACTGTGGCTGGGTTCCAGTAGCTTTATTTATAAACACGAATATTTTGTAATTTTTCAGATGCCCTGTGATACCATTCTTCTCTTGTTCTTTGAAATCCATTTTAAAATGTAGAAAATAAATATATATCTCTAGCACACGGGCTGTGCAAAATCAGGTACCAGATTTGGCCCTTGGGCCATAGCTTGCTGATCTAAGTAGGTGACTTCCCAGAGGACATGGAACACGCTAGGAGATGAATAATTACACATATGGTCATTCTACTCAGCCATCCTCAAAAGGCACATCAGAGAGGCAGCTTGCTTCCTTCATGGATTTCTGTTTCTCAGGGGCACAGCTCTCATATCATTCAATGAAACGAAATGGTAAAAGGCATTTTAGGGGCAATCGGATTGTTTTTGAGTGTCACAGTTTTGTAAAAGATGCGCAGGTACTTTCAATGGAAGCTGAACTTGCTGTCTGCTGAACTCTGTGATGTGATGACCTTCATGGGCAGCCAAGGCCTGACCCCAGCGTACTGCAGGGACGCCTCGATGTAAATTGCTTTGCATCTACATCCTTCTATAATTGTGACTGACACAATCATCTTCTCTCTGTGTTCTTAGGACAGAGTGGAACATGTTTTATACACTCACGCTTTGCCTGTTAAGCAAAAACAAAAGCGACTAGTGACATGCTTCAGATTTGACTTTTTTGTAGTCTGAAGTCCTTGAGATCGATACAGGGGACCCTTACTTATCAGCTATATGATTTTTGGCCTTTAGCTTGCTTGAACTCCAAAGTCCTCATCTGTAAAATCAGGATAAAAATCCTTATCCTATAGCGTTATCCAAGTGTTCAAGAAGATTGTGCGTGTTGAATTCCTGGCATATAATAAATGCTTAATAAGCATGTTCTGCAGCCACGAATGTTATGGCAACCCATTTCGAAATTTCCTGGGCTGTATATTTGCTGTGATACTTAAGGGTATTATCACTTGGTAAGTGAGTTTAACTTAATTGTCTGGCAGCAGAATGTGATGTTTTGTCTTTAAAATTTTATTATTTACATTTTTATGAAACAATAGAATTTCAATCACTATTTCATTACAATGAAAATACACAATAGAAATTATGTATCTATTATGCCTTGCACCCTCCCTGTTCCGCAGTAGGCACTATTTAGTTACCAGAGGAATCTTCCGGAGGGATTTTGGAAGACAGCAAGGGGTAGGCCAGCAGATTAGACTTCACATGAAGTTCTTGAGCATTAATTTTTTTTCTTTTTGCCGTGCCATGGACCCAAGTCAAGGCCTTGCACATGTTAGGGAAGGACTCAAACCCTAAACTACGTCCCTCGCCCTTGAAAATTTGCATTTCTGAAGGGTCCTAAGGTGATGCTGATGCCGCTGGCTTGAATTCACTTGAGAATCACTAGTCTAGGTGACCTCGGATAGTTCTCCTACTCTGGGCATTAGTATACTTTACTTTAGTGCATTACTGCTCTCGGTCACTATGCCGACCTCTGAGTCAGCACCTATCCATAGCAGTGAACAAGCCTTGGCTCTTCCATTCTAGGACTTAACAATAGCCAGTACACGTGAAGGAGGTAGTATGTACCAGGTGTCTCCCAAAACACGTTATCAATGTTAGCCTATTGCATCCTTCAGATACCTATGAGGGAGATGTTATTATAATTTTCTTTTTCAAATAGGGAAACAGAAGCACACAGAGTCAGAGTATACCCCTTGTGCTATTACATGTGACAGAGCTAAGAGTTGAACTCAGGCGGCTTTGTTTTAGAGCCATGCATATAGACTAACATTCTACACAAGTGACTATTACATTGCAAGTGACTTAGTCCCTTCTGGCTGATATAATGGTATTCCAGAGACTTTGAGGCTTCAGAACAATGGGCATTAGGTTGGTCTAGTCCTGAACACTGGGAAGTCCAAGGTCAAGTTGCTGGCAGAATGAGTGCCTGGTGAGAGGGTTTTCCTCCTGGCTTATCTTCTCTGCCTCCTCACACACAGGGCAGACCCCAGAGTCTCTTTTATGGGAATCAAACCAATCCTATTCATGAGATTCTGTCCCCCTTTCATTCTCTGCTAAAGGCCTTGTGTTCTAATACCATAACACTGGGGGGTAGGAGTTCAGCGTATGGATTTTTGGGGAACACAAACATTCAGTGAAGCATAATGAGATTTGCTGAAAAGGCAAGTAAAGGGAGAGGAGGAGTGATTTTTGCTTAACCAATGTGGGCCGTCGTCATTTTGATACAAAAGAGTGAACTAGAATAAAGAATCCACAGAAAGAAAAGAAAAAGTCTCTTGGAATCAACACAGCTGGAGAGTATTTTTTTTTTTTAAAGTTAAAAGCTGTAAACATCCATGTCTTTTGTCAACACCCCTAAAAGATAGTTAAAATAAAATCCCAGCAATGTTATTTTTTTAAAAATGTAGGAAGCCTGTCTAGCAAGCATGAAGTGGGCTGTTGGAGAAGAGGGGTCATGACTGTAACTACTCCAATATCAATTTGCCTCTGGGAGAAGCTTCAGGAGGAAGCTGCCTTTTTAAGGCACAGGCTGTGGAGTTTACAACTTCCGTGTTGTTATGGGGGAAAAAACTCTCCAAGATCCATTGAATTTATTCTATGTGAGATCTCCATTCTCTAGCTAGCACTCTATACAAACCCTATAGGTTACGAAAGCCCACCATAAAAAGAGGAGCTGGCTAATTTTATGTCAACGTGACACAAATCATCAGAGAGAGGGGGACCCTCAATTGAGAAAATTCCTCTATAATAGCAGGCTATAGATAAGCCTGTAGGGCGGTTTCTTAATTGGTGATTGATGTACAAGGGCTTGGCCAACTGTGGGTGCCACCTCTGGGCAGGTGGTCCTGGGTTCTATAAGAAAACAGGCTGAGCAAGCCACAGGAGCAAGCCAGTAAGCAGCACCGCTCCAGTCCTGCTCGAGTTCCTGTCCTGACTTCCTTCAGTGATAGACTATGGTGTGGAGGTGTAAGTCAAATAACCCCCTCCCTTCCCGAGTGGCTTTTGGTCATGGTGTTCTATCAGAGCATTTTTAACCTCGACTAAGACAATAAGTATACAGCAAAATGCCTGGGACAGCTTAAGCGCCTAGCATAAGTAGATCTTTTATTTTAAAACTTAATTAAAACAACATTTTCTGAAAGATAACACAACAGGATCGTGAAGTGGATGTATTTAACCCCACCCCTACTACAGAATTCTGTATCTTCTACTTTTCCTAATGCTCTAATTCGTTCTCATATTTTCATGCTCAGACCTTGCTTAATCGAGGAAAGCCTTTCTGAGAAGTTTAGGCACAATCTTTCGCTCTTTACTGTTTTATTGTCTTTAAATATTTACTTGTTTTTATTTGATGCTTGTGGTTGTTTGCCTTCATATACGATATGCGTGCCTGACGCCTGCAGAGCCAGAAGAGAGCATCAGATTCCTTGGAACAGGAGTTATGGATGGTTGTGAGCCACCGTGTGAATCCTGGGAACTGAACCCTGGTCCTCTGCAAGAGCAGCCAGTGCTCTTAGCGCTGAGCCCTCTCTCCAGCACCCTCTCTTTTAGTATTCTCGATTAGGTTTCTTTTTTTTTTTAAATTTACTTTTTCTTTCTTTGTACAACTCATCTCGACCCCAGTCTCCCCTCTCTCCCCATTCCTCCCAGCTCCCCACATCCCATCTCTTTCCTAGGCCCACCCCCACCCTCTGCTTCCCTGTAGAAAAGAGAAGTTCTCCCAGGCCTTCTCAATTACTCAATTACCCACAGAGCAGGGCTTAACAAGGTGGAACAAGGCTGGGCACAAGCCCCTGTATCAAGGCTGGGCGAGGCAACCCAGCAGGAGGAAAAGGGTCAGAGACCCCACAATTTGAGATTTCGGGAGTTCTACGAGAACACCAAGCCAGACAACCTTAAGATATATGTAGCGGACCTAGCCCAGAAAATTAATCTGATCAGTTTGCTATAAAGATAATGTCTACTTTGGGTTTTAAAATGTTGGATTGGTTATCCTGCACTCAGATTGTTCATTCTTTGTTTTCACAATGCCAGATCTTCTGTAGAAATGCATGTGTAAAGTAATAATGGTGCCATCATTTCGTGCATTTTACCTTTGCTCGTCTTACCCCTGGAGAACCTGCCAGAGCTCTCGAGGCAGGAGTTCAGTGCCAACCCATCCCTCAGCCCAGGGTCTGCTTCCAGTACTATGAATGCTCAGCATAAATTGTGAGGGTTGTTGATAAGGACAAATTCGATTGTAGTGCTTTACACTCTCATGAAAAGTGCTTGCCTCTGCTCAAATTCTTTCTCTACCACCTGTCTTCTCCATTCTGTTGGCTGTGTAGAAGCTAAGATTTAAATAGCCATCCGTCATGTGTCATATGTGATTTCTGTGCTGTAGCAGGATGAGCCAGGAGTGTGGAATAAGGAAGAAATCCTACTTTTGATGCACTTTTGTGCCCTTCTTCATCACTACAGAGCTGAGATCAATCTTAGTGCCACAGTGATCTCTTCTATGTTTTTAGTTTAATGATTTGCTCAGTATTATGCCTTAGCATTCATGGTGGTTTGGTTATGGTTTAGGTGTGATGCCCAAAAGTTTATACTGTAAACTTGGGTCTGGGTATAGTAATATTTTTAAAACTAGAAGAACCTTTTAGAGAGTTTAATGGAAGTGGGTTAGATTATTGGAGGTACAACACTCAGAAGGGATTAATAAGCTCTTTCAGGGTCCTGGTCGCTTCCCCACTGAGTGGATAATTATGTATAAAACAGCAAGCATGGACCCCGAATCCCCTTGACTTCCTGGCTCAGCATGTGTTCTATCCATTTAGCATGTGGCCAGTTCCATTGTTGTTTCTCTGCCATGTTGTGGTTCAGTCAAGAGCCCTTGCCTGGATTCTGCTGCCATTCTATTTGAATTCTTCAGAATCAGAATTGTAAATGAAGACACAGCTTACCATACAAAGAGTCTGCTTCACGTGTTTCATGATAGCAGCAGAATGGACTAATATAGCCTCGGCCTCATGATTCTACTTTTGATTTACTTTAGTCTTGATTGGATCAGCCAGTCTATCCAATTGCTAAAGTAGAGGTGACTCAAAAGCTGTGCTTTCTCTCCTGAAATTACACATCTTAAACAATGGGAAAAATGAGGCACACCTCTAGAACTATATCAGGGAAGTGTTCCTTAAAGGACCATGCTTGTTTGTGAGCTGGGAGTAGCTGGGCTTCTTTGAGAATCTAGTTCCCACTAGACTGAACCTCACAAAGAAGAAACTGACTGCATGGTCTTTTTGTGACCTAGCCTGTGGAATCACTTTGGCCTCATTCTGGTTAAAGTAGTCACAAAACTACCTAAAATGAAGGGAGAAGAAGTAGGTGTCACAATGTGGAGGAGCCTTTAGGATTGCATGTGTGGTGGTTATTGTTGGAAAATGTGAACTTGCAACATCATGTGAGTTTTATCCATCCCTAAAATAGTGACAGCAGAGTTAGACCTGGAGCAAATTTCTGGACCCTGACAGAGATAGGACATATTTATTGATTTTTTAAAAAAAATTTAAAGCTTAATTTCTTAGAGAATTAGTTACGATCACAAACCCCCAGCTTATTTGCAGGCACTCTGGACCTCCAGACAAGTCCATGAATTCATGGCTCTGAAAAGATAATTCTGAGATTGTGTCCATCTTTCATGTAGGTCCAAATGCTTCAGTTTGCTAATGGAAAATTCTCTAACAGACTGTCAGATCCAGTGTAACTGACCAGCCAAATTTAATTATTATTCATGTCACAAGGCCTAATACTCATTTTCTTGCAGAGAACTTGGCTTTGGTACCTACTGGTGGATGCCAGGCAATAGGTTGTTATTGAAATAGGGAAGGAGTCGTGACTCTCATCCTGGCGTCAGGCTTCGGGCCCCAGGCTGGAACATTGAGAGTAAAGAATCATGATTGTTGGATTAATTTTCAGCATTGGGGTCCACACTGAGCTGTGCTTATAAATTGAGCTCCCTGCGTTTATTTCAATCCCAATAAACAACCCACAGGGCCAACTCTCTTCTTCAGTTGTAATTGAAGGAAAGCAAACAGAACAAAATTGCAATTATCTTTTATGTCACATTTATTTTCTTGTGAATTATTAAATGATTGATCACCCAAATGTAGTTAGCATACCTGCTAATTTGAGGGTGGAGAAGATGGAAATTCTCACATTCATTTATTTAATGGGCATCACTAATTGAAAAATAAAAGGTTCTTTCTGCAGAACACTGACTTTTCAATCGTTGTTTGGTGGAAAGTTTCAAAATTGACATGGAATGAAAGGCACATTAAATAAAATGCCAACTGTCATCTTGTGTGTGTGTGGGTGTATATGTGTGTGTGTATGTGTATGTATATGTGTGTTATTTGTGGGGTGTGTGTATGTGTGTGTGTGTGTGTGTGTGTGTGTGTATGAGAGACAGAGAGAGAGAGAGAGAGAGAGAGAGGGGGAGGGAGGGAGAGAGGGATAGAGAGATAGATTCATACTCTGTGATTGTGGTTAAAAAGTCACCATCTTCTGGACTTCAAATAAGGAAGACTGAGCTTCCTCTCCTTGTTGCGTTACATGGCCCTTAGAAATGTGAATCAGAAACAGAAAACTTAGGAACATTTCTAGATAAAACATTGATTTTTTTTGCTAGCCCCATCCTGTTTACAAGCTTGGCTGTGTGCCATGGGAAGCACCTCAACCTGAAAGTCCGAGTCCAGAGGAGAAAACAAATTCTAAGATCAACTTGCTTTAGTCCCCCTAGAACAAAACATCTTTATTTAAATCACTGAGAATGAGTGATTGAGAATATTTTCCTGCTGTTTAGTTTCAAGACAGAAAGCAAATTCAGTTTATAAGTGAAGAGGGGAAGAAGGTGTTTAAAATTCTACTTCATTATGAATGAGGTCTCTGTGCTTTGAATGCATAAGAACATGCTACGTCTTCCACACTCCTGAAGTATAGCATTAGGCTGGAACACTACGTCAATCAAAATTGTCTTGTACCAAGCTGAATTAAGAAAAGGAATACAATCCATGTTCCTCTTTTGTTGAGAAGTTGCTACGCTTTTTTTCAGGTCTTTTTGTGGCATTTGTGCTAAGTTATTTAATCACATTACCTCATTTAGCAGTTTGAATAGTCTTATGATGTATGGTTAGCTTTAATCAACTTGACACAAATTAGCATCAGCTGGGAAAGGAGTTGAAATATAGCGTTATCTAGATCAGATTGGTGTCGGGCTTGTCTGTAAGGGATTGTCTTGATTGGCCTTGTTGACGTGAGAAGACGGCATGAAAGTGGGCAGCACCATTCCAGAGCCCTGCACTGTGCAGCAGTAGAGAAAGCAGCTGAGCACTAAGCATGTGTACGTTCGTTCTCTCTCTGCTCTTGACTGTGGACGCGACCAGTTGATTCGGGTTCCTGCCTTGACAACTTTGCAAAGACAGACTGTAACCTGGACTTGTGAGCTAAAACAACAGCTAAAAACCACTTCTGCCCTAAGCTGGTTTGTGTCAGGATCTTTTATCATAGCAACAGAAATGACACTAAATAAAGCTATTTCTTATGGCTGGAAGTTTAGTAGACTGAATTATAAAACACAATCTCCCAAACTATAGTATTTTTAAATGTGCTTTTCTTCCAAACTTGAGACATATCACATTCTATTAAATTGTTAGGAATATAAAAACAATATTTTTTTTTTCCTGTAAAAGCCACTTCACTAACGAAAATAGGCACCTCGAATTCTACCTCAGGAGCTGTCCGTTCGAACTTTCGTTTGTTGACTTGGTTTAGATTGTGAGAGCCTTGACTAAAAATTGGTCCTATGTGAATTGAGAGGAGCATAAGAGCAAAGCCTTCCAAAGAAGTATAATCAATTTCAGAGGCAATTAATGCAATTGGACTGGAAATTAACCCGGGAAGGTTGAGCAAAAATGAAAACAAAAATTATAACTTTAAGCACTTGCAATATGCCAGTAGCATTAATTATTTCCTTTCTAATTTTCAAAACCCCCCTGAAAATTGGGAGTTATTATTTCCATTATACAGATGAAAAAACTGGCTCAGAAGGATCAAGAAGTTTCTTCAAGGTCATGCGACCAGTAGTCAATTTAATTAGCAGGATGTTCGTCAAGGATGTTTTATTATCTCTTTGCTCCTTCCCGTATCCTTGCTTATTAATGGAAGCCTTCACTTTGAGTGTCTAGCATTCTAGGCTTAAGATTTGACAGAGTACATTTCAAAATGTTGAGATGAACTGGGAATGAGAAAATCAATCCAATTGATCAGAACTCTGTTGATTGTGAAAATGGCAACAAGAAAATCCAACGATGTTACAACTGGCTCCATTAAGGGAGGTAGAGATTTGAGAGATTAGGGAGATGATTGGGTAACTCAGTCATCAACACAGCAAAAATCTAGTCCCTGGGTAACTTTATGCCTTATTTTATTTGACTTGCCATCTACTTTGATTAAATTATACCAAACAATTGCCAAATATCCTCTTCAGTCTGTGTTGTGTGGACAGCTCAAGGGATATGATTGGACTGGAATAGTATTGGAGGTAAATGATTGGATTGGTAGTTTTCCTGTCTGGTAAGCAGTGTGATTAACTGTGTAGAACATTCTTGCTTTTGTGCAAACCGCTTTAGTCCCAAAGCAGCTGCTACTAATTCAAACACCTATGGAAGATCTATAGCCAACACACACGCTTGGAACACATCAGGGTGCAAAGGTGTTAAGCTGCAGGCATGGGACCAAGCAGCATAGTTTTGTGGTTGCCTCCGTTTTAAAACACGGAATGACATAGGTATAATGAGCACGCTGGGGCGTGCTAACCCTAAAACACATCTTGCCATGTGTTTTCCCAGAGTCAGAGCTTTGATGAGAAATCTCTTTCTTCTAAGATTCTTTATTATGTCTTTATTTCCTGCTTTTTTTTACTACTCATTAATGGTTACTAATATTATTGTTATATAGTAAATTGTAATGTTTGAAGGAATGTATCTTGTAGCATGCTTGGAAAGTGATTCCAGGAGGCACCAGGAAGGGAGTATAAAAGTGAGACAGAGAGGAAGGAAGGAAGGAAATAGAGGATGCATTTAAGCAGGCATTTAAGTGCTGGGATCCCCAGGATCTGCTCCTGTAGGGAACTCTGGTGGGCATTGTAGCTGAGTACGCAGAGCTATTCCAACCAAGACCTGAGGATGCCGAGTACTCTCCTCTGAGTCCCGACCCTACTGCTTGCAGACTATATTTAGTGATAGTAAGTCACTGACCAAGTGTGCTCAGGTGATTAGAAACAATTATTTAGTAGAGAGTTGCATGCGTTTGCCATTGAACGCTATTGATAAATGAGGGTTCAAATGAATACTCAGAATAAGGCATGAATTATATTTGCCACACAAAGATAACTCTTATTTGTTTTGCGAGTTTTGGATTCTGAGACAATGTTTTATGTAGACAGAGATGACCTTGAGCTCACTTTGCAGCACAGACTGGGATTCAACTTCTGATCCTCCTGCCTCCGCCTCCCAGGTGCTGGGAATGCTGGGTATGCCCCTGCGCCTAGCTTTGTTTCATCTTAAAATTTACTCGGTGCCCACTTAACCTCTTCTGCCTGCAGGACTGAGTTAGGTCTGGGAGATTCAGAAAGCATGAAGACATGCTCCTTGTCTAGGAAGACTCACCATCCTTAACCCAGATTTCAGCCGTGCTCCACCACACGGACGGACAGGGTTGAACAGAGAAATGATAGTGTAGAGTTGGAGGCACCGTCCATACAACACAGTGATGAGTCTTTCTTGAGGGGAGGGAACATGGTCTTTCTATGTAGCCCAGGCTGGCCTCAATCTGGAGGTCCCCCCATATCAGCCCCCAGGTACTTAGATTATGGGTGTTTCCGCTCAAAGTGCTCCCTTGATGCAAGGATAAAGACATACCACTCTTCACATTCATGGCTACTGTTCACAGTGAAGATCATTTTAAATTTTAGCTTAGAAAAGTGATTAAAAAAAAAAAGAGTTCATTTTCTTTTACATGTACTAGTACTTTTCCTGCACGTATGTATGCACACCATGTTTGTGCTTGTGCCTATGTAGGTCAGAAGAGGGTGTCAGATCCCCTGTATCTGGGATTATGGGTGATGGGATTAAAACCTGGATTCTCTGCAAGAGCAACGAATGCTCTTAACTACAGAGCCGTCTCTCCATCTCGATTCTTTCTTTTTTTAAAAACTGGATTCAGGAAAATATTTTTTTTCCCTGTCTCTAAACTGCCATACAACTATTATCCCCTTGTTGACATTTTCCAGTCTCACTCACATGCCCAAAAGAGTAATTATGAAAACATAATGTGGAAAAAAGAGAAACATCATCATTTTAATTGGTAAGGATTAATCAAGTCATAAAACTACTACATATTAACCTTAGTGAACTGCCTCAGACTCTCACCTCCAAAGTTGACATAAAGGCGATCTGAGCTGTCCTGCGAGGGCTATTCATATCCGTTAATTGTTACAATACAAGATACACTGGGTCTCAGCTGGCTGCCATTTCTCCTGTATTTGAAATGTGCTTCTCAGCAGACGTGGGAGGACACCAGAGGGACTCATTTGAGTCTGACTTTCACATTAATTTTGCTGTGCTGTGAAGAGCAAAGACAAAATCAATGTCCATCAGTGATTATTCAAGGTAAAATATCTAGTGATATTGAATACCAATGGCAGCCCCAGGCATAAAATTTACTTAAGGCTTGTTGAGTTGACAGCCATTTATTCTAGTCCTGCTTCATTTTCCATGTTGCATTTGCTGTTTTTTTTTTTTAAAGGAAAAATAAAACAATTACATGGAAAAAGAAAAAATTCTACTTACTGACTCAGTTTACCAGAATCTAGATATTTTCCCAAATGGTAGAAAAGGATGGCGTTGTAGAGTTTTTATGAACTTAACTGAGAATAACACTTTCGGTGGGTAGAAGCGGAATATTTCACAGTGCATAGGGACACAAAATCACGTGGCTCAATTAAATCTTCATAAGTAAGCCTTTTTGTAATTCATGACTGAACGTGGAACAAGGAAAACCTGTGTCTTTAGTCCTGGACGAATCTTCTTAAGCTGGATACATGCTCATGGCTAAACTCATCTGGTTTTAAAAATTTTGTTTTGTTTCAATTGTTATCATGATGCTCTCAGTGGTGCATTATATACTGGGTAACTCAAAAAGCACAGACAGCCATGACCAGAAATTGTTAAAAACTTTCCTTACTATTCCTCAGGTCCTGTACAGGCCACATGAAGAACGTCTACCTTTGCTGGGTGATTGATGGCAGACGTGGTGATACGGACTGGGAAGAGGGTCTCCACGCAGTCCGTGTTTGGACCCTAAGTGCCTGGGAGGTGTTGTGGTCGCATTTTATCAAGCGAGTGGTGGTTCTAGGCTGCTCCACGTTCCATTTCTGTTATTTGCAGCTAAACTTCAGACTACAACAGGCCAGGGAGAAAACACTTCTTGGAAAGTACTGAGTGTTTTCTGCCCAACCAGCTTTCAGTGTCAGTTTTTACAGAGACTATTTCAAAATAGTGCAATCTCTTCCCCTCATCTCATATGAGATTTATTTTCTTAGGAGAATCACTTTTGGCTTGTTGCATTTTGTAATTTCACAAGCGATCTCAGAATTTAGCTTTTAGTGATGTTTTTTGCTGTTTGTTTACTCAGGTGACGGCTTCTTAAAGGAGACCAAGGGCAACACGTTGAATCAGATAAAATTTCATCCTTTCCACATGATTTCCCACTTTCAAAGGCCCAAGAGTTGATCTGGTTTCTAGATTGAATGAGGCAGGGCTGGCGATAAGCTAGATTGGGTGATCCCAAGGCCACAGAAGAACGTCTGAAGTTTGGACACTCTGGTCTAATTCAAGATCAACGTCTTCTCTATCACATATTAGATCTGAAAGTCCACCGGGGCCATTAACCCTTCAGAGAAGAAGATGCACAGGCCGATGGAACCTTCACATTAGCTGCTTCACAGGAGTTAAAACTACAGTATTGTACGATGGAAAGGTCCAGGACTGCCAGACAGGGCATACTGCTCAAGTAATAGGCACAGGGATGTAGGTGCCGCCTAGGCGTGGCGGGTAGTGAGTGTCACACAAGATGAATGTGGTAATGCCCTGTCCTCAGGAATCTACGTTATTATAAAGAAACAGATGAGGCTAAGACAGCTGTGGCTTGGGGTAAGTGCTTCAGTAGGGGAGAAGGAATTTTTTTAGATTTTCTAAATCTATGGGCCTGGGGAATAATGTGGCAGAACATGGCGGCTCCATTCACATGATTGCATTTAAGGGCAGAGTTTCAGCCCTTGGGTCCTCTTTAGACGGATAAGTGTGGGTATGAAACTGGTACTCGGCAAAGTACTTTTTCTGGATAGGTTAAGGGTAAGGGCTTAAAAGTGGGAACAACCTGTACCCAATTAAGACGTTTCATTCTGTGCCTTATCTATTCACTGAGTTTGGCTTGCCCTTTCTATGCTCTGATATTCGTATGTTTGTTGTCAGCTTCTCATTTGGTTTTCTGTGCCCTGCACAGCACGTAGCAATAGGAACTGGCTCCCCAATCATGTGTTGACCGAATGCCTGTGAGCCAGGACAGAGCAGCTTGTATGTGGGAATTCACATCTGTTTCATTGGTTTTTGTTCTTACATACTTGTCAGTGAACTTCAGTAGCTCCTGTTTTCATTATATTCAGAATGAGAGGTTCAAACAGCTTTGCTCCAGGTGGGACCAGTTTTCATGCATTTCTTTTTGCACTAGTTTTGCCTGTTCTTAGAGTTCAACTTAAATAAAATCATATAGTATATATCGCTTTGGTCTCGATTTCTAAAAATAAAGTTTCTGAGATCATCTACTATTTGTTTGTGTGTGTGTGTGTGTGTGTGTGTGTGTGTGTGTCTGAGCAGAATTCCACTGTAAAGCATCACACTGCATGAATACATCACTTCCCAAATACCACTTTCATCTTTGAGCTATTAGGGATACTGTTCCGAATATTTTTGCACAAATATTCAAATGCCTGTTGACTTAGTTATGACTATCTTTTAAAAACCGAATCTCTGTCACGGGACATATTAACCTCCTTTCTTTATTGCCACATATATTCAGACAGTGCCAATTTCCTTTTCAAAAATGTTTGTCCAGATAAAATTGGAATGTGCAGGCTCCCATCAATTAAACAAGTAGGCGCCAATGCTTTTCACTGCGAAGGCATATTTTACAAGGAGGACATCGAAGGTGTTCAGAGAAGATAAGCACTTTCTAGTGACAGGTTCCATCGAGTTCTCATCAGATGGTTGTGTTGTCTTGTCAACTGCTGCCAGTTATTGATGACTTAGCATCCATCCTGCCTTTTGGGAAGACCCAGAAGTAGACTCATTGGCTGGTGTCTGATGATCACATGCAAATGGACATCAAAGCCTGTGATCCCATAAACTCCAAATGTCTTTGTTAAGGCCTTTCTATAGACTAAAAAAAAAAAATGTGTCAGAGAAAATGGCCCCTGTTCCTGTACTACTAAATCAGTCCGAGCACAAAGCAAATTGCTCCTGCAATAGCTCTCAAGGGAAGAAGGGAGTGGGAAATAGATTATCAACTGGAATTCAAATGGCTTGTAGGCTCCTGAGCAGCCTACTTACCTGAACTGTTAATTGATATAAAAAGACAGATAACTGAGATTTGAGGTTGGGTGTTTGCAAGCCATAATAACCATTCTACAATTTTCCCATCTCGTATTTTTTTTTTTCCCTGAAGTAATTCTCGACTCTGGTCTACTTTAGGAACTCATTCACAAGTTGCTGCAAACAAAGCTTATTGGGACAGAGAGTGTGCTAGATATGCTGTTCTTAGTGGTGCATCTATCCATCTGTACTGTCTGCCTAAGCATCCCATGCTCAACCTTTGCCACGCCTACATTCCACCAGAGTAAAATGAACATCTGGATGGAGGAAGTCTGTCGCAAGTCTCAAGTTCCCCAGCAGAAAGGTTAGTTTTGATTTTTATTGTCATTGTGTTCCTCTGTATTTATTGTGTTGTATAAGATAAAGTAAAATAAACTAACAGGAAAATCAACATAGTTGACTTTTATTAGAATGTCTTGATGGGGTCTGCCTTCCCAGTAAAATACGGGCTTGTGAGAGGAGAAGATTGAATGTGGCAGGCCCCGAGGAATAGCTCCCTGCCATACACATGTATCTTTTCTGCCTCCACCCTCTTTCTCCTGTCCACACAGATTTCCAAGGTTATAGAATCAGGGCCGTTGCCATCTGTGCAAAGAACAAGCTCCAAGCAGAGACCTGCAATGCCAAGAGAAGCTTCCCAGGCTCCACTTAGAAAAACAGAAAATGACATTGTTAATTGGGGAGCGGATATCTGGAGAGCTGTGCCAATACTCTCTTATCTAACTGGCCTTTCAAAATTGAACGCACTCCCTGGAACTGCTGGATCAGATACTGTCACTCTGCACATTCCGGGGAGATAATTTCAGGACTTTTTAGTCAGTTTCTGTTCAGCTCAGATTGTATCAAATTTGAAAGAAGGTGAAACCAACCACATCTGTTTCATTCCACTTCTTGGGGGGGGAGATATGTGAACCCCATTATGACAATTGACTTTATTTTTCATTTGGAAGTTTCCTGTAGACTCAGGACAGAATTAATCAGCTCATAGACAAAGCAGTTAGTTACTGCACTTCTCTAAGATGAAACACTCTGTAAAAATGTATGATGGTAATAATTAGACGCATGATATTAACGATAGTGAAATTAACATTTTGACCTTCATTGTCTTCCACAGGTAAAAAAAAAAAGCATCAGAATCTGAGCACTATCCCTGAAGGTATAACCGAAAAAGGCGTTTCTACATCTTTTTTTTTTTTTTCTTCAAAAGTGAATTAATTTCCACATAAGAAAATATTATTAGAACTCACAATTGTTTTAAAATATAATACTAATTTGCAAGGGCATTATGGGCAATAATTCAGAATAACTCTTGGAACTTCCTAATGACACCAGCTGACTTACTATTCCGTAGACATAGGTGGTAAAACATTTTCGTTTCCTTGATGAATAAATGAACAATGAGACAAGTATCAAATACTGCAAAGTGGTAAATTTCTCAAATATTTGCTCTCGGCAAAAACAAAACAAGACAAAACACAACAAAAAAACCAAACCAAACAGCAACGAAAACACAAAACTACTTTCACCATGGAACCAAGAGAGAGATGTGGCTGACACTCTTTCCTGGCCCTCTGTCTCCTCCCCTTAGTTACAGGGGAGCAATTGAGTTAAAGGGGGTGACACCTTTCCTGCCCCCTCTGCTGTCTGGGCTCAGAAGCCCCAGCTTCCTGCAGTGGTCCACACTTCCGATTCTGAGCTCTGTGTCTGCACTGGGCCTGTCCACATCTTAGACAGGACCTTAGCCAGCTACTTTTCACTCTAAGCCAGTCTGGCTTTCCCTGTGGGTCCTTAAAGAAATAAAGACAAATCATAATACAATTTGCACATTCTGAAAAATTTTTTTAATATACAAAAGTACATGCGAAATTGATTTACCTGTAATTAAAAACATCCCATATTTCTTAGGCTGGCTTAACTTAGGAAAATAAATATAAATAAAGCCAAAAGGGAGTAATAATAATGACTGTGATTTCATTCAGTGTATAACTTTGATATAATTGACCAATTATTGAGTATTAATTTTTAGTTAATTGTCGGCCAGTTGTTTTAGTTAACTAGTTTCCAGGTGTTTGCTTAGCTCTTTGGATTGTTAGGACCAGAATCTAATTTAATCCAATTAAAGGAAATTAATCAACAACAAAACTGACCAAGTAGAGGGGAGTGTTCTTGGATGACAACTTTGGACTGGGTTTGGAGCTGAGAGCTGTAGTTCTGCTCAGTTTCTCACTTTTGACTTTTGTTATTTTGCTTTCTGTTTCTGTGAGTCTTCTCCCTTCCATTTGTCACCTGATTTATCCAGAGAATGTTCGGGAAGAAGCCCAGTCTTCTGGTGCTGCGATGATCCATTATTGTCCTTGATGAGTAAGAGAGAGGCCCCTACCTCATTCACACCCATACTGCAATCAGTCTTCTCTTGCTTCCTTCTTAAAACAAAAACAAAAACAAAAACAAAACCAAACAAACCGAAGGAACACGTCCAGTACACGCTATCAATCACGTTATTACACACACAATATAAACATTTATTTATTCGCCAGGAATTCACTGAGCTTCTATCCTGTGCCAAAACTGTTTCAGATTGGGAGTGTTCAGTGATAAACAACAAGTTCCCATTCCTCGAGGTCCTGACTCTGTGGACAGAGTCAGTGAATAGAATAAGAAAATTACCTAGTATGTGTTGCGGTATGGTTCTCAGGAGACGGGGTGGGTGGGGCAGGGTGGAGGCATTCTGGAGAAGAAGATGAGGAGATGGAACGCCTGTAGGCAGGAGGTAGGGAGAGGGTGGAGTAAGCTGCTTGCGATTTTAAATTGGCTATCGAGAACTACAGATGAAAGTGGAGCTTGGTCTCGAAGAACTTGAATTATGATGTTGTAGAATGTTATTATGAGTTGGTTCTCTTAGGTCATGACTGTAGTAATTACTTAAACTCTTTGTTTGCATGTGAGGGACCGCGGTAAGCATTTTGCATCTATTTCTCGGGCGTGAGACCAGTAGTTTGTACCAGCTGCCATGGATTCTTTCCACTTCTCAGCTGAGGAATCAAAGGGCCAGGAGGATTCGTAACTTATTCTCGGTATTTTAAGTGAATAACCGAAAGGGCTTTGGATTTGGTGGTTAGACTCTCGAACCTGCTTCTCAAACGCTAAGGCTACTCTTTGAATGGCATGCCAGTTGGGAAAAAGAAATCAAGTAAATCTCCAACACCACAAAGAGGAGACATAAACGCTGCATCCACTTCCCACTAGAGCCATAAAACCATGGCTTTTGATTGTGTGAAGGCACTCTCCGTATCTTTTTACGCACACCAATGATCCGCACCTAAGTCAATGTGCACCACACCTAAGTCAACAGCACCATGCGTGCTGTGCTGTAAACGGTCTACTTAAAACACGTCATGGATGTTTCTCAAGTCAAAAAAAAAAAATAGGAGTCTATGCTTTTTTTTTAATTGAATTCCTGATATTTCATTTACGGATACTGGTATTTAGTCAGGGCATTTCTCAGTTATTGGATTTTTAAAAGCCCTTCATAGTATTCACGATGCAGATCTCAGTGTGCATTCGTGCCTCCCCTCACACGCTGTCTGGCCATTCCTCATAGCCCGCGTGGATTGTTAGAGATTCAGTGTAGACACCAGCAGTTAGCATCTTGTGAAGAGATGTCCAGAATAAAAAGAAACCACCGTTGCAGGCTCTACGGGAACATGAGTATCTTAGGACTTCTGTTACCAGTGGCTCAGGCATTCATATACTCACAACACTTGATCTTCTGTTCACAGAACAATGATTCCAGTTTGGGGGTTTGTGCAGGTCACATGGTAAGATACGGAAATGGGGTACAGTATCACTGACTGCAGAAGCCACTCCAGGGTGTCTGAAGGGGCCGGTGCCCGTCTCTGCCTGCCCGCGGCTCGATGCCCTGTCCATCTTCTCACAGACGGCCGTGTACTCCAGTCACTGCCCCGCTTGCTGCTCTCCAGTGCTCTCCCACTAGATAGTAAGATTGGTAGAATGAAAAATCCCGCAGAAAAGATGCCCCCAGGAAGATGCCGGGAACAGCTTAGTTACCAGAGGAGGTCCAGGACTGAAACTGAAGGATGGGATCAAAAGCAAAAATCTGAGAGAAGAAAAGATGGAAGGCAGAAATGTGCTAAAAATAGAACGACCACCACCATTTCTAACAACACTGTTTCTGCTCCGTGCTTTAATACAACCCGAAAAGGATAGAATCTTCGTATCAGAGATAAATCTTGTATCTTTGGGATTCATCAGGTAAGTAGGTCTGCAAATTTGAAGGGTCTCTTTGTAATTGAGATCAGTTTAAATGAGACAAGCTGGACCTTGGGGAAAGGTTTTGGAAGCCATCCATTCTTAGAAAGGGGATCACAGACTGACTGGTCTGGCTGTCCTACAGGACTCTTCTACAAAACGGAGTAGGGACTGGTGAGCCTGTGTGGAAGTCTGAGGATAACTCGCAGGAGTCTGTTCTCTCCTTCCACTGGGTAGGGTCTGGGGATCAAATTCAGGTCATCACTCTGGGTCTGCTGAATCATCTCACCGGCCCCCCACTTGTTTGAGAGCATCGGCTGATCTGTGCTAATAGATCACACCTCAAAAGACCACACAGAGTTTTTTGATTTAGAAAACCTTAGAGTTCAACAAAAGTCCTCTTTAGTCTATGCCCTATGCACTAGTCTTCTTTTTCCCCCAGAATCCCACAGATCATAACACATTTCCATGTCTAGAATCGGGGCCACTCAGTTCTTCAGCCACAGAGGTATTGGATGTTTTTACTCTCCCTAACCACCTTTCTTCTGTGACCTTCCTCCGGTCATACTGTGTTTTGGTGATGTGCCTTTTCAACCGTGGAATCCAAGATTGAAGATCTCATCATGTTGATGTGAAAGAGACACATATACTCACCCCAAAGCCATGGGAGTTAAGAAGGAAGAATAAACATGACTACATCTGCATGTTAAATACAGATCCAAGGAGAGGGAACCTTTCAGAGGCAACCTTCTGTGCAACATTAGCATTTAAGCAGTTCTGACCTTTGAGCTATGGGCAGAGAGAGGCAGCTTTTGTTTCTCGCCCCTAACGCTGATTTTTCCAGGCATGAAGGTGTCAGCAGGGCTGGCAAATAACACAGACAAGCTTTCTGCCATGGCCGCTTTCATTCCTGACATGTCACAAGACACTCTCATGTTTGATCAATTCTTTCCCACCTAGAGTGGAAGAAGCCCACGGAGCCTGTCCCATCAAGAAATTCCAGTTCAGGAATGAATGCTGAACAGTTTTCTACAAACTCATATTTCTGATGAAATGGAGTTGAAGTGTCCTGAGATGTTTCATGACAAAAAGGAAGGGAAAGGGTTTTACAAAGCACCTGGGGAAGCTCTCTCCATTCCGGACACAGCTTTAAAGTATATTTTTATGGGATACATGGACAAAACCTTTGAATTGCATCTTAGCGTTATTTGTACTTTTTGCTTGTTTTTAACTCTTTAGATTTTGTTTATTTTACTATACGCATATGTGTATATGTGTGTATATGTGTGTGTATATATGTGTGTATATGTGTGAAGGCATGCAGACGTACGGCGTGTAGCATGGAGGCCCCAGGACAGCTTCTGTCCTTCCATGATGTGAGCTCTGGGCATGAAACTCAGGTCTTGTGCATCAAGCCCTTCGGTCAGTTGGCTGAGCCATCAGACAGCCCTCAATAGTTGTTTTAAAGTGACCCTGCTTTTATTTTTTAGATTCTTGCTAATGCACTGCATATTTTACTTCATTTATCAAGCACTATGTGCCTGCACCCATGCCAGGGTTTTGGAATACCAACGTAAAATAGGCAGAAGGTTATAGTCAGTCCTTTACAAAATCGATGTTGCTGTGGTTACATGCACCTGTGTGTGCACATGTCCCCTTTCCCCCCTCCCACATACATATGGAAAGGAGGAGATCAACTGTGAGAGATTGACTATGAATCAATTGTGCTTAGAACGTGGAAGGAAACAAAGTAATACCGGCATAAGAATAATCTGAGGTCTAGTAATTCCTACCCACATTCTAAATCATATCCTTACACCTACAGATGAGTGTAGCTACCAACCCTTTATCAAAGAAGCTTCTCGTTGGAGCGTATGTAGATCATCACAGATAACTAATTACAACCGGACACAATGCAGAGATCAACGGACTGTGGGGCGTTCACTCCCAGTGGGTCCGTCTACGTCACAGCTCCTGCATCTACGGCTCAGAGAACGTAGCAGAAGAGGGGGCAGAAAGATTGTATGAGCCAGAGGACCAGGAAGTCTGCTGAGAAATGGCCTCGCCTAGAAATGGCTGCATAAACAAGACCAGAGCAATGACAATATCAATAGACATGCTCACGTGGAAGGGAGAAATCTCAAAGACAAAGAGTTACAGGCAACTAATAGCTACTGAGAGAGGGAGGGAGAATTAGCCTCTCCCAGGACTGAGCCCCCTAACTGGTTATCTAATGCAAAGTCATCAGCTCTAAAACCACAAACATGCAAATAACAAAAGGGGACTCAGCAGGTTGTATTTTTATATTTGTGCATATTTACACACACACAGATAAATCTAATAATAACGCAGAAAAAGAGGCTATCAATTTGAGAGTGGGGCACAGAAGGAGATTAAGGGAGCAGCAGGAGGGAGGAAAGAGAAAAAGGAAAGTGATGTAATTATAATTAAAATATACATACAAATAAAAATAAAAATTGATTCAGGCAACAGTTTTGCATCTTGATAAAAAGAAGATTATTCAGAGGTAATTTATATAGGAAGGTCAGAGACTGAAAAGCTACGACAGGGATCAAATGAGGAGAGAGCTCAGTTTTGCAAGGACTGTCCTAACAAAGCGCCATGAATTGGGTGTCTTTAGACAATCAGGTTTATTCCTCTAGAGGCCAGAAATCTGAAGTCATGGGTCAGGTGCGCTATATTCCCATTGAAAGCACTTGGGAAGCATCTGTTCCTGGCTGCTGCTCTCCTACCTGCTGGTGGCCTCACGTAGCCCTTGGATGGTATGTGTCTCTCTTGTCTCCCCTCTCTCCACATCCTCCTTCCTTTGTGCTTCTGTTTCTGCACCCATTTCCTATATACATATATAGCACTTGCATGCACACAAAGATGTAGATATATACACACGTTTTCTCATGTACATATGCATAGCACATGGGTTGTAATAGATTAAGACTGATTCTAAATAATTTAATTTTAATGTAACTCTGCAAAACTCTCATTTCCAAGCACAGTCGCATTCTAAGACACCAGACTTCAACATATCCTTTTGGGAAGCCATAATTCAACCCACAGCGAGCAAGAAACAGCGTGCAAGGAAGAAGAAACACATGCCCTTTACGTCTAAGTTGGAATGGCTCCTGGGGACCTGAGAACAGAATGCTGGCTGCTTGAATAAAGAAAGATGTGGGGAGGAACAGCAGTGGGAGTAAGTGGGCTCTCTCAGGGTTGGAGAGGTGGCTCGGTGGTTAAGAATCCTTGCTGCTCCTCCAGAGGACCTGGTTCAATTCCCAGCAAACATATGGTAGCTCACAACCATCTGCAGCTCCCCCTGCAGGACGTTTGGGACCCTCTTCTGACCTCTGTGGGCGCTGCACACACAGGGTGCACCTACCTACTCTTACACATAAAATAAAGCAAGCCAGTAAAAGGTGGAGTCTCTGGCCTCTGTGGAAACATGGACGTGAACTCATTTTTTTCTACAAGCAACTGCTGCTGCATCTCTGCAGGGATATAGAGAGCTTACTGACAGTTTTATTTGCTTCCTGTCTTCAGTTCATGGAGCACAGCTAGGGATAGGAGGCCCCCAAGTGGTCATGGCACTTGCCAGGTTAGATAGAAAAAGTAAATTTTCTTGAAAGTCAAATTGTCACTTTGGTCTCCCCTGGCTGGATCAGGGACCCCAGGAGTCATCCTGTGAATCATCTCCAAACAAAACTGTGAAATACGGTGGACATGGACTTTGCACCACATCTGAATCAGATGCTAAGCTGGTCCCTCCGGACATCACACCACCCTGCCCGTGCGAGGTTTGCATCTAGAAGGTTGGATATTTGGTACAGAGTGTCTGGACCCATAAGAGGTGCAAATAGATATTGTGGCATTTCATCTCATGTCAACTCAATTGCTTTAGGCTGAGTATATTTAAGAAAATGAACTTTAAGCCATCCATGTCTTTGACTTCACAGTCCTTATCCCCAGTGTCTTTCTGAAGCAAACAAATCCATTTGCATGGATCTGTGTTTATCTTCTTGATAATCTTATTCCCTAGTCCCGTCATCCTGTCTTAATCTGCTGTCAAGCCTGGAAATTTATATTTCTTATTTTATCTCACACTTAAGCTTTGGCCCAGATTCTTCTCACTGGAATGATTAAATGATACTTAGTTTTTATTTTAAAACATCATGTATATCTTGTACCTTTAATCTTTGAAAACGCTTTAAAGGCAGGTATCCTATTTGTATTTTAAAGTCAAGGAAGTGTAGTGTGGAGAATTTCAGCGGTGCTGAGTAGATGCCGACAAACTAGAGCCATATCCAAGCTATGAGGTTTCCTGGCCGTGTGACCATAAGCTGTTTATTTTTGTCCTTCTCAGTTTCTTTATCCTTAAAATAAAAAAAAAAAAGGCATTACTCACATCACACTGGTGAGAGAAATATCGAGTAACTGTGGTGGTTAGTTTTACATCAACTTAACAAAAACTAGAGTCATTTGGAAAGAGGAACTCTAATGGAAGAAAATGCCTTAGCAAGTTTGGCCTGTAGGCAAGTCTGTTGTGAATTTTCTTGATTAATGATTGATGTGTGAGACTACAGGCCCCTGTGGGTGGTGCCAAACCTAATCAGGTGGTCCTGGATGGTCAAAGAAAGCTATGAGGATCAAGCCAGCAAGCAGCACTCTGCCGTGGCTTGTGCTTCGGTTCTTGTCCTCAATTTTTTTGTTGGATGGATTTTGATGTGAGCATGTAGGATGAAATAAGCCCTTTCCTCCCCAAGTTACTTCTGGTCATGGTGTTTTATCACAGCAATTGAAACCTAAGACAGTAACTATGCACAAAGGATTTAGCCTAGTGTCTGACACATGATATGTACTAGTTATTAGAAACTTAGCGTGACTCCTAATTACAAACTTACTGGACGTGTGTATCCAGGCAGGTTCTCTAACCTTAATAAATTTCTCCCCTTCAGTGTTCTCTCCACCACTCAAGCCCCCAAACACATCATTGTGATGGCGGAAGAGGTTATTTTGTTGTTGGCTATTTAACATTCTATCTGACCAAAATGTCTTATGAAATGATGAAACCAAAGAGGGAAACAAAGTGTGTGGTCTTCGTAAATCAAAATACAGAGTCTGGATTTGATTTCAAAGGTAAGAGAAAAACATCAGCCAGTTTTGATTAGAGAAGCAACGAGCTTGAATGTTTAGAAAGATTACTTGGCTCCTGCAACAGACTGAAAAGGTTGGAATCAACAGGAGAGACGCCACATGGTAAGTGTGGTGCTCAGGGAAATGGAAGAGCTGGAGGCCGAGAGAAGCAGTGTGGTGAAGAGTTTGTGCTTCTGAAAACTGGAGGAGGAATGGAAGATCGTGGGAAGAGTGCTAAGCTCTGATCAGTAATTCTCACTCATGCCACCCGCCTGAGAGCGTGTGTAAGAGTTTTAACCTCAGTACCTCGGTGTGTAATCTTACCTGAAGACGAGGTATTGATTTCTCATTGCTGTGAGCAAACAAGTAATAGGAAGGAACTCAATGGTGGAAAGAGTTTATTTTGGCTTATGGTTTAAGGATACAGTCCCGGGCATGGCGGTGAAGGCATGACATCAGAAGCCTGACCCAGCTGGTCATACTGCATCCCCAGTCAGGAAACACAGAGAGATGAATGTTGCTGCTCCGTGGGGGCCCTCCATTTCCCTTTTTTGTTCAGTTCAGGACCCTGAGCTATGGAGATGGTGCTGCCTGTGTGCAGGGTTCGTCTTCCTTCCTCAGTTAAATGTCTCAGGAGACTCCCTCACAGAAATATCCAGAGGCGTGTCTCCCAGGTCATCCCAGCTCTAGCCAACCTGATAATGAGGATTAGGCATCACAGCAATCAACTTAAAATGAAGTTATTAGGGTGAACCCTACTTTACTGTGACTGGTGTTTTCATCAAAAGGGGAAGACCGTTGGAAGGACACAGGGAGAAGAGAGGCCTGTGAGGAGGAACACTTGAGAGAAGTTTTTGTTACTTTGGTTTCTTTAAAGACCCCAAATTGGCATTTGGATTAGGTTTGCGTGCCCACCCCAGCTGTGGTAGAGTTGTTTACGAGTTGGGTTTGGAATGCTTGGTGCAGGTGGCTGTGATTTGGTTGGGTGCAGGCATTCTGGCACCTGTAGCTTGTTTTTGGGATTGGGTGCCACATGGGTATATGGGAACTTTTGGAGTAGGGTACAAAAAGTCTGAAGCCCCGAGAGTTGTGGTAGGCGTTTGGTTGATGGTTCGTTGGTTGGGTTGCTGTCCTTAGTGTGATAATTCCTAAAAGAGCAAAGGTTGGAGAGAGTGAGTTTACAGACCATGAGCTGAGACGCTAGTCTGACTCACTGTCAGCTAGTCCTCTTCAAGCTCAGGACAGCCTAAAAGAGGCTGCGAAGATTTCTACCTTTCTCTCTTTCTACATCAAGGCTGTTTGTAAAAGCGGTGAAGATTTCTTTCTATCTTTCCTTCCTCCTTCCCTAAATAGAGGGTAAAAGACTGTAGCGTACTGCTACAGGCCGGGGATAGATCATCTTCTTACAGTCCTCAGAAAGGGACCAATCCTGCCAGTTCCTTGTTTTTGACTACAGCCTCCAGAGTGATGGGAAAATAAACTGCTTAATCTGAGGGACTTGGTTGGCAAGGAAAGTACTGTAGCCATGCCTTGGAACTCAGGTTTCAACTACATTTACATCTCAGTGTCTAGACATCACTGACCTTGACTTTCAGCTACATGTAGTCTACATGATGCTTTCCACACCTGTAAGGATGAAAGAGACTTTAATAAACCTCAAAACCCTGGGTTGCTGCAACTTCGAAATTTGTGTAGGTGTTAGGCTGACCAAGAAATCTCAGGTGGGGTCACTCTTGTAGGCCTCTCTTTGAAGAGCACGCCAGTCTAGTCCAGTGTTTCAGACGTAGTAGATGCTCAATAAAAGTCAAATGAGCTAATTTTAGACATTCTGGTGCAGCTACGAGTCAAACAGACAAGTAGTTATTCATCTAATTCTCTGCTTCTTAATGGGGAATCAGCGTGGGATATTGTGATGACTGATCTTGATTGTCAATTGGACGTACCTGGGAAGAAGAAACTTCAATTGAGGAAATGCCTCCATTGGGTTGGCCTGTGGGCATGTCTGTGGGGACCTTTTCTTGACTGTGAATTGTTGTAGAGCGGGCCAGCACAATGTAGGTGGTACATTCCTTAGGCAGATGGGGCTAGGCTATATAAGAAAGGTTTGTTTTTCTGAGACAGGGTTTCCCTGTCGTAACTATGGCTGTTCTGGAACTCACTCTGTAGAACAGGCTGGCCTCAAACTCACAGAGACCAGCCTGCCTCTGCCTCCAGAGTGCTGGGATTAAAGGCATGCACACCACTGTCTGGCTTAGAAAGGTTTTAAAGTGAGCCTGGGAGGAAGCCAAGGGAACGCAAGCAGTGTTTCTTCCTGGACTCTGCTTCAGTTCCTACCTCCTGGTTCCTGCATTGAATTCTTCTGATGACAGGCTATAACCCATAAACTTTCCTCCTTGAGCAGTTTTTGGTCAGGGTGTTTTCATTATTACAACAGAAAAGAAACTATAGCAGATGTATACAGTTTATACTTTGGGAGAGCATATTAGACTTTGCATCAGAGAGATGCTCCAAGCCGAGTGTCATTTGAAGCAGAGAACTTTAACAAAGTTACTCCAATGGCGTTAAGCAGGAAAGGTTTTGAAGGATAGGAGTAATTGCCGCAGCCAGATGTCTACCGTTGCATGTGATTGAAAATGGTGGCTGGGTCAGAGAATGCTAATCATCCATGAAGTGGGCTTGCCACGACTCTGACACAACGTTCCCTGGTGCACTCGGCAGTAGGTGCATCTTTGCTGAATAAATACAAAGTGAACTTGACGGGAAAGGAGACCTCAGCAGTCCTACAAAGACAATTTTGCAAGCTGTCTGCCTGCGGAGCGAGTGGAATGTTTGCTCTGGAAGAAACAGCTGACGCCAACTTTGCACTCTTTGTATCTCAAGGGCAGAGTTAGCCATGCCTCTGGCCTGTGCGACACCCACAGAGGGGAGAATGGCGTCCAGAGGGAAAGGTTAAAGAATGGGTCAGCTGGGGCTCCCCTGCTCCCTGCCCCTCCCTCCCTCTGTTTGTCATCTTTCTGGCAAGGTGAATTCAATGTGCAGTAATTCCTTCTGACTTTCCTGGAGCTGTGGGACACTCGAGTGTGAGAAGAGTCTCCCGGCACTAACAGCATTAGCTCGGCTTCGTAACCTGATCACCTTGGCCGGAGAGAATAAAGAGCAGGATCATGTAGAGGGGGCAAGAGGTAAAAGACAAATGGGGAATTTTCACTGCTGAGCATTCAGAAGTAAGTGAGGATGCACGTGTGCCTTGTTTAACTCACAGAAGCCAGCTTCTATGCCGCTGGAGGCTTGTCAAACATGAACCGGGATGCATTTTTATCTGTAACCCAGAGAAGCAAATTTATGATTTTTGCATATTATAGGTTGTTGTAAACATCTCTGGGATTAAGACTGTCCCTGAGATCTCATCACCACATGCAAAGTGGGGCTTGTGTTATTATTGCATAGACTAAACACAGTGCCGGACACATGTGGCGTCACATCCTCCCATTGGTGATAAGGAGCATTCAATCAAGAGAGGCAGGATAGTTCAGTAAAACAAGGACTGGTGTTGGGAACAGACCCCAGGTTTCATTTCGAATGATTTGCTGGAGGGACTCGAAGGAATCTCAGTCTCTAGGGAGCTGCATTTAGGTTTGGGTAAAAGCAAGATCAGACTAATTGTTCTCTCTGATAACTCCACACCTCCATAGAAACTTACAGCACAAGCCAATGAGTGTGACAGAGCGCGTTCACTTTTGACTGTGCCTGCTGTGTGTGTCAGTCACTTCTCCTAAAGACAGGGTCTGTCTGTGTTTAGAAATGCAATTTTAAGATATACGAATATCTGAATGATGATGCAAATCATCATTAATGCAAAATATCATTAATGGCTGAATCATGCATCACGGACTTTAGCCGGAACTGATGTTAGATGTGTGACATCAGGCAATTTTTAAAAGTTCTCTGGTCTTCCGTTTCTTATGTAAGTGGATGGAGGAGGGACTGGCGAGTGACTGAAATTTAGACATCATTCTCTTTTAAGTGGAGAGCGATGGGAGAGCAAAGGTGGTTTAGAGGAGAAGCTCTATGCTACGCCCGTGCACTCTGTCAATTGACAGACATAAATGGGTTTATATGGTTTGTTATGAGGATAATAAGAGCTGCTGTATCCACAAAGCTTATGTTTTCCTCGAGTCAGGTAAACACCATAGTATTTTATTTGGTGAACGGGGAACATCCTTGAAACCTTCCCAAGACCACACTCCATTACTCCCCTATGCAAAGATTGGGAAGGTGGTGCCTATCTCACAGATCAGACTCATGGCGCAGTCGCATCACACAGCCTTTTTCTTTCCCTGCCGCTGGTTTTCTTTCCTTGGGTTCACTGACCTTGTCTCCCAATCTCACTGCAGAATCGAAGTCACGATAGGCTGAAGCTAGTGAGTCAGAATACAGGCAGTGGTATATCTGGGAAAGGAATAGCAGCAGCTGCTGCTTCTAACCACGAGAAGCACAAAATGTCAGGGGGGAACGAGTCTTCCAAGAATTGCAAAGTCTAGCTTTCCTAGAGGTGTACAGGACACCTGTGCATATGACAGGAAGTGTGCAAAATGCTTTTGGTGCTATTGAAGACTTCTAGTTTATATAGTAGTGCAGACATGGAAAACAGCTTGGGGAGAAATTATGATTTTCATCTTAAATTAGAGAGTGCCTAGTGAATGGGTGGTAAAAATGATTGGCATGATGTTGTCTTTAAATTTGAATCTCATGATAATATAGTATTTGTTCACTTCATCTTATCAAAGTTGTCTCTGTTGTCCTTTCTATGTTAGGTGCTACTCTGAGTCATGGAAATGAAACAAAAAGAAATCTATCAAAGTACATTTAGAAAAACTGAAAAAGGACATGGCAGTGAGCAACCAGCACAAGCAACTTACTGCTGAGTTCTTAGGGAGAAACTGGCCATGAATACTGTGCTGACTACGGTGGCGGCATGCAGAGTCACTAAGGGGGAAGGCACAGTACGTGCTTGGGGGTAGTAAAGAACAAGTTTCTCAGAAGATGAAGAAACAGTTCTAGGGGGAGGTTATTCATCCTTGTCTCCTTAAGTGATAAGATGATGCCTGGTGTGTACAGTCCCTTAAGGAGTCACAGATAAGAGAGGGACAGGAATATAGAATAAAAATCTCCATTGATCCCTCCATCAATCCACCCACACATCCACCCACCCATCCATCAAACCATCCATCCATCCACCTGGCTACCACTATCTATCTTTCTTCTTCTTCCTCTTCCTCTTCCTCTTCCTCTTCCTCCTCCTCCTCCTCCTCCTCCTCCTCCTCCTCCTCCTCCTCCTCCTCTTCTTCTTCTTCTTCTTCTTCTTCTTCATTATCTATCTAGCTCTTCATCTATCTATCTATCTATCTATCTATCTATCTATCTATCTATCTATCATCTTTCTATCTATCATTTCCTTCTTTCTTTTCCCATTCTCATCTCCCATTTCCTTTCCCTTCTTCCCTTCATTCTCCCTCTTCTACTTCCTTTCCCTTCCCTTATTTATTTTTTTCCTTTCTCTGATATAGGAAAGATCTTTTTCCAAAAATGCTTTTGCAAAATTCAGATCAAATACATTTCATCGAAATACCGTCTTTAGGATAATCCCCTTCAATCTATTTCTCCTGGGGTGAGAGCTGGGTAATGCATAGCTTTTAGAGTGACTACGAATGAATGAATCGTGGGTTCTGACTTCTGCCAGATCTGTTTTGCTATGAACATTTTGTAGCTATTAAAAATGACAAAAGAGAAAACACTGTACTGTTGGAAGGCATAATGAAAGAAAGTATAATTGAAGCAAAGCCTGGACTAAAACATTGCAGCCTTATATCTAGGTTTCTCATTACTATGAATGAAATGTAAACGCTTTTTAATTTTTCTTTCAAGTAGACGGTAACAGATGTTCATCTGTTACCGTGAAAGTCTATTTTAATTGGCAGTTGTGGTCTCCAAGTAATTTTAAATCGCTACCAGGCTGTCACTTTTGCTTTTGCTGACTTGCAAGGAGGTTTAATGCCTCCCCCACTGGGCTAGACTTTATCTTTCTATCTGGAACCATTGGATCACTTCAATTTATGGCGAAGTTAGAGGAGATTTAAGTAGTCAACAGAAACACAGCGCACATGTTTTAGAGCGGAATTGTGACATTTTAAAAAGTGCTCTGAGACCCAGAGCTAAAACTCTGTATGAGAAAATGCACCAGATAGAGAAGGCCAGATTTAAGAAAAGAGGCCTGCTTCTCAGATTAAGTCATTGGAGCACTGCCTTAACAACTATTTGCTAATAAGCAGTCACTCCCATGTAAAAATCTATTGGAATTGAGATCTATAGTAGCTGACAGCATTAGAATGGCAGGGTTTAAAAAAAAAAAAGCTTAGGCTCTTTCTGTCTTAGGTGACTAAGTTTAATCTGGATTTTGGGAGGAACTAGATTGGAAGTCTGTACAGAACAAGACAATAAATGGAGCTGAGAACTAGAGGGCCTGGAACATTTCTTAGCTCTTCTGCTTGTCGGTCCTGTTCTTAAAGGTGCAGCCACAGGTGTCTCGAGGTTTTCTTCAATTCAGAGACGTTAGAAGCTGTATTCTTTTCCTATCCAGTATGAATAGTGTGGGTTTTATCTCTTCGTAATCTGGGGTGTTTAGTTTTCTTGACAGACCCAGCTCCAAACTCTCCTGTAATTTCTAAGAAATATCTCGTGCACAGTCCGAGTGTTCTGAAGGAAAACAGACTTTGGCATGAATTCCAGACCTAGAACAAATTGTTTTAACCTTTTTCCACTCTCTTGTAGTCTTGTCTTTAAGATGGACGCAGGAGCCTCACAGGGTTACTGTGAGGATGGTTTGAAGTAACCAGTAAAAAAGCATGCTTAGTAAATGTGTCTTTGATCACTCTTTAAGCACCCTGCCACCCCCCATTGGGGTGTATCTTATTGGTCTATGAGAAAAGAATTTGTATTTTATTCTGCTTGAGAAAAGTGCGTGTTGAGTTCACGGCTCTTGCTAGATGTATGTGTGACTTTCCCAGGGTTCTTTCTAACAACTTTCTGCAAACAAGGTGGCTTAAAAGATAAAAATTCTTTTCTCGTAATTCCGCAGGCTGGAAGTTTGCAGCCTGGAGCTGTTGGGACCTGTGCCCTCTCAAGGCTCCATGGGGAGTTTGCCTCTTGTGCCTCTGCAGTCTGGAGGCATTTTTTTTGACATGGAGCCACACGGGGGACCTTCCCTCTCCATGTGTTTTTTTGTCTGAAGTTGCTCCCTACTCTGAGTGCAGACAACAAGCCACTGAATGTAAGGTTCACCCTCAAGAGCTTTAGCTTAATTACAACTGTAGAAATCCACACTCCAAATGAAGCCATATTTTCAGGCACCGAGGACTAGGACTTATCTTCTCCAGGTGACGTCAGTCAAGCCATTACATGCGCATTACAAATATTTTCTTCAGTTTTTATCCTGTCTTTTCACATGCTTCATGATAAATTGAAGTTTTAAATTTTCATGTTGTAAAATTCATGACTAAATGAGCCAGTACTAGTTACTGAACAGACTATTTGTTTTTCCTCCAATATACTACTCAAGCATGCTCGCTCAGGAATCAAATGTCTCTGACTCATCGGCTCCTACTCTGTTCTCTTGTCAGTTTCTCTGACTTTAGGCTAATACTGAACGGTATTAATTCCTATAAAACCAATTTTCACATCTATTCCTCAAGGCAGAGATGACAGTTTTGATCTTTTGCTTATTTTCCTTAAATTTTAAAATTAGCCATTTTATGTGCACACTCAGACACCTTTGCAGGACTTTTGAAAGATTTGGTGCAATTTATGGGTCTTTTGGGGGGGGTGCAAATGACATCTGAGCGTTATTTTGTAACTACAAATTGCTTATCTGTAAGCCTTCCTGTTTCTATTTTAAGAGGCATCTGTAAAGATTGATTTTGCTTTGAATTCTGTGCACATGCGTGTAAGTTCCCTCAGAGGCTAGAGGCGTCAGCTCCCCTAGAAATGGCGCCGCAGCTGCATGTGTGGATCTGAACTCAGGACCTCTGCAAGCATAGCACGTGCTCTTAGCTGCTCAGCCATCTCTCCAGCACGCTTAACGCTTCGTCACTTCCAGTGTGGTAATTGTGTACATCTTTTCTTAACTCTGTCTTTCAGTGTTGGAGCTTTTATGCTTCTGTGAATGACATTGTTATAGAGGTTCCTCTCTGCGCATTGTTGTGGTCTAGCGTCTCTGCACTGGTCTCTCATCCTGCTGCCTAATTATTCTCTTGTGTTTAAAGAGTTTGCCTGTTGATTGTAGTCCTGTCACATGTGAAAAGACGCGGTTTTGGTCCTCCATTTCCAGTTTATTTCATTAGTGAGATCTTAGACTAAGTTTAAATGTTGGTGCCCCAATTACTTCTTTAGTCAGAAAGTTCACTTCATTGCATGATGTCCTTCTAGAATTTCCACTACACGTGAATTTATTTGTCTTTATTATGTTTATCTCCCTGATTCTTTGAGCATGTGTGTGTGTGCGTGAGAGAAAGAGAGAGAGAGAGAGAGAGAGAGAGAGAGAGAGAGAGAGAGAGAGACTGTGTATGTGTATGTATTTTGTATGTATGTATATATGTGGGTACCTTTGTGTATTTGCTCATGTATGTATTTATGTGTATGTGTGTGCATGTGTATATGTATGTGTGTAATAGTGCATGTGTGTGTGTGTGTGTGTGTGTGTGTGTGTGAATGGCTATGGTGTGTGAGAGTGCGAATGTATCTGTGTCTCTGTGTATATACATGTGTATGTGTGTGTGTGAGTGTATGCGAGTTGTGTGTGCAGGGTCAGCTGCCCCATCTTCTTACATTTGTTTTGACTGAAAGCTTCAGAAGGCACTGAGATTCTCTTCTGAGTCTTTACCCTTCAGACCAGTTGATTTTGTTACGTCCCTCTTCCTTCTGCTCCCATCCCTTCTCTGCCTTGGATACATGGCTTCTCTTGCCTTTCAATATTTTTCTATTTTTTCCTAATAATTTCCCAGTTTAATCCTCCCAGTATTGTTGGCTTGATTATTTTAGTTCTCGTCAAAGTAACTTCTCACTGATTTTTCCTAACTTAGCTTTACTGCCCATCCAAGATCTGCAGAGACCATAGAGCCCAGTGATCAAAACATAGGTTCAGGAAATTCATTATTTTGCTTTGAATTCTGACTGTGTGCCTACGAACTGGAAGATCTTGGACTTGCTGCTTCACCCAAGTCCACCTCAATTTCCTTTTCTGGAATAGTCACAGTGTCTACTTCATGAGACTGCGTGTAGATTAAAGGGGTAAATATATGTAAAACACTCCGTGGTGCCAGTTACTAAGCTTTGTAACAGTACATTTGGTTAATGTGTTGTCAAAACCCTTCCTTTCAGTAGTAGTAATATTGATAGCGAATCACAATCACCGATTAAGCATTCACTATGTCCCAAGAACTTTGTGAACTACTCTGTATCTGATCCAATTGTTGACTTGTGTTTTAAGTGGTATTACACTCTAGGAGAATCCATAATCACTGACATACGTTGTGACCTTGCGACTGGCCTCCTCAGACACGCTTTCTGTTCTCCCGTATCTCCAGCCATGTTCGCTTCCCCTAACTCCTCTAATACCTCTGTGCTTCATTTCCCTAGAGAACCCCATCCTCCCATTTGTGCTCTGTGCAGACTTCTCCCATTTGAAGGTGAAATAAAATGGAATAGACAAGATATTAGATTCAGTGTTACTAAGCACATTCACTGTAAAATAAAGGCAGTAATTCCTTTCCCCTACAGGATCAAACGACAGCTGTACACTGGTGAGTTGGACTTTCCTGGCCCTTTCATTAGCCAGGTTGATACTTTACAAAGTGACTACATTGACCCTCTGGCTCTTTGCAGTTTCAAGACAGGCTCCACTTGGTTCTTCCAAGTGCCTCATCAGACTGAGCTAAGTCAGTGCAGAGCTTCAAGCCAAGTAAGGCATCTCAGCACGAGGTGTCAAACATAAGACAGCTAATGCTGGAAGCCAGAGGAAGAAGGCTCTTCTTGACCTTGCTCTGAGACTACCGCATTCACAGGGAAGTGGCTGGCAGGTTCCTTTTGATGTACTGAACAATGAACAGCAGGGATTAAGTTTCACCATATTCACATTAGCCCGTGTGTGTGTGTGTGTGTGTGTGTGTGTGTGTGTGGTGTGTATGCATATGTGTGTATGCACATGCACACTTTCACTGAGCAAAATACACTGGGGGAAATATATATTACTCGGAAAAATATCTACCCAGGATCCCAGCTGAGGAGGTGATTCCATGGGCTAGTCAAGGCAAGTCCAGGGATGGTAATCCTAAAAGGCCCCCATGGGGATCTTGAGGGCAAACGAGGGATAGTAAATTGTCCGCGTGTTTATGTTTGATCTACTTTCTCAGCTTCCCTAATGTTAGTATTTGCAATCTGGAAAGCTCGTTCCTTATAGGTGCATTTCAAGCTTTCATAGGCTCTGTGTGAATGCAATGATGATTACCTTTTTGAAGGTTTTTTTTTTTAAATGAAATAATGACGTGTATTCAAAACGACATGGCCGGTATGGACACAGCCCTTCCCACTGTGGTTTCTGTATCGTACAGTTCATTATAGCCCCCGCTTGGTTCTTTCAAGGGCCTCATCAGATTAGACCAAGTCAGTGAAAAACGGATAGAAACCACAAATGTTCTCATTTTAATGATGGGAGATAAAGACTCTCTCCCGTAAGTTTTATTTTGTACTTTTCAATACCTCACTATGTAGCTCAGGCTATTCCCAAGCTTGTATTCCTCCTGAGTGCTGGACTTTGCTAGTATGTTCTTAAAGATGAGCACACAGAGTCTAAGTTCCCGCACAGTAGGCAGACACATTTAAGTCGTCATGGAGTAGCCTGGCCTCTGTAGTCTCACACCCACTTAATTTGTTTTGAAAAGATGTTTATTAGTCCCTGAGCTCCAGAGAATGGTGGTATATTTGTGATCTCTGCTCTGGACATGTTACTACTTACTTTAAACTTATAATCATTGAGTTTTAAGAAAATTTAAACTCAGGAAGTTTCAGTCATGTGACTATCAAATTTGACCTTTAAAGTTTATCATTAGAGATTGGAATATTTTCTTTGGAGATAGTTTTAAGCAAAACTATGTGCACAATGGGTACAAACAGCTCTCATGTGTGGCCGTGTTGTAGGGAGGGTGAGGGTGAGTAGGCTAAGGGTACACATCACTGATTTCCTTCTGGGCACTGGCGTTCCTCCATGGAAAGGGAAGTGTTCAAGCACCAAGTCCAGGAATCTCTGTGAGATCCTGTTTCTTCATTTTGCACATCAGAAAGATGGAGGCCTGGAATTTTCTTGTTTCCAGTGGTGATTTTACTCCCTGTCAGTGCATCTAAAAATTTGCTCAATCTAATGTTTGAAGGGAGCTTTATCACTCTCATAAAACCACAGAGTTTAAATCACATGATTAATTAAAAAAATTCAACATATTTTGAGACACAGTAGTGCAAGTTGATGCTTTACACAGTAACTTCAGGGAGATAAGCACCCGGAAGGCTGAGGATGGAGGATTTCTGCGAGTTTGAGGCCAGCCTGGTCTACAGAGTCTCAAAAACTTCTGCCATGCATCATGTGTGCAATACATTTGAAAACTAGAACTATTGATCTAAAATGCTCATTTAAAAAAATATTTTCAAGTTTAGCTCATTAAGTCTTATATCTTAGTTTTGTTTCCTTTTTCTCTGGTAGGACAGAAAGCATGATGTTCACAGAGGAGGGTATGGGCCTGTGTTAGTCCAGGTATCCCTTCTGGGAGGTCTCAAGTTTGAACAATCTATTATTGTAGAAAGATCGTGAGAATTGTGAACAAGAATCAGTGTATTACCTTCTGTCTATTTGACCTTCAGAAAGTTATTTAATCTTATCAATTCCAATTTATCTTTTTAATAGAATTTTTAATTGACAAGTAAAAATTGTGTGTACTTATGGAACACAATGTGATATCTCAATCTGTGTATATGCTGTGAAAAGATTCACTCAAACTAATTAACATACCTGTCACCTTGCTAACCTGTCCTATTGGAGGTAAGAACACTAAAAATCTGTTCTTTTGAATGCTGAGTTTATGAACAATGATCTGACTATTAAATTCTGTAAAAGTAAGAGATAGACAATAAAAGTAAGTTTTAGCATACATGTGCCCCAACTGTAAGGGACAGTTTATCTTTACACCTTGTTACATAGTCCTGCCGTGTATATTAGGTCCTCAACAACTGTCTGTAAATGATGAATGCATGTTATGGAAGCAAGCAGCGTGTGGCTTGTCTTCAGACTCAGGCGGTTCACAAAGCTAACAGTTTCCTCTGCTCAAAATAAGGGATAGTGGTGGGGAGAGCCTGTGAATTCATGCCTGCCCTACAATAGGCGTATTGCAAACCAAGGGAGGCTATCTCCAAGGAGGGAATCCTTCCTAAAGAGAAAGGGGTAAAAAAGATGAAAGACCTTTCTTCGAACAAAGAACTGCAAGTACTTAACTTGTCAGGACAGGGTTTTGAGAAACAGCATTCCCATGCACACCTTTGTAAAAGCCTTAAAAAGAAGCAATGTGAACCCGATATCAAGTAGCTTTTTAGTAGTTTTCACTGATAATGATGTGAAGAAGCCTTATTTTAGAAAATGCAACACATGACTCTGAACATGAAAAGCAAATGCTTTTGTGCAGCTGATGTTTCACTGGGTAACTGAGGGCTCTGGGATAGCCTGGCCAATTAGCGATTCGGGCTACATCTGCCTGGAACCCAAATGAGGGGAAAGGATGCAAAGAATTCACCCCAAACGTGTGTTGTCTGAAAAAGGAGTCGACTTTTGCTTATATAGAAAGCAATCATAACACACACAGCTGAAACACTTCTTTAAATGTGCGCCGCTCCGATGAGGAAGAAACATGTCTGACCAGAATTCTGAAGTCCCCAAATAATTCACTAGTCACTGACCTCCTCAAAGATAATCGGGAAAGATTCTTAAGAACCTCAAAACCAGCAAAAGATGTTTATATACTCTGAAAATTGAGGGTTTATTAAATCATTCTGCAAATGGTCATCAAATATTCAGGTGACAAAAAATGCTCAATTTGTAGAATGAGTGCTTCTGAAATGTAGGTTACACTCCAATGAGGGCAATTTTAAATTCATTTCTCAGTTTTGGGGAAAAGGACGGCATTCAATCACGGAAGAGTTCCATTGTAATCTTAGTCCTTGTCACGTGCCAGTCGCCTGCTTAGCATTTGTTGACATAATTAGCTCTACCACTCCCTGCTTCCATGACCTCCTGAAAATCAATTAACTTTAAGTTGCCTACCATCAGTAAGTATGAAAATTGGGTTAGTCTATTAGGAAATGCTCGATGTTAAAATCTCTTAACAATGGAGATAGGATGACCTTGTTTTCTAGAATCTTAAACTTTGTTCTAGAGAAAAATTCATTAGGCTGGTCACATATGAAGAGCTGAAAGTTCGATGGGACATACACAATGAGAAGACAGGATGACCATGCAAAAAGGAATTTGTGATCAGCTGAAGATTAACCTATGGTAGCTACTAGGATAATTGGAGGAGATTAGAAGTTGGGATAAAGATGGAAGATCCTCAGAAGTGCAGCAAACTACATCATTGCTGTTAAACTTTCTGAACGTGTAATCTCTGTGTGTATGTAAGTACTGATGTCAAATGATAAATATCCTATATGGTTATTCATTACATGTTAGAAATGTTTATGGGGTTGATTTCTTTTTAGGAGAGACTGAGTTTTCTTACAGTTCACTACGATTTCATGTGGATCTAGCTGTTTGTTTTCTTTGAGCGTCAACTTCTAATCTTCAAATGCGTCATACTGACTTTTGTCTGACAGGATCTGCTCTCTGGGTTTAGGAGAATTAGCAGAAACTGGTCCCCAGTGCATGATCGTCGTTCTATCATCCTTAGTCTGTGAGGTTAAGAGCTCTTCTCCTCCATTAAAATACTTACTCCAAAACTTAATCTACTCTTGTCCTAGAATGATACCCCCTCAAAAAAAAATTACATTTGTTGTACATCTTAATATAACTTTGTTCCTACTGGGTTGCTTTGTCCAGCTTTGATATGAGGGTTTGTGCCTTGTCTTACTGTATCTTGTTGTGTACAGTTTGGCTGATTATCTTTTAGAAGGCTGCTCTTTTCTGAAAGAAATGGAGGGGGAGTGGATCTGGGGAAGAGGGATGCAGGGGAAGGTGGGAGGAGTGGAGGGAGGGGAAACTGTTGTCAGGGTATATTCTTTGAGAGAAGAATCTATTTTCAGTAAAAACGAGCTTTCTGTTGAACTTGGTGGTATATGGCTATCGTCCCCAAACTCATGAAAAGGAGGCAGGAGGATTGTGGGTTGGAGGCTTGCCTGAATCAGATTCTGAGTTTTTGTTAGCTTAGTTTAAAACTTCTGTAGTTTGAGTGCCACTACCAACTGCCCTGTTTTATTTTTTATTTTATTTTTTATCTCATTTACCATCTTTTGATTGCAGTCTGCAGCTACCTGCAGGGATACTCCTTATGGCTGTTGATCAGTAATAGGCTTAAAGCAATTCTGAGGAGTGTTGGCTCCACAAGGGCCTACTAGGATGCCAGGATGGCTGTTTTTCCTTTACAGATATGTTTCTTTCATTTGAATACACGTGATTCTACTCCCGTAAAATAGGGGTAGTCACTATGATTTTTGAGTGGAGCGCGTATAAACTCTACATAACTGTTTCACCACGGCTACCTCCTAAGACCTCTACTCAAGCATGGTGGCTTTCTGCAGTACCTGGTACATGGGTAAGAGTAAAACTCCTCAGTAAAGAGTTATGGTGTCTCTCTAACTCAGCCACATTGCTACCACATAGGTCATAAAACGGGTAGCTGGCTTATTTGACATCTCAGACTGTATTTCCATTTTATTGCAAAAGGTGGCTTTGCGGGATTTCATAAACATATCTTCACCCGACTTCCTCATCACCACCTGTAACAAAAACACAATTTATAAAAAGTCTTAGCTAATTGTCCCGCTTCTATGTCATATTAGGATGTGAAATAATCCGCTAATGGGGCCTCTTATTTGAGAAGCAATGATTTTTAGAGTTTCCTGTAACTGCTGCGCTAGCCACAAGTGACTTATGCGAAGTACATTAAGACAAAAGCTTAATTGGGCTACTTTTAATTTGCTTCCTTTCTGCAATATAATAATAAATGCAAACGTCTTTCTAGCGTTAGTTTCTATCTACGTGGTAGAATTTCATTAAGCCCAGTCAGTGCCACTTTAATTGAGCACCCTTACTTGGGTGGTGACTGGCTGTGCCTTCGGCCCATCAGAATAAGCACCGAGTCAATTAACCATTTTTATTAACCAATTGATTTTTGCCGTAGGTTCCTACCTTCTTTGATGAGACAGACATTGTCATGAAGGGCAATGAATTGCTTTCTCTCATCTCTGAAAAGCAACAATAAACAAGGAAGCATGTAAAATGAGCTTTCTATGAAGGACTTAAAGACAAATACAAAATGCTTGCCATTTATTCTGGGATGGAAATCTGCTCCACAGCAGCATTGCATTTGAATATATTATATCATCACACTGACCTTTACTGACGTTCTACTTCCAAAACATACAGCATCCGTCCGGCTGCCCAGGAGACCTCGATGTCCAATACCTGCAGATCAACCAGGTCATGGGGCGATGACCTGCCATCCACAGATTACCTAACTCACTAATTTAACAGAATCCTCAGTAGCTTTCTCCTGACTCTCACCCTCTTCGCTGCCTATGTGGGAAGTTTTGGTCTGCAATTTATTGATATCCTTAGGGACCAAAACATGTCACTTCAATGAAAGAGATGCAACTTTATGGCACGTGGAGTCTCAAGATGCATGTTTGTAGCAACAGGATAATACACATCTCGGTAAGACTCAACATCTGAGACAAGGAGTATAATTTGACATAGTTTTTTGGATAATTTTTCCAATGAATGAATCAAAGGGTTTAACTACCCTGCTGACCCTGGGTTTGTTTTATCAGAAAGATTTATATTGATATAGGGAATGCATTTTGAGACAGAATGATTTTTTTCTTTTTAGAATTTCTTTTAGCTGCTGTGCTAGCCAGACATGACTTATGTGTAGTACATTAAGACAAAGGCCTAATTGGGCCATTTTTAATTTGCTTCCATTCTGCATTGTGATAATAAATGCAGATGTCCTTTTTGGTTCATTGCGATGAAGAGAGTTCTAATATATGGGCATTAACCTTACTTTAGAATATGGAGTGTGCTTTTTTTTTTTTTTGTTCTCAGGAACAAGACAGTCATTTTACAAATGAAAGGTGAATTGTCCTTGTTCTTTGATATCAGCTACTCTTGTCAGTGTTTGCCCAGTGGAAAAGGGTATTTGACATATGAGTGACTGAGAACTCTGGATTGGGACCTGGAGGTCCGATACTTATACTAACAAACAACGTTTTCATAGACAAGCATTGTTCCCTTCTGAAGCCCAGTGTCTTAGTGAGGGCTACTCTTGCTGTGATGAAACACCATGTACAAAAGCAAGTTGAACAGGAAAGGATTTATTTGGCTTATGCCTCCTGCTCTATTTGGCTCATCAATAGTCAGTGTCCCTGCTTCCCACAGCTGCTTCCCTGGGCTCCCTCTCATCCTGAGGTTATGGCGGAGCCAGGTCACTATCCCTGTCTGTGACTGTTTCCTGTTCCCACTGCCCCAAAGAGTTCAGTTTTAAGGACTAGCTTCGCTCTCAAGATGGCACCCGGTCACTCTCTGAGTCATTTCGAGTGGCAAATGGGATTCCTGTCCTCTGTTGAACTGTCTGATGGAGAAACAGTTCACCGATACTGAGTTTGCCGCTTGTGAAGGCTGTGGGCCTGTCGTGAGGGTAGGGTGGCTAGTCTGCTCCCTGGGACGCCCGGCTTAGCTTTGGGATGGGTAAAGTTTTGTTTCTGTGTTCACCTCCTGGGGCTGTGTGGCTGGAGATGCTTTCAGCTTGGCTCCTTTCCTCTCTGGGCACCGCCTGCTTTTCTCCTGAGTTGTTCAGCATTCTTCACCATCTCTGGTTTTCCAAAGCCTTTCCTCTCTTCTGTGCTTGGGGTGGAGTCTAATTCTTTTGCAGATTCTTCTCCTTCACTGAATCACAGGCAGGTTGCTCTTAGCTTGCCATCTTTCCTGGAAGCCTTTGATTACTGTTTATTAAACTGACTGAGAGGCTGCATCTGGCCACCAAACTACCGAGCTGTAAAGGTGCTTTTAGATTATAGCAAGAAACACAGTCATTTTAGGAGTTAGGGAAGGATTCTGCAGTTCTCATCTGCCCTCTTCAGCAAGGGAAAGCAAAAATACTGGTGGTTCATTTTGAATAGAGTTTTAAAAATTGTCTTTGTAGTAGAAAGATACTTTATTAACTAACTATGTGCAAACTAGAGCAAAATGTCACAGAGAGAGAGAGAGAGAGAGAGAGAGAGAGAGAGAGAGAGAGAGAGAGAGACCATGCTGAGGAGCAGGAAAAAGAAAGTAGTATTTTTGTGCGCGTGTGTGTCTGTCAGACAATATTTCAAAACAGAAAATTTTAAATTAGCTATGAGATTTGGTGAATTCAGTCCTCTTGCTTAAGGGTATGTTTTTCTTATGACCCTGTAGGCCAATACTCAAAATTCAAATTTCTTACTTGCCATTGGACCATCACTATGGCACTCTTCTATGACATAAACTTCTGAGGACTTACTGGCCACAAAAAATTCTCTCCTATTTCCAACCAAATTTGTTACTTTATTGTGACCAGTTACTGTTTATCAGAGATTCTTATTAAATTGATTCACACAAGTGTATACATGATTGCTACCCCTTCTGTGTTCTTACTATATTCTGTTTTAAAAGTGGCTTTCTAACCACAGAGGGGCATCCTGGAGCTATCCGGTTAATGCTGTCTGAGACAAAAGCAAAGAACACATTCTATGACTGGAGGACTAGGTATCAACTAGAATCATTGCAACCTTAGACTGTGACAAAACATGCTTCAACAAGTCCTGTACTTATTCAGCCAGAGCTTCTTCTATATGAGACAGCGAGACAGCAGTGGATTATGTGAAACAAATATCCATGATTTGTAGCTTCAGTTTGAAGAACCTCACCTTCTAGTAGGGGAAATAGATCATTAAAATAATGATGAATACGTGCAATTATAGAGATATAAGAAGACATTTGGCATAAATTGAGAATGATTTTCCTCTTAGATCACCTTTCTAGACTCTTAGGTTAAGGTGAATCGCAAATCCTGAATATGAGACAGACACAGAAAGCTATGTGGGGAACAGGGGGGGCGTGTGTTTCTGTCAAAGAGATTGTTGTCTGTGCGGGGTCTCAGTAGGTCGCTTACTCAACAGAAGGGACTGATGATATCTGAATGAATGGCCCTAGATGGAAGGTTAAGGAAAGGGAAAGAAGCATCCCCAGATCCAGGGAAACCCACAAGGCCATCACCACTCTCGGTTTTAAGCTTAGATTTTTAAAAATGATTTTTAAGTTTTTAGTGTAGAACCACCCCTACATAATAAAATTGTTTTCATAGTCTGTGTCTATGAATTTGAATCCCAAGAAGTTTGTAGGCCTCATGAGTTTAGCCATTCATGATTGCTGGTAAGCAGCCTGTGACGTTGGCTTGCTCAGGATATTACGGACAGTAAGTTGCAGGTGAGGCTAAACAGTGAGATCTCTGTTTCTAGTTTGCTCACCACAATTCATACCTGCTTCTAACTTTTATTTATTATAAAAGTCAACTTTAGCTTTACTGGTCATATAACTTCTCTGTCTCTGTCTCTCTTTCTGGAATTAGTGTTTGTTCTAAACTTTTCTTCCAAACAGATTTTTTTTTTTAGTGTTTTTACTTTTCACAAATTTTCTTACTAGAGTGACGAAGCCATTGTATGCCCCCCCTATTGTGTCACTAAGTTCATGAACAATGTGTAACGCTTGTTGGATTAGGGCTCTTGATTGAGGCCCCACTAAAAGTGTTAGATTATGCTGTGTAGGCTCAAGTCTTATCTCGCCATTTACAGGTGACTGACTGTTTGGCAGCCATTAAGTGCTCTGCCTCTCTGTTTCACTGTCGGCAGAGTTGGGTCAGGATATGAAGTCTTCATGGCCATTGGACTTAAAAGAGAAATGTGTGTAGGGAACACATTACAATGTCTGATTAACAGAATGACTTGCTTTGCGCTCATGATTTCTCCCTATAACAATAACATTGATGATTCCTCAAGTTACACTATTCCTGGATCAAGTGATCATTCGTACATTTGCCCAAGTAAATGACGCAATCTCATGAAATCTTTACCCTGTCCCATGCCATGTGTATTAGTCATGGTTCTCTAGAGGAACAGAACTGGTAGAATGAATAAATGTATTAATATTACACGGACGTTTATTAGATTGGCTTATAGGATGTGACGTGTCCAACAACTGATGATCTTCACATTCGAGAGCAGCTGCTCAGACCTCGAGGCTGGAAAGCTTAGCGGTACCAACCTGATACGGAAGGTCTTCAGGACTCACTGAGAGCCACAAGTCTTCAGACCACGTTGGAAAGCTGAAGAAGCTGCATTCCGAGGGATGACACTGAGGGGTGGCAGAATCAGCCATAGGGTCGTTGCTCTCCCTGGCAAGGAGCAAAGGTGAACAGCCAAAGAGCAAACGATATGACCAAGGGGCCTTCAGCCAGGGAGAGAGGACTGCCATCAGACAGCATGCTCGTGCACATGCCACCGGCTCTCATTTCAGAATTACCAAGATAGACTTCTTGCGGAGGTCCACGCGAACTGGCCACACTATGCACACAGAAACCAGCCGGAAGCGGGCTAAGGTATAATGTGGTGAAGGAGACAGCACAAAGATAAGCCTGGAAGTCATTCAGAGGGATCCTAAACTGGCATTGTTGGGGTATGTGAGTCCCAATTAATTATGGACAAGCATAGTAAGGCCCCCATTTTACCTGTTAGATACAATAACCGCACGTGACACACATGACTCCATTCAATTTCTATCATCACTGTAAATTATTATTATTAAGATGTGTAAACAAACTACAGCAAATGCTGACTTCATGCCTAAAGGCTCAGAGAATTCGAGTAGTAGGGACAGACTTTAGTCTGAGCATGAGAGAGAGTGGGCATTTGATGCAGTACATCTGTTGAGGAGATAATGGAACTGGACTTTTCTCTACCTTGCAGGCAGAGTGAAGTCTATAGAGAGTCTCTAAGCTCTTTCCTCTAGCAGCTGGGCAGCCTCAAAGACTGAAAAAAATGTCAGACCTGCCAGTCTTCATCAGCGATGACTTTATTATTCTCCCTTGTGGTACTGCCTGTGCCCTTGCTGCTGCAAGTGACCTGCAGACACAGCACGCACACTGGGGCAGAACCGTCACAGTGGGCCAGCGATGTGTTCTTTCTACAGTTCCGTAAGCGAGTGCTGCAGGATTTAGCAGATCGAAGTACAGGATGTTCAGTTGAGCTTGAACTTAAGATAAACAGACATTGCATTTTTTTTGTGACACACTGATATAAAATAGGACCCACTGTTTATTGGGGAATTCAGGTTGACCTGAGTCTCTTAGACTTGGAAAGAACTCAAAGATTCCTCAACAATTTCAGCCAAATTCATGGACAAGCAGAAAATACCTGTGTATTGTATATGCATGGCTCTGCATATAGAGTTTCTATCCCAAGCTACCTGAGTTACGGAGTGTGTGGCCAGGGCTGGTTGGGTGGGTTGTTTGCTTTCTCCGCCCCTGTCTTCATACTTGAAGCGCTCTTGGTTCCTAGTGTAGCCTTTGGACTTGAACTGAAAAGTGTAATTTTGGCTCACCTGGCTCTCAAGTTTGGCAAGTACAGACCTTGGAATTTGTCAACCCCCAGAATTTTAGGAGTCAATCCTGTATAATGAATCTTTATGTATGAATTAGTTCAGTATATATTCATTCCAATGATCTGATTTTTCTGAGGAATCAAATACGGCATTTTTACATATTGTTCAGTCCTCACAAATCACCCTCCAGATAGTTTATTTGTCTCCAAGTTACAGAGAAGGCCAGACAGTAACAGTGGGGACACAGGTGTCTCCGGATCCAGTGCTCTTAGTGAGTGCCACACAGGGACAAGTTGTACTTCCTGGGAAGGACAGGCCAGGTAGAAGACCCGGTAATCTGGCAGAATGCCAAGACATGCTCTCACCCAAGAAAGCACCCTCCCCTCCCCCAGCTCCTCTGCCTCTTTTCCCTCACTACTCCCCTTTGCCCTCCCCCTTAGCTCTTCCTACCTCTTCCCTCCTCCCTTCAGAACATCACTAGAGTAACACAGTGGACAGAGAGGGGTGGGAGCACAACCTAGCAGGGTATCTAGAATTCACTTGAAGTTTGCTATAATAAGAAACACCAGGATGACTGACCTCACAGAAACCATGATGTGTCCTTGTCTGCTGAGGAAAGGGAGTTAATCCAGTTCCAAGCGATATCCCTCAGACACACATAATATTTCTCCTAACTATTAATGTTTACATTTGACTCCCAATTTGTGGTAGGTTTTAGAAACAAATTATTCATATCTCCTACCAATCAATCAAACTTTTTCTTTGTATTAAAGCATTTATTGAACACCTACTATTTCCAAAGTGCTTCACACATTGTACTATTTCCGTCAAGTGAAACATTTTGAGAAAGTTCCTATAATTCAGACCTTATCATGATGCATTCAAAGCCCTGGCTTTGACATCCTTCCAATTCCCTTTGGCCGCCCAATTAAATAGGTCAGGTACTAAAGTTTGATCACACATTAAAAGATTCTGTCCTTTGTAAAGGCCTTATCAAAGATTTAGTACGTCTTTCCAAATGAACCAGGGAGACATTCTTTGAAGCATCTGCTCAAAGACAGAGTGTTACCTGTCAAACAATTGACAGAAACGGTAATGTAAAGATTGTTTTAAAGTAGGGTCCTTGGGCATCATCATGGTTCCTGGAGGCTCCTGCCACACTAGCTGGACTTAATTCTCTTTTCCTTTCCTTTCCTTTCCTTTCCTTTCCTTTCCTTTCCTTTCCTTTCCTTTCCTTTCCTTTCCTTTCCTTTCCTTTCCTTTCCTTTCCTTTCCTTTCCTTTCCTTTCCTTTCCTTTCCTTTTTCCCCTTCCTTCCTTCCTTCCTTCCTTCCTTCCTTCCTTCCTTCCTTCCTTCCTTCCTTCCTTCCTTCCTCCCTCCCTCCCTCTCCTCCCTCCCTCCCTCCCTTTCTTTCTTTCTTTCTTTCTTTCTTTCTTTCTTTCTTTCTTTCTTTCTTTCTTTCTTTCTTTCTTTCTTTCTTTCTTTCTTTCTTTCTTTGTATTTAATCGAGACAGGGTTTCTTGGTTGTAACTCTGCCTGCCCTGGAACTCACTCTGTACACCAGACTGGCCTTGAACTCAGAGAAATCCACCTGCCTCTGCCTTCAAGTTCTGGGATTAAAGTCCTGCGCCACCACCACCCAGCAAGATTTTATTTGCCTCAGTTGACTTTCTTAATTATTTGTTTTTTGTTGTTTTGCTGTTTTTTGAGGACACTGGGGTGGGAGGGTAGAACAGGGAGGAAAGGGAAGAGCGTGTGATGAGATACATTGTATGAATCTCGAATTATTAATAAAAGTGTTATAAAAAATAAAGTAGGGCCCAGGGGAATAAAGAGGTGGCAGCAGCAGAAATATTCTGAGTGCTGCAGAGGACATGCAGATCGCCTCTGCGGGAGACGGGAATCGCTACGAGTTAATAAAGGAGGGCACTCTGTTCGTTCTTATTCTGGAATTAGCTTAGCTTTACTTGTTTCCTATTTAATGTTTTCTTAGATTAAATGCCCCCTTCAGTTTCTTCTAGACAATAATTTTGGGGGAAGATGGAAAGGTTTGCATTATCTACATATTTGTAGTCCCTTTTATCTAAAAGGATATGCCATATATCAGTTTAATTTTTAATTCACTTACTCAATTAAAATTGGAATCCATGAACAGAGTCCTGATTTATGAGTTAAAGTGAAAAGCCACCGAAAGATGCTCACTACCCAGTACCTGTCCTGAAGGGATGCGCATCTGTGCGTGAAGGCAGTTCCGATGGCGGGGCAGAGGGGCGCCTATGGGTGATGGCGGCAGCACAGAAGGTGGCATGTTTGATGTTCTATATGTGCGGTGGGTGTTGCAGAAGGACTGGGAACTCCTCCTACCTGAGATTCCTCCTAATTCTTCAGACTTGAGGGACTAGTCACACACAGAGAATGTGCTGATTAAGTTTTTGTCAACTTGACACAAGTAGAGCCACCTGAGAAGAGGGTACCCTAGATGAGGCGTTCCTTCTGTCGGACTGGTTCGTGGGCATGTCTGTGGGGCATTTTCTTGAGTGCTGACTGATAGGGGTGGGCCCAGTCCACAGTGGCCCATGTTATACCTGGGCAGATAGGTCTGGGCTATGTAAGACGTGTAGCTGAACAAGCCAGGGGAAGCAAGCCAGAAATTAGCCTTCCTCCAGGATCCCTGCTCCAGTCCCTGCTCTGGTTTCCCTCAATGATAGACTTTACCTGCAAGCCAAAGAAACGCTTTCCTCCCTAAATTGCTTTTGGTAATGGTATTTTGTCACTGCAACAGAGAAGCAGCGGGAACAGCGGGGCATTTGAGGACAGCCATTCCTCAGGCTTCAGCGGGACCCACTATCGGCTGTGCCTCTTATTTAGGTGCCAAGGGCAGCATAGGATCCAGGTTGCGGTGCATGGCGACAATAGAAAGAGGATACAGAGAGCTCTGTGAGTTGTTTCAATGCTAAATCAGTCACACATCACAATGTTGCTTTTTAAAGAAAAAATTAGTTGCTTTTTACCTGGTGGCTCTCATATATCTGGTAGAAAAACAAGTTTAAAGACGAGAACAGAGGGTTAAAAAGACTAGTCAGTGAGCTGTATTGATTAGGGTAAGAGGTGACTAGGATCCTGATGAGGAAGGCGAAGGGGAAGAGCTAATAATGCGTTTCCTATTTCATAGTGCATTAGACTTCCTACAGACCAGTGAGTTACTGACCCCTGAAAAATAGGGTTCTAGCCCTTCCAAGGGTGTCTGCGCTCCATTTCCCAAGCCTGATGCTGATCCCATACCTCCAAACGGCTGTATAAAGCATTGCTAACTGTAAACGTGTCTCCAAACTGGCAACACAGACACGATCAAACCATGATAACATCAGGCTAGCTTGTCAGTAATATCTCCAAATCTGTGCACTCAGAATCCTCAGGTAAATGAATCTTCCATAAGGTTTGAAGTTTGAGACTCTCTGGAGGAACTATTTAAGTTAGCGAGGTGTGTTTTTAATTATTATTGTTTGCAGCTTGTTGGGCAATGAAAACCAAATAAAATACCCACTTCAGACACACGGGAAAGAATCAGACCAATAGAGAATATAGTTAAAAGTCCCAAAAGCCTTAAAAAAGGGTTGGCTATGAACTCCAGATGAAGCAGGTAGCAGAACAAACAGCGTGGCCCTGTAATTATCAATCCCGTGGAGAAAGAACAGCTGCTATTTATTCATGTTTAATTTCCCTTTTCTTGTTGGTCGTCCCTATTTATTTTCTGGTGTCCAACAACCAGCTACAAGAACAGAAAATAAAAGAAAGAAACATTTTTTTTTTTTCTTGGTAACAATGCTTTCTTTCTTCAACATGGTTCTTAGAGAGCCAAATTACCATGGTGACCCTGGAGCTGGCGGTCACGTGTTATGACTTCCCGAAGCATAGCCGTCACACATAGACTGTGCTTGCTTTCCTAAAAGCTTGATTACTGGGCAGACGTGTTGTGTTTGGAACTACATGGATGATGTGCCTGATGCTGTTCCGTTTTTAATTTGAGCCGTCTCCCGCCATGCAATAGCTAATTGATGCAATGCTTCAATTCATCTCAGGGTGCCATTTTTGATCAAAAAACTTCTATCTGTAGGAGATGAGACAGCGTGGTGATGATGAAAGGATAAAAATTAGGGAAGGCAGAGAAACTGAGAAGGTCTGGAGACTCCCTAATATGTAGTCAGCAGATTTTAAAATAAGGACGTGTTGCAGTGAACACCACTGAAGTAGTCAGATGAGTAGATTCACTATATAGATATAATAGAAAGCAGTTAGACATACAGATCTATATGGCTATATAGATGTGTACATATAAAGAGCAATTAGATCTTAGGTAAGAGCAATCACGCAGAGATCAAAGAAATGGAGTGAGAAGAATGACAGTCTCTGAATTCCCTCCCCCAAAATAAACAAAAAAAACCAAACCCCAAAACAAAACCAAAACCAAAACCACCAACAACAGCAGCAACAAAAATCCAAACACTCCCTCATCTTTCCCTTCTTTTGATGCAGGGGATGTTAGTCCTGGCCTTCTTTGACTGGCCTTAAACTTGTGACTTTCCTGCCTCTGCCTCCAGAGTGCTGCAAACTGTAGGTGAGTGTGTGGCATGAAGGGCCACTTTGAATAAGGATTTTGCTTATTTGAAAGAAGTGGTAAGAGATTCTTCAAGACGCAACAGAGCGTGGGTGCCTGTTCTCATCTGTACCCCTCTTCTTATCCTCACGTGAGATCTTCCTTTGTCTTTCCTTCATTGTTAGTTCAGGCTGTGTGGATCTACTCTCTGCCCCCCACCCTTTTTTTTATTTTTTTACATTTTTCTGTCCAATGAGTCAATCTCATACAATTTACCATTTTGATTGTAAGGAACTCCGAGAGTACAACTTCTCTCTTCCTTTAGTGTTGCTACATACCATGCTACTTAGCTTGGAAAGTGGTACAATGCTCTCAGTATTCACATATTTGACGCTGCTGTTAACCTTTCAGTGTAGAGAGACACTTTGTGTTCAAAGTCCAGTTGGGGTGTCAAAGTGTGGCAGTCAGGGACTATGTTGGAAATATGTTGTGATTCACCCAGAAATCTTAGAGGATCAACTTTTTCCTACTTAAGTTTAAACAGGGTAGATTGAAATGTCCTAAGTGTGACCCAGCCCTATACAGTATTGGCTAGCTCCTTTCTGTTGGGACAATGGATCCTTAGATCCATGTTCAGGCTTTGGTGTGCATCTTACTTTGCCCTAGGAAATATGAGCAGAAATTACACAGGCCAGCATTAGACAGGAACTTCAGAGTCATTTAAAGCAAGGTAATTTCTTGCTCTTCATCCTCTGCCTTGGAGATGGTATATCCCAAATAGTCGTTGTGTTTTACTGCCGTAGGTCTTGAACACAGTCGGGAACAGAGTCACAACAGATGTCACCTGTGAATAAAAAGTAAATAAATATTTGGTGTTATAAACCTTAATGTTTAAGGCCTTCATATGGCAGGATAATCAAGTAACATCTAACTAGCACAGCATGTCAAGAGTGAGCTCATTGTGACCCTAGGTTGTCAATACGCCACACAGACTCAAGTGTTGCAATCCTTCCAGACACAGCTTACTGGCTGGGGAATAGATATTGGGACATCTATAAGCTTGGTGAGATTTTGTATTTAAGTCCTTTGCAACTGTTTAAGATGGGCCCCTGCTTTTACTAAAGTTGCTGTGAAGATCCTGTGTAAGCCCGCGTATTCCAGAGACCATCATAAAAGGCTAGGTGTGAGATCATACAGAGCAAGGCGAAGTCAGTGAGCAGGGAGGACTTCCTGATAAGACTAGTATTCAAGCATCTGCCTGAAATCTAGCCTAGAGGATTTCTTAGCGACTGAAAATCCTCTCTAATAATACAAGAAGGGCGTATGTGTGAGATGCAATTTGGTTACGCGAGGGAACTGAAAAACTGCACATAATATCGTTTGATCTTAAACTGCTTGGTTTTAATTAAACTATAATTTGAAATTACTAAGAAAGTTGTATAGGAAGAAAAATTTGTCACTTATATCACAGTCTGATACTCATAGTTGATTTGACTATTGACGTTTGTTTGCCACTGGCATTTAAATCTAGTATGCTACAGAAGCCATTTAAATAGAACACAGAAATAATGTGCATTCACCTTTCTCACCGAATTAGATCGACTTCTCCGGCTCTAAGACGTGGGGTATGACTTTGAAACGTTTTATGTGCAAAGTTGATCAGAGGAGTCAACTTCCATTTACACAAAAATTTTGGGAATGAGATATGGTCAAAATTGAAGATTTCTCTCTCTCTCTCTCCCTTTTCTCTCTCTCTCTCTCTTACATACACACACACACACACACACACACACACACACACGCACACACACAAACCCATGTGTATGTGTCTCTCTCTCTATATATATATGAAAAGATATATTTGGCCCCAATAGCCATATTAAATGAATAATGTATTCTTTAAATTAAAATATATTTTAAATAGAGTTGAAGCAAATAATGCACATTGAATTGATGAATAATCTTAAAATGATTCTATGCATGACTACACAAAGGTACATTATCAATATGCACATTTCTATCCCCTCCATACAACTCATCGGAAGTACAATATTGGTGCGCAGATAAGAAAGTCAGAAGTTTAGGTGACTTTCTAAGTCATTGGCCTTAATGTCCTCTTCTGACCAGCTGGTGCTTGTTGAAATACTCCAGCTTTGTTTTCCAAGAACGCACACACTCATGATCGTAAGCATCTCAATTAACACAATTATAAGCTGCTTTTATGTGAATATCACGATATTGAGGGAGGGGTCTTCTAAACTTTAATAATCTAGTTAATTGCTTCAGTTCTTTACTTTGCTGGTGAATCTAATCGTAATTAACCAATTAATCCACATCAGCCATTCACTTTTTCCCTAACCATGGAACGTAGCGACATAAAAGAGAAAAGAGAAAGCTGAGGATCTTGCCAAACATAAATGTCATTTCATTACAGAACCTTATTAAATGAGCTTAAATGTTTTAATTTCTAGTCCTGTGTTGTTCATAATGAACTCTGCAGGGATTGAAAATGAATTTTTTAGTCTGCGATTTTTGTCTCTTTTGAATTGTAAAGAGCATTCCTCTTGAATTTCCAATAGATAAAATGAAACATATTTTAATAACACATCAAGCACCCTAGGAGACAACTGTCAAAAATCTGTGCTATCTTTAAATCACTTTAATTACATTTTGCTGAATATAAAATACTGTGTAAGAAACAGTTTAACTTTATCGGTGCAATGGTATTTTCCATGTGGTTGTGTTATGTGCCACCCGGGTCAGACGATTTGTTCAGGTCGGTGAATGGACACATAAAGTAAGAGATGAATTGGAAAACAAAGGTTCAAAACAGAATATGAAGCCTGCAGAAGTTCTTGTGAAACTCTTAATATTCGAAGACTAAGACAGCATCGAATAATAAAACAACTGCAATTGATTTAACTCTTACTAGGGCCCAATCTGTGTTATGCACTTCCCATGCATCTTCTGCCTTATGGTGCCCATTGTTCACTCCGACAGGCACCGTTATTACGATCGTTATATAGATCCAGAATCCAAGGCTTCCTGACTGTAAGTTCCCATAGCATGGAGTGAGTTAAATCACTGCTGACAGAAATTCACCACTTCACTAATTGCATCACATCCTGTGTGTAATTTGTGATGTTAGCGTATCAGATTTGGGGGCTTAAAGACTTCAAATGTGTTGAAAGGATAAAACCCGAATTTTTACTGAGATCTTGTATAGTTTTGCTTCCTAGAGAAAGACAGTTAAAGAAGTCTATTTTGCACTCTGAAGTCAGCGGTGGCAGTTGTAGATTTGGGCACCAGCAAGAAAGGATAGTTGTCTGAGTGTCTGGGCAGCTGAAGGATGAGTTGGCTGAGCCACATGTGAGATTGTTCTGGGATGGATTTGTGTCTAGGAAAGTGTGAAGGCCTGTGAAAGGGGGAAGAGCTTTTGTGACAGCAATAAGGATCGTTCACTATCGAGAGGCTGACAGTCCCCCATGCTGGAATAGATCTCACCTCCCTAGGCTGTCACAAGTCCACCTTGTTACCTTGTGTAAGAGTATTGGCTACTTTTAGATCCAGTTGATCGACTGACCCTGTGAGATCCTCCTTTTCTAACCTCACACTCTCCAGTGTCATTCCAGAAAACCGTAGGCAACCTTCTCCAGAAAACAGGCCGAATGCTTTTCCTGTGTCTGTTGACATGATCAGATAATTTTTGTTCATCCTTTAACTAACATGGCACATCATGTTCATTGAGACCTAGATGTCAGATCAACCTGACATTTCTGGGACAAGTCTCACTTTGCACAATGAATGATTGTGTTTGTATGTTATTGAAATTAGCTTGTAATTGAGGATATTGGGTGTTTATGATCATAAGGGATATTTTTTGTTTCTTATGTGTATGTACATGAATATACTTGTATGTATGTGTGTGCCTCTGGGTGTGTGTGTATGTATGTATGTGTCTGTGTCTGTGTGTACATGTAGATCAGAGGACAGCATCAGGTGTCATCCTCAGGAATGCCATCCATCTCCTTTGCGGACAGGGTCTCTCATTTGCCTGCAGCTCACCAATTAGGCAAGTCTGGCTGGCCAGTAAGTCCCGAGGATCCTCTCGTCTCCACTTCCCCAGTGCTGGGATTACAAGTGCGCTTCACACCTTTTGGTCTTTTTGGTGGATTGGACTCAAGTTCTCACGTAAAGCAATCTCACCTTACCAAGTAAGCTAGCTCTCCTGGATTTTCTTTAGATGTCTCTGTTTGACTTTAGTCAAAGATAGTATCAGTTCCTCGGCATGAGTTGAACATATCTGATCCTTTATTTTATGAAAGATTTTGAGAAGTTGGTATTACTTCTTTTAAAACATTTGATCGAATTTGTGTTTTTCTTTGTGGTTATATTTTAAATGAAAAATTCCAATTATATGATTTAGTTTTCTAAATTTTCTCTTTTTTTTCCGCGACAACTTTGGAATTGTTATTCACAAGAATTTGTTCATCCCATCATAGCCATCTAGGTTGTTGACATAAAGTTGTGCATAACATTTCCTTTATATATATAATTTCTATTAACTCATGTATATTTCTCTTATTATATTTACATTGTTACTATGAGCCAGCTCTCTCATTTTCTTGATAGGGTTAGGTAAAACTATGGTGGTTAACTTTTTGTAAATCAAGTTTTTACTTCTTTAATCTTTTCTCCCTTATTTTAGTGTTTAAAATTTCAGTTGTTTCCTTTTTTTTTTCGTGCTTGCTCTGGGTTTAGTTTGCTTTTGTTTTACTATTTCCCAAGAGAGTGGATGCGCTTCTCCTTTTGCTACAGGTCTTTAAAAGCAACACATCTACTCTGTGAAGAGTCATTTGCAATTGATGATGCTTTTGAGAATCTCTGTTTGACTATGACACAGCTAGCTGTGACTCTTCTTATGTTCATCCACTTGGTGTTCGTTGAACGTTTGTGCTCTGTACATCAGGATAGCTCTTCAGACCATGTGGCATTATTTTATGTACTAGTTTCTTCTTCAGATCTTTGCCTGAGCCTTGTTTGTCTTCTTCTTCTGGGACCCACATTACATGTGTGAGAGGCAGCCTGTTATTTTCCCATGTGTCGCTGAAGTTCTATCCATTGTTTTCTACCTTTCCCCATCTCCGTCCTTTGAGTTGTCTGCTTTCTATTGGCCGGTCTTCAAGTTTGCTGGTGATTCTTTCATCTAAAATCTGCTGTTGAGCATCCCTATTTAAAATGCTCACTTATTGAATTTTCAGCTGCAGAATTTATATTTCCTTTAAAGATTTTTAACTTTCCATTCATCGAGTTACTGTAACATCTTCCTTACTTAACACGGCTTCATTTAGTTCTTTGAGCATATTTAACGGTTTCTTTCAAGCCATTGCTAACCTCAGCATCTGAGAACATGCATCGTTTCTATTGATTTGCTGCTAAATATGGGCCATGCTTTCTCATTTCTTTGCACGTCTCATGATCTTTTGCTGAATACTGAACATTTTACTTATTGCAATAACTCTGGATGCTGAATGTTTTTCTGTGGAGAGTGGCCACTGTCTGTTTTGATAACTTGCTAGAACCAAATCCGTGAAGCCCATATTCCCCGAAATATGTGACCACTGAGTTTTCTTCTCCGTTCTTTCCCCTAGTTTGTATTTTTAGCCTTGGATTTCCAGAGTTGCTTCTATTTTTGCATAGTTTAGTGATTGGTTACAGCTTGGCCAGTGGTGTGCTTAAACACCTCAAGCTAGCAGAATTTGTCTCAACTGTCGACAAATTTTTGGGGAATATACTTCACGTCCAGCCTACTATTTTCCTTTCTGTTGCTGTGATACAGCACTCTGACCAAAATCAACTCAAGAGAGGAAAGTGTTTGTTTCATTATTTTATTTCTAAGTCACAGCTGATTATTGAGGGAAATCAGGGCAGAACATTGAAGTAGAAACAATGGAGGAATGCTTTTTGTTGGCTTGTTCATAAGCTCATGCTCAGTTAGCTTTCTGAAACAGATCAGAACCACCTGCTGAGGTATGGGGCTGCCCACAGTAGACTGAACTATTTTATATCAAATAGAAAACAATTCAGTTCTCTATAGATGTTCCCACATAGCTTGTCCTCGAGACTCTGGCTGGCTCCATTCTACTGCTGCTGCTGTTCTTGGTGGTCATCCCACAGTACTGGCATCTTCAAAATGCTGGGGTCTTCTGCTGCAACTGGGCTGCACTTTCATTCATAGCCTCTCCTAGGTTCTCTTCATGGCACCAAGCCTCAACTTCTTTACATGACCCCTTCATTCTGGGCCTTCAACTGCTACTGAGGCTGCACTTTTACCAATGGCCTCTCCTGGGCGCTCATAGTGCCAAGCCTCAGCTGCTTTCCATGATCCTTCAAAACCAGCACCACCTGGGTGACTCTTACAGTACCAAGTTCTGTTACCAGCACGAGATTCAACCTCAACTAGTTCTGGTACACAGCTTCTGTGTGCTGACCCAGAGGAAACACTTTCCAGATTTTAAGATAAAGTCTGGTTTTCAGGAAAAATAACAGGTTACCTTGTTTGCAGGAAGGGTTCCTTCACAGTGGAATTCTCATCACCTGGATAGCTTGTGGTCAGGTTTGCAGAAAAACTGGTCAGTTTGACTAAGAAGCTTTTTGGCTCTAAACTATGGTTTTCACAACTGCAGGGGACCCTGGGCCTTTGGGAAGAAATCTCAGGTTGGAGCATTCTGGTGATTTGGCATTCTTTTTCACCACTGCTATTGGGAAACATATACTCTTCTTCATAGACCTCAGACACAAGACCCGCTTGGGCTTCACACACACAAAAAGCCATCAACAAACTCAGTGTATAGAACAGTACACCCTGGTTTCTGTTTCCCATGCCCTGGCTGCCACCAGCACCGGGAGGAAGTGTTGGCTCCATGTTCAGGAAAAGCCATCGAAATTTTGCTTCTTCCCTGTTCCCAGATGAAGTTCTTGATTTTACTATGATGATGCCTTTCTCTAAAGACCTCTATTCTATAGCTCTCACTTTCAGGTCCTCTTTCTCACTTTCCCCCCCACAATTATTTTCTTCATAGAGGCTTATTTTGCTCCTCATTCTCCTCTTCCTTCAGGAGACTTCTACTCATTATTTTTGCATATATATATATATATATATATATATATATATATATATATATATATATATATATATAAAATCTCTGTCCTCTAGGAGCTGCCCTGAGCATACATTACCTCCCTGTGAAGCCCGGAGTTTCTTTCTTTTCTTCCTTGTCCCCACATTGGATGAGCTCCACATTTGTATGCCATTTGTAGCAGTGTATCTCTGTGGCAGCTCACCAAGAAGACACGGAGGCATAATCATAGGTGAATACCCTGCCAGACATCAGCAGAGGGAACCACTATCCTGTCCAGCACCATACTGAATCCTGGGCACTTGAGCTCAGGTGTTTTTATTGATTCACAACTCCTCAGGTGCAGATCATGAGCAATCAAACGTCCCCCTCAGAAATCCAACACCTGCAGACAATTCAAATGCCAAGACCTAGGCAGTCCCTCACCCAACAGTGCACGAAACAATTGTTTTGTACATAACTAAAAATAAACTTCCACAACACCAACATAGATGGATTTTGCATTTATGTAGGGATGTGTGCATGTGTGTGCATGTGTGTGTGTGTGTGTGTGTGAGAGAGAGAGAGAGAGAGAGAGAGAGAGAGGTGTATGCAGTGAGAAGAACATCCTATTATACATTGGAATGACACATTTTGAGCTCCTTTGGTCAGATTTTAAAGTATCAGAATTGTTATTTTCAACTATCTTGTTCAGCTTTGTAGTTGCTTTGAGTGACCACATCTGTCAACACCCCCTTCTCCGTCAAACTGGATGTTTCATCTGAGGAATGAATCACGGGAGGTGTTTAGCCTTGAGGAAAGGAAGCAATCTATTTGTGCCCCGACTGCAGTCATTACTTATGGAGCAGTCCAGAGTGATGAAGTTCATCGGGCTTCCAGATGCCATGACTCCCAAGAGCACAAGGGAGATTCTGAGTTAACAGTCAGCAATGGAAAGACTGGGACAGGGGTGCAGCAAGCAGAGAGGAAGCTCTAGTGAGCACAGTGATACCACTGCACAGCGCACAGCGTGACATAACTCCCTTAAATCCTGGCCCCAGTTCTCACAATAAAAAAGTACATAGAATGTTCCTCCATGGGTTTCTCTCCCACAGGTATTATGAATAAGTATCAAATTATCATTACATAAAAAAGTTATAATTTCAAAGAACACTTTAATCTCCCAAACAAAAATACATAGCTAGGTTAAGGTAGCCACTCAAGTCCCAAGTTTGCCCAGTCCCAAGTTCAATGCACCTCGGTGAACTTCTGTTCAGTTAGGGTGGCCATTCAGAAGTCACAGAGCCTCACTTCCTGTTTTCTGTTTTGATAGTGAAAGGCAAAACCATTTTTCTGTTATTGTTATTTATTTTGTTATTTATATTGTTATTTATTTTGGACATTTCAGGAGCAAAATGTCATAGAAAATAGTACAGGAATCATTATAAATAGCTCAAACACCCAAAGACAGAGGGCGGGATGTTTTCTTTCCTTTATCATCGATCTGTCTGTTGGTCTGTTGGTCTGTCAGTCTCTCACCTAGCCCCTATCTATCTGTCTGTCTGTCTGTCCGCCTGCCTGTCTGTCTGTCTTCTATCATCTTTCATGATCTATGTCTCCCTCATTTTTGCACTGTCTTCTTTTTTCTATCTTCTATTTTCTTCCCTTATTTTAAAAAATACAAGTTTAAGATTATCTCCTCTCCTGAGATAAGTGCCGAGCAAACACCTATGAACCTTAGATGTGAACATACTGATTTGAAGTAGCAAGATCAGGGAAGATATATATATATATATATATATATATATATATATATATATATATATATATATATATTCCTAGTTATATAGAATTCCTAATTATATGGATTTTAGCAAAGGAAATATCTGAAAATATACGAGTAGATTTTGAATAGAATATAGGAAGTGAAAAACGATAGGCAGTATGCTTCAAGCTTACCCAGAACTCTACAAAGGTTTCTGGTCATTACTAAGTCCATGTCAGAGTCAGGACTTACACTCTGGTTGATCATGCCAGTTTAGTCAGCTCTTGATTATATTAGGCTTTGGCCTTTGAACAATACATTCACCTTCATAGGTATGGTTAGGTAGTTCAGATATGCCTGAGGCTTCGTTAGCTTCCTTAGGGAAGAAGGACCTGGGAACAGGTCTAGATGCTCTCCTTACTTCATCATGTTAGTCATTTGATATTTTACGTGTACAGATGTTTTGCTTGTGTGTATGTCTGTGCTATTAACCACTGAGCCATCACTCCATCACCCCACTCATTTAAAAATATGTCTGAGAGGTGGCTCAGTGGTCAACGGCATCTCTTGAAGAGGATCTGTGTTCAGTTCTTAGCCCCACATTGTGTGGTTCACAACCAGTTGTATGTAGTTCCAGTTCCAGAGGTTCAAATGGCCTCTTCTGGCCTCTGTAGGCACCAGCATACATACACATGATACACAAACATATATGCAAACACTCACACACGCACAATCAAAATAAAACATTAAAATGTCTAATCAAATAACAATGCAATGATTGAATTCTGGACAGCACTTAAAACTAGCCTAGCAGAGACTCTGATAACCCAGGGATATGACAGCACACCTTGCAAACACTGGAAGTAAGTCATTCAGAGGCTGCGACTAGGCATAAAATCTATTATGATGAAAGTTCTAAGCCAGAAAACAGTGAGCACTGTTATTTTAGGCTGATTGACCTGATGCTGTATCTGTTATTGGTCTCATTTTTAACGTATCTTTTTTGCTCTGCATAGCGAGAAAACCTCAAGAAGGACAAAGCAACTGCTTTTAGGATAAGCCAACTCTGCCTGCAAGGCACAGACGATACACAGGTGCAAATTCTTTAAGCATGTGCAGTAATGTTGGCTGTTGTCTCTTAACGCTACCCGGCTGGCACTGTTTTATTGTATCTTTCCACTTGTTTATATGGTTCCACCTTCGGTTTGAAAACAGGTCTGTCATCCTTCTTTGTCATTCATCCAGAAAGCCCCATTAACTGAGCACTTTCCCACCAAGTGAAGAGCAGCAAGACTAACTTGAAGTGTTATCTGAAGTCGGGTTGGGCATCCACTGATGCTCCAGCTTTATGGATCTGTGCGTTGTAAGATATCACTAGCATGCCCGTGTTCTTCATATATTGTCTGAATTTCACACCTTTCCTGTCTGTCGCCTGTTAGTTTCAGGCAAGCAGGACTGTAATGTATTTATTCAACCAATGTCAGTTCAAAAAAAGAATTCAGACTCATCAGTATATATATATACTTGTAATTCATTTGAAAGCTCTCACTCTCCTTCCATTGAAATTCCTTTCCCAAATATCCGATCAATTTATTCTTCAATTTCCACAGCTCCCCCCCTGCTCTGATATGGAGACCACGGGCACTGACAGAACATTAAAATCAAGCAACAGCTGTCCACCCATTTCCCATCACTTACCCAGCTAAACTGCTGTTTCCATATCTTACATTTCAGAATGTAATTAAATCAACATTTTGACCTGGAAGTTTTACATTTTATAGGATAAAAGCCTAGGTCTAGATTTGTGGAAAGAAAAAAGTAAATAAACCAAGCGCGTGATTATCATGCTTACAAATTCTTGAAAGAAGGCCTGTCAATGGGGCGAAGTTGCTGATGCAAGCCATTCTGGGCCAGATGATTCATATCTGTTTATCATAACTTGGATTTGTCTCCTGTTAAAATGTTATGTGGATGAAGGAATAAACCCTAACAGCTGGGGCAGGGTTATGGTGGCTAAGAAACTCCAATGCGGTGGATTTGTGTGTCAGAGACATCTACTCTGCTGTCTTTCATTTGGAATAATCTAAATATTCCCTGTACTTAGGAAGACTGACAGTGCGATGTGGGTGAGAGCCTGTGATGCTGTCGTCTTATTCTGTATGTGGGTTGCAAAAAGAGGCTCCTGGCATCAAAGACAAGCTTACGCCCTCCGCCCCTCTCCCCACTTTCTTCCTCACTCCTCTCTTCTCTCCTGTGTCTTCTCCTCCTTCCCCTCTTATTCCTTCCCTCCCTCCCTCCCTCCCTCCCTTCCTTACTTCCTCCCTCCCTGTCTTCCTTCCTTCCTTTTCTCCTCCTCCTCCTCGTCTCCTCCTCCTCCTTCTTCTCTGTAGAACTTGCTCAGACAGATTCTGCCATAGTCTTATTGGGTGGGAAATTTAATTTTTGTTCTTCCAAACATGGACTGTTCTATGAACTCACTTATAATCCATTTCCAAAAAGAAAAGCAAGTTCTGCAGGAAGGTGGTGGTGTATGCCTTTAATCCCAGCACTTGGAAGGCAGAGGCAGGTGGATCTCTGTGATTTCAAGACTTGCCTGGACCACAGAGTGAGTTCCAGGACAGTCAGAGTTACAAAGAGAGAAGCCCTGTATTGAAAAACAAAAGACAAACAAACAAAGTAGGATTCAGAAATGAAGGATATAGCAACCACAAAAAGGGATGCATTTATGAATTCCAAACTCTGCGGGAATTTGATTCCGAGGTTCCAGATCTTCTCCAGAATGATTCTACCTCTGGCTCTCTGATCTTTGCTTATATGAATGAGTCCCCCTTTCTGAATCTAGTTTGAGCTATTTTTCCTATCACCAGCAATGAGGAGTACCTAGTGGTTACTAGCATTTAACTAATTCTTTTAAGGTTGGGAATGCCAGGTCCCACAAAGCTCAGGGAGCTTGCCCAAGGTCAGACAGCTAGTAAAAATGTCAAAGATTAAAAGTGAGATCTTTCTATTCACAGTGCAAACCTTTATCTGGTCTGCAGATGGGCTCAATATTTCTATTCTAAAGGAGTGTCCAGAGGTAACGGTCGTGCTTTAAGCACACACTCACTGCTCTAGCGCTGGCTAATGTGTGCTAGATTGCTGAATACCTGTCCACATTTATTGTCTTTTTGTTGTCTTGGAGTAAATAAGTGGAGACATCATGATGCTCACGGTGTGGACATTTCTTCCTTTCAGTCTCCACATATGTTGGAATAGATCAGAGAAAAGTATTTTGTTGACCATTCTTCAGCTTTTCTGCTTTTTGGGCCTCCCACCATTTTTTTCCTTTATCTGCAAAATCTTCCCCAAATGAGAGGATCCATGGGCATTTTATAAACCTGCCCAGCATTGTAAAATATACATATGCCTTTAATAGTAACAAAGGTATCTTTGAAACTTCCTCCAGGGTGAAATATACTTCAGAAATTTGCATTTAACGGGCAAACATTATATTGTTGAAGGATTATAAATCCATGGACATTTGAATACTGGGGATTCTTTATAATCCCACATCTATACTTCTCACTGTAACTTTTATAGCTATCTAGCTCAAACTACCCAGGGTGGATAAAGCCAGCATTTTCCTTATTAACTGTGTTGAGGGCTTTACAACAAATTGCTCCGTGAAAGCTTCTTATAACTTGAGACTCACATATGAAGTTTCAGGCCAACCAGCATGCTTTTCCACATTAGGGTAGGAATTTGGTGCCTCTTGAAGTAAATCTCCCAAAGTTGACTGGTCCTAGAAGTATTCGGTTTGTACAACACTCCAAAAGTCTCCTGTTTTAAAAATGAAAAATTGCAAGTGATTATTTTATAGCTTGTTTAATTGCACTTGGAGAGCTTCTGCTCCTAAAATGCCCCCTGGATGGCCGTGGTAGTGTCTCCCTGAACACTTTGAACAGAGTTTTGTCATGGGTAACACCGACCTTTCAACATAATTGCTTGTGGTCTGGACTAATTGTCCCGCTCTATTGTGCACGGAGTAACAGGCATTCTAAGAGGAGATTAATTATGCAGACACCTGATAGCAAGGAGAATCTTAGAATGAAATCTTTCGGGTACCTGGAATTTAGAAAATAATGTATAAAATGGCACTTAATTAACTAATAAACCAACTGACAAGACTGTCTCCACAGGAGACTTCTAGTCAACACAATTCAGAAAATTAGAAGATTTTCTTAACTGAAATATAATAAGATGGGGCTTACATGCCACACTAAATATTTTCATAAATCAACATTCTATCATAGTAAGGCACATTTAATTTAGAAAAGAATGGCTGAAAGTGCTGGTTAACTATTTCCATGGCTTATTTAAGACATGCTCTACGTATCCATGATTAACATTTGATACTTTTTAAAGAATATCCCTATGACTGTCATTATGAAATTATCCAAAACCACCAAAGCGTATGTTTTTTTAAAATCTAAATTTAATGCGAACTGGCTGTATAACTAAATGATTTAAGAATCTCCACAAAAGTATAAATAAGTTCATTCACTTTCCATTGCTGGAACAAAGCCTATGGGGCTAATATGTAAAGAAAAGAAGTATTTGTAGCTGGCAGTTATTGGAACCTGCAGGTGTTGTGGAAGTGCCTCTGCTCTGTATCTGCCCCTAGCTACCTGTTTTAGGTCATCGGCAGGGGACCCACCAGTCTCCATATTATCCCTTTCTGCCTCAAGTTCTGCTTCCTTTTCTTAGGTTCTCTCTTCTGCCTGTGTCCTTCACCCTGCTGTCCCGCCCTCTCTCCTTCCCACCACCCCTCTGTTTTTCCCCCACTTGGAAGCAGACTGTTCGTGTCTCACAATACACCTCTTGCATGAGACCTTCTTGGTGGTGTCATGCACATTTCTATCTGGGAGCATGGCGCCACACTCGTGAACTGGGGGAGGAGGAAGGTATAATGACGAGAGGAATACCTAAAGGAGGGAAAGATTGTCTAAGGCGTCGAGATGACAGAGGTAAATCACAGAAGGGCCGATCCTGTTCTTTTACAGCAATCTCTTTCCCAGAAAAGAAGTAACAGAACCCCAAAATACATATACTAATCACTGCCCTAATAGCGCGTCAGCCCCTGCAGTCCTCTTCAGTGGGAAACAGGCTCCTAGGACTTTGAGGGGTGAACCCCACCTGACAGCAGTAACAAACTGGAGTGCCTCAGGTTCTTACTTGAAATGACTTGTTTTAGGGTCCGCCTCCACTCGCTTGTTCGACCTGCTTGCCACGGAAATACGAAGAAAATATGGCGAGCTGGTAGCAAGCAGCCCTCCCTCATGGTTACTCCCCAGGCCAAGCCAGCCTAAATGTTCTTAGCTTGGCTAAACGTCCGACACTTTTCCTCTCAGCTCTAGGCCATGCTTTTCTTCTCAGGTCGTTTAATTTAGTAAACTCATCATAAATTCTTTCTTCGGGGATGTTTGTATACTTTTTTACAAGGCTCGTGAAGGCTTGTCTGCCCACTGTCTTTCTCAAGGCCATGAGGACAGTTCCCTTAGCAGCCTTCAAGCCTCTTTGGTTTGGTGTTGTAACCTGTTACCATGATTCAGAGAAATCTGCTTTCCTTTTAGGCAAAGCCAGTTAGCAAGTGCAGGCGGCCTATTTTTGCCCTCTTACCCCAGTATTAAAAAAATATTCTCTTTTTTCCCTTTGTACTGTGGAATTAAGCTTAGATCTTTGTTCCCTGTTATAATAGCTGTGTGTTAAGCCTTCTTGCATATTTGACTTTCACCCTGTGCAAAAGTCAACTCCATAGAAATCGAAGACCTTGCTATAAAACTTGAGACTGTTAGAGGATAAAGTAAGTAGGAGAAAACATTGCAAGGTCAACGTAGAGACAAAGCGTTTCCTAAACAGTGGCAATAGTTGGCAGATGAAGCATTGTAGAATAAAAAGCTTCTGTATCGTAAAGGAAATAGTTAATGGAGTGAAGAGACAGCCTACAGAGTGAGAGAAAAATCTTTGCTATCCATCTGACAGAGGATTAATATCTAGAATATACAAAGAACTCCAGAGAACCCCAAAGAAGGGTTCTCTTTAGAGTTTAAGAAATCAACTACCCTAATTTAGTGCTGTTTTTACTTTGGCAGTCTCTGTGACCAGTCCACTGCTATGCTACACACAACCACTTTGATTTATTATAGTTGTTCATAATCATCCAGTAGCTTTGATTTACATAAAAGCTAGTGATGAAGATATTATTTCAAATATTTTGTTGTGTTTTTACCAGTTGTTATGATGAAACAGGTTAGAAAGACAGGGGCAACTGTGGGGCATGGGAAGGAAAAGGAGCTTCTCCCTAGTGGTTGAAGTCTCCTGCCAGCTGAGAGTCACGAATCCAGCATAACTAATACCACTTACTGTAAAGGTTGCCTACAGAGACAGTGTCCTTTCATACAGAAATATTTCAAATAAGAATGTTAAAATACCAATGAACCATGCTGAAGTTCCAAGCATATTTTGACCTTTTTCCTTTCCCAGCTGTAAACCTGTAATATTCTAGGACCCTCACAAGAAACCCTGTTTACAGTAAAAGGCATGTCTTAACTCCCTTAGAGTCTTGTGACTCATGGTTTTAAGGTATCCTACCCAGCAAACCTCTGAGCTACTCTACAATCCTTATGGAAAAAGAAGGAAAGCAAGATTGTTAGCAACCCTTTGAGGTGTAACTTGAGAGCCACCAAAATTAGCTGATGATAAGACAAATACATTTGACTCTCTTCCCTTTAAGGAGGGGTGGCACCCACACTGCCTCTTTCTTAGAGTGCCTCATTTCTCTTTCTGCTGATGCCTATTCTTAAATTCTTATCAATATCTCTTCTTAATAACTCCAGATCTGTCTCATCCTGACTTGTCCTGTTTTTGTTTGTTTTGTTTTGCTTTGTTTAATTGAAAATATTTTTTTCATACAATATATTCTAGTTTCAGTTTCCCCCCACCAACACCTACCAGTTCCTCAATACCTTAACTCTCCTCCAGATCCGCACCCTTTCTGCTTATCTTCTTAGAAAACAAATACATATTTAAGGACTAATAAAATAAAATAAGATAGAACGAAAAAAAAGTTGGAACAGGACTAAACAAACTAAGAAAGGAAAAAGAGCCAAAGGAAAAAAGTAGAAACACATGCAGACATGGAAACACACACATTTGTACACACAGGAATCCCATACAGCCATAAATTGGAAGCCATAATGTATACTCAAAGAAAAAGGAAAGAAAAAGTAAAGAAAGCTTTGATACACATTATGAGACACAGAACTTTGAAACATTCCATTGAGTTCATTTTGTGTTGGCTGTCTACTACTGGCCTACTTTAAGAGTGGTTTGTTTCCCCAGTGATACTCCCTTGGTGAAAAGTAATTTTTTATTTGCAAGTGGTTATCAATTGGAGATCACTTCTGGGTTAGGGGGGAGGGGAGTTTGTATCTACTCTCAGCTGTAGGAGCTCATCTGGTGCAGGCTCTGTGCATGCTGCCACATTCTCTCTGAGTTCATATGTGCATCTGTCCTGTTGTGTTTAGAGGGCTTTGTTTCCTTAGTGCCCTCCATCGTCCCTGGGTCTTACATTCTTTCTGTCTCTTTGGCAGAGTTCCCTGAGCCCTGAGGGGAAGGATGGAGACATTCCATTTAGGCCTGAGTGTTCCAAAGTCTCTCACTCTCTGCACATTGTTTGCCTCTGGGTCTCTGTATTTGTTCCCATCTGCTGCAGGAGGAAGCCTCTCCCGACGAGCGCTGAACAAGGCACTGACCTATGAACGTAGTGGAATATCACCAGGAATCATTTTATGGCTTTATTCCTTTAGCAGTATTTGGTTTTTCCCAGGTCCCTAGGGTATCAAGTCACAGGTTCTTGGCTTCTCAAACAGTGTTGAATATGGGTTCCATTTGTGAAGTAGGCCTTAAATCAAATCAGATCTTGGTTGGTTACTCCTACAAACTAGTGCAAAACTGTTGCACTAGTGTATCTTACAGGCAGGTCTCCATCGTAGATCTAAGGGTTTGTAGCTGGATTGGTGTTTACCTGTCTCCTTTGGTAGTGGACAGTCCCGTCTACCAATACCGTGAACACTAGCCCATAGTGGTGAAGCCTCTATATAGGCGTCAGATCAATTTCTTCATATTCAATGAGTTTTGTAGGTATTGTCTTGAGCAATAGAGTCTTACTGTCAGTTTGTGGAGAAAAATGAATAGCCTTGGGCCTGGCTTGTTTAAGGGTTCCCTGGGGGTCCTTTTGACAACAACTTGGTTTGATGTAACCCATTCCTGATCTTGGATGCTTCATTTGGTGCCGAGACGTGTCTGCTTGTGACTCTGCCTCCCTCGTGATTTAGTGAGTTCATTTAGATCACCTTCATCCATGTATATACTTCAAGAGGTTTCTACTATGTTAGATTTCCACATGACCCCTCTGAAGCTCTTTACTGCAGTAAAATCAAGAATTCCCGCTTCAGCTGCATGAAGTCTCTTTAAAGAACTCCTCGGGCTGCTGCAGGTTGGCAGAGTGAAGTTATATTTCGGACCCACACCATGATGATGCCCCATGGCCCACGTTTACTAGCTATGGTCATAGAATAGACATTTGTAATACTCCAGGACTGTCCCACGTGAGCTGCGTTTTGATCTACCCCTTTATACTTTCAGCTCCATCAACATCCCAATTGAGAAAGCATTTCCTTTATTTTCAGATATAGATCCGGTAGGTTATTATACTCAACGCCAATTGAGACTGAGAGTAGAAAGCATAGACCCATACTTGGACTCTGTCTGCCTCAGTACTACCTAATTGGCTTATGTTGATGCAAAACATACTTCTCATCTCAAAGGCAATCATATCGGATTTATTATCAGCCACTTATATGAGTGACTACAGTCCGTGAACACGGATTCAAGTATTTCCATTGACATGTCCCAACACAGTTGTTTCGTGAAGTTTTGATAATTACAGAACAAAAGGAAATCATAAATTAAGGCATTCACCACATACATTGCGGGGGGACTGCCAGAAGTCAGGTTACAGCAAAGCGGAGAAATCTCTGCTATGGGTGTTAGATGTTATTTGGTGGCATTCTTAGCTATTGGGATGGTGGAAGGTACTGGTATGTAAAATGACTACATTTCAAAAGTTCTGTCTAGTAATTGAAAGAACATTGGGTCAGGCAGAAGTCAAATGGCTATCTGGGACTACAGTCAGCCCTACATTATCTAATTTGGCTTTGGCCTTGCAACATTCCAGCTGTCTACAGCCGCAAACTTCTATCAGCTTTGTGGAGTCTTCACTTTTTAGTTTATACTTACTAATCAGCTTCCATTTCTTTATAAACCTAAATTTTAGGTTTATAAAGCTTTAGTTAGACTGTTCAAGGTGCACGATTAACGATGATCTTACATGTTTTTTTTTTTTTCTCTGTGAACGGAATTAAAGTGTGGGTATTATGTGCCCAATTAGATAAGTACCCACAAATGTTAATGATGATTCACAGCAGTGACAATACGTACGCCTCTGCACTTTACTGTGAGAACAGAAGTTCCACTGAGTCAGCACAAATCCCATGGGAGTGTCTGTATAATTGCTTGATTATTTGAAAAGTGGTCGCTTAACAACCATATCTTTTGCATGTGGATAGCTCACAGCAATGAGCAGATCAACCCAGGGAGTGGTTCCTGAGGAGCCAGGGATGTGAAGCCAGCCCCAGAGCATGACAAGGCTGCAGAAGGAAGCTCACCACTCTTCCAGGTGTGCTGAACTTGCAGGTTACCAGGCTGTTTGTGAGACCATTCTATTGATCCAAATCCTAAGGTTTGTTCACAGTGAGAGGAAGCCCTTCCAAATGTAAAAGCAATAGGATTTTTATTTGTTTGTTTCGTGAGTGAGAAATAATGTTTGCTTTAGTTCAAAGTTAAGGAAAACCTTCTGTGTTAATTTTAGTTCATTTTAATGAAGAGCTTTTTGGCTATGTTTTGGGCTTAGACGTCTAAATTTAGCTTAATTTTGACAATCAACTAATGACTATACAGTAATTTAAAAACTAACATGTGTCAGTGTCTAACACTTAAATTTTCTTTTAGTGACACTTTATAAATTGGTTAATTAATTTCTCTTACATAACCAATTATATGTACATTATGATATTTTAAGAAATGAACGCAATTCACAGAATTGTTTATAACTGCCTCAGTTTTATTTGTTTTGGAGACTATACAATTTTTTTTCTTAGCGCAAAGAACAAAATAACTGAACAGAAAAATTGGACATTTTGGTTTCAGCAGAGGCTTTCTGAGAATTCTGTCTTGATAGCATTAGATATACATGCTTAACTGATTAAGTTTGCTTAGTAATTGCTTGATGTGAGATAATCATGAAACACCCCAAAGAACAAAAGAGTGGAAATTGCTCCTTTCTTACATCCAGAATTACCTTCTGTAATTCACAAAGACAGAAGAGTGCACATTAGTCTCATTGTACCGAAAAACGATAATGTCAGGACAGATTGAACTTGGAGTTTCAACTTCCTGGCTTCTGGAGAGTTAGTCACGCGTGTATCTTAAAACTTTAATTCTGGTGTTGAAGCTGTGTGCTTACTTCCTGAGACATTTGATTGAGCTGAATTGCTATGGAGCGTACACACTGACTCAAAGGTCAATTATGATATAGGCAATCTGTATTGGCGTGAGCTTCCATGTGCTTTTGGAAATGACTCTTTTAGCTAAGTGAGAATCTCTCAAGGAAAGGAAAAAATAACCAAGCAGTAGCCTTCTTAGTCTCCCCAGTAGAGGCCCTCATGCGCATTTATTCCGCTAAGGCAGCCGTGGGCTGAGCCTTCAGTGCAGTCAGCGGCCTCCGAAGGGTACGGAGAGAGAGCAGCAGGCAGCACAGCTCGAAATACAATGAGACATGCTGAGATCACGCTCATAAAAATAATGAAAGCAGAAAAGGAAAGTGCATAATTCCAGCTTCAATCTTAAAGAGGTTTACTCACCTGTGTATAAATTGCATTGAGAAGAGCTGGGAAGAGATGCATCCAAATATTCATGATTTTTATCTCTTAGAACGGCCAGTAAGCCAGACTTTATATTTCTTCAGGCTTTCAATATTCTTGCCAAGGACAGTATTTAACATTAGACATCGCAACAATGTTTTAAATTTTAGTAGAGCACGAAGCAGTAGAAACCAGATTTCACTGAAAAAGCCTCCAGCCAAGATTTCAAAGACCGTAATTAAAGACAAAAACATGTAGATTTCTATTCTTTTCCTTATTTTAATCACTTCAATCGCACTTCCGAGCTTCTTTTATGTGATAGGCAAACAGGATACAAAGTAAGTAGTGGCCCTGCGGATTTCATTTCTGTGAATGATTTTCAATGCTGTATATAATTCATATAAATTAGAAACACACACATTCAATCCTCATTATTCATAAATTCGTATTTGTGAATTCACCTACACACTAAAATGTATTTGGAACCCCCCGGGCCAATAGCAGAGGTGTTTCTGTAGCCATTAGTTATGTATGCATGCACACATGCACATATTACACAGAAGTGCATATATACAAATCAGCAAAAAAAATGTGTGTCATACAAATGTGTGCACTCCCAGCGGAGGCTGGACAAGCCAACACGGTGTCTGTTTCATCTTTCAGATCTTACACTGAAAACAGCAGGTTTGTTTTTTCTATCCACTCAGTGTCAATAATTTACAAATTTGGTCTGTTGTGGGGTTAGGTGACTTTACTGTTTAAAATGGCCTTCAGCCGTAATGCTGAAGTGCTAACTGATGTTCTGCAAGAGTTACGATGTGGCTTACAGGACAGAGAAGGTCAGTCTTCATCAGGTCTAGTGCTGTGGGTTGTGAATTTGGTGTGAGGGAATCAATGACGCACTGACTAGGCATCTTTACACAGAAATACAAATTAAACCAGGCTGTAGGTTGATCCCTTGTTTCAAGCGTTCTGACAAAAAGCTCATAGGAACCTAACTCGATTTCCCATAGGCATAATAGTTGAGTATTTGTTTGTGGTAGTTTTATAGAACACAACTACTTCAAATTAAAGATCATATGCAATCTGAGTGTGCAGCTTTGTCCGATTTCCACATGGATATAATTCACGGTTGTTACTTAGAAACACACACACGTGCATTCATTTCTCTTCCAAGTTTTCCTGGTTTGAAGTACGACATTTGACTCCTAGGCAACTGAATATTGAAATGTGATGTGTAGCAGAGTCTTTACACTAGCCTGTTTTGTTTTTGTTTTTTTCAATCTGTGGAAAATGATTGAATATGTTTTATTAAAAATAGGAACTTGTGGGCTGGAGAGATGGCTCAGTGGTTAACGGTGCTGACTGTTCTTCCAAAGGACCCTGGTTCAATTCTCAGCACCCACGTAGCAGCTCACACCTGACTGTAACTCCAGTTCCAGGGCTTCTGACACCCTCATACAGACGTACATGCAAACAAAACACAAATGAACATAAAATAAAAACAAATTTTAAAAAGATATGAACTGGGCCAGATCCACCATCTCTGCTATGCAGATCCTTCTCCAAAGTCTAGAGCGGTGAATCCACCTGATCCTCCTCTCCTTGCACCCACTTCAACCCCCAGATCTGTTCCCAAATTCCTACCTTAGACCAAGATACACATCCTCATACCAGTTCAGGCCCCTGTGCCCACTTAAGATCATCCTGACTTCTAGGCCAACTTCCAGCACAATTTACCTCACACAGCCTCTTTTCTGCCCCAACCTACTCTGTCCACATAAGATGCAAAACAAAGAGAGTAAGGCCACATGCCCAGATCTTATTGCAAAAATACCAGTAATATGATCAAGGCAATATCTTCTCACAAAAGCCTGCCACTCTTAAAGAAATATCTGCCAATGAAAATTACCCAGGTGAACCAGAGTACACAGTATTTGAAAGAAAAACTGGAAAATTCACCAAAGAATCAAAGGAGTTTAAAGAAGATATAAAGAAACAGCTTAACGAACTTAAAGAGAACAAAGACCTAAGGCTGACAGAAATGCACACAATCCAGGAAATGAGAACAGAATTCAGTGCAGAGATAGAAACACTGAAGAGGATTCAAGCTGAGACGGAACCAAGAACCAAATAACCCAATTAGAAAACAAAGGAATGCAGAAGATAGAATATCAGGACTCAGAAATAAAGTTGAGGATCTAGATGAAATAGGCAAATAATTTGAAAAAAAATTAAAACACAAAAAAGGAACACATAGGAAATGTGGGATACTATGAAAAGAGCAAATCTTCAAATTATAGGAATAGACAGATGAGGGAAAAGAATTCTAGATCAATGGCCTAGACCAAATCTTCAACAAGATCACAGAAGGTCCTTTATAGCCAAAACAATCCCTAGTACAAAGAACAAGACTGGAGGGATTACCATTTCAGATCTCAAGATGTATTATAGAGCCATAGTAATAAAACAACACTCTATTTCACAAAACAGGTATGTATACCATTGGAACACAATCAAAGACCCAAACACGAATACACACACAACCATTTAATTTTTAACAAAGATGCCAAAAACATATGCTAGAGAAAGCATCTTCAACAGATGTTGCGTGCTCTCTCTCTCTTTCTCTCTCTCTCTATATATATATGTTACAATGTATATAATATATGTAATACATATTACATAACACATAACACAACATAACATATGTAATATTACATATTACATATTTAATATATGTGAACTCGACAAACAACTAAAATAATGATGGCATTGATAACAACATTAGTATAAGTTTCAGTGTGTGTGTGTGTGTGTGTGTGTAAACTGGGAGCTGGCCATCATAGAATGGATGGCTCTGGTGGAAACTGATAGATACTAGAAAGCTAAGTATTCAAAAAAAGGGAATTTCTAACACTGTCAAATAATATTGTAATGCTATTGCAAATGATATCCATGAGCACCCATTCCTTTGCATGCTGGGACAGAATTCCTGACAAAGTCAACTTGAAGAAGGGAGGATTTACTATGATCTGCACTCTGAGGCATGGAAGGCGTGGCTGCAGGAGCATGCTGCGCATGGGCACCTTGCACAAGCAGCAGGAAGCAGAGAGAGATGAATGCTTGCCTCAGCCTTCCTCCTTTTCCTCCAGTCTAAGCCTCCATCTCACGGAACGGTGTTGCTCATATTGAAGGTGGATCTTCCCACATCGACTAATCTAGAATCTCCTGCACGGGCATAGTCAGTGTTTAGTTCCATGGCCATTCTAAATGTCGTCTAGTTGACACTCCAGGGCAAGCATCCCAAGACGGCAGTGGTAAGGATTATGGTACAGCTCAGGGTAATACTTCTGCTCTTGAGCATGAGTTTTTAATAGCCCTGTTTTGGAGGCCTTGTGCTTATTCTCTGTAAAAGTAGCTAGGTCTAAGGTTTTCGATCCAGCTGAAAACAGAGGATGAGTATGAAGAAGGAAGAAGGAATGGACAAACGAGTCTTACATTAGGACAAGTACCTCCATACTGAATTCCATTTCTCACTTGCAGTGCTGGGATAAATGTGAAAGGCAAAGAGGAGTTCCACAGACAGAAGAACATGCGCAGTGACACCCAGAACAACGAGGATCGGAGAGTGGGATGCTATTGAACTACGAGTCTGTTGCTCAGTACATCACCTGGCGTTCTGTTCAAGTCGTGGATGAGGCTATGAACGAATCTCACAGAGAAAGTCCAGCTCAATAGTCCTTCTGTGACCTGTGTGCTTTGCCAGAATGCCCAGAGCTGTTTCAGAGCGTGAAGGAGGATCTTATTGAGATTTCTAGTTCATATACCTGTCAACAGTGTAGAGGAAGCAGGCACCGAGACTACTTAGTGGATGGCTGGATCTTGTAGCTTTGGCTATCCCAAGGCCTGTGCACTTCTGTTCTCCTCAATGTTCACGGTATCCCTGGTGCTGCTCACCCCATCCCCCACCTCAGCCAGCTTCTTGAAGAGCTGTAATTTTATCAATTCAGGGCCAACTTATCGAATCTTTCTTTTAATAAAGCACCAAATGAGAACGGAATATAAAGTCTTTGCATCCTTTATTAATCCAGTAAACAAATATTTTTTGTGTCCAGTATGTACCAAATGCTGAATTAGGCTAGTGGGTGAGCAGTTGACACAGTGTAGAGAAATCTCACTCTTAATTGAGTCTTTGTGCTGGTAGGAGAGAAAAGAGACAAATGAAATAATTACATATTGTTATTTGTATGGGGAGGATGATAAGCAGGATGGTGGTTTGATTGCAAATTAAAAAGAGAGAGTGTTTTTTCAAACAGACGGGTCAGGCCTGTTCACTCTGGAAAGATCATGTCTGACACACATTGTAGGATGACAAGAACAGCAAATGCCCGAAGAACTTGGGGCACAGACTTCCTGGGAGAGTTACACAACGCCCCCATCACTTTTCTTCTTACACTGTACTTGCAATTCATCTTTTCCCAATGTTATCTGCACATTTAGGATTTTCTTCCTCTGTGACTATAGTCTCTGTCAGAGTGTAAGCGTTTTATTCTCTCTCCTTGGATGTCTCTCTTCTTCCCTCTTTCCCCCTTATCTTTTTTGTGTGTAGTGTATGTGTGTAGCATATGTGTGTATGTGAGTATATATATCTACATATGTGTTTGCATGCATGCAGAGGCTAGAGACTGATATCAAGTGCATTCCTCAGTTCCTCAGTTTCCCCTTATTGTACTGAGACAGGTCTCTCATGGAACCTGTAGCTTAGCAATTCGGCTGAGGTTGAGTAGCCGGAGATCTCCAGAGAGCCACCTGTCTGCCCCTTTCTGATGCTGGGATTACAGATGCACCACACCTGGCTTGTTAATTAATTAATTAATTTTTAATGTGGCTGTTGCAAATCTGGAGTTGCTGTATTTTTTTCCAGTATAGTTTGAAAAAGTAAAAGCAGTTTGACTTAAAACCATGTGTTTTTCACATGTATATGTGAGTACGTGCATCAGCGTTGGAGATGGTTCTACTTCAATTTTGAAGTTTTATTATTTTATACAGTACTAAGAAGTGCTCTAGAGACAATAACAGCAATAGAAGGCATTAATTGAAAACCCACTATTTCCAGACACTGTTGTACAACCAAACATTTAATCTTTTAGAGGTTAGTAGTATAATGATCCTCATGTTCTTATGAAGCCCCAGAAGACTACATGATGTGTCAGGTTTACACAGCTATTGTTAGTGATCTGAATAGACTCTAGACATGGAATCCATCTCTTCAATCAAATATCAAATACTTCCTATATTTACAACCATGTGTGAAAGCACGGTCATTTTATCATTCTTACAGTGAATTAATTTGTTTTCCAAATTTCGGAGGATGATTGGTCTAACGAATAGATTTTCCTCACTTGTTCTCTTATCTATCTTCATCTTTATTTTATTTTCTTTGACTATTGCCATGCACAAATGCCTTAACTGAGAAAAGATTCCATTCATATCAAGAGCTGGGAACTAAAGACTTTCCACAATCTAGTAAATCTTGCAGCCATTCTTTGATAAAGTTGCGGTTAGCATTGACTGGGTTTCAGCTTTGGTTTTCCACTTAATAAAGGTATGAACTGTATGTGTGTTTCCATGTCTCCATTTGCCAAAGGCAAATGTTTGGCTTTTAAAGATTGTGAGCCTGACCACTTGCTTATTGCCTGCCACAAATCGGTTATCAGGTATCAGTAACATAATGTTTTAAATGATTTTTAGGTTTAATATATATTATAACTTGTTGACTCTTGCAGAGCATCATAATTGCTGATTGCTCTTTAAGGAGAAATATTAGAGAAATACTATTCTAGTACCTTTTGTGGAAATGGCTTCCTCGACTCCTGGGCCTGGGTCATTGAGAGATAGTGAAGCTTACTGAGGTATATCTGCTTTTAAAGACTTGTAATTACTGTCTAAATGTACTGTGTATAGGCTGGACCACATAAAGTAGCACATCTTCATTTTTCATCGTTTTTAATTGAAAAGCAGATATGCTCGTTGGTTGGCAATACCAAGTTCAAATCTATAACAAAACAAAATAATGCCAAATCCAATTATATAATCTGGGATTCAGTTTTATTTCATTTTTAGCTGTTTTATATCTGTGTAATTTAAACAACCAGATGATGGTATTTTAATGGGTGATTTGGCTTATCCAATGGCTAAGTCAATGAACTGCAAAATACTGACTCTTTATTATGGCCCATGAAACCAAGTTGACCCTGAATATAAATAGACAATTTGTGTGTGTGTGTGTGTGTGTGTGTGTGTGTGTGCACGTGTGTGATAGAGTAAAAAAGCAATCCTCACTTTTCTTTTATGGAGAAGCAGGTTCAACAAATTAAGTTTCATATAACTTTGAAAATTACTTTATGTGACATAAAATAACTACATGAAATTTGGTGTTGTTCTGCCCTCTGTATCAGCCTTACTAATTTCATTTGCCAACCTAAATAAATGCACAGAGAGGAGGCAGCTAAGCTTTCTGAACTCATGTTGCGGCTACCACCTTAAGTGATTCCAGCTCTTCCTGGTGGAACAAGACTCTTAGTAGCAATTCTCTACTTTTTTTTCATGTAGAGGAGGAAACTGAGTCTCAGGAAGGCCTTTTAATTTGTGTAAGTTGTCATACTCATTAAATGGAGCAATCAAACAAGAGCCCAGCATTCTGCAAAATTTTTATCCCCCAGGAATCCACCTCAAAAAATTTCAAGACTTAGCCTTATTGGCTAGACTAATATCCAGATTGAACTAAAACGTTTATTTTCAGTTTGATTTTTTTTTTTGTCAATTTGACACAAGTTAGAGTTACCTGGGAAGAGGGGACCTCACTTGGAAATTCCCCCATCAGGTCGGCTTCTTGGCACATCTGTGAGTAGTTTTCTTGGTTAATGATTGGCGCGTGAGGGTTCAGCCCACTCTAGGTAGTGCCGCACGGGGGCAAATGGTTCTGAGTAGTAAATAAAAACGTAGGCAGAGCAAGCCATGAGTAGCAAGCAGTAGTCAGTGTTTCTTTATGGTCTTTGCTCCCTTCTCAGTTAAGTGTCAGCCTTCCCTTCATGGTGAACTTTAAGCTGTCAGGTGAAATAAATCCTCTTCTTCCTAAGTCGCTTTTCAGTCATGGTATTTATCACAGCAATAGAGAGCAAGGCGGTGCAAAAATCTTGAGGGTCTCTTCTGTAAAGATCATCTCTCTCTCTCTTTTAATTTGGAGATAGTATCTCACCATTTTATTCCAGCCTAGTCTGGAACTCACTACATAGCCGAGGATAACCCTGAACTCAAGGCAAACTTCCTGTTTCAACTTCCTGAGTGCTGGGATTACAGGTATGAACTCCCATCCTCAGCTCAGGACCACCAATAAGAAAGAGAGAGGTGCTTCTGCGTGCGTGTGTATGTGGGTGCATGGGGAGGGCAGGCAAGAACATGGATGTCAACCTTCACATGCCGTCTTCCCTGCTTTGCTTTGGTAGGATCTCTCACTGATCTGGAACTTGCAAAGTAGACGAGGCTAGCTGGTCAGCAGAGCTTCAGGGATCTATCTTTTCATATTCCTAAGCACTGAGATTACAATCCTGCATCATTCTGCCTGGCATTTTATTTTAAAATCAAAGATGCTTTATTCTTGGCGCACCCCTGCCTCCCCCCAGCCCCCGAGTTTTGCATGTGTGTGAAATGTTCTCCCCTTTTGCTCTTTCTGGCTAACTCGTATTCATCCTCTAAACTTTATTTTAAACAGCAGCTTGCTTTCACATAGCCGGTAACCAGTCTACTTGTCTAAAATATCAGACTTTGTGCTCGTGCTCTTACTTCTCTTTAACCTTTGCTGCTGCAGCACCGGGGACAGCAAAATGCAATCCCATGTGCTCCCGGTGGGACGTGAGCTTCTCCAAAAGCAGGGATTCCCTGGCACGTAGGGACTCGCTGATTTATTCACATAAGGAAACTTGGGGATGCCTATTGCAAAATTCGTGCCGTCTAAACCCATAGGAGGATTCTGACAGGACAAGTCTCTGTCTCTTTCTCGGTCTGTTTTTCCACACCTCTCTGCTTCCATCCTCCCTCTCTTCTTTTCTGACTCTCTCCCTCCATGTATCTATGTATCTATCGAATCACCAGGGCACCCTGACGATCTTTCAATGACCGCTGTTCTCCTTTTTCATTCAACGACCTATCTTGCTGTGTTGTAGCATCCTGTTCGCGTTGACAAAGAAGCATGGCAGTATGGAGCCTGAAAGAATCTTTGAAAAAACCGTCCTTTGTTGAGTTCCATGTGGCTCTACCACTTATTTTCCTTATAAACATGTCACATCATTGGTTCTCCCTGGATTTTGGGGGCCTTCTATTTAGTTCCCTTCTATTTAGTTTCTTGCTTGCCTCTGGACTTGAAATAACTTTATAAGTGGTCTCAAATCATTCATATTCTTTCTGAAGGAAAATTTCCAATGCCAAATGCCAAAGATTATTCTTATGTTACACGTGCAAATGTTTCCTTTGACCAGACAGCAGATTTGGCACGGTGAATGTCTGTGTTAGAGTTTCTGTTACTGTGATAAAGCGTCATGGCCGAACGCAACATGGGGGGTGTCATTGCAGCTTACAGGTGTCATCTGTCATCTAGGGAAGTCACGGCAGGAACTGGAGGCAGGAACATGGAGGCAGGGGCTGACGCAGAGGCCGTGGAGGAGTGCTGCTTACCTGCTTGCTTCCCATGATTTGCTTAGCATGCTTTCTTATACGGAACATCTGCTCAAGGGTGGTGCTGACACCAATGGTATGGGCCTACCCACCTCAATCACTAATTTAAAAGATGCCCCACAGGTTTCTCTACAGGCCAATCTGATGGAGGCTTTTTATCTATTGTAGTTCCCTGTTCTCCGATAATTCTAGCGTGTGTCAAGTTGACTGAAAAACCAACCTGGAAAGTTGACTACCTGTCAATTTGACACACAAAGACATCATTATTCAACTATAACCTTTCCTTTCTTGTTCATCCCAAGATCTCATATTAATATTAATATATCATCATAAAATACATTTCAAACTTTAAAAGTCCCATAGTCTTCAAAAACTCAAACATGTTAAAAGTCCAGTCTCTTCAAATCTTCCAAAGTCTATTTTAAAGTTCAAAGCCTCTCTATGTACAATCTCTATAAAATTCCAAAGTCTCAACTATGGGTCCCTGTAAAATAAAAATATATAAAAAAATTGAATGTGTTCTTACTCTAAGAGGGAATAACCAGTGTATAGTAACAGTCAAATCAAAGTAAAACCGGAGTCCAGCAATGTAAAGCTCAGAGTCAGACTTCTGGGACTCATTTGGCACTCAGAAGTGTCAAATGGGCATGGGCAAGTGCTTGGGCATGGCCAAAAAAGCAGATCTGCTACCCATGGTAAGCAGAGCTTATTTCATAGGCGGAGGCTAGCTCCATTCAATAGCTGTTGCTGACCTTGGTGGTTGTCCCATGGTACTGGCACCTACAAAATGCTGGAATCTCTACTGAATCTGGGATGAACCTTCACTAATAGCCTCTCCTGGGCTCCCTCCATGAAATCTAACCCTGACACATGGAGCCAATCTTGAACTTTTCTACATGACCCCTTTAATCCTGGGGCTTCTATTGCAACTGAGGCTCCATCTTCACCAATGGCCTCTTCTCAGGGGACTCCAGCCCTGCCACGCAGTAGCAAGCCACAGCTGCTCTCCATAACCCCTCCTGCCTTCAAAAGTCTTATCACCTGCATGACTTTTAAATATCAGCAAGTTTGATTGTCGTGATGAGATACAACCTTGGTTCCATCTGGACCACAGCTTCTGTGTGCTGACCCTGAGGAAATACTCCTAGAGTTATGATCCTCAATGATACAGGTATCGTTTAAATCACCGCTATTTTCTCAGCTCCAGTTAACCAGCATTAATGCATCAGTAAGACAAAAGTTTTGCTATTGTTGGTCTTAGTTCAAAATATCATATAAATGGCCTTGAATGAGTCGCTTCTCTTTGAAACTTCACAATCCAGGCCTCCATTGTTTGCACTGCTCTCATCATTATCCTCTAAATCCCTTCCAGATTTCATAAGCTCTGAACACTCAATGGCTTTTCTTGACCAAAGTTCTACAACCCTTCCACAATCTTCTTGAAATCCTATGATCAGCTCTGTCACAGCAACAACCTGTGTCCTGATACCAACTTCTGTCTTAGTTAGGGTTTCATACTGCTGTAATAAAACAGCATGATGAAAATCAACTTGGTGAGGAGGTAAGGGCTTATTTCATCTTATAGTTTGTAGTTCATCATCCGTGGAAGTAATAGAGGAACCTGGAGGCAGGAAGGGAAGCAGGGGCCACGAGGGGTGCTGCTTACTGGCTTTTGCCCCATGGCTTGCTCAGCCTGTTTTCTTACATAACTCAGAACAATCTGGCCTTATGTGGCCCTGGCCCCCATGGTATTGCCCACCTACATCAAACAGTAATTAAGAAAATGTCCCACAAGCTTGTCTACGTGCCGATATTACAGAGACATTTTCTCAATTAAGGTTTCCTCTTCTCAGATTATTCTAGCTTGTGTCAAAACAAAACACAACAAACTAACCAAAAATAACAATACTCAGGACAGTTAATAAGAAGAGTTGAATGAACATGTGTCCCACATGGTTATACATGTACAGAAAACTGTGTTTCAAGGCACACTTTAAAAAATTATCTTGACTAGTAGAAGCATCTGCTTTTTCTTAGTAGAATGGATAAGTGTTTCTATTAATTATTAGCCCTTCATATATTGACTAATCTCAAATATGCCTTCCCCAATTCAATTGGCAAGTGATGGATGAAGATTACTGTTTGTCCAGCAAGGATAAATTATCACTGAAATTTTTCTCATAAACCAAACAAACCAATCCTTCAAATACAAAGTTAATCATTTTATTGATATTAGCCTTCAGGTCTTACTCCATTAAGTCTCTAAATTCATGTTAGGAATCATATAGGAACCAAATTAAAATGGAATTCTTTTAAAGCGAGAAAGGTAAAATTGTGCCTTATAAAGAAGCAATTTAATCTTAATAAATTATTTTTAATATTCCTTTTCAATGAGGCAGCACATTGACTATAAAATGAAGTGTAAAAGGGCATTGGTTGCAGAAACCGAGTTACAAAGAGACCACTGCACCCTTGAGCAGTTACACCTGCAGTAATTTGCTTCATAAATTTTTATGTTGCATTTTACATTTTTAAGAAAGCGAGTATTCCCAACAGTGTCATAATTAGAATTGTGACAGTGTGAGAGCAATGAAAGGGAAATTATGTTTGATCTCTGGAGTATTTAGCTAAATAGTTTTTAAAAAGAAATTTGTTGTTTTGTTGAAGATAGATTAGCATTCGAAGCTGTTCCTTGACTGGAAAACCTGTGATCTCAGATGGTCCACACCTGCAAACATTCTCACAGATGAGTCAAGTATCAATTTAAGGAATGAGAAAAGGAACTGATGTGCTTAGGACATTCTGATATTAAAGGTATCAACCTTTCAAGTGCGAAATGTTAATATATACTATACGGTTCTCCCTTGTAGAACTTTTACTTTTCCATAATTTACCTCTGTATTTTGAGAAGTCAAAGCTTTCACAAGGGAAAGTACACCTGAGATGCATTCTGAATTTAACAAGATCTCTTTCTCCCTTTCTGTGAAGAGTATCTATCTCTGCTGTATACTACAAGCCATTTCCCAGAAAGATAGGTGGAAAAACTTAGTTGTAAACATGTAGGTGATTACTATAAGCCATTTCCCAGAAAGAGAGGCAGAAAAGATTGAATTGTAAAGATGTAGGTTATCAAGTCCTTTCATAGTTCCAAGGACATGGACCTGACTGGGGGTGTGTCTTAATTATTATTATTTTTAATCACTGTAACAAGACAACAGGACCAAGGCAACTTATAAAGATAACATTTCATCTGAAGATCATGGTTCCAGATGGTTAGAGTCCATAACCATCATGGTGGTGAGCCTGGCAGCAGGTAGGCAGGCAGGCAGAGCACTAGAGCAGTAGTTGAGAGCTTCTGTCTGATCCACAAGCATGAAGCAGAGAAATCAACAGAGGTAACAAGGAATGGCTTGGGATTTTGAAATCTCAAAGCCCAGCCCAAGTAACACATCTCTGACAAGGCCACACCGCCTAATCCTTCTCAAACAGTTCCACCAACTGGGGACCGAGCTTTCAAAAAAATTCTCATTCAAACCAGCACATGACTTCACCCTCCCTGGCCCCCACAGATTTGTGACCATATCATAATGCAAAAGGCATTTATACGACTTCAGAAGTCCCCATAGTCTTTCACAATCCCAACATTGTTTCAAAGTCTCTTCTGAGACTCAAGGCAACCTTGTAATTGTAACCACCCGTAAAAACAAAAATCAAATTGCACACTCCCAATATACAATGGCACAGAATATATATTACTATTCCAAAATGGAGGAAAGGGGGCATAGTGAGGAAATTCTGGACCAAGGTATGATAAAAGACAGCAGGGCAAACTCCAAATCCTATAGTTCTGTGTCTCTAGAGGACTTAAATAGCTCTGCCCTTACAGTATTGCCAACTGCAGTACACTTCTGTCTCTTGGTCTGGTTTTATGCCCTGTATACAGTTCTCCTGGAGGACACCCCATGGCTCTGGCATTCCCAATATCTTGGGTTTTCCAACACAATGCGGTCTTCAGTCTCACAGCTTCATGAAATGGCCCTTCTGACCCTCCATGCAGGGACTCCTCTACTGTACATATTGCCTCAGCAGATCTCCTCAACCACGGAGGAAGATTTCACAACCACTTTACTCCTGTCTCCTTATTGCCTCTGAAATCAGAACCACATAGCTGAAGCTGTCAAGTTCTGCTGACTGCTTGGGATGAAACCTTGACCTGCATTTGTATAAGCTTTGATTAGTTATTGTTATTCTTTAGGAACAGATAATTCCTTAGGCCTTTTTTTTTTTCTCTCACAAGTTGCAGGGTTAGCTAGAAGGGGTCTCACTCTAAATCCACTACTCCTTTTATTTTATTTCTTCTTATCTCCTTCAGTGCAAGTCAAGGCTCCAACATAAAATTTCCTGGTGTTTTAAAAAAATTGTATATTTACTTATTTATTTTTAAAGATTTACTTATGTGTGTATATGAATGCTGTATCTGAATATACACCTGTATGCCAGAAGAGGGCATAAGACTCCATTATAGATGGTTTTGAGCTCCTATGTGGTTGCTTGGGAACCAAACTCAGGACCTCTGGAAGAGCAGTCAGTGCTCTTTACCACTGAGTCCCCTGGTGTTCTTTTTAAACTATGTATTCTGTAGTTCTTTTCACCCTGCTTACTTTTTTTCCCATTGTAGATCCACATAAGGATGAAAACTAATAACCACACAATATAGTTAATATTAGGTTTTCTTAAAATCTCCTCTGCCAATAAATGTAGTCCAAAATTCTTCAATTTAGCATTTTAGGATTCTTAGGACAAGGGCATAAAGCAACCACATTCTTTGCTAAAACATCCCAAGAATTGTTTCTAGCTCAGTTGATAATATTGTTCTCCTCTGAAACCTCTTGAGCTGAGGGTCTATAGTCCACACCTCTCTCAGTACTACCATCTTCCAAGCTCCCACTAGGATGGCCCATTAAGCATGACTTACAGTGTTCAACCATATCTCTAGTCCAAAGTCCCAGAGTATTTCACATTCCTTCACACAACAGCATGGTCAGGCCTGTCAAAGCAATACTCCACTCCTGGTACCAACTTCTGCCCTAGTTACTGTGTTGAGACACCATGGCCAAGGCAATTTATAAAGAAAACATTTAATCTGGGGATCATGTTTCCAGAGTGTTAGAGTCAATGACTATCAGGATGGGGAACATGACAGTAGGCAAACATGGCTCTGGGGCGGTAGCTGAGAGGTGCCAAGGCACAAGGGAGAGAAAGAGAAAGGGAGGGGAGGCAGAGAACTAACTGGGAATGGCTTGGGCTTTTGAAATCCCCAAAGCCCACCCTTAGTGACACACCTCCAACAAGGGCACACTTCCTAATCCTTTCCAAACAATTCTACCAACTGAGGACAAAGAATCCAAATATATGAGCTTATTGAGGGGAATTCTCAATCAAATCATGGGTGGTATGGGCTATCTGATGAAGTCTCAGCACTGGAAAACTCAGTTTGTTTATTATGTGGAGTTGAACAGATAGGATAAGTTATTGCATATGGCTGAACAAAGAGGTGGAATTATAATATGCAAAACAAAACAAAACAAAACAAAGGGACAGGGTTTATAATATATAGATGAATCAAGGAAGTGGATTTAGCTAATCTTGGTAGGAACAGTCTCTGTACGGGAGCAGTCTTCAGGCTGTAAACAATGTGGGGAGAAAGATGATGGTGAAAATTTTTTGCACACATTATTATCACCCATACATGCACTATAGGGAAGGCTTTGCATTTCTATTTGGATTTGAGGCTGGGGTCCTTGACATGGCCATTCCCATTTAGACAACCACATTCACTGAGGACCTTACACACTCAGGTATTCCTACAGTAGGTACCATTCACAAATGATGTGGCTCAATGTAGACAACTTCTGCTGAGTCTTGGAAACCTCTGGATGACTGTAGGTCGGGCCAGCACATTGTGATTCTTCATGAGTTGACAGCCCTTGCTTATGTAGTTGTCCCATGTATATGTTATATGGTGAGTCCTGGTTTATTGCTTTTGTTATTGTAGCTGTTCCTGTTTTGTGGTGCTGACAGTAGAGCCTGGTGGCATACTGGGCCATCACTCTACTAGCTGACCTCCATTCCTAGTCACAAATGGCAAATTAAGTGTTCTGTTGAAGACCCTAAACGGGAGACTGAAGCTTCTCTCACTCTTTCTCGCTTTGGAGGCGATGCATCCGTTATCTTAACCTTGCAAGCCAGCAAATTCACTGGGAGAAATAACAGATGAAACTGACAAATAAATGAATTAAAAAATGTGGCACGCATTATACACTAGGGAAGAATGAAATCATGACAGTTTCAGAAAATGGATGGGACTAAAATGATTATATTAGGCAAAAACAAGCCAGACTCAGAAAGGCATATATTACATATTTTCATCAATATATGGAACCTAGATTTAAAATTGTGTGTGTATGAAGCTCATGAAACTAGAAAATGGATCATGAAAGGGTTGGAAGATACTGAAAGGAAGGGTGAAGGTTGAAAGAGAAGGTGATGGAATACAGATGATGTAAAAACAGAATGTGAGGGGAACTAAGAGCCATGGAGAGGGCTTGGAGAAAGGGGACACGTAAGAGCAAGGTATAGTGACATATACAACATGTACGTCTAAGAAATGCCATAATGAAACCCATTATTTTATATACCAACTTAGAAAATTAACGACCCCCTCAGATGAATTAAACAAACACACAAACAAAAAACAAGGAAGCAAACAGAAGCCCTTTGTGTGCAGGTCTTATCTTTGCTTAGTCTATTATCACAGGGCAAAGATATTGAGATAGCGCCTGACCTACGACAGTTGTAGTTCATACAGTTTTCCTGTCAGGGGTCAGCCTATTCTCTCTTAGTGTTAAATATAATAACTTAAGGATCCATTGTTGTAGCTCATAGCAGTCATGGGTCTGTAACTTTTCTAAATTGGTCCTCAATGTGATTTTCTATGCTCCAGGGCATGAGAAGTTCTTCAAAAGTCTGTAGGTCTGTGGAGTAAGAGGTTGAAAGCCTACCTTCTGTCTGAGGTCTTGTTTTATTGTGAATCAGAATGCTTCAATCAAGTTATTGACAAAGAAAGACGTTATCTGGGCGATAGTAGTATGCTCATCTAGAACAGTCCAAAGACCTAGAGTTCCAGACACAGGGTGATTTTTGACTTAACATGAAGTTAATGTGACCATGTGTTTGTTGATGAACTCCTCTGATGTAACTGAGTTTGGAGAGAAAGAAGCTGAGAATGCGAGTGTATTGGTGGTCCTTATTTGGAAGATGTGCGAACATATGTAGCTCTAGGAGAATCGAAATAGTCTTACCTTGCAGGTTTGTTTCACAGACCTGTACCTAAGAAGATCCTTTTCATCTCTCCAACTGTTAAGAACTTGAGATACTATACAGTTATGATAAGTAGTGTGTGTTGCCTATACCTTTTGCTTGACATTGTAACTATGGCCAACTTCTTTCGAGCTAACCTTCCATATTCCTTAGAAAATTAAAAAAAATAGAAGTTCTTAGAAGGTAGCAAGAACATTATGTTAAGATGGCTCATGAGAGTTGGGACATATAACTAGCAAAACAACTACAGGAAGGAAGTTATTATTTAAAGGAATTTATTATTAAAGATTTAGTGTGTGTGTGTGTGTGTGTGTGTGTGTTTGTGCAAGTGTATGTACATGCAAATTCCTATAGAGGCCAGAAGAGGGTGTCAGATCCCCTGGAACTGGCGTTCCAGGCTAAAACTGAACTCTGGTCCTCTGCAAGAGCAGAAAATGCTTGTAACTGCTGTGCCATCTCTCCAGCTTCATGAATAGATTCTGTAACAAATAATACTTGGAAAATTTATACCAAGTATCCAATTTACAACTTCTTTGCGCTCCATATACATCACACTCAGAAATATGAAATTGAACATCTGTTTCAGTAGCCAGCACATTGCAATTTTTTTTTTCCCTATCTCCACCCTGACCTCTATAATATCTTCTTGGACAGTTGAACCGTTGTAAATATTTCTTACTACATTAGTTGATTTGTGGTAGTTTCTAACCTCAAAAGTATCTCAAATCGATTGTGACCATTGTTGTAGTACATTCCTTGTTAGGTTTTAGTTCAGACTGTGGCAGTAATCTATGGACACTCCATCTGTCTAGTCTGACACATTCTATTTGATTTTCGACTGTGCTACCAGATAATTACATGTCTTTCCTTTATATATGAAAATCAAAGTACGTGAGCTGACTATATACCTCATACCCTCTCTGTGTGTATATGTATGTATGTACCTACATGCATATATGTGACTTTATAGGCTTTCAGTAACTTAGCTAGCATTTCTCCCAGAATGAAGTCCAAAACTCTTAGCAGAGTACACAAGTCCTTCAGTGATCTGAACTTCTGCCTCCATTACCCAAATAAGATTCTTATGGGATGAACCAATTTTATTCTTAAAAAAAAAAAATCCCAGAACCTATTACGATATTTTGTCCATAGCAGTAAATAACCAAAGAGTTACACTGAATTAAATTGTATAAAAAAATCCAGAATTTGGAAAACCAGATCTCTTCAGTGTTCAAGTCTGTTGTGTACTAGCTATCTCTGGTGCCATTTCAGGCCTGTGATGTAGTTTTTGTTACCCTGGAGAAATTCTCCTCATGCCTCCTCTTACTCTGTTGGTGAGGATTATACCCGCTGATACTTTATTCTAGAAACTGGATAACCTTCTGCCTTGTTTTTGTGTGGAGTGACCCTTCTGACAGACCCCGCGGCTCTGACCCTTTAAACAGTAGAAGTGTCCTGGTGCTTTCACTCGGCAGTGGATCGTGATATTTAGAAATCCTTCGTCGAGCACCTTTGATTCTCCAGGGATGCCCATAATAAATATTTGCATTATTAAAAGAGTTATGAGCACAGTATTAAAAAATGAGTACACAAGGAAGTCACCACTTGGCTTTTGATTATGTCTGCCCAAATGAAAAATGAATGAACGTGCAATAAATAATGAATGTCCTTGTGTTCTTGTTTTAATTTTAACTCATCAGAGGATGTTAAAGTGGAGCTGACTTTAGCTTTGCTGTTTTATTAAGGGCAGACTGTGGCCCTCATGCTACTTCATAAAGCAAAGCCGTCTACTATCTGTAATGCTTCTTATTAGCTACTGCTTTCATGCATGTTATTTATTCTTCACTAACTTCAGCGTCCTCATTTACAAATGGATCTGAGAATATATAGCGTAGGTTTTGTGTGGTGTGTGGGCACGTGTACGTGAGTGTTCTTGTCCATGGAGGCCAGAGTTTGTTAATGTCCTCTCCTGTCACTCTCTGCTTTATCTTTTGAGCCAAAATCTTTCACTGAACCAGGAACTTGTCATTTTGGCTAGACTGGCTGGACATGGAGCCCCCCAGTTCAAACTGTCTACTTCACAATCCATACCAGCACTGGTGTTTCAGACACATGCCAACATGCACAACCTTTATGGTAGCACTTGGGATTAGAAAATCAGTTTCTCATGCTTGCCCAGAAAGCACTTTACCCACAGAGCCATCTCTCCAGCCTCTATAGATTTTTTAGATGACATTAATTAAGATCGTTCAACACATCACACACATACACACACACACACACACACACACACTCCACTATATTTTAGTTTATCCTCATCCATTGTTTTGCATAAGGCAGTCTAGTCTACAATTTTTTTACATTTTAGAGCTGAAGCAATATCTCCTGCTTTCAGAATCAAAATTATCTGTCAGAGAACACTTAGCTCTCTGAAATCCCTCTGTAAACCTTTTTAGTTGAGAATATGTAGAAGGAAATCTCTTGTAATAACTGTGCTGCCTTCGGAGAAGAAGCGAGTATTCTATTTGAAGCTATTGATTAACGTGAGAGTGGAATGTGACAACTGCTGCCTCTCTAGACTTTCTTTGGACTGGTATGATTACAGTTGTATTTTTGTCATCGGGACCTGTCGGCACTTCTACATGTCAGAAACTCAGTGACTGGCTTTCTTTAGCGCCATGCTTAGGGTCCTGTCTGAGGTCACATTCTTTGCTGCAATGTCACAACGTTCAGGATCCAGAACACTCCTTCTTTCTATTACAAGAGAGTTTAGGTCTGAGAGAGACATCAGAGAGCCGACCACTAGTTTTGGTATTTGTATCTATTAACACTGTCTAATACGATTTCCTGGAGAAATGTAGAAACGATGGAGGAAGGGCTCAGAATGTGTATTGCTATCGACAAAAGAGTTATCTTTGAAACCAGAAGCAGCTACTCTGACCGTGATCTTGAAGACAACCTAACGACGTCAGTGATATTTTCTTTCTTGAGTACTTGTTGCCAGGGGGTGCAGGTCACAAGACTGAATCTCTGGAGGCATGTCATAATTCCTGCATCTTCTCTGTGTCACTAGCATTACATAGTGTTAGGTGTATGAGTGAATGATGCTTTAAGATTTGAAGAGTGGATGAATCCTTTGGACTCTGTTTCTGCTTTGAAGTTAGGTTTTTACTCTACCCTTTTGCAGTATTCCATGTGGAAACTTTGGAAACATGAATTAGTGGTCAAGTGTGTTCTCCTTGCCACTCACGACTTCCAAATTAACTCAGGAGTCATGTTCCCAGAGGGCTTCATTCTGTCCCCCAGATTGTGGACATATCTGTGTACAGAAACAGTGTCCAGCCTCTTCTCCAACACGAATGGGTAGGAGGTTTGCATGTACACTCTTCCGGTTGTGTATTTGTTGGAAAACAACATTGCACAGGGTATTGAAGTAAAACTTGATCGTCATGTAAGTTTCAACGCTGAGACGGCAAACTGTGCCTCAGACCTGCAAGTGGGGGACTCAAATGCTCTGAATATAATGGCTACATTCTGTCCCACAGGGAATGCTGGAAACAGACACAGGAACATTGGGTGTTTATAAAGCAAAAGCATCCTGTGTTGGGAGGGAATCTCATCAACTTAAAATGTGAACTACCGAAAGGCTCTGTTAGAGGAAGGATAGATGAATCATGCTGTAATGTTCTTAAATGTCCTCTTGTAGCCCTTAAACATTAGGGCACAGGGATCTAGAGAGTTTTATATAGTATTTGGTCATGCTAGCACTTTTTCAAAACATGAGGCTTAACAGCTGCCTGTTAGAGGCCAATTCTAACGCTACAGTATACAGAGGTAGTAACGAGGTAGACAGGGTCTCTCCTAGGGTCAATGGACTAGTCTCCCTAGTTGCAAAAGAGGTATTGCACCCAGAGAAGTACAGCCCAGCCAGTTGCTTCTGCAACAGCAAGCAAAATCTTTTCTCTTCTTGTTACAAATTTATTTGGTCATTTTTCTCAGACAAAGATTAAAAGGCTACAGGGATTCTCGCCCATCAAGTAAATCCCACATTAGGCCTTCATGGCCAGTGTCTGAAAGAGAATAATTAACTCCAAGTTTTGATTCGGTATCCAACAGGTGCCTCTGAAAATAGGAGGGTCCAGCAGGAGAGAGTGGAGCAAGGAGGAGAAGGTATGTGGGGAGAGAGAGAGAGAGGATAAAAGAGAGGAGAGGAGGGGAGGAAGAATAGTAAAGCAGTCTAACAGGAAGGGAGAAAGGAAAAGAAGAAATAGGTGAGGGAAGAAAGAGACAGGTTAGCGACAACTGGAGATTTTTGCTGAGAAAAACACTGGGAAAAAGTAATGCTAGTCTGCCTTTAATTAGTGTGGAGAAAATAGATGAAGTGAACATTTCCCCCGCTTTGAACAGAAACAGAGGCTCTGCCATTTGAAATTAGAACTGTTTACAAGACAAACTAAGCTCCGCGTGAGCAACACTTCCACAACTCCTGCACCCAGGCCTGCACCACATTGTGTAGCCACTTAAGAAAAACCGGCTCCAATTAGGGATCTCCTGTCGAGCTTCTTATTTATCGGCTTCCAGAACAGCTGTGAGCCATTCAGAGTGGCACCAGTTTTTCCTCATTACATTCTCCTTAGAATTACAGATGTGCCTGGCTCATCCCTAGGGAACCACGTTCTAGTAAACACATCCTTCTGTGTGTCGGGGCGGGGTGGGGGTGGGGCGCGTCTCTGAAATAAGCTTGTGAACACAGGCTGATGCGGTCGGTCAGTTGAAGTTGGCTTAAGAGACTTAGAGCTGTAAATACCCCCTGTAGCTTTCTTCGGAAGGGAAACCTGTATAAAGGGATTAATTCGTGTGGACGAAAGGAGGGAGCTGGTTACAGTGACACATTTTTATTTTTAATCAGCTCTACCAAACGAGTCGTATCGGGTAACTGAGGAGTCACGGCTGGAAGTGGGCACTTTATTATGACAAATTTATTCAATCAGAGGATCCGGGGGCGGGGGGAGGCTGAAGAAAGGGAAGGAGTGAATCAACACATCTCAAGTGACACACGGATGTTTGCTTTGATGGTACAAACAGCTGCATGATAAAGTCCTGTACAGTGAGTTCTACTCCAGGAGAATGGCTCGAGAGGAAATGAACGACACATTTACAAACAGACTCAGAATCTAAGGCCCTCTCCTCACCATGATTTGCTCTCAAGAGCAGTTTATTCTGTTAGTGGATGCAATCATAGCTACATTCATTATTGCCAAAGAAAATAAAATTCTTTTGTCATCAATCCTGTGATCTGGTAGAGCGAGTGAGAAATCTCGGACACAAATACAGGTGCAAGAAGTACTTGAACACTGGAGGCTTCCTTCTCCTGCTGTTGGGAATCCTTTAGGTACCTTGTGAAGAATCCTAAAGTAACCTACAGAAAACTTCTCACCTCTGAATTTCAGCAGAGATCACCAAAGCCAGCTGACACCAGTGTCTGCCAGGCAGATCTCCAGAAGACTTAGCTATGTGATTTATTGCTGGGCGGATCCCTTGGCTCTTGAGACCCAAACCACAAAAGCTAACTGTCATGGGAAGTTAGATGTCATCGTGGATTAAGACTGCTGTTGGGATCATATATTTCTTTTTTCAGGCCCTATCATTCCCTGTACACTGTCTAATAACTTTGAAAATGAGACAAACCTTTTATTTGTACTGGGAAATACTAACAACCATAATTATGCTAAAGTACTATAAATATGGCCATGGCCAAACTAGTGTGATCCATTCTGGCAAATGTGTGGTTAGGTGATTTTGTCGTTTAAAATCAGAATGGACATACACTGACACCGATGTTCATGTCAGTTATTCCACACGGCCTCTTGACGCAACCAAGACATGAGATAGCTGAGACTAACGAAGATATTCCATAGCATACCATTTTGTGAGAAGGAGTGCACTCTAGCAAACAGTATAATATAAATACAAAACTACTAACTTAATTATCATTATGAAATGTCATTTTCTGTGAATAATTAGACATGGGATACTTTAAGACGGTGAAGTTGGGTTTTACACCATCAGCACCACATACAAATGAGTAGCGTGTTACACTACAGTGCTGTGGCAACTATAGTCAGTAGGTGATGGGGTTTATCAGCTCCATTATCATCTCCAGGAACTACATTCCATATGCTGTGTCGTTCATTGACTAAACATCATCTTGTGGCGCAGGACCGTATTCAGAAGAAGGAGGACGCAGTGGTGTTGAGGTAGAGCTTGTTGTCTCTATGAACTATTGTGATAAACATGGAAATGCATCTTTTTGACACACCGTTTCCATTGTATTGGATATCTATCCAGTGATGGGATTGCTGAGATAATAGAACTGTAGGTCTGTGTTTAAGTTTTGAGGAACTTCCAGACTGGAAATCCGTTATTCTTGAAATCCAACTCTTGCTTTTTAAAAAGGCAATGCATAACCAAGGACCACACTCAGCGGTCCACCCCGCACTGGGGGACACTATTCAGTATTTCAAAGGCAGCATCTCTTTGGTCTCTAAAGAACCTCCCTTAAAAAATTATTGACTTATGTCATCAAAAACCAAGTATTTAGGAAGATGTCTCAGACCCTGACTAACTGCAAAGTCTGTGGGTTTCCTGGGAGTCCCATCTGCAAAAGGATCATTGATTTCTGACCTTTTGGGATATTTCATCTTTTTCTCTCTTTCCTTTTTAAAAAAATCCCCTTGATGTTTCATTACACACATGGACAGCATGGAGAGAAAGAGTGTAAAACTGGGGAATGAATGATGCAGTCTTCTTGGAGTTTGATTGGTGTGCATCAGTGTACGGACTTCTTGGGTACATGAAAGTGGAAAAATACGTAAACAAACAAAATTCACTTAGTCTGGACAAATATCCTTCAGTTACAGGTTCCATGTATGTTTCTGGTTGATTTTCTTAAGACATTTTCAAACAAGGAGGAAAATCTTTCTAGAAGCAATTCATCAACACGGCTCCCCTGCTCAGAACCAGATCCTTATTTCAAAAGGTTACACACAGCCTCAAATTAGAATCTAATTTGTTTATGAGATTTCAGTTATCTAGGTTTAGATTTTTTTCCAAAGTTGCTTTCAAGTAATCTCTCTTAAATTTGTTTTGACTGATTTTGGTGCTAGAGAGAACTGTCTACTTTGCACGTACTGAATTTCATAAAGGCATTACAGACAGAATAAATAAAATATCGTATTGTTATTAACTAAAGGATATAAAAATGTCACTGTCTAAACATGTAAGGGTTAGGAAATGCCAGAAAAAAAAGAAAGTCAGTGTAAAGGACTTGGAAGAAGTTTTTGTTATTTTGATTTCTGTAAAAACACAAAATGGAGTTTGGATTAGGTTCGTGTTCCCACTCCAGCTGTACTATAGTTGTTTACAGCTTGGGTTTGGAATGCTTGATGCAGGTGACTGTAATTTGGCTGGGTGCAGTCATTCTGGCACCTGTAGCTTGTTTTTGGGATTGGGTGCCCCATGGGTATATGGGAACTTTTGGCTTAGACTATAAAAAGTCTGAAGTCCCAAGAGTCGGGGTGGGTGTTGGTTGGTGGTTCATTGGTTGGGTTGCTGTCCTTAGTGTGATAATTCCTAAAAGAACAAAGGTTGGAGAGAGTGAGTTTATAGACCTTGAGCTGAGATGCTAGTCTGACTCACTATCAGCTAGTCCTCTTCAATCTTAGGACAGCCTAAAAGAGGCTGTGAAGATTTCTACCTGTCTCTCTTTCTATATCAAGGCCACTTGCAAAAGCAGTGAAGATTTCTTTCTATCTTTCCTTTCTCCTTCCCTAGGTTGAGGGTAAAAGATGGTAGCGTACTGCTACAAGCCAATCCCCTTATTAATGTGAAATTACATTTTTTTAAATGCTGAAACATGATGTATTTATTGCTTCAATTAACTTGAAGACCTCAATGGCTTAAAGCACAGACATATATCTTTCTGTTCATAAATCTACACATCTCCTGGTGATGGCTGGCTTTGTCTCTAGCTTGTAGGTCTATTCTACCTGTTTGTTTATTCACCTTGGATCTGTAGTCACCTGAGATATGTTTTTTCTCAGGACAGATGGCAGAAGTACAGGAGGCCATGGCAAGCACACAGCTCATTTAAAGCCTCCATTCTTGTCAGGTCCCCTAATGGTTCCTTTTACAAAGCAGGTCAAATGACCAAGCCTAATATCAATCAGCTAATGTTCTCTGCTATGCAGAGACACAGTAGGCTTAATTTAGCCTAAGTTTTAAATTCACACCTAGTACTAAATTATACCACTTATTTATCTAAACAAAAACTTAACTCAGAGTAGTTATTTTCAAAAGACATAATATGTTCATGTGTCTCAGTCTTGCAAGCTATTCCCAAAGAATGGGTTTTATCTTATTCTTAGTGTCCATTTGCCCATAGTGTTGATAGAACTAGGTGCTAATAAATAAGAATTGAAGAAATAAACTTAAGGCTAGGGAGGTGCACATCTCTAAACTCAGCACTTAGGAGTCAGAAGCAGGAGGAATATGAGTTTGAGAACAGCTTTGGCTATACAAGACCTGTCCCTAAATCAACCAACCAACCCACCAACCAACAACCAAACAAACAAACCAGCAAACACGATAATTAGTAAAATAATTTAACAGTCATACTAAAAACTCAGTCAAATGACTGAGCAGAGAACCTTAACCCATCTTACCCTGAGAATATAATGCTAGTATTGTGTAAATTCAATGCACTAGAAAGGGTCATGCTTATCATCTCATAGCTATAGTCATTACAGGGTCCATTTTAATCCGTTGTCAATGGTAATGTTAATGCCGGTGGAAAAATCCAAAAATAAGTTTATAACCATGGTTTCTGAAATAATGTCAACCCTTTGGTCTCATCATCATCTGGAGACAAGATTCTATTTCCTCCACGTCATTCATTATTACACTTTAAGTAAATATGAACAATACACACACACACACACACACACACACACACACACACAATACACGCACATACCTACTCATTCTTATTATGTAAAAGGAGTCGTGTACTGAGAAGAAATGTCCAGAGGGGAAATGGATAGTAAACCTTCATCATACATATCAAAGTCTGGGGGATAGAACATATTGGTGATAGTCTCTGATATGTCAGACTTAACCAAGGACCTCAAAACGATTCGGTACTGTGTGGAGCAGAGAGAGCTGTGTGGATCTAAAGAGTCTATTATTAAATAAATCCTAAAAATGCATGGCTTCTATAGGCGGACATGATTTTGAATCCTAGCTATGTCACATTTTGTATGCTTCCTGTGTGTGTGTGTGTGTGTGTGTGTGTGCGTGCTGTATGAATGTGTCCTAGATCTGTGTAGGTGTGCTTGTCCATGCATGTTTGCGTGGAGGCCAGAGGCCGAGTCTGAATGTTTTGCTCAATTGCTTTTCTACCTTGTTTTTTGAGTCAGGCTCTCCCACTGAGCCTGGGGCTCACTGATGGCCTTGACTGACAGGTCAGCAAGCTCTGGTGTTCCACCTGTCACTACCACGCTGTGACATTAAAGTTACAGATGCATGCTGCCATGCCAAGCTTTACATGGCTGCTAGGAATCCAAACTTAGGCCTTCATACCCGTGTGACAAGCACTTACTGACCAGGCATCTCCGTAGTCCCTGTTTTCTTTTCGTTGCCATGTATTAATTGTACAAAGTAAAGGATTACAGCAACACACGCCTTTACTTCCATGTAATGTGCTTCGATCACGCTTGTCCCCTATACTACTCTGTCTTCCCGCCCTTTCAGGATACTTTCAAAGATAACAAAGTTCGGTCCCTCTTTCCTTTGTTTCTTTATCTCTAAAATTATCAAGAAGAGTAATTCTAAGGATTTACAGAAATATCCAAGTCAAGTGCTGGATAAATTTTATTTTCCAAAATGGTCACACAGAATTAAAGGGGACTTGAAGACTGTTCAAAATCATTGCCTTAGTAGTATTCTACAATTAAGGTAGAAGGAGGGAACCCATGTATGACCCCTCGGGGCAGGCCGGGAGCTAGAGATGATTCCTAATGCTATCCTGCTTTGCTCATAGATTGGTATCTAGCCTAGTCTTCATCAGAGAGGCTTCCTCCCATAGCTGATGGGAGCAGATACAGAGGCCCAGGACCAAACATCACGTGGAGTTCAGGGAACCCCGCAGAAGACGGGGAGGAGGGATTGTGGGGACCAGGAGAGTCGAGGACGCCAAGAGAACAAACCCCATGGAGTCGACTGACCAGGACTCATAGGGGTTCACAGAGACTGAAGTGGCAGACAGGGAGCCTGCAGGGTCCCCTAAATATATTTTACGGTTGTCTGTCTTGGTGTTCTTGCAGAACTCCCACAAGCTAGAGTGTGTGTAGGGTTCTCTGACCATTTTACCTGCCCTTGGGACCTTTTTCCTTTTCCTGGGTTGCCTCATTCACCCTTGATGTAAGGGTTCGTCTGGTCTTGTTCTATTTTATAATGCCCTGTTAGAGTGATGACCCTGGGAGGACAGTTCTTTTCTGAGAAGAAGCAGCAGGTGTGTGTGTGTGTGTGTGTGTGTGTGTGTGTATCCTGGGGGGTAGATCTGGGGGGGGAAGGGCAATAGGAGGGAGCTGGGAGGAGTAGAGGGACAGGAGGAGGGTGGTAAAAATGTATTATATGAGAAAAAGGTGGTCTCTCCGTCTACGTGTGGGTTTTTTTTTTTTAAATTTTATTTATTTTCCTGATCATACAGGTTGCATTTCAGATAGGAAAACTTTTGAAAGAGTAAATAATGCTTTCTTTTCAAATTGTTTTGTGCAATAAATAATCTGATACCTCTCTCTTTCTTTTCAATTCTTAATACATTAGGAATTACACATTGTTTTTTTCCATATTTAGTCCTCTGAGGGCTACTCAAGGATCTTTTCTTTATCCTGGTCGGCTACCTCCCACATGTCCAAAATATCCATTTCAAACTTTAGTCACTACACATTTGGCATTTTTCTAGGACTGTTGGCCAATATCCTGGCTGCTTATTGCTCAGGAGTGGAGGGTATACTATACATCTGCACATACTTCCTACTCATGGGGCTTCTGTTTCTTCACAAGAGAAAATCTTCCCCTCTTTCTGGACAGAGTAATGTGCCTTCTTATGCTTTGTGGCTCATGTCTTATATTTCCTATGCAAACTTGTTTGGTTTATGACTTTTCTATACGTTGAGGTTTTCCTTCCATTTCCTTCCATTTGAAGCCTACCAAAAACCAAAGACACTGTGTGTGTGTGTGTGTGTGTGTGTGTGTGTGTGTGTGTGTGTGTGTGGTGGGGATGAGGTCAGAATTTTCCCCCTTTCTTTTGTTTTGCCATCTCACTCTCTCTGTGTGTGATTAGTAAGATGCCTTATGAACAATATTCTCAACTTTGCTACATGCTTTCCTTTGAATGTTGCTGGGATGTACATTGCCCCTGTGGCCACTCCGCTAGAAAGGGCCCCATCTTGAAAACTATCACTTCTTACTGCCTTTCTATATCTTGTGTTTGTTTCACTGGCTTTCTCTCCTGTTTGATTTTTTTCTTATTTCAATAATCTATGAGATGCCTGTCTGCCATCATCTTAAATACTGTTTGCTAAATCTCTGCTATTAGTCTTCTCTTTTTCTCTGTATTTTTCTTTATCAATTTTAAATTCCATAACTTTTACTATAACCTCCATGCAGGTATTCCCCAGATTCCCAAAACTGAAGGCTCAATTGCCTTTACAATGTCTACACCTGAATATCCAACAGTCTTCACCTTCTGTGCGAACGCCAACATCTATTTTCATTTCACCCGAAGTTCCTTTATATCATAACTTTGACAACTTTGCCCTGCTTTTAAAATTTGCCTAAATGTTCTAAATCTCAGTTTTTCCATTTCTAAAATGAAATAATTCTGTTTCATAGAATAGAGTGTTGAAGTAATGAGGAAAAGCCAGTATTTATTGCATATTGGTTATGCCCATATGCCAACAGAGTTGATATTTTTCAAGAATCGTTATTTATGGGAGGAAGGTAGAGTGTGAAAGTGGCTATTTCTAATGCAACTAGCATCCTGGGATTTGGGGCTCACTTTCTTTTTAATTCCATTATTAGTGAAGCATAGAACATTAGTGTCTATGCCAGATATTGCTTCCCTGGGAGACAGAAAAGCTATTTTTCCTAGTCTCAGAATCTTGGGCAGTTTTAGTCTCTTATGTTCTCTAAGAAAACCCTTAAGCCTGTGGGAGAGTGCATGTTGCGTGTCAAGTCTGCAATCCTGAGTTGAGACACCTGGATTTTTAATTTTTATAATTAACATTTGAGAATGGTCCCAGACTAAAAGCATCTCTGCAAGCTGTTATTCAATTCTCTGATGATAGCCCATCACCTGATGGAATGAAAGAAGAGCATGTGACTGTTTCAGAATTGTGGTTTTAGATGCTCAACTCAATTTTCAGCCAGAACAAGGACTTGACATGAACTTGGGAAAGACTTGTTCAGACAAGAAAGTCAATAGTACTTGCCTTTCATTATGAATCCACTACCAGTAACTTCTATGTCATTCCTAGAATATTATGGGGTAATTAGAGTATCATAGTATTTTGCAAAATCTTATCACTCACCTTTTGTGGGTTCAGTAGCAGCTGGCCCCGTGGGCTGATAAGTCAGTGGTATTGGAACTGCTTTAGTTTTTGTTTAACTTTGCATTATGTGTCAAATTTAGTCACTGACAAAAATCTTTCCAGAAGAAAAAAAAAACTGTGAAAGCAATTATGTCAACACAAATAAAATGGTAAACACTATTCAAGGAATTAACAGACCTTCCCAAAACCCAACATCAACCCTCTGTGTATAGTAGAGGATCTTTGAGGATCGAAGCTTTTCAAAATACAAGAAGGAACAAAATCCATTAGCTTTATTTCCATTTGTGTACTAGGGAGGAATTTAGTCCAGCTTCTTTCTCCGTGTGACTGGCTCACTCAGACACTCCTTTTCAACTCTTTCATCTACTGTTCGTACATGCACATACTGTGTTTGGATCAAATCAACTCCTGTGTCCTCTGTTCAATTCTTCCCCTATCTCTACCACTGCTTTCCCCACCCAACTTCAAGTGCTCTTTTTCACCTTTAAAAAAAATTCCTTAAGTCCATTAGTGATTTCTGTATGTGTGTGGGTGTGAGACCATCCTCTCAGGTCTACACCACAGAAGAAAACTGACTCTCTCCCTTCCAGCAATCATCAACTGACAATGATTCCTCACAGAGGTGTGACCTCATGAACCCTTCTCTCAGCCACGCTCGCGTTTTGGCTGGCTTTACCTCGTGTGTGCAGTCCCAGCCGCTGAGTGTGTGTGTGTAACTGCACTGCCACGTGCAGCAATTACTGTTTTGCTTCAGACATGCACTCCCTCTGGCTCTTGAAATCATTCCATTTCCTCTTCTGCAATGATCACTTAGCCTTGGGGGCAGAGAGTGTGATATAAATATCCCAGTTAGAGCTGAGGATTCCAAAATCTTCTGTTCTTTGTAGCAGTTGTGAGTCTATGCATTAATTGTCATCCACTACAAAAAAAAAAAAAAGATTTGTGGTGAGGGGTGGGAGATTTGTTAGAATAATTAAAATATTTATAATAATATAATACAAACTTAGGGCACAGTTTATTACTATATCCATTTAGCAGAATAATAGATGTTCTCCCCTATGGCCTATTACCCAGGCAGCGACAGGTTTCTGGCCCAGTTAACAGTACCGGTCATAGGTTACAGCTTGAGGAATAGGCTTTAAATCCAACCAGAAAGTGCTTTGTTCCTTCCAAAACATTTGTGCTCCTATTGCACCAGTGGGCATACCTTGCTAGGCCAGTCATTACTGTATCTCACAGGGTTCATAGCCAGGTAAAACCAATGTTGACATAGAAACTTCCAGCACTATAAAAGGTAGCACATATGGATAAATCTTCTCTATAAGAACCGACTTGATTTCTCCATGGCCTATGACTCAGGTATGTGGTACTTTCGGCAGTAGGGTTTTACCATTGTGTTCTGGAGGACAACCAAGAGTAATGGTAACAGCCTGTGATGTTTACATCCCTGACCCTGACCCTCCCTGTTCCATTGTTTCCCCTTCTCCCTTCATAGCACCTATGTCTTATCACCCTTTCCTTGAATCTCTATGTCCACTTACCAGTTTCCTGCCTTCTGTGGACAATCCAATTTAAACAGGCGTATCTAAAGATTCAAAGCTAGCATCCACATAGGAAGGAACAGGAGGCATTTGTCTTTCTGGGTCTGGATTACCTCATTCAGAATAATTATTCCCAGCTCCATCCGCTTACTCGCAGATTTCATAGTTCAATTTTTCTTTTCAGCGGCATGCTTCTCGCCTACATATACGAACCACAGTTTCGTCAGCCATTCCTCTGTCGGTGAGCATCTAGGTGGTTTCCATCCCCTGGCTACTGTGACTAAAGCAACAATAAACGTGGATGAATGGGCATCTCTACAGAAGGATGTGGAGTTCTTTGGGAATATTCCTAGGAGCAGTATTGCTCATTAATCTGGGTGATCTGTTGATTTCACTGATCGCAGGAACCTCTACATCGATGTCAGCAGTGTCTGTATCAGTTTGCATTCCCGACAACAGTGAAATACTGCTCCTCTTTGCCCACATCCTTGCCAGTATTTGTTGTCATTTACTTTATTGGTATTAGCCGTTTCGAGAGGGATAAGATGAAATCTCAAAATCACTTTAATTTGCATTTCCAGGATGGCTAAAAATAGTGAAAATATTTAAAAATACTTCTCAACCATTTGTAATTCATTTAAGAACTCTATTTTTATGTCCCAATTATTTTTCTTGGTGTTTAGCTCTCTCTCTCTCTCTTTTTTTTTTGTTCATTGTACATTAGAGATACTAACCCACTTCCATATGTATAGCTGGGAAACTATTTTACCATTCTTTAGGCAGCCTATTCACTTGAATGAAAGTGTTCTTAGCCCTACAGACATGTTTAGTTTCATCATGCCCAATTCATTAATTGTTGACCTTAATGATTGTGCTACTGGGGTCTTCTTCAGAAAGTTCTACCTTCTCCTCTGTTGGGTTCAGAGTATTAGATATTACACAGAGGTTCTTGGCCCATTTGGAGTTCAGTTTTACGCAGGATAAGAGACAGGAATCCACTCATTTGGTATTAAGGAATTTTGGGATTTGCTTATGAGTAGATAACGAAGTACTAACATTCCTGTTTGGAGAGATTGTATCTTTAGTTTTTATTTTTTAAGAAGAAATTCTTTGTACTCAAAGAACTAATAACAGCCCCCCAATAGCAATATAACCATAGAAAAGCAATTGTACAGAGTGCTCTAACAGTCAAGAAGGCTTTGTCTTATTTATTTCATGGCTTGGTGGTCTCCAAAGTGTGTTTTTTGTTTTGTCTAAATAGATTATAACATTCCTGCTTCACAATAGGTGGCCTTCCAATTAAGGTTAACTTCAAAGCTTCTTACAGAGATAGTCACTAAAATACCTATCATATATAGACAAACAAGTTCAGGTTTCGCAAACTGCTGTTGGTGTAGAACCAATCTAATGAGGAAACTTAGAAATGATTTTAAAATGATACATATGATACTTTTCCTTCTTTAATGAATATAGTTTTCTTTTTTCTGACCTGCATTTTTTTTGAAAAACAATTTCTAATTCAAAGCTAATGAGATCATGCCAGACTTTAGAAAAATGGCTCAATGGAAGTGGAGAGGGCAGGAAAAACCACAGGAACGGTAGCACACATTCTAGCACATATTCTCAGAACAGTGATGTCATTAAAGTTATAAGACTGTGAAGCTGTACTTCTTTTTGTTGTTGTTGGTTTCGGCATGTCTTGTGTGTTATGTTTACTATTGGTTCTGGTCATGGATTTACCATGTCTGAAAGAATAAGGAAGTCTAAAGACAGTATCAAGCATCTTTTCATACTTGCTTTTCGTATCACTAACAAACCCACTCTGTCTTATACATTGGTACTTTTATCCAACACTTAATATGTTCTTAGTATGTCCGTTTGTGAATTTAATTTGTATCATGTCAGTAAATTTTCCCAGTGACTCTGTGTGGTCGACACTGTATTTTATTCAAGAAAGGAAATTAACACTCGGAAAGATGTTGTGAAAAGCCCAAGGCCAAACAGCTAAAGGCAGAGCAAAGGTTTGAATGTGGCTCTTACAGCTGCCACATTCACACTCATTGTAATGTATCAAAACGTTGACCACAACTATGACAAACATGTAGACTTTCCTCCATGCCTGAATTTCTCTCACTGTATTCTTTTTTTAAGGGATAATAACACAATATAATAAGATAAAACAAAAACTGACACATCAGAGTTGGGAAAAAAAACAGAAGGAAAAAGCCCAAGAGAAGGCACAAGAATCAGAGACGCTCTTGTTCGCACACTCAGGAATACCATTAAAGCACTAGACTGGAAGCCACGCATATATGCAAAGGACTCAGTGCAGACCCGTGCATGCAGGCCCTGTGCATGCTGCTGCAGTCACTGTGAGTTTATTTGAGCTTTGGTCACGATGATTTAGATGTCTTGTTTTCTTGGCATCCTCTATCCCCTTTAGCTGTTAAATCCTTTCTTCCTCCCCTTCTGTGGAGATCCCTGAACCCCGAGGGGAGCGATTTGATAGGGATAGTCCATTTAGGGTTGAATGCTCTAAGATCTCTCTCACTCTCTGAATAATGTCTGGTTTTAAGTCTCTGTATTTGTTCCATCTGCTGCAGGAGGATGATTCTCTGATGATGGCTGGTCAAGGAACTAATCTATGAGTATAGTAGAACATTGTTAGGAATATGTATGTGTATACACACACACACACACACACACACACACACACACACACACACACACACACATATATAGTTACTATTATCAGTAGTATTTGGTTTTACCCTAGGTTCCTGAGCTATCTAGTCTTTGGTATTGGCCACCCAAGCAGTGTTAGGTATGGGTTCTGTCTCCTGGAGTGGGCAAATCAGATATTGGTTGGTTATTCTCAACGGTTTGTGCCAGGATTGCCCTAGCATATCTTGCTGACAGGACAATGTTGTAGATTAAAGGGGTTGTTGCTGTCTTGGTGTTTGCATTTATCTTTTGGTATCATGTAGAGTACCTTCCTGTACCAAAGACACTAGATCCCATACCAGAGAAACTAGAACATATAGGTGAAGGCTCTATGTAGGCACCAGTTCGACTTCTTCATGTTCAATGAGTTGTGTAGGTGTTGTCTTCAGTAATGGGGCCTTGCCATCAGCTTGTGAGAACAACCTATATTTTTGACAACAGCCTGAGTTTTTTGGGGATTTCCGTGGGACTCCTTTGGCCAGCAACTCAAGTAGATATAATCCAATCCTGGTATGCTTCATTTAGTGATAAGAGATGGCCATTTGGGATTCTGTCTTCCACATTAGAAATTTCAGAAGCTTGCTTCTTATACATATATATTTTAGGAAGCTTCTACTGTATTAGGTTTCCACACTACCTCTCAAAGTCCCCTTAATTTTGCTCTTTTCTGTCATCCCCCTCTACTCTCTTCCTCCCCACTTGATCCTCCTGTTCCAGATACCTCCCAGACCTAACTATCTATTCTATTTCCCATTTCTAAGGAGATCTAGCTGTACCTTCATTTGTTTCTTTATCTTATGAAAGCTTCATTCTTCTAGATGTCTGTCTTCACCTTTCCTCCTTGATGCAGGTAAGACCTGTGATGGCTACTCTTGGTTGTCAACTTGTTACATCTGGGATGAACTACAATCCAGAAATGGAGGGCTCACCGGTGAGAGACTCTTTTGCTTGGTTTGAAGTGCGTGAATCCACTTCTAGTCCAGACCTTTGAAGTGGGAAGGTATGGGATCTGGCTCTTGAGGCAGGAAGACACACCTTTAGTCTGGCCACACCTTCTGCTGGAAATCTATATAAGGACATAGGAGAAGGAAGCCCTTACTCTTGACCTGCTTACCCTTTTCTTGCTAGCACATTCATTCCTTCACTGACATTAGAGTCTACATCTTCAGGATTCCAGTATATACTGAAGACCAGCTGAGACATCCAGCCTTGTGGACTGAGAATTTATTGGATTCTTGGACTTTCCACTCACAGACAGTCATTGTTGGATTAGCTGGAGTGCAGCCTGAATTCCTTCATATATATATATTTATATATATTTATATATTTATATATATACACATATATATGTGTGTGTGTATATACATATATAAATGTGTGTATACGGTGTATGTATTCATTCTGTAAGTTCTGTTATTCTAGAGAATTTTGACTAATATGGAACCCTTCTGGAAATACATACAGATTTTCCAAAACATGGGGCAAGTATTCTCCTTTTTGGAATGTGTCACTGACCAATATTTTCATTTGTTACAGACCTCTATTTCTGGGATTGTGACTCTTACATAAAAGAAAACATCCTGTTGTACTGAATATTTGTTCTCCTTTTCTCTGTTCAGAACTTATGAGTAGCTAATATATGGAAACCCCCTTCCTCATCCCAGTTATATATTAGTTAAATTACAAGGTAAAGGGATAGGAGAAAGAAAAGCATCATGTTTCTTATAAATAATATCAAGTATTAAAGAATATAACTAATATCTCCAAGAAGACGACCCCTCAATAATGAAAGTTAAAATTAAACAAACATCAACTAATTTCATATAATGCTGTCTGTCATAAACCTCAATCTCACAGGGGCAGAGTTTAACATATGATTCCCACAAAAAATTTAAACATAAAAGGGAATAGTGAAGACTAAATTATAAATTGCCCAGGTGTAGCTTGTCCTTTCAAACTACCAACTGTGTTCTCCTTACCTGTAATGGAAGGAGCCAATTTGAAGAAAGAGGTGAGAAGCCAGAAGGACACACACAACAAAACCAATGCCCTAGAGAAGAACCTATCACCTATTGTTAAAATAGGAAGGAGATTAAATTGGGAGATGAGTCGAGTAAAGGCTGTACATATCACCAATAGAAATGTAACACAAATGTAATACGTACATGGTAAATGGCAAATGCAATGGACAATTCAAAAGTGAAAAACGAATCTGGGCATGGCAGTGAACACCTTCAATCCCAGCACTTGAGAGGCAGAGGTAGGTGGATCTTTTTGTCGTCAAAGCTGGTCTGCTTTACATAATGAGCTCCAGGCCAGTCAGGGCTCCAGATTGAGACCTCCATCTGAAAAAAAAAGTTTTCTTTAGTTCTGCATCTTTCTTTAGAGATACATAAAAGTGGTCAGTAAATTTACTTACTATATTTCTATTACCTATTCCTGGTTTTTATTAGTGTTTTCTGAAATTGTATAATCTGATCCAAATATCTCAGGGCAGGAAATATTAACAATAATTCCTTAGATGCTTCAGTTAAATATTTGAAAGATAGTAGTTTTATGACTTGTTCTAAAGTGCTCAACAGAGCACACATTTTAAGGGCAAAGCACTATACACACATGCGAAGTCTGTTTCTTTTGTCAATTGCTATGATCCTAAAAAGAGCTGTAGAAAATTGAAGAATAAGAGGACAGACCTCTTCTTTTGTTGTAGGGGAGAGATAAAAAAAAGTTAAGAGGGGAATAATGGCTGAAAGTTGAGATTTGGCAGACAGTACGATATGATCTGGTTTTCAATCAGTCTCCAAATGGAGAATTTAAAGACCTCCACCTGACATCAAATAGAAATGACCCCTTGGTCATGTAGTCAGTGTTCCCAAGCTCAGGACGCCTTGCAATAAAAGATTTTTTTTTCTTTTTTTTACCGTTTTCATCCTTCATAATGCCCCCCTGATTCCTCTATTGCTTTTGGTCAAAGCCAATGTAGTGTGATGAAACAGGGCCATGTAGTAGAAAGAGTGTGATAAGGTAGAATATTTTTGACTATGAATACATATAATTTTTTTATTCCTCAAATCATAGGAAAAATATCTGTAAGCATTCAGCTCATATGTTTTCTATGAAAATATTGCTTGAAGTGTTGCTGTGTGGAAGTCTTCATCTATCTAGATATTCCACGAAGGTAGATATATACTCTTCTGTGGCACAGTATAAAAACTCAATTAATTTTCAATTGGGTTAATTTGAACCCCAAAATGAGGAGTAAACATAAGAATGTGTAAGGAACCCAAGTCAAATACAACATTCCTGTTTCGTGTGTTACATTCAGATAGTTTTTGTTTCAATGTTTTAGCAGAAGTTATTTTCTCGTAGATAAAGGACTGAGGGGTATTAGGACTGAGGAACTAGTCCTGCTTTTCTTTATTTTTTTATTCATAGACCTCAGCATACAGAGATGTAGTAAGAGTTTCCATTTCCCGAGCTTGAAAAGTCCTAGATGCATACAGCATTGCTTGGGAGATGTAGGAATGGTCTTTTATCCAATATCTCTCTCATCTAACTCACTCATCTTTTTTTTTGACCAATCTATATGTGCTGATAAAAACCTCACTCTGTTTATAAAATCTTTCATAATTAAAAGTATTTTTCTGTAAAAAGGGTTTGCCTACAAAGATTATTTTTCTCTTTCATTGAGTAAACCAATAAAATATATTACAGGGGATAAAGTCTCATATTTTGAATTATTGGAGATGAAGTTTAGTCTACTTACCTCAGTGCATGAGGACACGACTTCACTTTTATTTTTCATTAATTTCATGTGTGTGTGTGTATGCGATGTGGTATGTGTGTGTATACCACATATGTGCAGGTGTCCCTGGAGCTGGAGTTACAGTTGGTTATGAGCTGCATATGGATACCAGGGACCAACATCAAGTCCCTGGAGGAGCAACACATGTTCTTGACTGCTGAGTCATCTCCCCAGCTCCACTCCTGTTGTATTTTATAGTAACCCTGCCCACCCTCTACTGCTGTGAAGACGAGATGACACATTCACTCTCCAGAGTAGTAAATAAAAAATGTCAGTGAGTTTTGGCATGATTTTCATAAGTGAATACGTTGTTCTAGATACTATCTATGAGCGGTGGATAATATCACTTATGAGCATAATTGGAACATGCAGCTTGAACACAAGGACTTGGTCAAGATCATAAGAGTGATCGATAGAAAATAGGGATTTACTATCCAGGACATTTGATTCAGCTTCTACTAGGATGCTTTTCTGAAGGGACAAAGTATTTACTATTCTGACACTCTAATTATGGAGTATACTAACAGTGATCTATTGAAAGTGGAGCTCCTTTCTCTTCATTGATTTCTATCATGACTCAACCCTGAAGAGGTTAAAATTGTGCTCCTTGAAGTTAATGGTGTCACTAGCCTTGTTGAGGCAGGTTAATTGGGAAAACTTTAGCTCCCTTGCCACTGGTGCCCACATGAGTGGAGGAGACAGCAAATAGCTGGCATTATGTCTGCTTTTCCAGAGGATACCTTCACTTAGAACTTCTTATCTTTAAGAAAAAAAATCAAAATCATCACTTATAGAGATGTAAACTAAGGGACTTCAATAAGCATTGTGACTAAGTATGATGTTGAAGACCACAAGCTAATGTAAGTATTGGAGGTCTTGTCAACAAAGGTAAGAGTCTATCTCTGCAATTTTTTTTCCTATCTATCTATCTATCTATCTATCTATCTATCTATCTATCTATCTACCTATCCATCTTTCTATCTATCTATCATCTATCATCTATCTATCTATCTATCTATCTATCTATCTATCTATCTATCTATCTTTCTATCTGTATTATTTATTGGTACAATATAGCATGAATATATTCTTTTCCCTCCCTCAACCCCTTCCAGATTCTCCCCACAACCATACTCACCCAGCTTTATGTTCTCTTTCAAGAAAGTAGAACTAAAACCAAACCCTCAAAACCCCCTAATCAAAACAAACAAAAAACAAATAAAACAAAATGTGCCCAAATAAAACAAAACAAAAAGCACACAATAAAACACAGAGTCTGGTTTGTGTTGGCCAACCTGGGGCCTGCCCTGGAGTGTGGTTGATGAACCCTATGACTTTCCACTGGAGAAAACTGACTTTCCCTTTCTCATCAGGTATCAATTACACAGAACTTCCTGGTTAAGGAGAGGTCCTTGTGTCCACTTCCTCTTCTTAAGGCTGAAATATTTTTTCTCATTTGAATCTGTGCATATATTTATTTAACTGTAGAATTTGTGAAACTGGGCCGTGTATGTATCAGACCAATACTACCTGCTAGTTTCTCAGGTTGCTTCAATACTATACAGTTATTTTCAAATGTCAGATCCCTCTCCTGAGTAACAGCAGAGTAGAAATGAAATGATAACAATGGACACATTCTGGGTGATGTTGTTCAATGTTTCAGTTATTTGTCAAATGTTAGAAGGCTTTGATACAAACTAGTGACTAATCATCAATATTCATTCCATGACAGTTATAACAGTCGTGAATCTGTAATTTTCAAGTTTCAGCTACATTAACTAACACATTTCTACTGCAGCTAATTTCCATTATAATGCTACTTTTAGCTATTTTTTGTTTGTTTGTTTTGGGCTAATAGCTATTGCAGCCTTTTCCTTCAAAACTTCTAGAATCTTTTTAAATCTAATACCCAGGATGTGAATTACTAACAAAACTGTGTGTGCTGCATGGTCTGATTCTGTCTTTAATGACCTTCAATGAACTTGAACACTAATAACTAGAAGGGAAAAAAATGGCATCCTATACCTTCAACTAACAAGAAATGCTGGCCTGGGTTTTATCCCACTGGTGAGTAGGCTGGAAAACAAGCTTAAAGTCATCTTCCTACCTTTCTGCACTTTGTTTTTCTCAGTCATATAAATGGAGAGATGTCAGATCTGTGTCAGAGGGTTCCCCTCTAAATGCCTCTGAATGTCTGTTATAGGGGCTCCTTACATTTCAGTTCAATCCTTTCTTTAGATCACAGAGGGGGAAAAAAACAGTAAAGAAGTCAAATGCAAGATGAGAATAGTCAATCGACAGGAAAGGTACTCAGAAACCATGAGGCCAAATCTACCCTAGAAACCCTTTGGTCTTTTAGGCAGGACACAGTTTTGAAGTTCAAGGGCAGAGTCCTTGTGTTAAAAGGTGAATATTTTCAGAGTTAAAAGCAGAATTCTTTCATATGTTTTTAAATGCCTCTGCAAAGCTCCAATGGCTCAGAAAAGGAAGCAAAAAGGTGCTTTTCTATTCCTCATTTCTCATTTTGTTTTTCTTTGTCAGTGAGGTGGGACCACAGCTGGGGTTAAGACTGTGCCCTCTTTGAGATGCCCCTGTTGAGGAAGAGCTTCACTGCTCGGTGACATAGTCCTGACATGGGAAGAACAGACATTGCAATGTGAATCCTAAGCTGGACCGGGGTTGTCTGTGCTGCTTCCTCAGAGCAAAGGATGTAGAATTACGGCCAGGTCAGAGGTGAAGTCAGAGATGGATCAAAATTCATCCTTCTGACAAAATCCTGATGCTCTGGAAGTCATCAGGAGGCTCTTGTGATAGATGACATTATGATTTCTTGCCCCAAGAGTACAATTGAGGCAAAATTTTTGGGATCCGAAGTTGACCTTACATGCAATTTTTAAGGATAAGAATCTAAGAACATAGCAAATATGACTATTTGATGGTCTCTCTGACCAAATTGCTTCTAAGGTAAAGATTACTTGATTCTCTAACCAAATGGGAAATAGGCAGCTAATATGGAAAAGAAAGGAAAACCGGAAGAAAAGTATGGATAAAAGGATCAAGTTGAGTGGGAGGAAAGATTTGGGAAATGAAAGTCAGAAGCAAAATCTAGCCCAAAATATGCTGTGCATTTAAATTATAAAAAAAGTGGAGTAAAACAAATAGAAACTTGTAGAAGAATAGGCCTGTGTGAAAGCTAGGAAGGGTCTATATTCAAGGGGTCTACATTCAGAGGCCTGTGTGGTCTGGATGGAATGTAGACACACCTTTAATCTCAGTATTCAGAAGGCAGTGGTGGGTCGCGTCTTTAATTCCTAAGACAGAAACAGTGTGGAAGCAGACAGGAAGCAGAGCTCAGGAGTCAGTGTCAGATTGGAAGTGAAATCTGAGATGAGTCGGAGTGAATGGCAGACAAGTGACGAATCAGAGGAGGAGTTAGCTGAGTGAGTCAGAATGAGGACACACCCAACCCTCAGGACAAAAAGAGCAGGCTCTCAGCTCAGAGCACACCTCAGTTACAGAGGCGATCAGTTAGGGAGCAGTGATGAGAAAAGTAAATAATGTGAAGGGATTATACTGTAGGCATCTTGGTGAATCGGCAAGGATGTGGCTGCCTAAGACGAGATTCTTCAGCATGGTTTGACCAGGCTCTATGATTTAGTATAACCTGCTCCACTGTCTAGTCAAACTTGATGAGAGATGAGGCTGGTCTTGTGGATCTTTAAATGTCCTGGTAGTAAGAGAGTTCCAGTAGCCATGGGTGCACGTCAGCTCTGTAGTAGAAATAGAGCAGTATCATGGTACTCACAATGTATTCCCGTTGTTTTCTTCAGTGGTGGGTTTCCTATTTAACTGCTCCACTTCACACAGGGATCCTTTGTCTTCAATTCTGTGCCAGATTGAGTAGATGCCAAATGGACGGAAAGTTTCTGTCTTTTAGATAGAGTTCTAGGATGAAAGAAGAGTTTAGAAATCCATTGACAGCGGTATTTCTGGAGTTGTGATTTGGAAGGAAGTTAGGGAGTTAGGTAGTACAATTCCTTCATGTTTTAGGTCAAGAGACAGACTGACAACAAGGACAAGAGCCGAGGTGGCCCAGTGAGTCAGTAACTCCTGTCTAGAAGCCAAGCTTCTACATTTCCTGCCATTCTGCTATGCCGGTATTGTTTGTTGTTCAGTTTTCTTAGATCCAAGTGGCACTAGATATTAATGTTGTTCAAGGGCCCACTCACTAAGGAAGTGCTTTTACCCATCTTTCTGCTCACTTTGGGCTGGCCATCAAGGAACATAACATTAACTGCCCAGGATGATGGCTGCTTGATGGTAACCTATTGAACCTCTTTGGTGGCTTCCCATGAGAGTCAGAACAATGAATACCATCTGGGGAGGTTTCCTGAGCTTTTTGGACTTAGCAATTCAACCCAAAATATTGAAATGGGGCATGTGGCCAATATTTATAGCCTGTTTAGCCAAGGGACCTTCATAGCACTTGTTACCAGGAAGCTTTTCATGATTGCTACCATCACAACACAAAAGGGAATTCATTTGAGGAATAAACCCTTGGGCTCAGTAAACAAAAATATAAGCACATCCAGAAGCCTAGCTTACCTTTGCCAAATTCTTCCCCGTCGTCAGGCACATACCCAAGGAAACCCTGATTCCAAGCCAGTTTAGGGTTTAGAGAGGGAACATTTAGGCTTCTCTTGTATCTTCAGTCTTCCTCCCATTGGAGAATTTTTAACAGAAGGCGTCTATAGTTTTAGTGTCCCTAAACCTACTGTATTCCAGAGTGGGTGTGGATGTGGCTGGAGGATGCTCACCCTTTGCCTTGGCCTCTGCTATAATCATGTTCTTTAATTTTTTTGAAAGATGGGACTTTGAAACTTGTTCCCAGACTTAGGTTTTAAAGTTGTTCTCGCTAGGGAACATTCAGGTGGGGATGTGTCATTTTGTGTTCTTAAATTAATAAATTATTTCAGAAGACATAAGACCCACTCAAAAGGAGGGAAATCAGGTCGGCTAGCCAGTTTCACAGGGTCAGAGGGATTGTGGGCCTTAGAAAAGAATCCACTACCACCACTTTTCTAGACTAGCATAATTTTACTACATTCTAATCTGGTCCTTAGACTCACAGATAAGTATAGCTACCATTCCTAATCAAAGAAACTTCTCTTTATAGCAAATGTAGACCATCACAGAAAAACACAGCTGGACACAATGCACAGACGAATGGATAGTGTGCGTGTGGGTGCTTAGCCCCAGTGGATACTCTATATCTTGTCTCCTGTGTCTATGGCTCAGGGAAATATCATGAAAGGGGAGACAGAAAGATTTTAAGAATCTGAATATCAGGAAGCCTTTTGTGAAACAGTTTCTCCTAGAAATGGCTGCACAAACACAATGAGAACAGTAGCAAAATCCATGGACATGGAAGCACTGAGGGAGGGGGATTTCATGGGTTTCATCCCTAGACAAAGAGCCACAGGCAGCTATGGTCTGCTGGGAGAGGGATAATTAGCCTCTTTCAGGGATGAAAACTTACTGGTTTCCAAATGTGCTGTGACCACACAAACAAAAAAGTGGACTGAGCAGGTTGAATTTTTTATATATATATATATATATATATATATATATATATATATATATATATATATATATACACACACACACACATATACATACACATATATGTAGCAAATATAATAAAAGAAAAGAGGCTATCAGCTTGGAAGGGACTTGAGGGAGGAAAAAGAGGAACAGAAATGATATAATTCTATTTCAATTAAGAACATTTAAAAATAAATTAAGAAAAAAAAACCAAGAAAAATATGTTCTTGCATTCTCTGTATGTATGCATGTGTATACATATACATACACATATACTCTTTATATATTCAAATATATATGCATTTACTGCAAGTATTCACACTCTATATAAATCTTTTTATATATAAAGGTATATATCTTTATATGTAAAAAAATCTCCTAATATGATTACATTTTCTTTATATATGCATTATATGTATTTAATATATAATTATATTATACATAGTTATCACACATATGTATATCAATATATACATCTCTATATATGCACATATATACATATACTTGTATATATATAAATATATGTGTGTGTGTGTACACATACCCACGCACACACCCATACATATATACTGGGGATACACAGATAAGTAGGAATGTATATATGACTAAAGAAATAAACATTTATTATAAGTTGAAGATGAGAAAATACATTTGGAAAAAAATGTCTTCCAGATTGTAGTCAGTTTAGGAGACAAATAAAAAGACAAATTAAAGGACAATGGGAAACAGTTTCAGAAAGTGAAATATGTTGTGTCATATAGAGAGGTATATAAAAGTCTTTTTACAATTTGGATGAGAAATGTCCCTCCCAGAATGCTCATGTACTGAAGGTGTAGTCTCCCAGCTGGTGGCTCTGTTTTGTGAGGTTCTGAAGAATTTAGGAGGTGGGACACAGCTGGAGGAAGAGGGTCACTAGAAACGCTGGGGGCTGCATCTTATCACCAGGCTTCTCTAGGCTGCCTGTCTCCCGAGAGTGGAGTAGTCTCTGCTACACATCCCACCATTATAATGTTCTAACTTATCACAACTCCAAGGACTTGGCTCCAAGAGCCAAGGACTGACACCAAAATCTCTGAAACCGTGAGTTAGAAATAGATGTTTCCTTCCCAAGCGTTTTTCTCTCCATCACTATAGTCACAGCTCCACAGCTGTGACTATCAAAGTCCCGTGCAGGAGGGGAAAAAAGAGAGAGGGAGAGAGACACAACAGTGTGGGTCTGTGTAGGTCTCTTGTTGTTCTTGCCTAAGTTTAGACTTCCAAAGATGTTAGTGGGACAAGCTGAGCTCCACAGACAGTAATTAGGAAGAGGCAATGAGAAAACCTATTTCCCTGAGGTCCTCACCTGCTTCACACTCACAAGTCCTGGCTGCCCATGTGTGCAATGGAGAGAGCTCCAGCAATTCTCTTCTGACAGTGGCACAAAATAAATCACCGAAAGCCGTTTTACACTTGCCCAGAGACTTTCAAGGGAGGCTCTCAAAGTGAATCTGGGCTGCTGTGTGCCACAAAGAGGACCAACATTTCTCTTTGGCTTTCAAGGGTGTCCCATTGTGAGAGTGAACTTTAGGTTTTATCTCTCCCTTTGAAATAGAATACATCAAAGTGAGACATCTGAAGGCAAAGGCACAATGATCCCCAATCCAAAGCCAAGTTCAAAAACACAGAGATGAGTTGTGTTATTATGAAATTGTATTTGCTGGCTGAGACGGGGGACAAAGAAAGATTAAGTTGCAAACATAAAGCAGGCCTTGAAATTCCTATTAGTCTCAGGCCCCAGGGCACATGCTTTTCCAGAAGGGCACATTTTTTTTTTCCATGATGTGTGGAGCGATAGCACATGTAACACACGGGGCTTCCCTTTGCTCTCAGTCTGAAATGAACAGAGTTATTAAAGTGAAATTTATTAATGATTAGATGATGGATGAGGAACGCCAGCTTGGGAAAGCTGTTATTGAGAAATGTTTCCTTTGGGGTCTAAGTTCACGCTGTGAGGGCTGCATCGGGTGTTAGCTGTTAGAACCGCCGCAGTGCTGTGTGGCTTTCACACATCAGCTTTCCGAAGCATGTATTCTCAACGAAGGCACACCTACCTAATTGTACCTGTGATTTAAACCTTAAATTTCAATGAACTATACATGTATCAATCGGGTTAAAGGATAAATGTTTTCTAGGGTAAAGAATTTTAGAATAAGGAAACATTTTGAATCCTTCCAGTACAAAAAAAAAAAAAAGATCTTGTCATGCGTTTCTCCTTTGTCTGCCCACGCCCTGTCAATACAAGGAGAGTTCCTACAGTCATTTCATCCTTCCCTGCCTATTGCAGAGCGCCACCACAGAACAGGTAGAGTCCTGACTCCTTCATCATTCCAATCTTCCACTATTCCAGTTGAGGCGCTCACAACCAGATCCCAAGACTGGATTTTGAGTGAAAGGTGCTGGCTTGAATAAGGCAAAGAACTAGGAGTAGGGAAGCAGGTAATAACGCAGGAAGGGGAAGGAGCTAAGCAAACATGTGTACTCTGACCCCATCACCCTGAGTAGCTGGAGATGCTTTTATTGTTCACATAAGACACTTATCTCTCTAGGTCTCATATGCTTTGCTGTTCATTGAATTCGTATTATAGAGAGTTGTTAAAGATTAATCTACACACAGCTGACTACTGAAGACCTATGCCTAACTCCCATCTATTGCTATCAGCTACCGTTGTTTATTTTTTACATTTATTGATTTTATATTATGTGCGTGCGTGTTTTCTGTCGTAGTGCACCAAGCTGTTCACAGTCCTGGTGCTGCTGGAGGTCCCAAGAGGGCATCGGATCTGGAGTTACAGACGGCTGCAAGCTGCCATGTGGGTGCTGGAAACCAAACTCGGATCCTTTGCAACAAATGCTCTTAACCGCTAAGCCATCTCTCTAGCCCCAAACTCCCATTTTTATTATTGAAGCTACACAGTTGCTGAACAAATACCGTTTTCATGGAGCTTCTGAATAGACACTGTCTCAAAGACAGATTACAGTACTGTATCAAACAGCAAAAACCCTCGTATTATGTATCTTCCCTCTGAATCTGTACCCCAAAGGTCTGTGGTGCTCCAGTTTGTTCTTACTAATTGGTTTTACTTAACACATTAAATATTTTGCTGGAGCTGCTGGAGCTTTCACAGCCCTTTCCCATGTCACCTTGAGAATGAAAAAGCATGCTTTTGGAGAGAGAGTCCACCTGAGAATGAATGAGAGGAGCCAAGGAAGCTCCTGTCTGGCGTCATTTCAGAGATTAGTGCGGGGTTTGTGAAAACTGCAACAAAGATGCCAGCAGCAGCATAGAAAGCCACCTCTCCCCGCTTTGTCCAGTCTAAATGCAAATTGGAACTTTCACGGCAGTTTGTTTGCCTGTTAGTGCCTGTGCTCTGTCAACCCGAAGATGGCTTTAGATTCCGTAAATTAGGTTGGGTGGGTGGTTTAAAGAAGAGGTCATTTCATTTCCTAGGCTCCATTTCAGAGTCAGGGCACACAGAGCTGAGAGCCGTGGGACGATGGTCTGGAGAGGAGGATGTCAAAGGCCAGCAGCTGGTCAGGAGTAGCCTCATGCGTGCCTCCCTAAAGATAGAAAAATACAATGAAAGAATAAAGGGTAAGAGTACACCGTGGTCTAATTAGCATTTGCTTCTTGTAGCCCTGGAAATGTCAGTCACCAGTTGGTAGCAAACTAAAGATGTAATGTTGGTGATAATGAATTAAATTGTGGCCATTTGCATGGGAATGCCATGATAATGATCTGAAATTACCATTGTATATATTCCCCTTGACAGTTCAGAATAGGACTCCAAGCTAATAGTGTTTTGGATGAACTTTAAACCAATGAAATTGCTTTGAGTGAGTACACTCCTTTTGGCAAGCCATGTGGATTTCAGAAAGTTAATTTACCTCTGCTTTGTTCAAGCTGTTTGGTAATTGATGAACATACCATAAAAGTTTTAATGAATAACCCAGGGACCATTTAACTTATTTACTAGGTAAAAGTGCAATGCATTTGATTACTTTCTCTAATCTGGTTCTCCAAATGAAGCCGATCAGAATAAATATCATTTTTCCCCGTTTTTTTTTTTTTTTTCTTCTTCTTCTTCTTCTTCTTCTTCTTCTTCTTCTTCTTCTTCTTCTTCTTCTTCTTCTTCTTCTTCTTCTTCTTCTTCTTCTTCTTCTTCTTCTTCAGTTTGTACAAAACATTGCAGGCAAATATTTTCAGAAAGTCTGGATAAAGGAGTTGCATTTTCTCCCATTAGCTTTGATTTATAGCACAATTGCAAGCCTCAGACATTGCTTAGGGAGAACTTATGTCGATGTGCTTGAGGACTGGAGCCTGTGAGGCAGTGGGGATGTAGCAACCCATAGAATCAGCACGTATCCTCACAGCATCTGTTGTGTGAATAACTCCATAACACTCCCTTACTGTGAAGCAGTTAAAATAGGATACGCACCCCCTCCCTCTTCTCTCCGGCCTCCTGCAATCTAATTACATTATCATGTCCTTTCATAAGTAGATCTTATTATGGGATAAGTGTTCGCATGTATCTTAGTTTCCTGTTCAATTGTATTTCTTGGCAAGCTGTGGTATCACGCTGTTTACAGCTCAGCCACATCTGCAGAGAAGGTCGTGTTAAAGTTGGTGGCGGAGTAAAAAGATGTGCTATGCCATAGGTCTCAAAAGAAGCTCCTGTGGATGATCGGATCTGTAGCCTCTGCATGAATCAACCGTGCTGTTTAGGGAACATTCACTCCACACCTCACGCCTCGGTTTCCTCATCTGGGACGATGAACTGGCATTGAGTCTGTTGTGAAGATTACATGAGATACCCTACATAGCAGGAATCGAGCATTCATTTACGGATTTTAAATTGGAAGGCTCACTGACTACAGATTCTGGGCTCTACTCAAATCCATTCTGATCCAGCAGTGTTTGTAGGGGGCTTGAGAATATTCTTTCCTTTTAAGAGAATATTCATTCCTCAGGTAATGTTAGTTCAGGGGACACACATTTTTTTTTTTGAGAATTATTATTGCTTGGGGGTGTTGTTGTTGGAAGGTACACCAGCAGATATATAGGTAGCATTAATGAGACTTAGTGAATTTTTCAGAAGAAAGAAAAGTAGAGTATGCACTCGGGATGGGAATTGTTGGGGGAGGACTGGTGAAGAAATGGGAGGGGCTGTACGTGATCGTTATGTGATCATTAGTGATAGCCCCTAATCAGAAAGATAAAAGCTGCTTGAAAATTTCATTTTCTTCCCCTATTTCTGCTTAAGTTCCTAGAGGGCTCCAATCATGTTTTATTCTCTTGTATTATCTACTTACCCTAGAAACTAACACAGACAGTGTCTGAAGACTGGATAAAATAGAACTTTGAGTTGTAAAGCTCTAGAAATGGCATATTCTAAGTGACTCCACTGTATTGTTGATTAAAGGACAGAAGCTGAAGCCAGATGATCCTGATGAGGTCTCAGCTCTTCCCCTTTTTGTTTATGTGTCCTTTGTTAAGTTTTAAACTCCGTAATAATCCATTTTCTCAACTTAAAAAATAGATGCATTGATGGTGCCTGTATCTGTCGATCCATAAAGGGAAACTGAGGCCTGGACTGCTCTTAAATTTGGTCAGAGATTAGATTTTTCCTCCTAATATCCTCTGTAATGCTGGATTTATAGATAGATTTTATTTGAATTTGGATTTATAAAGAAATATTTCGTCTTCTTCATCTTTGGTGGTTGAAAGTTTTGGTGGTATGTATAGTAGTGTGGGCTGACATCTGCGGTCTCTTAGAGTGTGTTGCATGGGAGCAGCACATGGGAGCAGATGGAGAAGTCCAGAGCCAAACATTGTGTAGAGTTTGGGGAACCCCACTTAAGATGGGGAAGAGGGACTGCGGAACCAGAAGAGTAGAGGATATCAGGGGAACAAGCCCCATGGAGTCAACTGACCAGCACTCTTGGGGCGTACAGGGCCTAAAGGGGCAGACATAGAACCTGAAGGGTCCCTAGATATGTCTTGTGGTTGTCTGGCTTGGTGTTTTTATGGAGCTCTTATAGATTGGAGTGTGTGTGGGGATCTCCGACCCTTTTACCTGCCCCTGAGACCCTTTACCTCCTGCTGGGTTGCCTAGTTCACCCTTGAGGTAGGAATTAGTGCCTGGCCTTGTTCCATCTTGTGAGCCCTGCTTGAGTAGTAACCCTGGGAGGACTGCTCTTTTCTGGAGAGAGGAAGGGATGGGGTGAGTGGGTGGGAGCAGGGGGTAGATTTGGGAGAGAGGGGAGCTGGGAGGAATGGAGAGAGGGCAGAACGGGTGTTGGGATGTATTATATGAGAGAAGAAAAATGAAAATTAAAAAAAAAGTGGTCAGAGAAAAGTCTTTTTTGCAGTGGACAGCAGTCAGTGCAGAGATCGGTGACCCACCAAGGTGCTGGGAGTAAATGACTGTGAGAGCGAGCTTAGCCCTACATGGAGTAACTTTGTCATCACCCGCCAATGCTTAGGGAATACTGAGGAAGAGGAAAGCATGTCAGCAGTAGAGGATGGGTAAGAATGCTGTGAAATGTTATCTTCTGGACGTGACACGGCTATTGCAGTGAAGTAACAGCAGCGTGGGAACACAAGCCCTGTACATAATCAAGCCAGCCCAATTTCTCAATGAACCGGCTCCCACAAGGTCCCACTCAAATCTAAGCAGTTATTGACAATAGGTAGACACAAGGGGAAAGAGAATCATTTGTGTTTGGGGTGTAGCTGTTGGAAGATTTCTCATGGTCTAGTAGATTGTCCCATACCCATGCACATAATATTACTATTATATATTATAATATATATTATACTATATATATAGTATAATAGTAATCAGATATAGTGAATTTCTTAAAAGAATAATGGGAATGTATTGGGGGAGGTCTAGGGGGAGTTAGAGAGAAGTAGGAGACTGTATGTGATTATATCTCCCTATAATCATGTATGGAATTCTTAAAGAATAAATTAAAAACAGAACAAAACAAAACAAAATCCATAAATTTTTGTTAAACGTCTTGTAGAATTCCATGGTCTAGCCTAAGTATAAATAGTTTACCAAATCCAGGAAGATCACTGTGAGGAATATCCTTTGTGTGTAACTTTGAAATTTTTTCACAAATTCTTTATGATGACTTGTAAAAAAATTTCAATGACTCATCAATCATACGAGTTTTAGATATTTTGAGCAGTTAGCTACACAGAGTTAAAAATAGAGCTTGTTTTACTGCAGCAGTTTTGCTAGCTAATAACCATTCATTCATTCATTTCATTTGAATTCCAGATCCATGTCACATTTTAAATTACGGCATTAAATAAATATAGATTAGATTTATTCTAAATAATCAGGAGGTCATAAGCAAGGCACAACAGTTAGAAAACATCGCGATCTAATCCACTGATAAGATTGTGGCTGTCTGTCAAAATCTTCTGGTTAATTCTGAGAGCAGCCAGGTTTGAGAGCTGCTGAGTTAGACACACCCCTCCAGCTACATCAACGACGAGCTGTATGTATTATTGTTCAGACCGTGAGCATCATTGTAATGTGCTGCCCTTAAGATGACCTTGCCTCCAAACTTCCAGATAATCTGTGCTTCAGTATAACTGGAATCCAACCCATTCAATCCATTTCGGAAAGTATTTTGTATTTTGACAGTGAAAGTGAATGGCTTCTTTTGTTTCCTTTGCAGGTACAGCGAGGATTCTGTTTGCGTTTGGGATAAAAGGAAGGCCGTCAGGGTGCTCTGTATTGCTAAATCCTCAAACTCAGGGCATATAAGTTGTCTCTGGTCCATATCAAGTTTCTGTGGCTAAATATCACCTACTCTGACTTTCGTGTGGCTGGAACCTGGCAGTGATTCCTGGGAGTCCCTATTAAAGCTGAGGCCAGGCATGCACAGTCCCAAGATTGGCAGTCTGCTTTTTAACAATGTGGCTTAAATATTTTCTCTATTAAAATCAAAATATGCTTCAGAAAGGTAGTCTATGAGAGAAATTTCCTTCAGTAGGGAAGAGGATTTCTATGAATCCTAATAACAATGAACTACTGAAACCTTTCTCTGGATTTCTGTGGCCGGCCAGCGGGGTCCTATCTGTGTCATTTACTGTGGCGTTCTCAGAATCCCTGACGTGCGGATGAGCAGAGCGCTCCACGTGTGCTGGAGAGTAATTCAATTTGTTTTCCTTGGGTGGAGATATTAAGTTTTGAAAAATAGTAAAATATGCTTGCCTTGAGCAGTGTTTGCGAAAAGTAAGAATTTCCTTGTTACTGTCTATTAAGCCTCTCAAGAAGCTTAGAATAGCTTTGGATTGAAAGAGTTTGCTCAGGTTTATTCCATTATGAGCATATAAAGTGTTCAGAAAAATAACCAACCATAGAAGTCACAACTCAGTATTGTTGGCCCTGTCTGAATGAGGCTTACTGCCACTCATTTGTAGTATTTATTAAGAAGATAAATTGTTTTTCTAGTCTTCAAACATGAAATTATAGCCCTCCCTTATTTATTGTCTTGTTGAAGCCAATTTGACTTCAGTGCTTTCTATGTGCCAGGCGTTATGCCCAGTGCTTTGTGTGCTATATCTTTTTTAATCATACATCTGGACATCTGCGTACAGAACAGGTGTTTGTGAATGGCGTCAACTTAAGCTCATGACTGACAGACTGGTGTTATTCATCATGAGAGGAAGGCAAGAGCATACCCTTAAACATTTGAGTCAAACACTACAAAAAAAAAAATCCATGCTGGCCGATGATACAAAGCTTACTTAGTAGAAGACTTGACAGATGCGTTCTTCTAATGTGTGGCACTATTCAGTGGCTTAGGAAAATTTCCTGGGCTTGCCTCATCCCTTCTCCGCTAACTGTAAGCAACTCAACTGTCACGTGTTTGTGAATGACAAGAAAGACCAGTTACCAGAATCGGGCTTGTATGGCTGGGCTCAGTCCGAACTGTAACCAGGTGCAATATGTTCAGTTCTTAGCAAGCAGTGGCAAGATACAGGAGTGGAGAAGGATGTCTTGTCCGTAGTGGATCAGGAAAGCATGAGAATTATTTCTAAAACTGGACAGAGAAGCATGGGGATCATTTTTAGAAAGCCTGTTTGTAACCCTGTGGGAAAGCATGCGAAGGTGATGACTCTTAAGCATGCTCCGTTAAAGTAGTACATTTCTAAGCATGCTCGTTCAATTTACGGTCACTGCTCCAAGAAGGAAGATGGTAGATATATTTTAGACTGTATTTAGTTCAAAGTTGTCCTAACATACTTTTTGTTGCTGTAGTAGAAGATCAATTGAAAATAACTTACTGCTTACTTGCATACCCTCCATGCCTGCTCATGACTTCCTTTTTGTAACTCAGGATCACTTATCCAGGGGTTACATAGTGGGCTGGACACTCCCATATCAATAATAAATGAGAAAATGCACCCACAGACTTGACCATAGGTGACTACTAGGCAGGCAATTGCTCAATCAAGGCTCCCCTTTTAGAAGTGATTAGAAGTTCCCCCTTTCCAGGGAACATAATCAGACACTGTATCAAAAAAAGTCACGTAGGAGTGCTTCTTGGCATGCTACCTTTTCTCCAAAAAGTTTTACTCGAAACAACAACAAAAAAGACAGACACCTAGAAGGTGTGTCCCCAGTACAATTCACACAAGAGATTTCTGCCTTACCTAGTGACTAATGAATTCACTATGCATTTCTCATCCGACTATTTATTACTCTCAATGTCTCTGGGCCTCTGGATCCATACTTGATTCTATGTGTTAGATCCATGGCTCTGATATATGTCCTATTAGGTCATTGTCCCATGTGCATCTACATCAGCACAATAGCACGAGTCATTGATATTGTAGAGGTGAAATGCTTGTTGCCTGGGTAACTAACAAAAGCTGGAATGATCAGATGTGACATCCAGATGAGTTGCTAGTTTTTGGGAAGCTCACAGGGAGCCTGACTGGAGAAGCTGTACATTGACGGAATGGCAATATGGCAGAGGTGTGGAGTGCTCTTGTATAGGCAGAGCTAATCATCGTGGATGGACACAGATAGAGCGCTTCTTTCCAGGGGAAACAGCATCGTTCTGCGCGGGGGACTGCGTCGGTGATGTTTGAAAACCATTGACCAAGAAAGCTGGTTTCTGTGGATATCCATTCTTAAAAGGCCATTTTCAATCTTTCCTTTTGTGGACTCTGGAGGCTTTTCCTGAAAAAAAAAAAAAAAAACAAACCAAAACCAAAACAAAACAGAACAAAAATACCTTCAGCTGTTAACTATGTTAAGCGTTTAGTTCTGAATGTACCAAAGTCTTTATTGGTTGCAACAGCACCTCCAAACGTCTTGGCCTCTAAGTCTTTTCAACTCAATGATTTAGACTGTTTTGAAAATACCTGCTGAATGCCAGTCCCTGTTACACCCTGGAAGGTAACATTGGCAAACACTACAGTGCTCTGTGCGGCACTGCGCAGATCCCGGCACCCCTTCTGCCCATCCTGCTGGAGAGGCACCGGCTCAGCTTTCTTCTTCCCTGTGCCCCTGTCTGCCATGTGGTGATCAAGCCACATGACTTGATATGATGAGTTTTTATTTCCGTATCACCTCTCTGCTTCAGTTAGAAATCCTTGCAGTCCATCTCTTGCTTGCATGTTGGTTCACAGATGTCAGGATATAGGGAATTTCATTTGGGACTGAGAAAGCAGAGGTTTCTGGAGGGCCATTTGGAAAGAGGGATGTGCAGGTCTGTTTTGGGGTTCTCTCCATCACAAGGTTCTCCATCACAATTATTCCATTCCATCCGTGAATGGAATAATGTAAAACATCTCAAATCAATGTGATAAGTTGCCCTGTATGTTTGCACATGAGAAGCTTTCATTCGGGGGGCTGAGGTGACAGGTCCAGAGTTAGTGTTAGCACTCTGTAAAACCAAAGCCAAATGGCAGGCATGTATAATCCCAGCATTGCAGAGTTGGCTCAGCGGATAGCTGGTCCTCACCGGACAGTCAGTCTAGCTTAAATGGCAGGTGTCAGGCCAATGAGAAATCCTTAAGAAAAGGAGGTGAATGACTCCAAAGGAACAACACTCAAGGTTGACCTTTGGCCTCCAGAAGTGCACCTCCACACATACACACCTGCACACATAAATGTTCAGTAAGAATTAACCCAACTGGAGACATGTGGTATAAAATTATCAATGGGCAACAGAAATGTAATTCATAGAACACTGTTTCCCACCAGCCATGAACACATGCATATTAATAGAAGTGTGTGATCCTGGATGAAAAGGGTTTATATTACCTCCCTGATGGTGTTGCCTCTGGGAGTAAAGGCTGGACATGAGTTTGGGCAGGGATGATGAGTCCCACCTGGTCTGTAACATTTGATTTCTTATGAAGAAGTTCTAATCAAATCTGACAAAGTGCAGATTTTTAATTTATAGGAAGGAAGCATCCCTTTTTCTCATTCTCTTTGAAATTTCAATAGTTTTCAAGGGAAGAGAGAAAGGAAGGGAGATCCAGAGGCGCTCCCTTTCCCCTCAGTACAACCGTCTCAGAGTGGGGGAGGAACTGAAGACGGATTTCGGATTTCGTGAACAGCCCCACACCACACAGTGCCCGAGGCACCGCGCCTCTCTACAGAGAAGCATTCAAATAGGCTGTCAGCGAAGCGCTGATTGTTTTGGCTGCTTCTGCTTTCGTTTGATTGAAGCAGCGCAGGTTTTAAGAGCTTCAAACCTCAGCTCTGATCTGAAAATGAAGTTAGGTGTTTGAGAAACAGCTGCTGGAAACAGCTCGGCTCCCTCTGGAGCCTCTGGTTGGCTTCAAAGCAGCTGCCGGGAGGGAGGGAGGCGAATGAATTATCTTGGGCATGTGTGCGTTAATAAAACAAAATGGCTTTCCCTAAATAAAGAATGGCTGGATCCCCTATGTGGAAGGATCCTTCCTCCCCCATTCCAACCCGCGTCCATCTTTTGAGTGAGGAACTTATGGCGCCTCCTTCTCTCTTCTTCTGGACTCTGGAAACCTGTGAGGCCCAGTTCAGTCAGTTTCTAACTGGTGCTAACTACAGTAGAACAGTTGGTCCTTGTGTCTATGCGTTGCCCATCTGTGGATTTAACTGTAGAGCAAAGACATCTGGAAAAAACGTCAATATAATAGAGTCACTATTTGAATAGCATTTACATTGCGTTAGTTTTCTTAAGTAATACTGGAGATGATCTAAATATTTGAAATGGTGTGTATAAGTTATATGCAAACGCTCAGCCATTTTAAAATAAAGGACTTGAGCATTATTTGATTTTGGAACCAATCCCCCACAGATGCCAAGGAACAACTATAATTAACCTTTCAAGGCTCGGTTTTCTCCTTTGCCACTTGAGTTAGACCCTTGATGATACCACAATCATAAAGAGGTTGGGAAATGGTAGAATTCAGTAAAAGGAATACTCTCTGCTAACCTCATTTATGTGCACATGCATTTTATTAGAATAAATTGTTAGAATATGATTAGCTGGTCCTCATTCACCTGAGGCTTCCCCACTTTTAGCACTGAAAGACTGATGAAAGACGAAAAGACACTTGGTCCCAGGCCAAACAACGTGACTGGTGCTATGGTTTTGATCTTGAATGCTGGCCAAACGCCCATCTGTTTAGAACTTGGCCCTAAGGTGGTGCTACTGGGAAACATTTTAGAGGCCATGGGTAATGGGAGGTCATTAGGTCATTGGAGTCACATCTCCAGAGCAAGTGTGAGGCCCTGGTCCTCTCTCCTTATTTATCTTTCTGACCATGAGACGACCAGTTTTGTTTGAACTGTTACAATGCACTCTCACCGTGGTATGTTGCTTTCCCATAAAACAACAGCAGTGAGCCAAGCAAGCATGGACTAAAATCACTAAAACTCTGGACTCAAATAAGCCTTTTTCTTTTTCTTTATAGTTCATCTTAGGTTTTATTATTGCAAGAGAAAGCTGACTGACATTGGCTACCCTACATTCTATTCTGACATGTGACGGGCAGTCAGAAGGTTTATAATCTTCTGTTATTCTTTAATCCTATTATGATCCTTGGATAAATGGCTATTACTGTTTATCTTACTTTTATTGCTCTGTAGCTCTTCTTACTATGCCATGCATTCACAGACAGCAGGGCACACAGTTTTTTATTTTTCTTTATATTCTTTATCCAACTCTATATTTCTTAGGTGCTGTGCTCGAATGGGTGTCCCAAAAAAGGTACATGGCTAAAGATTGGTTCCCAGGGTAGCACTATTGGGAGATGCTGTAGATGTTTAAGGGGTAGAATTGAGTGACAGATCTTTTTGTTGACTGGGTATCCTCAAAAGAGATGGTGCCTCCCCTGTATATATTCCCTGGGTTACGAGGTACTTTGCTCTGAGACACACTTCTTACTCTGGCCATCTGGATCTGGTGCCTTTATTAGAATTTAGAATTCCACAGCAACAGGCAGTGCTTAGTCTCCAGCATGGTTCTCCAGAATTTTGTGAATGAATCCCCCCTTTTTAATGGGGATCAATCTCCCTCCCTCTCTCTCTCTCTCTCTCTCTCCCCCTCCCTCTCTCATACATACACATACAGATAGAGATAGATAAACAGATCTTGAATGTGACTATCTCAATTACTAGTTCTTAAACTTTAACATGCCTAGCAATCATCTGGGTATATCATTAAAGTACAAGATTTGGAACCCTGCACCTGAGATCCTAATATAAGAACCTAGGCAGATGACCCAAGTATCTGTAAACAAGGCTATTTTCATGTCTCACCTATGGGAAAACATTGAGACAAGCACAAGTCTATTCTCTTATCCTGTATTTATAGGACAGCCATGGCTTGCTTAAGGTGGTCCTGTTTTATGCTTGTCAATCCACCAAAATTATTATTAATGTCGCCTTTTTGTTCCTGGTGTCCCCAGTGGATTCTGCAACAAATGGATATACAGTCACCTCACTCATAAGCGTGTGTACTAATGCTTCTTGCTCCCTGAAGACACAGCACTTTCATTAGCTACCCCTCTGCTTCGGGGATCTTCTGTTTTTTTTTTTTTTTCTTGAAAAATCTCATAGCCTCTCCTCACCATCCGTGCAATGAAACTGGCCTTCAATCTCACTTTAAAATATTTTGCATCATCACAAAATTTATGAGCCCGGGGGAAGATTCTAATCTGTCCTTTGTTATTGGATAGGAAACTCAGCTCACTTCCGTTCACTTCATACAATACCTAGGTTTCCGTAATGGAGATACTGCAGCCTGAGTCTCAATGGATACATGATTGTTATGAGAAGTCTTACCTCCGTGGGTGGGAGATATCTTTCTTCTAACAAATATTCCCTGGAGGCCAATTCAAAAACACTGATGACATTTTTTTTATTAGAAGCCTTCATTGCAAATGCTACAATTCAATCGCATAATAATGACGCAAACTAAATCCCCTAACCTTCTGAAGGTACATGCTGCTTAGACATAAATTACTGAAGTCTGTTTAGCCATGGGTGTTATGTATGGAAACTGTTTCTTTGTATTTCTAGCTTAGTAAAAATGAATATAGTGGATAAAAAGTGATGACATGTAATTTAATGGCTAAGAGTCTTGGATGTGTTTTGTTTTTATGTGGAGTCTCATTCCATTATTTTTTATTGGTGTCCTTTTGGACAAATTATATTAGTTCTCACTTCAATACCTGGTGAGGATGCAGGTAAGATAGGGTTATAAGAATTAAATGAAATAAACCACACCACCGACTCTGGAATTCGTGCAGCATCTCCTTGGCAAACTCCAATTGCAGCCACAGTTTCACGGGACAAGTTTAACTCATACAAATGACTCTCTTCCACAAGCAATGTTTATGCCCCTGGATTTTGCCCCAGAGATTTCTTCATGCTTCTGGAGTAGAAGTAACCCAGGAGTATAGAAGAGGCAACCCATCACATGTGGGGTTGGGAGCCACGGGATATATTTGACAGACTCCTGTTCTTAAGAACAATCTTGAAAGTCATATTCAAGCATCCCAAAAGCTTTGGGGTGGTCAAGACCCTGTTGCCCAAATCAGTGACCTTGGCAAAAAGAACTTTCTCTACTTTTGGTCCTTTCTGTCTGCTTCTCTCACTACTGCTTCTAAGGATCATCTTCCCGAAACGATTCACTCTTCCCAGGCCCTAAGCTCAAGTTCTGTTCTATGGAAAACCAAACCAAGCTAATAAACCAACATAAAACGACAGAAACCAACCAAATAAAGCACAACAGTCAGCTCTCAATGAAAGGAAGCTGTATCTACTTACAAAAGTAAACATGACAATGCTTTTCTTTTGTGCTCTAAAATGTGCTACAGTGCTGTGCCATCTTAAAGGGTTAAAAGTGAGGTTCTTCATTTCTTTATCAAATGAACATAGGATAAAATATTTTCCCAACTACATCTAAACAGTTCACATACTCTCTGTAGCCTTCATTTTGCTAAAATAGGTATCTATAGCCTCGTACATTTCACCTCACAGCAATGTCCCAAGGCTCAGAGCTGCCTTGTGCATCACGTAGTCGAAGGAAATAGAGGGAGTAGGTTTGATCAAATAATCCTTATGGGTCTTATTGCTGCTTCCTCAAAGTGAGAGAGGGTAGTTTCACCACCGCCGACGGTGGATGTTTGTCGCACATCCTTACATTTTGGAGATGTGAGCTGTCATGGCCTTTCTATCTTTCCCATCACTCCAGAGATCCCTGTAGCTATCCTGAAGCTGAGCCCATCTTCTCGGATCATACCAACCATGCCAATCTTATCCTCAGCGCAAGAGACTTACAAAGAGTCTAGATCTACGTCCTGATGAGTTCTGCTAAATGATTCCAGAATTCACAGAGCTGAAAGGGATGGCTCATCACCATGGAATGACGATTTGCTTCTAATCCATCCTCCCTCCACAACTTCAATTCACTTAACATTTTCTTCCTTGTAGATCATGAGCTTGGGTCTTTTGATGACACTTTATAGAGTTAAAGAAACACTCTCTTGATTTAGTTTCTTGGATCATTTCTGTCTTTTTAAAACAAGAATATTGTTTTGCTGAAATTAATAAAGAAAGTGTCCATTTGTTGCCTCTTATTGTTAAAGGGTGTTTTGCATGCGACACTTTGGAGGTAGAGGTAAGTGAGTCCCTAAGAATTCAAGGCCAGTCTGGTCCACATAGAGAATTTCAGGCCTCCAGGTCTATGTAGTGAGGCCTCAAACTGAAAAAAATTCTTTCCAATGAATCCTCAACGGTCTTGACTATTAAAAACATCAGATAGTCCTCTTTCTGGTCAAATTGTGTTTTGTCCTTAACCAATCATAGGCAAGTTAATCTGCAGAAGTGTCTTCTCTCTCATCTATAAGTTCGTTGGAGAATGATTTATCTTTAATTACTAGTCTTTTACTCATAAAGAAGTTTCAGAAACATTGGTCTTCACAACGTATTGTGTTTACTCCAATTCTATAAATTAAATTAAACAGCTTTTCTTTTGAGAAAAGTATAAGAACTGAGTAGAGCAATCCTATGATCTGCTCGCTCGTGGTTACAGCAGGGATAATTTTGTTTTGGGAAGTTATATCTTCCCTTTAGAGTAAGTAATAGAAATCTGGGTTATAAAAAAAAAATCTTTCTAACCATAGCAAACTAGTCCTAGTTAACATTTGTTTAACATCTTAAGCATGTCAAACAATTCGAAACACTTAATAGAACCTGCTCCAGGCATTGTGTTAGGCTCTGTGCTTCAATTTCCTTGTTTGTAATTCTGTGAACTGAGTGCCATGCCCAGGTTGAATTTTGACAGGCTATCGTTAACGTAGGCTGTGGAAGACGACTTGGGATTTGAACCACAGTTTGAACAACACCTCTTTTTCTCTCTGTGTGTTTATTAGCTCTAGAATAATGAACTTGATTTCCTGCTGATCATTTTATTTCATTCTTAATGCCAAGAGACTTCATTTACCTCTGTTAGGGTAAATGACCTACTCCGGAAAGCTCATCATTTAGCTTCAAGCTGCCATGTTAGAAGGAACAGGAGTAATCCTGTTTGTCTTACCTTTTATTCCCCCTGCTGTGTCACGCTGTCCTTCTCTTCTGATTTATACACCATTGAAACCTCAAAGACTCCTGTGCTACATGTCTGCATGGTGCAAGCTATTTCTTTCTAAATAAAAGTCTGCTGGGGATTGTCTTAGACCCGGTTCTATAGACAGCAGAGCCTTAGGCACAGCTGTGTGCTAATATATTATCAGGGAGAGCAATTTTCTGGAAACAGAAGTGAGGCAAAACAACAAATTAAGTGAGATAGGAAAAGGGGAAGAGGATATCCATTATTTGGATATCCAGTGGGCACAGCTTTATAAAAGTCAGAGTGATTGTTCAGTTTTGCAGGTTACCTTCCAAATATTTGTGTAGTGACTTTTATTTTGAATTTTCCTTTAAAAATACGTTTTAACTAAAATAGAATTATATCATTTTCTCCCTTCCCTTCTCTCCCCCCATCCCCTTCCAAGTAACCTTTAACCCCTCCCATGCTGCCCCAACTTTCGAATTGCTCCCTCGGTTTTAAAAAAAATGATTATTCTTACATGCCTGTATTCTGAATCTTTAGTCTCGGCAGGGGAACAGAGAACAGTGTTCCCATTCTCCATTGTTCACTGTTGTCCCTGCATGGCAGTTGTTCAGTGTTCATAGGTTATTCCTCTTAGCTCTTCTGTAGTGGATATCTGGGTGAGTTCCCAGGAAATCCTAACCCTAAAACAATGAAAATAGAGGTGTAAGATGTCAGAATAAGTGAGGTAATCCACAGATAGTCTGGCTCCTGGGGGTTGATAGATCCATGTACTGGAAATGACCACTCAGGGCCTCTGACTGACCTAGTTCTCCTGAGCAACGAGGACATAAAGAGGTGATTGTTGAGAAGTGTAAAGACCTGTTGTTACTATTTTGCTAAGTTGTCAGTCTTTCAAAGTGCCTTCTAAGTATTCATGTTTATACCCATAGACCTTGGATGCTCTCAACCTTTGTCAGAGAAGCTTCTTTTTCAGCGGACCGTCAACAGAGAGATATGTGTGATCAAAATGTGAAGAATAGTAGACTGAGTGCTCAACTTTAAATAGAACAACTATTCCTACTCAGCTATAATGTCAATGAACCCCATCAGTGGTCAACATGGCAATATGACCCCATGGTTGCTGTAGTGGCATGCATACCTTGGCATTAACCAATAGATCTCTAATTGGACTTAAGATGTGCTCAACAAGAGAGAAACCAGGCTTGGAACTGGAAACCTAGCTAGGCACTCAGTGCTAGTTAAGTCATGATTGTTGGAGGAGCATCTACAACCACTAATTTACCAAATTAGAACATAACACCGTTCTGTACCATGTTTGTCCTTATACCCAGAGATAAGTGTAGTCTTCAACTCTTATCAAAGAAATTTCTCTTTGTGACAGATCACTGTAGAAAATTACAACCAATAAAAGTGCAGAACTATGGAGCCCAGTCCCAATGGATCAATCTACAAAACATTCCTGCACTTAAGACTCAGGTAACATTTCAAAAGATGAAGCAGAAAAATTGTAAGAGCCAAATTCCAGACAAGGGAATTTGTTGTGAGATTTTATAATGTCAGAGGCTACACAAATAAAGTCTCAACCTGACTACCCAAATATGACCTGAATAAGGACAACACCAATGGAGTTGCCAAAATGGTCACGGATACTACACAAAGAGCTGTAGGCAACTGAGCAGGATATATATATATATATGTAAAAAATAAGATAAAAATAGAACATCTATATAAACATAGCCCTGCCCCCAAGGATCAGGGAACATCTCAGACAAGAGGGCCGGGGGAATGTAAGAGCAGGAAGATGGAGAGCAGTTCTGTCAAATGCTGTCTTCTGGACACCATGTGATTATTACAGTCATGGACTCACAGTAGCTGGGCTTAACCTGCACAGGACCTACCGAAGATCAAGCTAGCTCAAAGTTTAGAATAGGTGGAGTAGATGATCTCCAGGCTCCTCTTCTTACTGAGGAGATGTTGGCAGTTCATAGTTGCTAGAGGAGGGCCTATTGTTGCTCTTTTGAAGATACAGCCACTGGTAGGATTCCCAGGATCCAGTGAGTGATCACACATAGCCAGCACTGAATGGACTTGGTGGGTTAAAAAGAGACCTTAGGTTAGTAAGGGGACAGCTGAGAGGGTTATGGGGAGAATCATGGGAGAAATGGAGAGAAACTATGATCATATTGTGTGTGCGTATGTGTGTTTGTGTGTGAAATTCTCAACAATAAGAAAAAATAATTCTGAGACATAATTATTTCACATCATGCCGACACAGGCCACTATCATTATTCCAAAAGCTTTTCATTGTGTAGTTTGTTGAACAGGAAAACAGAGTAATAGACTGAAGAGAATCAGAAGTTCTCAAAATCTGGGAATCTCCTGAAGAAAATGATTTCCCAGATGTCTTAGAGCAGAAGCTCTGACTAGGTTTGATCAGTCAGTTGATATATATGTTTCAAAATTATTTCAGTTTATTTAATCTCTTATTAAGCACTGATTCATTTCAAGTAGGTCCTCAAATTTGTCTATGTATTCCTGCATTCTCACATGAATCCAGGCTCTCCATACATTGTGAAAGTCACTACATCTTATTCTGCAGGTCCATGAATTTGTGAAGATGCAATCTTGCTGCAAAGATAGTGTATTCTCCAGACCTTCCCCAGAAGAAGATAAAACTTTCTTTCTTTGGTCTATGAGAGTACAATTATTGCCAGAAAATCTTTCTAGAAGCCCCTCAGAAGTATGAAGCATAAAAACATGGCTACATATCTCTGCAAGATGTTTGAATTCCATGATCAAAAGGCAGGTACCAAGCTGATTGGGTCCATGTGTTAGGATTCATCTGAGCCTGGGTAAAACTGGGTGGCTTTGACCTTGGCTCAAAATGTAGGGGACATATTGGCATTTATTAGTTTGACTGTCCTGAGTCCTCTGTGAAAGAGAATTCACACTGAGGAGAAAGAATGAGGTAGGATTTGATTTGGCAGGAAAGCATGATTCAATAGAGGGAAGATTGGCTTTTCAGTTTTGCACCATTCCATTCTCCTTGACTTTCCGAGTCCTGTACAAGCAGGTGTTAAAAAATGAGTGAAAACCAAAACATCTGTCTGCCTAGATTTCTTATCAGGTGCTTCCAAAACATGCAGATTTCAAAGGGTGGGGAAGTGGTACACATGCATTCTAATCTCAGTGCTTAGTGTGGGATAAACAGCAACAGTTGTCAGCAGTAGAGTCATCTTCCATGTTCCTAACACTGAAGATTGGCACCACTGAGCCCAAAATTAGCATCTTTGACCACCAGCAACATAAACCTTGGCTCAACTCCTCAGTAGTCTTAAAGTAGCATCAACAGTGATCAAAGCTTCCAGGAGACTGGAGAGGTAAAGGCCTGACTGTCAGGGCATTGGCCAATCTTCATGAAGGTAAAGGAAGGCCTCAGAGGCAGAAATCCTTCATACAAATTCCTGGCTATAACCTTCTAGACTTCAATTTCCTTCTATAGAGGAGGATGAGACAAGAGCTCTGTCTAGGGGTTATGAGGACTAAGAGAAAATACCTATAAAGCTTTGCCAAGTGAAATACCTAAAAAATTAGTAGGTATCTGATAAATGTTGGTAGAGGTTGCTAAGGATTTTTTTGTAAAAATCAGTATTAACATGTTTGTTGGCAATATGCTTTAACCAAATTTAGGCCCTATTTATTCAGTAATAAAACATACAGAGCATAAGGGCTCTAGAGGTCAATAGCCTGGTACAGAATCGGAAGTGTGGTTTCTGGTGTTCTTGGAAAATGGATAAATTGGATATTGTTGAGTGCTAATTGTACCTAGCACAAACCCTCCAATAATGATGATGCTGGTACCATTTCAAAATCCATTAAACTGTTTAAGGGAACTTCTACTACGTTTAAGAGTCAAGGCAGATTGGTTTAGGGATCAGAAAACTTTCTCTGTGATGGGCAAAAAGAGCCCATAACTCATTACATGCTTTGAGCCTTATGGCCTATGTTATGATACAGAGCTGGGGATGTAGCTTAGTGGTAGAGCTCTTGCCAAGCATGTGTGAGACCCCTGGGACCAATCTCTAGCATTGTAAAGAAGCAGTCACAGGACGTATATGAGTGAGTTGGGTTGTTTGTCAATAAAACTTTACCTATGAAAACATGCCATGGGCCAGATTTGGGCCAATTCTTAGACTCATTAATGGAGCAGCATAGTTTGAAAAAAACAGAGCTCTGTTCTAGTTTTTATTCACAACAAGCCAGAAAATAAAGCCTTCTTCTAATATCATGCCATTTCTTTCTCTGCCATTAACATTTCATTTTGACTTTATGACTCTTTAACTGCATGTAACATTTACATAAGACACTAAAGCATAGTGATGTATTCATTAGTTTTTATTACCTAGAGGATGAGGGAAAATGAAATGCACTTACTAGCTACTGCAGTCAACTGATAAACTTATATGTTCTCTACTCATGAATCAGTATGTAAAATGATGCCAGAAGTATATATTCCATTATTTCATAAGCATAATGTGTGAAACTTGTAGTTACTTATAACAGTAAATCCTAACTCATTCTGGAAGAGACATGAAGCCGATAGGTAACTGCAAACTCTTGTCCTGGCATAATGTGGTGCTCAGGATTATGTTCAATATGCACATTAAGCAAAGTGAAAACAAGGTATGAAATTTAACATCAAGGGAACACTCCTGCACCAGCTGGCATGAATATCGAATTTTTCTCCTTCGCAATATAGCACATAGGGTGCATATTTATCTGTAGAGGAATGCAAGATGGTCCAAATACCACTTCTCACCAGATGAGGACATTGGATCTCCTGCAGCTAGAGTTAGAGGAGGTTGTGAGCTACCCAACGTGGGTGCTGGTACATGCTCCTAACTACTGAGCTTTCCCTCCAGCCTCTCACCTACTCCTCCTACTAAACCCTGTCTCAAGCTCTCCTAGCCTCCACCCCAGTCAATAATGTTTTTCTGCTAGGCATCACTTTTCACTTCACTGATTTTTTTATGGCACAGGGGCTCTGTGATTAGTTTCTTATTTTAAGTTTACATAAACTTACTATGATATTCACCGCTAGCAACACAGTGATGTAATCACTTGTGGAAAGATTCTTAGTTTCCAGTACTGAAGCCCATTTTCTGCTGTGCTCCTTGCATGCCTTTCTAGTCATAAGTATTCTGGGTCAGGAGATGAGCGTCTAATAAATATTACTTCTTGCAACTACTTCTTTAGGTCTGCTGGGTATTGTGTAACCAAAATAAACTATGGAAATAAATGAGTTGAGGCTCATACAAGACCAGTTCGAGGCTCACCTCCTCACTTCAAATGATTTTGCTCATCAAAATGAACACATTGTTCTTCTCACAGATTAACCTGTAATAGAACATCATGAACTTAAATATGACTAACAAAATAAAGGCTTCTTAGCAATTTTCCAATTGTATTTAGTATGAAGTATTTCATTAATATTTTTCTACTACTGAAAACAAACATAAATACAACGTTAAAAGGAATTGTGGTAAGTGAACGCACCATGCCCCGAGATATTGAGACAAACTAGATTAATAATGGAAACCTAAGAGATAAATATTCCTAAGGCTAGTTTTCTGAAACAGAGAAAGAGAATAAATATTCCCACAGAAACTCACTCATGGGTTCCCAGCAGAAAAATAGCAGAGCTCGACCATGGGATAGGTCAGCTGGCCACAGAATAGTGCAGGTCCATTTTACACCATCAAATAGTCTCTCCAACACATTATCCAACACTTATCCAACACATTTCTAATGTGTACCAGGAACCTTTTAAGACTTTGAGTTAAATAAAATAAACATAATCTTTAGTTTTACAGGCAGAGCCAATAGATAAGAAGCATAATATGTACATTGTTGTTATTATGATAAGATCAAAAATAGAGTTTTAAGATGAAAAGGATCTTGTATAATCTCAAGAGTGAGAAACCTTGTGTCCAAAAATGGTATGTAGTTCCTGAAGAATGACATCTCAGGTTTCTATCTGCTCTCTGTCTCTGTTTCTGTCTGTCTCTCTCTCTCTACACACACACACACACACACACACACACACACACACACACACACACTTTCTGCCTTTTTTAAACTTTTCTTTTTAGCATACACATTTTTACTGAAATAGGGAACTCCCCCCAAATGGTAGTTATCTCTACTTAATATCCATTTACATTAAGCAAATAAAATGTTTAGCGACGGGAAATGAAACATGAATTAGTCTTCCAGTTTCCATGAGATTCTCTGAGACATGTTCCTGTTGGTGAAGGTTTTATCTAGAGAAACCAGACTCCGTTTTGATCTACAGGTGTCACATGTGACATATTATTCTATTACATTTCCCTTCCGCCCACATCTGAGGGAACAGAGAAACATGCTCCTAAGAGAACACCGGCCATATTTCAGGGATACAAATCACTCAAAAATATTTTTTGAAGAGCCGATGACCAAAGTTTTTACTTTTTTTTTTCTGATTATAAAATTTAATTATAGGAAGTGAGATGCATCTGCTAAGGAATTTGTTAGCTATGATAATGCGGGAGAAACGAAAACCACTTCCTAGCTCAGCATGCAGCAAGAAATTACTATTTACATGTTTTTTGGTGATAGCTTTCCTTTCCAATTGCTTTCCCTATGGTAAGTGGGCTGACTTCTCCCCGTTTTTCATTGCTGAAAGCAAAAGTAGCAATTCTGACTCCCCGTCACTTAAAAGAGAAGGAGATTTATTACATTTAACCGAAAGGGCACTGCTGGAACAGGGCCGGTGTAAGTTAACTGTAATCAGGGTGTTCCAGACTGGCCTTCCGGGCTCTTCTTATCTGCCCAGCTGCTTGGTAGTCAGTGGCTGAGACTGTCCACTGATGTGCTGCCGCAGCAATGTCCCCGGATGGTGAGACGTTAGCTACTCATGCATGTGTACATATCATTGGCTAGATGACCGCTGATTTCCTTTTGATGATCAATCCATCAGCTTACTTCTCCATTGGCAGAGTGGATCACATCAAATCATTATTCCTTCAGCACCTTGAATGGAGGAAGTACAGCTACTGATGTTAGCTTTCGGCTAGAATTCAAATGTAAGTGAGAGGAGCTGGGAGACCAGATTCCATCTCAGCCAAGGTATAGAGCATCGGGGCCAACATGAGTCCCTGTTGCTCATTTTTGGTTATAGGGAGATACTTAGCACTGGAAACAGGGCTACAGCCTTGTGTACAGGTCTTCAATGTAGTGGTCCAAGGCTTTTGTGTCCTGTCTCTTTTCCAGTACCTCAGTGACTGTGTGATAAAGGAAGCTTTTCCATGTTTATTTGCTTCATTTTTTTTCCATATTTATTTGTTTCATTTTCAAGATTCTCACATGGATTGATGATACATACATTTATATTTTTATCTGTCTATATTTTATTAATCAAAATATTTAATTTTAGAGTGTGTGTGTGTGTGTGTGTGTGTGTGTGTGTGTGTGTGTATATATATATACGTGCCTCCTCATGCTTGGGTGTTCATTTCATAGTCTAAATGTTGGATGGTTCCTGCTGTTATTTTCTTTGGCTCTTACACGCTTGTGTTTCTAGCTCAGCTTCTTCTGTTCCACACTACCTTCGGTTTGATTTCTTGATTTTATCTCAATATTTTGTATGTTGTGGTCATGCTTATCCTGAATATCATCTTCTCTAATGAAGTTTGAGTTAATATTTCCTACACCTCCTCCTCTTCACTGCCATTCTTGCTTCTGGTTGGTTGAGCCTATTAGTGATGTTTTCCACTGCTTTTCATTTGATTCATTGAATTTTTCATATCCATTCTTCTTTCCTTCATTTCTTTTCTTTCTTTTTTCTTCTCTTTTCCTTTCCTTTTTTCTCTTTTCTCCTTCCTTCCTCCATCCTTCCCTTTTCCCTCCCCTTTGTTTCCTTTTCCTTCTCCTTTCCTCCCTCCTCTCTCCCTCCCTTCCTCCATCATCCATCCTTCCTTCCTTCCTTCCTTCCTTCCTTCCTTCCTTCCTTCCTTCCTTCCTTCCTTCCTTTCCTCCCTTTCTTTCTTTCTTTCTTTCTTTCTTTCTTTCTTTCTTTCTTTCTTTCTTTCTTTCTTTCTTTCTTTCTTTCTTTCTTTCTTTCTTTTCTTTCTTATTTTCTTTCTTTCTTTCACAGGGGTTCACTCTATAGTCCAGGCTAGTCTTGAACTCACTAACAACCCAGGCTGGCCTGAAATGCATAGAAAATCTCTGGGATTAGCCTCCCAAGTGTTGAGATTACAGACACCAGACAACACATCTGGATCACTATTTGGCTTTTGATTGTATGATTTTTTTCAAATCTCAATTTCCCTCCTGATGTTTTCATCCACACTGCTGATTTGTCATCCATTTAAATGCCCTTTCCCTCTGGTTCTGACTTCCCTCCTCAGCTCCTGGATTGAATTGGTATATTTGTATAATCTTTGAGATATTTCTGCTGGTAACGTTTGAAAGTCTCCAACCAGTAGTTTATATATATGGTTATGCTTGAGTTTAGTAGTTGTAGAGCTGATATATAATGGTGGTTGTTGCCTTGTTTTTATATGTTTATTGTGTGACTGTGTTGAGATTTGTACATGTGTTATTTGTACCTCTTCTGGTTTTATTTGGGGGTCTTCTTATTGAGGTGTCATTTGCCTACTATTCTTTGTTGTTGTTTTTTAAAGACAGGGTCTTCTATAGGCCAGGCTGGCCTTGAACTCTCTGTCTAGCTGAGAGTAGTCTTGCATATCTAGTCCTTCCTTTCACAATGTTGTGATTACAGAAGTGAACAGGAGCATGGCTACTTTAAAGGCTCAATTATGAATTTCCAAAGATCTACCCTTCTGTTTTTGGGATATGTTCTCAACATGCTATTTTGCCATGTAGGCTGAACTTGACTTAACAATTACAGACATGGACTACCATATATATATAATATGCATGTTATATATATATAAAATATATTATATATATGCATTATACACACACACACAGACACACACATGCACACACATGCATACATGTGTTTTAAACATATCCAGAGTAACACAATTTGGTAGTTATTATTGTTCTGATTTTATACTTCAACATATTTTGTATTTACATAATAGTAAATCTAATGTTTCTTAATCAAGAGCTAACTTCAAAGTGTCATAATAAGAAACTTTTTTATATTTAATTGAAACAGATACTTTCTGATTGAAGAATAAGGTTCCATCTTTTAAATAGGCTCTAAAATAATAAAGATATCATATAATTTCTCTTGTATTCAATCCATTGTAACTTAACAAAGAAAAACCTTGCCTTTGCATTTGAGGAATATAATTCTTCCAGCGATAAACTTGAATAATATTTGCTTCAGAACCCTAGAATTTAATTTATAATTCTCCATTCTATTCCACAATTGTCAGAGTAGAGGACAATAATAGATGAAAGAATAAGGAACTGAATGTATAAAATTGGCATTACCAGTCATAGACATTTAAAGCGTCTTACAGATATTTTTGCAGTTTATATTAGAATGTAAAATTCACTGGTGGCTGCCTCGGTTAGGGTTTCTAATGCTGTGATAGAACACCATGACCAAAGCAACCTGGGGAAGAAAGGGTTTATTTGGCTTACATATCTTGGGTCATAGTCCATTGAGGGAAGCCAAAGCAAGAAGTGATGCAGAAGCCATGGTGGAATGTTTCTTACTGGCTTACTCCCCTTGACTTGCTTAATTTTCTTCCTTAAATACTACAGGATCACCTGCCCAGGGATGACACTACCTGCAGTTTCTTAGCCCTTCTCAAATTAATCATGAATCAATAAAATGCTCCACAGACTTGCCTACAGGTCAGTCTTACGGAGGCATTTTCTCAAATGAGATTCCCTCTTCCCAGATATGTCTAGCTTTGTGTCAAGTTAACACAAAACTAAACAGTCTACTGGCTTTGCAAATTTCCCTGGAGAAGGTACCTTTGGCAGTGAGATGTACTACAGGGGAATGAGTTTAAATGCTGTTTTGCTAAAATTGCCTATGATGCTGTATACTGATGATACAGAAGCAGAGTTAATAGAAGAAGTCAATATGAGAAAATTCCTACTCTGTCGTTAGTCTATGTGACTTAAGAAATTGAAATATAATAGAAATATGTAAGGATAGAGTGAAATTCTGTTTCTGAAAACATATTGCCACTCAGATTAAGAAAGTGAGTATATCAGAAGTCAGAAATGGTGGAGGTAGAGCACGCCTTTGATCCCAGCACTTAGGAGGCAGAGACAGGAGGATCTCCGTGAGTTCGAGGCCAGCCTGGTCTACAGGGTGAGCTTTAGGACAGCTAGAGTTACGACAGAGAAGTCCTGTCATGAGAAAGAAGAAGAAGAAGAAGAAGAAGAAGAAGAAGAAGAAGAAGAAGAAGAAGAAGAAGAAGAAGAGAAGGAGAAGAAGAAGGAGAAGGAGAAGGAGAAGGAGAAGGAGAAGGAGAAGAAGAAGGAGAAGAAAAAGAAGAAGGGAAGAAGAAGAAGAAGGAGAAGGGGAAGGGGAAGAAGAAGAAGAAGGGGAAGAAGAAGAAGAAGGGGAAGAAGAAGAAGACAAATACTCTTGGGAATTCTTCTCAATCACTGTCCCTGCTCATCGGTCACAACTTCTGTTTGATTTCTGTAAACTGAGGTTAATTTTATCTGCTTTCAAACATATTTTATATTCTCATTTTTGCCTGTATTATTTTTTGTGTTAGTGTTTTATGAGATTTACCGATGTTGCTGTGTTAGATAATTTGTTTTAATTGACGAAGGTAAGAAAACAACATCTTTTAGTTATTTTTTATGGATAGTTAATTGATAAATTTGACTGTTACAGATGGTTCTGTTCTTTCTCAGCACTTAACAAAAGTATCAGTGTCGCTTTCCCCTCAAGGTTAGCGTATCTACTGGTGTCATCCTTGTTCTGGGAATGCTTAGGCTGTCATGCTGGTGAGACTTTGTGTAGCTTCTGACATTTCTAGGAGACAGTCTCACAGCAAACTGTCTATTCCCTCTGGTTCTTAAAACATTGCTGCCTGGTCTCCTCAAAGATCACTGAGTCTTAGATGAAGAAGTTGTTTGGAAGATGCATCTACTGGGCCTGAGGTCCACAACTCTGCACTTTGATAGATTATGGTTTTCTGTAGTGGTCTTCTGTTGCAAAGACAAGTTTCCTGGATGAAGGGGTAAGGTTTACATTAATCTGTGGGCGGCCTCAACCTTACACAAAGACCTATAGGCAACTAAGGAATGCTGAGAAGAGGATAGTCTCCCCCAGGAAACAGCACACTGATTGAGTATCCAGTACCAAATGTTGAGCCCCCCAAAACACATACACACAAGTAACGTTATGTAGACTGATCAGGTTGCATTTATATATTTAGAAATACACACATACACACACACACACACACACACACACACACACACGTCACTCTTCAATTTTTCTTTATTTTATTTCATGCATGTTTCATCCCCTTTCCTCTTGTTTTGACTCAGGTTGAAATATTTCCATACTTTATCTTTCATTTAACTATTTATCTTTTTGTTCTGTTTAATCTATTATTCTCCTTTTTTTTACTGTTATTTAATTGCATTTTATTGCGTTTATTTATTTGTCGCAAAGTTTAATAGTTGTATTTCTACATGTCGGATTTCCATTTTATGTTTTTATAGATTTCAGTTCTTTGATGATAGCATTTATCTTGCTAACTTTTTTTTTAATTCATAAATTAGTTGATTTTAGTCCTTTTTTCCGCTGAGAACTCTAATTATTGGGTTGCTTGTGTGTTTTTAGTTATGATATCTATTTTCCCCTCCTCTCCCTCCTTCTCCTCCTCCTCTTTTTTTGTCCCAGCTTTTGATACTTTTCTGTTGAAGAATGGCAATTGAAAAGGCCCTTTGAAGTTTTAGCTTTTTGCTAACTGGGGGTAGATTCTCATAGTTCACTAAATGCTGCGCTGTTTCCAGGCATGCGTTTATCTCTGTAGGTCCTGTTTATAATATTTATTTATTCAATACAATACTTTGGTTTCTAGAGTGCAGAATATTGAGGCTCACAACTGAAAGTGTGGAGTGATTACGAGTCTATCTTCTGTTAGGATCTTGTATGCTAGCATGTTCTTTCATACTCACTATGAAGCTTTAGCATCTGATTTAGGTAAAGTTTTCATTGATCTGTACCTAAATACATCTGTGGGAAAGTCAGGGAGAAAACATGGAAATTTGGATTAGATTTTGGCTGTAGTTTTCCTTCTCTGTAGGGATATGGACCTTCTAGAGGATGCCTGGATAGTTCTAATTGGTTTCTTCTGGTACATGCTCAGATAATTGTATTTGCTACAAGTTAGTCCGTTAGTGGGAGTAGAAATTGCAGGCATTCCTTTTCATGTTCTTATATAAATACAAACTTCTATTTTGTGGTATTACACAGAAATTCCAGCTTTGCCTTTGCTTTTATGAGTAACACAGCTCTCTTAAGTAACATATGCCCACCCATTAAAATCTAAGTTCTAAGAGGGCAATGGCTTTGTGCTTTTGAGTCTCAAGGGACTAGACTAGTACCTTATGAAGATTAAAGAAGCAAAAATATGAGTGATTTGAAAGAATGAATGAATAATTAAATGATTTTTGTATCATGGTAGTGAATAGATTGAAACAATAAGTTCAAGAAAGAAGGAAAGTCTAAAACCTTGGTCCAGAATGACAGAAGTGGCTCATAAGGTGCGACCTGAGACAGAGCTTGGAAATGAGGCCTCAGTCAGTGGTGTGAAGACAGAGTGATTTTCAGGAGAACAAGGAGACAGAGAATGTTAAGGTCTCTGATAACTTAAATATGTGAGCCTCTGAATAGTTATGGTGAATAAACAAGACATTGCTTTGGAAGTGCCTATTGACATGATTTGAGAAAAACTAGTTAGTCTCACTATCTGTCACTGGCCCGTTCTCAAATAGTGAGAGCTGGCTTTTAGAATTCAGTGTGCTCAGAATTCCCATGCTCCATTATTTCACAGGAGACAATGCTATTGATTATAGAAACCCTTGGAATGTCATGTTTGAAAGGGCCTTTGGATATCATTGCTATCAGACAAAACACGCTGGAAGCATGTTGACTCCCTGATGGTTCTAGCTAAAAATAAACAAGTGTATGACCTATTTTATAGTTCTGGTATTAGAACTACTTTGGGGATAGAGAAAAAAAAAACAGATCTGATAAGTTTATTTAAATGAATCAAGAATTAGCAGAAATTTTCATATGTGACCATGCAAGTTCAAAATAAGGAACTCTAATTATTTCTCCATTTCTAATTGCTACCGATTGTTTGCAAATTAAATCAGGTTTTAGAAAATTGCCTCTGTATTCCAACAAGCCTGGTGTTTTGTGAGAGTTAGGTATTAGCAAACTCTTTCCCTGATCTTAGGTAGGGAAGAGTTGTTTGTTTCTTCAGAACACTGCATTGAGTGAATATTGTGTGTCCATCTCTGTTCAGAGACCATGACATATAGCCAGGTTGGCGGAAGACATCATTGCCTCTGAAACCTTAGTGGACACTGGAATTCACTGATTTGAATGAGCACAACAGAATGTCAAGAAGGCTTAGCGACCCAGGAAATACATTCTGAGTGCATTATTTTCATGGAGAGCCCAACAGGATCCATTTGATGCATGGAGCAGCATATGTGGCGTAAATAGATTCTGGCTCTAGACTACGAGGAGGTTCGAGGATTTCATCATTTTCAGTAATTCTGCTGTTAATGGGTGTCTCCATGGCATAGCACAAGACTCGAAGGCTGGACAGAAGAGCAAAGATCAGTGTCACAAATAGCAAATGCTACGGATATCTCTTCTATGAGGCAAGTCAGCTTAGTAATGACTTACGTGACTTACTGCCAAACACAGACTAGATCAGCCCTGCCCGGACTGAGTTTAAGAAGAGGAGAAAAGGCACTGTGGAATTGCAGATCCTGCACACAGGGAGCATGATTCACTCAGCAAACGTTGAATTAGTATCTCATTCCCCAAGTCTCATTTCTGGGGTCAGAGTCACTGAAATTTTCTGCCATACTCTGAAAACTTAAGGACTAAATTCTCCTACAATTAATACCTCAATGAAAAACAATTTGAGAAGGTGGCTATCTGATCTAATCCCTTTCTAGTTGCAATTAATGTGCTTTGAATGTAGGAGGAAATTCTAACAAAGAAGTCGCCTTATAAGCTAAGTGGCAATCTTGAAACTAGACTGTTCCTTGTCTGTATCCTGTACCCTCATCCTTGCTTCTTTCTGTCCCTCATGCCGTGGCTCTACCAAATCTCCTGTCCTCAGCCTCCTTGCCGCTTGGCTGATGGGACAGTTTCCATTGGCATCTTCCTAAGTTTCTGCTCACGCCTAGAATAAGTTCTTCACTGATACTTTAGCCATGTGTGTATCCATATCAACACAGTCAAGGGAAAGAATTTATTGTCATGTAGTTCTACTGATGAACACACCTTTGTCTCACCCTACTCTGTTGCAGAAGTTTATTTTTAGTTATATAAAAAATAATTGTTTTATGCACCATTGGGTGAGGGGCTGCCTAGGGCTTTGGAGTTTTGTATTGTCTGCAGGTGTTGGATTTCTGTGGGGGATGTTTGATTGCTTATGATCTGCACATGCTATCAGTAGAACACCTAAGCAGTGCTGAATCAATAAAACACTTGAGCGCAGACGCTGGGGTTCTACTGTCGATAGAGTATGGTGCTGGCTAGGACCATGGTTCCCTCTGATGAGGTCTGACAGGGCTTTCACGTATGAAATATGCCTCCTTGTCTTCTGTGCTGAGCCACCCCGTAGGTGTACTGCTACACTACCCTACTTCATCTTTGGTCACCAGGGTACACTTCTGTGATATTTTCACTTTCACAATGTTGTACAAATGGGATCACGCATTGTCTCTTTTAAGAACGGCTTTTCTGCAGCACAATCCTCCAGAGATTCACTCGGTTGCTGGAGGTGTCAGCTGTTTGTCCCCTTTGTGTGATGGTTTTCCAGAGTTGTGGACATGCTGTAGTTTGTTTAGCCATTCACCCATGAAGGAGGCAGCGTTGTTTCCGTTTTTGATTCATCAGGAATAATGCTCCTACAGACATCTGTCGACATGTTCTCCCGTGAACATTTCTCTGGCATCAGAATGTAACAGTGCAAATGCTGGATCACATGTTTGTTTCTCAGAAGTGGCCAGACTCTTTTAGTAGTAACTGTGTCACTTACATTTCCACAGGCATGCTTTTGGCTACTATTTGGTGTCATGGCTATTGCTCATTTCAGCCATTCTGACAGTTGTGTGGTGGGCTTCCCATTTCACTAGTGGCTTTCACCATCAGTCCAGTGTCTGTAGTCATGACCATTGCCGCAGACACCCTCATTGTAAGTGCATCATTTTATGATTAAGATGTCTCTTCATCTACTTTACACATTTCTTATCGGAACCAGTAGCTTTGGGCTGTTGTGTTTTGAGGAGCCACTGTGTATTTTAAATACTTGTCATTCGTCCTTAGCTCTATTTATCTCTTTCCCCCTTTCCCTCTGTACAATCTCCCCTCCCTAATCAGAGTAGCCCCGATTTTTTCCCTTCCCCCCTTTCATAGCATCTGTCCTTCTGTACGACTCTCGAGCATCTTCTCCCCTCCCTGGGTGATCCCTTTCTGCTTTCCTGGCTTCTGTAGCTATTTCCGGTTTTGTACTAGTATCTGTGGTTTGGAGCTAGGAGAACAGACCGTTTTGTTTTCTTGGTCTCAGGTTACCGCACTCAGTATTATATTTTCCAGTTGCATCCATTTTTTTCCTCCAAGTTTTTTCATGATTTAATTTTTTTTTTTCCAGCTGAAAGGAATGCCGTCGCGTACTCGCACCACATCGTTAACATCTACAACACAGATATTCTCAGCTGGAGGAGGTTAAGGTTGTTTCCGCTTCCCAGTTGTTGTGAATGAAGAGGCAACAGACATGGCCGCGTATCTGTGGAGTCGGATGCCTAGGAACATGCCACGGAGAGGTATAGTTAGATCGCATGATGGATCTAATTTTAGCTTTTTGAAAAATTTCCCACACTGACCTGGTAAATTATATTGGTAGATTGTGAACTAGTTTTACATTCCATCATGATATAGAAATGTATATATTGGAGGATACTGTTTTGTTAACAATTTTTGAATAAAGCTTTTTTTTTTTTTCCTGCAGAGATTTATATATACATTTGCATTGTTGTTTCTGGCTCTGGTATCAGGGTGACACTATATTTATAAGTGAATCTGGAAGTGTTTTCTTCTCTTCTGTTTTCTGTGCTTTATTTTATTTTATTTTTTTGATGGGGGTGGAGTGGAGAAAACTAAATTCAGGGCGTTATACATACTAAGTACATGCTCTACCACTAAGACACAACCCTGTGCTTTTCTCCTGATGTTTGGATGAGATTGTGGAGATGTGTTCTTACTTTGTCTTTAAAAGCTTGCTACAATTCCCCAGTGAAGCCATTTCTAGACTTAGAAATCTGTGTCTTAGGACGCTTCTGTGGTGGCTCTGTAGTTTTAATCCCACTTCATTTATGATATTCCTAACGTGTATTTCCTTCTTTGCCAGTTGTATTTTGGGAGTAGTGTCGATCTCTTCGTTTCACTGATTTAATCTATTGCCTACCTGGGTTTTATTTAATTAATTTATTTAATTTAACTTTTATGTTGTTGGTTTCCTTGTGGTTCTTTGACGTTTTTGGTGTATGTAGTCTTCAGACATTTTGTTTTTCTAGATTCTTGTCATGTGAGCATAGATTGTGGATTTAAAGTACTTCTTTTGTACTAGAAGGATTTTATGCTATCATTTTTATTACAACAGTGTTTTTGTCGTGCCTTATTACTTTTTGTTATTTTATACTTTTATTTTTATTAATTTCCACATGCTTTTATTTGCATCAAAACTTCTCCTTTGTCTTAAGACATTAGAAATAAAATGTTGGGGTGCCAAATTTTGGGAGGTTTTTCTGCTCATCTATCATTGATTTCTAGCTATAACTGGAAAATAAAGTTTGTTTGACGTCAACCATCTTATGTCTCTTAAGGTTTGTCTTATGGTTCAGGATAAGGTCTGTCTTGCTATGTGTTCTGTGAAGAGAATGTGTGTTCTACTCAGGAGGATTGGAGTGCTCTGGAAATGTTGTTTAGATCCCATTGGTAACTCTGCTGTGATTCTATATTCATGATTTTGTTTTTTATATTTTTTTGTCCAGTTTCTAGAGAGAGTATTACAATCTCCAACTCTAACTGTGGATTTCTTAATCTTTCCTTTCATTTTAGCTGGAGCTTCGTTACTTTGCACAGGTCAGATGAGGTAAAAATTTAGACTCTGTGCTTGCTCTTCATGGAGACTTGAGATACAGGTGACGCTTCTGTCATTTCTGGGTCAGATTGGGCCTTTCAGGTCCTTGCTAACATTGAATTCTGGATAGTGAATATCTCATTACCATTAGTGACTGTGAAAATCTTGGCCTTCCTCTAAGCTTCCCTGTGACACCATCCTGTGAGAAGGGGAAGTATCCTGTCTTGTTAGTGGGGATGGATGTTCTTATTTCTTCTATTTGACATCTCCTGGGATAGGACATGATGCATCTGTATGGCTTTTTCAGGTTGAAATTCTGGTTTCCACACTGGCCTTTGTTAGCATGGGTGGGAATCATGGTTCCCTGTGATGTGAAAACACAGCCAGTGTTTCCCTTAGCTTGACCAAACTCAGACATCTTTCTCTTGGCTGCTACCTCCTATTCCCCAGACCATTTAGTTTATAAAATCTGTATTTTTTTTTGAGATGCAAATATTTTATTATGTTTTTAATTTTTGAAAGTTTTTTTTAATAAACTTTACTATAAAAGTCTTACACATTTAAAATATAATTTATTCTTTGAAATTTTATACACTCGTAACCATGTTTCTTGATCACATTCACCCCTCCATCCCCACCTCCAACTCTCTCCAGGAATCCCGAGTCCCATCTTTTCTTCAACTTTCTGTCTTCTTTTCATAATTTGTTTATTTGATTTTTAATCCAATGAGATCAATGATTGCTTCCCGTGTGTGCTTGGGAGCTGAGTCATCCACTGACACGTGGACAAGTTTCCAGTGATCAAACTCTTAAAAAAGTGTAGCTCTTTCTCTCCCAGAAGCCATTAATTGCCAATAGATCCTTAGCGTGTGGCCTTTGGAGTCTTTCTCCCCTTTGTGCCGGGATGCTTTACTGGCGAGGATGGTGGTGACAGTTGACCCTTTACATCTGAGCACCTCCCAGCTGCTTATGCTCAGCACTTTGAACAATAATGAGATGCAGCTATTTTTTTTTTACAACTTCTAAGAAATGCTAAGAGTAGGAGAAACGGTCTTCTCCCAGGAAGACCGCAGCAATTGGTTTTTTAATATCAAATGGTCAGCTCTGGAAACATATACAAACAAGTAACGTTATACAGACTAAGCAGGTTGCATTTATGTATTAAGGAATACATCCCGCCCCTGCAACACACAACCGCACTCCTTCACACAACCGTGTAACAACAGTTAGTGAAAAAAGAGGTTATGAATTTGAAACAGCAAGGAGGGAAGATCGTGGGAGGGTATGAAGGGAGCAAAGAGGAGGGGGAAAACAATGTAATTACATTACAATCTCAAAAATATTATGAAATAAAAGCTTCTAACCACTGTAACAAACCAGGGGTATTTTTGCTAAAATCTGGAAAACATCTGTTTATAATGTTAAGTTGGAGGGAGGTAGTTCATCTCCCACTTTTCACGGAAAAGTAAAAGCTACAAACAAACAACCAATCTTCCCAGGGTGCCGCTTGGCAAACACAGATGAACTAATTACTGAGAAAAAGGGACATTTGCAAACTAGGGAAAAATTCAATGTACTGGGCACGTCCTATTGATCCCCCTTCCTTTAATAAACATCTCCACTGTCTCCCCACAGGTGTCTAACTAGCACTTACGTAGCTTCCTGCTTCTTGTGGAAGTCGAGCTGAGTTGTGCAGCCTTGAACGGCTGTCACAATTTTAGCCAGTCACTTTTTACTTTTGTGGTTGTAACTAAATGATTTTTGTCTAAAAGTTTCTGTCTTGCTTAGATGTTCCTTTACTGGGCCACTGTTTGACGAGGACAGCATCTTGTTTAGGGTTTTTTTAATAGTTGTTCCTCCTCCTCCTCCTCCTCCTCCTCCTCCTCCTCCTCCTCCTCTTCTTCTTCTTCTTCTTCTTCTCCAGATTTCTATCCTTTTCAGCTTCAACTCTGAGATGTACCAACCAAAAAGATTAGCCAGGAGACATATCACGGTATTGTTCCTCAAGTCCTGTCTGTTTTGGCCAGTCTGACTACTTCCTGTCTCCTTTTAGTTTTCTTTTGTTTCATAGATACGTCATCTACACTAAGAAGCTTGTTCTAAACAAGAGACATTCCGTAGCTAGGAGAACCCAATTCTTCAGATGGTTTGTCTGAGACGAGTGTACCTGTGCATCAGGTGGAGGTCTTCTTAGTGCCTTGCGGCATGGCCAACAGCAGTGGAAGATTGGAGTGCTCTGCTGTCCCCTGCCATTAGGACGTCAATCCCATTATGAAGGTTCCAACCGCATGACCTCATTTACCTCTAATTCTCTCTCAAATTCCCACTTCTTATTAGCATATCAGGGTTTCATCTTGGGTTTTTTGGGAGAGAACACAAATATTCCATCCTTAGCAATTATACTTTGTGGATGGGAAAGGAAGGATTAAAATACATCTTTATTTCATTTTTTCCAGAAATGAAATTCCTGTGTATATGTTTTAAAAAGTCATCTGCTCCTCCAGTGGCTTCTTGACTTCCTTTGTTTTGACTCTTGGAGGTTGTTATTATGAGCAAAAAAATTTTTAAGTAAGTGGTAACACGTTGAAATATTTTTACAATTGTTTGGAAATGTACAGCAGTAGACACTATATTCTAGGAACTGGACTGTTTATCTTTCCTCTTTTTTCTTTTTTCTCTTTCCCTTTGAGGCAAGGTTTCTTTATTGTAACTCTGGCAATCCTGGAACTCACTTTGTAGACCAGGTTGGCTTTGAACTCACATAGATCTGCCTGCTTCTGCCTTCCTAGTGCTGGGATTAAAGGTGTGTGCCACCATGGCCCAGCTTCCTTATCTTTCAAAAGGAAAATTAATGTTGAAACAAGTGATCATAATGGAAATGCATTCAGGATAAAATCAAACTCATGCAAGCTATTTCGAATCAGTGCAAAGACTGTAATTTGTAGAGCATGACACTGACTTTAAAAGTCATTTGGAAGTTACCACGTGTCCTGCAAAAAAATCAAATACTACACACAATCTTCAAATGGAGAGACACAGGAGAAATATGAGAAGTTAGCCCATTTGCTGAAGTTCCTGAACACATGAGAACCTCATGGCTTCGATCTCAACAGTTCACAGCTTGTGCCAACTATCATGTATCTTTGGCTTATTCTCTGAACCAAATCTCTTTGCACCCAATTGCTGATAGAGTTGAGAGGTGAAGGATACAGGAACTCTTTGGTATGCAGTGTCAATTGATACACAATGGCTCTTCCAATTAGAGGGCCGCAGGAGAGAAAACACACAGCTCTCAGAGAAGACAACATAAAAAGTCTACTTATGGAGGAAGATACCCAGCTATAAAGTCTCTGGTCACTTCTGTCTCTGGGACGCTGCTAATAAGGAAGATTCTGTGCAGATCTGTAAGCATAGTGCTGGGAAAATGGGGCCCTAAGTACAGAGACAGCTTCTCTGTCATCTTATTCTCCCCAGCTCACTCACAACTCCCAGAGTCTGACAATTGGTCTCAGTACACAGCCATTAAAGAAATTCATAGACGAATGGACATCATTATCTCCATGCCCAGGAGAGGCCTAACCTTTTATTGTTTATTGAATTCTTCCAATCCTAAATGGTCAGCCTTACATACGTGCAAAATATGGAGAATGTTAATTGGACTTAACATATATTCAAATACATTATACGAAGAGGAGATCATTCATTTGAGAGAGGGCTGTTAGGGAGACATGGGAGGTGTTGGAAGAAGAGGACGTAAAATTATGTAAATTTAGTGTGCTTATGAATGAAATACTCAAATAAAATAGTTGTAATGATAGCAATACATTTTGAAGTATCAGGCATTTCACCCCTTGGTCCTCATTCATAATAGAAAGTGCTCTACCACCAAGCTGTATTTCCAACCGCTTTATAATTTTTTTAGACAGGGTCTTTCTATGTGGCCCTGGCTGGCCTGGAACTACCATGTAGACCAGAAAAAAGATATGATCTACTCTGCTGACTAAACCAAAATAGCTGAGATTACAGGCCTGTTCCAGCAAGCTTGACTTTAGAAATAGTTTTGTTTTTTTTTTTTTAAGTTAAATAACCATATTCCCATTTGATGAATTTTAGAAAGTTGAGAAGGAATGGAAACACTACAAAAACTAAATTACCGAACTAGTAATACACTTCGGCTTTAGTTCTGTCTAGAGCACAGATTCCATTTTATATCTACAGCAAGAGATACTTTGAAATTTCTCCAGTCTGCACAGATGTATTCTGCTGTTGAAAACATCAAACCATAGACCGACAGCTAACATCACAGATGTCTGAAAACAAACAAAAGGCAAATACAATCTGATTATTTGCTTATTTCTGAAAGTTCTGAGAACAATGTGCTGACACTTCATTTGGCTAACATAGAAAATAAAAAACCCTGTATGTACGCCGTTCCCCATTACAAATGGGCACGTTTTCTGCCATGCTTGTTTTCTTTTGAGATAGTTCTACATTTCATTGAAATATATTCCCAGTATGTTCTTCTAAAACTGGTATTTCTTTAAAAGCTCAGCTTCAAAAATGTCAAATATAATGAAAAACGAAAATCACAAAAGAGAACGTTGTTCACAGCCACTCCCCTGGGGTTCCCTCGTGTTTCTGGGTCACCATGCTGACTCTCCATGTGTTAGAAATAACATCCATAGTGTACTTAGCAGGGAACCCCTTGTGGTGTGGGTCAGAGTGGGCTCCAAATAAACAAAGCCAACCTTTTCCTTGAAGACAATGTCCCATCCGTTCAGAAATACTCCATACCATCTGACAAAGCGGCTCAAAAAAGTTCTTTTTGTTTTTCAAAGTATCGAAAAGGAAAGCTCCTCTGGAAACATGTTAAAAGAATATTGCATTTTCATCATTTTAGGCTAGAGAAAGATCAAGGATATAGAAGCTGAGGTCAGCCTATAATGAAATGCTGGGACCCAGGACCAGCCCACATGAGAAGGACATTTCCACTGAGAACAGTCCTAAGGAAGCTAAGACTCCCGTGGGTGAACCCTCTGAAGAATATGAGAGTGGGTAGTGGGTGGATACTGCTATTCTGATGAACTATGGACTCACAAACCCTACTACAGAGGAGAAGTAGAGTGTAGAGGAGACACAGAGCTGCTAGAGATTAGAGCCAGACACAAGTTTAACAGAGGATAAAATCCACGAGAGAACTAACCTGCACAAGGACCCATACTCATTACCCACAATAATGTTACTGATTCTCTCAGCCACAGTTTAGCCATCATGTGCCCCTGAGCTATTCCCTGTCGGGGAAGTGCTAAGAGTCTCGGGTTCTGGGATTGTGTACTGCAGAATTTGAACTCCAGTTTATCAGCTCTTTGACACTAGCCAGATTACATATTTGCCATCATTCAGCTACTATTCCTTTATTTGCAAAAGCTGTGAAACAATGATCTTCTCGTTGGCTGTGGTTCTCATTAGTTATGAAAGGCTTAACAGATAGATCACTTAGCACTGCAAAAATACCACTGTGCTCCCGTATTGTGAAGGATCTGTATGTAGTTAATATTTACATTTACATCACTTAATGAAAATATTCCTTTCATTTGGTGCTTGCTCCTCTGAGAAGACAAACAACCATATGTGTAACCAGAAACTCCTCAGTTAAGCACCAGTGTTTTTTTGTGGTTATACGTACCTATTGAATCCATTTGGTGTAATGTTTTCAGGATTGAAATATAATGGATGTATGGCATGCTCCATGTATGGTGTCCTAGTCAATGTTCTATTGCTATGGAAATGTACCACGACCACAGAAGCTCTTATAAAGGAAAATGTTTAATTGGGGCTGGCTTACCGTTAAGAGGTTTAGTCTATTATCTTCAGGGTGGGAAGCATGGTAGCATGCAGGCAGACATGGTACTGCAGAGGTAGCTGAGAGTTCTATGTCTGGATTGGCAGGCAGCAGGAAAGGAGAAAGAGACTCTGGGCCTGGCTTGAGCATCTGAAACTTCAAAGCTCACCCGCAGTGACACACTTTCTCTAACGAGGCCACACCTCCTAAGAGTGCCACTCCCGGGTCACCAAGCATTCAAATCTTTGAGTCTGTGGGGGCCATTCTTATTCAAACCACCACATATGGCATACACATTGAAACTCTCCCTAGCTTTAGTGAGAAATGCAGCTTCTACTGAAGATTTTCATCTTGACAATTGTAGCAGACCCAATAGCGTCCATGTTTTTCTAATTCTCAAAAATCACACTACACAGAGATTTTATAAAGGGGACTCACACAGAGAAGCCACACCAGGCAATCAAGTCAAACCCAAACTCACACTGCTTCTAGCAAGTAGCCTAAGTGGCCAAATGCCCCTCACAGCTTTGGAGAGGGCTGTGCTGTCGGTTAGCTTTGTTCCAAATTGTTTCATTTGGAAACATCCACAGCTCATCAGTGAGCTGTTGGCATGCCTCAATATGATTCTGACTGTCAAAGGCCTGAGTTCTTCTCTGGGCTTGTCTCTGTTGCCAGCCTGGTTTGGAGTATCTTTGGGGAAAATGAACACTATTCTCTCACTGAACTACATAGTGAGATCCAGAAAGCGTGTCATTTGGCAACATGGATTACTGACTTATATTTTAGTATAATATCTATGAGCAGTATGTGGACATGCCGGAATGGAGAAGGATCTGAGATTTTACCCTCTACAAAAGCCAATGAGTTATTTTTATTGATGTTGGCAGGAAGGCAGAGAGACCCCTGGGCCAGAGACAAAAGACTTTAGTATTCGTAGCGTGAGATTCATGGTCACACAGTTTTCTATTGCCCTCAAAGGCCACAGGGCAATGTAGGGATAGATTCAGGCAGCTGCCCCACACAGAGAGAGTCTGCCTCAGCTGAGGAGCCCAGTTTAGGGCAAAAGATTCAGTCTCATGAGTTGTGATGTGCTACCGAACCTTTCCAAACTTCGCTCCTGTGCCTTCTGCTTACAAACAGACCCACCTGTGGCATCATAGGGAGACATTATCCACAACATCTCAGGCTGCTTCCAGTTTAAGTGTCTTTGACAGGATGATTCAGAATGAAAGTTCTCAGCGACTTGCCTAGACAATGAGAGAAATACAGGAACCCAGGGAGAATCGTCCCCTGGCAGAGTGTGGGTGTGAGGAATTGTGATCTTGCCATATTACCCTCGTTGTGCAACCCTGGACAGGATGGGACAAAAACCAAGAGAAGGGCTGCATCTGTTTCATGATTTATGCAGGAGATTTTTTTTCTGTAAGTTTTCAGGAAAAGAAAGATGTCTATCATTAAAATCAAGCTAGTGGAAACAAAGCAGGCTAAGAGGATTGTGTAACGAAGTCTCACACACCAACTACGGTGTGACACGAATGAATTGCTTGATCACTAAAACCTCAGATTTGTTTGTAAATGATGTTAGTAATATTGCCTCTCATATAAGGTAAGTGGGGAATCGGAGCGTCATAATGTGTTGAACTGGGACACAGTGCTCAGAAACCATTGCTTGCCCTCTGTGGCAGACACAGTTAATGTGCTGGACAGATGTTCCTGATTAACAGATGTTAAGTACAAGCTGCTATGGATGTTAGTATGGGTACATCCCCCACAACGTCTTCAGAGGTCCATCACTGATTTGGAACCCATGGTGGATCGAATGGGCTATCCTCCACAGTCTCTGGCATTTGACTGCGTGGTCCCCAGTTGGTGGTGCTGTTTGCAAAGGCTTAGCAGATGTGGCTTTGTGGGAAGAAGAATGTCACTAGAGGGGGGCTTTGAGAGCTTAAAGTCTGGTTCCATTTCGGATTTGTATTTTCAACTTCTTGTTTTTTGGTTCAAGATGTAAGCTCTCGGCTTCCACCTCCAGCCACCAGACCTAAGCTCTGCCTTCGTAGACTCCTAGCCCTCTGGAACCACAAGCCCAGATAAACTCTTTCTTCCCCATGTCGCCTTGGTCCTGGTATTTCATCACAGCAACAGAAAAATAGCTAATACAGGACTCCTTCCTGGACACGTGTTGGAATTATGTTCTTTCTCTGTCCACATAGGAGGCCAAGGCAGAGATTCAAAACCCCAGCTCCCTTTCAACAAGGTGAGGTAGACTTGCTTTCTAGAACCCCCAGGGTGATCAGGTTGAAGAGGAATTGTGTCTGGGAGCATGTTGTTTAACTTCTACCCCTCCCACATGCTGCACCTTTCCTCTTCTTACATCTGCCCTTGAGAGCAGCTCCTTCATAAATCACCAGTTTATTAATGAGTAGTGAATATCCTCTCATGAATAGCGCATGAGAATCCATCTCATGTTCGGCTTTTAGGGAACTTGTCCCAAGACATCATTCAAACATTGTCTCCGTGTCACCACAAATTGAACAGCATTCAGCTTTACCAGGCATATTAATATTCTGATTTCCTCTAGTATAAGTCCCTAATTTATCTTTGTAATTGCAGAGTATTGTAGATACAAGGAATATATCCGTTTTGCTGAGTGCACTTAACACAAATATTTTTCCCAATATCAACATATTATAAGAGGTCACAATATTTTAGATGAACTTGAGAACATACTGTTTATTTTATTGTTTCAGATTTGTAATTAGTACTCTGATAAGTTAATTAATTTTTATATTTATTCATATGTAAATGTGGAGTCTGCCTGCATGCATGTATGTGTACCATGTGTGTATCCGGTGCCCACTGGAGGTCAGACAAGGGTGACATATCCCTTGAACTGGAGTTACAGATGGTTGTGTGCCACCATGTGGGTGTCGAGGCCTAAACCCAGGTCCTCTGTAGGAGCGATAAATGCTCTGAGCCATCTCTCCAGCTCCAGTATTTTACTTTATAATTAGCATTTTATTATATTTTGTAAACACACACCTGTTCTGTTATAATATATGTTTTGAAAATGTGTGTTTGTTTCAACGCTGTGAATCTATTCTAGGCCAGTGTGAGCAAGGCCCTCATTTTATACTTATATTTTCCCCCATGAGAAACTTTGGGGGAGCTCCAATAGCTGCACTGAGCTGACATGAGCGCTGAAGGTGAGCAAAATACATGGGGAACCCGTCTGTGTCCACATTCGTGCACACACGCTTTATCTACCTGAGGCTGGAGTTTGCCGTACTTGTGAGTTTATGTTGGAATTTGCTCTTGCCTTGTGTTTGTGAACTTTTCCCTATAAAGCAAAACGACGAGACCAGCATAGCAAACACAAACCTCACACTTTAAGACTTCAAATACTTTTCAGCATTCTGAATCAAAATCACAGTGTGTAAAAATTTTCCATAAGGGCCCGAATAAGAGAACATGTGATATTTCCTGAGCCAAATGAATTACACTGTGGATCGTCAGAAATAATGACACAGAAATAAACGAAAGGTCTGCGAGCTGGGAGGGCCGTGAGGACAATGGGAATGTGTTCTGAAGAGATACGATGAAACAGAAGGGCTGCAATGCACAAGAATCAAAGAGCAGAGACAGGAAATACCAGGAAGAGCTTGTCTCACCACCAGAGTGCAGTTCCTATCTATATGTGATGATCTTCACGAAATTGTCCAGGTGTGGAGGAGTGGCTCGCTTTAGCGCTGGTAGTATCTAGTGTGGTGATTTCCAGAATCTTAAACATTTCCAATGCTGTTTGGTGAAGCCTGGACTGCAGATGAGAAAGCCATGGAAGGAACCAACTCCCCTGCAGTTGACACTGTAAGACACCTGAAGTAGGTATTCGATGGATGGGGTTTTAATTGCGTTGGAATTGGCAATGCCTATCACTAGAGGGTGTCTCGAAGGAAACATATCTCACAGGCAGAGGAATGTGGCTCAGGATTTACATCTGCAAAAGATCTAAAAGTTTAATAACTTCTCATTGTTTTCCCCATAAGCCACGTACTATAATTTTTTTCTCTTTCCATAAAAACGTTCTGTTCTATTCATTTCCACTGACAAACACAGATCGTAGCTATCATGCACAATGTACTGTTTGGAAATATGTATTCATTATGGTTACTAAAGGCTGGTGCTAGGTGGAGAAATGTTGGTTCAGGGATACAACTCTTCTGTTACATAGGAAGAAGAAGTCCAAGAGGGGCATTATGTAACATGGTGACTATAGCTAATGACCCGTTATATTCCTGAATTGGAAAGAGTGCAGGTGCTAAGTGTTCTCATCACACACAGCAAAGATCGGTGTAAAAGCAACAGTCTTTCTTATGGTTGAGTCTGCCAGCAACTTAGCATTCTTCGCCAATGAATAAAACACAGGGCCCATCTTTACTAGGTTCCTCTAGATTTTGTATGCCACTCATGAATATGTTGATTATTTTTTCTTAACTCTGTCAACCACATGATTTTTATTTGTGATTTATGTAACATGAATTTTAGAAATAAACATGCCCTCAGCAATGGGGACCCACTGTCAGTTTTCAGAGAGTAACGCTCTGTCCTAGCACCAGCCTGGGCTGTTTAGGGATCTCCACAGGACCCCTGCAGCCAACAACTGAACCAAATGCAACCCATTCCACCACTAGAAGACTTACCGGTATACAAAAGATGGCCAGTTGAGACTCTGTTTCCTCTGTTACAAGAAGTCTTCACTAGGGTCACCCTCATAGAGGTCAATATTCACACAGCTCATTGAACATAGAGAGGTCGAGTTGGTACCTGTGTTGAATCTTCACCTCTTTGTTCTAGTCTCTTTGGTGCAGGAAGGTACTATGCAGGCCACCCAAAGATAAACCTGGACATCAATCCAGCCCCAAAACCATTGACCTACAATGTACCCTGCCTGCAAGATGTGCTGGGCAATGGTGGTATAGAACTTACAGGAGCGGTCAACCAATGTCTGGTTTAACTTGAGGCCCACACTAAAGAGGGAGCCCATGCCCGATACTGTATGGATGGACAGGAACCTGAGACTCAATAACCCAGAGAGCTAGGGTAGAAGCAAACACAACATCCAAAAAACAAAAACAAAAACAAAAAAACCCAAACAAACAAACAAAAAACAAAAATGAAACAATGAAATAATTCCTAACGATATTCTGCTCTACTCATAGATCGGTGCCTTGTCCTGTTGCCATCAGAGAGGCTTCCTCCAGCAGCAGATGGGAGTAGGTGCAGAGACCCAAAGCCAGACATTTTGTGGAGAGACTAAATTGGAGATCTGTATTGGGTTCCTCCTGTTGTAGCTCAGGGAACCCTGAAGAAGACAGGTAGGAAATATCACAGGAGTCAGAGGGGATGGAGGACACCCAGATAGCATGGTCTACTGAATCAACTAAGCAGGCTCACAGCTCACAGAGACTGAGGTGGCAAGCATGGGGGCTACGTGGGTCTGCACAGGGTCCTCTGTGTATGCTATGGCTGTTGTTAGCTTGGTGCTTTTGTGAAACCCTTAACAGTGGAAGCACGTATGTCTCTAATTCTTTTGCCTGCTCTTGGGACCCTTTCACTCCTATTTGGTTGCCTTGTCCGGCCTCAATATGAGGGCTTTTGCCTTGTCTTGTTGTATCTTGTCCATTGTGTTTGGTTGTTGTCTCTTGGAGACATAGTATTTCTGAAGGGAAATGGATGGGGAGTAAATCTGAGAGAAAGAAAAGGTATGTGTGGAGGGTGTGTGTGGGGGTGTGGCAGGCCTGCAAGGAGGGGAAACTGTGGTCAGGATATACTATATGAGGAAATAATTTATTTTCAATAAAAAAGCAAGAAAAAGAGAAGGAAGAAAAATGCCATGTTTTGATACTGCTTGTATATGGATAAGTAGGCTGTGCTGTTATCTTTAGCTTGAATATATTTTCCCCTTTATTTTACTCCCCGACCCCTCTTTCTTCATATTTATCTCTATTTCTTTAGAAAAAATAATTGCCATATTTGTCTCCTTGTTCATTAATAGAGCGACTTGAAATACATGTGTAACAACTGGGAGGTGGTTCTTGTAGGGGAAGGGAGCGAGTATTCACAAAACATTGATGAGCTGTTTGCCTCCGTGAGCACCAGAGGCTAGAGCCTACTGACGTTTTCTGAGGGTGATGTGGAACACATTTTCAATCTGTCACACCTGGGAACTATGAATCTCAAATGTTTGTCTTCCCACTGCCATCTGTCACTGTCTGAGAGCAGCTCTCAGGGGCGTTAGTTCCTTTTCAGCCCCATGTGTGGCCTGAAAGAAAACCTTCAGATAGGAAGTCTCAGGTGTGTATAGTAGAACACTATCAGCATATAATGACATGGTGAATGTCCATGGGGCATAGTGTGTGTGTGTGTGCGTGTGTGCGTGTGCGTGTGTGTGCGTGTGCGTGTGTGTGTGTACGTGTTGTTCATGTGTCAGCATCTGCTGTTCCTCTATTGACATTTTTTTGCCAGTAAAAATATATTCCTGTTACACAGTCCTTTGAATTTACATTCATTTCTTTGTGGCACTTACCACCCTGGCCATTTTCGATTGATGTATAGAGTCAAGTGGTAGATAGTCACTGACGTGCTGGAGGCAGCTCACACTAGTTCCCAATAACTCGTTGTGCTGTGAAACCGTTGATATCACGTTGGCACTTCAAAGCGGGCTGTGGTGGGAGTATTTACAGCACGGAAACTGGCAAATGCCACAAGACGCTGTTTCCCTTCAGTCTCCTAGTCCCACTTGGAGAGCAGGTTGTAGAGTCTATGCTAGCACAGCTCTGCTGTGTGAGTCTGGTTTGTGTCACTAGTGTGTGAACACCCTCATTTTCCTCCAGGTGGCGCTCTAGAATACAGGCCCTTCCTATGACTAACTCCATTCATTGGCCGTTCGAGGTGATTGAGAGTAACTGCTTGGACTGTGAAGAATACCTGCCAAGAACTGTGATATTAGTCTCAGCGGAGTGGATATTGACCTCTTCTTGGCGGTAATTAGGACACAGGAACCATTGCAACTTGAGGCCACCATGCCGTCAGTGGTCAGTGAAGAGGTAGGTCGTTCATCACCTTAATTGCTCTGGGGAAAGAACATTTATCTAATACCTCTCAGGGCTGAATATCATTAAAACTTGAATATTATCTAAGGCTCAGGGAAGAGGAGGCAAGGCCAGGACTGCTGAGACAGAACTTTCATCTCCGAAGAACACGCCCAAGTGTTATTACACAGAGTTTTGTGAAAAAGCACAGGTTCTCTTAACCTTAATGACCCCCAAAATCTCATGATTTCAGATATCTGTGGTCTGCCAAGGGCACCCTCTGTTTTCGAGAAATCGCAACATTAAGATCTATCACTTGAGATAAAACATCAGCGAACATTAACAATAACCAAGGAGATAATGTGCTACGTTTATGTCAGGGAATGAGTGGGAGGGGATTCTCTGGGAGAATAAAACAGCCTCTGGGGAAAAAGACCAGAGGCTTCCAGATTCCAGCTGATTTGCTACAATTTGAGATAGCCACATACTTTCCAAAAACACACTGCGATAATTCACTCTCCAGTGTCTGGCACACAGTCCTACTGCAGAGAAATGCAACAGGTAAGTTTCCAACTCCACTCTCAGTCGAAGAGAAACTCTTTCTGATATGCAAAATACTGTTCTGAGCATAAAGGCTTTCGTGATATTGTCAGAAATCTAGAGGAAGCAGATCCATTGAAGCAAGTACAGGTTTTCTGTTTTAGGGCCTGCTGAACATGTTTGTGTGTGTATACAAGGGTGAGATTGTATACAAAGACTACTATTTAGGATGGTTTTTAAAACCTTGCTTGGATTTCAAATATGAGTAGCAATATTGTATGAGTCTTTGAAATTACTGAAAAACACCTTACCTGTAACGCCTCAGAGTGGTAGCTGTCAAATATTTGGTATTACACAGAAGTCATATCTGGGTAATAGAAATGTCATTTGCTTCAAAATAACCATTGGTGGTCCTTGTATCTGCAAGAAAGTGAACCAGGAACCCTCCTGACTTCTGCACACCTACCAGTGTGGCCAGCATCATGTTGACCAGGAAAGGTCATTTCTATTTCTGCTTCTAAAGCGAGATCAGAATAGGAACAATACATGCATGCTTACTTTTAATTTATTTTTAGTCAGTTTCATTTTAATCAGAAAATTGCATCTAGAAAGGACTCGTTGGGTGACATATAGAAGACATAAATAACCAAACTCTCAATACTGGGTTGATGTTTTTAAATGTAACATTTCAGCATGAATTTTTCTAAGGGAAAGGTGAAATTGTAAGTACCAACAAATAAGGAACTTTCTAACCGGTGTAATGCAAATAACTAGCCTCAAGACTCATACCTTTGAAGCCCTTTCCCAATACTTTATGACCTCACTTTCCTGTACAATAATGTACAAGTCTTAGAAAGAATTTTGAATTTTGAAAACATAACACACTACTTGTGAATACCTTACTGTGAATCACAAACAATGGCTGACCACCAGGGGTCTCAGAGTATGCTAATATAACATAAAACGTCTCAGAGGATAGTTACAGGAATTATTTTTATAGGTTGATGAATACTAAATTTTAAAATTTTAAACTAGAACCCGTATGATACACTCCGAAAATATGCATTGATTCTGTGTGGGTGAGATGGATTAGCAGGAAGAGTTATTTGCCTCTAAACTTTATGGTCTGAGTTCAACCCAAGTTCGGTTCCTACGACCCACATGATAGGAGAGAATCAATTCTTACAGCTGCCCTCTGAATGTGACAAGTGTCCCATGTCATGTGTCCAACACACACACACACATACACACACACACACTGAATGAAATATAATAAAAATTGAAGATTGTATTTTGAGACATGACATTATAATGACAAACTCAATGGTTGATAGAATCAGATCATTTGAGTTAATATCTTCGCTCTCTCTGCCTCTGACTGTGCAACCTCATAACCAGATGTTGCTTATAAAATGGGCATATTAATAATAAAACTAAATATAATAATTTTATTTACATTATCCAGAAGAGTGCCTTAAACACAGTAGTCACGTCTTCGGCCAGCTACAATCATGAAGCCAGCAATCACTAATGTAGGTATAAGGCTTGATGTGAGCCACTCCAGTTTGTGTTACCAACTGAAAAGGAAAAACCCTAAAGCAAGTTGCTTCTACTCTAAGAGAGAAATCCCTACCCATAAGCAGCTGCTATGTAGGAATGTCAAAAGTAAAACAACAGATGAATAAATGATGTGTGGTAGGAATCAGAGAAGGGGCACAATTTAAGCTGAGGTTCAAAGCAAAAGAGTTGTCTGAGGAGAGAAGGGCATTCCTCACGAGCGGAGGAAGTGTGCCATAATTCAGAGGCTTCCTGATATGTATTAAAACTGTGTCTTATGGAATTTTAAAGGCAATCACTGTTGTGTGCTTCACGTGAAGGTGGCGTTTGGAAGACAATTCTTTCCATAACAGAAGAAAACCTTCGTAATTCAACATAAAGAATGCAGGCTTGAGAATGGGAAGTCCAGGTTTTCACTATAGCAAATAACTATGAAACTTAATTTTTTTTTCCTTCAAGCCAAATGACCTTCAATGTTCTTTGACCTCCTTAGTATGGCCTTTAAAATCTTTTTTTTTCTTTTTACTTTTATTCTATCGTGTTGTTTGCAGTTCAGTAGAAACATTAGGCAGCTATGCAAAATGAGGTTTGGAATGTGTGCGTGCAATCTGCCATGAGGTTCAGGAGAGAGGTGGAAACAGATTTCGAAGCTTGTTTTGTTTGTTCTCTAGTAGTTTTTACATGATGGGAAACAGTAAAGGGAGTCAAAGCCATACTTAGATTATCAATAAAGTATTCTTTACTCCAAATGGCGGGGATGAGACAGGTTTTGGATTTCTGCTTTTCTCTGTCTTTTGAATATTTGCATGTATGTAATGAGTGTCTTGGGAGTGATCCCAAGTCTAAACATGAAATTCTCATATGCTTCATAAAAGTCTGAAGGTAATTCACAACACAGTGAATTACAACAGTTCACAACAGTGAACAATTTGGTGGTTGAAGTGAAGGTCAGTCTTGTAAATTTTTCTGCTTCCATTGTGTTGGTACCCACCTTTCAATTTGGGGGCATTTGGGTAGATATTTGGGTTAGTTATTCTCAATATGCATTTATTAATAAATTCATAATAACATATTTGTTAAAGAGCAGTCCCCCACAGAAAAACCCTATTTTCTTTCTCATGATTACAGCACCAGGTTTTTGAATTAGTAACATGTTCCTTCCGTTGTGATCATCAGTTCCCTTATTAGATTCTTGGCCAGAGAGGACACTTCTTCAGCATGTAGCTTCGCAGCTCCACACCTACCTTCCTGAATGCCTGTCAATCTCTGTCCCAAATGTTCAAGCTAAGGTCTCTTATCCCCATCCTGTATTATCAGTGCCAAGAAGAAGCAAAGCTCTGGTTCTGGTGGCTTTTGTTGTAAGCCTACTCCTGAGGCTGGGACTGAGCCAGCCTCCCAAGCCAGTTGTCTAACGATCAGGGAATGCTTATTTCCCTCAGTTTGCTTCTGAAAAATAGAAGAAAAGGCTTTTTGGCAAAATGAGAAACAGCAACAGATTTCCCTTGCTGCCAAGGTGAAGCCAGACACAGGGCTCCACTGAGAGACCACCTTCCGTCTGTGAGTCATGAGGCAGTGATGGGAGCCATAAATAACTTGACATTTGCTTTTCACTCAGTTGTCTCATTTTAGGGCTCTCTTTCATGAAGGAATTGATGAATTATTATGCCCATTAGTATCTGAAATGATGTAATGGCACTCTATCTGTCAAATCGCTAAAAATTACTTGTGTTAAGGGCACAGAATGTGTCCCCAGCCTTTGCTCAAATAATATTTGGCTCTTTATTTAAAGATAATATATCCTCTAAGCAGAAAATAAATGGAAAGTAAAAAAAAAAACAAAAAACCATAGAGGCACATTCTGTGTAGGACAGATGAATTAATGTGTAAAAAAATAGATCTAGAGATTAATCTGTGGACAGTTATTTTTAGATTAATTCAGATAAAATGTAATATTAACATATCTAGCTGCTGGTCATGGCTGATGCTCAAGTAATATGTTAATGGAAGAGATGATTGTCCCCAGGGTCCAAATACATTTTTCTCAAATGTAGGCATAGCTTGTGCTGGGACAGATGCAACTCACAATGGATGAAGAGATATATAGGGTGAAAAACATTCGCATTCATATTTTAAATATGAATTTTGCTTTGAAACCCACAAGTCTTTTCTGTGTACCTTGCTACAACTTATGAGCTGTGTAGCACTGGATCATTCACTTTAATCTCTTTAAGCCTGCATTTTCTAATGAATAAAATAAGGATGGGAAATAGTGCCTACCTGAAGGAGTTACTCTAGGGCTATGTAAGACAGGCTGTTTAAGTATACATTTTCTCAGCTATTATAACTTCATTTTTATAAGAGGCCATAAATAAAGGTATATTCACTTTGTCATGTCAGAAAGTTTAAGATTTCTAAATAACCTTGAAATGAACATTTTTTTTTGTATATAAACTTTTTTTGTTCTTGGTTATGTGGCTTATTTCCTCAGAACATATTCCTACGAAATTGCTCCCAGGTCAAGCATTTCTAGAGTTACAGCAATGTTTTGAAATTCTATTCTGGTGCCCCTGACCAAGAGTGACGAGGTTTATTCCCAGACAGGAGGCTCTTATTGCATTGCAAATAGTCACAGGAACGTGGCTTGTTTTCTGTGGAGTGACCCACACCCAGTGGTCTCTTTTCTTGGTTGCTGGCCTTTAAAAAGGCTAACTAACAAGCTGTTAGACGGCTGCCCTTTCAAAGGGCAGATCCCAGACTGCACTCCCAGACCAGAATTGCTTATTTGTTCTCGCCAGATATTTTTGTTCTGCACATGCTAGAAGGTTTTCAGATTGGTCCTAGCGTTTGTCCCCAAGAGCTGTGAGGGTTGCAGGTAGCTGGAAATGAGGAAAAACATGTCATCAATATGGCTGTCATATGATGTTGCCCCCTATTACTTCAGGTTTGCCACACATTTATTTTCCTTAAAAGGAATAATTTGTAAAGAGAAGAAGAAAGACATTATCTACCATTTATTTATATAAGCTGTATGTATATGTGTCTCTCTGTCCATCTGTCATCTATCGATTATCTACCTGTTTATTATCTATTTTCTATCATCTATCTATCTATCTACTATCTATCTATCTATCTATCTATCTATATATCCATCATCTATCTATCTATCTATCTATCTATCTATCTATCATCTATTTATCTATCATCTATCTATCCATAATCTATCTATCTATCTATCATCTATTTATCTATCTATCATCTATCTATCTATCTATCTATCTATCTACTATCTATCTATCATCTATCCATCATCTATCTATCTATCTATCTATCTATCTATCAATCATCTATTTATCTATCTATCATCTATCTATCTATCTATCTATCTATCTACTATCTATCTATCTATCTATCCATCATCTATCTATCTATCTATCTATCTATCTATCTATCTATCATCTATTTATCTATCTATCATCTATCTATCTATCCATCATCTATCTATCTATCTAGCTATCATCTATCTATTTATCTATCATCTATCTATCTATCATCTATCTATCAATCTATCAATCAATCTATCTATCATCTATCTATCTATCATCTATCTATCTATCATTTATCTATCAATCTATCTATCTATCTATCTATCTATCTATCTATCTATCTATCTATCTATCTTTCCCTATCTATCCATCATCTATTTATCTATTTTCTATATCTATCTATCTATGATATATCTACCTATATTTGTCATCTCTATTATCTCTCTATTAACTATCTAGTGTTTACCAATGATAGATTTAAACTCATTTCATAAAGAAAGAATGTAAGAAAATTCAGGGTGATACTTTCATACACAGAGCAGAAAGAGCATCACAAAAGGCTGAGGCTGAGCTAGATTGAGTTACGGCGAGCTGATAATCTGTTTCAGTGATTATCAGGGATGCGGGACTTTCAGGGATGAGCTGAAAGAGTTTCAGACTGGGTTGGTTGGCAGACTTTTGAGATTTTAAGACAGAGAGAACTTTCTCACAGGTCAGTAACCTTTTAAACAAAATCTCACTTTTCCTCAGTCTTTTTTACCCTCGAATTTTGCCCCTGGCAAAATAAAAAACTTGTAATTAAGAAACCATGCTACATATAGACATGTTTTTCCTGCCTGCACCAAGGCGAAGCAAGTAGATTCCCTATATGTCCAAATTCCAGTCCAGATTGGCCATTCTTTAGTCGTAGCAGGCTGGGAATTGTTACAGATGTCTCTGCAAGAGTCTTGCCTGGGTTAAATTGTTTGGAACTTTCCTTGTCAGTCATACAAATGTAGGGATAAGATTTTTGTAGGAAGGTTCTTTGATGAGAGTGGTAGTTATAGAGACATTTTATTACTTACATTTTATTTATCTTGTTCTTTATCATACATTTCAGCATTTGCTTCAGATTCGTTTGTGTCATCTCTGTGGCTTTCAATCAATTCTTTGACATGGACTTTCCTACGCTATCACTGTTACTGGCTGAAATTATTTACTCATTCATTAGATTTAAAAAAATACACTTTTAATTAAAATAGGATTATGTCATTTTCCCACTTCTCTTTCTCCCTTTGTTCAATTCCCAGATTCTCTCCATCTAACCCCTCCTGTGCCTCCACCTCTCAAACTGATAGACTTTTTTCTTTGATTTTTATTGTTACATGTATATATTTATATATGTACAAATATATTAATACGATCTGCTAAGTCTATTTTTATTGTTGTCTAATACAAAGTGTTCGGCTCTGAAACTATATACCCAGAAACAACAAAAAGGATTCAGTAGGTAATAATAATAATTGTAATTATTACAAATACTATTATTGCCACTTCATTATCAGCTTTAATTTTATTGTCGTCTGTGGGCCACCATATATTACACAAGTATCAGTGTAAGTACTTTCCATTCTTCCCCATGAATTTCATCACGACTTTTGAGTTAGATGTAATCACTCTCACTTAACACTGTTGGGAGCAGAGAGTCAAGAGTGCAAGTATTTACCACTACAAGGGGACAACTATCACAAGAAAATGGACATTTGCAAAGTGAACAAAACCAGGCTCAAGTCAGGATGGCTTTCATTTGCCAAAGGTCACATAGCCATGGAGGTTGGGGCCTTTTTCTCTAGAATTGGCTCTGACGCTCCTAGAAATAGCACCCAAATCTGTGCTTCCCAAGCTTTAGTAACACTGAAATTTCAAGGGATCTTGTGAAGAATTAGATCTGAGTTAATAGGTTTGGCCTGGGCTGTTGAATTCTGTATTCTAGTCAAGATTACAGCTTAATTGTGTTTCTGTAGGTGATACTTAGATCAGCAAGAGAGCCAGAGACCAGTATCAACAGTGACCAGAGCAGTTAGAGTGCTGCTCTTTGTACGTAGAGGTCACACAGGAATCATACAAAAGTCATCTGTCAGGGGAAAGCTCAGGTATGAAGACTTCGGAACCAAGGAAAGCTCATAGTAAAACCAAACTGGGTTGTGAAGGCCCAAGAATCCAGAGAGCTACTGGAGCATATCTCAGAATTCAAGAGCTGGAGAACTTGGAATTTTTATCTCTAAGGGGAAGGGAATAAAGATAATGTAGCTTTAGGAGATGTTGGAAGAGGAGAGTAGAGATTGGCTCTCCTTTGCCTTTTATGCTGGCTTAGCCAATTGAATTGTAACCTCTCACATTGAGGGTGGGCCTTCCCTGCCTCCCAGGTTTGTCTCATCCAGAAACACTAGCTATACTCAGCAGTAATGCCTTGCTAGCTGAGCTACATAGCCATCTCTTCATCCCGTCAAGGTGACCTGAGCTTCTCCATTATCAAAGGCCTTCATTCCCAGGTTGAAAGCATAGGCAGATATAATTCTAAAAGAAAGTCTTAGTTTTGGAAAACAATTTTATTTTTAGGGAAAATAGAACTGACAATAATTTACCAGAGGCTATTTGGGATAATGTGATACATTTATGTATGAACGTAATTCCAACCAAACTATCATTTAATTTCCATTAGGAGTAGGAAGTTTGTCTTGGTGTGTCTCAAATTTCAGCATCTAGGCCAGCACTCCAACACAGTTTGGTGAATAAATGCATTTTCTTTTAACAGAAACACGGACTGGAAACCCAGTAATGGAGGACTAGTTTCCAGAGTAATCTTGTATCCTAGAAGTTTATGGCCATTATAATCTGTGGTGATGAAGGATGTTCAAAGAAGTTAGTGTTAATGTCTGGAGACTGATGACAACTAACACCTCAGCTTCCCTCAGGGGCTAAGATCTGCATGATGATTCTAAATTAGGAATTGTCTTCCCCCGCCTCACACTGTCAGAGTTGAGAGCATATAAAATCACAGGGGATGACAATGTCTTTTTCACTTTGGTAGGGGTGGCTAAATCACCATGGTGATTACTAAAATTATGACATAGCCCCGTGAGACATATGAGCAGAGATTTCAAAATTGTCAGTCATAAGTGTTCATGCACAGTGTCCACAGTAAAACCAAAGGATGTTTTAAGTACTGTTTTATCCATCAGAGCCACTAGAAAGATTAATGTTCAAAGAGAAATGAACAAACTGCTGGGGTGAAATGAGCTCTTTATTGTTTCGGTCAGTTCAAGGTGTTTTGTAACTTTGTACTTCAGTTCTCTTCAGTGGGTTTTCACTATTCAGAGAATGATACTCAGACACCTTAGAACTGTGTTTGAATGGCTCCTTGCATTTTATAGACCATCTCTCATCTTACATCATTTCTTGCTCATTTTGCACAGGCTTCTGACAATTTAAGTATAGAAAATCTTTCACTATTCATTATTTCAGAACAAGTTCTATGCATTGTTTTCCTCTCTGGACTCTTCTCAATTCCGAGAGCTTAGTGAGATGAAGCACCACCATTGCTAAGAAGCCTTTGTCAACCACTTTGTCCAGGGAAGCTGGCCCTCTATGGTAACAGTCAATTCATACTCTTGTTTCCTTTGCTCAAACGACATTTTAATTCTAAAGGAGCATTTATCCTGTTATACTTGCTTATCACTGCTTTCTATACCACTAAAGTATAGCTTTCATGCGGTACAGGCCCCCCAAATTCTCACTTACACTTTACAATGTCTCAGAAACTGTGCTGGATCCCAATAAGAGAGGTTTATTTTTGTCTTTGCATAAACAATAAACCTAAACAGACTAAGAGAAAGGGAACCCAGTCTACCCATTTTTAAAAAATTTCTTTATGAATAGGAAATAAGCATGAAGATGTGGTACATAAATTTCTCAAAGCTGTGCTTTAGAGCCTTGGTTTCAGTCCTTTTGTGAATTACTTCCTCAAAGTTTTAGGACAAGGTTCTACGCAGCTTAGACTGCCTGATCCTAAATGAATTAGCTTAACATATTTATTTTCTTCAGCTATTAGACAAGAAAAATATGAAAATACTGTATGTTTTTACTTCATTTGAACTGACAATGCTAAGATGAATTTTCTTAAACACATTAGTCATATCATATCTCCAATAATGTTAAAGATGACTATGAAGCTAAATCTACAAGTCATTTTTTTCAAGTAAAGAGTAGAATTATTTGTAACCAAGGTTTAAACACACACCATGTATTAGTCTATAAAAATGGCATGTCTTTCCTAAGTTTAAGAAGAAAGACAATAGAGTGATTCCCTAGCACAAAGGCTTGCAAACTGTGTTCTCATCTTATAAGCCCAGCAATTGCTTGCTTTAACATGGCCTGCACATGAAGACTGGTGTTTATACTTTTATTGATGATACGGGGCTGGAGAGATGGATCAGCACTTAAGAGCAATCGCTGCTCTTCCCAACAACCTGGGTGTGATTTCTATAACTCTAATGCCCAGAGACCCAATGCCCATTTTTGGATTCCATGGGCATCAGGCATTTATGCAGTGCACAGACATGCATGCGGCACTCATAAAAATAAATTTAAAAATATTAAATACTGCAATATGATTAGCCTTTCAGAAAGAATAGTTAATCAAATTGGTAGAGACATTAGCCCTTAGTCTGAGATGTTTACTTTCTGGCTCTTCACAGTAGAACGTTGCCAACCCTCGATTTAATGCACGGACTCCTGACACTGTGTGTCTGCTGTGCGTCCTGTTGGAAACCCATTATAATATTATAGCAGTCCGCTACTACGAAGTGCTGCTGTCTATTCGGAGAATGATACTGTTCTTCTCCTGAAGTTGTAAAATGTCTGCCACTAATTTTTTTCCTGTTAATTTATAACCACCAACGACAGCAGTAATAAACGTTTATTGAGTACTTACTATGTTGGCTTTATTTTATAAACTTAAAAATCAACCAACTCTTATATCGATGCTTTTCTTTTGCCATTGCTGTAGAAAGTGAATGCCATTACTAAAGGTGCTTAAAACGCCCTCGGGGTCAACTTTTCGGTCAGGGCTCCACCTGACGCAACCCTTGCTAATTTGTTGAGTGGTCCTTACAAATAATGGGGAGAGGTCCTGGTGAGCCAGACGCCAGGCTTGAAAACCACAAGAGAAAAACGTAAACAGAGAGACGCGGCTTTGCCTTTACCACACAGTGATTATTTATTAATTCAGCTTCTAAGGACACATAACATTTTCTAAAACTCTCCTCAATACCCTCCTCTTCAGGTAAAAACCCACGTGAATTGTATTTTCATATTGTAAACTGGGGATGTCTGCTATTGAGGGGAAACTGAGGACTTGCAGTATTTTGTTATCTTCTAAATCTCCAGATCATGGGCCTTTGCCCATGACTCACTCGTGTCCACTCTACGGTCACGTTTAGCATCGTGCGTTGTAGCATCGTTTTCAACTGGTCCCTTTGGTCCCAATGATAGATAATTACTAGCTGCATCATAAAATCCAGATAGCTAGTGTAGCCCTTAAAGTTCTGAACAGAGCATAGCAGGTGTTTTATAAACACACAGAGATGGAATTGGAATAGACCGCCGTCGATAACCTCTGTGAGTCTTAATTTCTTGAGCTTTCCCTGAAAGCATTTCAAGGTTGTTTCCTCCAGCCTATTAGTCTCCTGTCAAGACAAATGGAAATTAACTACCTTCTCATAATTGAGGAAAGAGGTGGAGCATGCTGTTCCATTCCACTTATTATTTATTTATCTATCTGAGGAACAATGAATCAAGCCTTGGAGTTGTGCTTGAACTTGAATCTTCTTGACTAGTAATCAATTCCCTGTCTCATCCTGAAAAACTTCACAAAACCAGAAACGATATTACATATGACTTAAATAGAAAGATTGCTTTCTAGACTCTGTTACGGTTACAGCCTCATATTTAAGCTTTGGAATGATTTACCAAAGCCTCTACTTTATTTTCCTGTTTGTCCCAGGCAGGGGTTCTATGGCTGTGATGAAACACCATGACCAAAGCAACTCGGAGAAGAAAGGCTTTACTTGGCTTACACTTCCGTATCACTGTTTATAGTAGCTTGCTACTGCTCGAGTGGCTCAGCAAGGACATAAGGTGGCATTCTTCATAGGTGTAATCCCTTCCAGACCTCTGCAGAGGGAACCACCATCAAGGCCAACACTATACTTGACAGTGGAACCCCGAGTGTCTGAGCCACTCGGTGTTTTTACTGATTCAGAATTCCTCAGGTGTTCTACTGATACCACGTGCAAATCACGTGCAATCAACCTCCCCTACTTAAAGCCAACACCTGCAAACAATACAAAATGCCAAGACCTAAATAGCCCCTTACCCAACAGTTCACAAAACAGTATGTTGTTCATAATTAAAACTAAGCTTCTACAACAACTGTTCATCATTGAAGGATGTCAGTGCAGGAACTTAAAGAAGGCAGGAACCTGGAGGAAGGACCCGGTGCAGAGTCCAGGGAGGACTACTACTTACTGTTTTGCTTCCCCTGGTTTCCTCAGCCTGCTTTCTTATAGAACCTTGGACCACCAGTCCAGGGATGTCCCTACTCACAATGGGCTTGGCCCTCCCAAATCAATCACTAGTTAAGAAAATGTCCAATAGCTGGATCTTACGGAGGCGTTTTCTCAATTGAGGGTCCTTCCTTTCAGATGACTCTAGCATTGTCATATTAACATAAAACTAGCCAGAACACTATTTATATGGTGACGAGTAAATTATGTAGGGACTGAGACAGCATTTTACAGGCTCCTGACAAACCAGCAAAGGACATGGGAAGGTCCCTTAGACAGCTTGATGTGTACGATGACACAAGTTTAAAAGAAATCTTTATCATCATTGGTCTTTTCTATATGATTTTTTATTGAAACAAATATTTATATTAAACATACTTTTTATCACATATTACTGCTCTAATTTTGCTACATGGGGGCTTCACTTGTTCTGCCTTTACCTGTTTTGTTTTGTGATCTTGAACCAAAAGTTAGGTTGTTCCACTATAGGGATTATTAACTTCATGATATCTATAAACATTTAGAGGATTCTTTCTGTATTTCTTATCTTCTCTTTTCTGATTCCACTTGTCTAGTGAAAACTGAATCCTACTGGAAAGTCCACAGTAAAGTGCAGTCTGACCCAAGACAGCGCTTCTTGTACCTTCCCTGGCACTTGTGAGAATTTGGAAATGTCCTCTACTACAAGACTTTTGGACAGTGGCTAATTATTTGTGCTTCTTCATTTCCAGCCAGAGCATGAGCCCAGCCTTCCTTACTAAGATTTAACCCAGTGCCTGGAAAAGGAGGTGATATACAAATATTTGTTAAACAGCTAAAGGAAGATGAGTGTAGAAAGATTTCCTTTTTAGACGTATCAGCTGCTTCCATCCTGTTTATGAACTCTGCCATTGCTACCTAGATAGACATTCCCCAAGCAGGTCAAACCTTCTTGGTATTCAACCCTACACGATTGAATCTTGCTGTCTTGTTTTCCTTGGAACTTTCTATTTGAAGCAACTTGCCTGCACATCATGACCTTTTCTGTGAAAACATGTGCAACATCCAAAGACGAAATGATCACTCCTTACATCCTGTGAGACTTTGTTTCTTTCTTTTTTCTGATATAAACTTTTTGTAGTGGACAGGAATAGTTCGCTTACTTCACTACCTTCCCATGAGAGAACTGGAACTCTTGTTTTAAGACTGTAGGTTTAGTGCATTCAGTCCTTTGTGTGCCTTTGTATGGCCCATGAGATAACAAGACTGATATTTACATTTTTAAATAAGTATGTCAAACATCAGGGAGACTATTGTCTTTCCAGGAAAAAATAAAAGTTGTTCAAAGTCTATTATGGCTCCACTGGTATTATGAAATAGTGTGTTTAATGTGGAACCCTAATGTTTATAGCAACACCATATTCAGTGATGATCTTGTGATTTGAAATTTCATTTCTAATCTCCCTATTAGTTTTACCAGACTTTGAGAAGCTAAGAAAATGAATAAGTTTGTTAAATTCTAAGGGCCTCAAACTTTTTACCTTAACACCTGTGTTTCAGACTTTCACCACCGGACATATAGTCTTCTTGTTGTATGAGTTTTCCTGGGGAAGCAAATGTCTATTCATGACAGATGTGCACCTATGATGGACAAAAAAAAAAAAAAAAAAACAAGTCTATCCAAGTCTAGCTTGGTGAACTAGTGAGTTTAACTAGAATTGCTTATGGTAGCTGGGTGACCTCTGGCAGCTACACTGCTGAAGGAGAGGCACCTTCCAGAAATTGTTAACAGCTTATATGTTCTCCTTGCAGCAACTGTTACTAGCTTATGTATCCTGGAGGAGCTTGTTCGCTTTGTCTGTGTGTGGTTCCTTGGGTTCCAACTTATGAGCCACTTCATGAGTCTTCCAATGAGCCCTCCTTTTCTTAGGGAAGCATTAATTGGCACCATATTGTGAAGGTCTTTTCAGCTTCCCTGAATTCAAGACAGCAATGGCTGTCCTGCTAAACCAGAAGCATTCCAAGGTGCATTTTACAAAGTTGTGTTAATCGTTCAGGTCACTGAACTTGAACTTTTACTTGAACAACTCTGTAGAAACACATATTATATTTTTTATAAATAAGACTATGGTTTCCTATAAATAAAACATAGAGTTCAATGAAAAACTGTGTATATATTTTTATCAGGCAGAAAAGATTGAAAGACCAGAGGGTGTAATTTATTCTTAGTTATCTGTATGAAGATATTGTGGATATTCAGCAAATATGTACCCAAACTAAATTTAAAATTGTCATCTCGGTGTTTTGAAATTGTTTCTTTCTAATCTCCATGTGCATGTTTACATCAGGTACAAAAATATCAGTAGACCGTTTATTTACCAGGAATTTATTTTTAAGGAAGACTACTTAATTTGAAATGGAAATTAGGGAGCTGTTTCAGATATTGTTATTCTTGTGTGAAGATTAAAATTTCCAGAGACCAGTGAAACAAATGCAGGACAAAGGCAAAAATCTCATGCGAAGAGATGTCCCAGTTTTTTCAAAGCCAATGTGATACATGAGTGAAGCTTCTTCTTAGCTCAAGTAATTTAAAGTTTTGCCTCTGCTATTGAAAGTAAGATTCTCAACTATGAAAAAAAAAAGTCAAAGTCACAATGTAGTGTTTGAAGAAGATGCAGAATGTGTATGAATGTGTGAGGACATAATTTAACTACAACATTATCTTTCTCCCTTCTATGCCATTTTTCCATGGGTTTCTCCAAAACGGAGACCAAATTGTAGTTAAACCTAAAATGACCCCAGCAAGAATAGAAGTTGAAGGAATCCCTGAAATGTCACAGTGGGGGTGCTCCTCAGTGCCTTTCTGTCTGTTTGGCTGTAAGGATTTTTTTTGTTTGTTTGGATTTTTGTTGTTGTTCTTTTTTCTTTTTAACAACAATAGATTTTTTTCTCACATACTCTATCCTAACTACTGTTCCCTTCCCTCTGCTCCTCCCAGTTCCTCCCTACCTTCCCTCCCACACATCTCTTATTAGAAAACAAACAGGCTTCTATAGGATAATAATAAAACAAAATATTATAAAATAAAATAAAAACTAATACATCTGAATTGGGCACAACAAACAAACAGAATGAAAAGAGCCCAAGAAAAGGCACACGAAACAGATATAAGACACAGAGACTCACTTGTTTGCACACTCAGGAATCCCGTAAAAACACTAAACTGGAAGCCATAATAGATACCCCGCCCCACCCCAAAAAAAAGTGGGGTAAAAAGAGAGGAGAAAAATGCAAATAAAATAAAAATAAAAAAAGAACAAAAATACGATAAAATTAAAAGCAAAGAAGGAGTAAATATCCTAACATGACGTTATGAGGCAAAGTTACGTTGAGTTTGTTTTCTGTTGGCCATATACTGTTGTGCATGCAGTCTACCCTTAAAAATAAAATAAAATAAATAAAATAAAAATAGTTGGTTTCCCCATTGAGACTTACGTGGAGAAAACTGAATCTTTATTTGAAGGTGGTTCATCAGTTGGAGATAGCTTCTGAGGTGGGGTGATGGGGACAGGCATGTGTCCACGTCTTTCAGCTCTAGGACCCCATCTGGTGGAGACTCATGCAGGTCCTGTGCATGCTCCCTCAGTCTCTGTGAATTCAAATGTGTGTCCATCATGTTGATTTAGAGGGTCTTGTTTTCTTGGTATCCTCCATCCCGTCTGGCTCCCATAGTCTTTCTGTACCCTCCTCTGCTGGTCTCCCTGAGCCTTGAGGGGAGGGATTTGATGGAGATATTCCATTTAGGGCCAAATGTTTCAAGGTCTCACACTCTCTGCATAATGTCTGACTGTGGGTCTCTGTATTTGTTCTCACCTGTTCAGGAGGAAACTTTCCTGATGGTGATTGAGCAAGACACTGATCTATGATTAGAACAGAATGTAATTAGGAGTCATTTTTTTTTTTTTTACTAATTATTTTATTTATTTACTTATTTTTAGAACACTAATATTTAGTTTTACCCTAGGTCCCTCGGCTATAAAGAGTCTGGTTCTTGATCATGCAAACAGTGTTGGGTATGGGTTCCATCTCCTGGAATGGGCCTTAAGTCTAATCAGATATTTATTGATTACTCCCACAAGCTTTATGCCACCATTGTGCTAGCATATCTTGCAGGCAGAACATAACTGTAGATCAAAGCATTTGTGGCTGGTTAGGTCTTTACATGTCTCCTTTGGCAGCATGCAGAGTACCTTCCTATAGCAAAGATGCTAGCTGTAATTATTACAGGTCTGTTGGGAAGCTTCCAGAAGGCTAGGACCTCATCTACTCAGGATATTAAAGTGTCCAGAGGGTTATCCACATGATTTGTGGGGACATAAATTTCAAGTGTGTCATGTGCATCAATATAAGGCTTCCTGATTATTTTTTTCTCTGAAACTATAGTAGGAGAATGTTGCTGGAGTTTGGACAAATATTGATGTAAGATGGGAAGACTGAGTTGGAAAAAGGCAGAAGAATCTAGAGATTGCTTAGGAGTTAGAATAACATGGTAAACAGCTAGTTATTTTCCTTATAAGAAACAGAGAAAAGGAATATTCTAACTCGGTTGAGTTTAGAGTTTGATTATAGTTTAGAAATGGCCCATGTTGGTGGCATCATGATTCTCTTTTATAATGAGCTCTTTCAGTGGTTGGTCTTCTTGAAGCATCGTAAAGAAATGCAGAAACTACAGGTTAGAACTGTCCAACTTCTTATGGTCACAAAAAAGTACTCTAGGCAAAGCTCGGTTTTTCTGGAGTTTTTCATAAAGAAAGCAGGGACAGAGCTTCAACTACCAGGCCTTCTTTAGTAGGCACCGAAACGATGTAAAGGTGAGGGCAAAGGACACGTCTTCTGGTCCTGAACTGGAATCTCTCCTTTGTCCTGAGGTGTCTGTCATGGTTATTATTGGAATAGACAGATTTGATATATCTGATTGCAAATAGGCCCAATGGTGTGCAATACTTTAATATGTGAGATGGAATATAAAAAAAGAAAGTTTCCTATTGTACCTCTGATTCTAAGACACTTTCTGTAGTTATGTGATAGGGGTTAGTCTTATGTGCCAAGAAAATAATGCCAGCATGAAACTCCCGGCCTGTCCAAAGCTTCCTTGGATGGAAACAGGTTTGTCTGAGGTTTTGATCCTGTACATAATTAATAGCTTATATCAGGATGTATCAAGCATTTGCACATGCTTAAAACTACTTCACTTTGTTGATCATATATGCTGTGGCTGTGATGGTCAATCTTGGTTTTCAATCTGGCTGCATCTGGAATTAGCTAAGAGATGAGTTTCCAGGGCTTACCTGTGAGGAATTATGGTGAAAGGCTTCTGCTTCTTTCCTGCTTGCCTTCAAGTCTCACAGGTCAGTTCATCTACCATGTTGCTGCCCCTGCTGCTGCTGCATTCTTTCACTGATTTCAGTATGTCTTTGAAGTTCTAATTAGGAGAAAACAAGTGGCTCTCCAGGAACCTGCCAGGACTTCAGTGTCAAACTGTGACTACTGAGGGGTCCAGTCTTGTGGACTGAGAAGCTACTGGGTTCTCAGCCTCTCCGTGTAAAGGCAGCCATGTTGGACTATGCAGAGACTGTTTGTTTAATATAATCTAATAGATCCCCTTTTAATATATATTATTTCTACATGTTCTGTTCCTCTAGAGAACCATGACCAATTCAGTGTTCTTTATTGGAGGTACAGAATATTTTTCCTTCCTTCCTTCCTTCCTTCCTTCCTTCCTTCCTTCCTTCCTTCCTTCCTTCCTTCCTTCCTTCCTTCCTCCCTCCCTCCCTCCCTTCTCTCTCTCTCTCTCTCTCTCTCTCTCTCTCTCTCTCTCTCTCTCTCGTGTGTGTGTTTCTCTCTCCTTCTTTTCTCTTCTTTGGTCTGCTCAAGTCAAAAATCTTTATTTTGAAAACAAAGTTTTGCTCTGCTGCCTCTACTACCCTGGAATTCTCAATTTTTCCTGCCTCCTTTTGAATGCCACCAATTGATTTCTTTGACAAAAATTTGTTTTTGTTGCTGTTTGCTCTTTTCAAGACAGGATCTTTCTAAGTTGCTCTGAGTCACTCTTTAGACCAGGCTGGCCTCAGACTCACAGAGATCTGCTGCCTCTGCCTCCTAAGTGCTAGGATTAAAGGTGTGCACCACAACACCTGGCCTCTTGGACAAAAATGCATTTTTTTCTAACAATATTTTTTTTTTATCAACTTTTATCATACTATTTTTTTTCTCCTTAATTCTTCCAGTCGGACTTTATACAAAGGCATTACTTACTTTCTTTGATAAAGCAACGTGCAGTTTGCAAATTTTTCTTTTATAATGCATCCTTAAAAGCACTATTTATTTTGCCTTAGAAACCATTTGTCCTTTATTTTTTCCAACGAAAATATTTGGGGTTTAATTAAAGCCATCAAAAATGTCGTTAAAAGATCATTAGTAAAAACACCTGCTGCCGTCATTAAACGGTGTTATTTTCTCTAGAGCCCAGAGGAAGCTTCGGTTTGTGGAAATGTGCACATCGTATGCTTTATGGAATTGTACTGCTGGGTTGGTGCCAGGGCTTGGGAATTTTTGCCGACATATCTCAGATATATTCTACTTTCAACAGCTTGAGAAGCGCTATGCCCAAGTGAACTAAGTGCTTGCTATACGATTTCTGCGTAAACTTGAACTTCATACTGGGCTCCACTAAAGCTCCTGAGCTTTCATTTTAAACTGGGACCACGAGGAACCAGGCATAATCTTCACATTGTGCTCCTACGGCCTCTAATTAATCCCAGCTCCCCACTGTCGGCAGCAGGTTTGCCATTTACCTCTGGAAGGAGCTAGAGTAAAGATATTGTTGGAATATATCGTAATATGGTTAAAAATGACCTAGGGGAGGTGGTGGTGGTGGTGGTGGTGGTGGTGGGTGGGGGGGAGGGGAAGAAAGACTGGCCTTCCCTTCTGAGAGGCAGAGGCTTCGTTTGGAAATTCCGTGAACTGAAATCCATGGGATCATTTATGATTTTTGAAATGTGGGATTTGTGTGTGAAAGCCTTAAGACAATAGCATGAAAGCCTTCCGTTCCCTTTTATTTTGCTTGCATCAGAGATTCAAAAGGGAAACAGCGAAGGGGAAGAAGAAGGAATCACAGACTAATAGTATAACTTAGAAAGTCCTTAAATCTTTATTAGAAAGAAGATCTTAGATAAAAAGATAGACCACAAATATTTAACTCTTTAGTGGTCAAATTTCCCATTCTTTATATTTCCATAGGACTAGCCTATGTTTGACCGGCCTGGCTGCAAACTTTTGCCTTGGTCAACATACTTGGAGTGAGTAACCATTCAGAAAGCACGAAGGATACAGATAGAAAATAAAATTCAAGTCAAACTGATTCTAAAAATATTTTCACCTTATTTTCTGAAAAAAGAAATGAAAAAGAGATCCAGTAAATATCACTGATAACAAATCCTGTAATCTACTTATATGATTGTATAGTTACTAATTTCTTCCCTGTTTCTAAGTGAACAGGAATGTTGATAAGTTCTCATTGGTGAAAATTAAATTACTTAGTCTAAATACAGAAGGATTAATCACAAAAACCTCTTTACTATTATCTTTGGAATAAGTTTGGTTTATAAAGCATAAATAAAAGTAAAGAATTGGGAACCTTTGAGTTACATTGACAGGTTATGTAGCTCAAATCACAAACAATGTTCAAAACATTTGTCAAGATTCTTTATTCCAGGTTAGGGCAGAAAATTAAACCAGGAAAATTTGACTCCTCAGAGTGTGTGAATTGTCTCTATGCTAAAATTGGAAGAAAGAGAGAGAGAGAGGGGAGAGATTTAAACATTCTATTATTTTATTTTAGATACATCATTTGATATACATCATTCAATAATAATTAAAAATTTTAGATAATTTCTTGCATCCATTCATACATGAATGGATTTCTGGATGAGCACTTGTAACTCCGAAAAGTTGCTTTCTCTCTCTCTCTCTTTCTCTGTCTCTGTGTGTGTCTGTGTGTGTAGGGGGCAGAAAGTGGGAACTAGAGAAATGGATTTTGTTTGAGGAAACTGATTCACATTGGTGCTTTCTTATAGACTCATGATTTTTCTTTAGCATATGAACATTTCACTTCGGTGAACTTATCAATTTCTGAAATTATTTGTTCTTAGAAAAAAATCAAAATCTTTTCTATCTGTCATACTTTGGGGACATGCTTTGCTGTACAAACCAGGTCCTAAGCTTTGCTTTATGGCCTAACAAGCACAGTACAGACACATACACAGAAAGGCATGCAAGAGTATGCATGTACACACATGCACACAAAGGTTGTATTGTATAATTAGGTTGACAGTTGCACAAGTGACTGTTGAGTTATGCTGTTTTGAATTCTGTAGTTTTTATATAGTGTCATGTTGAGTAAGTGGAATGATAATATATAAATAAAATAAATGATTATTTGAACATCTTCAGCCTTTAGGAGGAGGAGATGTTGACAGGCAGAGAAGCCAAGGATCAGGAACTTCAGCTTTTATCTCTTTTTGTATAATTATTCTGTGCAGAGTCACAATCTCTTATCCTATCTGTCATATAATTCCTCTAATCTTTTCAGGGCCATATTTATATTTTTTTCAGTTCTCATTTTTATGAGGAACACAGATTACTATCATGGTTAAAAAAAAAAAACAACAAAAAACAAAAACACTAATGTCATTCTGTCCTTGAGTCTTTATCTATGTTAATGTAATGAGTAATTGCCCTACAGATATAAAACTCTTATCACATTGGGACTGATTAATCCTCTAAAAAACCATTTGTATGAAATACTGACAACTTTGCATGCAGAGTCACACAGGTCTTTAGCAGTTACAACATTTGCTGGGTTGTTGAATGATGCTCCCCATCAAAACCTTTGGGCATCTTTCTCCCTAAAGTGAAAACTAGGTCGAAGATAAGCTTTCCTGGTGGAGCCTGGGTTACAATGAATAACCTCAGTCAATCAGGAGTCTGAGGGAGGAGGATCACAATTTCAGGACCTGTCTGGGCCATGTCAAGAGACCAGCGAGAGCCCAGGGAACTTACTGAGACCCTCACTGTATCAAAATGAACAGCTAGGGAATGTGAGGGCCCGGCCCATTGCGCAGTAGAACTGCACTTGCCTACCATGTGTGAAACCCTAGGTTTAATCCCCAGAGCCACAAAAACAAAAACCCACAACAAAACCAAAGGCTTTTCCAAATAAAATATCACTAGGCGTCACTAAGGACTGTGTACAGCCTTTCCTCTACTGGAACTCTGATATGAAACTGGGGATATGAAAATACTTGCTTTGAAAACATACACAAAATGTGGAGAATGTGCAAACCCTTGTACTTCCAGCAATTAAAGTGATATTCTGTAAGGTCATGTATCAAAATTGGGTTTTGACTTTTGCAGCAGGAGAAAGATCTATTTGAGCAAATCTTGCTCCATTTGATTACTAGAGTTTCATGTATGCTTATGATGATAAAGGCCAATCCCGTCTCAAGTGCTTAGAAATGATGTCTGATGCTACTTTTACAAAGAATAATCCTGTTTGTTTCTGCTTAAGTATTGATACCTCTCTGACATTGCTTTCTCATTTATCTCCCTCATCCAAGGACTCACTTTTTTTTTTTTTACTAACCCAAATCTCAGAAGGATCCCTCAGCAATGCCAAATTATATAAAAAAAGCTTTAAAACACCAAATCAGGAGTACGAGGACTTTTTCTTGATATATCTTAGACCTGGCATCATTAAAGCGCCCAGCAGGAACACACCTTCTAGAGGGAGTATCATGCTACATACTTGCAGTTTTGAGGTTTGATTCAGGGATGTACCAAAAACAGAAGGGAAACAATAAACCGCTATATTGACACAATGAGTCCTTAGGAAAATAAATGCCAATTCACTCTAGGAAAGTGATTCCAAGTGGGACGGAATTAAGATCTCTGCTCTGCCTATAGTTGCTGTGGGATCTCTTCTAATCTCTTTGCACTTTTAGGAGTTGAGGTTTCAATTATAAAAAGCAGGAGTCAGAGAGACCTTGAGTAGAAAATTCCCCACAGATCTGCTGCTCTGTAATTAGTGGACATTACTTTTTGTGGGCGTCATGGTGGGAATAGGAGAATGGCGTTTCCCATGACATACAATAAAATCCAAGCCTCATAGAATTTCTTGTGCATGCTCACACATACTCTGAGGGCCTGAAAGACCGCCATATTATTTATTTCTTTGTTTATTCCTTTTTTTTTTTCAGAAAATTCCAGCTGAAAATTAACCCGTCTAAATACAGAATGATTCTTATTCTATCTGTATGCACACGCTCATCAATGCATTTCTTCCAATGCCCAAATTGTAGATGAATCTCAGAACCAAGACTTCCACACAGATATTCCACAGGGATCAGTCAGCTGGCAGCTGGTCCAATTACGTGTATTGGACATTCTCCTGGAATAGCATGTTTTCTACATACTGAAAAGTCACTCCCACCAGTGAAGACTTGAGAGCACCCGCTCTTGTTCTTGTCCAACAGTGATTGAATAGTGAGCAAAGAGTAGATGTAGCTGGTGACAACTTGAGTGGTCCAAGTGGATGAGTGTCTAAAATACACAATAAATCAGGAGCTGAGAGGTGTGAGGTCATAGTCTACTCCCTAGAGATGGCACATTGTTCTCCTTTGTTCCAATTGTTCCTCGTTTAGTTCAGACAATACAAAACTATGACCTAGAACTTTGAAGTTTCTCTCTTTTTTGCCTTTTCTCAGGATTCCATTAAAGTATCCCCCATGCTTGCAGATTTCACAGACACGCTTGTCTTTGGCTCCGTGTATTTGATTCACTTAAGCCACACAAGAGCCTCACCAACATTCACTATCAGAAACTTATCGACTCTGAGATCGAATTTCTTTTGCCTCAATGCGTTTGCTCTCCACCAGTAACATTCTGTTCATTCTTAGAAACTAAAAAATGATTGTCAGCTTTCCAAACGAAGCTCACTCTTATTGTCCTTGGTATCCTTACCTTTTGCTATGAGGAATTAAGTTAATTATTGCATGAGAACATCATGTTTTTATTCATACAGTCTATATACATACCTTCCTCCAGTAATCACAGTGTTTACACAGAGAGCAAATTTTATTCCGTATCCTGTTCATCGCTTGTTTTTGGCTTTCCTGTCCTAAGAACTGAACTCAGGACCTTGTGTGTGATGTTAGGCAAGTGTCTCAAATTCCTCCTCATCTGATTCTCACAAGTGTTCAGTGGATGTTTTCTGCATTTTTACTTTACTAATTCATTAAATCAATTTCTGAGATATTTTGATGATGCAAAACTATTATAATTGAGGGTTTTGGGACATTACTTGTATGTTATGTTTGTAATTTGCTTTTATATGTAATCTGAGAATCTGAGAGCATTTGCATGAAAATTATTACAACAAATAATGAGCTTAATCGTAAATGAAGAACTATAGTTGGTGGGCATACTTGCCTTAGGATATTCTTATGTTACTTCATGTGTATCTCTCTCTCTCTCTCTCTCTCACTCTGTATAAATAACAGAAAAATATTCCAAATCACGGCATCATTGACACTGGTCACATGATTTCAACATGCCAGTTAAACACACAGAACAGTCTATACTTGTTGACAAACAGTCCTGGACCAAGTATCCTGATTAAAGCTGAGCCTCGGCGTTTAATATAGACAGGCAATCTGTAATATGTATGTGTGTGTGTACGAGAATCAAGGGTAGTTAAGTAGCTGAGCAGGAAAGAAAAATGGTGAAAAGAAATATATCCCTTGCCAGCTAGGCAGAAGGTAATGTATAAATGACTGACAATCTAATTAGAGAGTTCTTTTCAGGGAAAAATATGGCAGAGTAAAAAGTTATGAACAACATAATACACAATGACAAAAATTCCCAGGGCAGCCAGTACTATCCCGTTTTCAAATATATGTATGAGAAAAACCATGAATAATGGATTTCGTGTAACATCTTTGCTATGCATTATTTAAAATATTGGTGCTAACTGAAGGTGATCATATTTTTTTTCAGTTTCCTGATGTGGTTAATATTCATGGCTTGTGATATTAACCTTAAAACATTATCTTATATGTGCAGCTCTAAGGCATGTAACAGATTATCAGAAGTTAGATGGAACTGTAAACATTAGAAACTGCTGAAAAACTTTATTTTTTTCTTTAAAAAGAATCAACAGAGTTTGCTGTGAGTCCATGACTCCTCATAATGTCAGAAGCTACACTAGTGACATCTTACCAACGTGACTGCCTAAACATGATCTGAATAAGGGGACACCAACAGACACGCCGAAGTAAATGGAGAGTCCATGATGTCTTAGCCCTACATAAAGGACTACAGGCAACTAATGGGAGAAAGTCTTCCCCAAGGAAGAGCACCTCAACTGGAGCAGTTTTTATTTAGTTATATATATATATATATTGTGTGTGTGTGTGTGTGTGTGTGTGTATACATATGCATATAATAAAATTAATACATTTTAAAGAGAGTAAGGAAGGGCATATGGAGTGGCTTGGAGGGAGGAAATGGAAAGTGAAAATGATATAATCATATTATACTCCCCCAAATACAAGAAATAATAAAAAGGAACTGAATAAAAGGAGACAGCATTCATTATTTTTCTCCCAGAAAGGAGGATATTTACACTGTTTTATCAGTCCACACACATTATATTTCCTTGACAATTTCCTTTGATCTGATTTCCATACTTTATCTCATTAATACTTACCTGCCATGTGAATAGAACATTAGTTTCATTTTAGAGGTGGGAACACTTGCACACAGAGTGGTTGAATGATTTTGCACAATAATCTAACCAGCTGTTGGCAGAGTTAGAATTTCAAATGATTTTTTTTTTTCCTGATACCCAAACTCCTGCTTTTAAAATCTTTCCCAAAGTCAGATGCGGGTGTGCCATACACAGTAGATTAAAATGACTGATAAAAATGGATGATGAAAATTTGCCATAAAGTAAATGATTATTAATATTATTGTAAGGAGAACCCTGAAGACCAGCATATTCAGAAAACAAAATGAGTGTCTAGTTAGGGCTCTTCCCTTGGCTGCAAAATTCTTTGTTGCAAAGTCATTGACTTTTCCCTCTGAAAGTAGACATAAATACCTTATCAAAGATGTGATTTAGTGTTTGAATGCTTTTATCTAAATAGCTCCAACAGTGATTACTTTTAAAATATATTTTATTTTTTTTTAGTTTTTAATTGAAAATAGATTATTTGCCACACAATATATTTTGAGTATGGTTTCACCTCCCCCAGCTCCTTTCAGGTCATCCCTCCCTCCCCAATGGCCCAAACCACACCCTTTATTTTTTAACACATATTCAATATATATACATTTAAAATCATATATGTTATGTATATGTGTGTGTGTATATATCTATATCTATATCTATATATATATCTTACAGATGCTCACAAATCACATATGTACTATTTAGCCTAAGATTAAAAAATGTTACTAATATCTTATCATCAGTCTTCCTTCCCAAACTCATCATCACCTGGAATTTATATGTGCACTACTCTTTTCTCTCCTCTCATGAATAACATGTTTTTCTGGTTTTCTTAACCTCTACTAAAATATACCAGCATTACACTTTTATATTTTATACAGACGTTGTCATTGTCCTTAATTTTTGGATGTGTTTGTTCATTTTTTAACTGTGCAAATATATTACAGTTTACTTAATGCTTGTGTTACTGGACATTTGCTTATTCCTGGTTTTGCATAGTGTTCCTACGAACATTCCAGAATGTGTATTCTGTTGAAAATATTTACACACTGTTGCTGAGTTCTACTCAGGAGTGGAATTACCGGATCGTAAGGTGAGTGTACATTTGTTATGTTCGTTATTGCCAAAAATTGCTCTAAATTGAGGCTGCCACTAACAGTACCTGACAAGTCCGCAGTTGTGCAGCTTTGTTTATAATTTACATTTGCACACTTCCCTCTTCATTTTAGCTATCACGTGGGTAAGAAGTAGTATATCACTACGGTTTGTTCTTTCCTTTCCTCATGAAAACATATGGCCACCTTTTCATATATTTATTGGCAATTTTTTTTTATCAAACATATTAAAAAATGTTGTCTATTTTCCTTTGGGTTTTTTGTGTTTTGGAATTAATTGGTAAGAGTTTATTATCTATTTTGAATGCAAGTTCTGTGTCTGATGTTCTGTGGAGTCCGAGGAAAGGTTTATAAAGCTAGGAGCAATTTAAATGTATACATACTTCTAAGTCTATTTGTATACGCACAAACAATGTGAGAGAACAATGGGAAAAATACAAAACTTCCCAACATTTTACAACAAATGCTTGAGCCATGACTGTTACTTTTTATTTAATTCTTTTCACCACATCTGTACCAGCATAATTCTTTCCAAGATACAGGCAGAAATATTACTAACTTCCTCTAATTTATTAATCAGTTTTTGGTCCCTGTGATGTGCCCCTCCCCAACACACTGTGCATGCCAATAACACCTCAGTTAGTATCAGAATTTCATGCCCACGCCCCTGGGATTTTGTGTGTCTCTGTGTGTGTTCATACGAGTCTAGCCAGTGGATGCTGGAAAAAGGCACCATAGACACTGGAACTGGAGTTACAGGCAGTTGTGAGCCTCTTGAGAGTTGAGTGCTCAACATGGGTATTAGAAACTGAACTCAGGTCCTCTTCAAGAGCAGTGTGTGCTGTTAACCATGGATCCATCTCTGCAGACTCCAAAACACAAGGTAAATATCATCCGTGGAGGAAATGTTACTTTGGGCTTGTTTCAGAAGTTTCAGTGTATTGTCATTTGACTCCATTGTTCTTCATGGAGGGAACTTGAGGTGAAAATTGTACTCCGTAGTGTTTAAGGAGAAAGAGAAGATGAAAGGGAGTTGGGATCCCAATATATCCCCCAAGGACACATTCTGGTTACCTAGCTTCCATACATTGGGCCTCAGCTCTGACAAATTCCATCACATCCCATACATGGTCCATGTTGGGGCCTTAGCCTTTAATACAAGGTCCCTCCAAGACTTGAACTCTAACACCGGGGATTCCCAAAAAGAGGGTAGAGTTCATTGCTATTTAGATACACTTCTGTTCTTTCAGTTATTGAAAGAAAAAGACTACATGGAAATTACTTTCCAGGGGAACCCTAAACAATCTAGAGGGAAATTGAGATAATAACAGAGTTGTGGGCTTGCCAGGGATGAATTCAATTTAATCCAACTATTTCACGTTCTTAAGCAATACTGAGAATTAAGTAAGGACAACTTTCACAAGTCTGTGTTGAGTTTTAGTGCTAGAATGTCAAATGATATTAAATCTCCATTTCTGAGGATTGGAAACAGCAAGACACCACTTCTTCTTTTCGTGGCAAGACTCCCAGCCCTTTATAGAGCTTGTCATGGTGTGTGTCCCAATTGCTGTCAAACAGGCTACCATATAGCTTGCTAAATGTAGGTTTGAATTAAAAATCTTTGGACATTTATAGGAAAGTAGCTTAGATGTAGCTGAGGGGATTCTGGGAAAGATAAATGACTTCACATTCTTATCATTAAGCACTGACCAGAAACAAGCACAAGAACGTATTTTGTTTAGAGTAACTGAGAATGACTGTGAGTTTAATTAGTTTAAAATAAGGATTTAAGTGACAAGTCTTATGTCCTACCAGCCGGAAGATGCTATTAGATATGCTTTTTAATGTTTTCTCTGTGTCTGCTCTACACACAGAGAAAGGGAAAGTACATTTAGCCTTCCTCCACAAACATAAAAGTTCTTTTTGGAGCTGGCTGACACTTTCCCCTTAATCTTTGTCACAGTCTATTTGCTACATAAACTTGCTGATTCCAAGAACTGGGTTAGAAAACAAGAAGGTCAATTTTCCATTTTCATTGGCTGGGTCATTTACGTGTTCCAGCAAAGGGGGAACACTGGAGAAAATGTGTGGTTAAAGATGTGCTTTTTTTTTTTTTTTTCCCTCAGTGAATTAGGGATCGTGAAGTTTGAGGCAGATTGATACATACCATTGTCTTTTTCTACTAGATCTGGTTGCTTTTACTTGTCATGATTCTCTAGGGGAAGAGGACCAGCAGAACACACACACACACACACACACACACAGACACACACACACAGAGACACATAGACACACACACACAGACACACAGACACACACAGACACACACAGACACACACAGACACAGACACAGACACACACACACACACACACACACACACACACATGGGGGAGGGGTTCAGGGGGAGGGAGAGAACATTTATAAAAGAGAATTCATTGGTTTGACTTCCATGATTAAAAACAGGCTAGTCTTCAATGACCACCTGCAAGCTGCAGAACTATAGAACCTAGATTCTGCTCAACCCACAAGGCTGGAAACCTCCAAACAGGAGAGAAAAATGATGTTGCCATGCTTTAAGGCTTCTTAGCATCTGTGATGTGAATTCATGTTGAAAGCCCGCAAGAAGCCTGCGTCTGCTGGTGAGGAAAGCAACAATAGATGCACCTGCATAGGGAGAACTGATTTCCCATGTGCCCAGGCTTTCTTCTTCTTTTGGCTTTCTGCCTATTGGATTCTGTGACCACATTTAGAGCAAGTAATTTTCTTGAGTAGTTGGGTTTGCTGCAATGAGAAAACACTGGAGAGAGGTACTTTTTAAAAGGCAGAAAAGTGTATTTGAACTCAAGGTGCCAGTCTCTCACCGTATGGCTCCTGCACTCTTAGGGCTGTAGTGAGGGTGAGCGTGATAACAGGAGTTTGTAGCTGAGGAGGGTTGGTACTTCGTATTTCTGGTTTTGATTGTCTTCCTCCATCCCCACATCCCCTGGCTCATTTCTTGATTCCCAGCTTTTGGAGATACTTCAACTCATACACAGAAATATAAAAGTTCAAATCCAAGATACAGCCATGAGAAAGAACATGCAAGCATTTGTCTCTCTGGGCCTGGGTTGCGTTGGTATGAGTTTCCAGTTGCACCCATTTTGCTGCCATTTTTTTCATTCGCTTTTCTTTAGTGCTGACTGAGTTCCACTGTGCACATATATTCCATATTTTCATTATCCATTCATAATTTGATGCATACCTAGCTCGATTCTGTTTTCCATTGTAAACACAGCAGCAATGAGCAAGGCTTTACAGGTGTCTCAGTACTAGGGTATAGAGTCCTTTGAGTGTATGCCCAGATGTGGTATAGCTGGGTCATATGGTAGCTCTATTTTTAGCTTTTTTGAGCATCCTCTGCGCTGATTTCCAAAGAGGCTGTACAAGTTCACGTTCCCTCCAACAACAGGTGTTTCTGCTGTTCTTGCGAGTGTTGGTGTTACTTGTTTGCTTGATAGCCATTCTGACTTGGATGAGAAAGAACCTCCAAGTAGTTTCAATTTGCATTTCCTTGCTGACTAATCGCACCCCGAAAGCTTTTAAAAATGTTTATTAAGTCATTTATATTTCATCTTTTAAGGGTTTTCTGTTCAGAGGCTGTGCTGGATAATTTTATTTCAACTTGATGCGAGCTTAAGTCATCAAAGAGAACAGAGACTCAATTGAGAAAACACTCCCATAGGATTGAGCTGTAAGCAAGCCTGTAGGGAATTTTCTTAATTAGTGATTGATGGGGTGAGGCCCAGCCTATTGTGTGAGTGGTAGCACTCCTTGGCTGGCAGTCCTGGGTTCTCTAAGAAAGCAGGCTGAGCAAGCCATAAAGAACAAACCAGTAAGCAGCATCCCTCCATGACCTCTGCATCAGCTCCTGCCTCCAGGTAGCTACCTGGTCTGGTTTCTACCTTGGTTTCTCTCAGTGGACTGTGACGTGGGATATGTAAGTCATAAATATCCTTTCCTCTTCAAATTGCTTTTGCTAATGGAGTTTCATCAGAGCACTAGTAACTCTAATTAAGACAGAGTCATAGTTAACTTTTTAGATTGGATTGTTTACTTTCTTAATGTTTAGTACTTTGTACTTTGTCAGGAAGTTGTGTGTTCTAGGATGGTAATCTCTTATGAGTTGTATATCTGGCGGAAACCTCTTTGAATTGTTTTTGGGTTTTAAGACATGACTAGAAATATCTAATTCTTCACCTCCCTCAGCTAGAAAATTAGACTTAATTGCCAACCTTAAATACTAAGGACCACAGCAAAGATGATATACATGATCAGCCAATAAATTCAAAAGGAAAACCTTAAACTTATCGCTGGTTGATTTTTATCAACACAATTTATGAATTGGCTATTGGTTTTTATCAATTTTATCCTGGCTCACACCCACGGGTTCTTTCCTAGTAGGTGTTTAAGTCTTGAAATCTAGAAAAGGATGTTTCGAACATTCTTCCCCACAATGTTCCAGAATGAGAAAGGACTGCTGCTAGCCAAAAAACCAGAATTGTTTAAGAATACCTTAAAGAATTTCTAAGTGGCGGGGAGTAATTACTGGTTAAAAAATAGTTCCCACTTTAAGATCTTGTACCATATTTGTTATTTTTTGAAAAGATTTTGTTATTGCCATTTACCTTTCAAGAATATTAAATGTTTAATTCAAAGCGTGGAGATGGGCTGAGGACATCGACCTCACTTAGCACGTCAGTTTCCTGGATTTGATTCCTAGCACTCCCCCAAATCAAGTTGATCTGTTCTAAAGCAATTCACCTTCACAAAGAACTTAGTTATTTACCTGGTGAGTGAGAAGGGCTGCACTGTGGTTTTTCAGGTTTTCAACTCTTCGAAGACAGCCACTGTTGCACGTTGTGTCTGTCCTCATTTATACAGAACATCTTTTAAGGCAGGAATTGTGCTCACTCCCTCCAGTCCCATCTGCATATGTGGGCAGAATTACTGCATGCTTAAGTAAACAGATACTAGTTTTGGTTCGAGCCTTCCTTAGATGCCATTTATCCGTCTTTTATTTACTTTTTCAGGAGGTTTGGAATGCTGAGATTAAACCCATAGTACATATAAAATGTATCTCATCTAGATAAACATATTGTACAAACAGGTCTCTCTAATTCTTTCTTTTACACAGCTGCCTTTTGAAGACTTAAAGATGCAGTAGACAATGAAACCATTCTATCAAATTATTGGGAGGAAATCTTCATTCACAGCTGCAATATTCATTTGACTTAATCTCTTTGTGACCATCAGGTACATGTTCCAATTTTACTGTAAATCTTTGCTGGAATCCATCCTTGTTATAATAAGTTTCATGTTATTTGAACGATGTTCCTGTAGAATAAAATTTTGAAGCTGTGTAGATTATTTTTGAGAAAAGAATATTTCTTTAAAAATCAATGTAGGTAAATCTAGTCTACAGGGAGTGACAGCTTTCATGAGACAGTTTTAAAACAAGACTCTGAAATTATAAATGATATATAATAGCTTCTGTGGGAAGAGAGACAAAGGATTTTATGTTGAACTTTCAACAAATTCAAGAACAGTTGTACATTGTGGGAACCCAGAAACATCTTCTCTGTCCTAAAGAGAAGAGACAAGCCCATGACTGGAAAGTAACTCTCCAGGACACTCTTGCTATTAACTGTTACCCTGATATTCTCAGATTTTTCTCATGGATGGGTTTTAAACTCTCATCTATAGTAGAAAGTTAAAGTGTATAAAAAAAATGCATGCTTTGTAACAGTGAACAGTTAACATTTAGTGTGCATGGATGACTGATTCCAGGGCCTTCCCACCCTGACCCAGGATATCCAAATTTGAGAATTCTCAAGTCACTTATATGAAATAGTATAGTACTTTCTAATAAGTCATAGATATCAGTACTCTCATACACTTTGAATCATCTGTAGAATACATACAGCACCTAATACTATGTAATTAACATATGCATATTTATTATGTTTTACAGCATAGGACAAAATGACAAGAAATAAATGACAATACATGTACAGGATGAATACAATTTTCAAGTATTTTCACCTACAATTGGCTGATTCTTCAGAGACACAACTTACAGATACCAGAGTTTGACCATGAATAATGCTAATATTTAGAGTCAAGAATTGAAGCTATCTAATATTAAATGTTTTTTTTAGCATCTATCTATCTATCTATCTATCTATCTATCTATCTATCTATCATCTCTCTATCTTTTATCTATTTACATTTTTATGTGTATGAATGTTTTTCTACCACGTGTGCAAGTACACTGTATATTCCTGGTGCCCACACAGGCCAGAGAGACCTTTTTGATTGCCTAGAACTAGAGTCACTGGTGGTTGTGAGCAATTATGTGGGTACTGGGAACTAAACTAGGGCTGTTTCCAAGAGGAGCAAGTGCTCTTAACTTCTGAGTCATCTTTCTAGCCCTTTCTGATCTTTTAAAATGGGGATGAAAACAGCCACCATTCAAAAAAGCATCAGCGTTGAGTGAGTGAAATGATTCATTGTCTACATACACTGGCTGATAACTATTCATTATTGAAACTATCATTTACTATTGGTGTCATTTTGTCTTTTATCATTTTAACAGCGTTCATGGTACAGGCTCTGCATAGGGTGTGGCAAGGGTGTAGAGGAGTTCTAAGCAAGATGATTCACGCTACTTATACTCAAAGAGTTGTCAGAAAGTAAGAAGATTACATCCATAAAGAACAATTTTATTAACAAATGAATCCGTTGATTACCTTAGAAACAGGCATTAGAAGTTATGAGTTAGATGAAATTGCTGAGAAGTATGTGGGAATTGTTGGCTTGGGAAATGTTCACTTAAAGATGAGTCTGGAAGAGTAAATACAAGATCAAGATTTCATGTCTGAAAGCTCTTCATCCCAGAGGGAACACTAGAGACAGAAGAACTCATGGCAATGAGGGATTGGCAAGGAATCCAGTTTGGTTGGTGTATGAATTTTCCAGGAATTCCATAGCAAGAGATTATAGACACAGTGGCTTACGTTAAACAAATTTATTCATTCATATTTCTAGAGGTTGAAAGTAAGAAAGCAAGGTGCTTTCAAAGGGGTGAGCTTTCCTGTGGTTTTCTCCTTCACTTCGAGTTGCTACCATGTTACTGTAGATCTGATCAGCATCACTAGTTCTTCCTTTTCTAAGATCATCGGTTGTATTGTTGGTGGCCCAGTGAGCATCCCCACTTTAACTGAATCACCTCTATGACCTTCCTTCCAAATATAGTTACTTTCAAAGGTACTAGAGTCAAGAACTTGAAAAAAAATGAATTTGATACGGACATAGTCACCCAAACAGATGGAAAGATTGAAAATGTAATTTGGTGACTATTGTCAACTTTGAATGATAGCCTAAGACTCTGAAATTTATTTCATAGATATCTGAAAGACACTAAGTGCTCTTGACAGAGAAAGGATCAAAGAAATACTATAAAAAGGTTTATCTTTTTTAATATAAAAATTGGATTGGGAAGATTGAGATTCCAAATAAAATACTTTGTGTGAAATGAGCTGACTTCAAACTTTATAGGAAGTAAAAGAACCCAATGAGACCGGCTGAAAAAAAAAAAAAAAGAAAAGAAAACAGAGGTGAAAATATTTAGAGTTTTCTATTCAGATTGACTCCTGTATGGAGTCATCCTAAACATGATAAATTTGACCTTGTATTATTAGGAATTAAAGATAACAACCATTCCAGTTACTTCAAAAATGTATTTAGATGTTAGAAATAGTTCTTAGACACATGCACATGTACACACGCACAACACACACACTGAAGGTGATGGCAAATGGATTCAGGCATAAATCATATCTGAGTTAATATTTAGCAGGATCCAGTGATCTTCTTGAATGTGATCAGCTTCTTACAAACATCTAATAAATAACACAATGTGATCATAATTAGAACTCCCCACTGTAAGCAAATTGTTGAAGGAGGCTTAAGTCTCATGTAAAGAAACCTTTCCTGCTTTAGAAGAAGTTTCATAGAAGGAGCCTTTCTGGTACTGTAATATCGGGATTTCATTTAAACATATCATTTACAATAGATAAAGAAGATCCCCAATGATTGCAAACCCATTCATGACTCATTCCTTTTAGAAGCATCAAATGCTTTGCTCCTGTTTCTTTGTTGATTGTTTCAGAGGAAAAGAAAATGGCAGTACAGACTGTCCCCAGTAACCCTCTCACAAAATGCACAATTTCAGTTGTACAAAATGGTAAATGAATGTTTTTGGACTTTTTAATACATGTGATAAGCATCAAAAAACTGGAGCCAGGAATGTGGATCCTTGTCCTAGTACTGCTGCAATCAACTGTGGGAACTTAACATGAATCATTTAAAAACCTATCCCTAAAAATAATGTAAACTGCTTTGACCACCCCACTCACTACCCAGACTTTCCACTTCTTGCTTTGGGCTCTAGCCTGGTGAAAGACCTCTGATTTACCCATCCATGACTTTTCCAAAACCCACCAGATGAGCCTGAGCATCAAAACCGGTGCTCCAGCCTGGGATGGTCTACCCTGCCTGCACCAAGGAGTGCTAGTCTTTGGCTGGCCAGGATCCTTCCTACCTACCCCCTAACCTACACAACTCTCCCATACCATAGTCGACATTTACGTGCTGCCAGAGCTACCTCATCAGTCCAGACTTGGGTCAGGAAGCACATCCTTTATAACAGCCCAGTCTCCTCCACCCATCTAACTTCGTTCCACCCAAACCATTTTCAACCTGTAGGCTCCACTAGTCCCCATTTTCCTCTTCTGCTCCAACCTGATGGGTGCATAACACACTCGGAACTAACAAAAGAAATCCCTCTGCCTGGATCTCATTGAAAAAATACCAACAATATATAAGATCAGGCCAGCATCTTCTCTCTAAAACCTACTAGTCCTGTAGAAATACTTGACAATGAGAATTACCTAGATGAATCTAGGACATGCAAGAAGAACAATTATAAACTCCATCAAAGAATTCAAGGAGTTTAAAAAAGACACAAAGAAATAGTTCAATGAAATTAAGGAGAAAGAGCTTAAAGAGAATAAACACATGTCCAAGGAAACAAACTAATGGCTAATGGGAATGACAAAGACAATCCAAGACTTGAGAATGGAATCCAATCAGGAGATAGAAATATTGACGAGTACTCAAGCTGAAATGGAGATGGAATTGAACAACCCAATTGCACATCTAGAAAACTCAAAAGAAAGACTTATAAGTAGAATGAATCAAGCAGATTATAGAATATCAGGACTCAAAGATAAAGCAGAGAGTCTAGAACAAATAAACAAGGAACATGGAGGGAAACCACAGGAAAGTAACACACAGGAAATGTGGGACACCATGAAAAAGCAAAATATTCAAATTATAAGTATGGGTGAGGGAGAAATATCCCAAGTCAGTGGTATAGACCAGATCTTTAATAAGAGCATAGAAAAATAAACAAACAAAACCCTCAAAATGTCCCCAAACTAAGGAAAGACATGCTCATACAAATACAAGAAGCACACAGAACACCAAATAGTCAAAACCAGAAAAAAAAAAATCCTTGTGGCAGATCATAGTTAAAACACTAAGTATGCATAGCAGAGAAAGTGTGTTGAAAGCCTCAAGGGAAAGAAATTGGAAGTCACAGAGAGGAAGCCCCATCAGAATAGCAGCTGGTTTCTTAATGAAAACTTTGGAATCCAGAAGAGCTTGGAGTAATGCATTCCAAGTCCTAAAAGACCATGGCAGTCAGTCTAGAACAATACACATAGCAAAGCCACCTGCCATAATTGAAAGAGAAAGAAAAACTTTACACGACATAAACAGCCTAAAAAAATTTATACCCAACAGATTAAGCCTATAGAGAATATATGAAGCATTATTTCAGACTGAAGAGAGGAAGAAGCACAGCAGAGAAACTATGGAGAGAAATATGAAGCCATAATTATAAAAACACAAAATGCCACTAAGAATACAAACAACAGCATGAAGACCACAGTTGACACACATATTTCGGGAATAATTTTAAATATCAATGGTCTCAATTATCTAATCAAAAGTCACAGATTGAATGAAGGAAGGAAGAAAATCCATCTATCTGTTGTCTGCAAGAAACACATATTTTCGTTTTAAAGATACACACTGCCTTAGAGTAAAAGCTCGGATAAAAGTATTCTAAGCAAAAGTGAACATGAAAGGATTCACAATTCTAATATCTGACAAAATAGGCTTCAAACTGAAACTAATCAGAAGAAACAATGAGAGACACTTCATTCTAATCAAGAAAACAATTAACCAAGAAAATATTACTATCCTAAACATATGCAGCAAACTCAGGGGTGTCTAATTTCATAAAAATACTGCAACTGGACCTAAAGACACAGATTAATATCTATCCACTAATAGTATGCAATTTCCTTACTCCATTTTATTCAATACACAGGTCATCTGGGCAAAAAAATAGGCAGATAAACATCAGAATTAAATGCTATCATACATCAAATGGATTTAACAGATATTAACAGAGTATTTCCATACAAATACTACAAAAATATTTATTCTATTCAGCAGTACATGGAAGCTTTCACAAAATAGATCACATCCTTGGATGAAAAACAAATCTTTACAAGTTCAAAAAGATTGAAGTCACTCCTTTCATCTCATCTTAACACAATTTAATAAAACTTAAAATTGACAGCAGACATTTCATGGATATTAAACAACTCATTGCTGAATGGTAAATGGGTCAAGGAAGAAATAAGAAAGAAATAAAAAATCGTCCATAGCTAAAGGAAAATGAACACAAATAAACAACAAAGTCTCTGGGTCACATTGAAAGAAGTCTTTTGAGGGGAATTTATAGCTCTCATTGACAACATGAAAAAAATCAGAAAGAGAACACATAAATGGCTATGGAGTTGTAGAGAATCTTTGCCATCTGACTAAGGACTGATATCCAGAATATACAAAGAATTCAAAGAACAAAGAGTCAACATGAACAAATGAATGAAAAAACAAACAAACAAACAAACCCACCAAATGACTCATTTTAAAAATGGTCCTGGGCCCTGGACATAGGATTCATAAAAGAAGGGGGGAAAAAAAAACGACTAAGAACTGTCTCAAAAATGTTCACCATCCCTAGCAATTAGAGAAATGCAACCCCAAACAACTTTGAGATTTCATCTTACCCCAGTAAGAACAATGAAGATCAAAGGAATAACAGATGAAGAATACTAGAGGGCTTGGGCAGCCTTGTTCGGTGTTGGGGGGAGACTGCAAACTGGTGCAGCCACTATGGAAATCAATGTGGAAAATTATCAAAACAAAACAAAAGCACAAAACAAACAAACAACAACGCCCCCCGAATCTACCATGTGACCCAGATATACCACTACTTGGCATATGCCCAAAGGACTTGGCCTCCAAATTCACAGATACTTCTTAGCCACATTCATTGCTGCTCTATGCACAATAGCTAGGGGATAAAAACAATCAAAATGTGCTTCAAACAACGAGTAGACAATGAAAATGTTGTACATATGCCCCATGAAATGTTATTCGGCAATAAAGAAAAATGAAATATCATGAATTTTGCAGGTAAAGTGATGGAACTAGAAAAGATAATATTGAGCGAGGTAACCAAGACCCAGAAAGACAAGCATTGTGTGTTCTGTCTTATTAGGGACTCCCAGCTCTCAATTTTCAGATGTGAGTAACCCAGCCTGGAGTAACTTGCAGAAGCAGGAGAGGAAAACAGGACCATTGTCAGGATAGGGGTGTTGAGGATAAGTGGAGAAGGGAGTATCAGGGAAATGTGAAGGAGGTCTCTTTAGGAAGAGGAAGAGAGGTGAAAACCGAAGAACATTGCAGGAGGGGCAGGTTCAGTGGCAGATATGTTTTGGACCTATAGAGCTACAGTTTATACTGTATTTTATAGCAGTCGGATGGGTGTTTATGAGACTTAACTTTCTGAGCCTTGCACGTTCTCTAGCTTGCTAAGTGTAATGAACCACCTTCCTCCCTCCAGGAGAGAAATTTTCAACTCAGGGGAAAGCGTTGTGCCACTGTAGAGAAAGACAAATAGAGAAAATATCCAGGGCATGACAATGTAAGTAAATGTTAGACCTTCAAATTCAAGTCCAATTAGATACAGTCATTGCTGACAACTTTTGAAACATGGGCTGCTGAAGCTCAGAGGGAACTTGCCACCCCAATGAAAAGCAAACCTTTTTATCTGAATGTGTACCAGATTGAACTAAATGCTTGCTCGAGTACTAATAATAAACTCCCAAAGCAACTGAGTTCATTAGCTAGTATAATTACCTTCTTCTTCAGAGATGGTAGCCAAGCGTGAGAGAGGCTAAGCGCACAGGTTTAGAGGTGCTATGTTCTCATGGATCTGCCTGTGCCCTGTCTCAGGAGCTGAAAAAGTTTCCTGTTTCTTCCTAATGTTTACCAAAGCAACAGAGCAGTCAAGACTCCTTGGCTACCTGGAGATGTGGCTCCCATGCAGACCTTCTCCTTTGTTTGAAGAGTAGTTTTGCGATGCCAGAATTTCTTTCCAACTTCAACTGAGTTTCTTCCAAGCACTGAATCTATGGGCATTCGCCAATGCACAGGGCTGGAAGATGTGATGTAATGATGCCTGCAGGCAAGGAATTTGATCTGTGGGACATATTGTTATTTACAGAGTTGCTGTGAAACTTGGCTAGGGACGTCGTCCTCTATGTTGGAGCCAGACGGAATATCTTTGGTTGATCAGTGTGTGTCTGTGGAGAAAAAGGAATAATTGCTGGTAAGCAAAGGCACTGTTAATCAGTAACTGTGTGTCATCTGCTTTGCAATCACATTTCTAGACCTGGGTGATCTCATTCTTTTGAAAATGTTCTAATTAATGTGAGTTTTTCTATCATATTTTTGAGCATTAGGGGTATCAAGCTAATTCCTGAAAATTTCCAGTTTAGCTATTTGCAAGATAGCTTATCAATAGAAACATATACCCAGCAAAAGTCACCCTGACATGAATCATTCTGGACCATGATTCTTATTCTTGCCTTATACAAGGAAGTAAAATACATGTTTTGTGCAACGTGTTATTTCTCATGACACTTTGGGTATATCCAGGAACATGCTCAAAACTAGCTGTATCTTTCTGTGAACATATGTGTGAAGAATGTAATATGTGGCCATCGTGTAAAAATGGGTTTGAATCTCAGTCCTGACACTAATCATCTGCGTGGCAATGAGAGTTAACATTCGCAACACTGGTTGCCTTTCCTTTACAATATGGGCTATAATTTGTGCCTTAAAGTATTCTTATGAAGATTAAATGGAATGACACTTGTAAAGCATACTGGCACAATAAATTGCATCCAATAGTTAATCTACATTCACTACACAATTTCCTTTCTCCATGATCTCAGGCTACTGGTATGAGGCCCCCATTTTTATGTTTTATGACCTGGCAAGCAATTGTCTACTCATATGGACAGTAGAATGAAATATTGCCATTTGGACTGTCCAGATTGTGTGGTTCCCAGAGCCATTAGACATTTAGTGAACAAACACCAAGCCAAACACTGTGTCCCAGCACTAATGAGCAAGCAGATTTTGGCCTCTCTTGGTGAGAAAAGAGATTCACAAGCTACCAGCCCTTCACTATATGACCTATAACTGTGAGGGACAGAAGTAGAGGGATGGCTGATTGAGAATGAAGCTGTGTCCCAGCCCTATTCCACACTTGAGAGAAAACAGGAGACTAGAATTCATCCAAAACTTCGGTAACTTTCCAACAGAAAATTATTTCTAAGATTAAAACTAATAATGAGCAATTATTTTTATCATGAATATACTCAATGAGAGTAATTATATTGCCTTTTCATTTTTATTCTTATCATAAACTTAAAAAACTGATTGCAGTTTTTTTTTTAATAAAGAAACTAAGATATAGAAACGTAAAATATTTTGTCATATAACAAGTAATTATAAATAATGTATTTGGGATTTGGGCCCAGAATCTGAGCTTCTTCAAATTTGAAAGAGGAATAGCCATAATTATAATAAAAAAAATAAGTTACAATATCTGAAGAAGTGTTAGACTCTCTCCAAGAAGTCTTGGGTTTCTTGTTTGGTGTTTGTTTTTGTTTTCACTCTCAGGAAATCTGCAGTTACAGCAAAGTTTGTTTAGTGCTAATATTTGTCTGGGCTTTGAGGGATCACGAGCTGTTATGTTGTCTTCTTTTCCAGATAATTCCTGTATGGGGAGGAGAGATTGGGAGAATTACTTGAAAAACATTAGAGGCCACCCTCGGTGTCTGTGGGATCTTTTCCCTCCTAGGTGGAAATTAAAATACTTCAGGATATCTACGGGTGCTTTGGTAATTAATACGATTTTTCTGATGCTCAGGAATGTGTTTCTTTAAAAGCCAAAAGCAACACTTCTGACTCTGTTAGCCCTTCATCTAGACGACAAGTGTGGGTTAGTTTTCTACCTCTCCACATTTCCAGCTCGTGGACTTAAAGTTATGCAGTGAGGGTCTTCTGACACTGGTAAAGCTCCTTTTGTTAGGCGAACAGCTTTTCAGTTTAAAGTTATTTTAATTATAAAAATAATATGCGCTCACGGTAAAGAAGAAAAACCCAACTTTTTAGAATTATTGGAACACTGAAATCTAATTTCTTTTGGGTTTTCTTGGTTTCTTTCCTCAGTGGCAGAAATGTAGTTCGGAGGACATCAATATTATTTGTGTACTATGTTCCACACAGATACTTAGACATAGGTACAGATACATTTCAGATAGTGTTGTACTTAGATGTGTGTGTGTGTGTGTGAGAGAGAGAGAGAGAGAGAGAGAGAGGGAGAGAGAGAGAGAGGGAGAGAGAGAGAGAGGGAGAGAGAGAGAGAGGGAGAGGGATGTATCTCAGAAGTCAGATTCTAGGAAGGACACAAGAGTGGATCTGAATAATGTAATTGCTGCCTCAGAACCTAATCAAACAGTACAAACACAGAAAAAGAGTCATGACTATCTGACACACAGAATAAAATGTGTTATTTTTAAATATGGAAGCAATGGGAGTAAATAAAATTCATATGTAATAACTAATTTAGCTTCTAAGTTTGAGAGGTAATCATATTGGGTGACACTCAGATATTCAGAAAGTAATAAAGAACAACAGGAATAAAAGATTACCAAAGAAAATAGACTTTTCCCTTAGTTTTATAAATTTGTGTATGACTTAGAATAAATGTGATTGCATTTTCTTTTGAGCTCTGTCATATATAGATAGGACACACATGTGAAGTAGAAAATCAAGTATGGAGCTGAATATAAAAATACAAGTATTTATCCTTTTTTATGAAAGTACCTTATTATTCAAGAAATCTATTTCATACTTTGCATGAATTAGCACAATTCTAATTTAAGAAGACTGGATGGTCAATGGTGTATATGACAATCATTACAGCAAGCATTCAATGTATACTTAAAACCCAATACATAAAATAGAATCTTAAAATTATGAATGATGTTAAAGAACTTAGGAAAAGTACAGGCTAGCAATAGACAAAAACAAAATACCAAGAAAAAACTAAAGTAGTAGATATGTAGGCCCCACTCCAACCATCTTGATTATTACAATAAATATTAGGAATAAGACATTTCAACTAAACGTAGCTATTTCATTCATCAATGAAAAACCAAGTACTGTCTTCAAAACAAACAGCTTGGATATGTTAATGTGCTTTGTATGGAGCTTGAGCAATCTGGGGCAATTAATTTAATATCAGATAATATTGATCTCAAGACAAAAAAAATCACCAATAATAAGTTTCATAAAGTTAAAAAAGCCAAGTCACCAAAAATGCATAAAAATTTTGAATGTGTTTATGCAGTCAAAAACAGAAAGCAAGAATGAAAAAATATTAAGAGATAAATGATTATCATTTTTACTGCTTATAAGTCAAATAGTTTAACAGTAATATGCATTTGTATGAAATTTTATAATAGAACAAAATTACCGGTAGACAAAAGTCAGTATAGTCATTGCCTCTGTGAGATAGAGAGAGTGATCAACTCTGAAGGTGCACGAATGGACCTTCTGGGATGATGGTAGGTCCTTACCTTGACAGAGGTGTGAGACATGTAAGTATACATAAATTTTCATTATTAATTTGTGAGTTTAATTGTATGTATATAATTGTAGTTATATAAACAAATGTTGAACCTGAAACAATGCTATACATGAGAAGAAGATTATTGACATCTGGAATTTCTCTTATAGCTAATTGATTTTTTTTTCTTTTTTCATTTCTCTGTGGCTCCCTGACTGTCCTGGAACCCACTCCATAGACCAGGCTGATATTGAACTCAGAGTTCCACCTGCCTCTGGCTTCAGATAGCTGGGATTACAGGTATATGCTAGCACCACTAGGTCCTATAGGCAATTAGTTTTTATAATATTCAACAGAAAGAGGATCAGAGGCAGGTTTCATTCGCTATGGATCCACAGCAGTATATATTCAAGTTTGGTACAAGGTCATATTAATTCTGTTATTAATCAACACTGTTATAAACACTTAGACAAAACTTAAATAGCTGGTAATCATTGGAGCTGCTGCTTCAACTCAGCTTTCTGATAGCATTCTTCCAGTGTTAAGCTTCCCTGTCAAAATATACAATGATGGGCTGGAGAAATGGTCCAGATAAAATGAAATGTTATGAAGAACATCCCTAACCTTCACGGAACTCTAGGCACATAGCTCTGCAGATGCTTTTGTGGCTTTACCCTCTCATTTGCTGCCCCAAATCATGAGAGAAAGAAAGAAGACTCAGAAGGAAAAACTGTGCGAGGGCACACAGCTAGTCTGCCATGATTTGAAGCTGACGTCCAGGTTTCTTTTCTTTCTACTATATACTGGTGACTTTGAGACCTAGAACAGTTTCATTATCTATGTCGTGCCGTCCTCAGGCTTGGTGTGATGAATTGAAGAAAATCTCGTACAGCTTACTGTGTCTAAATCAGATCACTTGAAAATTATTATTAGAAATATTGTATGTTTTCAATGTATGTGCATGCATGTGTTTGCACACACGCACACACACACACACACACACACACACACACACACACACGAATGTGTACAGGACCTGGCACAGGCCAGGAGTGAGAGCTGAACACCCCAGATCTTGAGTTAGATGCAGCTGTTACTCACTTTATATGGATGCCTGAACTCAGACTGAAGTATCAGGAAAACCTTTTTATTTATAGTTTATTAATTATATTTATTTTAAAAATAGTAAGTTTACCTATGCTTTCCTTCTGTATAAGGGTTATATGCTCTATTTGGACAAAAGTTCCTGCTCAGAATTTACTTCAAGGCCATTGTGCCTTTACTCTGGGGTGTGCCAGATGAGCCTGTTGTGAGCACTCCCCAGGGTGGTGCTATTTGGAAGGCTGTGGAGCCTTTAGGAGGTAGAGACTGGCTGCTGAAAATAGGCTAATTGTGGGCATTTCTTTGAAGGTTATATCTGTTTCTGATAGGGGTCTGTCGTCTCTGCTTCTCAGTCTATGCCATGTGAGGAGCCTCTGCCGTAAACTCCAGCATGTTCTCTCCCCGGTGACACACTGGATTCTCGCTGCAAACATGTGCTCCTTCCTGCAAGAAGTTGTTTTTAGGTATTTTATTACAGTGATGAGGGAGTTAACTAATGTAAAAAACACATTTTCTTCTAGAAATGCTCTTAATAGTATCTTGTGTGTAAGAAATAGAGATTAATTCTAGTTGTCTCTTGGTAACCACACCATTAGCTGAAAGATTCATCTATTCCCTACTGCATTCAAATACCCACCTATACCCTAATGCTTTCAAATATCTGCCCATATCCTACCGCTTTAAGTTCTTCTGCTGTAAGAACTCAGCCCCATGATTACTTTCAGAACTCTGATCTTCTGCTATGTGTCACAAGGCTTTGTTTTTAACATCTGTGTTTTTTTCTTTTTCTGTTTTTTTTTTTTTAATGCTTCGACGTTTGGGAAAACAAGTCATTCTCCATTTCTTCCCCATAACACATTCTTTCCAGCTGTCAATAGTTGTCTGATGTTCCACATCTTCTGAAGAGTCAGGTGCTTAAATTCCCTCCACAGCCAGCATCTGGCATTTCTCAATAGGATCCTCTTGAACTCAAGGTTTGCAGTGGTGTGTTTCCTACCGACAGTTTTTAAAACTATGTTCGCAGTTACTCGATACCACTAATAAGGTGACAGTAAGCATTGTTTGCAGTACTGCTGTTCCATCAGGATACAGCTCTCACTGTAGATGGTACACAAAACTGCTTGCCTGTTTTTGCTTTTGTTTCTCACGTCCTTTGACGTCATATCCAAGAAATAACTGAGCAAGGCCAATGTCAGGAATTCTAAATATTTTTGTGTAGGAATTATAGGTTTAACACCTATGTAAGTCTTCAGCCTTAATCTTGAGCACAAAATGTATAGCGAGATGGAGTTCCAACTTGTCTTCTTTTTTATGTTTTGCGTGTAGCCTTCCAGTTCCCGAGCACCATTTTTTCGAAGATTTTATATCTTGTGCTGGCTGTATATTCTCGGCATCTTTGATAAGACTCAGTTCACTATAAACTCATGCATTTGTTTTTGGAGTAGTTTTATTTTCTTGGTCTATATGTCTGTTTTTATACAAGCATTAAATTGTTTTGAATATCACGGATCTGTAATTCATTTAAAGTCAGGGAGTGCGATGGCCCATCCCAATCATTTTTCTCAGCTATACGTTAGCTCTTCAGAGTACTTTGAGTTTTCTCTGTGTGTGTTAGGACTTATTTTCCTGTTTATGTGGGATAAAAAAGTCAGTGGGATTTTTGTAGAAGTTGATTGAACACTTAAATCACTTCCAGTAGTCAGAAGTTGATTTGACAATATTAACTTCTTCGTTCTTTATAAGTGACATTGTTTTTCCCTAATTTTATTTTTAGATGGTTTGTTTTTCATGTAAAAAAAATGTTTCTGTTTCTTTGGATGTTGACTTTATCTCCCTCAACTTTTCAAAATTCTTCATTTTCCTAAGCAATTTCTGTGATGTGTTCAGGGTTTCCTGCCTATAAAATAACACCATCTGCATCCAATGCTAATTTTAATTTTGACCTTTTGAGGTTTGAATCTTCTATTTCCTTTTCTGTTTTTTTTTTTTGTTTTTTTTTTTTCAGTCAGTTTAAAGAAAAAATAATGGGCTTCATCATGACATCACTCCATACATACACAATAATTGTGCTTTGCTCGTCTTAACCTCTGCCATTTTCCCCTGTCCCTCCTCCTCGGACGCTGGTCTCCTTGCACATAAATAGTCTCCCTCCTGCTGCGTGTCGTATCTACTGTTGTGCATGTCTACATGAGTTTACATTTTTACATCTATATTCCACATGTAAGAGAAAAAAATGGTACGTTGTCTTTCTCTCATTATCCTTTTGCTCTCGCTCTTGCTTTCTCCCGTTAGACCATCTCTTTCCCTCTCTTATTTCCTGCTCTATTTGCTTTTGCGTTGCTGAGATAAAGACAATCATGGCGGGTGGGCATGAAAAGAAACACAGGAGAGGGCCGGGCTTACTTCGGCCTATACTTCTAGGTAACACTCCACCATTACTGAGGGAAGTCAGGGCAGAAACTCAAGAAAGGAACCAGGAGCAGGAACTATGGAGGAACACTGCTTCCTGGCTCACTAACCTGACTCTCACTCAGAGCTTTTTTTAATTTAGCACGGACCCACCCGCTCTGGAATGGTACCACCTCCAGAGACAGTCCCACCCACAGTGGGCGGGCCTTTCCGCATCAATCGGCAAACAAGGTAGTACCTCCACAGACATGGCCAATGGCCTATCCGATGGAGACAATTCAATTAGTGTTCCTTCTTAGTAGGTAACTATAGGATGTGTCAAGTTGGCAAGAACTAACCTGCAGAACCCTTTTCTACTTTCCTGTTAATTCTTTTCCTGGCTAATTATCATGACTGGACTTTACAGAGTTTTTTTTTTTAACCACTGTATGAAATGGGAGCTTTTCTTATATAAACTTCATTAAATCAAGTTCCCTTTAAACTTGATTGATTGTGAATTTTTATCGTGAAAGGTGTTGAATTTTTGTTGCATGATATTTTTGAGTCTATTAAGAAGTTCATATATTTTTTCTATTCTTTATTCTTTTCATGTACCATTTCATGTGATGCTTTTATATCCCAATGATAAATTCTACTTCCTCGTGGTGTATAGCGACTCAGTGTATTACTGAATTTGCTCTGGTAATATTTTGTTGCGGTTCTGAACTTGTAAGTTTATCGCAGATACTAGTTTTTAGGCTTTATACTTGTGATATCTTTGGCTTTGATCGTTTTGGCCGCTATACTTTTCCACCAAGTCTTTGGAATTGAACCCAGGGCCTCACACACGCTAGGCAAGTTCTCTACCACTGACCACCACCCCAAGCTCTGATTTTAGCTTCACAGAACAACTTTCAGAATGTTTCCTTTTCTGTTTTTTGGAAGAATTAGAAAGGTCTGTATAGTTCTTCAAATGTTTGGTAGACTTCATCTGCGGTTGACTTTTCTTTGTTGGGAGGAGACTGCTCATTTGATCTCTTTGTATGTTACTGGTCTGCTCTGGCTCCCTTTTTTCCCCCTGATTCAGTATTGGATGTTGTTTAAGAATTTGTACATTTCTATATATTTATCTATATCTATATCTTTCTATATATGTATATATAAACATATACATTTATACTATACATATAGTATGTGTATTATATACATATATAAAAGAATATATATCTTTTAGACTCTCCCATTGCTGGCAATTTTTTCCATCCTTTTGCTAACTTACAGTTTAGTTTATATTTTTCCAACTAATTCTTTAGATGTAAACTTTGTTTATTTCAGACTTTTTTTTTCTTTTGTGTAGACTTCACGATGAACTTCTTTGATCTTTTTCGAGTCTTTATTTCTCCATTTTCGAACCACAGCTTTGCTAGAAATAGTATTTTTCAAATTATAAAAAAATCCCTTTATCTTCATCTTATGTGTATGACTGTTTGCCTGCATGTATGTGCACCGTGTGTATTCCGTGTCTGTGGAGACCAGGAAAGGGCACTGGACCACAGGGGATCAGGTTCAGATGATTGTGAACTCCCATACGGGTGCTGGCTGTCAAACGTAGGTCCTCTGGAAGAGAGGCCCATGTTCCTAACAACTGAGCCATCTTTCCATCTCCTAGATATAGTATTATTGCCTTTTTATGTTTATTTTATCACATTGGCTACTCTCCACCACTCCTTCCAGTCCATAAAATTTCTGCTGAACAAACTGTTGGCTCCCTCGTGTGTAACAAGCTCATTTTTTTTTCCTTTGAAGTTTTCACACTTCTTTTTCTTTTGCTTTTTACACTTTGATTCCACATCCCACTGTGAATTTTTTTTTTTTTTTTTTTTTTTTTTTTTTTTTTTTTTTTGTCTCACTCCTGTTGCAATCCACCAGGCTTCTTGAATCTTTGTATTTATTTCATTCCCCAGATATGGGAGCTATTCAGGTACCATTTCTTTCAGTAAATTTTTGCCACCTTCTTTTTGATTTTTGCTCCTTTCTCCTAGAGTTGGCTGCTGAACACCTTGAGTGAATTTCTGTTTGCTAATTGTGGTGGAAGTCTAACATGAATAAGATGAAATTTTCTTTTCCTGCTCATTTTACTGTCTGTGCTCTTAGCTTTTGGTTTGCCTGGAGTATCACTATTCCTTCATCTTATTTTGCTTTCTTAATATCTTTGCTAAATTGGCGTTTCTGTAGGGTAATAGGGGCTAGTTGTTCTTTTCCCACAATGTTGTTGACATCTGTTGTTCCAGAGTTTTGTGATGGCTGCAGTCTAGAATTTTACATAGAGATTAAATGCATCGCATCCAGATTGAGATGACGTATAAGATATAAATTCTAGCGTCTCTTCCAAGTCACTGCTCTCCAAAAATAAATCAGGGATTGACACAACAGTTACTGGAACATTATTTTATGTTGTACTTCATTTATTTTCAAATCACTCTTTAAAGAAAAAATAAACTATGCATCCATTTACTTAAAAATCATAATAGCTGTAATACCAATGACAATCCAGTAGCAAAAGGACACTTTCTTGTAAAATGTGTTGTTGTTTTAAGAGCTATAGTTCAAACACCTTTATGATTTTCACAGGAAATGTACTACTTTGCTACAAATATTTTAAATATGATTTTATTTTTAAGAAGAAAAATGCTAGTCATTGTCACAAATTATAACTAATTATTCCCTGATATAACTGACCATTGTTTGATGTGCTAAGCTGATTTGTAACAGTAATTTGAAACAAACATTCCTAAAATATTTTCATGATAAAGTCTTGAAAAACGGTAACGTCTTTCTATATTTGCTGAACATATAAGTACTGTGCAGATTTTTGTCAGATGCTCAAAGTGCCATAGAACATGAACCAAACAGACAAAATACGGGCAATTTCCATCGAGGGGAATTGAAAATAAAGGAGACAAGCATTTTCAGATGCCCTATCGTCAATCTGTGTTAACTTCCCATCAAATTCAGAGGGGAACAAAAATGCCCTTTGGTACTTTCCTTGACAAAGAGGCATCCGGCTCTGACTTATGGGAAAGAATAAGTGCTTCTGAGAGCTGCTGGAGCTGGCGCTGACTTTGAGGAGTTATAAGTCCATAAGAAATGTTTTCTATAAGTGGCCTTTCCAACCTCAGACTTCAAAACATCTCATTAGCCTTGGCTTTCAAGTGTCCTTAATTGACAGAAGGAGTTTTCTTTAGAAACTACGTTCAAATTTCCTTTTCATGCTTTTATAAGTGATTGTATTAATAACAGGGGAATATGAGTAATTTAAGAATATACCTGCTAATTCTTTTTTGGGTCACTATTTCTTCTTCTCAGAATATACCCCTGTAGATGTATTTGTATGTTGGCAATGCTAAGTTAGAATCTTGAAATGTAAGACAAATTTTAGTCATTAAGTCTTTATTTTAGCCATTGACTTTTATCCACAGCCCTTAGTTTTTAAAAGATTGAAGGCAGCATATTGTTTTCAGGGTGTTTTTCAGTTTGGGATTTATTGAAACAAAGCTTATTTTTTTTTCCCCAGATAGTTGTATTTTCACTGTGATGTTCTTTCCAGAAAGACACGGGCTTGCCATTTTTATCCAGTAAAGGATCTTACACCAACCAAACACTAAATGGCAAATAGTAGACATAGGGAAATTCCTTGCCAGATGAAGGGAAGGTGAGAGAAATACGAAAGATTGGGGGCGGGAGTTCTGCTGAGCTGAAGGAGGTTGTCAAAATTTGCCTAGAGAAAGTCACGCTTTGGTGGGAGTTAACAGAATCATAAACATTCCGCCAAGTGCTCATCTAGAGAGAGGAAACCCTACAGCAAAGAACTGGCGGAAAGACTCCAAAACAGAAAAGAGTTTGGGAAGCCCACAAAGCAGCAGGGTCACTGTGGCTGCAGCTCCGTGATCAGTGCGGAGTACCTCAGGCAGAGGTGTGGTGGTGTGCCTCACTGTTCATTTGTACTTTGTTTTTAAAGTTCCTGGGAGGTTTTATGTAAATAATGTGACCAACTCACAGACCTCTGCAGGGAACAAGCTTGTAAACAGGCTATAATGACTCTAGTGCTGTTTGCTAAGGAAGGTAGAGTGTAGGGGATGGGGAACTTAGAGTCTAGCCAAGATGGTTTCTTCAACTTCCACTCCTCTAAATCTGTGAGTAGGTGGTATATTTTTCAGACAATATCCCCAATAACTTACATTTGGAGGTTTTTTTAAAGTAGAATAATAAATTTATCACCAAGGAATGCTTTTGGCTTTCTAGGTTCTACATGTACTCAGGATACATTTTCTAAGAGTTAAAAAGATTCCTTATGGCTTGAAAACAGATGTATTGTGGTGCTTCAAAATTTGTGAAGAAGACATTGATCAGGAAGGAGAGGTAAGGAGAGAAATGCGCACCCAAACAATGCACTCTAAACTCTGCAATATTTGTGATCCTAAAAAAAAAAATTATTTATCCAAAATCCTACAGGAATGAGCCTTTCTAGATGGGAAAATTGTCTGGAGAGCTTAGGGTTTACCTCTCAAAGCACATAATCTTTGATTTCAATAGTTTTACCTGGAAATCATGCCATAATATATTCATTACCCTGCACTCTTCTAACTCGTATGTAATTTGAACTTATCCTTGCTCATCCGTGGTAGCTTTAATGTATTAATACCTACCATTTATTGAACGCTTAATATATGCCAAGCACTACATAAAAGATATTTTACTTGAAACTTTTTATAACCTTCTAAGAGATGTCTGTCATTATTTCAGTTTCTTAAGATAAGAAAATTGTGGCTCTCAGAAGTAGCTTACTTAGGTGACCTTTTATAGGCAATAAGTGATAATTCATAGAATAAATAATTTTAGAAATAATAATTTTAGAAATAAATAATTTTAGAAATGGTACATAAGTCCTTAAACAGTCCATAAAATTGTGAACATTTTTTTTTTCTCTAGGAATGGAAATGAAATGATGTTTCAACAAATATCATTCCCAATAATGGATATTTTTTTCCCTCAATGTCCGAACAGGAGGAGATTCTATGGCTCAGATGGAATGAAGTGGCCAATTCACAAGCCAGAAGAGTCTCATGATATAATTGAGAAGTGAGAAGGTGCTCTGTGTTTGAAAGGAGCTCTGTAGAATCAGTCTGTCCCCTTAGTGTTTTGCAAAGCACTTTGTTTTGTTTTTCTGTTGCTGTGATAAATACTTCAACCAAAAGCAACCTAGGGAGGAAAGGATTTATTTCATTCTCTAGGTCACAGTTCATTTTTGAGGGAAGGCAGGAGCAACTCAAGACAGGAACCTGGAGGCAGGAATTATGAAGGAGCCTGATTACTGGCTTGCTCTGTGGCTTACACCTAGCTAGTTTTCTCACATAGCACATCCCATCTCCCTATGGAGTACCACCCACAGTGGGATGGGTCCTCCATATCACTCGTCAATCTAGATAACTTCTCAGTAGAAACTCTCCCAGATGATTCTAGGATATGTCAAGTGGACAGCTGAAGCTAACTAGGGTAGGAGGCATTATTGGGACTAAGATTATAAGATCTAATTATAAAATATAAATTAAGTTTGATGAAGACTAAAGTGAAAATAAAAGAAGGAATTAATGAAGTGATAAGAGAGAAAGCAGAAGGAAGAAAGAGAAGGAAGTGGACAGGGATGGGGCAGGAGGGGCAGGGAGAGAGGAATCAGTTGACCACTAGTGAGATAGATGCGTAGGGTGGGTGCTGTGAGAAACATCACACTCATCGTCCCCTCTCATCCTCACAGGTCTGTGTTTTCACGTGACGTGAAACAGTGTGTGGAGGAGTTCTTAGCTAGAATAATCTCAGACAGGGAGTGTATCAAATACAGGACTTCTTTTGAAGAGTCTGCTCTTAACTTTTGTATCTGTATGTAAACCACATGTAAAAGAAAACAATACTAAAAATGGGTGATTTTATCCTTTGTTGGGTTGGAAAAGTTTTATGATAACCCAGTGTCTTCATTTAGCTTTCATTATGCATGTAAGTACACACACACACACACACACACACACACACACACACACACTAAACTTTGCCCATAGTGGTGTTGGAGCTGGGTGTTGAGGCCATTAGTCTGTAATTCAAGACCTTCAGTAGCAAACATGTACATATATCTCTCAGACAGTCATTTAGTTCTTAGCAACCATAAGTCAATGAAGACTTCCCAGAGTTGACCAATCTACAGGAGACTTTCAGAGACAGTGGAGGATATATATCTGAATGTATTGCAACGTGCTTTCACTGTTCTAAGTAGATTATATCGTCAATGTAATACAACCTAGTGTTTGTTACCTGGGAAGAGGAAACTCAATAGAATTGCCTTCATCAGATTGGCTTGTGACTATGTCTGTGAGAGACTGTCTCGACTGATGATTTGTGTGCGAGGGCTCAGCCCATTGAAAGTAGTACCATCTCCAAGCAGCTGGGTCTGGGCTGGATGAGGGAGCTAGCTGAGGATGAGCCAGTGAGCAAACCAGTAATCAGTAGTCTTCTATGGGTTTTGCTTCAGCTGCCCTGACTCCTCTCAATGATAGACTGTGAACAGGAAGTATAAACTTAATTAAAACCTTTCCGTCTGTAAGTTGCTTTTGCTTTATGGTGTTTAGCACAGCAACGAAAAAAAAAAAAAAAAACCAAGAACACCCACCAAGAAATTCTTATTAGTTCCTAATTCTTATTGTGTGATTAATAGGTAAGAATTCCATTTGGCCTTTAGTGACACACTTTTATGTAAGATGCAGGAAGTGTCTTAGGTTGTGTTATTCCAGAATTAGACCCTGGAATAAGGGATGTGAACAAGGAATTTGTCTTGAAGATGATCCAGGGAAGGTAGTTAGGGTGAAGAACGGTGAAGAACAGAGGGAAAGGAACCAGTAAACCACAATCTTGAGCTAATTACTGCTCTGACAGTCAAGGTTCATTTTTCACAGGGAGTTTTGTGAAACAGTATTCTCAGATCCTGGACTGGCCCTGAAAGATGCTGGTCACACTAAGTAGTCAGATCCCACAGCTGAAAAAGTGAGGCCGTGGACCACCTGCAGCTCTCTCTAGGGGTTAGGTACCTGTAGTTTCTTTCAACTCTTAATTTATGATTCTGATCAGTACCTAGCTCCCTCATGCTCCTTGTCAAGTAGGCAATTTCAGACTAAATCACATAGTGTGGATCTTAAAGTCTCTCTTTCCCTTTAAGGTTCAACTCATGTTGTACTATGCCTTTCTAGTGCTCTTCTACCTCAAGGCCCCAGATTACCTTCCATGGTTAAGATACCTCTCTCATAATAAAGCTTGTTTTTGAAGAGTAATTCTGTGTCATCTCCTTTTGGGAACGGACCTGATTTTCCATCTCTTTTCTGTCTAATGAATATAGAACACATAAAAAAGAAAAACAAACAAGCAAGCAAACAAACCCAAAACACCATGACCAGAGCAACTTTCAGAAAAGAGTTTATTTCTGCTTATGGTCCAGAAGGATAGGGTTCTACCATGGCTAGGAGGTTTGGCAGCACACAAGCATGGCAGCCAGAGCAGTATGCTCACATTGTCAATCTCAAGTACAAAGCAGAAAGAGCCAATGGGAAAGGGATGGAAGCTTTGTAACCTCCAGGTCACTCCAAATGGCATACTTCTCAAGCAAGGCTGTATCTCCTCATTTCACCCAAACATCACTTCCAACTGGGGACCAGGTATTCAGATATCTAAATCTGCAGGGGTCATTCTTACTCAAATCACCACAAATACCAGAAAGTTGGACTGTTTACTCAATAGCTTCTAGCAGCCAATGAGTTGGCCCTTGGGCTTATTCACCCTCAGGCTTAGGGCTGCTCTATGCTGTAGAGATGATGACCTTCCGAAGACTGGAGAACACCCCTTGGAGAAACCATCAGAGCAGATCCCTGTGTATGGGAATGGGGCAAGCAGAGCAGATGGGACACCAGTAATGTCAGTACCATAAACAACCTCACCCAAGACGGGTAGCTCACCATGACTCTGAGCTTGGTACCTCACCAAGCTTTCAGTAAATGTTCTAGGACACTTAGAATATTCTCGTCCAGTTAAAGACAGGAATTTTGGCCCAGAGCTGTTTATCTCAGTATATAGGGAAAGGGGAAATTTAGGCTGAGTTGACTCTGAGAGATTGCTTTAGCTTTTTATCAAAAATAATTCTTTATTTTTATTTTTATTTTTAAATCTTCTTTAGGTTAATGTGGTGAATTCTATAAATCTATTTTGTGAGGGTAAACCAAAACTTTTATTTTTAGAAAAAATTCACTGTGGTCTGAATGTGCAATTATTTTTAATGAATTTTACATTGCTATCTTCTATTTGTTAATATTTGTTTAAGATCTTTATTAATATTAATGAAGATCAGCATAGGATTTTGATTTCTTATACTGTCTGTCAGGTTTTAGTGAGTTGGGCTTAAAAAAACATTAGTAAATAAGTATTGAAGTCTCTTTTCCCTCTTTCTTTTAATTCTCTGCTGTCCATTCAAATGTCCATTCAAACTTTACAGTTCTTATTGTTCATTCTAATAGGTATGATTTCTTATATTTTAAAATATCAGTAGCAGTGTGCTCACTTTTCTTTAAAATCCACTGAAACAGAGTCATAAATTCATCATTCTGAAACTGTGTACACGCTTCTCTGTTCTAGCAATCACACACTGTGTAATTTTAATGCTGGTAAATATCAATAAGTTGAAGTTGAAATAAGGTGGTTGGAGAAAGGCTCTATTCTTTCTTACAGTTTTTTTTGTGGGGGGAGTCTCTTCATTATGCTAGGGAAGATAGAACAGCAGACAGGGAGGGCGGGGCAGGAGTTGGCCACTGGTCACAAGGCATCTTTAGTCAGCGAGCAGGGAGTGAACAGAAAGTGGGGCCAGGCTATAAAATCTCAATGCCTTCCCCCAGTGACCCACTCCCTTCAGCAAGTCTCCATCTCCTGGAGGTTCCCCATCCTTCCCATATAGTGCTGGGTAGCAAGTATTCAAACACAGGCACTTATGAAAGACATTTCTCTTTCACCCCATATATATTTCGATTTGTAATTCTAGCGCCTTCAGTATATTCTGCATATAAGTCTTATTTCTGGACTATTATTGCTCATAGGCCAATTTATTTATCTAGTTTTGTTATTTTAATTCAGTTTTCTAGAACCTGCTTCTGAGTTCTATTGGGATATGCCTTCTGAGATGGAGTTTCTCTCTTCCAAACACCTGGGAGCACTGTCAAGCTAAATCATTTAAATTCTTGCCTTGTATTTGGAAGGGAAGGCAAGCAACAGCCAGTGGGTGTTAATGTATCCTCCAGGGAGACTTGTTTATCTTCTGAATTTGCAGCTGGCATTTAGACAATTTCCTTCCCAGGTCTCCTGGTAGGGCAGCATTGTTTTTCCTAGCTCAAGCTTGCAGAGAGGGTTTAGCACCATGGGAAACTCAGCACTATGTGGGAGACTGATGAGGTACTCTCATGCTGTGGGTTTGGAGAATGCATCTTCTGCTCCTGATGTGATTATTAAAATTTTGGCTTTTCCTCTTTTGGATTCCAGCTTTTTTCACTCTAGGGATTTCCCTTTTTCTTTTTTAAAAATGATACTTTTATTAATAATTTGAGCTTCATACAATGTATCTCTATTAACACTTTCTTCCCATTCCTCCCTGTCTCACCTTCCCTGTGCCCTCAAAAAAGAAGAAAAAGTTAAGCTGAGCATGGATGGCAGTCTTCACCATGGTCTTTGGAGGCAGAAGTCTGCTTTGATTGTGTACTTTGACATGGCCCATACTAATCCAAGATGAAACATGACAGGGGCTCCAGGAAATTCCACATGTTCCTGGGAACCACTCAGGCGCCGACCAACCCACAGTCACCCAGATATCTCAAAGGCTCTTGGATATCCTAAAGGCATCCGGACATACTGTAGGCACCTGGGCCTCCCACAGGCACCTGGAATTTCCACAGGCACCCAGAGATCACAGAGGCACAAGGGTTTCCTGCAGGCATCAGGATCTTCTGTGGGCACCAGGGCATCCCACAGGAGCCTGGACATTCTACGGGTACCAGAACTTCCTGCTGGCACTAGGATATCCTCCAGGCTTCAGGGAAGGATTTCCCTTTTTCTTAACCAAGAGTTTTAGAAATTTCTCAATACGATCAACATACACACCCCTCAACACACACACTTAAAAATGAATCAGTTTGATTATATATTTTTTGACATTTACTGAAGTATATTGGAGTATGTATGTGTATATACTACAGCTTATATACACAAATTTTATATATATATATATACATATATATATATATATATATATCATACACTTATTTATAAGCACAAATATAATCTATATACATTATAGACAAGTGCACATACTCATACATATATTATATATATATATGAACTATGTTCTTTCTGTTAAATATTTCATCTCTTTTTACTTAAAAATATCTTATATTTATAACTTCTTTCCTGATTTAATTTATATGTAAACATTGGCTCATAAATATCAATGAATCATGAGTCTCCAGGATAACATAGGTGCAGAGACAAAGGTGAATGACTGTAATTCAGGAAATTTCTCAGTGCAGAAAGAGGGTTTAGGCTCTCTACATATGGTGCTTTCTGGGCTGTTCTCCTGTCCTACCTAGTATTTGGAAATGCTTTTAAAACAAGTCACAACAGGAGCTGGAGAAATGGCTCAGCAGTTTAGAATACCTACTGCTGTTACAGAGCATCAGGGTTTGGTTCTTAGCACCCACTTCAGGTGGCTTACAAACACATATTAACTCTCATTCCAGGGGATCAGATACTCTCTTGCATCTGCTTGCACTTGCACTTATATGTTGCATATTAACCTGTCCTGGCACACACACGCATATACACATGCACATAAAAATAAGTACACCTAGAAAACAAAACAAACCAAACCTTACTAAACCCAGGAAGATGTGCATCCAGAAATGTGTCTATTAGAATTTTAAGCTAACAATGCAAATGCAGCATTACTTTATTTCATGACTGTCCATATCTACTTTTTAATTTTAGTATTTGCAACTCAACACTTTATGGTCTCTAGTACACAGACTGCTCTCAACCTAGAACAATTTCTTGAGAGGGGAAAGTGACTTTGGATTTCTCCTGTAATTGTTGCCACTAAAGCATGATTTGATAAGGCACTGTTATATTTACTAGTAATTCTTATACTGCAAAGATCTCCCTTTCATGGCACCTGGAATCATAAGTCTTCATAGTTGTCACATTGTAAACTTTTAACTTAAAGAGAATGGAAAGTTCAATACTCTCGTTTTCTGTATAAGCAAAACCAGTTGCTGTGTTCTGCCTTAGTTTTAAGAACAACTGTAGAAAAGAAAACCTCCATACTAGTTTAAAATGGAATCACTCTGTATATACGGTTAACAAACTAGAAGCCATTTCACCTAGCTTGTTAATTTATACTTAGGGAGAAGGCAAGTTTAATATTAAGATGATAAACCCTAGTGGATCGAAATATGTGAAGATACATGTTTAGTGTATTTTAATGTCTTTATGGTCTGTGTTAAATTGTATAGCCCTATATAATTCTGCCTAGGAACGCTTACATCCTCATTGCTACTCCCCACAGGGCTATGAATATGTGCTAGTCAGGGCTCAGCTGTTCCAGCTTGGAGAAATATTTCTGCTGCTGCAAGGATTCTTTTGTGTTAGAATTCCATTGGCCAATGAATTTAATGTGCTCTTGTGTACTGTGTATCAAATGGCACAGGCAAGCCTTAGTTTTTATTTATAACAAAGTATTTCACACCGCTTTTTTTTTTGTGAAAAGATAATTTGAAAACTTCTGATGTAATTTCCACTGTAGACATGAATGTCTACTCTCATTAAAGATACAGAAGGACTCTCACCACGAACAGCTTTTAGTAGCACAAAATTTATATCACTGGTACCAGTACTCACATTTGATATTTGAAAAATAAAATTCAACAACTTAGAATAGGAATTGACGATCATTTATTGAGAAATTATCGATGAAAACCGTGTCTTTTATTATGACTTTGTGGTGGTTTGAATGAGAATTCCCCCACACGGTCTTATGTATTTGAATGTTTGATTCCCAACTGATAGAACTGTTCAGGAAGAATTAGGTGTGGCCTTGTTGTGGGAGGTATGTCGCCAGGGGAGACTGTGAGGTTTCAAAAGCCCATACCAGGCCCAGTCTCACTCCTTCTGCCCACAGCCTGTGAATAAGCTGTAAGTTCCCAGCTATTTCTTCAGTGTCATGTCTGCCTGCCTGCTGCCATCCTTCCTGCCATGGTGGTCATGGACTCGCCTTTTGAAACTGTTAAGTAAGCCCCCAATTAAAGCTTTTCTTTCATAAGTTGCCTTGGTCATAGTGTCTGTTCACAGCAATAGAGCACTAATTAAGGCAGGCCTTACCGCCTTCCCTACAACCATGGTTTAATGTTGCAGTAACTCTTCATTATATGTGAAGAAACTTTGGAGAAAGTTCTCAGTGTCATTTGCTCAGTGATTTTCTGAGCTCCGTGAGCACTGGCTTCAGAACCATGACTTAGAAAAGTACAAAGTACAAATACAATACTGTACAATCATGAAGAGACAGGGGTCAAACCAAGCTTTTAGTGTTGGAAATGAATGTAATATTCAGAAAATATGTAGGAAAGATGTGTCCCTATTATTAGTTTTATACATTATTGCTCTTGAGTCATAGAAGTAATAATTCTAAATTTACAGACTTACAGGTTAAGGTCCGTATTTTTTCTAGTAGAAAACTTGTAGATTAAAGAAAGAAATTATTCTAAATACAAATGCATTTGACTTTATCTTGTATGTTGGTTAGTTTATCCACCATAGAAGGTAAATTTCTTGATAGGAATGTGGGGCTGTCCTAGAGCTAAGAGGGGGTTGAAGTGCGCTTTGAGCCCTGGTATTGTCACCCTGAGAGCAGAAGGCATTCGGCTGCTCCCCTTTTCTTGCTCTGACAAAACCCAGCTAATTCTAAATGCCACCTTGCTTCACAGCAAAGGAATGTGGCCTGGTTGGCGCTTGTCTGACTGCTGTGGCTGGAAGGCCTCGGGCTATGCCCATCTTCTGATAAAATGTCTTCCTCTAGACCACTCCTTATGCAGAAGCTTTTCCTGAACTTTGACCCTTAGAATGACAATGAACCCCCCATGTGCAAATGGAGCTTCTCCAGTATCCCTGTCTTAACTAACTGTGCCAGTCCCTGGTTGCCAAGGACACTTCCCCCCCTTTTCCCTATAAATGTAACCACTCTTGCTTCAATAAACTGAGCTGTTCCACAGAAAACAGTCTTCTGGAAATTCTGTCCCCCCAGCCACCCCTCCCCCCTGCTCTCAACCTCCAACCAAAGACCTGCCTGGACATATGGACCCACCCTGTGCTTTCTTCCCCAATGCTGAGCCAGTGGCTGATGGCTTAGCTACGTCCCTGGGTGGAGAGCAGACAAAGGAATCCAACATAGGAGACCTATTTGTATCTTGGCAGAGCACAGAGTGGAATCATAACAATGCTTTGCTGCCATATGTGGAGAGAATGGAAACTGCCTTTATTAATCCTTTGACCCACCACATACATACTTGTCCAATAGCTTTCCAATTTAATGAAGTAATTTATGCATACATATATGAATAGTATATAAAGTTTTTTGCTTCTTTTGCAGCATCTGACTATAGACAAGATTCCTGGTGATCAAAATAATCACTCTGACTAGTTTCTCAGTGGACAATAGTGACAATGAATGTTAGCTGAAGCAATCATTATTATTGTTAATGAATTCCTGCGAAGTCATTTCGGGTATTACCCTAAGTGCTTTCAAAATTATTTTCTCAAAATGTCCTGCAAGCCATCCTGTACAGTAGAGAGCAGTGTTGTACCCATCTTCCGAATGAAGAAATGAAATTTAGAAAATATAAGCTACCCAAGCAAGTGAGAAACAGAACTAAAATCTATAACCGTTCCTCTACTGTTTACTTCTTTATCTCGTCTCTTGATTGTGGTATGCAAATATGTCTTTTTTCTTTCTCTTCCACCAAATGCAAGCTTCCTGGTTATACTGTCTATTTCTGTAATTTCTCTATTATATTCTGAACGTGTAGCATAGAACTTGCCACTTAAAAGCCACTGTCTATATTGACAATATTTTCTGAAAGGGTGAGTGAGTGTTTGATAGCCAAGTCCCATCTGGGGCCACTGCGCATGAGTGAAAATTTCTAAGCAGACAATCCCATTTTAAAGATGGAAAATTCAGCATTTAATGTCGCTAATGAGTCAGTTTGCTAAAATTAGAAATGAGGTAATTTCATAAAAATTTTATGTTACAATTTAGTATCCTGAATTATTGAGTCAGAGGAACACAGTCAAAATGTAATGTAATTACTGCCATCATACGTTTGAAGGAAAATGTAATGAAAGGGGTGACCAGCTGTTTTCCATCTGTACTGACGAGGGAGCAGGATGAAGGGTTTATATCAAGAGTATGAAATTAGGACAATCTCAGGAAGAGCTGGAAGATCCTGGACTAAATTTCTGAGACATGACAAATAATCACTTTTCCTACCATTATTTCCTTCTCTTCCTGTGCAGGTATCATCCACATCATGAATAATATCATGGATGATATGCCCAGCTGTGTAACTGGTGATTTTTGTGACTTCTAGTTCCTTTGGCCTCACTGAAAATGTCAAAGGACAAGGACCCATTGACCCAGTTCACAAGCCTGTGGCTTCTGTGAATGGCACCACTCATATAATTAATTCTATATGCTCCTGTGCTAGTGAGATGAGAGATAATTGGTTCCATAAGCAAGGCAATTTGCAGTTTGGGACAAAGTAAAAGACTTGCTTGAATATCGTTTAAATCATATAACTATGCAGGGTTTAATTGTCTTAATGCATTTGTGCTTTTCATGTTTGATAATATGGCTAAGAAACAGATGTAATCTTGCTGAAATGATGATCAAGTCTGATATGGACAATTAGTTGAATCAAATATCCAAATCTATAATTGATTACATAGCATGTGCTTAATCTTCCCTGGCATTACACACAGACTGAAATGAAAGAACACTCACTAGTTTGCTTTCCATTCTTGCAGGACTATTTTATTTGCTTTGACTTTTCCATAAAGCAAGTCAACTAGCGCATGGCATTCTGTGAACTTAACTAAGTAGGAGCCAATCAATGTCATGCTGGTTTCATATAGTATAAGTTTTTAATTGAATACGTATTTTGGGTGTCCGTTGTATCTCAGGTAACTTCAGGTGTGGCAGCAAAGTATACATACAGTTTAAAAGGGGGAAGTTGTCTTAACTCTGGTTATTCACAGATGCTAAACACCTGAAAATTATCTGTGCATTTCATAGGCTTTGTGTGTGTGTGTTTAAAATGCAATTTAAACCCAGTTCAAGTAGAGTAATTCATTTACTTCCTATATAACTACAAGTTAACTAATCTTTTTGTGTACAGTTTATGACATCTTCTATGTGGCATAAAGATACCATTGCACAGATATGTGAGAGTTAAGTGATTGTTTTTGTGTATGTACACATATACAATTACAAATCAGCTTATTAAACTAGTTGTGAGTAAGATTTTCGTGTATTTTTTGGAATAGTTCAGGGATTAACAACAGCTTTCAGCTTTTTTATTTATTAGAAAATAATAAATACAGTTTCATTTTAAGTAAAATGAGTAAAATTCAATGGTCATTTATTAATTTTTCATGAATAGTACATACAGTTACTTTAATTGTACAAATTCTCAGCTGAGTGGTTGTGATGGAAACCAAATGTTCTATAAAAGTTAGCTGTTTATTACATGGCTCTTTGAGAAAAACAGTTCTGGACATTTGCTTAGTCCATTATATCCTGAGAGTGAAGATCAAGCTTTCCCCAAGGACTTTAATGCCCTCATCAGTGGAGAGCATTGCCCTCTTTCCAAACCCTTGATTGTTTATCAATAGTAAACAAAAAAGGGAGGAATGTAAGCCTTTCAAGTTGTGAACAGTTAGGCCCTGCCCGCTGACTTCCCTAAACTTCCATAACAGCCATTCCCAGCCCTTTGAGGCAGGCAAGTGGCCAGAGGCTGCCCTACAGAAATAAAGCCCAAGATCAGGCCACAAAATATCACCAATTTCTGAGATTGTCCCAAGATCAGGCTACAGAATAACACCAACCCCAGGCCACTCTGGAAGACTCTGCCACCCCTGCTACCTCCCAAACCCTCTATAAAGCCTGTCCTTGCTCAGTTCTTTGCTATTTCTCTCCTGAGAAGAGGCAGCCATGCCCACCTATGTTTTCCCCAATAAATCTCTTTTGTGAGATTTGTTGTGTGGTGTGACTTTGTGGTATTTCTTGGCTCCCAACTGCCAGGATACTTTTCTATCTAAGATGCAACCCTTTCATTAACCTCCTGCATAGTTGTTAGGCTGCTGTGTAGGCTCACCAAAGAAGACACCGAGGCATATTCATGGGTGCAAGCCATGCCAGACCTCTGCAGAGGGAACCACCTTCACAACAAGCACCATACTGGACAGTGGAACCCTGAGCATCTGAGCTCAGGTGTTTTTATTGATACAGAACTCTTCAGGTGTTCTCCTGATAGTACATGCCAATCATGACCAATCAAACATTCCCCACGTAAATCCAGCACCCACAAACAATGCTGCAAAAAATGCTAAGACCTAAGGGAGCTCCTCATCCAACAGTGCAAAAACAATTATTTTATATATAACTAAAAATAAATGTCTACAACACTCCTGAGTGCCATGTCATCACACACAGCTAAGACTTCTTTTACAAGCTAACAATACAAACCTTAGGCTATTCACATGGTTGTAAAGTCCAGGCACACATTTATTTCAGATGTCTATCTTCTTAATTGTAGAATTTTATTAAGAAGAAGTCTTAAACTTTTTAGTAAGGTGGGTGGGCCTTTAAAGAGTTATGGGATGAAGTAAGTTTGGTAACTGACCTAAATTATATGATTCTTGTGTTTTACATGTGATGGATCAATGAAAGGTCATGGATTTTAACTGCTGTAAGTCCTTCTTCCGCAGCACTGCCTGAGGTAGTGAATAAATTATCTTTGTGAATATCTACATGTAATCTGAATTACATTACTGGGATAGTAAGTTGGCTCAGCAGGTAGAGGTGTTTATCAGTAAGACTGGAGTTTGGTCTTCAGAACCCACATGGTAGAAGGAGACAACTAACTTGTAAATGCTGATTTCTGACCATTACATGTAAGATGTGGCCTATACACGCACGTGCACACATGTGCACACACACACGCCTAAGAAAATAAATGCAAAGAGAACTATATCCTAATGTACCCCGATATGAAAAATAATAAACACACACATACAAAATTTTAAAAACATAAGTACCTTCCTGTGACAACCTAATTATCAGCTGTATAGGCATCTGACTCAACCACCTGACTGATGAGAAGAGAGTCAACATACACCATAGGCTATACTACAACCTTCTCCCCAATGTCTTTCTAATTGCTGCTTCTTCATTTTGGCCACATGATCACTCAACACATTTGAGGAAGTACTTGACCAACCATGATTTCTATACCCCTTATGAAGGATTTCTTGAGTAAGGCGACTCATTCATTCTAGTATTATTTATTCATATGTAGACTTCACGTATAAATTGCCTCACTTACTGCTTTTGGGCTCTCAATTCCAAAGCTCTCTTTTGAAAATCAATAACACCTATCTTCTGAGGGAGACTTTCAGTAAGGAAAGCTGCGATGGCTTTTGTTGCACTCCTTGGCATTAATTATTCATGTTTTTTTTATTGAATAATTCAGAGTGTTATATGATAATTTTTAAATTCTCTACCTTGTTACTGAAAAGTGAGAACTTTTTGGGCCATCATTTGATTCATAGCAAATGAAGTCATTATCAGTGGGAGCACACAATATATAAGAAGGTGACATTCAGTTTTCAAGTCTTCATTAAATAAAGTAATGATGGCTACGGTGTAGCCCATGGCCCTCAAGGAGAACAGAAACCTGTTACTCCTGCAGCTGCTCTCTAGATAAAGGGATATGACCAATTCAAGTAAGACTTGACAAAAAAAAAAAAAGTGACACTTTTTGGTAAAGTGCCAGTGAAATCATGAAATAAACACCTCTTCTCCACGATACGATCTTTTCTTTCTCTCTTTTTAAAATCTGTATTTTCCTCTTTGATTTTAGTTGACATATAGCAACAGATGTCTCATAGTGTTTATTTATTTATGTATCCATCTCTTTATGTATTTTAATGTTTTCAGTCTTCAGTTTTGCACCATCCCTGTATCTGTATCTAAGTGTTCTCATGCTTAATTCGATGTTAATTGTCTTTAGGAATGCCATGAACCCTTTGTAAATACATAACCTCATTATTTAGACTATACCATAAACCAATAATCATTTTGATGTTGGATGTGAAGAACCAGCAAAATATTACTGAACTTTGGTGAAATCCTCTCCAAGAATATCTAGGTTCCTTACACTAAATAACCCTTTTATAGCCTGGCTTCTGAATAGGTTTTATCTGGATGATAATACCTCATCATATTATGTAATTTCAAAATCCAATGCCTGTTTGAGCCAATAGCCTCTTCTCAATGTTCTATTATTAGGCTGCATATCATACTGACTCTAACTGAGATAGGGTTGGGCCAGAAAAGCTGAGTGCGAATTAAAATATTCTATAAGAATAGAGCCACATGAACAAAAGACCCAGGACAGGCATGAAAATGCACATTTTCATTCGAACACAATCAAAATTATATAACCGCCAATTTTTCAGTTGCTGTGACCTATGCTAATGGTAGAACTAAAAAGACTGTATGATTGAATGCAGTTCACTGTGAGTTGGGTGAAGGATGTTTTAACTGATTGTGATCTTTGGCTCAGCAATTCCACTAATGAGACAGAAATAAGAGGTAAGATGTTTATTTAGTTTAAATTACATACATATATAACAAAAAGAATTAATTAGATAAGTAACCATTCATTCAAAATTCAGTGTCCCAAACTAGTAGGACTGTTATAGTAGGTGAATAGCACTAATAAGAAAGTCCTATCAGGGTTTTAGGTTAAAAAAGTAACATTTCAAACTTAAGTATGGGAAACACAATTCCCATGTGAATATACATATGTGTGTGTATACATATACATATATATTCATATGTGTGTGTTCATATTTATAAATGTGTGTATAAGTTTTATAAATATAAGTATAATGTTATACATAACATCCCCTCTGACTCCTATAATTGTTCCTCTCCCTCTTCTGTGGGATTCCCCAAGCTCCAAGGGGAGACATCCAACAGAGACCTCCAATTTAGGCTCTCTCTCTCTGCATAATGTTCGCCTGCAGGTCTCCACATCCGCATCCACTCTCATCTGCTGTCAGAGGGCACCTCTCTGATGACAACTGGAGAAGACACTGATCTATTATGAATATAGCAGAATATCATTAGAAAGCATTTCATTGATTTTTTTTTTTTTTTGTACAATCATGTTTGGTTTTACGATAGGCCTCTGGGCTTTGCAGTCTCTGGTTTCTGACCATCTAAGAAGTGTCAGGCATGGGTTCCCTCTCATGGAGTGGGCCTCAAGTTAAATCAGAACTCCCTCAAGTTCTATACCAGCATAGCTCCAGCACATTTATTGGCAGGACAGACTGTATTTAGGTCAAGAGTTTTGTGGCCAGGTTAGTGTCCAGGCTTTTCTTTCTATATCCTGCAGAATACCTTCCTGAACCAAAGAGACTAGAACATAGGGGTGAAAGCTCCGTACAGACACCAGGTGGGCCTCTCTATGTTCAATGCGCTGTGTGGGTGTTGTCCTAGGCAACGGGGTCCCACTGTCAGTTTGGGACAGGCAACCCTCTGACCTAGAATCAGCCTGGGGTGATTGGGGATCTCTACAAGACCTCCCGGCTAACAATTCAACCGAATGCAACTGTCCCACCACTGGAAGCCTTGTGTGGCTATAAGAGTTGGCTAGTTCAGACTCTATCCTCCCTGACTAGGGGTTCTCACTAGGATCACCCTCATAGATATTGGGAAGTTTTCACTACGGTAGGATTCCACCCCACCCCCTTAGTTCAACCATCTCTCTCGTACTCTCTCCCTTCATCCCTTACTGCCCCAACCTGATTCCTCCCTTTCTAGTTCCCACCTTCCCCTAGTCCACCTGCAAAATCTATTCTACTTCCCCTTCCCAGGGAGATGCATATGTCTGCCCTAGAGAGCCCTCCTCTTTACCAAACCTCTCTGGATCTATGAATTATAGCTTGGTTATCCTTTACTTAACAGCTAACATCCACTTGTAAGTAAATACATACCATATTTGTCTTTCTAGGGTTGGGTTACTCACTCATGATGTTTTTTCTTTTTTCTAGTTGCATCCATTGGCCTGAAAATTTTATAGTTTTCTTTTAAATGGCTGACTAATAATTCATTGTGTAAATTTACTGCATTTTTTTTACACATTCTTCTGTTGAGGGACATCCAGGTTGTTTCCAGTTTCTGGCTATTATGAATAAAGCAGCTATGAACATAGTTGAACAAGTGTCCATGAGGTGGGATGAAATGTTCTTTGGGTATAGGCAAAGCATTGGTATGGCTGGGTCTTGAGGTAGACTAATTCCCAAATTCTGAGGAATTGCCATGCTGACGTCCATAGTGGCTGTACAAATTTGACCCCCATCATCAGTGGAGGAATTATTCCACATTGGAGTTATCCCTTATTCCACATCCTCAGCAGCGTGAGCTGTCACTTATCTTATTGATCTTAGGCGTTCTGACAGGTGTAAGATGGAATCTCAAAGTAGCTGTGATTTGCCTTTCCCTGATGGCTAAAGATGTTGAAGATTTCTCTGAGTGTTTCTCAGCCACTTGAGATTCCTTTATTGAGAGTTCTCTGTTTAGATATGTACCCCATTTTTTAACGAGATTTGTTTTGATATCTAGTTTCTCCAGTTCTTTTATATATTTTGAATATTAGTCCTCTATCAGATCTGGAGTTGGTAAACATCTTTTCCCATTTTGTAGGCTGATGCTTTGTCCAACTGACAATATTCTTTGCCTTACAGAAGCTTTTCAGTTTCATGAGGTCCCATTTTTTATTGTTAATCTCCATGCCTGCACTATGGATGTTCTGTTCGGAAAGTTGTCTCCTGTGCCAATGCATTCAAGGCTTTTTCCCACTTTCTCTACTATCAGGTTCAGTGTATCTGGTTTTATGTTGAGGTCTTTGATCCACTCGGACTTGAGTTTTGTATGGAGTGATAAAGTTTGATCTATTCGCATTCTTCTACATGCAGACATACAGTTTGACCAGCACCATTTGTTGAAGATACTGTCTTTTTTTCCAGTGTGAATTTCTGGCTTCTTTATCAGAAACCATAGGTATATGCGTTTATGTCTAGTTTTATGATGTATCTGTTTTTGTGCCAATACCATGTAGTTTTTTCATTATATAACTCTGTAGTACAACTGGAAACTCTAGCAGTTCTTTTATTGTTCATGATAGTTTTAGCTATCCAGGGCCTTTTGTTTTCCGATGTGAAATATGTTTTCCATATGAAATTAAGAACTTTCTCAATTACTTTGTCATTTGTATGTAGGAGGACTACTTTTTTTTTTTTTTGAGTTAATCTTCTATTCAGGCACTTTTTTGTAATTGTTTATCAGTTGTAGGAGTTCCCTGGTAGAATTTTTGGGGTCACTTATGTATACTATAGTATACATAAAAATGGAACTTTGACTTCGTCTTTTCCAACTTGGATCCTTTTGGTTTCCTCCAGTTGTCATATTTTTCTACCTAAAACTTCAAGTACTGTATTGAGTAGATCTAGAGGAATTTTAAGCTCTTCAATTTATTACTTTTGCAAAGCAATCTTTGAATGTATTTGGCTACCCAGCATCTACACCGTATTTTGAGGCTTTCAAGCAAATTGTCACATTCTTAGATGTCACCAATAAAGAATGCCATTCAGCAAAGAATCTTCAGTGTTAACTTTTGATCATGTTCCTTATATGTAGCCAACTATGCTGTTAATAAAAATGCCACAAATTTTAGTATTCACTCTTAAAAGTCTTATCCTGAGAAGAATCTATATTACACTCAGTTTCTTTTCAATATTTCAATTTTCTCTTTGTCATTACTTAAAATATCTCAAATTCTAGTTTGTAAGTATAGTTTTACGGGGGTCAATAAAACACATTCCATTTATTCTGCTTCATATCTTAACTGACAGAAGGTATCAATTGATGCTGATAGATTAAGAAAATTATGTCTTAAACCTTGACATTCTATCTTTGGCGACCTTGATTTATAGAATTTATGATAAAACCTGTCTATTTAAAAACATATTCCATCATCATTTGATTCATAGCTAGATGTGGTACATCAATTTTAAAATAGGTATTTGTTATGTTATTTTTTCACATGTACTTGTCACAGAATGTCTATTCAAGATTTCCGTCTTATACAGCAGTTACAACAGTTCAAAAGCATAAATAGCCCTTGTGGTTTTGTGACACAGTAACAGAAATGATATTTTCCCTTGGCCTTTATCCATTGGAGACTGAGGGGTGGGCTAGGATGTGGCATATTCAAGGTCACAGCTAACACCCTTCTAATTATAAGATGGCCATGTTACCTCTAGTGTCTTTGTGTCCCACACTGAAGGAAGACTGAAAGGCAACGAGTGGGATGGGGACCAGACTTCAAAGACAGCTGCAGTCCACTAGGAATCAAGCACACCATACAGCCATTTAGTTGCCTAGAACCCACACCTGTCACAAATTAAGCAACAAAGAGTGGGGTATGTGCCAGGAGGGAAGTAAATCAAGCTCAGTAGTCAAAGCCGCCAAAGAAAGGGAAAGCTAGATGCGATGGGGTATGTCTGAAATTTGCAGCACTGGAGAGGTTGAGGCAGGAAGATTCTGAGTTGAAGCCTGGCTCAGACCACAAAGTTGAGACCCGATCTCAAACAAAACAAAACAAGCAAAAGACCCCGATCCAGATCAAACCTAGGCAATCAGGACAAAAAGAGGAAAGCAAGAAGTTAATACAGCGGTCTGTAGGAAGGACAGTCTTGATCATGTGTTTAGAAAAGAATCCACTTGGGGCATGGGGATAAAGCGATGGCTGGGAAGAAACTTATGTCTCCAGCTTCCTGATTAAGGATCTGGTGGTGGGAATGCAAGCATTCACATATTTAGCTCCTTAGAAAGATTTTAAAGATTTAGAGAATCCTGGTTAATACAGACTCCTTCTCAGTTTGTGTTGAGAGGCAAATCAGTGTCTAGGAGGTCTAAGAAATACGTTTCCAGTTTGAGAAACAACAGGAAATTTTTCGCATCTTTGTATCTGAATATACTAAGTAAAAGAAAACTTAATGTAAGACAACCATGTGGGAAGACAATTTTCTTTGGGACTACACCAATTTTCAGTAATGCTAAATTCATTACAAGGAGATACTTTTCAAACTGCCCTTTCCCTCGTTTAGTTAAGCTTGGATTCATTTTTTGGGCTTGGATTAGCTTTTCAGAGCTTAGTATTCCCTGCTTTACATAGTATTTAGAAACAGCTAGGTACAACACTTGCCTATTGAAGATAATACGAAATAGCTGATCAACGTGTTGGATGGTTTTTGTCAACTCGACACACACTTGGACGTATCTAGGAAAAAGGAATCTCAACTGAAACATTGGCTCCAGCAGGTTGGCCTGTGGACACGTCTGTGGGAAATCTTCTTGGTGGATGATTGATGTGGGAGGGTCCAGTCCAGTGTTGAGAGTCTTACCCCTGGACAAGCGATCCTGGGAGATACAAGATAGGCAGTCGAATGTGAGACTGGAAGCAAGCCAGCAAGCAGTTTCCACCTCTCATCCTGTTAGGGTTGCTGCCCTGTATTAGCCAAGTGCACCCTTTCCTCCCCAAGTTATTTTTGGTCAGTGAAATTTCACAGGAACCAAATGAACACAATAGCATCAAATCTTCAGTCTTTTGGGAAATTCTAGAATAAGGTGCCTGCTTTTATTCACACTTGGAAGGCTGAGGCAGGATGGTTCCGAGTTTAAGGCTAGCCTGGGTTTACAACTCAGCCTAGGATATAGACAAAGACCTTATATCGAAAAATCGGAAATGAAGAATAAGACATGGATAAATGCCATAATTTAGCACTGAGAAATTACTATTCCTTTTCACATACTCTTTAGTTGATTCTTGTTTGAAGGTCATCACCAAAGTATCTTATATTCTTGCAGAAAAATGAAACCATACAATTTTTCTAACTCATTTCTTTAGCAGTTATTAATAAGTGGAAAAATTATATTAATAAGTAGAAAAATATATAGAAAAATTATAAAAAATAATTATAGAAAAATTATATAGAAAAAAATATAGGTCACTTTACTCTAGAATAACGAATAATTCTAACTTTTCAAAGATAAAGGAGACATATTCTATTTCTAAGGTGTAGAAAATATTTCCCATTCACCTTAGGCCTTTAAATTTGAGAATTTCAGGTAAGTTTTATGCTTCAGATAGTAATTATTATATTAAGTTCGCAGGCACATATCAATTAAATGTAGAAAAAAAATCTGCAAAAAATTAATGCCATTTAAATATGTTGAACTTGGGCTGACCAATGTTTTCCTTAAGGTTTTTAGTTGTACGAGAGGCATTTGCACTGTCCTCCATTCCTCTATTCATTTGCCCCCCTTCTTCCTTTCCCTCCCTCCCTCCCTCCTTTCCCTCCCTCTTCCCTCCCTCCCTTCCTTCTTCCTTCCTTCCTTCCTTCCCTTCTTCTTTTGTATGTAGCCCAGGCTTGCCTCAAGAGCAAGCTCTTCATGCTCCAGCTACAAACGCATTGGGATCATAGGCATTCATGATTTAACATGTACTTTACTCTCCATTCTCATATGTAGTCCTTGACTCAACGGCATCTGTCACTCATCATAATTAACAGATGAAAGTCGACCTTCTTTCTGGCCATGACCCTGTTACAATATAGGAGCGATTAAAATGCTAATATAATTAACACAATATTTAGGATTAAAATTTTAGGCTGTTATATTTGCATTGTTGAAAATGCTTTCTGATTCCTTTCGTGTATTGGGGAACTATGACATGGCCTTAAAATGCTGATAGTTTCATTGCAGAGAATCAATGCCACATATGTGCCTATACACAAGCCAGAGCTATTTGATAGGCAGATGTTTTAGAGGAACACAAATCTTAGCATTTGTCACTGACTTTTATTAGTTTTTTCATTTCATTTCCCCTAAGGTCATTTCTAACAAAACAGAACAACAAACAAACAAGCAAAACTCTATACCCTGTCTGGCTGCTGACAAATTCATCCGACCATACTTTAAAGCTGGTACCTAACGAATACATCAATTGAGTTACTGCATATGTTGGCCCAATCAACTTCTCTTCAAAGTAAGCTAGGCTCTACATGATATGGATTTAGTCCTTTAATAGAGGCTAGAGATTTAGCCCTTTTATAGAGATCTTATATGCAACAATAGCAGTGTAGTCACTTGCTAGATTACAGGTATGATGTCGATGGCAAAGTTCTAGAACTAGGGCTAGTTTTGATTTCTCAGTGGAAATTTGGCAATGTCTAGAGATGTCTTAGCAGTCATGACTAGAGAAGTTCCTGCTAGAATCTAATGGGTAGGTCAGATATGTTGCCCAGAATTTATTCTGAAGAAGCAACAGTGCCCTGATCTAGCCTGCTGGGAGAGGAGAGGCAGAGAATAAAGATTTGAGCAGCAGCCAGTCACCTGGACTGAACCTCTGGATATCAACACTTTTAAAATATATCCTGTAAGTAGATAAAATTTGGCGATCCAATTGTATTTTATACATAAGCTTTGTAAAAGTCAGTTGAATAAACAAATCATAAACTATCAAATGTCAATCTGAGACAGATGATATTCAGCCCTTCATCAACTTTTCTACCCCTGAATTCATTATTAGAATTATGGGAGTTCCCTCGTCCTGATTCTGGCCCCACGATCTACAATTGTTATTGAAAATCTAGAGTAGAGATAATGAAATCCTCTCCTAAAATTGTTATAAGAATTAAATGAGAGTGTTCAATAAATACAAAGGGTCCTGCACAGTCTCAGGGTAAATGGCAACTATTAATCAGCGGAGATCACATTATGCTCCAAATGATATGTCATAGAGCTTCTGTGGCCCCATAAATTACAGAATTATTATTTCCTATGTGAAGACAGAAATGGAAATGATTACCTCTTTTGATGGAGAGCTATGTTGTGAATTACTTTTTTAAAAACCTTCAGAGAGATGAGTTATATGTGAAAAGCCCTGGAACGCTAAGTGTTTTTACAAGATTTGTTACTGGCAAGAAACAGGCAAGCATAAATGAGATCAGTCCAAAAAAATTACCCTGCAAACTTGCTGATGTGCTGTCTGCTAACGTAGTGACAGATCGTAAAACTACTGAGAGGGAAAGGCAGAAGAATGGGGCACTGGAAATATAAAAGACACTGTCCCTGGACCTTGATAGATTGGAATTTCTCAGGATTTATAAGGTTTCACTATTAAGCTTGGCGTCATTGTGCCTTTTATGTGTTGTAGAGGAGGTTGACCTGACTTTGGACAAAAGTAGGAATTATGTGGGGTGGCTTTAACACTATTACTAGGTTAGGATCAGGTAGTTTTGTGAGTGGCAGTTCTGAAAATAAGCTATAATGTTGCATTCTTCTGGTTATAGCTATGTGACCTTGAATGGGTTCAGCTTCTCAGCCCTTGCCTCTTCTGTGCAATGGGGATTTTATGTGTCCTTCCCAAGCTGTGTTCATTAAATTGAGCAAATCATGCAAATCCCTTTGTTTAGAACTTGGGGTATCACTCTTGCTATCATCTCTTTAAAGTCTGTGATTGCAATAATTTGTACTTCTTAACTTCGAACCATGTTTAAAGATGAATTCTTAAAATACTTCATTTTTGATACTAGAAGCCAGGTTGAAAAACTGTCTGGGAAGCTCACAGACCTGAGAGGGACCTTAGGACTCTCCTTCTTCCAATAGTTATTACGTGCCAATAACTCCTCAGCAAGTGGTGGCGTTACATCCCTGTCTTCCCCCTTCTATGCTGAGATTCTGTCAGGCTGGAGCTTGCAAAATGCTATGCACGTTGTCCCAGTCACTGTGATCTACCCTGTTGTGCCTGGAAAATTCTTTCCTTATTGTATAGAAAGAACAGACAATCTGTCTTTGTGGGCTCATTTTTTCTTTGATTGCCACTGAATTGAATGATATGTATACAAACTCTTCACTGTAAGTAATCCACTTTCCATTTTCTGATGTGTTGTTTTCATGTGTGATCTTCTTTACTCTATTGATAGCATTAGTCATAATATTCATGATTATACTTGACTTTGGAAGGATATCTGCAATACACCAGACTTAAGTGTAATGAGAGGTGCTTTCTGATTGATTTGACTTGTCAAGAGTCAGAGATAGAGACTAGATAAGAGCAGAAAGCTGTGTCTCAGTTACAGCCTGAGAACTCTCATGCCTGATATCTCAGATCTTCAAGTAAAAACTCAGGTAGCTTTTTCCATCCTTGCCACTCATGGCAGCATCCTTTGCTGATTAAGCATTTGTTCTTACTGGGGGATTCAGCACTTTTCAACTGAAATCCAAGCAGCACTATCCATTGTTCAGCTATATTTGATCAAAGCTGTTTTTACCTCTCCTTGTAAGGGGATAGAAGAGTGGTCAGCGTGCTAAAGGAAGATACCACATTCCAAAATCTGCCGATATTGGCTTTCAGATAAGCAGCTAAAGTCACGTAAGAGATTTGGACTACAGAGTAACATAACCTTCAAAAATGCAGTATGGAGGTAATGATTCAACAGGATGCCAACAAATGAGGTTTGTTCATGGTAAGCTTGGTGTGGAATGAACAAGTCCAAACATCTATGCAGCCAAATACTGGAGGAAGTCCTGGCAGCTGGACAGAAGAAGGAATCTGAAAGCAAACAGTTTTGAAGACCATGTTGTAAAGATGCAAGCCCCACTTTGACGGAATTTCAATTTGATAAATTGGACGACTCATGCTAATAATCAAGAAAATCTAGTGACGTCTTGCCCATTACAAAAACACTCCAGTCTGTCATTCCTTCCCATGCTCCAACTACTAGAGAAAAACCAGGGCCATCTAATGGAAGAAAAAATGCTTTTATTTGTATAGAAATGGGAAAACTGATTTTCTGAGGGCAGCCTTGTCTCCAGCGGCGACAGCAAGTGGGGACAGTGTGGCTGTGGTTGCTGCCCCCACCTCTGTTCTTTTGATTTATTTTGCTTGGTTTTGTGTCTTTTTCTTCTGAAGCTAGGAAACATACAATGGATTGAGCTTCTAGTGGTGGGTCCAGCCAGAGCAGCAGCATTGCAGCCCTATCTCCTGACTTGATGAGGAATGCAGAGGAAGCTCATTAAGTCCAGGGATACACCAGCATCCCTGATGTCACTAATTTCCCCTCATAGGATCATCTTAAAATAAACATATGTTGGCTGTCTGTAGATTTCAAGCTATGCTATTTCATCTTTTAAAAAAATAATCTTTTTAACTGGTCATTTAATTCTGAAAACAACCATGAGAAAAGTAAAACTTTTGAGGTCCGGATTGCTAATTTGTAAAACAGAGATCGAAATGATTGCATTTCTTAAGGACCCACTACTGCCAAAAATTAAGGCTAGAGGTTTAAGGCCATGAAACTCCCGTCTAGCGACAGTACTATCAGAGGACAAGAGATACAGGAGCATTGACTCTTTGACCTCACAATGACTCAGAGAGTATTAGAGCCCACTGTATTCCTTTCCTCAATATATCTAAGAATATTTTTCTTCCTAGAGGCAGCTGAAGGATACTTGAGAATTCAGACAACTTGTGGAACCTGAGGTTTGTATAAGTTCAAAGATTTATACAGTAGAAAATATTTAGGTGTCTGGGGAGATAGCTTTAGATGCTTGTTGCTTTTTCACAGGACATTGGGGCTTTTCCAAACATCAACATCAGGAAGCTTACAACTGCCTATAACTTCAGCTCCAGGGAATCAAGCACCTTTTCTGGTGTCTGCAGGCACACGCACACATATGAACAGACATGGTCCACATAAATAAATGATAAAATAAATATTTAAAGAATATATTTAGGGTCCTTCAAGATTGCCCACTGAGTAAAGATGCTTACCATGAACCATACAATCTGAATTAAATCTCTACATGATTGTCTACATTTACTCCTGCAAATGGTTCTCTGAATTCAATTTATGCATCTGTGTGTGCACGCATGTATAATGTACACACACACACTCCTTACGTAGTCCTGGCTTTCCAGCTCACTACCTGTTACTGACTATACAGCTCATCATGTAACTGGTTAAGTGTCATTATCTGTGAAATGGAATTGACAGCGATTCCTCTACCTCTCTGCAACACTTCTTTCAGGTTAGCCCTGTGCCACTAACAATCATCATTATATTCTTGAAGTCCATCACAAAGACTCCACTCTGAACTGGGCTTTAAGAACTCAGTATGATGACAAATAAAAACTGTAAATTATTCATAATTTCAACACAGCATGGTAGCTTCAGGAGAGCTTCAGCCCATCCCCAAGGCAGCAGAGGGAAGGCAGTTCTATGGGCCTGATTATGTTCAGAAGGTATGCAGTAAACACTCTGAAGGGCATTAAAGCCAGGCCCAATGAGAACAACAGGTCTTTCCAGGAGTTAAAGGGTAAAAAGGAGTAATTTCAAGATGTAGAAACGTGTTCTGTGAAGACACAGGGTCAGAGAAGGGGACAATATATTGATTATACATGAAACATAAGCAGGTGGAAAATGCTGAGAGAGAAAGCTGCAATCAGTCTACTTGGTTTGCTTGTTCAGGAGTTTGGAACTTAGTAGGAATTTGAAGCCAGCTTAAGTTTTCAAAGAGGTCAATATAGGGAGAAATCTAGTATTTCATACCACTAGCATGATCTACATGCTTATAAATATGTGTATGCTATGTGCCATCATGAATGAATGGCCTGTACTTATTATAATACTTTTAAGTCACTGAAACCATTGCAGAAAATTCCTGCAGATATCTAACTGTTCATTACTTTCACTGCTAAGTTACTTTACAAAGGCCTTCGGTTTATATAGCTAATAACCACACTGCTGGTAGAACAGTAATTAGTGAATTTTAATTTTTTTTAATTTTCTTGCTATTTCTTTTCTACCTAATCTTGCTTTATAGACTGTAGTTATGTGAATAGAGAAGCACCTTTGAAAATGCAGATACAGAACCTGAGAAGAGGATATCTGAGGTGACAATGCATGGAAAAAATATAAGATAAAACACTCTTGATGATTCATGCCAAAGAAGGCACATTGCTAACTTGGAGTTTCCTATCGTGCATGCACGGTGATATTTTGTTTTCATTAATGTCTCCTGAACAGACATGCAAAATGTATACACGTGGAGGGCATAACTAGTGGCACTGAATATTAATGTGTCTTTAAGGAGTAATAGACAATGCCAAGGAGACTATGCAACAGAAAGGTGCCTGTCTGAAAACTCCTGGCAACGGTGCCTGACGCGGATATCTCTAAGACATTTAAACCCGAACCTGCGAACTTCAACAGGATAATTGCAGGACACAAAACAATTCTCATTAAGAATCTGCCTCATTCATTTATTAGAGAATTTCCTTGCCTTGGTTTCTAGCCTCTCAGGGTGCTTTTCAGCTGAAGAAACTTTTAAATGCCATTGACAAATTGGTGGAAGAGCTTCATGCAAAGGCTGAGTCTCCCTTCAGGAGGAATTTGTAATATTGATTAAAGCAAATGCTATTTCCATATGCGTCCCTTAGAACTAGCAAGCAGGGACTTCAAGTCCCTTCCCAAGTTCTAATGTATAAAAGCACAATGCCAATCCTCCTCTGTCAGAGAGAAAAAAACAGTTCTCTCTAGAAAATGACCTTGTAATTTGCTCTATAAAAATAAAGTCACCATTTGTCCCAAAATGTGTGTGACTTTACTCTTGATATATATATATATAAAATGAGAGCTACAGGAGTTGCTGTTTTTTCAGTCTTTTGTTCTATAAATATTTGGAACATATAGAAGCATTCTTTATAATACTCAGGGTTTCAATTAAAAACAGAATTTTCTCCGGTGTTTATATGTAATGATTTTAAGAATATAAAAAAAAATAGTAAGGGCTTCTAGACACTAATACTATTAGGAAACAATGTCAGCAGGGGCCAGGGAGAGGTAGCGTTGAGAAGCCACAGAGCTGCTCATGAGCATCTCAGCCACTGCCAGAGATGGAGTATTGGTAACCAAGGAAGTACAGAATATATGTGGCAAACTCTCTCCTTTTAGTCTTTGACTCTTCAGGGTGTACCTCCTATTGACTTTCAATGTAGGGGTCAGGAGGTGAGGAATCCCTAGTGATATAGTCCCTATGCATCAGGAATCCATCAGACATGAGCAAAGAAGTATGATGGAATGGTTATCGAGAAAAATGATAACCACAGAACATGTAATTTTATAATGAGTTCATCAACTCCAAGAATCTTAAGGTTTCATGAACATAGAAATAGAGATGAAATGTTGTTACCCATGAGTTGGCTATATATTCCAACTTGAAAATATGTATGTGTGCATGTGTGCATGCTAGCGTCCACTCGTGTACACATGTTCTTTGCTCTGTGTGTGTGTGGAGGTCAGAGAATAACTTTCAGTAATTGATTCTCTTTTAGCATGTGTGTTCCAGGGATCAACCTCAGGTCATCCAGCTTGGTGGTAAATTCCTTTACCACTGCTGAGCTGTCTCACTGGCCCTATAGATTTCTATTTTGGGTAGATATTTGCTAAAACAAAGTAATCAATCAGATTAGTGAGTGTCAAATAGTACCCCACTAACAGGAAGATTTACTTTGGGACTTCTCAGAGGCTTTAGATTTTGGAATATTAGGTTTGACAGAGCTTACCTGTAGAGATTTCAATTAGAGCTTGACAGAATGAACTCTTTGTATGAAATAGGGAATGCCCAAAGTGTAGGTTAGAGTAGAAGATCAAGATAGAGATGTCTTTGTTGGATGGACAGTGAGTCTAAATGACATTTACAGCATTGTCTGTTTCTCTCTTTCCCTACGAGACCTAAATTATGCTATGCTAAGCCAGATGAAACAGAACACATAAACTTCCCAGCCTTCCTCATCTGCTTCAGCTGTGGGCATTGTTGCATGATGGTGCTTCAATCTTTATATTGCTTCTTAATGATAATCCTCCTCACTGTAGTTTCCCTAGTTGCCTGCGTTCTCATTAACCCCAACTGAGAAATGCCTGGTTATAATATAGTTCAGGATCTACAGAATTTTCAAATGGTTATTTGTTTGGGGATATTTTGATCATCTCAGACTTAGCATCTTATGTAGTCATTTGGATCTTGCTAAATTTTTAGTTATCTCTAATGGAATTCTGTGTCTGTGAAATTGGAGGTCAGATCAAACAGTGTCCATGTTGTATGAGTGTACAGGTATGGTTTCTTAATTGGCCAAAATTTCAGTAAGTCAATTAGAATCACTTGGAGGGAATAGTCATCCATTTAAATACTTGAAGAAAGACTAGGTCTTAGCAAGTTCTAGCATTTCTCAGACAGAAACAAGATCAAGATTGAAAAGTTACAACCCAAGGCACAAGGACCTCCCACAGGCACCTGGACATCCCACAGGCTCCAGGGGATCTCACAGGCACTAGGATACCCTGCAGCTTGTCATGTTTAGTCTTGGAATTGTATGATCCAGGTGAATGTCCATGATCAGAGCAGCCTGCTATCTCCAAAGACCATGGTGATGCCTATGATCCATGCTTCTGTCACACAAGCTGGATTTAATTTTCTTTTATTTGTTTATTTGTTTTTGTTTTATTTTGTTTTGTTTTGTGGAGGGTACTGGGGTGGGAGGATGGAACAGGGAAGAATGGGAAGAGGGTGTTATTGAGATACATTTACGAAAATCAAATTACTAATACAAGTATTATAAAAAAATTTAAACAAAATTACAGCCCATAGTTGCCTTGGAATATCTTGCATTTAAGTTCACCAATTCAGAGGCTTCCCAAAGGAGCCACCAAGCACACATAGATTATGCCATTAATATATGAGGTCATCACCCTGCCTTTCTGTGATACATCAGATACCTGGAAAGAAGCTTGTCCAGTCCTGTTGATGGCTCTGAGGAAGCCTGCCACAGTGGTCTAAATTGCTGCTATTTCGTGTCTGTCCGCCAGCCTATTGCTTTTCAGTGAACAGCTGGGAAAGAATGACACATGACTGTCACATGAATAAGTCTTCACAAAGAGCCCCCATTTTCCATCTGAGACCTAATGGAAGAGCAATTGCAACCCACTGAACTGTTTCCACTCCTTTAACTTGTTTTTTTTTGTTCAAAATATGGGAAAAAATGACCCTATGGATGTTTCAGGAACCAATATCAATGCATTGCCCAAGAAGTCCTCAGTCCACAATGTAAAGTCTTGAAGACTTACAAGGGAAGTAAGAACATCCTCACAGCTGATTATTAGGGCAAATGGAAAACATGCAAACGTGTTTGCTGATTTTGGTCAGTGTCTTAAATTAAGCAAGCATTTCAGTGGCTTAAAAAATTAAATCTAAACTATCTTAACATTATAGTCCCCAAAGCTCCCTCTCTACCTATCCATTTGCCTACTTCCAGTCCCTAGACAATACCGCTGTAATTTCTTTTATATCAACACAGAACACTTTATATACTAAATAGGAATAATTACCTTCCTATCTATTTTCTTGACAAAGTAGAATGTTACACAAAATGCTGTGTGCTTTGGCATTTTGCTTAACAAAATACATATTTTATAGGTTTTGTCAATTTTATGCATAGAATATTCTCAATTTTTAATAGTAGCTGTAATATCCATTACATTAGTAAGCCCCAATGAAGAAATGACTTTGTGGAACGTGATATATTTGGCAATATCTGAAGACATTTTTGAGGCTTTAAAAGGAAATATATTTTATTACTGTCTTATAATTTTGAGGCACTTGATATCATTATCTGCTTCTCTTTTAATTGAGATAGAATTACATCACTTTTCCTCCTCCCTTTTTTCCTCCAGTCCTTCTCAGATACACTCCATCAAACCCTTCCCATGCTCCCCTAGTCACTCTCAAGTTGGTACCTACTTTTACTTTGATTATATATGTGTGTGTGTGTGTGTGTGCACAATATATATATATATAATATATTATATATAGTATAATGTATGTATACATATATTTATAAATATACATATTTATATAATGTGTTGGGTCTGTTTTTGCTGTTTGTATGTACATGGTTTCAAGAGTGACCACTTTGGATAACCAACAAGGAGTTTTATCCCTGGGAGAGTCTATCTACTTCTGCCAACAGTCATTAGTTGCCTGTAGCTTTTTATCTAGACACTCTGAAATGCTCTCCTTTTTATGTCAACATGTCTATTGATATTCCCATTGTTCTGGTCTTGTTTATGCATCCATTTTTAGAAGAAAATATTTCACAGCAGACTTCCTGGTATTTTAGCTCCTATAATCTCTCTGCCTCCTCTTCTGTGATATTCTCTGAACCATAGATGCAGGAACTATAGTGTAAATTTATCTAGTGGGACTGCGCTCCCCGTGATCTGTTGAACTCTGCATCGTGTCCAGTTGTTGTTTTCTGTGATGGTCTCTGTTTACTGGAAAGAGAGGCTTTTTGGATGAGGGGTGGTAACTACATTTACCTGCAGGTATACAAATAAGATTAGATGTAGTAAGGATTTATGCTGGTTTAGCAAAGTGGTGGTAGTAGATTCTTTTCTGAGGTCCATGACCTCACCTGCCGTGCAAAGCTGGCTAGGATTTCAGTATCAAACATAATCTCCATCCTGTTTGCTGGGCCTTAAGTCCAATTTTACAGCTGCTGGCTGCCACCAACATGTGAATGTTATCTATTGCAGCTTTATGTATATGTCGCCATGCTGGTAGTTGTGGTTCATAGGGGTTACAACTGGGTAGAACTGTTTAATTGTTTCCTTCCCTTGGCACCTTGCATAGTATTTCCTGAAACACTAAAAAAATTGATAGAAGAAAACCTTAGCAGTACCCTATAAGACGTAGGTGTAGGAAAGGACTTTCTGAACAGATCTCCATTAGTCAAGGAATCAAATACAACAATTGACTACTGGGACCTCATAGATGCTTCTTAATGAACTTATTCTTTTTATTTTAGATTTACTTATGAATATATATTATTATGGATATCATTATGACATTAATATTTTGGGTTTTTCAAAATAAAAGCTACCAAATATCTTTCTATTGTTGAAGTGGGAAAACAACACTTGGTACTGGCATGCTCTTCCTTTGATGTGATACAGCTTTCTAATTGGTACTGTTTTATTTACCATGTTGGCTTTGATGATCAGAAGTGAGATTTTCTTGTTATTTTCTTTTGGGTCTTAACATTGCCAAGTTCAGTATCAATGTTTTTCTGTGTGATTAAAAGAAGTAATTACGTTGTACTTCTTTCCATGCTCCGAAGGAGTTCAAAAGCATTTGGAATTATTTGTTTTTATTTTTATTTTTTGTGGAATTCTCTCCCGTAGAGAGGTTTGGTATTTGGATGGGCAGAATAAGAACAGAGTGATGCTATAGCCACACAGTTTGTAAACACATTAGATTATATAACAGAAACTACTAACTAAGGACACAGATTAAGTAAAGGTTTCTAATCAACTAACCTTAGATCTAGAAGTTTGTTGTAGTTTGTTCAGATGAATTTGTATAGTATGGAAACCTTAGAGTGGGAGCTGCAGTTACAAGGGATCAGCATCAGGGGGATTGAAGACGCTGTGCTGTTGACTCCAAAGACAGAGAGGGACCCACCCTGGGTGTAGAATGACTAGAAGGGGGGAGGGAAGAAAACATATCCTTGTTGAAGGGACATTCATGAATTTAGCAAAATTAAATATATTAAGATAAAATTAAAAAATAATAATATCAGGTTTGGACAAGACAACAAAACAGAAGGAAAAATGCCCAAGAGGAGGCACAAGAAAAAGAAACCCACTGTTCCCTCTCTCAGGACTCCCATGAAAACACTAAACTGGAAGCCATAACATATACACGGGTGGAACTGGTGCAGACCCATGCAGGCCAAGTGCGTGGAGCTTCAGTCTATGTGAGTTCACACAGCTCTGCTCATGTTGATTCATTGCGCCTTATTTCCTTGGTGGCCTCCATCTCATCTCTTCAGGCTCTTACATTCTTTCTCCCCGAGCCCCGGGGGGAGGAATTTAACAGCAATTCCCCATTTAAGGCTGAGGTTTCCAAGGTCTCTCACTCTCTTCATAATGTCTGGGTGTAGGTCTCTGTATTTGTTCCCATCTGCGGCAGGAGAAAGCATCTCTGGTGATGGCTGAGAAAGGCACGGATCTGTTAGTACAGCATAAGATCGTAGGAGCTATTTTATTGTTACGTTTTTATTTTTTAGAACAGTCGTATTTGGTTTTACCCTAAGTCCCTGGGCTATCTAGTCTCAGGTTCTTGGCCACCGGAGTACGGATATGGATTCCATTGCACGGAGTGGAGCTTAAGTTCCATCAGACATTGGTTGGTTATTCCCACAGGCTTTGTGCCACCATTGCGCTAGCATATGTCGCAGGCAGGATACCATTGTAGATCAAAGTGTTTGTGGCTGACTTGGTGTTTACTTTTCCGGAAGTTTTGGTAACATGCGGAGTATCTTCTTATACAAAAGTTGCTAGAACGTAGGGGTGAAGCCCCTGTTTGACTTCTCTGTGTTCAATGAGTTGTGTAGGTATTTTCATATATTTTTTCTCATCACCTAGTATAACATTACTTGGCTCATTCATATACATAAATGCTACGTGTTTATTCAGACTTCATCTTTAGTTTTACTGATATCCTTTCCTTTTTAGTTTTTGGTTGGCAATCGTCATTCTGTTGATGATGATGATGATGATGATGATGATGATGATGTGTGTGTGTACAAGAACAAAGGTCAAAGAACAACTGAAAGACTCAGTTTTTTTCCTTCTACCATGTGGGTCCTGGGGATTGAACTCAGGCCTCCAGGCTTTGTGTCAAGTACTTTACCCTGATGAGGGGCGAGAACACTTGAAGCCTGCCCTTTTACTAATTTTGAAGTCTATCATCTAACATCAACTGTACTCATAACGCACAGCCGACATCCTCAGATCCTTCTTTTATTAGTCTAACTAAAATCTTGTCTTTGGTTAAAATCTCCTGCTCTTACCCAATCTTATAGTTACTTTCTACTTCTAAGTGTTCAATTCCTTTATACTCCTTGTACAGTGAGCTCATGTATTTGCATTTGGCTTTCTTTGCCTGGTTTACTTCATAATGGTAATGATTTTCAGGCTTCTTTGCATTGCCATTCCCAAGCGTATTGACATCTTTGTAAAGGCTTACCCCACTGGGCATGCATACGAACTTTTCTTTATCTATCCATCATTTGACGCACACTTTGGCTGATTTCCTACTGTAGTTATTATGAATAATGCTGCTGTGAACATGCAAATACCTCTTGGAGGTACTGATTCCAGTTTCCTTGGATACATGCCTAATGATAGGATTCCTGGCTTGCACGTAAATCCCATTTCTAGTTTTCTGAGAACTGTCCACACTGTATTTGGCTGTGCTGATTTACACTATTACTATGCGTGTTGAGTTGATTCATTTTGACCACACATTCATCAAAAACAGTTGCTGTCTTTCGTATTTTTGATAACAGCAGTTTAAACCAACGTGAAGTGGCATTTCATTGTGCTTTTAACTTGCATTTCCCCCCTGAGTGGTATTGAATATTTCATCATGTATCTGTTGGTTGTTTGTACGTCTTCTTTGATAAACGTCATCATAGGTCATTTGCCCATTTTAAAATTCAGGTATTTGTTTTCCTGCTGTTTAGTTGATTGAGTTTTTATTTATTTTAGTTTCTAACTCCTTTTCAGATACATGGTTTGTACATATTTTCTCCCATTTACAGATTATCTCTTTGTTGATGAATTCCTTGGCTGTGAGAAAATTTGTAGTTTATACATTCCGTTAAGTTTTTTTTTTTTTTTTTTTTTTTGCTTTTATTCGGCTGTGTTCTTGGGATACTATCCAAAAAATATGATTCACTAGAACAAGATCAATCAGCCTTTCCCTTATGTATTCTTCTAACTGCTTTACAGTTTGAGGTTGTCTTCATTTAACTCTTTAATCCACTTAGAGATCTTATTTCTTTATAATTTTTATGTGTGTGTATGATGTGCATACATGTTTGTATGTGTGTAACTGTGTCTGAGTACGGATATGCATGAGCTTGGCCTGTGTGTGGAGGTCACAGGACAACGTTAGTTGTAAGTCTTTGACTTCTGCATGCTTGAGACAGGATCTTTTACTGTATGCCCCTCTATAGGATCTCTATGATTACAGATGCATACTACAGCATCTGGCTTTATGTGGCGCCTGGGGATCTGAACTCATCCTCACACTTGTGGGATTATTTCTGAGCCCAAGATCTGATTGCATTGCTTGACATTTTTTGGGGGTGTGTGTGTGTTTTGTCAACACCATGTATTGAGGAGATCATCTTCTTTATTATGAGTTTTGTCATCTTTGTCAAAAATTGATTGACTTCAATGTATACATGTGTGTTCTGGTGGATGGCTCTTATCCATTCGTCTGTGTGTCTGTTTTTATGACAGTACTGTGGTACTTTTGGTGACTGTACTTTCACAGCAGATTTTGAAATCCGGTAATATGATATTTCCAGCTGTGTCCTTTGTACTCGACGTCGCTTTGATGATTCTGAACTTTCTTCTGCGGTTCTGTATAAATTCCATTTCTTCTTTGGTGGTAAAAGACACTGAATATTTATTCTATCTTATGCTTCGATGAGTTTAAATTATGATAAATACAAGTAATTTTTAAACAAAATACATCAGATGAATGTCAAATGGACATAAGAAAAGTTAATAACGTAAATACTGTCCACATTGTTGAAAAACACTTTAATAAAAAAAAAAAAGATTGTGGCATTTCCTTTCATGCACTTTTACTTCGTTAAGACACTATACTAATAAACACACTTGTTCCCTCATTCAGGACTCCCATGAAAACGCTAAACTGAAAGCTATAACATATACACAGAGGACCTGGTGTAGACCCACCCAGGCCCTGTACAGGCTGCCTCGGTCTCTGTGACTTCATCTGAGCATTGCTCATGTTGATTCACTGGGCCTTATTTCCTTGGTGTCCTCCACACCCTCTGGCTCTTACATTCTTTCTTTCTCCTCTTCAGCAGGATCTCCCGTGTACTTGGTGTGGAATTTGATGGAGACATCCCATTTAGGGCTGAGTGTTCCAAAGTCTCTCATTTTCTGCATAATTTCTAGCTGTGGGTCTCTATATTTGTTCCCATCTGCTGCAGGAGAAAGCATTTCTGAGAAAGGTACAGATCAATGTGTACAGCAGAATGTCTTAGGAGTTGTTTTATTGCTACATTTTTTTAAAAAAGAACAGTAGTATTTGGTTTTACCCTAAGTCCCTAGGCTATCTAGTCTCAGCTTCTTGGTCTCCCAAGTAGTGCCGGGTATGGGTTCCACCTCCCTGAGCAGGCCTTAAGTCAAATCAGATACTGCTTGGTTACAAACTTTGTGACACCATTGCCCTAACATATCTTGTAGGCAGGACAGCAGTGCAGATCAAAAGGTTTTGTGCCTGCTTGGTGTTTATGTTTCTCTTTTGACAGCACGCAGATCTCTTTGCTGTACTAAAGCCACTAGCTGTAATTGCTAAAACTCCGTTCAGAAACTAGGGTAAGGCCAAGAACTCACCAGCCTCAGGTCTGTATGAATTCTAAATCATCTTTCCGGTTTGAATGTATTCATTTATGGTTTCCGGCCCAAATTCTATCTTTTCAAGAGGACTCCTGTTTTTCTTTTTATTTGAATTTTGTCAGTTTCCATTTTATATTCATCAGACCTATATTTTTGTAGTTGTTGTAAGCCTATACATAACTCCTATATCTTTGCTTAAAAATTGTTTTTCACAGTTTTTACTATGCATTGTTTCTGAGTTTTTCCTGAATTTCCTTTGCATTTTGACACATTTCCATCTACTAGTTTAAGTAAGGTCCATGGCTTCTCTATGCAGACTTGGGAGTACGCTACCTCCCTAAGATCAGTTAACTAGGACCATATTTTGAACACGCTACAGTTACTCCATTCACATTTGGCAGCAGCATGAGCTTCAAGGGCAGCCATTTCCTTCTGTGTATTTTGATTGTGTGAGACTTCCTCACCTCCAATTTCTATCTTTGTGTCGAGTTAAATAAATGGACTATGTGACCAAACAGAAGGTTTGAACAAATGAATACAGTGATTTTTAGATAACTGGATTAGCGTCACAAGCTAAGAAATCTCGTGATGCTGACATACATTTTCTTTCTGTTGTTTGATATATATATATATATATATATATATATATATATTTTACCGATTTCTTTCTCTTCACTTATGTGAAGAATGTACTCAATGTTCTTTGTAACTCTGATAAGGCTCCTGCTACTCTGGATGGGAAACAGAACTTCGTTTCGATGCATTCTCTTGCTTTCTTTGACTTCCTCCACCTGTAGAAAGCTGCGAATCAGCAGCAGATCACCCCTTTAAGACAACTGCTTTTCTCGAGATGAAACGGCTACAAATGATTGAGCAGAGGAACACGTGTGTCATGCATTGTGTGGATGGAAGAAAAGAGATCCATAGCCTACCTGGCAGCCACTTTAAAAAATGTCCGTGAATGAAGTGGTATGATATAAAGCCTGTCCTAGATTTAATCACACAAGGAAAGCGCTTTGAGTTTAACATTTCCTTCTATAAAGTGACCGATTCATCCTGTTCAGAAACTTAATACATTTCAATTTGCAAAAGAAAAAAAAAAAAAACGGGGGAAAGCTAATTTTTGTATGTTAGAAAGCACAGACATTTGGGAATTGGGGCTTCATCAATGAATAGTTTGTTTCTTAGCCTCTGGGATGCTTAATTGCCCTCTACAGAGAGGGCTTAAATAAGTCTATGGAGCAGCTGCTATAGGTGGACCGGAACAGGTTTCCTTTTCTGCAGCCTTGTCAAGTGAGGCCCAGTAAAGACATCACAGCTAATCCAAAGGTGTTCACAGAGCTGCCTCCAATTCATTCGAGGCCAATCGGGCAACTTTTAGTCAACGGGTCGACCTTTGAACAGCTGTCAGGAATGCTGTGCAACAGAAGAGAAACTTAGTCCTGCAGGACTTTGGCACAACAGGCCAGTGAACTTTAGCTGCTTTCCTTTGGAAGAGCTGCTTTCCCGACCAGCCCTGAGGAGGTTTGGGATGAGCAGTGCTTTCTTAACCCACTACACTGATACAAAGATTTGTATCGGTAAATTTGCTTGCTGATACACATAATGCTAATAACAGACTTAGCAATGAAATTAAGCTTGCTTTATTAATTTTTCAGTATTAAATTTCACTAACAGATGCATTAAAATTATCATCTTTATTATGCCAACTCTAATGAAAAGACATACATCATTAGTGATATGCATATAATATAAAATATGTAAGAACATTTATGAGAGAAAAATCAATAACCACATTACATGTGTTTATATTTGTTTCTATAAGTCAATTATCTTCTCAGTTATTAACATACCCAATAAATAGCATTTTATGCAGTAATCTGATCTTGTCTATGTCTCTTTGAATCACTCATGTTTTATATATATATTTTTTAATATGTGAAATCCTAACACTAAATGTAGTTTCTAATTGGGCATGAATTAAAAAAAATTGATCTACACTTGAATTGAATACTTATAAGACATCAAAGTAAGTCCAAATTCACTGCTTACATTAAAATGATGTATGTGTGAGTGGCTTAAAATGTTAAATTCCATCTGTAGAAAAGGTTAACCCAAATTCTATAAAATGGCTACATCGTTGAGTTTTTCATTTAAATCTGGAATCAGAAACTAGATTCATATTCAATTATATTCTCAAGGCTTGGAAACTTAAAAGATTGCTATCCTGCTGTATATTAATTTTTCAAGTGTTTTAAAATGAAATATAATATTTTAAACACTAGTTCTACAATGGTTAAAAAACTAGACAGTTGGAGCAATGGTATAATGTTCTTTTTAAAATTTCAAACCTTGTTACTAATAGATTTTCTCAATTATATATAACATTATAGCTTCCTCTCTAGCTCAGCTATCTTCATCTGTCTGTCTGTCTCTCCATTCATCCACCCATTCATATATCTACTTACCTGTCATCGCACTCACATCGATGTGCACTTGTGTGGAAGTATGCCTCTTGTTGGTTTATATTACTGAAGTCATACATTCATATTCTGTAGTTTATGTTTCCATGGTCAGATTCTCACATTCGTGGGTTTGTATTACTGAGGTCATATACTCACACTCACTAGTTTATATTTCTGAAATCATATGCTGACATTCGTTGTCATTCATAGAAAATGTCCTAGTATGCTAATTGTTTTTCATAGATGAACAATGATTTTGCACTCAAGTTAAATCTTGGCACTGCCAGGCAGTGTAACGATAAAGCGAGATAAAGAGGTGGAATAATGAATGGGTCAACGTAATTCTATCTCTAACAAATACTGCAGGAAAATACCAGCTGCAGACACTGTGGGATGTGAGATAAAAAATAGCTACAAGGAAGCAAAACATTAAAGGAAACACAGGTTAAATAAACAGAAAGTGTCAAAAAACTTGACCAATTAACTCACTAAACCAAATACCGAATGAATTCCAAGGAATCTGAAGTTAGGCTACAGCTCTCCAAACCTTGTGATTTAAATCCACGGTTATAAATAATCTAATAGGAAACATCCGCAGCTGTGGTCCTGGAAGGGAAGTGAGATTATGGCCCAGTACTTGGCCTCTTGAGCTACCACAAATGTGTGACAGCAGTGTCAAGTTCATGCAGCACCTTCTGGAAGGGCCACTTTAGGGGCACTAACAGAAATTGTGAAAGACCCAGGTGGACATAGAATTCTCTCGTTCTGATGAGGCAATGGTGGGTTTGACACCAACAGGGGCCGTCCCATAGGTCCTTCATATTTTCTCAAAGTATATTGCCATGGTGAAGATTGGTCCTGATTTTGTTTTTTAATTTTAAAAACTTCAGTAAATATTTTATCTTTTTACTTTTCTAAGCTTTTTGTCTTTTCCTGAATATCACAATAGAATGCCAGATTTGCTAAAGCAAAAAAAAAAAAAAAAAAAAAAAAAAATCCACAAAAAATTTTAAGTAGTTAGAAATTTCTCCTGGGATTTTTTTTTTTTTTAAGTTTAAGGTAGATTAAACCTAGAACAAAAATTAAATCAAATTATATTCTGTGTGCTCAATTTTCTGTAAGGAACCAAAAGCCGCTGGAGTGTAAAATTCTAATTAATTATGTGGAATGCTAATGGATTTTAAATTAAAAATACGTGCTGTTTAACATCTCACTCCACACCATTTTGCAAGTGGATATTAGAAATGAAACTGTCCTGTGAAATCTGAAATTCATAGAAGGTATAAGTGTCGCTTTCCCAATTTAGCCTACAGAGAGGAGCTGAATCCTTTATTGAAGGGTACCTGCACACAGCCAGGTTTGTGGTTCAGTGAGAGCTTTTAGTTTACGGCACGTGTTGCTGCGGACCAGCCTCTGACATTATATAACAACCATGCATGTCTTTTACACTTCTTCTAATCTGATAGTTTTAAATACTTCTTTGACTTACAAGTTTGGAAGCTAAGACTCGTGGCTCTACTATGCTGGATCGTATAGTTGATAGTGACCAGAGCTGACAATCACAATCTACGGTTGCTGTTCCACGTTGGGGATTCAGGAAACATAAAACGCTCAGTGGACATGACACAACAAACATATGCTACTTTCCTGTTATTTATTTTGTTTTTATCATATAATACATCCCTACCACAGTTTCCTCTCACTGCAGTTCCCCCACCTCCTCACCTTCCTTCTCCCCCAGAACCACTTCCTCTGTGTTTCCATTCAGACCAGAGCAGGCCTCCTAGGGATATCAACCAAACAAGGCATAACAAGATACAATAAGATTAGGCATAAACCCTCATACTATGGCTGGAAAAGCCAACCAGTAGGAGGAAAAGAGTCCCAGGAACACGCAAAGAGTCAGAGACACCCCCACTCCCACTGTTAGGAGTCCCACAAAAACACCAGTGACTTGGGCATGTGACTGTATTATTGTTTTGGCTCTGTTCAGTAGGGTGGCCTAGAAACTGCCACTAACTCTGTCATAAAATGTAGGTGTAGATGCATGTGTGTGGATTTATTTAATTGTTCTCATGGTTCATGGCAGAGAACAGCTTATTCTTTACTAATTCAACCCCTGTTCATTAGAGGGTTTTAACCTCTGTACAATCAAATCTTAAGTCTAGACCTGGAAGGTGTCAGCTTCCATACAATCTAATCTTCAAACCTAAATGTTTGCACATCAGAAACTTATTACTGAGTGGCTCACTCTGACTAGCTCCTTCCAAACTCAGAGCCGTACTGAATTCAACTGACTCTTCTGGTTGGCTGCTTCAACCCACTCTCTGTTCTGGCTCAAACTCTTCTCCATGTTGCTGGTTCAAACTGACCTGAGCCAGCTGGATGTTACTGACTGAGCTCTTCTGACTTTTCTGGTTGACTTTGGCTGACTCAAGCAACTTCTCTGACTGAATTGCTCTGCTCGGCTTCAAACTGACTCATTCTTCCTGTCTGATACTGACTCCTCTTGTACAACTGCCTCTGTGTCTCTGCTTCAGACTGCTTCAGACTGCCTCAGACTGCCTGTCTGAGCTGAGAACCTGCTTATATATCAGTATATTCTCACTCTGACTTACCCTGCTAACTCTTCCTCTGATTCATCACTTGCCTGCTTTTCACTCTGATTCATCTCAGACATCACTCCCTGTCTGACACTGACTCCTTCTGAGCTCTTCTTTCTGTCTCTGCTTCCTCTTCTGCTTTTTCTTGCTTCTAGCCTGGGGATTAAAGATGTGTGCTATCACTGCCTTCTGAATACTGGGATTAAAGGTGTGTACTAACATTCTTTCTACCCTAGAAGAGCTATGCTGATGGATTAAAAGTTTAAATATTCCTATACAATAAAAAAAATACCATTGATACTTGTATAATGGTCTTGAAATGACACTTCCACTAGAAGAAACCAGAGCAAGCAATGTTCAAGCTGTACCTTAAAACCATGATCTACCAGATTAAAAAACACTGTCAAAGACAACTAATGTCAAAATGACCTGGGAACTGACTTGGTAGGACATCCACTTAAAAATCAGGTGTATAAAACAAAGAGAACAAACCATTGAAAATGACTGAAAGTCTTCAGACATATTTAAGTCCACAAGTTCCGAATGCCATTTAAAATAAATTGGTTATCTCCGTAGATTAAGAGAAAACCAAATTTGACAAGCAAAATACTAAGCATTTAATTTTTTTCTCCTTGTGTGAGTAGGACAATCGAGGAACTAGGTGCTGAATGGAGGAAAAGATAAACTATTCCAAATAGTAAGGGAGAGGAAAATCAATGCCATCAATTTGTAATGAAATAGTGGGTGTAGGTACTGGGCTTAAACAGCTTCTAGCATCACCAAAAACGAAAACAGAAACAGAAACAAGACAGGCTGGCAATCATGATGTGCCTCCTCATGGAATCCTCACACAGCCTGTGGTGCTGCCAAGAGGACTGAACATGTGTCTCAGCAAAGTCTCGAGCCCATCTGTCAATTTTCAAAAAATACGAAGGACTAAAAACAAGCTATCTCAGCCACAATGCCAAGCGATGAGAAGCAGACAATGACAAATTGCATCAGTCAGATACCTCAGGTTCTTCAACAAATAAACTATAAGAAAAAGAACAGGATGATGGAGGACCATTCAGATGTCAGGAGACATAAAAAAGACAACAAATGTTCAGAATTGGCAAGACAGAGTCACTATAACTATAGATGTATATACTTGCACGATAAAGTCGTAAAATAGCTTTTGCTATAAATTACTTTTAAATTAGAATAATGGTTGTTTATGCCAGGGGAAAGAGAATTGTGGCTGGACAAAGACATCTTCAGCTGCTGCCAAAGTATGTTTCTTGCTGTGAGTGGAGCTTTGAGAAATTTTATCCTATCTCACAATACTGCAATCTACACATGTGTTATGACCGCATATGTGTAGTTGTGTGTGTGTGTGTGTGTGTGTGTGTGTGTGTGTGTGTGTGTGATGTATATGTGTCAGAAATCACAAGGGAAATTGTTTGGGGAAAGCAAAGAGAGAAATAAGTGAGAAGAGGAAGGAGGAACCAGGCGGAGGGCTATGGAGAGAAAATAGGAGAAAATGTATAGCTGTTACAATGAAACCTATCACTTACTATGAATGAAACATTAATAAAATAAAATTTCATCTTACTTTTGGAAAATTTCACTTGCTCTTTCATTTTTGGGATAAGAATCAATAGTTTGAGCTATTTTACATTTTCTGCCTCAATCCCAGGATAGATAGTTTCTTAATCCAGGGTGGCCTTGTGTGTCATTCAAACCACGCTCTGCTGAGACTGAGTGGAGATGCTGTTGGTGGGCACGTTTAGATGGGGGCACGAAAGCAGACGGGGGTGGGGTGGGGTGGGGGGGTATTTGTGGGAGGGCTACTCGAGGCAATGCCAATTTCCCGGTCTCTGTTTCCTGACACACCTGAACCTGCAAGCGAGGCAGTTATTCATGAAGGAAGAACGCAGCCTGCATCTCTGGGAGAATGCCTATCCACACACAGCTCCAGAGCAACAGGGGAGTACTGATGGCTCGAGCACAGAGTGCATGGCTATGCCTCTGAGAGTTAAGGAGTTTTGAGGTGCCAGTTGGCAGTGAAAGATTAGAAGTCCCCCTGCCAACTCACTGTGCCCAAGGCCATGTGGGAAACCTCTCAGTCTTCCTTACCCATTGTGTTCAGCCAGCTGGCAGGGGTGTGATCACTGGGCTGTGAATGAGTTGCTGGTGGTGATTGCCATCGTGCCTCATGGGCCCTCAGATGCACGCTTGATATGGTGGGCACAGTTTTCTCAAACATAATTATTCGGTTATTAGACCAATGTGGGAACATGGGTGATAAATTCATATAAATATAAATCTTGATCTATTTATTTTTGTCTTAATAAACTAATTTGTATTTTTCTGGCTGAATTTTATTTATTACAATTATTTTCTTTCTTTCTTTCTTTTTTATTTTATTTTATTTTATTTTTTTTTTTACCAAGGATTGATTAAAGCTCCAAGTTAATTTGAGAAACAATGCAGTTATTAAAGCTTCTACTGACACGTGTGACATGCTTTCTGAGAGTTTTGGTGGACTTATCATGACTTAGCAAAGCTCTCCTTCAAAATTGGTTTTCAACCCTCTATTGTGATACATTTTAAGCCAAATGTTATTTCTCTATAATCATTCATCTTTTTAATACTTTAAATCCATGTCGGCACTTATAAAATTCTATTTCTATTTCATTAAGAGCCTTAAAATTATCAGTGCACTTTGATTCAGGAATCCAATGTTCAAGAATTCAATCCTCTGTAATAATGAGGAAAAGGTCAAATATATGCTACAACTTTATATGTGTAACAATAATTGAACAATATTTTAAAAGTGTGATGATTCAAAAGTGGTAACTGTGATACATTCATATGTGAAGTATTAGGTTTGCTTAAATTGTATTTAAGAGGATTTAGTGAGTTTAAAAAAAAATAATTGTTTTTTGAAGTTTCTTTTTCATGTAATTGTATTCAATATCATAAATATATGTTTAAAACATTTTGAGAGGAAGCACCCTAAGGTCTCTGACTGTGGAGTTTGATGGATAAAAGTTATTATTATAAATTTTTTCTCTTGAGTTTCCAGCAATGATCATCCATTAGTGTTACCATTCTGAATTAAATAATTTTAAATTAGATCTTTGTAAATTTTATGTATACATTTAGTTCATGTACAAAGAATATATATTGTTATATATACATATGTGTACAAGAATATGCACACATATGCACATATGTGTATATGAGTGCACATAATTTATGCAATAACACCTAGGTAACTTAGGAAAGTGGACTTCATTTCTACCCCAGGAAGGGGAGATCGTCATGTTGCAGGAGACTCAGCCATACACCTGTAACAGTTACTACTAATTTATTTAATAATGTGCCCAAGGCTATCTGTCTATTTTGGGACAGTTCTCTAGTTAGCATGAGGAGAAACAAGCAGGTGTCAGCCTGGTTTAGTAATGCAGGAACAGAGCAGGAGTTTAGTTGAGACCAGTTTGTGATTACTCTGTTAGTGAATTATTATTTAATTTCTATGTATATTAATATAGCCAATCACAATGTTTTTATTAGGAAGTCCAATGTATTTCATATTTTGTTATACAGTTTGGTATATAAAGCTGAATATATTTTACACTGAGAGCTGATGTAGCAATATTCCTTGTTTTGAACACATGTCAAGGCTTTCAGCAAATGATAAATGCATTATTTCTTAATTTGCTTAATTTTCTTAGCTTATCACTAGCTTTAACCTTTTAATTAGTATGCACATTGCATCAGGTAAATAAATACTTAGCGTGACTACAGTACACTTTGTGCTAACTACTTTTTAATAATCTACTACATGTCTTTATAGAACTAAACAGCATTCAGGGATTTCACTAGTAACAGCTTGATATTTTATTAATATTGTGGGCTTTGGTTTTTTTTTTAGGTTGGGAATAAAGGCTAAATATAGTTGTTTACTTATACTTTGCAACAACTGTAATTTCCACAGAAGTGTTTGGTTTTCATGATCAAATAATGACTTTTTTAAAAAAAGTTCTGTGTAATACAAATGCAAGTGTGGTCTTCCTCTCTTGGTGTCTGGGAAAGTGCGCTGTGTGTTAACTCTTCGTCTCCATTGTTGGAGTTGTTAACGCAAAGTTGGAGTGCTTGAGATGTGGGAAAGGGCTTCCCAAGATCTATATCCAAAACGAGAAGACAAAGGCATATTTTAAAGAAACTAACGCTTGGATTCATTACATATATCCGTTATGTCATTTTAATTAATTCTGTTTTTAAAAAACAAAAAACTATTAAGTTAAAATATGATTGGAACCTTCTCTCCCTCTCTTCCCTCCCTCCCACCTCTTCCCTCATTTGTGGCCTCCTCTTCTTAACCATTGTTATTACATATGCATATGAATGAACAAACATATACGTACAACCTGCTGAGTCTATCCTGTGTTGCTTGCATGTATGTTTTTATGGTGATCCTTGGTATTGGATGGCCATTCCAGGTGCTCATTCCTGGGGAGGACTGATTCTTTCTCAGTAGTTGTTAATTGCTTGTAGTTTTTCATGTAGGGATGGGACCTTGTGAAATTTCTCCATCAGTTGGGCTATCAACTGATACTGTAAATGTTTGGGTCAGGATTTAGGCAGCCATATTGTTAAGATTTCACAGGTGTTGCTTTCCTGTCATAGCTGGAAAGCACACTCTCACGGCAGACTCTTTGCTGCTCCAACTCTTACAAATCTCTCTGCCCCTCTTCTGTGCTGTTCCCCAAGCTTGGGTGTAGGAGTTGTGTAGTAGATGTGTACATTGGGTCTGGGCACCCCATTATAAGTTGTTCTTTGAATTTTGACTTGTTATGTCTTTCTCTGGTGGTTTCCTACTACAAAAAGAAACTTCTTGGATGAAGAGTGATATATACCAGTATCTGTGGGAATAAGGACAAATATTTAGATTACAGTTAGTATCACACTGGTTTCGGGAAGTTACAGTGATAGGTTCTTCTCTACCATCTATGACTTCGTGAGCAGCAAGCAGTTGGAATTATTTTCTTTATTCACACAACAGTTGGTGAAATCCATTCCATCAGAGACTAGGCTGAATTGCTTGGGGGGGGGGTGATAGCAATGGTTAGGCGTTAGTAGAGCTTGTCCTACATTCTGAGTTTAAGCACTAAGATTTTACTTTCTAATACAAAGATGGATGAGGCGGGAGCTCATGAAGTCCCACTGACATACGGTGAGCTATGGGTAACTGGTGGCTCTGCTGGGGGGAGGTCGAGTCAGTTTTCTTCATGTTTCCTCAGCCCCTCCAGAAGTTATCCGTGGTCCAGCAGATGGCCCTATACCCAGACACATACAAGCAGTACTAAGTTCAAAAAATTAGAAAGTTAAGTTGCATGGGGGAAGGGGCAAGAGGACAGAGGAGAAAATGGGGTGTTGGTAGATATGATCAAAGCACATCATATACACGCATCAAATTCTCAAACTAACAATAAATCATGTTTGATTTTTGAACTAAAAGAACACAGCCCATACCTGTCAGAGTACCATTCTGGGAATTAAGAAAGTGTGGTGGTTTGAATAAGAATGGCCCACATAAGCTCACATATTTGAATGCTTAGTCACCAGGGAGTGGCACTATATGAAAGGATTAGAAGGATTAAAAGATATGGCATTGTTGGAGGAAGTGTGTTGCTGGGGTGGGATTTGAGGTTTCAAAAGCACACGCCAGACCCAGTCTCTCTCCTCTCTCTCTTTCTCTCTCTCTCTCTCTGTCTGTCTCTTTCTCTCTCTCAGGACACTGCTCTAGCATCCTGTGTGCCAACACACTCCCTGCCATGAAGACTAAGCCTCTGAAACTGTAAGCAAACCCGTGATTAAATGCCCTCTTTCATAAGTGTTACTTTGGTCGTGGTGTCTTTTCCCAGCAATAGAACAGTGACTAAGACAGAAAGGAGAGCAACTGATTGATGAGATAACCCAGAGATGTGGTGGGGGGGGAGGGGGAGGGGTAAGCTTCTGGCAAACTGCTTTGTAACTTATAATTCATGAAGATTAACTGTTTAGGAGTGCAGAGTGTATCGCAGCCTTTGGATTTTCTGGGTGACTGCATTGCATACACTTTACAATAAAAACCTCAGAAAATAAGGCATTCTCTTATTTTCTCATCCCTGGACTTTCATCTTTCACCCAGGAATGAAACCTTCCACAAAACAGACCACACAGCGAGTGCCTTGCCTGCCACTTGCTTTTCATTAGACTACAATATGGTAAATGTCAAAACGTCGGGAACCGAGAGAGGCTGACTTTTTGTCTGTTCACTCTCAAAATGCATGAAATAATATATATTTTTTACTATGTAATGAGAATGGAAGCAGCTTTATTTTCTTTTTCCAAGCCCCTTAGGTAGCCCTTAAGTAAATACATCGTAAATTTTTATTTGAGTGCCAGGAAAGTCTTTCAATACACTAGAGCAGTGGTTCATAACCTGTGGGTGGCAACCCCTTTGAGGGTTGGATGACATTTTCATAGGGGTCACCTAAGACCACCCTGCATATCAGATATTTACATTACAATTCACAACAGTCCAAAATTACAGTTATTAAGTAGCAATAAAAATAATTTTATGGTTGGGAGACACCATGACATGAGGAACTGTATTAAAGGGTCACAACATTGGGAAGGTTGAGAATCGCTGTGTTAGACAGCCAATACATGTAATTTCGTGAACAGGTTGAACATCATAAGAAAACCATCAATTTAAACCTGTTATTAACTGGTAATAAAGTTAGACATATTCAACCTTTTAAACAATCCAGGTAAATCCTCAGTCTTTCTTATACAATGGTCTTCTCTTCCACATTACTACCACGTTGGTTCTTAAGAAAGACCACGTAGCAGTGTACAGCGGCTAATAAATTGAATCCTTGTCTGTGTTTTGTTTAACTTAACTTCCTCTCTTCTGATTTCAACCTTGCACAATACACAATATCACTTACATACTTTTATATATATACTTACATACTGATGACACTTTTCTGTAACTAATAGATGGCCCAATAAAAGGTAGTGTCAGCACAGTTTGAAGGAACTTTATAATAATGGTAACTAGGTAATATAAATGGATATTATTCTGATATCTACATTTGGCACATCTAATTTTCCCATCTTACCGATTTCCCATATTGGTTCAGCTTAGACATTGTCTTCCTTTGATGATCTTCCTACTTAAAAGGCAGATATAGCACAGGCCCAGCTTTTCCCAGGTCAACGATGCATTTTTTTTCATTTAGGCAATTTCCTTGTTGCATCTGCTTCAAGGAAGAAAGGATGCAAGCCTGCATTCCCACATGCAAGAAATGAGAAAACAGCATGCTGAGACTGTCACCTCTACCACCGCACACTCGGTTTAAATCCACAGTAATAGACTCGTACTCCGAGAAGGCTTGCTGTGTTTGTTTGCAAACTAGTATGCAGTACTTACAAGTCCGTGGTTTTATTGACGCGTTCCTTTCCATTCCTGTGGTTTTTAATTGAAACCCCCACTGCTTTGCCTGACTTCAGGAGTGCAGCATATAGGAGTTTTACATTAACTTTCTGACATAGACCAGAGGAACTCAGAGACACCAGTTTGTATAGTGGAACCTGTAGATTTGAGGTTTTATCTTTTTGCTTTTGTTTTTTCTTATCTGTACTAAAGTCTTAGTTTCTATGTTGGGGATTAATGGCTGAATTAAATCTAGTTATGAGCAGTTTCTTGTTTCAAGTTTTCTACATATGTAGTTATATTCCCCGTCGAGTGGGAACTGGATTTTGTTACTCTGAAGCCATTGTAACTATTTTGAATGGGCACTGTTTTACAGCAAGTGCTCGCACCCCAACACGCCAGAAGCAACAATTCTCTCTCTAAATATTCAAGTTAGTAACACCGTGGTGGTTATTACTTAGCCCCAAGGAGCCTATGCTACTTGGCGTTATTACTTATTTCACTAGTGTAGGTGCTTATAACATTCATCTTTCTCTTTCCCTGTCTCCTATTGTAGCAAAGCAAAAATGAATAGTCAGTTCTCATAACAAGCCTATTAAACACCCAAGGAGACTCATAAGGTTTAGCTTTAGTCAGCTCTCTTTCTCTTCTCTTGATGTCAGGAAAGACAGTTTTCAAACTATTTTAAAAGTAAAGAATTTTATTAAACATCAAATCTCCATAAAAGTAGAAAATTCATACCAGAAAGGGCAAAGGTAGTAGCAAATTCAGGCTTTACGCCAAACCACTGTGTTATAGAAAAAAATCCAGTGTCAAGACAACTATATAATTTGTATTTTTCAAGGATATGGAGATACTGATACTAAGGTAGATGTGATTAAAGTCTGTCAATGCTTTTGGTATTGCCAATATTTGAGATATTTGTAGGTCAGATATTATAAGTAAATTTTATTTTCAAATTCATATGATTTCCTTTAAACGATTATATGAAAAGTGATGGCTCGTTGCTGTATCAGACCTCAGAGAGTCTGTTCTATATTACTCCATTCTATACTACAAAGCACAGTTAACACCACTTCTATTTTCTGTGAGGGAATAAAAGCAATTGAGAAATACATAGTGAAATCTACAGATGGAACCGCTTTGTGGCTGAGCTGTAACAGAGATATCATCAGTATGTGTGAAGTGTGAATCTATGGCACCATTCTTCTCTATTGAAAAAGAAGAGAAACTGGTGAATTCATTCATGTCCAAGAGTACTTGTTGTGTAAGTAGGAGAAACTGAATTCAGATCCCCAGGGTGTGTGAAAAGCCAGGTCTGGCTGCATTAAAAGTATCAGGATAGGGTATAGAGACAGGAAGACTGTTGGAGCTTGCTGGCCAGCCACCATAACCCCCCAAATGGTGAGCTCTAGGCTGAGTGTGTTATCCTGTCTTAGGAGAAAGAGATGGTGAATGGTAGAGGAAGATTACCTGAAGTTCTCTCATGGCTTCTGAACAGGCACACCCGGGCATGTTTACCTTTACATACAGGATACATATGCATACAACAGACAGAGATAAGGGGGTAGTTCTAGATATTTGAATATTTTAAATGAGTCATGTTATTAATTGCTGATATGGAAAAAAAGCTGGCCAGTCTATTACAATCACTCTGTAGGTTATATTTATGAAGATATATGTCTAAACATATACATATACATATACGTATACGTATACGTATACATATAATAACAGTTAACAAAAAAGAGGGCATGAATTTGAAAGAGGGCAGTGAGGGTTATATGAGAGGGTTTGGGAGGAGAAATGAGAAGGGAGAAATAATATAATTATATACCATCTCAAAAATGTTTTTAAAAAGAAAAAAAATGTTGTAATATTCTGACATCACGCTCACCTTTCAGGGCAATGATGTTTCTAAAAGATTCTATGGTAGAGAGCACATGATCAATAATAGTAAAGGATTAATGGATGATAATTCACATAAAATGATGAATTATCATTGTAAGAATAGTTTGGGATATCAATAATACTCAGTGTGAGAAGAAAAAAGAAAACATCCGAACAGACAATGGGAAAGATGAAGACCTCCCTTTGGAAAGTTTAGAAAATGATTGCAGATTTACGTGTGCTGAAATTCATGCCTACACTTCAAAAGTAGAGGGTGCTGACTTCTAAGATCACTATGAGGGAAAAAACAGATGATTCTTTAGTGTCTGAAGCCTGTTTTTCTTTTCTTTCATTTAACTTTCAGACTTGAACATTGCTTATATCTAGTCACTAAATACTTCTTTTGGCTACAGGAGTGATATTCTTAAACTGTCAGTAGTGGATTATGGGAAAAAATAGGAAAAAAGTTCCATGAGAAATATAATCAATAATACTATAATTATCATTATAATTAATACAATATTGATATAGATAATATATTTTATATAATTAATATTTGGAATTAATTTTTATTACTTATATAAAATTGCATAATTAACATATTTTCTATATTTAGTATATGATCAATATAATGTTATTAATAATATAATGATAATTATTATTTTTGTTTTTTGTGAAAAGGTTTCTCTATATAGTCCTGGTTATCCTAGAACTCACTATGTAAAGCAGGCTGGCCTCAAACTCACAAAGATCCTCCTGCCTCTGCCTCCCGAGTGCTGGGATTAAAGACATGTGCCATCATGCTCAGCTTGACCAATCAATAATTATTCGAAGCAATAAGATCAAATTTATTCCCTGATTTTCCTTGGAATCTTAAATTCTAGAATCCAGAAAAAGAGATGTTGCTGTCATAGCATACAGCTTTGTTTAAGAAGGGAAAATGGACCTTCAGTGTGCATGTGTTAGTTTCATAAAGGTGAAAAATGAATTGAGGATTTTTTTCATAGAGTTGGAAGTTTTGAACTCCTCCAACACAAAGATTCAAGTATTAAGCAATCCGTGTATGTACGATAGTAGAAGTATCATAAAGTAAGGGAATTGCAACTTTATTCTTTAAAAATTAGCTTAGTTGTGCCCTTAGAGCCATTACCTAACTGTGAGACGTGTGTCTTTGTTGTATGCACCAGGGTATGACAGATAATTCTGAAGTTTTTAAATATTTTGAGAATCTAGTCATAAAACCTCCATTAGAGAATATTGTGCCTTTCTTGTCGTTGATTTAATCTTTAGAAAGACATTAAATGAAATATATAATTCATAGAAACTGTAAGATATTACTTTAAATATTTGGTGTATCTCTTATGTCACAGACATGCTAATTCTACCGTGAAATTTCAGTAAGTAACAATAGCAGCAAAACAAAATTAATTAACTAATAATTAATAAATTAGTTAATTTAAAACCAGCATATAAACGATGTGTGGAATGATTAATTTGATCCAACAATAAAAAACTATTGGCCATTTACACTACTAGATGCTTTATCTTGTAAAGCCATCTCAGTATGTGTCCATACCTCTGTAACTTCCTCAGTAATGAGTCATCATAGAAAGGTAAAGAACTACAAGAAAGTATGTGTTAACCTCGGCACCCGGCCTGTGTCTCTTAAACAAACAAACAAACAAACATGGGAAACATCTAAATGGAAACAAATCTAAAATGTGTGGCCATAATGTCGCAGTGACCACTACACAGGCATTGATGAGAAGTCTGCTTCCAATCCAGCTGCTGAAGAAAGTGGATGACAGGGTCACTGGTTCCAAAGAAAGATCGCGTCTCGTGTAGGCGACATCTGCGGGGAGGTAAATGGTGTCTTGTGCACATACAGAAGAGAAAAGGACACATGATCCATACTGGTTAACTGTCTCCTGAATATACAAGCGGCTAATATGGCTATCACAGCAATTGCGCCCCCATGCATAAGACACGGAAAAGCAAGGGCGTAGTCACAGGGTATAATAACCTGAACTCTGCAGCTGCACAGGGAAGCGACACACTTAGATCTGAATGAAGTCTCCGTATGGGGGAAAGAAAGGGTGACATGCTGGAGGCAGCTTTGTGTTTCCCACTCATTCTACTTTATTTGTAGACTGGGTACTTGAAAATGTGACACTGCAATTTGTCACTTACTGTGTCCGGCACTTCTTTGTATGTTAGTTATTACTGTTACTGAACTTGGAAGAGCGAGGCTTATGGTTTGCATTATACAAATACCTGCCTTGGAGTAGGGTACAAATATCAATTTGATTTCCACTTCTTATTCTTTGTTATACAAGAGGAAGCAAAGTACAGTGTTTAACAATATAAACATGAATTTAGCTTTCAGGGGTTCTAAACCCTACTGCTACCAATTAGATGAGAAATCTATTTAACCTATTTTTGAAGATTAAAGATGGCTGTGTATTATCTGTCTCTCTTTATCAAAACAGAGAACAATTCTTTTGACTAATAAAGTATAACAGAAGGCAGTGCTGGGGTCCTTTTTTCATATATTAGTTTTAATAATTCTATGTATTGTAGGATAGAATGAAATATCTCAAAAGTTATATACAGTGCAAAATGATTAGCTTGAGCTAATGAGCATATTATCAGCTCTCCTAGTTACCTGTGGTGGTGAGTGTTTACTTGCACACCCATGTCCTTGTAGTGACGCCAGTTTCTAGGTCTGCATTTTAAGGACCAGCAACTTCCATTTTGTCCTCTACAGCCAGCTTTCAGAGTGTTTAGGGCACCATGTAGGAAGTCAAACTATCTTGTGTCCATGATACTGGCAACAACATGTTTAGGGTCTCTGGATGAGAATTTCAGGGAGTTAAGCATTTCAGATGTGCTCACCTGATATGTCGGATTTATTCAGAAAGTCACTCTGGACCCTAGAGACCAGCCCTCGTTCTGTTGAATACAGCTAAGTAACCTCTATCAACATCACTGACAAAAGTTACCCAACCTGTACTTGCATAATACCCTGATTCACAAAAAAAAAAAAAAAAGAAAGAAAGAAAATGAGCTGTAGCAAAATATCTGCTGTTCTGAGCATGTTTAGAGGACCTGCCTTAGTTACTACATTGTGGAGTTTTCTGAGAAGGAGGAGAATATATGTATGTAAGACTATCTGAATATATTATTTTTTATATATCCTCCTTAGGGGTTTAATAAGAGAAAGATGGCTGTGATTTAGGGAATCCGAAGGTCCCCGTATCTGTGCTAATCCTAAAACAACTCTCTAGTCTTCTAATTTCAGTCATCTGTTTTAGTTACTCTAGTAGAAAAAACTCAAAACGATAAAACCGAATAGCTCACAAAATCCTGGGAAATGCAGCACGGGTACCGTCAGCTGACACAGTGCTGGAACACTCCGAGGTGGAGAGAAGAGGGAGACATGAGTCCTGTGGCAGTCACTGAAGGAAGACACGCCTTGTTACTCCTCTGTCCAGCACCTCCCATGTCCAGATCCTCCACCAATGTCAGCCAGGTGACTTCACTTCCTGGAGTGGCTGCTCCATGAAACTGCTCAAGACGAGGTTCTCGTCTTGGAGAATTAAATCTTCGTCCTCTACAGTTTTAGTGATATCTAATGAGACTTGTAATTAATCCTAGGCTTAGATGCCTTGAGAGGATTGCCAGTCTCCCAGGCTCCCTTAACACATCCAGAAGTGCTGGCATGTCAGGAAATCCCCAAAGCTTGGAGAAATCGCAGAGGGTGCTGAAACCCCTGCCACCCTCTGACATCCACAATGATTTACTTTTAAAGGTGCCATTGTGTGAAATCATTGGCTTAACTGTCCACTGCAAAGGGACTTACTCACTCTCTGGTGGAGCGTTTTATTTAAAAAGAAGTGGCTCTTTCCATAGATAAGCCAGGAGACCGTTTACATTTCAAAACCTGAGTTATTAAATGATATCTGAGCGACGTTAGTTTTTTTTTTAATTTTTTTTTTTTTTTTTTTTTTTTTTTTTTTTTTTTTTTTTTTTTTTTTTTACTAAAAGAAGCTTAAAAAGACAGGGAGGGACAAAAGTATTTTATACGTTTACATTTTAAATTGTGTAATCATGTTATTATCTGAAACTAATGCCGTGCTGTTAAGATTTAGATAAAGTGTCCTGTAATGCATACAAAATGTTCATTTGTTGAAGGCCATTAAGTTAATTTCCTGGCAACAAGATTAAATGCAAGGCATTTACATAATCATTAGTCGTGAGGTGTAGAAAAGATAATTAAATATTCCACCACATTAATTTATATTTAATTAACTGTGCTTTAGTGATCCTTCTGTCTGAATATTAATATTGTGTAAATAAACAATTAAAATGCATACTGATTTTATTAAAGGCTTATTCTCAAAATTAGGTAAAAGATGCAATTATTAATTTGATTATATCTAATTTTATATCCTAATCATGTTAATAGAGTCTAAAAAGGTCCATCACTGGCTTTGTGATGACATTCTTACATTTTGTATTTCCAATGACAACCTTGCGTAGAGACTTAAAAATATATTCAGTTAATTGATTCCAATAGTTAATTGCTTTCATAATATTCTCCCTTCAGATTTCTTTCACGCAACTCTATCATTTTGCTTTTAAAGAGTAAAAGTTGGTTATTGTGCAGCCACACCACTTCCAGCTGTGGGCATTCTCATTTGGGACATAATGGTATATCTGTGGAATATTATACGCTGTAGACAGAAACAAAAATTATTAAGCAATCTCAATAAGGTTAAGTGATTTAAAATTGTATCTGAGGTTCATAGTTAATTAAAAGTCCTCTAGGAAGAGTTAGAGACGTAGCTTGTATTATAGAGTACTTGTTTTAGCATGCACTGAAAACCTGGACAGGTTCCTAGTACCACAAGAAAACAGACATGATAGCAGAGTCCACCACTCAGGAGGTAAAGGCAGGAGGATCATAAACTCCAGGTTACCAGAAAATAAAAGTAGAATCAAGCGGGAAGTAAATTTTGAAGTTTTAATATTTCTTCATGTGGTGTTAAGAAAATTTTGGAGAGACAAGTAACGTTACTAGGAATGTGTATGGAAGAGTTTTACTTCTCATACGTGTCAGCTTTGGTGGAGTAGATACGTTGTAGGTAAGAGAAATCTAAGTAACACATTCTCCGAATCCTATTGGTGCCTTTATTATCCTGGAAAATCTGCAAGTCAGTAAATGAAAATACCTAGGGTTTCATTAAGCATCTGAAGAGGAAGAGACAAGCCATGAAGTGGAAACAAAACAAAATAAACAAAAGAAAACAAAACAGAAACGCTCTTTCTGACTCGTGAGAGTATATTCTACCCTAAAATATAAAGTTACGCTAAAATATTGCTATGAAACAATTTCATTTTCCTACCAGGAGAAGTTATTTCTCATTAAGCTGTAACATCCCAAACAAAACTGTTTGTGTTTTTCCACATGAAATATTTATTTGTGTGAACAATTTCATGCCGATTTTAACTGTCTAGATGTAATTTTCATAGAGAGGTATGTGCTTCATGAACATATATTTCGTAATGGAAACATTTGTTCCTACAGTTTTTGAAGGGGGATAATAAAGCTGTTTTTGTTTCTTTTCAAATCCACCAGGACGTTTAAATTTGTACTATGATCTAGAATTGCCCTGTCCTGGCTGAAATATATTCCCTCTTGTTTGTGACTAGAGCTGCCCAATGGATTGGAGACTTCCTACACGTTACATTCACCTCTCACCACACACAAGGAATATCATGGTGCCTTCTTTCCTCCCTCCCTCCTTCCCTCCCTCCCTTCCTTCTTTGCCTCTATACAGCCCTGGCTGTCCTGGAACTCACTCTGTAGACCAGGCTGTCCTGGAACTCACAGAGATCTGCCTGCCTCTGCCTCCCGAGTGTTGGGATTAAAGGTGTGTGCTGCCACCACCTGGCACAGTGCCTACTTTCAAAGATTAAATTCTGAACCACTTTTCTAGCTTCTGCCATTGCTAAGATGTTTAAGACAGGCTTCATAACTTCAGAAAGCATTTTTTCATCTTAATATATGTATATATGCTGTGTGTTCAGCAAGGATGACATAGAGGTATATTCATAAATCCAAACTCTGCCAAACCTCAGCAGAGGGAACCACTGTCCTGGCCAGTGCCATTACTCAGTCTACAGTGGAATCCTGAGCATCTGAGTTCAGGTGCTTTTATTCATTCAGAACTCCTCAGCTGCAGATCATAAGCAATTAAACATCCCCCACAGAAATCCAACACCTGCAGACAATACAAAATGCTTAGGCCTTTGCTTTCCTTTTTCCAACAGTGCACAAAAACAATTATTTTAAACACAACTAAAAATAAGTTTTCACTATATATATATCATATATGTGATATATATCATATATACATGATATATATCATACATATATGATAAACAAGTATAAATGAATATTTATAGGTCTTTCTTTGTCACTAGAAAACCTCTCCAACTCTGAATTGGAAGAAGATACTTAGATTGCTGATAAATGAACAGGAATGTGAGGGTGTAGGATGTATTCCCTTTAGAAGAGGAAGCTTGGTTTCTCTAAGCTTCTACTTAAAAGATGACATCTGCATTGACATAACCAGACTATGCATCCAAGCTACAGAAAACTTCCATTGGGAATCATGCAGTGTCTCACCGTTGTGACTGAAGGACAATCACAGTGCTCTCGGGTCACTGCAGCTGCGTCTCACCTTGTGTGCTACAAAGAATGGGATTCCCAAATTAAAAATGAAAACAAAACAAAACAAAAAATAACTTTCCTTGGTGTAGTGGATTTTTAAAAATCTTTTCCTTTTAATTTTTAAAAGTTACATATTTATGATAATATAGCTTCTTTGACTCTAGTGAAATTGTGTTTCAGAACTCCCATTTATAGTAGTACACTACCATGGCAGTAACTAAAGGCTCTCTAATTGGATTCAAGGTCCATTGACCAAGGAGAAAAGCATGCCTGGTACTAGAAACCCAGCCAACTACCTGGGACTTTTGAAGTCATGGGTCCTGGAGGGAAATCTACAAATGCCACTTTACTAAACATAATTCCTAATGACATTCTAAATATTTGTCTTTATATTCAAATATAAATGTAGTACTCACCTCTCACCACAGAAACTTCTCTTTGTAACAACTGGAGAGAACATTGGAGATTAAATCGCAGAGATCAATCCTGGACTTCTCAGTTTCACCTGACACATCTACAACAAATTCCTCTACCAAAGGCTCAGGGTCATTGCAGAAAAGAGGACAGGAAGACAATAAGAGTGCGAGGAACAGGAACTTTTATGTGAGATTGCGTCTCCGCGAAAAGTCAGAGAGACTACATCCATGAAGTCTCATCACCCTGGACGCTTTGACAAGAACTGGACAATAGCAGCACCAATTGACATGCTAACATGGAAGGGGGAAAGCTCACAGTTCGTCAACTTTAGACAGAGATCTACAGGGACCTAAGGTATGCTGGGACTTGGGGAAAGGGTCTTCCCCAGGGAAGAGGCCTCTCATATCGAGTGGTCAGATCTGCTGTCATACGTATACATGGACTTATATGGACTGAGCAGGTTTTATGGTCTACTTAGGAATTCGTGTATATGTGTGCATGCACATGCATGTGGATGCGTGAGTGTGTGTGTTTGTAATCATAATTAAAGAAAGAGGTAATGAATTTGAGAGAGCAAAGCAGCAAGGTGCATAGGAGGGGCTGGAGGGAGGAAAGGGAAGGGAAAATATGTCATAACTTTAAAAAGTAATATATATATTCTAATATATATATATTAGATTCCTTTTGAGGGTATGAGCAGTGAATATCAGCTTACATAATCTAAGTCTGTAAATAAAAACAGATAACAATTCTCCTAATGTCCCTTATTAGTAACCACGGGATCTGAGTACTCTAACTCAAGGAGCCAGTTGAGTTAGCTCTTGCACAATTTCAGATTTGTACTATCCCTTTGCTTCTGAATAAAGTTTCCTTGCCAGTTTGAGAAAAAAACAAAACAAAAAAACCAAAGTTGAATATTTTTGGTAATATTGACATTCATCTTCTTTGAAAATAAAATTTATTCATTTTACTGAAGTTATTTCTTAACTTGGAATTTATTTTATATTTTATTTATGTAATCTTATAGATTGGTGTGATTTCCCTATACATATGTTTGTCTATATCCTTATTTTATTTGCACATTAATAAAATGTCTTTGATTAGGAAGGACTGATTTCTCTAAACATCAAAAGGTAGAGATAAGTACGCTGGACTGGCTTGGTGGCATACTCAGGAGACAGGGGCAGGAGGATCACAAGATTCAGGTCAGGCTGACTTATGTGCTAATATCCAGTCTCAGACAAGCACACAAACACACCAAGGACAAATTGACAAAACCCTCAAACTTTGCAAATTCATTGTAATCTAACAGCAGAAAAAAAAATCATAGAAAACTACAGATCCTAGAACAACTATACAATTCTAATGAACATAAGAAATGCAACTTTTCATTTAATCAGATAAATTTTGGTAATTATCTGAGAGCCGAGTAGCCATGCTATACTTAAAATCTTTTAGAAAATTGGGAATGGTTAAAACAACCAGTAGAAACTGGAAAGGATCAAGAGTTGGAAGCTCCAGAGAGGGTTCTGATGTGGCTTCAATCCAGTGTTGAGTTGGGGGAGAATCATAGGGATTCATTCATAGGGATTGACACACAGGGACTCCATGGACGCAAAGGGGATCCTTAGCTCTTAGTGAAACAGTAACTGCAGCCCTAGGTCTCTGATAGGGTGCTGGTGGTGCATGACGGAACCTTGACCGTAACTCGGTGAAGATCTGAATCCCAGTCTTGTTGTATTCTGTTTAGCCCCAGACACCTCGTTTGAACTATGTGAGATATTTTGAGCACAAAATAAAGGGATGAAAAACATCATCTCAGTAACAAAATGTTAACTGTTTTGCATGGAAGCTACCGCTAGCTTGTTTACGATCTAAGATTTCACCCTCCAGCCCTTGCCCTCGATGTTCTGATCCCCAAATCTCTATTTTTTAAGATAATTAAGTAATTATGGTAAAAGAAGTCTGCTATCCACATTCTGTAAGAGTTTCACAAGCTTCATTGATTAGTTTTAAATTATGCGATGAGACAATGATGTAAAAATATCCTGCCTGCTTTGAACAAGGTTTTTTTTTCTGCCTTTCTGACAGTGACCTGAAACAAGTTCATCCTTGTGCTTCAGTTTCCACAGCGATAAAAATGAAGAGGTTGGACGAGCCAGACAGTTTTACATCTGGTATTCTAAATTATTTAACCCCATAACCCAGGTTTGGTTATTACAATGAGTTCCTGATTTATTCATTTATATGCTCATGCTTTTTTGTGTGTACACTATTGTGATGGTGTGAAAAGTTTTGGGTACTTTCTATAACTGTGGAGACTGACTTTACTTCTCCATTAAAATCGGACTCAACAAAATTTATTTAATACAATTAGAAAGTGGATAGCACTGTCAAGATTATGCTTTCCAGGTATATAATTCTAGGAGGAAATGAAGAGAGAGGTCAAAAGCTTTTCCAAATGACCTCAATTTGAATAGGGAATGGATGTTGGAGTAAATGGCAGTCCCGTCTACACAGAGCTTCTTAATTTAAAATAAAGGTTAGGGCTAATTTCAATGTTGCCTGTTCAATTTACTTATCCCTCCCATGGTCAAATAGGTAACAAATCAAGGAAACAGAAAACATAATTAATTTTAAATGGGAAGGAAGACTCATGGGGAATTTGACACAGGATTCATTACCCACGATAAGGTCCGAAGGATGCACTGGCTTTTGAAAGCCTTGATTCAAGTGGATACTCTGTATCCTTCTATCCTGATACTATTCAGAGTTGAGGAAAATGTCTGGATAAAGCGGTTGGATCTTGATTTTCCCCTCAATTTTCCACTGTTTAGTTTTTCTACTACTGCCAGAAGCAAGCCCCAGATAAGAGCACATTTTCATGCTATTAGCCAGTCCCAGTGATACTACAATGAAATTATCTCTGTGATAGATTAATTCTCCTCTCCATTTTTTTTTCTGTGCCAACTTATCAATGGAAACGTTTGCAAGGATCCGGGAATGTAGAACAATGTTTAAGGGTTAAGAAAAGGATGGATGGGTGATCACGTTCAGTTTAAGGACACTGAAAAATTGATGTTTTCCTGAAATTGTCACATGGCCCCCACATCTCAGCTCGTTTATTAATGGAGATAATATAAATTATTTTATAAAGTCTCTGACAATTCTTTTGAGATGTCAATGCAACATGTACTGGGATGCTAAGTTTCTTTAATTGGGAAGGCACTGATGTAGATGAAGTTCAACTATTTAAATGTCCATGGAGATTTGATGGAATTAATTGAGTTCAAAATACGTTGAAAATGTTGCGTGATTATGTTATTATAGCAACATAAGCACAGAAGCATAAGTACAATAAAAATAAAGTGAATCAAATTATAGAGTGCTCATGTCTCCTCACTCCGGCTATTTGCTTTTTAAAATTTCCATGGAATCATTTTTATCAAAAGGAAGATGATATTAACAGCATCTAACAATATATGTCTGTTTTGTGATCTGACTTTCTGACTTAAAGGAAGATGTTCCTGGTATTTTATTCTGATTTTACTTTTGTACTACATCTAGTATGTATTTAGTATGAACAGGACATGGCAGGGGAGTGGGAAGTAGTTGTATGACATGACAATTCTTTCCCTTTGCAAGCAGAGGTTACCTGAAAATGGATGTACGCTATGTTTTAATTGATGGAAATGCTAATGGAAATAGATCTAAAATAATTGCTTTAAAACCCCTCATGGTTACAGCAGTCTGAGTTTTACTCTACGTTCTGTTCCTCATCCTAATTGTCACCCTATGAACATATTTCAACCACATGTTTTCTATAGCTGATACATCTGCAAGACATCCTCATTTATCTCTGAATAATTTAGAAATGGAAGGTTTTTGCATGGAAGATGGGAGAGGCATCAGGAAGGAGAAAAACCCTGGCTTACATCCAAGTAGAATACATTTTTACCTGTGGCCAATACAAATATTATGACTTGAATTTGATGGTTCACATTTTTTCTTTCTTTCTCTCTCTTTCTTTCTTTCTTTCTTTCTTTCTTTCTTTCTTTCTTTCTTTCTTTCTTTCTTTCTTTCTTTCTTTTTTACTTCCTCCAGTTTTTTCACCCTTCTTCCAATCATTTCTCCCCACTTACATGCCTCTTCCTTTTTTCTTTCCGTGTGGATCTTTCTCTGTCTATTCCTTTATAAAATTTACTTTTATTTGGGATGTGACACTTCAATCTTTCTTTTACACCTGGGTTTGTGTGTGTACACATGTGCAAACAACAGTGTTTGGCTGCACCTCTTACTCTTTTACAGAGAGCTCAGTCTTCAAGCTGGCTTATGTTGTTTATGGAGTAATTCAGATGTCCCGATTGTATCAAATGACTCAATGTATTTATAATACGTAATAATAAATACATCACTTCTCATGTATTTATTCATTTAAACTGGTAATCATATCAATATTGATGACATTAAAATTGAGTACGTGTTTATTTACTTAATTATTCATTTATGAATTTGTATTAAGCTGGGTGAGCAGAAGTGGAGATATAAGTGAGAAGTCATTGTCCAAGCCTCGTGGAAGCTGAACTCCATTAGAAGAGAACATCAGACAAACAAGTCATTAAAACATGGCATTGTTTGCATTATAGACATCATTCACACAAGAAAAGACCCTGTGGGCATGAAGAAGAAGCCCACACATTTAGTGAGTTATAATAGTGAGCTACTATTTTAGCTGATATTTCAGATTTCAGTCAGAGTCACTTCAGAAGGCGATATTAAAACTGAGATGAGGAATATGAGTTGGTATCTTAGCCTATGGCATCTTAGGACAGAGCTAGGATTTTGAAGGAAACCTGAAGCTTTTTATCATAGGAAAATATTATGAGGGAATGGGGAAATGGCAAGAGAGATATTTGGGGGAAATGTAAACTGGTGCAGAACTTTACAAAAAAAAAAAAAAAGGTCAAATAGATTCCTCAGTCAGGTTGGACATCAGTGGAGGACACAGGAATTTTGTGTCTCTCATACCCATATTGGTCATCTTACTGAGCCAAAATTTCCTTCCTGAGTTGTTAATTTAACCACAGTTCCAGACAGGGTAGCCTACCACCTACTGAGAGCCTCTAGGGAAGGCAAGGCTTCCATAAGTCCACGGATGACTTCCCTGGGCACTGAAGTATAACTGCAGGTCCTTTAAAGCCTTGTCCAGTGAAACCTCAGTCTCCGAGAAGACTGCCAGTGCCAAGAGCTAAAACAACAGTGATACCCAGTGCCCTAAACCACGGGGGCTAGTGGAAGGGTGCGAACAAGGGTATGGGCATTTCTGTCACAATAATAACAAAACAAATTAAAGACAGATGGATGCCATTCCTAGATGATCCTTAAGATATAAACGTGCGGATGGTGGGATAGCTCAAGGGGAAGGACATTTCTGGCTTGTCCGACGACTTGAGCTTCATCCCTGGGTCCCACACGGTAGAAGGAATACCAACTCCCATAAGTCGTCTTCTGTCTTCTATGTATTTTCTGTGGTACACGCCTACCTCCAAGCCTCAGTAAGTAAACACATTAAAAAAAACAAAACAAAGTAAAGAACCAGCATAGTCACCCTTGTACAGAGAATCCAGGCAGTGGCAAACTCAGAGTGAAGGGAGTGATACTTCATTTCGACCGAGTCTTTGTATTCTCATCCATCTATGTCCATGAAGGGTTATGACAGAAGTCAGTGGAGAACAGAGTGGGTGGAGAAACTCAGAGGAACTATATGCTAATATTTTCTTATGATGAAATTGTGAAATCACTACAGTGCATTGTGGGCATTTATATTTTAAAATGTTTGTAAAAGAGTACGCCTTACTAGTTATTGACAACTAATTTCTTATTATCACATATTCTGGACTACAGATGTCAATTAAAACCCAATGCATCAACTACTACCATCATGACCACCACGATAATAAGGAAAAAAAGTGCTCATTTTTACCATACTACCTTTTATAGATGGATCTTTGAATCTATGATGAAGATATTAACATATTCTATAGAATGATGAGATAGGATTTATCTATTAAAAATTATTCTTTGCCACTTTAAAGTCATGGTAAGGAAGATCTTTTTTTTTTTTTTTCAGGACTATTGTTATGGACCACAGCAATGGAAGTTCACAGTAAAGTAAAGAGATTGGATTCATTTCTGAATATGAGGTAGGCCAGTAGAGATTTATAAGTGAAGCGTAGAAGTCAGTCGACTGACTAAGTACTGACTAAGTACTAAGCGGTTACTAACATCAGGGGCATGCTAAGTACTGCTATGGAACCAGAACACTCAAGGGAACCAGTTAAAGGAGAAAGACTTAATCTCATCTTGAACCTGCAGAACATTTTCTAGGTTCAATCCGTGGTACTTGGCCCCATGTGCTAGTGACAGAAGCAAGTGAATAAGATTCTGGCGGGTAGGAAGTGAAGAGCAAGGAGGTGACTGTTATAGCCCTCAGAATCAGTCTCTAGTGATTACTCTTTCCAAACAAATCACATCTCAAGGTTTCCAGAATTTCTCCCAAATGGTGCTGTCATCTAGGGCATTAGTGAGCATGTAGGAAACATATGAGCCTGTGGATAGCATTTCCTATTTAAACCATAACGAGTGGTAAGGGGGATTCTGGTTAAACTAGCCTTATTGGATTCTGCCTTAGTCCGACTGAGGTGACTGGACATTGTCTGGGAGAAAGTATCAGGTGAAGAGTTCAATCAGTATTGAGAATGATCTGACACTCAAGTCTGAAGGAAGTGTCTTGATAAACTGATTTAGCAAGACTATCTGTTAAAACTGTATTTTATAACTAGGTGTAGTGGCTCACCTGTAAATCCCTGTTCTTGTGAGGTAGAGGCAGAAGAATAAAGGGTTTGGGCCAGCCTCAATAGTAGAGCGAGTTTGAGGTAAGCCTGGGCTACATGAAACTCTATAAGGATGGACCCACGTGAAGGTTGAGAGAACTGAAGGAAGTTTGGCCTAGCAGAAGTTCTTCGTGAGCACTACAGTGTGGATAATGATCATGAGAAGTAGGGTAGAAATTCAAGAGTGCCTTTATCCAGATACTGACCCCCTCTTCTGTGTGGATACCTCTTTCCAACCAGGATAGTACAACGTCCTGTACTATCAGTCAGTCATATATGTGAACATTTGCTCTGTAGTATTACTTCAGTTTCATGCATTCTTAATTTTTAACACATTCAATCTTGGAGCCAGTTAGTTGATAGTGAATGATTAAAATGCTGACACTGTGGTCAGAGGTGACAAGAACATTGGGTGGATTCGTTGGGTTAAAAAGAAAAAAAAAAATCACACAAACACAGACACAGGCCTAGAATAGGCGCTCACAGACATACGGCCTCAGATGCCTTCTACTCCTGGTATTCTTTTGGAAGTCAACGATTTTGACTACTAAGCAGTTAAGTTATTCAAATAAATCTTAATTTATCTGATGTCTTCAAAATGTTTTTTCCCCCACCTCTAAAACATATTCTGAATACATTGACTATTTGGCTTCAGGATTTAAAAAGTGAATTACTTCCTTGTTTCTTCAACAGTTATCACCTTCTTTTATCTCTCTGTTTGCAGTTCTGTGTATTTCCTGAAGCAAGCAAACCAAAAAAAAATTACTGCGGTATGGTAATTGCAGAGTGTGATTGATAAAAATAAATACCACCCCTAGGTAGTGCTTATTCTCTTCTTGCGGGTAAAAGTTTGTACGTTTAGATTAAAGCACACACACTTTCTGTACATTAATTTAAAACAGAACATTCGCTGTATCTGAGGATTTCAGTTAGACTTTATACTAGTTGATTCTAACACCGAGAAAGTTTTATTGAAATTCAGTCACCAAATTCTTTCCTTCATTTGGCAACACATCTCTTACAAACATAGTTTTACCTACGTAAGCATTTCTCACGAGGTGCAATTACATCAGAGATTTATCTTTCTATTTACTTAAATATAATTTGCCCCAAACAAGTCTTTACCCCTGCTGGCCTTTTCTTGTCCAGTTCTACTTTAATATTTTGTATTTTGACTTCCTAAGTATTCTTTCTCATCCTGAACTGTCTTCAGAAAGGTTATTGGGTACCCCTTCCTGGTAAAGTTTATGAAGGCTGTGAAGGCAGATGGCGTAAGTTTGACCCCTCCCTGAACACACATAAGTGTGGAAAGAGAACTCAATAAAGCTGTCTTCTGACCTCTGAATAAATTCCATGGCCTGAGTGGCCCACCCGTAAATCAATAAACAAATGTAATTTTAAAATGCTAATTATGATTTCTTTTCTAGTAAAGGAACTGTTAATGGAATTCTTCTCTCATCTTTTTTTTTTTTTTAACCATGTCTCTGCAATAACTACCTCTTACTAGTTGTGTTTCTGAGCACACGCCTGCATGTAACTGTGACAGCCACACAGGCATCCAGTGCCAGTGTTGTGAGGTGCTCAAATGAGTTAAGATGCGTATTTATTGGTACCTCCTGTGGATGTGGATATTTGATATTAGATGCAGAGATATCTGATTTAATTGGTGTCTAGTGTGCCATTGTATGGATACATTATATTTGATTAATCCCAGTTAATATCTTCTTCGGTTATTTTCATGTTTTTTTATTATAAATAATGCTGCAAATAATATACTCTGATGATTCGATAAGCCTTATTTCTCATTATCTAATTTTCATTTATAAACTATACAAATTAGAAATATTTGCTTAATTAATGGTGTTTTGTATTACTTCAAAAATCATGAAAAAAATGTATTTTCTAGCTCTCAATAGAATGTCTCCAATGCTCTGTTGTTGAAAAGCTTACTTGGTGCACATGGTTGGCTAGACATTCTCAATAATTTGACACTGGGTCTATTTATATACGAAAAACTTGCAATCCTTCCTATTTCATTTATATACATCACCGATTAGAATAGTTATAATGTTAATACACAGGCATTCAGTATTTTGCAAAATATTTTATTTAACATTCAATCATACATATAATGTGTTTGGAAAAAAAACCAAAACATCTACCACTTGCTCTCTCTGCTTGAATTCCTTCAACTTTATCACATTTTCCTCTAAACTTCATGTTTCTGCTCTCTCTCTCTCTCTCTCTCTCTCTCTCTCTCTCTCTCTCTCTCATGCTCACCAGGTCTCTTGGTAGCATGCACAGGACCTTTCAGCACTATGAAAGCTAGCCAATAGGAATGTAGCCTCCACAGCAGTACCTACTTGAGTCTCCGTATCCTATGACTCAGGTGTGTGGTGTTTTCTGAGATAGGGTCTTACCATCAAGTTCTGGAGAGTAGCAAGAGTAATGACAACCATCTGTAATGTTTGTGGGCCTATAGAATCCCACTGACCAACTGTTCAAAAAGAGGTAATGTGTACTGGTACTAAACTTTTACCTGGTAGCTTATGGTATTTGGGAGAGGACTTATCTGGCCATTGCAGGATAAATCCTTTTAAATATTTCTTGATCCATTTGCACATTTGGAAAGGGCTGTTCTTGAAACCATTGTATACATGTCCCCCTTTGTTATAAGAAACAACCCATACCTCCCTATTAATTATCTTTCTTTGGCTTTACAGATAATTAATAGAAGATACCAGGAAATACTTAATGCAAACCTATCTGAAGTTTATTACCCTGGTGACACACATCACAACCATCCAAAGTGGATAAATTGTAAAATATACCACAATAAATCTTCCCTCGAAGAGGTACAACTCCCAACTCTCAGAACGAGTATGCTTAGGGCTGCCCTCTCTAATAACTCTTTTTCCCACAGAGCAAAAAGCTTTTAGTGCATCACAAATTCTGCACTATTGTTCTTAGCAGCCCAATCCCCAAACTCTCATTTCTGCTATGCTTCAGGATGTCGCACTCTGACCCATTCATTTAGTACACGCATTTCATGCCATTAGCATGAAGCTTTCTGTTTTGACATTTAGTTGTTTCAGAAAATGGACATTTAATTCATGGGACATAAATCTTTATCTCCAGAGGGCTTGAAGGTAAATCAAGATGATGTGTGGAAACAATGTATGCTTAGTAAACTCCTTTATTTCAGTCACCTGTTAGCATGTTTAAACTGATAAAATATGCAGCACATATTTTTCTTTTTGTCATGTTCCTCCCTGAATTTTCTCTTTGTTCCTTCCTTTCATGTTTATGCATGCTTTTTGAGTCCTACCTTCTCTCTAGTCACTCAGTCTGTTATTATCTTCAGCTAAGACTGACTTATATCTTCATCACCGGCTGTACCAAAGATAGTCATTCTCAACAAATATTGTTTCTCTGCCTGTATCAATGTCCCTGCATAATAAGAGGACATTATAGTACACAATAGGCTTATGGCCAGTGGGCAGCAAGTGGCTATGAAGTAGGGATGTCAATGGCTTTCTTTATAGACAGTGCATGTTCATGATGAGTTCCTGAGGGACATTCTCGGTACATGAGCATGAGGGACATTCTCGGTACATGAGCATGAGGGACATTCTCGGTACATGAGCACGTAGGAGGCAGAAGAAGAATAGGAAAGGAAGGAAAAAGGAAGAAAGGAGACCGGGAAGTGGTGACACATGTCTTTAATCCCAGCACTTGGGAGGCAGAGGCAGACAGATCTCTGTGAGTTAGAGGACAGCCTGGTCTACAGAGTGAGTTCTAGAACAGCTAGAGTTACAGCAGAGAAACCCTGTCTGAAAAAAGAAAAGAAAAACAAAAAACAAAAACAAAAGAAGGAAGAAAGGAAGGGAGGGAGGGAGGGAGGGAGGGAGGATCTATGTGTCTGAACTCATTAGATGTAGGGCTTATTTTCTCCAGAAGCAAACACTAATAAAGAAGCCTGGTTCTTCAGAATTTTATTTGTTTTTATTATTTTCTTTTATTTTTTAGATTATAATATAATTACATCATTTCCCTCTTCCCTTTCCTATCTCCCAAACCCTGACATATACTCCTCCTTACTCACTTTTAAATTTACCATAATTGTTTATCTATCTATCTATCTATTTATCTATCTATCTATCTATCTATCTATCTATCTATCTATCTATCTATATAAATAACTAAGAGATTGGAGGAAAATAAAATTATATATATATATTAAATACATATAAATATACATATAATTAAGTATATATTTATACAATTTTTTAATATAAATATATATGTGTATATGTGTGTGTGTGTGTGTATGTATATGTATTACAATCTGCTCAGTTTATAATTTCACTTGTATGTATGTTTTCAGGGCTGACCATTTGTTACTGGATAACCAGTTGGTGTGGTCTTCCCTGGGGACGACTATCTTCTCTCAAGCCCCTTCAGCTGGCAGTAGTTCATTGGCTCTCTATGTAGAATTGAGATCTTGTGGGCTTTTTCCTGGTCCACCTTAACATGTCTATTGTTGTCTTTGCTCAGCTCGTAGCCACGTTTGGTTTTTAAGATAAGTTATTTTAATGTTTTTAACTAGTCCCATTAAGCCTTAAAAATCAAATTCCACTTGATTAATTTCATGATCTTCATTCCATATAATGTAACGTATTCACTGTCTTGCACTTTACTGGTTGGAGGTTTACTTCTTCAACTTTAATTTTACTTTTCCTGTTATTTTTCCCCCAATCTCTCAGTTCTTCATTACTGTTCCAAGGTCCTTATGTTCTCGTAGTTTCCTATATTTTTAGCTCGACCATGGCCAGTCTATTTTTAATTTCATTTTTCTTCACTTGACTTTTTCTTGGATGGAACAAGAGGCTTTTCGCTGCTCATGTTATCCATCTTTATTTGTTAATGCTATCTACAGGTCTCTACTGAATACTTTGTTACTCAATGAGCCCAGCTCCAGTTGTGGAGTTTTTCCATAGGCTGCTATGGAACACTGCTTTCTCCACCGTAGCTCACCTTACACTGTTTCCTCATGGGTTGTTACATGTTTATGTACCCCACTACACTGTAAACTCTCAGTGTCAGTCATTTATGTTATTTAGAGCTTGTACAGGGCTGGTATATACAAAAAAAAAAAAAAGAAGAGTTAGTTGAATCAAAATACATTCCCAGGCAAGCCTACTGTGTAATTGTGCTGCATCCTCTTCTCTCACTTTGAGGTTGTCTGACAGACCTACGTCTTCCAAATTATTCTATATTCTTTTGTTCTGTAGTTGCTTTGTTAGATGCATAGTTGCCCACCTGTCCATTGTAATTCCTCAACACAAGCACCATCTTTTATTAAATCCTTTGTGGTTTTCCCCACAATTATTGTTGGTGTACCCCAAAATTATGTTAAGATGCATAGGTGCAGAAGAAAACTGTGCCCCTCCAGATGTTCAGAAGGTAATTGATGAGACACAGTGTAAACATGGACAGATGTGGTAATTGTTTTATTTTTATAATAAATATATGTTCCAAGGAAATAAAACTATAAAGGCTTTAACAAACAAAAAGACTTAGAAAACGTCCTTATAACAAGAAAGTGAAGGTATGAGAACTATAATTATCTACATTGATGTCAACTGTGATCAAGTAAGGTAAAACCCTCAAAATACCATATTCAGAATTTTTGAATCACATTCTCATAGTTTACAGGAAAAATATAAAAGAAGGGAGTATAGAAAGAAGGATTGGAAATAAAGAAAGATAATGTCCCATTTGTCCTTGTACCCTTTTTTCCTTTTAATATATTTTTATTTAATGTGTGTGTGTGTCTTTGTGTGTGTGTGTGTGTGCGTGCACGCATGCTGCGTATGCACCTTGGGCATCATGGCACACATGTAGACATCAGAGGACAACTTGTGGATAAAGGTTTCTCCTTTCTACCATGTGTCTTAGTGAATCAAACTCAGGTCGTTAGGCTTGGCAGCAAATGCCTTTCTCTACCGAGCCACCTTGCAGGCCTTGCTTCTCTCCAATTACTGTTTTCTTCTATTCTGTAGTGCCACCTCAAGCTCTGACTGCACTCTGAATGTATCTTGGCCTACTCTAAGGTCAGGCTTAAACAATCCTCCATATTCTGCTCCAACCACAACTTCCTCGATTAGCTAAACCATTTACCTACTATTAACCTCCTCTGAATTATTTCTATATCCCTATGTCCAATCAAATGCACATGGACATAAAAGATAGAAGCAACTTTAATATCTGCTCTGTGTGTGTGCCACATGTCTCAGTAGGAATATGTGGTGTTCTAGGAAGAACATCCTGCTTTGGTTTGTTCTCAAGCCAATATGCTGATTTAAGTGGAAAAAGATAATCAAGTATCTACTTTTCAGTCAGCCCTGGAGTTGAGAGAGAACTTCTGAAGAAAGAAAAGTTGGAATTTTAGCCACCAGGAGGGTTTAGGAAAAACAATTTATTTGACAGGCTCTATTTAAAGGAAAGATAATTTTGTATTTCCAATATTCACCCTCTCATCTTATTTTGCACATGTAAATTGCTCATAGTTGTATTTATTTATTCCTCAGTTTGCTCTAAAAAGGAATTTAAGATAGCTTATGAAGATATTTAAAATACACCAAAGCAGCATAATTAGAAATAGGTGAGAAAGTAGAAAAACAGCAAGACTAGGAAACTAAAGTCGAATAAAAAAACAGAGCAAAATGTATACATATGCTGTTACGAAAGTTTTATGTTCTTGCTGCTGCTGTTAAGATTTTCATCAACCCACTGAAGGAAGTGAGTCTAATGACATTCATGATATTCAATGTATCAAAGCAACAAACTCTTTTTAAAATTATTTTAAAAAATTTTAAGAGCATTGAGTGTCAGATTCCCTGGAACTGGAGTTACAGACAGGTGAGGGCTGCCATGTGGGTGCTGGGATTTGAACCCAGGTCCTCCAGAAGAACAGCCAGTACTCTTAACCACTGAGCCACCTCTCCAGTCCAAAGCAATGAATGCTTGAGGAAGAGGTGATGAAAAGAGAAGAGAGTCCTCTCCTAAGGATTCCTGGGAAAGGCCATATCATATAACAAACAACACCTTCAACAGTATTCTCAGCCTTCTTGCAGCAATGACAGTGAGTTTCGTGCAGACCTCCCTGTGCCATTCTTTCTGTTCAGCCTGGCAGCGTCGCATTAAAATAAAACCCAGCTTAAGGCACGTTATGCTGCTCTGCAGGGGCTGAAGGGATGAAGGAACTGTAAGATACAGTCCAACGTGTGGCTATATACTGATTTAAATTATCTGTGGCTTAGCATCTCAGAACATCAAGCGCATGATTGGTTGCTGTGTTCTTCTTTAGAGCCTCAACAAATGTACATATAAAATTTGACTGAGATCTCTTTGGGGGGGATTACTTCATTTAACTGATTATCCTTTAAATAAGGAAGGATATACTTTGTTTGTGGTAATACAGACCAAGGGTACAAACGCTTGGTAGTGATTTTTAATGATCTATCAGGTAGAAATGGGAGAACACATGTTCCTCAAGATAAGAGAAGTATTTGTAAGACTCTTCGAAAATAAGTGCTTGTTTAAGTGTATGATTAAAGTATATAATGTACCTTTCTTTTTTTGAGTTTTGGAGAGGTAAGAATATTTCCTGCTGAGGTCTGCTTTGTGTATCACTATATCTTTATTTTTGCTAATGTCTGGATGTGGCCTCTGAGGGCTGCATTCACAATGCAATTCCCTGTAGGTCCATTCGGTACATTTTTCATTTAAAAACTGTGACAAGCATGCAAGCTTTCCTTCAAGCCTTGGGACGTGTTTATTGGGACTATCATGTCAGGATCATTCCATTCTTTCTGGCTTCCAAGATCTCATGACTATATTGCCAAGTTGAGCAGGTTGTCAGCATACAGACAGATCCTCTATGGACACAGACATCCACTGAGTACAATCAAATGAAGCAATTAAATCATATGATAAGTGACACTTGAAGAAAATATCAGTCTTTTGATTGATTTGCCCTTCCGTATTCTACAGTGATTCCATTATAAACATGAAGGGTCAGGACGCTCTCGTCCATGTGACAACTGGCCTTCTATGGTCTGAACAAGCTTTGCCATTGTTTAGGCATTTTCCTATAGGGAAAGACATACTTCTTCGGTGGGACCTCAAAGATGATTTGAAACGAATGGCTGCTGGATCACTGAGAGCCTTAACATAGTGATTGTGAGATGTCTTTTCTCAAGCATATTTGGACACTGGCAAGTCTCACAATAAATAGTTTTCCTTTCTCCCCTTTTCTGAAAGAACATGTACTGAAGTTCCCGGGGGGTGGGTGGGGGGAGCCTTTGATAAAAATCTAACATGCATTCATGATAAACATCCTAGAGAGAACAGAACTAGAGGGAACACACCTCAACATAATTAAGTGTTATATATGGCAAGCCCACAGCCAGCATCACCCTAAATGATGAAAAATTAAAAACAATCTCATTCAGTCCTCTTAATAAAAAAATAGCAACTTTTCGCCCACCTCTGTGTCTGTCCTTATTTACTTGTTACTATCACATCATAGGAAACCTGGGGTGCATTCACTGAGCAGACAACTAGCTTTCACCCATCCAAAGGCTAAGGTTATCATGAACACCTGAACCATGTGCCAAGGACATCTCCATTTTGCTGCAGCCCACCTGCCTGATATTTCCTCTACTCAATTTGAATGGTGCCTGAGGATTTTCTTTTGTTCCCCAACTCTAAAAGCTTCATGAAACTCTTATTATTGTTGAGCATGGCATCCATAGTAACTCAAATCCACGTCCCTGAGCCAGAGTCACTCATAATTAGCCACAGAATAAAGTATTCCATATTCCCTTTGAAGTGAGAGCTGTGTTTTGTGTCCACAGTATTATCCATAGGAAAAAACCCCAGTTAAATTAAATATTTGTTTTTGATGTGATGTATCAATTATAGGAAGTAATTTTTAAGACTCGTTATAGAAAACGTAGATGAAGAAAATACCCAGTTCTTGAATTTTGTAACAGGCTTGTTGATAGCATGCATACTTAACAATAACCACTAAATAAAGTAGAAACACTGGCATTTCAAGGGAGTTAAAGACAAATTTAGAACACTATGTAACTGAAAGCGGTATTGAGTGGTAAGGGTAGAATTTTCCCCATGTTTCCCTTTCCTGACTTAAGTTCCTAACCCTTTCCATGGCATGGGCTGCTGTTTTCTTTCTGTCAGAACCAAAAGCTCTAGACACCGAGTCTTAAATTTTATCCCATTTCTAATTGTAGGTATTTATTGGCTCAGAAAAGGAAAGTTGACTATTAAAATTCTAATGATAAAGAAATGGTGGTTATTAGATTAGGATATATTGTAATGTCATTCTAAATTGTGTTTGGTACATTTGTGATAATAGATAATGAATATTATCATCTTGCTGGGAAAGATCTCAATGCAACTCCTCATTTAAGGGAATGGCCATTTCTCTGTGTGACATTTCATTACAACACCACAATCAAAGACTTGAGAATTTATTTTCTTCCTATTATTCAAGAAATATTACAAAACGCAGTTTCATTGTCATTAGGATGTACTTAAACTACTGGCTGTTATGAGATCTAATCTCTTGGATAATGTCTGCATTAAAGAATCTATGTTAGCTCAACCCTTTCTCTTCCCTGCGAATAATAACAGAAAGCATAACTAAATGGTCTTTAAGGAGGCAATAAAAGCTCTCCCTATTTTACAATTTCTCAGTGCTGGCTTCTGTTCTGATGAGCTCTCAAAATTCCAAAGCTAAAACTTTAGAAAAATGAGACAAACACAGCTCACCTGACACATATACATTTCAACTTATTCAAGTATTGTCTGTTTCCTTCTCTAATAATGCATGAGACAGTTCACTTGAAAGAAGTATATATTTGAATCCCTATATGTCTAATCAAAGTAGGGCCGTCTCTAGTCACAAATGCTGTTATCTAAAGGAGCATGAGGAGTGAATACATGGGAAAAACATTTGATTAAGGGGTCTGCATGTACAGTGAATAACTGTCACTCTTGAATAGAAATTTAATGGTGTAGGAACACAATTTGAATTGTCATTTGAAGGTTAGTGGCCTTGTTGAATTAATTTATTTTCTGTTGCTTTGAAGAAGACCTATTCAGTTGGAGGCAGACAGACAAAAGGGCTCTGCAAATGCAGAGCTTTGGTAATCGCCTGGACACATACACACCTGTGCTAGGTACAAGAAACTTCTGAAAGATTCACCTATGTGTAGCACCTTTTGCTTCTGATTCATCTCCTTGTGTGGCAAGCTTGTCAAATCAGCCATAATGCTCCATTTTATACCAATCCCATTCCTGGGGAATATTTCATTTTACTGTGGGGCTTGTCAAGTATTTATTACAACATGGAGCTATTACAAAAGAACCACATTTTACTCTCTGTAATGAGAAATCCCTAAGGGAAATCTTTATTGTCTTCCATAGCCAGAAAGCAATTTCTTTTTCAATTTTTATAAAGTATCATAAGTCCTAAATGCAGGCCCAAAGGGGAAAAAAAGGTCTAATGAATTAGACTTAAAATCTAGCAGGGGCTGGACTGAAGAGAAGGCTCTACAGTTAGGAAGACCTTCTTCTGTGCTTGCGGAGGACCCGAGCTTGTTTCCCAGCACCCATGTTGGGTGGTTCAGACCCAACTTTAGGCGATACTATACCCTCTTCTAGATTCCTTGGGCACATGTAATCATGTGTGCATATCCATACACAGATGCACACACATAAATATATAGTAATTAATAATAACAAACCTTTAAATATGTTAATTATCTATCCATTATTTATCTATTATTCATTTGTGTATAGAAACCTCAAGAGGTCTGAACATTTTATTGGTGCATCTGTGTCAGCTTTCTACATATTGTCTAGACACACACACACACACACACACACACACACAACAACAACGATTACACATTATTATTGTAGCTATATTTAACATGAGTCATTGCTTCAGAGAGTCAGAGAAATGAGGGAGAGATTAAGTCTCTGAAAAAACAGACACAAACATGTCCTTTCAATAAATGTTTACTGAACTTCTTCGACTGTGGGCTAGAAACCCCACAAAAGGTTGGCAAGGAGTGGAGTAATATTTTATACTGGATTTTGCTCCTGTGTCTCACATACGATATGTATACACACACATGCATGCCCTAACATTGTAAGACAGAAAATGATGCACAGCACCAGAGCAAAAAAAAATCCTATGAATAAATAGGGAAAACTTTGGAGAGGATTTAATGGAAAAGTTAATTTTAAATAAGAGATCTGATGGCAAAGAAAACTTTCCTAATTCACTTATCAAGTACTGTAATTAGAAAATGAACTGACAGGAAGATAGATGTGCTTTAAAGCCAGATGTACACTCTACTTGTAGGTCAGTCGTTGAATGTGATTTTGAATGTTCATGTGTAATTTGGTTTGGAAGGTTTGTCCCTAATTTTGTTTATCATTATGATAATAGCCATAATCTGTTTGGAAAAGGGCAAAGTTAACCGTGGTCATCCAACTGCAGCAGTTCTAGAATTCATCCCACCATTCTACCCCAATCCATGTCTTCTGAAGAGCTCCAAGCCAGGAGTTAAACACAATGATTTTACAGCTGGATTTTATTTTCTCCGAAGTTATGTACCTCTTATGCCAACACTGTGTGAGTCCTCCCCATGGAGGACACAAAATGTTCTCAGAACTTGCATTAATTAGCTTTCTACACCTGAGAAAATCAACTTAAGAGAGAAACAATCCCAGGTGTCTGTGCATGATTTGGCCAGCTTTGCTTCTGAAGCCTGCTCTGAGCAGTGACATTGTGCAATTAGGTGGGAAAACAGAGCCACTCACCCCATGGTGGCCAGGAGGCAGAGAGACAGAAGTGGGTACAAGATAACCTCTTGAATGGTGCACCCTGATCACCTTCCCTTCACCAGCTCTATACATTAATGTAGTATTAAACCTCTGTGGTGGCTCAGCAAGGGAGACAAGGAGGCATTTTCATTGATGTGAACTCTGCCAGACCTCAGCAGAGGGAACCACTGTCATGGCCAATGCCATACTTGACAAAGGAGCCCCGAGCATCTCAGCTCAGGTGTTGCATTGATACAGAACTCCTCAAGTGCAAATCATGAGCAATCAAACATCCCCCACAGAAATCCAACACCTGTAAACAATATGGAATGCCCAGACCTAGGCTGGGCCCTCACCCAATAGTGCATAAAACATTATATGATAACTAAAAATAAACTTCCACAACACGTTAGCATTCCTTTTGGTGTGAACCCATCAGTGAATTAATCCTGTGAGATAGTTGTGGTCTCATGATACAGTCACCTCCCCGTAGTGCCTGAACCTGGATGGAGGTCAAGTCTACACGTGCGTCTTTGAGAGGCTGCTTCATAATCAAACCACAACAGAACTGTACTCCCATCCACGGCACTCCCTGCCCATTCTATGACTATCTATTCGATCTTTAAGAAGCATCAATCCCAAACAAGTTCTCTGTATCTTTCTTTGGAAGACCCTATCTGACACATATTTAGTCTATATAACATCTATTAAATAGTAGGAATTCTCATAACCACATTTTATTGCTGAAGAAAGAGATGAGGAGTCTAAATGTTTTTCTGACTTCACAAAACCAGTGAGAGTCGGGGTCCATATTCTTTAGAAATAGAGCATGTGAGGCTCTTATGTAATTTTATGTTTAAAGCAGTTGATCTTGATATGTTTTCCTAGTGAATTATTTTGAGCTACAAACAGTAGCTGTCCTCACTTTCTGTCTCTGTTTTTCTTTCTCTCTCAGAGTCTCCTCTTTCTCTTTCTTCCACATTTCTGTATTTGGGTTGAATAATTGCTTATAGAAATATGCTTTGAGTTTAATTTGGCTGCTGCTTTCACAGGGAGATCAGGATGTATCTTTCTGACAAATACTGTTATAAGCTTGATCTCATGCATCAGTTTCAGTAGCATTGTGGTCCCCAGGCTAAAAGAAACACAAGGACAAGACAGTGCAGAGACTCTTGCTCCAGCCACTTCTGTTCCTAAGGTTGTGGTTGTGTTCTCTTGCAGGTTCTGAATCAGTCTGATGCCCCATCTCCTTAGTCTGGCAAGCAAAGCCTCTTCTCTCTATTCCCAACCCACTTTATAACTGATGAGGCTACAATAGACGTTTAGTTATTCTGTAAGGTATCTTCTATCCCTGAACATATTCAGTTTTTGACCTCAATATATTCTTCCCTGTCTTTCGAATCAAGAAATTTTCATTAATAGTGCTCATTTTTAGGTAGGTAGAACAGGGAAGAATATTCAATACATGCTCTCAGTCCCTACGAAATGTAACTTCTCCTGGAATTCTTTACTGGGTCACTAAAATTGGTTTAGTGTGCCTACTATTAGCTCCATAGCCCAAAGGCATTTACTTACAATGGAAGATACTTAAGAGTAGAACTGAATTTAATTAAGCACCTGGCTTATAATGACAAATAACATTAATTTTTCATTGTGAAAATATCTACTTATATTGCAAGGCTTGGAGTCCTGAAATTTCATCACCCGCATCTTTGAGTCTTTCTCTTTTAAAAGGGTCTTGAGCAGAATGGTTGCTCAATAGATGCATAACCAGAAACATTCATTTCAATTCGGAAAAATAAAACATCTTGCTAAACATGGTTAACGCTTATTTAGATACCAAAGTAAAATTGGAAGGAAGCAGATGGTCCATTTTCAATATGATCTGTCTCCATGAATTAAAACATCCACAAGCCACTGCCATTGTGTCAAGGGATTGTATTTTGGAGTCATGTCCTTCGGTGGAGAAAAGTACCATGAACTAAGAGTTGTTGTGAATTGCCATTCGTCTTCAGTCATTAGATCCTAATAGTTTCCAAAAAGTTTTATAGTCATGCCATTAATTGGAATTGAGCCTGGGAATTCACCCATGATAGCATTAACTTCTTGGACCTCTTTCAGTATATCTGCCCTTAGGGGCAAGTGAATTCCCTGGTGTAGTCATTTGGAGCTTGCCAAAATCTGCAAGTATTGCTAAATTCTCTGAGCAACATCACTAGCATAGACTTTTCTCTAAATAATAAATTTCTAGCCCAGCAACAAATAGACAGCTCTGTAGGATTTTTCTACATCATGTATACATAGTATGTTCATCCTTTGGGAAAAAAAAAGTGTTTGGTAAAAAAAAAAAAAAACAAATTTGTTGAAAAGAATTAAAATATCATCCACTCCGTTTTTAAAAGAGAAAAATTTATAATAGCTGGGAGTCATTCTTAAGATGATAACATTTTGGGATATGGTGTGTTTGCAGTGAGATGTGAAATCAATGTACAGCGGGTCAAGACAAAGACTATTTCTCCTCTAGGCATTTCTAAAAAGGAGGGGAGAAAAAAAGACTACTACGTAGCCTCAATGTCTCCAACGACCTAAATTCTCTAGGCAGTTAATAGAAGATGAAAATTTGAAAAGAGCATGGAAAGAGCAGTGCTTCATGATTCAGCGATGTTTCTTGGGGGAGTCCGGCTGCAGAAACAATATGAACTTCATCCGAAGCTTGCTACGTTCAACGATTACTTCTCTCTCGCTCTGTACATTAACTTGTAGCAGGGTGCATCGTAAATGCATTGACTTCCAGGAAGAAAAGTGGCACATTCTTTTTATAAAAAGAGGAAAATCTGTAAAGTTCGAGGTAGCAGTATAAAACCAAAGCACTCAGCAGATAAACTCCAAGCCATTTATCACTCCTCTAGGACTTTGTCCAAGGCAAGGCTCCAGAGCTCATAAAGTTGGCTAGACAATTTCAGTGATCTATGGAGACTGACCAACGCCTTTTTGAACTCAGAGGATCATAAGTCAGAAGAACAACCAGAATGGAAATCCTAAACCTGACACTGGAAGAAAACAGACATAAAACAATATTAAACTGCGACAATCATGGTGGTAAAATATTATTCATCAGAGGTTTAAACAATTAGACTAGCCTGTCACTGGAGTAGAAGGATTGAAGTTTAAATGCTCTCCATATTTGACGACATGTAAGGTTGACAGCATGCCCTTGAGGTCCTCTGAATTCTATTTGGTTTTTATATAATGATATTATATACATTATTTCCCTTTTGTCTAGTTATTAAGATGGGCAACAACTGGGGGTTGGGAAATTCCCAGAGAGCCAGTAACTGCAGAAATTAAATGCTAACAGTAAAACAAATAGCCTCAAACTGACCATAAAAAGGGGTAAACTCTGATTAACTTTGAAGGCCAGAGGTCAGAATAAAGAACGTCCATTCTTCAGATATTTCCTTGTAATTTTTGTTTATCCTTTGGAAATGTCATACATGAGCGCAGTGTACTTTGTTCATTTTTCTCTATCCTCCTACAGCTCTGCCTGCACCTCCTCTCTCTGGGCCTCCCCCAAATTCACCCTCTTCTTTTCCTCCTTCAGGCATTTCTAAGAATGCACCAGTTACAGTTTCTCTCCTTTGCTTCACAACTCTGTACATCTGTAGAGGGAGGGCCAGCAGGTTTTATAAATTGTCTGCTAAAAAGAAGAACCCTTTCCCTCACTGTTTGTAATATAGAGGCTCAAACAGCATAAATAAGTCACATAATGAGACTCGCGGTAGGCATATGCCAGGACTAGATTCTAGCACCCATGCATCCCTGTCATAAATAGCTATGTTAGATTATCTGTTAGTTTTTATCTTTTTTATTTCCCCAAAGAGAAGTTGATATGTGTTCTAAAATCTCTGTCTATTACCAGACTATGCTAGATTTTTACTTACTCCCCTTTTTTTAAGAATGAAGGAAGAATTTCTTATCTTAAAAAAATCTATTTACTGATGTCCTACAGGAAGTAGCTGGTTCTCAGCATTATAGCTATGATGATAAACTATTAAGATATTATCCAAGGTGTAGAATGAAATTCACGGCAATCTATTAGCGCATTTAAATTATTTTATATTTATTTGTGTGTGTGTGTGTGTGTGTGTGTGTGTGTGTGTGTGTGTGTGTGTGTGTACAGGCTACTATACCCCCACAGCGTGTATGTGGAGGACAGAGGACAATTCTGTGGACCCCATTTCCTCTTTCCACTCCTGTGTAGTTTCTAGGGATCAAATTAAAGTCATCAAGCTTCTGTAGCAAGTTCTATTAAACCTCTGAGCATCTCATCAGCCCATAGGTTTGATGTCTTGACATTTCCAATAGCTCATTAGTGCAGTACAATTTTTCATCTGATGACTAGGACATCTAGAGATCTACAGCTTCTTGCTGTTTGAAACAACTATGTCTGTCTTCCTTAAGGAGATCAATGGTATCTGCACAATATGTTTTTATAAACAAAAGCTGGCACATCTTTGGCAGAAGAAAATAAAATAAAATGGGAGTTTGAGACTTGCCTACATCTAACACATTTTGTGAATTTTGAGCAAGTGATAGTTATTCCAGTATCTTGGTACCATCAAGCAATATTCTCCAACTCTTTTCACATCTTAAGTACAGTTGGTGAATTTAACATCAAGAGTTGGCTGAAATAGAAAACTTATAACCAAAGATATTGAGCCGATGACATTTTATGTTTAATTATTATCATTATGGATATAATTATAGTTGCAAGTTCTTGGGATAAAAGAACGCTTACTGAGTAATTGCTCATTATATCATGACATTAATGGACATCAAGGCCAGAAGCTTTTAATTTTATTGACCACACAGGTGATGCTTCTCCTTTCCTTCCTTGCATCGCTGTAATGAAGGACTTATTCTACTGCTCAGTGAAGGGCACATTTCTAAGATCATGAGACTGAAAAGGAAGATGGTAAATTTTACAGTGCTTCTCAGGAATTGACTCGCAGTTGCTGGATCTCAGCTCATGCAATTGCACAATAAGGTGCCTGCTCCAGGTTCATTTCAACACCACTATTTGTAGCTGGCAGACCACAGTTTCTCCTTTGCATTATGATACTCCTTGCCATGGTCAGTCAGGGGGGCCTACAGAGTGGGAATAAACGTAGATTTCATCTCCTTAGGCCTGGTAGATTGTCTCCACTTTCTGGAACACCCCATTGAGGAGTACTGTGAAGCATCCTTTCTGCAGAAGAACACGTGCTGTTCTCTATTTGTGATGGGATTAGGGAGACTGAAATTGTATGCTACCTACTAGTTTTCCAAAAAACCATGCTGACTGCTGGAGTTTTTATAGGTGTAGGTATCTTAACACAGCAGCAAGAACAGCTGCTTCTTTGTGCTCTGTGGGGAAAGAGCTGGGCCGAGGGGAGTCTCAGGACAATATCTGGGTTTTGTCTAGGGATTCACTGTGTGAATTATGTATCAACTTATCAACTGTCAGCCAAACTATGTATCTGAATTAGTGAAAAATTTGCATAATATTCCTACTAAACAGTCATGAGATTTTTTTTCAACTATACCAAGCAGAAATCAGAAGTTAAGATAAATGAAGTAACTAAAGTTCAGAGAAGTTGAATAATTTGCATAATATAATTTATCACTAATCAACCATTCCAATTCCAAAATGGGAACATGCACCTGACTGATTTTAAGCCTATCTTTGAATATACAGAAGGTAATATTCCTTACTAACATTAAAATCAGAAAATTCTATTTCAGATGGTATCTTGTTAAATGCTTTAATTTTACAAACAAAGTCACTGCAATTCAAAAAGATTGAATTTATTTTTTCCAAACTCAGCAGTTCCAACAATAACTGGACGTGTAGAATTCCTATATTTCAATCCAATGTTTTTCCCATCCAAAAGGATTTTCCTGTCTCATAAATACCTGGTAATTTTTCTTCTTTCTCAAATAGGGAAAACCCTTATAGCAGATGAGGTAGCTAGGAACATCTTAGGGGTTGACTGAGCACCTGTTTGTTTTGGGTGAGGTTGAGAATTGGTTTTGCTCCTTAATACTAGAAAAGGTCATGATGCATGGACTGGGAAGGTAACTTAGTGGGTAAATCTCTTGGCCTCTTGGCACACACTCACAATGTGGCTACTCCAGCATACGCTGTGATAAGCAAGGCGAGAGGTACCAACCAACGCACATGTGCTGTGAGCACATGCACCTGGACTCACAACAGCACACTCTCACATCAATTGCTCACACAAAGACTTGGAAAATAATCACGATGCAGCATAGGCAGACAGGGTGTCACGAGGTGACTGATTCAAAGGGTCTTTAAATAAAACACTTTAGAACGTTTATGTTTGAAATTGAAATTTTAACAGGTAGGTTTGAGATATGAAATACATTACCTTTGTATCAAAGGAAAATGTGTAATTAAAATATAATCACATTGTTGTGCCTTCTTTCTTTCCTTCTTCTAACTGCTCCCATGTCCCTTCTCAAAATCATGACCTTTTTCTTTATTATTGCTACGTGTGTGTGTGTGTGTGTGTGTGTGTGTGTGTGTGTGTGTGTGAATAAATATTTAAAATGTATCCTCTTGAGCTCATTTAGTGTTGCTTGTGTGCTTTTAGGACTGACTAGTTGGTACTGGACATTTAGCAAGATCATCTCTGTGGAAGATTAATTCTTCTTTTCTCGGTAATCATTAATTGACTGTAGCTCCTCATTTAGTGGTAGGGCCCCAAAGGATGTCCCCCATCCATGCTGGGATGTTAACTGGTATTGCCATTGTTCAGGTCTTGTTTAGGTAACTACATTGATGAGATTTCATGAGTTTAGCTTCTTGTCATAATCTAGAAGACACACTCTTGGAGCAGACTTCCTGATATCACAGTGCTTTGAATCTTTCTGACCTTTCTTCCATTTTCCCTGATCCTTAGCTGTAGGGCTTGCATTGTAGATGCATCAATTGGGAGCTGGGCACCCTGTGGTCAGCACTGCATGAATTTTGACCATTTGTGATTTGCTGTAATACTCTCCATCTTCTGCATAAAGTATCTTCTTTGATGAGAGGTGAGAGGCTCACTTATCTGCAGGTATGAGGATAAGTGTGTAGAATGCAGTTATCAGTTTAGTAGCGTACTAAATTTTAAAATGCTCACCATATTCTTCCCATTCCCACGGAGTCATTCAGAGAGGACGTCCACACCATTCATAAGATGCTGTGTTGTAGGTGGTGACGTCTCTGTCATGATTGAGAACACCAGGTATCACAATTGGTTTGAACGTCTCTGGCTCCTAAATATGGAGCTATTACTGGCAGAACTGTGAAAATCCATTTAATATTTACTTGTTTGATTTATAATGTTATGAGCTTCATAGAAAAAGATATGTTTTCTATTGTCATCATTGTTAATTCCCATTTGAAAATGAAAAATGAACTTTATGAATTTATGGAAATGAAACTTAGATTATCTTTTAACTTAGGTAAGAAATGGGGATAGAAGGATAACTAAATGGGTGAAATATATGATTAGTTCTTAGGAGGAGTTTTGTTCAATCTGGGCATGGATAAGAGAGGAAGAGGAGGGTTTTATCTCTAATTTATAGACGGGAAATGTGCTTCCTTTAGTATGACACATTGATCTTTAAAATTCGTCCTTCATTTTTTTATATTATTTTTTGGTTAACACATAAAGTAACGAGTTTTGGATACTTCCAAGCACATATAACATTGTACTCTGTTCTACATTGCCCTGCCTCAGTACCTATTACCAGTTCCCTCTTACTTGCCGGCTCCTTTCCTCCCCACAGAATACCCAGTCCTTCCTGTTTAATGCCATGTTATGTTTTGTTACCTACTCTCATAATACTATCTTTAGGGTGTTTTTCTAAAGCTTTTCACCTGTCTACTTTCATGTTCTACACATATATGTGTATGTAAATTGAAATCTAGATTCCACATGGGAGAATATGTGAAATACTCGTCTGACATTTAGCTTAACACAAATGCTGTTTAGTTTCAACCACGCTCTTGCCAGTGTCACAGTTCCAATCTTTGTCAAGTACTGTCTGTCTGTTCATTTGCTGATGGCGCGCTAGGCTGACTCTATATTTTAACCGTTATAAATAATGCTACAGCAAACATGGATGTGTATGTATCTGTGGGGCACGTTGACCCAGGATGCTCTAGGTACCAGAACGATTACAGCTAGATGACATGGTGGTTCTGTTTCTAGGAAACTCCATGCTGTAGTGTTCATGGTAGCTATACTAGCTTATCTTTCTACCAGTTGTCACATAATTCTTAATAAACAAACAAACAAATATGAACATTCCTGGGAAGAGGAAGAGAGGTCCCACCAACAGATTTTTATTTTGACCCTCATACTGAATGTTCCATCTACTGATTCCCCAGGGACAATGTTTCAATGTCTGTTGCTTGGAAGAGCTTTAGGGGCTTTGGCTGTCTGGGGATTGGACTTCTCTTCTTGTCTTGTAAACAGATACTCCTGATCTAGGAAAGAATCCCCTAAACACATGTGGTCTTTTCATTCTGGCTCTTAGAAAAGATGAGCACCACGCAGAATGTGTGTACATATTGTGCAATAAAAATGATTCAATACAATTTTGTTTTGCTTAACATTCCAAAAGCTCAGAATAAGGTAGTTTAATAAATAAAAGAATGTAAAGGGGACAAAATACAGAGCAAAGATTCAGCAAACTGTGCCCTCAGGCCAAAATGCACTGTCTGAAAGCTGAGAATATTGTCTACATTTTTAAATGGTTGGAGCCAGAAAAAAAAAATGTACATGTCTTGTAAAACTTAATGTATTCATGATGGCCCTTTTCAGAAGCAAGCTCTTTCTACCCCTAGTTTAGAACAACATTAAAAAATTAAACCTTACAACTTCTGTCCTTGATAAATTTTTATTCATGAATATTTTTGATACATTTTTATTATCTTCATTTTCCAATTGTGGAATTGATAACCCAGTGAGCACTTTAACTATTAAAATTTCTAGATAATGTGAAACTTAAATTACAGCTAGTGTTTCAGACACCAGCATGCTTAAAAGTCAGGATAATATGTGACAACCCTCTGTTTCTATATCAAATGACATGACTGTTCTTATAATACAGAATATGTAAGTAAACTGTAAACCTCTTTTCATGGAATCAGTATTAGCAAAATCTATGCGTTCTGTTATTTTGACTAAAGACAATTATGAGTGAAGCATATATTACTGTAACAAAAACAATTGCTAACAGAGCTCAGGACATAGATCAATGGGAAATTCCTGTCTGCCATGCCGAAGGTCTTTTGACCTCCAGTGTCTGCAGTAAGCATAGCTATAGTTCCTTGAAATTCTGTATCAGGGGCTATTTTGGTCTTGTTAGAACTCAAAACCGCACACACACACAAAAGCAAAGAACATCGTGTAACACACATTTGGACAGGAAATGTACTTGTGCTCCTTCAAAGAAAGGAAACTATCAGTGAGTAAAATTACTTAATAGAGAGACAAGTATATTTTTCCGGAGATGGATATTCATTAAATAAAGCAAAAATGAGATCCATTGTGTTCTCTGGACCCATAACACTCAAAATATGTGATGGATCCCAAAAGCGAGGGCTACTGAAAGGTTCTTAAATGACACATCAAGTGGGTATCAGACACTTTGTCTTCATTATAATATAATCAATAAGGCGGATGGTGATTTAAGAAGCCTCATTAGTGAATATGTAAATTACACAAGCCTGGGAGAAGGTATCCAGTTTAATGGCTGCAAGTTGTATCAATCTGTTCTAAGGTACTTAAGTCTTTTATATGTTTTTGTGAGAAAATATCTCAACACACATTTTAATCGAGCAGCTGGTGAGAAATTCTATAATATCACTTGCAAAAGTAGCTATTTTAAACCTTGTGCTTGATATATAGCATGGTTGTTATTTTAGGTGATGTTTCAGTTAGGATTTCTATCATTGTGATAAAACACCATGACCAGAAGTAAGTTGCAGAGGGAAAGATTTCTTTCAGTTTATAGCCTGTAGTCCATCATCCAGGGAAGTCATGTCAGGAAGTCAAGGCAGGGTCTTCGACACAGGAACTGAAGCAGAGGCCATGGAGGATCACTGTTTATTATCTTGTTGCTTGTGAGTTTCTCAGCCTGCTTTCTCATAGCACCCAGGACCACCAGCCCAGGAGCGACACCTTCACAGTGAGCTGAGCTTCTTTCCCCCACATCAATAATCAATCATGAAAATGCAGTACAACCTTGCCCAAGGGCCAGTATTGTGGTGCCCCTTTCTCAATTGATAGTCCCCTTTCCCACATGACTCTAGCTTGTATCAATTTAAATTTTAAATTTAAATTTATCAATTTTAATTTGAAGAAAATAACTAAATTGATTATTGCAATGACAAGATGCTGACATACAAAAAATATTTCAAAATTTTGCTATATCAACATATCACTATATGTGTGTATTTATAATCTCTAAGATATTAAAATCTTACTGTTTCTTCTTGAGAATTTCATCATGCATACAATGTATTTTGAGTATACCTAACCCCCATTTTCCCCAGAAGCCTCCGACAGTCTTCATTTCAACTTATTGCTATTAAATTTTTTTTTTATTATGACCCACTAAGTCAAATTAGTGCTTCCCATGTGTATAAAGATGTAGAGCCACCTACTAGAATATGGCCAACCTACCAGGGGCCAAACCATTTAAGAAAAATGACCTCTCTTAAGCAGCCATCCGTTACCAGCAGTTCCTCAATGAGTGGTGGACCCTCACGAGCCTCTCCTTCATCCATGCTGTAATGCTGACAGGCATGATCTCATGTATGTCTTGTGCAGCCACATTGCATACATAGCTTATGTGCAGAAGCCTATCACATCCAGAAGACACTATTTCACAGCAGTTAGAGGTCCTCTCTAACCTCTTGTTATTATGATCTTTCTGTGCCTTTTTCTGCGATGGTCCTTGAGCTTTGAATGGGATGTGTGATATAAAGTCATATTTAAGGCTGAGCACTCTGCAGTAACTTATTTTCTATACTTTGACCCGCTGCGAGTCTTTGTAATAACCACCACCCTCTGCAAGAAGAGACTTCTCTGATGGAGGCTGAGGGCTGCACTAATCTGTGGGTATAAAGCTAAGTAATTATAACATGTTTTGATACTATGTCCATTTAACAAAATTAGTAATAGTATGCAATTCTTTCCCAGAGCCTATGAACCCCCGCTCAAGCCATGAGTTATCGCCCAGGTTTACAGTACCAAGTATGAGTCTGTGGAACAAGCCTAAAATCCAATCAGGATGTGGCTCACTACTTCCTAAACAATTATACCACTGTTTCGTTGGTGGGAGTATCTCACAGGGCAAAGACTAAATAAGATCATTGATACACCCTGCCCCAGCAAGCTGTGTAACAACATCCAGCTATCCAGAAGGGAGGAAACTTCCAGAGGAATACCGCCTTGATTTCACATCTTCAAAAATGAGTGCTAGGAAAACTAGAGATCTATGTGTAGAATAAATAAACCTGACCCTTATTTTTCACCCTACACAAAAATCAATTCCAAATTAATCAAAGGCTTCAATATTAGATATGAAACTCTGAAATAGTAGTGTTGACCCTTTAGAATGTAGGTTCAGGTTAGGGTATCCTGAATTGAACCTAGGAGATAAAATCAACAATTCAATAAGTGAGACTTCATGGAATTAAAATATTTTTGTATTGCAAAAGAAACCATTAATCAACTAAATAAATAACTTACAGAATGGGAAAAAAATCTCTATAAGCTACACATCTGGCAGAAAATTCATGTCTAGAATATACAGAGAACTCAAAAGTACTAAATGCCATGAAAAACATTGAAAATGAGCTATGGAACTTAACAGAGAAATTTCAAAGAAAGACATACAAATAGTTAAAAATATTTTTAAAAGCCTCCAATATCCTTATCTACCAGGGGAATGCAGGTGAAACTTCTTTGAGATTTCATCTTATCCCAGATAGAAGGGCTAAGGTCAAGAAAAAAGGACAACTAATCCAGGTTAGGATGTGCAGAAAGGAGAGGCCTCATCCACTATTGGCACAGACACTATGGAGATCAGTATAAAGAAGCCTCAAAAATCTAAATAGACCCCCATATGGCCCTGCAATGCCGCACCTTGGCATATGCACTCAAAATCAGCATTCTGTATAGATATACTTGCTCAGCCGTATTCAATGTCTCTGTATTCATAAGAGCTAGAAAATGCAAGCACCAAGGTGTCCTACAGTTGATAAACTGGCAATGAAGACACGGTCCATGTGCACAATGAAAACTTATTGAGCTATACAAAGTAAGTGAAATTAAGAAATTTCATGCAAATGGATAGAACTGGAAAAATTATACTGAGTGAGATACCCCAGAGTTAGAAAGACAAATCACCACCTGGATCCTGGCTTTAAATCCTTAGCTTTGTAGTTTAATTGTTAGTACTTGTAGAACCCAGAAAACTAGGAAGGGGTCACTTAGGATTTGTGTGTGGAGGGGGGTGGGGAGGATCTTAAGGCAGTTGGGATTTTTAAGAAGCAAGTGATATAAAGGGGAAAGGGAGAATAATGGAATAGTAAAGGTTTTAGTGTGGGGGATGGGAGAATAGGTCAGGGAAGATGGTGTGGGGAGGAAAATTAACAATAAAAATGTGTGAAAAGGCCTAAGAAAACTTACTCTTTATAAGCTCTTTCCTCCCGCTCTCTCTCTCTCTCTCTCTCTCTCTGTCTTTCTGTCTCTCTCTCTCTGTGTGAGTATGCATGTGTGTGTATAGATATAAAAAATTCTATATTTTAAAGTTATATGAACATCTATTTTTATAAATATATATATATATACATATATATATATATATATTACATAGAATATTCTAAATATTCTATAGTTACCCTACCTTGCAGTACAAGGGTTTTTTTAGAAGCCATTAGGTCATCAAACAAAAATTCCTGCTGTGGGATAATTCCAAAGAGGTTTTGGTCAGGGGAATCCCAGAGACCCCAAAACAATACATGGCATTGCATTGCTCTAGGTTACTATCAAAATCTGATGATAAGACCATATTGCTGAAGAAAAAAGAAATCAGAAATACAAATACTATAAATGATGTGGTTGTAGGCTTTATAAAACAGGATAAGTAAAGAAAATTAAAGGCCATAAATGTATAATCCACCACGTAAATATAAGCAAGCCACAGAGAGACAAAGTTTAATGAAGTTACTGCTTATGCTTGTATGTGTGTGTGTGTGTGTCAGTCTTAAATGTCAACAGCTACAACAAATAACACAGCTTGGTGGAATGTTGACAGCTTTCTCAAGTTAACCATTAAGTATCCATTAGACAATGTGTCGTAGTGGTACAAAGAACATGACACAACTTGTGAATATGAAGTATAAATATCTGCCATGGAGGTAGAACCTCACTGATATTTTTGTTAATCCATATAATGTATCTAGCTTAAGTGTTTCTAATGGGACCAATGAGAAAAAATCACTAATTTGAAGCTAACTACATCAATATTAAGGACGTTTTTATAAACTAGAAATAATTTTTGAGAAGATTTAATTTCTTTTACTATTATCACAATAAATGCAAAATTTCCTAGGGAAAAACAGAAAATAAATATGTAAAAATATTTTTAAAACAAAATATACTGGAAAATAACAAGCAGATACTGCTTATTTATACTATAAATGCATAAGTTGTTACAGATAATTCATAATGCATAACATTTCAAATGAAAAATCTTTATTTTCTACAGGATTTTTCAAGATGATCCTCCAAATGAAAAGAATAAATTAATATTTTGAGCCATAATGATGAAAAATATCTCTAGATGGACATTAAAGATGAAGCAATTCAATAATGTTTATTCAAGAAAAAAGAAGCTAATAAACTGTGTAAACACAGAAGCAGATCTACATATTTGACTGTAAAATACAAAAAAATAGGAGAATATCTACCTATAGAAAAGGAGATAGTCCAACCTCTAATCTATTACCAAAAGCTAAAATTTTAGGTTCATCAATATTCTTTTAGTGAAAAAAAATCTTAAATTAAACCTTGAATTACTTACTTTAGAGTAGTATATGGATTTTTTTAAGAAAGAAAAAAAAAGCCACAGAACCTGAAAGCATATTTTCAGGTAGATGAAATTGATTTTAATGTCATGAAATTTCTAAGCTTTAATTAAATTTGCATTTCTAAGTTTGTTCACATAAATTAGACACACTTCTTCAAAGTCTTCTCATAACTGTTGGCTCTACTACAGCTTTCTATTCATTCTAACCAAAAATGGTGCTCCCCATTTTTATCACCAATGGGTGATATCCCCAATAAGTTATATGAATGTATGCAGACATCAGCGTGGGTATATATATTCTAGAAGTGAGATGTAGATCATCTATTATAGCTGCACACAAGGCTTAACACCACCACTCTCCAGGGAGACTTTTTTGAAGGAAGTGGTGCTTAATATAGTATCCACTACTAGTAGATACCTGGAAAGAAGAAAGATAGCTGGAATTTCCTGATGTTAGAACAGAAAAAAAAAAGTTTTGTTAGAAATGAAATCGTTAGTTAATAACCCCATATAAAACACATAGCCAGATTGCTGGGGCTAGTGCATCCTCAGGAAAGACCAGAGCAAATTGATACCATTTGATGAAGACTCTCTAAATGAATTACACTTTCCTGAAAGTCTTATCTTTTAGTTTAGGGAACCTCTCTATTCCAAAATCCCCGCTGTCTTTTCCTCCATGAGAACTGTCTCCCCAAGCATACGTGTGGTCACATGATTATAGTGATAGAAAATACATTTAAAGGATTTTCATAGTGCAAAATTTATGTTCTTGTTTCAGAATTGGTAAGAACAAACTCAAAAGGAGATGAATGAGGTTCTCTCTGATGTTATACAGATACGCTATAGAGGCATGGTGCTATCAAATGTTACCGCAATAGTATTGAAGACTGATGATGTAATCAGATCAGGCCTATTAGCACATAAGCTACAAAGGTCCCTAATCTTGTCTACTGTGTTTCCTATTGTTGATGACTGAGCACAATGTTTTGTTCATTAGACATTGACAAAGTATCTGAAATAAATGCATGCACGGACTAGCAAATCCATGAGAAACACCCCAGATCCTTTGCTTCAAATATTGGTGCTTTTCACACGATTTTTCTGAGGAAATCTCATATCATTTTTGTTCTTCAGTAGACCAAAGATGAATTATTTGAGATGAAGATAGAACAAAATTGAGTTACTCAGAAGCAGACAGGCAATGCATCACCTTCTGCCAAGAAGCAGAAAGGATGTTTTCATGCCATAGAAATGTCCCTCTGCTTTGAACTGTATACATGATGTCATCTTAGCAGAACTAGTCAGTACAATGGCTAATTTTCAAACAAAGATTGTGAGGCAGACGTGGGGCTGCGTAGGAGTTTTTTTTGGCCAACAGGCCCATTGGTTATAGATTAGAACCTCTACAAGGATGAACCAAAATAATCCTCTCCTTTCTTTAAACTGGCCATCTCAGGTATTTGCTACAACAATAGAAAGCTGATTACACAGATGAGAAGCCACATAACTGGCTCAGAAGACATGTTGCTTACTTTTCTGAGTCTGCCAGATGCTACCTCTATAGTGTTGGTCCAGCTCTCCATAGCTTGGATGCATTTTGTCTAGAAAACAAAATTAAGAAGTAGTAAGTAGGAGTGGCTGATAGCCTCACAAGCAGTGCTCTGGCCTGGCTGGTTGCCTATGGCAAGATAGATAATAGAATTTAGGGGCGGCAATGGCTAAGCTAAGAAGTTGCAGAAAACATTTTTTATTAATTTCAGACTTCATAGTCAAGTCAAGGGCTGGGCATATCTGGGAATGTCTGCCTTGAAAATCATGAAACCTCAGGTTCCATCCCATCAGCAAAATTAAAGAAAGAGTGAAAGTTTGCTATGTATGAAAGTTGGAGGCAGAGTGCTTGTCTAGCACTCACAGGGTTCTGGAGTCAGCCCCAGTTCACACACACACAAACACACACACACACACACACACACACACACACACACACATGCATACACAGGTGCATACACACACACACGCACACACACACACACCCTGGGTGCAGTGATATGTCCATTTCTGAATTCCAGACGTTGAGAGACAGAGGCATAATGTAGAGCATATCGTAATCTTTGACTACATGGTGAAACCCCAAACTTAAAATAAAACAAAACAACAACCATCAATTCCTAGCTATGAGTAGTTGCAACACAAATTTCAGATTAGGGATGTTGAATCATCTTAGTTATTGATACTGTATATCCATTATGATTAAAATCTTCACATTATATTAATTCTAGTTATTAAAATGTATTTTTAAAAATCAGTTTGTACATTCTTCTATCTCTGAAATGGAAGGAAAAAAATATATAATGTGATAGTCTATGGAAATTATCAAAATAACATCTATGCTTGACATAAGGCGTTCACAGAAGCAGATTATGTTGAAATTATCTTCTAACATAATACAACTGGATGACGCTTTGTGATCATTTATTATGGGGCCAGCAGCATGCTAAACACTTAGTGTACAGTGATGAATATGTTATTCCCACTAGCCTACATACAAAGAAGTCTTCTTCTACTCTGACAGAAGAACATATGGGAGCTTAGAGAAACTAATTTTCCAAGATTGACACATTTTTTAAGAAGTAAAAAGTCAGAGTTTTAAGCCAGGTAATTATTTCATGTTTTTTTCTTCTTAAATATTATAATGTCCATGAAGAAAAGAATTAATGGTATATTGTTAAAGTAAAAACTTAAAAGAATCGTGTGAATTCTTTTTCCATCTTTGTTGATATCCTTAATGTTCTTTCTCGTCATTATCCCTTACGTAGGAAAAGTGTATGCATACTTGAAATGATGTCATACATATACAGTATACTTTAGTCAAGCAAATAATAATGTATATGATAGTTTCAGAAACTACAATTTTAACATTTGTCCCAAATTTTATCATACTTAAAAATAATTTAATTGACTTTTCATTTCTCTTTGAATTTATAGAGTATTGTCAACTTGACATTATTAAATGTGAAGCTTTATAAGAAACTACCAGGAAGAAACAATCAGTTGATAGTCTATGCTTCTGTGCATATGAATAAATACTGTTTATGTATGAATCCCAAATATGCATTTTGATTTTTTTTTATTTCACATCCTTGCAGAATGTTGGGACTTTCCTTAAAAGTATTTGTTTATGGCATATGCCTGACATGGACTGAAGAGCTTATCTAGTTGAACTGGTCACTGAAAAAGGCTGGTACCTTTTCTTGCTACCGTTTTCAAGTTACCCTTGACCATAATGCCCTACTGAACTTGTACAGTTGGAGCTAACTTATTCTTTGTTAAGATGTAGCAGAAACTATGTTTAGTTACAGGAACATCTTTAATAATGATCATCTGTCATAAGAATATGCAAATTAGCAACATAAGGAGGTGCTGGTAAGGCGTGCTAATGTTCTTTAATAAAAACTAATCAAAGTTTATAGCATTGCACACATTCAAAGAAAGAAAGAAAATAACCTCATCATATTGGTTTTTAAGTCTAAAATCCAGAAATAATTAAGTAGGTCTAAATTCACACAGCTAGTAAGAGCAATCAACTTGGAGTTTCCAACTCACTTTATCTTGGGCCATGTTTTTCAAGCTCACCGTTGCTGTAGGAAGCACCTGCGCACAGGAGCACTGTTAAATATGCAAATCTGGAGATATGGGTGATACAGGGAAGTTCTTGATTGGGTACTGTAATACCCTGTTTGCCCCCAACTTTCCTGCCTATAGGATGTCAGAGGAATGGTGGGAGAGGGCACCATCAGGGACTCAATCCCGCGTGATCTGTTGGTGGCTAGATCTACCTTTGAATTTTTTTCATTATTCCTACTTTTCCCTTCCCTAGGGCAGTTAACAAAATTCAACTTCTTACATGAAAACCTTTGTTCTCCTTTGAGCTAACCTGTAGAGAATTTGAGCTTTCAATTCAAATGGATAGACAAGTCTTCACATCTTCCAGTTTGGTTTCTATTGTTATGAAAAACACCATGACCAAAAGCAACTCAGGGTGGAAAGGATTTATTTCATCTTAATACTTCCAAGTAATCCAGTAATTCCAGTTCATCACAGAGAAATCAGGGCAGGAACCTGGAGGAAGGAATTGAAGCAGAAATCATGGAGAAATTGTGCTTACAAGCTTGATCCCTGTGTCTCTCTCTCAGCCTGCTGTTTTATAGAGCCCAGGACTACCTGCTTAGGTATAGTGCTGCCTACAGTGATTTCCGGCAGAAATCAAGAAAAGCCTCACAGTCTTGCTTATAGGATAATATGGTCCCGGAAACAGCCCAGTTGAGACTCCCTCAGATAACTCCGTGTTTTGTCAAGTTGACAGCTGACACTATAACACACACACACACACACACACACACACACACACACACACACACACACACAAACACATTGCTCCTACTTCAAAAACAAAAAGAAAAGAAAAAAAAGGAATAAAAAATATCGTAGGGTGAGAATTTTTAAACTAAGAATAAATGATAAACATATTCAATGTAGGGATTGTTATTATTCTTGTTTCAAATATATGCTCACTGCAAAATAAAGACATTATAATTATATATTATTAAGAGGAAGAGATTAAGGTTTTCTATCTTCTAAATAAATAGCTGGTAATATCTTGATATATTATCAATCTTTGATATATTTACTTTTCTTGAGCTAACAAACTTAAGTTTGTTTGTGAAGATGGTTAGTGAATATCCTGTGTAGGATTTAAAATGGGTTCTATGTAGGCAGGAGTACATTTCTCCCCAGAATATGCAGATTGCTTGATTTATTTTATTAGTTCCTTACCTTGGGGCCTTATTCATAGGTTTGAAAGTACTGTCATCAAATTTAATACTTAGAGGAATCTTATCAACATAAAATAATGACAAATAGGCCATGTTTTGGCTGGAAATCCTGCTTTATGTTATGTTTCAACTAGTGATGTGTGTGACAGGTATCCCTTTGCTGTACTGTGTTGGTCATTCTGTCTGTGCGCGTGTATGATTTGAAGGGAATGCGGTGTCTATGTTTATTCCCTGGTATTTACATGATTGATCATAAAGGTGGAAGAGGCTTCCAGCTTTTCAAATATTGTCGGTTATTTCTACTCCTTACTCTGTGAATTAATTTAAACCTTAAAATAGCAATTCATATCCAAACAACTTCTATAAAACAATTCCTAAAAGAGAAGCAAGAAATTATAAAGGGAAAAGAATTAGTATTCGCAAAAAGGCCGTCTAAACTTTATACATATACACACACAATAGATTTTTTTTTTAGACAGGGCCTTACTTACTATGTAGCCCAGGATAGCCTCAAACTCACAATCCTCCTTCCTCAGTTTCTCAAGTGCTAGTATCACAGGTGTTCTCGGTCATGCAGTTCACACCGCAGGTGAATGGTTCACCTACATCTGTCAGATACAAATGTTATCAGTCAATTTTTTGGTTTGAATGGACATGAGAAAGAAAAGGAATTATTAAGAGCAATTACTTTGCAAAAATGGAAAAGGAAAAAGCAAGGACTGTTATTATATTAATTTTCTAATTAACAAACACACATCAAATCTATGCAAACTTTGTTTTCATGCACAGTCAGAATGGAGATTTAGGTTGTGGGATACTGGTATAAGAAACATATTATTGGACTAGAATAAGTTCATTGGTATGCACTCAGTAGATAAAGATTCAAGGAGTAAGCAAGTACTCTAACAATTTGATTTTATTTGACTTGTGGACCGAAAGATTGCCTGTCATAATTATGGTTGAGATTCTAGGAGTGCTTCGGTGTGCCAGAGGAAAGGATCCAAATGTTTTGGTAGGCTAGAATGGTAGAATGGCCACATCATTGTAGACCCATTTATTGACTGCAGAAAGTCTCATAGCATCCACCTTTTGGTGGTTGCCAGGGATAAACTTTAAAGGCAAGTCCTAGTACCACTGTAAAGCTCTATGGCCATTCTTCTCCATAGGTGAGAACACATAGTGGAAATTGCTATCATAACACTAGGTTCCTTTAATAGAATGGAGATAACTGAATTCCTGGATGGCAGAAGCCAAAGGCAAGGATGTAGTTACCTCAATGGATAGCAGAACTGAAGCAGTTATAGTGTGATTTGCCGAGACCTATAGCATTGGTTATTCTGTCACTGTCTCTCTAGAGGACAAATAGATGGGCATTCTACTAAACCCTTGTGGATTTGTGTAAGCAAGAGAATACTAGGTCAAGTGAAGTAAATTATAACAAAGGCAGTGTCATGATCCCCCATTAGACTCCCACACTGGAGGCAGGTTATTGATCCAGAATCCCTTTGTGAAAGAATCTGGTTCTCTGTTACATTGCTAAATATTTATTTTGCTAACATGAATCCAAGTCTTCCTGAAATGGATTTATAGCTTTTTTTAATTGATCACTAGGGAAAAGAAAATAATTAATTTTCAGGCTGTAACAGCCTCCATGTTGGAATCGACACTATTTCCAGGTGTCACTGTGATCACCGTGCCGGGTTGAGACTGTTGACGGTCAGATCATGAAAGGAATTTTAGCTCAGTTTCATCTCACAGTGGACTCTCTCAGTAGTTCACTAAGTCGATCCTGCGGCTCTTTCCTGATTTCTAGAGTGCATGATTGGAATAAACTACTCAGCACCTAGTCAAATTCTCACATATTAATGCTTCATCTTAACGCCTCGTGACCATCTCAGACGACACTGAAAAAATTCATGTTTCTCCCCCAAACCAATGCCTGGCTCAGTTATTCATGCCAACCTGAAGCTCTCAGTATCTAGGCAATGTTCATTACTCTGTCTTCTTGTATGCCTTAGCATAATATCAACAACTCCATGAATTTTTAAAGGGATCATTGAATAAAACAGTGTATGCACAATTGTTTGTATAATGTCTACAGTAATGACTGCTTGCCAGCACCTTCCGTCACCATTGTGAACATCATTATTCCAGAATCTCATAGAGTTGTGTGTGGAGAGGGATGAGATGAGCTCTGTTTGTACTTCACACGGCTTCAGTTTGTCTCCTTTTAATTTTTTTCCAAACATTCTCCAAGACTGATGTTTGCTATTTGCCTGAATCCAGCACTGAGTGTATATTCCAAGCCTCACTGTGAGGAGAGTTAATATGTGATCTCCCCTAAGCTTGGCATTCAAGCTGCTCTTCACCAAAATGACTCAAGTATTTCAGCTACATGTCTGCACACCCCATTTAGTACGGATTTTACTGAAAAACCACACTTTTAAAATGTTTAAATTGTATTTTCGCCCATTGAAGTGAAAATCTTCCCTCTCACAAATGGGCTGTGCTATAGTCCAGTCCATCAACCAGGTTATTTCAGACTCTCACATGCGGCCTTGCTAGAAGCATCTAAAGCACTCAGAGAAAGACATTTTTAGGAGATGAGTATGGAAACAGTCCTCTCCTTTCTGGATGCCTCCAGAGCCTTGCTTAAAGATATTCTTTTGCTTTTTATTTTCAGGCAAGAAATGGCTCAAGATTTCAATTGCTTTATGGAATGTAATGAGGAGGAGGAAGACGACATCACTAGTGATGAGGGAATGAAATAATGCAAATCCAGGCCGACCTTCCAGAGAGCAGGACCTGGCACAGATGTTGTGATAGACTGACAATTCAAAACATGTTTTCTGTAGAATTCCGAAAAAAAGAGGAAGTACAGTTAAAAAGTAACATAGGCTGACTTCCCGACACTACATTTGACTGCTCTGAAGCACAAGCAGGAACAGTCTTTCTTGTTTTATATAGAAGAGTACGTGGGAGGACAGGCAAAATTTATGACTTAGAGAGACTTTAGCTATCAGGGGAAATTCTCCAGGCAAAGGCAAAGGAACTGAGTTGGGGAAAGGCACAATTTATTGGCCCCTAGCACACACTTTTCTCTTTGCAGAGGAACCTCAACAGGTAGAAGCTGTTTCCCAGGAATTAAAAACGAGGAAACAAACAGAAAGAAATGTATGTTGTATCTCTTTGTTCTAGGACTTTGCATTTCTTTTTTTTTTTTTTATCATATTTCATCATGTTTTCAGAAAAGTAACCAGTGGTACAACAAAAGATGTGACTGTGCTTGCTATTACTTTCAGATGAGAAATAGCTAGATTGAGAGAGCTACCTCTGGTTCAGAGGGTTATCTCTGTGGTCATTTTGGAAGGCTGTAAACTTCATTAGGAGAGTGGAGTTAAGCTGAGAGGAGGAGGAGGGGGCTTCCACAACGGGAGAAAATGAAAGCTCTACGAAGGACCAAAGAATTTCACCAGGAGACCAAGGAACAAAAAGACTAAAGGTGGACGATAAGCGTCAAAGGAAGATTTTCATCTTTCATTGTGTGTGTATCTTTAACGCCAGCTAATTAAATTCAAGCTTACCGACTAGAGGGTAGGATGTCATAATAGTTTTCAAGTTAACAAGTAAGAAAAAATATTGGGAAATGTAAGTAGGAATGCATTTGAGAGATAATGGCAGCAAGGAGGTCACTGCGAAGGCCAGGCGCGGGGTGATGAAGTCCCAATCAATATGTGTCAGTGTGAGCAACCCTGTAATAAAATGCGAACTTTTCAAACCCATTTCCTATGATTAGATTACACTCAGAATATTCAGAATTTAAATGACCTATCAGATTTTATGTAGTCATCCTTATGTAATGCCATCCGCATTAACCTATATCTACTGGGTAGTTACTTATTTTTTTTTTATTAACTTGAGGCACTGGAGTCTGATAAATTCAACACCATGTTTTCTGTAAGGGAATAAAAATTCTTCCACAGCACTGATAGAGAGCAGGGTTCACTATTGTCAACTTCAACAAATAGGAAATGACTTACTTTTGTGCCAGAAATCCAGTGTCAACAGATAGCAGCTCCTAAGAAATATATGTTATTAAGGTAGTAACAGCATATAAAGTTCATAAATGACTAGAGAACATAGACCTTGATATGAAACCGAATACAAAACAAGACACGATTATTATTGACACCATTTGTTTAAATCTCCCACTCCAAAAACGCACTTTAATTACCATATGCTTATCATGTTGGTTGAATTCATTTATAGAGCGAATACAATCATTAATTATCATAATTAAGACACCTGAATTCAAATTGAATGGCATTCATTCTAACCTCGGTTGTAGCTATGTTTTATCTCTGACAGTTGGGTTTCCAATCAAATGTTATCTGATTTTTTCCCCTTAATCATTAAGAAATGCTTTACTAATTAGCACATGAAATTCATGCCACATCAGACTGAATTGAATCAAGGCCTATTATCTCGAGCAGTGAGACACTTTGAAATTCTCAGTAATAGGGCATGAATATGTTATACGGTTCATACACATTTCATGAACTTCTACATTAGCACAATTTTTTTTTTCAAGACAGTGCCATTAATTATGCCATTTTCAGGACCTTTAATTCGATCATGCTGTTTAACAGCCTGTTAGATTGTGGCGTATAAAGTCATATATTGATTCATCTTTGGTTACACTTTGGCAAAATGATTGCATTTAGTTGCAAACAGCCCACATAGAACAGAGGGAGTGGGTACCTGAAAGGCTCAAAGGCACTATGCAGTTGGGCTGTGGTTTCATTGTGCCTAGTGTCTTCATACAGCCCTCCTGATCTGTTGCCTAACTTCTTCATATGACTCTCCACCCAGGGATTGATTTGATTTGTGCAGTCATTGGATATACTTTATGGCTAGTTACAGGATTGGCTAGTGGGGGGCTCAGGACAGAAGTAGGTGGGACACTGTGCTGCTTGTGATACTGTCAGAGAATGATCATGTGTTCAGTAGGAGGTAACTGCTTTGGTCACAGCAAATTTGACTTCCAGATTCTCTGTTTTTAGTATTGGTAAGCCATCTACGCACAACTCTTCCCCCTGATGCTTCTTGTGCTATACTACTGTGTCAGCCTTGGTTAGTGTTGGCTCTGCCTGTATCTCTGTATGCAAACACTGCACAGCTACTGCAAGCCCAGTGAGCTATTTCTTCTTGGAACTCCGACTCATGCCGTGTAGCACAATTTGCTAAACCTTGGCTGGAGAAAGGTAAAATAATGGTCTTTGGCTCATTGAAATGCAAAATATATACGAAGAAGGGCCATCAGGGAGTTAAAACAAACAAAGACAAAACAACAAATGATGTTCAACTCCTGAGCTATCAAAGATTAAATGTCCTACACTATTCGTGCTTGGCAAGGATGAATTAATATCCTCAGGTGGTCAGTCATAGTGGGTGCTCTTTGGTCTGAACAGTTTGGACCTTTGGAAGGTGGACTTTTCATTTTTCAGTGTTATCCATGATGCCCTACGGCCTCTCTTTGCTGGATGGATAGGTTTCGTCATCAGCATTCATTGCAATGCTCTGCATTCTTTGTAGGCATCTGTAAACATACCTTGCACTTGCAGGACTTACCATGAATAAAGGTACTACTTGGGTGATTCAAATAGCCTTTTCTCAACCTCATGGATTTCATTCTGAGCCCTCTCGTAGGTACTTGAAAGTGAGAATACTACTAAACTTCATGCACAGTTCTTTCTATATAGGTAGGTGTGTGTGTGTGTGTGTGTGTGTGTGTGTGTGTAAACCCATGTATGTGCCTGTGATAGCTTAGATATTTGCAACAATTACTAGTAATATCATATCAAACTATTTGTGAGAATATGTTACAATAAGAATTGTGTGAGTTGCTTTCTCTCTTTGTCAGATATCTTATGGTAAGATGCAAGGTCCTAAATGCCTACGTGATGACAATACAGTAAGGGGTATGGCCTTTGCATTGCTTCCTATAATAGGAACTACTGACTTTCTGTTTTTCCTTTGAAAGATGCTCTGAGTAATGCGATAAAATCTAGATTCTTCTGGTCTTCTCCTTCCATAATATGAATCATCCTTTTGTTCAAAGTATCCATACTAAATATGTTATTCCTCTATTATTTATTTAGTGACCATCTCAGTTATTAGCTGCTCCCTTCAAGGCCATACAGTGTTCACACGCATGTGACACAAACCACACACACATACACACATACACACACATACACATGCACACACACACACATAAATGAAATTATATATATATATATATATATATATATAAACAATTAGTAAAAATAGAAGCCATGCATTTATGCATTTTAATAAGAGCAAGAAGGAATATAGGGGAATGTTTGGAGAAAGGAAAGAGAAGAGGAAATTATATAATTTCATTATAATCTTGAAAATAAAGGAAATAATTAAAAATAAAAATAAATATTTCCTAAAGAATTAGTAAAAAATTTCAGCTGATGTCCCATAAAGATTTACTCCTGGCTGGATGACAAACTTGCCCCACATTGGTTGTAAGTTTCTTTGTTAAATCACTAGTTCAGTTAATTTATAGTTGACACTCTTCTCTTCTATAGAAGAAATGAAAGAAGTTGGAGCTGTGTTGCCCCATGAATACTGAGTAGTAGGCCTGAAACTGATGCAGAAGTGCATGAAAATCAGCCAGGTAGAGCTTTTCATTTTTTAAATTTTAAATACAAAGAAACATTCAATGTATAGAGAGAATTAATATGACTAGAATTTAAAGACATAAAACATTCAACACAAGGGTTAAAGATGTTTTAGAATAGCGAGCTATTCATTGTATTCCATGTGGTTGTAATTACGATGTGTAATGTATTAACTGTGTTTTGTTGAAGACAATGTCATAATTGCATGGCGAAGAGTATACAAGTATGGTACTATATTCAGATTTTAATTTGTATTAGCTAAATATTTTACATTTATATAAACAAATTTGAAAGAGTGAGGGAACACAAGATAAATAAATAAATAATGTGAAACAAAAGTAAGATACATTATTTGTATTTTATTTTTTAGTTAACAACACCTGTATGTACTGTTGATCTTTCAACAATGCATTAGATTGTCACCCGGAGATTGAATCAATCACCCTGAATCAATTCAATTTAAACAGATCATATCAAATGTTTTTGCTATAAATCCCCATATTAATTATTTTTAAACATATGGCTTTCATTTGTTAATTATTTTTACAGTTTTTGTTACATTTTCTTTGTCCAAGCGATGTAATTAATTAGCTAGATGTTGACAGTCGCCATGAATGCAAGTATTCAGCAGAACGTTCTGCTTTAGAAGGAATTCTCTAGCATCTTCCACACCAATGATTACAATCATGGAGTCACTAAATTCTGAAGATCAGAAAAGATCTAGCATCTCCTGTGTACAAGGAAAAGCTTTATGTTTCAAGAAGGCATAAAGTTAAGTTGCCAATTTTCCTTCATCTTATGGACCTCTATATAGTTAAGTGTTTAATTTCTGTTGAATTAGTGTATTTCTATGCTTTCTCATGTAAAATACACACATGTATATAATACATCACATTTTTTATATTCTTAATATAATGAATGAAAATTATGTGGGATCATTTTTTTTTCACTACAGCATATGTTTAGGAACTGAGGAGTATAGATTTTGCAAAGTTAACTCAAGAATTAACTGTTCAGCAAAGAGTTCAGTATGTGATCCTAGCAAAATATTGGAGTGTGTGTGTGTGTGTGTGTGTGTGTGTGTGTGTGTACAGAAAAAGACTTCTGGGGATGGATAGATAAAACTCCACAATATTAAATTCTACACAGTTCAAACTGTGGTACATGTTCCAAATATATCTTAGATCTAGAAAGTTCTTTAGTCTGTACCTAGTTTTATAAGTTAGAAACTCAAAATCCACAATAGGCTGTAACTTACCTGATGGCATGCAGCTAATTAGTGGAGACTTATTTCTTACAACTCACTCATCCAGAGACTGTGATCCAAATGAAGTTTGAAAACATACTGGGTTTTCATAGCTGACTTTGTTTTCTTTCTTTTATAAGAGCAGTGAGATTTGCAGTCACACTGTGTGGGGTCTCTCACATTGTCCCAGTAGACTGCATAAAAGACTGTCGCCTGCATGCAATGTTATTTCAAGATCACAAGATGTTTTAAAAACAGATGGCAGCATACATGAAAGATCACAGGAGAGAGCAGTTCACAGCAGTAATTAAAAAGATCCTACACAATAGAAAGGCTTTTAAATTAAGCAGCAAACTTTACATAATTAGGCATTCTTTTGTGTGTGCATGTCTGGCACAGGTTTTAGGCAGAAAGATACCCCCCCATCCTGTTAAAAGTATCTTTTTCTCTATTTTATATTTAAAAAAATGGCATTTGAAGATTGCTCCTGTGTTCCACATCAGAATGGGAGAATAAATAGGTACCGGTGAAATGAGTGAAACACAGAATAATTTAGGAACTTTTCCAGGGCCCTAAAATGTATCCGTTCCATCATCTGGAAAACAATGGCTACAATGTCGAACATCAGAAAACCGGATGCTTTGAGGAAGGCATGCCTTAATACTGAAGTTCCATGAATAGTCAGCAAGGTGTGCAAAGGCACTAGAATGTATCTTCAGTAATTTGCAGAACTGGGAACAGGTCTCACCTGTAACATAAAACAAGTGGAAATAGTAACGCAACACAACAAAATGGAAACAATAGCAAAAAAAGAGCTTGTACGGATTTCATTGGCTGATTTGCTACATCATCCAAGATTCTCAGCCTCTGACACAGTCAGAATGAATGCTTTGGATCACCTTAGCTGCTGGGGATCCTTAACACCAGCTCAGTCACTCTTCTGGTTGATTTTGTATTTGTCTATTTTGATGAAGTGTTAGATGTGAACCAATACATTGCATGGGTTAAAATACTCCAGTGTTTCATGAGCAGAGGACAGGGCTGGAGAAAACTAGCTGATTGCTTTAGACTATAGAATTTTATGAATCCTCCAGCAGAAACAAACTTTGTTCTGACCGAGACTTTGATAAACCATGTTAAGTGCTAACAGAACAAAGAGAATTTTGTTTTCAAAAACCAGCACTCACTTCAACTCCAGTTTCTTGCTCTCTCACCTGTGTGGTCCTAATCTTTAGCAATTCAAAATCTTGCTGAATTTTGAGCTTCACCTCTACTATTTGAATCTCACCCCTTTATCCATTTTCTGACTTGAATGAAAAACCTCTCAAGTACAGATAATGGGCTTTGAATAGCGTCTGATGTGAGACCGAAATACGACATCGCCTTTGTAAATGTCAGGCTCATTTCCATTCTCCACTCTCCTAACAAGAAAATTTGTGTTACTTTTCTCACTAGTAAACCAAAGTCAGGTTTGGGTACTATCTGAGAAGCAGATTATTCTTTGTTATTCTAAATCATACACCGATAAATAATGAATCTAGGTATATTTCACAGATTTTGTTCCTTTTGTGGACTTTCCTGCATCCTCTCACATAGTGGCACTAGGATTCCTATAGACCCATGTCCTGAGCCTTTGGGGTCCTTCTAGTAAAGAGGCAATCAGAAAATAGAAAAGAGTGGAAAATATTCCTCTAGATTTTCTGGCGTCCCATATGTAGAGTTTCACATGGCATCTTCTCTGATTGCATAAAGCCACCACATGATACAATCCAACTTCCATGCAAAGGCAAGCACAGCTGACAACTGGATAATGCATCATCTTAATGATGGAGCTTCCTTTGTATTCATTTTTAAGCCAGTTTAAGACCCTGTGAAACACGAAGTTCTGATGTGTCAGCTAATGAATACGATGGAAGTTCCTAGAAGCAACCCCTGAATAGGAGTTTTTTGTGATTGGACAGAAAACAAATCACTGAATTAGAGGTGACATCTGTGCTGAATTGTAACACAAGTTCAAAACTGTGATCCTATATCCTTGGTAAGATACTTGTGATAATGGTTTGCATACCCTCTGGTCCGAGGTGAAGGAGGTTTCTACAGATATTTTCCAGGAATGTTTTCTAGGTATGAATGGGCTGGATTTATTTTGTTTGAAAGTAGAAAGGATAAACCTGAATCCAAGGGCTGGAGAAAGATGGCTCAGTGCTTAAGAGCTTTGGCTGCTCCACCCAGGGATCCAGGTTTACTGGCCCAAACCCCAAATGGTTGCATACAACTTTGTGTAACACCTAGTGGATGCAATGCCCTCTTTTGGTTTCTGCAGTTACCAGGGGTATGCAGCTGGTGCACAGACACATACGCAGGCAAAACACCCATGTGCACATTACATAAGTAAATAAAAAGTAAAAAATGAACAAACAAAAGTCAATACCTAAACAACAACAGCAAAAAAAGACACATTTGCCACTGAAAGAAGAATTGCAATTTACCCATTTAACTCTTGGAGTCATCTTAACTGGTTGGGTCCTTATAAAAAAGAATATATCACTATCAATGGTGGAAAAACTAATTGTTGTGTCATCTTTGGCTGCCAAATTAGAGGAAATCCTGGCACCAGGAGACAACAGCTTCAATAGCTGTGTAGGAAACCATGCTTTCTTTAAAGTGAGGATGATAGATAATGGAAAATAATAATATAAAACTTGAAATTTATCCCTATATAAGCAAAAGATACCATCCTATGAGCACATGGTTCTTTTGTAGAAGCAATGTCATTTTAAAGATAAATCCTCTGAGTAGAAAGAAATGAGTTCATTTCAATTTGCAGGAGCAATACACCTGCCAGAGGATCTCATGCACCACAGCTCACATGTAGGTGACGTGTCAACCAGCAACACAGGACATTCAGAAACCCAGGTACACTCAAGAAAACCATGCAACTGGGTGTGGTGGTGCTGTCAGATTTATAATCGCAGGTATGAATATGACTATGCCATGTGTACCCCAAACAGAAACGGCACGTGCAAGGCGTTCTACAGTCTTTAAAACTGAAATGCAAAAAATGCAGCCGTTATGAAAAACACTGCTGGCTGGAAGAGCAGAGGGGTTGAATAAACATATAACCGATCATCTAGGAACTAGAAAATCAGCAGATGAGGTAATACTGATAGACTAATTGGGAACAAATCATACTATTGATTCTTTGGCTAGTAAAGAATGCCAGGAAAAAAGAAAATCAGCATTTTTCTTTAAGAAACATGCTGTACTTCATTTATGCAATAAAATTAATTTAACACCACAGAGCAATCACACTCACAAAAGTACATATATATGTGTCTAGATACAGAATTATAGGTGAACATATATATTGGCATACATGTTTTCCTGCCTTCTAACACAGACTTTCTTATTTGTGATTCAAGGAGAGTAAACAATTGTTTACTGAATTAGCTAACAACTACTTGGTATTCTATAGGGTGGGCTTGCAGTGCAGCATCAAATGAACAATTCCTACTTCAGTTGCTCATAGATTGGCATCAGCACTGTTGGCCTTTCTACTTTTGTAATTCAGGACACTTGGTAAAAATAGAGGCATCATTTTTATTTTATTTTATTTTCGAGACAGGGTTTCTCTGTTGTAACTCTGCCTGTCCTGGAACTCACTCTGTAGACCAGGCTGGCCTCAAACTCACAAAACTTTGCCTGCTTCTGCCTCCTGAGTGCTGGGATTAAAGGCGTGGGACACCACCACCTAGCATTAGCCGCAGTGTTCTTCTTCTAAATAATCCCAGTAGTCAGGATGCTGTTTGCTTCCTGAAGCTCTGTTGCCGTTATCCCAGTTATTCTACATGGGTTCCCCAAGGTATCTGAATCATCATATGTATCTGCAGGGATACCTCAAAGATGATCTTTATGAGTTTTAAGATACCTGTTTTTACTATTCAAAATATTGTTTATGAATTTTTATTTTTCATAGATTCACTACTTTAAGCTGTTACAGACGTGGTCTCTGAGTAAGATAGGAATGATAATAAATAAAATATAGCAATATGTATGTGATGTTTGGTGAAGTAAGTGATGAAAGGAGTCAGTCTTTGACCTGAATGTTACATGAGTGTCCACTCTTTTGTGAGAGAACAAACTTTAGATTTGAAGTTTTTTGTAAGAAAACCAGAGAACAAGACAATTTTTGAGGGGAGCAAACTAAGGTTCCAATATTATTGTTTAAGCATTTAAAAAAAAAACATTATTCACTTAGTTTATTAAATGTGCTGCCCTTTCTACCAGATGGCTCATCTCAGATGTCACCCCCAATCTGACACTGACTCCATCGGAGCTCTGCTTCTTGTGTCTGCTTTCACACTCTGTTTCTGTTTTAGGGATTTAAAGGCATGGACCACCACTACCTTCTGAATACTGGGATTAAAGATATTTGCTACCACTGCTTTACTGGGATTCAAGATGTGTACCAACATTCTTAACATTCTTTCTGCATTCCATTTGGACCACACAGGGCTCTAAATGAGATTCTATTATATAGATACCTGAAATATAGACCCTTTCTAGCTTTCACAGAGGCCTATTCCTCTACAAATTGATACACTGATGAACCCTGAGACACTATAAGAGAAAGAAACTAATTATTAAATGACTAATACTACATAATGCCATGGACAGAAGGTATCTATAGGAGCCAGGTTTATAGACATACAAAATAGAATGAAGTTTGCCGAGTCCTGTGGGAAAGAGAAATAAAAATTGCTTTTTCATGAATATAGTCCAATTGGACAAGAATAACCATTTCTTGAGATCCATTGTATAATATATTATATATAGTTAACATTACAGTATCATTCACTTACCAAAAAATAAAAATACACATAAAAGACAGGATAAATTTAGAGGGCAATGGATGTGTTTACTATTTTGCTCAAAATCATGTATTCATTAAATGTATGTAGCTTGGTATGTCAAGTATATGTCAATAAATCTTTTGAAAATATAATTGGCATAACTGTTTTCAATGTAGAAAATAGAAGATGGAAATTTCTGTGTTCTAGAATGTTTATGTCCTAGCCTTCTGCTCACATGAATACAATGTGCTTTCACAGTAATGATCTTAGTGGAAATAAACGGTAGAAATACTCTCACCAGAATTATACACAGGTATTCTGGGGCACATGCTCAGTCTCTGAAATGAGACTAGAGTTTATGTATTAATTATGTTCTTACATGTGTTGGTACTGTAAACCTGAAATATTATTTAGTGAAAATTCTGCCTATTGTTAAATACTGTTTATGGGCAGATATATTTGTAATTATTGATATTAAACTTATGATTAAAGGACTTTCAAGGACCTTCTACCTCAGTGGAATGACTGCTTTATTTTTTAGGAGTCACAGAAACAATACATCATCAGAATCTCTTAAGACTAATTGCAATTTTTAGAGAATTATTAAACAGACACATACACATAGAAGTATAATTTCTGACATTTAATACCCCAGTCAAAGTAAAAGTTGAATTAAATGTAGAAAAAAAATGTCATTTATTTTTTAAGAACAGCATAAGGTGATAAAAATAGTCTTTCAATTAATGTTCATGCCCTCAGAGTCATACTTCGGAATTAATGTAAATTAGTCCCCAGAAATCTATTTCAATAAGTCATTTAAGGAGAGAGGAAAAAATGATATAATCATATCCCCTGAGAAATAAATAACTTTTCCTCAAGATGAACTTGAGCTTCTGGACGTACTGCATCAAGAAATTCAGGTTAAGACAGAAGCAAAAAGAAACTGCTATTATTAAGTAGAATGGTCTACTTCTATGAGATTTGCATAAATCTCAAAGTCCAGCAGAGAAAAGTGGACAAGAAAAAAAGCAAGTAAGATAAAAATTGCTTAACAGAATTCAGAAGTCTTAGGGGATTAACAACAGAACAACAAAAGGCTTCAGAGCCAATTCTGTATTCTCGAGGGATCATTCAAAGCTATTTGAAATCAAAGGAAACAAAAGTCTTTTCTAACGTCCATCCCTAGGACAAAAAAGAAATTAAATCTGAGCCCAATTCATATGAAACCGTGTTCCAACGAATAAATTGGTTTGAAATAATAAAAAATTCACTGTGGTAGAAAGCCACAAGATTATGAAAAGATTTACTTTTATTTGTGAACCTTTTTTTTCCAATCAATTTATTTTATTTTTGCAGTGCTGGGAGTTAAACCTCAGAGCCTCATGTGCCCTAGGCAAGTACTCTACACCAAGCTACAACCTAGCCCTGTTGATTTTTTTTTAAATATGTGATTTAAGATCTAACCTCTGATGGCTTTCAATTTTCTGTAAAATTCAGTACCTTACTATTTTCAACATTTACATGTTGACTAAATATATGAAGTTGGATGAGCAACCCATATGCATCACACATAGGCATAGAACAAAGTACCATCCAAAATTACTAATTTGCTTCCAACTTGAAAAAAGAATAAGACAATATTGTCTCTTCAAGATGTACTTGGCATCTACTTATTTTTGCTTCAAGCACAGAAAAGCCAAAGTAGTTACATTTTAAGAATTTTATTCTACATTATATCAGTATTGATGTTTATCTAAATTTTTTTCTTAATGGTTTTTCAGCTGGTGGGATCATTAAGTTGAAGAGGTGGTTACAGGAAACAGTATTATCAAGACTATTTTACAATTAAAAGTTGTTTTGCTAGTGCTCAGGTCATATGAGAAATTCTCTTAAATAGGATGCTTTGGGGGTTCTCATCTTAGTTTGGTCTAGAAATCAAGATTAGATCTTTCTTCTAATACAGATCATCTTTAACTTTCAGTAAGGAAATCAAAGATAAAATGGAGGGGATAAGAGCAAATTTAGTTGTTAATTGATAAAGTCACCAATTCAAAGGGTGTAGGCAACGTACTTCCCTCTTTCCTGGAACATCACATAAATGTAAAAGTTAACAATCAGGGACTAAGAAGTGCACTGTAGATTTGAGACAATGGCTCAGTTCATCAAACGCCGTGAAAGCAAGAGGACCTAAGTTGGGCAGAATCCACTTGAATTCGGTGGTGATGTGGTGGTGTGGTGGTGTGGTGGTGTGCACTTGGAATATCAGCACTGGGGAGGTGAAAGCAGGCAGAGTCATTGGACCCACTGGCCAAACAGCTTTGCCTACGTGGCAAGTTCCTGGCCAGAAGAACTTGTCCCAAAGAACAAGGTTGGCCAGCACCTGAGGAAGGTATCCTGCTGTTCTCAGGTCTCCATGTTGGATATACAGTCTGAGAACCCTGGGTGTGATACTGAGGAACTCAGAGTTTGAGGAGCCTCCAGGGCAGAGCTAATGATAAGGAATGCTGGGTAGAACTTGTTTAGAGTTACCAAAATGGAGCTGAGGAGGCCCGATGAATTTTCCTCTTGTTGGCTGTCTACAGTTTCCTCTTTTGTCTTTCATTCTTGGTATCAGTTACTTTGAAGCTGTTGGTTTTGCTGAGGCCACCTCTTTGTATCTTTAGCCGTTTACCTTCGTTCATCTTAATTAGCTTTGCTAAAATCTCATTAAGGGTTTCCTTCATAAGCCTAGTGCGGGGGTGGGGGTGGGGCAGCAAACTATCGTCCCAGAATAAATGTAGCCACATCTATTGATTTATACATTGTCTTGGTGCTTCTTGGTTGTGATAGAGAAGAACAGTTTGTACAGAGGTCACATGACCTAGGAAGCATAACTTTATTACCTGGCTCTTCATAGGAACAGTTTGCTGAACCCTCTTACGTTAATGACTGATGGTATCATTGGATATGTTCTAGGGGCTTATCTTAAGAAATCTTCAAGAGATATAAAAGAGTTGGTTGGATACCTGACAGCTTCTGAAGACATTTTTTTTCTTTCAAGTCAATCTATTGAACAATGGCAAAGAGTTACTTGCTCCCATGTCCAGTCTTTTGACGTTGTGCATGATTTTGTCATCTGCAATTATGCCTGAGAACCAAGCAATGGAGTTACCAAGATAACTGACAAATCATATCCTTTTCCAGTAAGTTTATGATTTTGTGTTTGGCCACATCCATAGCTGTCTTGGACGCACGTGACTGTGAAGGCCACAGGTTGGACAGGTGTAGCGGAGTATTAGGAGAATTGATCTACCTTTAGGAATCGAGCATTATGTACCAGAATCTTAGTATAGAAGCTTCAATCAGAGAGAGAGAGAGAGAGACGAGCTGTAGCCCATGCTTAGTGGGTAGCTAGCTAATCAATCGTTCATTTAAGTTTACAATGCCTTTGTATCATCTTGGGCCTCATAACAGACCCCCTGGTTAGCAGCAGCCAGTGCTTACAGAGATACAAATCAGGTTGATAAGGCATTAGAAAGGGATTATGAAAGCCAGCTTAATTAAAGAAACTTCAATGGGATCATAAATAATCAGTGCAAGTTATTAACTTTTGACAACTGCTCATCCGTATTGAGTTCGAATGACTTCTGGCCTATAAAGTCCTTAATCTAATCCTGAGTGGATACAGTTCATAAGGGAAAATACCCTGTATGATACATTGACTATAATCAACAAATCTCTGAAGTAGAAATCTCCTCAAATGTTTCTCAACATATTTTCTTATATCTTTAGTCTCCCTTTTTTTTTTTTTTGTTCGTCTTGGAAACTTCACTGGGCAAACTTTAATATATTTTACAAAAAGCAGATCAAATGTCACTCAGTTCAGAGATTCCACCGAAGACCTTGTTGGAATCTTTATTCTTCCTTTTCTTTGATGTGCTTTAATATTTGTCATAATCAAGCTAATCCGACTTGGCACTTTATGCCCTCTCAGTACAGTATAATTGCCATGCCCCATTCTGCTCACAACGCCTCGCATGTGTCTTCATACAATGGATAAAGCACTAATCAGTTTACTCTTTTATCTCTCCTAGGTATTTATTTATTTATTTTGCACCAGTTGCATGTGTACACATTCAAATGTGGGGTGTGTGTGTGTGTGTGTGTGTGTGCACGCGCGCATGCACACGATTATGTAGGCACGTATGTGGAGGTCACAGATCAACTTCAGATGTTGATTCTCAGGAGCCAATCACATTGGATTTTGAGACAGGGTCTCTCACTGGCATGTTGAGCTCACAGGCTAGGCTAGCTTGGCTAGAAGTAACCTTCAGGGATCAACCTATCTCCTTTTCAGCAACAATGGGATTATAAGCACATGCCACTATACCCTGGTGCTGGGATAGACCTCAGGTCCTCATATACATGAGCCAACACTCTGCTGATCTGAGGATACCATATCCAGAGCCTGTTCATTTGCTATATCTAGATTCGAACCATAACAAGCAAATGAGCCTTGGCAAATATTTTGAAATTCAAATCCTACATTATATGTCCTTAAGCCAATAACCTCTGCAGTCCCAATGAGCATTGTAATGGCTGGGTTAAAGTGTAGTGAAGAGATCTGTTTAATTGATCTGTTTTAAACACACAGTTTCATGGGAGTTATGTCCTCTAATTTTTCCACAACTGAGATTTTTGGAGAATGAGCAGAGCAGCCTGGAGTTTCCTGATACCTTATTAGGGAACAAGTGTGGTCCTTTTTTGTCAAGTAACATACACCTGTGATAGTCTCAATCCAAGCAAAGGATTTTGGGGCCACCCACCTGGGAAGGAATAAAGAAGACTTCACTGAAACTAGCTTGAGGAAAACTGGGCAGAGTGCTTTTAAGAAAATATAGACACCCTAAGCCTCCCTTAGGTGAGTGATTCACCAGCTGGGATTAGACTGTGCGATCTGTATTTTGAATGAGTCTTACAAGATAATGGTTGCCATTGAGCAAATTTGGGAAAATGGGGGTAGAGGGGAGATTCTGGGTCATCTCTGGAATCAGATTGCTAGTTACTACAGACATTTTTAATTCAAAGATGAAGATAGGTAAAATAGGTGTATACCACGGCCAAATGGATTACACTGGGCTCACAAAAAAGAGACTGCAGGGCTTTTTATTACTATTTTAATGAAGGCCCACATGGACGCTAGAGATAGAATTTCACAGGCACAGAGAGGTCGCACCATCACAACTTAAAGGGGAATTATAGCTCTTGGAAGGTTCTGGAAGTCTTCACTTACCTATTCTCTAGATGGATGGATGGAATTATTGTCATTTTTCTTTCATAATTTCACACGTAAGTACTGTATTTATGTCATTTGCAACCTGCCTCTTTTCCCTTGAAACTCTTCCCATTATTGCCTCCCCTCAAATATATGACTGTTACAATTATTATCACTGTTACATACACACACACACACACACACACACACACACACAAGAGCGAAGCACATGTATGTAAATAAATACAACCAGCTGAGTCCGTTTGGTGTTGTTCATATGTATATGTGTATATGTGTTTAGGGCTATTACTGTTTTCTTTGATGAGACAATACAAGTACATATTTTCCTTTAAAAATATTTCCTCATTTTATGATGTTCATACAGTAAGAAAAATATACCTGGTTCTGGTGAAAATCAGAATGTCCCTGCCCTTTGTGGAAATGATGGTGGGTAAAATAGGGAAATGGTTATTATAATGCAGGGAAGTACTAGTGGCTAAAATTTTAAAATTAAAAAAGAAAAGAATTTATAAAGCATTCTCCAAGGACGTTGCTTTAAGCTATTGTTTTTCAGGCACTTTTCTATCCCAATTGTTTGCATATTTATGCTGTCAGATATTGACTACAATGCTTTAAGTGCTCACTGTCTGGAGCACAGTTCCATGATGAACCCCAGAGAAGACATTCCATGGATGCTATGGGGAAGGAGATGTGATCACAGCTTTAATTCTATGCATTGCATTCTTACTACAGGTCTGTGTGAGCACCAGTTCTGTGCACATAAAACGTGTGGTGTGACTGAGTTGACAGTGAATAAGGCTACATGAAATACAGCTCTCTGCCTGCTCTTTGTTGTCTTTGTGATGAAAAGGACTGCAAAATAAGATTTTAAGTATTTACAATCATCTAATAAAAGGCTTCATGGGTATTTATGAGGTACTTCTTTAACGGGATAAATTGTAATATTAATCAAAATCAGGACTACTTCTTGGAATTCTTCCAAGAACCCTGATCATACATAAAGCTTTTCAGGTATTTTCCAATTCATTAATTCTCCATTAGGTTGTTTATTCCATTCTCTCGGCATGTACAAGAATGTCGCTATTTGACAGGAAGTCAAACAATGCCAATATAAATTGCTGTTTGCTGGCTTATTAGCTAAATCACGATGACTTGAAATATGGTTAATATTAAATAATATCCCTTCTGTGTGAATATGCATGAATGCAATTCCATTATGTTATGATTTCCTGTCTGTTCTGTGATTGAGACCCCGTGGGAGGCAAATTCGCACATCAAAGTTAAATCTGCGCGTGCCCCACTTCTTTCCATCTCCTCTCCCTTATCAATCGGCCCCCAATCAGTAGGGAAGGTGCTGAGACACAATGCTTTACTCGAGTGGGAGAGACCACAGTGGCATTTAATGAATCGGAGGCTTAGGTATGATTATCTTTGTTTCATCTGTATTAGACTCGGAACAAACCTTCAGGACAATGTAGCTTGATTCAGCTTCTAGAAGCTCAGTCTGACAGTACAAAATTAACCAACATTGTGTCAGCTCTTTGAGGCAGAGTCCATCTTCCCCGACAATAAGGAATTTTATTCTGTTTTAACTTCATATTATTTGTTTCAACAAAGTTGCTTCTGAGTCTAATGCAGTATTACAAATAATATTTACAACTAATTCTCAAATTCTGTTTTGTCTTTCTAAAACACTGTGAAAGATTTTAAGAGTAGAGAGAGAAAGTCATAAAACAGAATTTAATGAAACGGCTTGCTGTGATAAGATTTCTCTCAAAGACAACACTGAGTGAACTTGGCCTTGGTTCTCTGTTCCTAAGAAACTGAGGCAACAGGGACATTTCAGAAACCTTTTTGAGGCAGAAGAAGTAAAGAAAGCTTGAGTTCAAGGCCAGCATTGGCCACATGCTGAGTCTGAGATTGGTTTGGGCTATATGTAGTGTAAGACACTATCCCCCAAAACAACCAACGAAAACAAACCAACACCAAGCACACACACCCTACCATTGAAAGAGAAGAGTCAGAAAGACAGAGATTTGGAGAAACTCAAGAAAGAAATCACCCTGTCCCATTTGTGTCACTGGAAATAATAGTAAGCAACAAACAAATCCTCCAAGACAACAAAACTCCCTTCATCACGACTTTTCGAAGATTCAAAAATGCTCTGTTTGGCCACATCAAGGCCAGAGTTTACAAATGAATGAATGAATGAATAAATAAATAATGATCAGAGAAGTTCTCCCTGAATAACTTTAGCATAAAGAAAATTTAAAAAGTGTTAAAATTGTTTTGACATTGATCAATGGCAAAGTATTGGCTCATCCATTTCAGGAGTTAATGTCAGAATCATGCTTTGATTTTATGATTTATGTAATTTATAAATATATATAACCCAAATAAATTAAAAAGAAGATCATGACATTAGCAGGAACTGGCCATGTGTCCAAGTCTCCTGCCTCAGGGTCAATGTTCATTTCTTTGTAATTGCCTTAAGAAATTCAGTATGATTTACAAAACAAGGGTTTAGGATCAGACACAAAGGGCACAACTAGAATTTGCTTGCAATCTAACTGAAACACTGAGAGAATTACTTAGAACCTTTGAGATTCATTTTTCTACAAAGCAAAATGGGATGTAATGATCTACTATGAAATATAGTATTTATGAGCATAAATTTAAATATATAACAGCACTAACTGCAGTCTGAAATGTTAATGAAAATGAATTTCGTGTGTTAACAGAATTTTTTATCTTTTTGTACTGCCACCTGAACTATTATATATTTCTAAATCTGTACTTTCACTGATATATAACATTACCTCAAAAAGACTTGGAATACAATTCAAAATGAGTCAAATAACGTTTTCTATGATTAAATTGTTTAGTAACTTGACACTGCACATTACCTTATCTACAAGGATACTTTTATTCATTGATTTAATTAATACTTATTTTCTTTGCAGTTATGAAGATTAATGGAGCAAGTTATATTTCCGGATCGCGTGGATTTCAGGAGTTGTATCTATCTGTTTTCCTACCAGAGTCCATGTTGTGCTAGTGTGGCAGGACAATATGATGATGCTGGCATGGTGCACACGGATCATAATGATGTGTGATGGTGGGTGATGCTGCTGCTGCTGCTGCTGCTGCTCATGAGAGAGAGAAATCATAGTAAAAATAAACCTCATGAAACAGGGTAGGAAAATAACTGTGGCAGACTCTCAGGAAAACCGGCTTGACAATAAGTTTTTAACACCTACAATTCTCAACAGACCTGTAGACTCTACTTTCAGCTGTAAAGTGTTTGGCGCCTATCATTAAACTTATAATTGTTTTGCAAGATGATTTTGTCAGTGCCTGAAAACAGGCGGACTTCCTTCGTTGTGATCTGTTTCAAGAACATCATGGTAGTCTTGGTCAGAAGATTCCGGCCATATCATCATTGCTGTAGCTGAAAGATGTCACAGCCATGAGGCCAGGTGTGTGACCATGTTGCTTTGGAAAGCTTGTTAGTTACATGTCACTTTCCTCCAAGGGACACTAAAAATAATGTCCTACCAGCATAAGACAAGATGATGGGGGTGGAAGAAAGTGGATGCTGAGAAATCGGGACTCAACGCCCCAGGTGTTGGAATAACTGGTCATGTGGGGGCACAGGCAACAATGGCTTTCCTGAAGCTCTTTTCCCCCATCTTTTCACAGGCAAAGCCTTTGTCAAAGACTTTTAAAGGCTGGACTGCAGCCTAGATGTTGCCAAAAAGGTACTCAGCCATTCTTTCCCCTTTCTATTCTTTGTTGGAATTATGTGAGTCACTTGTTTGAAGTCGGCTTGCATCTAGGAGGAGGTAAGAGAATTTGAGGTCTTATAGAAATTCTTATATGAGAAGAGATTTCTGACTGACACATTCCAAGAAGGCAAAACTTTAAAAAATATTGTTATTTCATGTATTTTCATAAGAACTTTTGGTGACCCGAACTCCGGTTTTAAAAGTAAAAGTTATAGAGTCAGTAATCTTTCTTGTTTCTCCTCTTCCTGTAAGCAGCGTTACCTAAGTTAAGACACTGGCACAGAGAGGGATGTAATAAATATATTGATATATTGTAAATATATTGATACATTCAGAACATCCTTTAATAAATGAGAACAATAGGAGGAGAAATACACATGTAAATGAAAATAAAAATTGAAGTTTATCTAACACACACCTAGCATTCAATTGTATAATGCCAACAATGGTCATGACCACGGATACATCTTAGCATTATTATTTATTTATTATTCTTCCATACAATGCATCCTGACTACAGTTTCCTCTCCTCCGTTCTTCTCAGTCCCTTTTCCCCTTTTCCCCAGATCCACTCCTCCTCCATTTTTTTACAAAAAGAGCAGGCCTCCCAGGGATGTCAACCAAACATGGCATAACAAGATACAATAAGACTAGGCACAAACCGTCATATCAAAGTGATACCAAGAAGCCCAGGGGAACAAAAGTGTCCCAAGAACAGGAAAAACAGTCACAGATGCTCCTACCCCCACTGTTAGGAGACCCACAGTAACATCAAGCTAAATAGCCATAACAGATATGCAGAGGACCCAGTGCAAACCCATGTGGGCTCCGTGGTTACTGCTTCAGTGTCTGTGAACCCCTTTGAGAACTGCTTAGTTGATTCTGTGGGTGTTGTTCTCCTGGTGCCCTTGATCTCTCTGGCTCTTACAATCCTTCCTCTCCCTCTCCATGGGATTCCTTGAGCTATACCTAATGTTGGGTTGTGAGTCTCTGCATCTGCTTCTATCACCTACTGGAGGAAGAACTTCCGGTGATGATTGGGTTAAGCACCAATCTATGAGTATAGAAGAATAACATTAGAAATAATTTCATTGAGTTTTTAAATTTATTTATTTATCTATTGATATATTTATTTTTGCTTGGTCATGTTTGGTTCTACCCTATGTCTTTGGACTTTCCAGCCTCCAGATCCTGGCCATCATGCCAGCATCAGGCATGAGCCCCCTTTCTGGCATGGGCCTCAATTTAGACCAATCATTGGTTGGCCACTCCCACAAGTTCTATGCCACCGTTGTCCCAGCACATCTTGCAGGCAGGACAGATTGTAGGTCAGAGGTTTTGTGGCTGGGTTGGTGTGTCAGTCTCACCACTGAAAGCCTTGCCTGGTTACAGAAGATGGCCAGTTCAGACTTTGTATCTTCCATTACTAGGAGTCCTCATTAGGGTCACACACGTAGATTCCAGGGAGATTCCACTATACTAGGTTTCCACATTGCCCCCAAATGCTCCCAATTCCAGTCGTCTCTCCCTGTACTCTCTCCCTACATCCCTCCTTAACCTAAGGGATCCATCCTGTTCCCATCCCCACCTGTCCCCGGTCCACCTGCAAAATCTGTTCTATTTCCCATTCCCAGGGAGATCTATGCATCTCACCTAGAGTCCTCCTTGTAACTTAGCTTATCTGGGCGTATGGATTATAGCATGATTATTCTTTACTTAACAGCTAATATCCACTTATAAGTGAGTGTATATCGTGTTTTTATTTCTGGGTCTGGGTTACTTTACTCAGGATGAGTTTTTCTACTTCCATCCATTTTAACTGAAAATTTCATGATGTCATTTTTTAACAGCTTAGTAATACTCCAACTATGTAAATGTACAGCATTTTCTTTGTCCATTCTTTGGTTGAGGGACATCTAGATTGTTTCCAGTTTCTGGCTTTAATGAATAAACCTAGCTATGAACATAGTTGTGCAAGTGTCCCTGTGGTATGATGGAATATCTTTTGGGTATGTGTACAAGTGTGGGATAGCTGGGTCTTGAGGTAGATCAATTCCCAATTTTCTGAGGAACTGCCATATTGATTTCCATAGTGACTGTAGAAGTTAGCACTCCCAGAAACAATGGAGGAGTGTTCCTCTTGTCTACATCCTGACAAGCATGAGCTGTCACTTGTGTTAATGATCTTAGGTATTCTGACAGGTGTAACATGAAATCTCAAAGTGGTTTTGATTTGCATTTCCCTGATGGCTAAGGATGTTGAACATTTCTTTAAGTGTTTCTCAGTCCTTTGAGAGTCCCTTATTGAGAATTCTGTTTAGATCTGTACCCTATTTTTTAAATTGGATTATTTATGATAAAATCTTAGAGAGATGAAGGATACAAGAGATATATCTAAACATAATAAAGGCAATTTACAGCAAGCCTATAGCCAATATCAAATTAGGGGAGAAACTCACAGCAATTCCACTAAAATCAGGAACAAGACAAGGCTGACCACTCTCTACATATCTATTCGATATAGTGCTTGAAGTTCTAGTTAGAGCAATAAGACGAGCGAAGAAGGTCAAGGGGATACAAATTGGAAGGGGAAAAGCCAAAGTATCGTTATTTGCAGATGGTATGACAGTAAACATAAACAATAACCAAATTTCTACCAGGCAACTCCGACAGCTGATGAACAGCTTTAGAGAAGTGTCTGGGTACAAGGCACCTCAGTTTTCCAATTTATGCTATTATGGATAGAACAGCAGTGAACATGGTTGAGCAAATGTCTCTGTGGTAGGATGAAGCATCTTTTGAGTGTATACCCAAGAGTGGTATAGCTGGATCTTGTCAGATATTGTTCCCTCAGGGCCCATGGAACCCTGTAGCAGAAACAGTATAAGAGTCAGAGAGGATGAAGGACACCAAGAAAACAAGGCCCTCTAAAGAAACATAATCAAAGCTCATATGAATTCACAGAGACAGAGGCAGCATGCATAGGGCCTAAATTGTGGGGACCAGATCCTCGGCATATTTACTACAGTCTCTACGTTAGTGTTTTTATGGGATTCCCGAGTGTGTGAATGAGTGGGTCTCTGATCTCCAGGGCTCATTTCCTTCCGTTTGTTTGTTTTGTCCAATTTTGATGTTGTAGTTTTTGTTTGACTAATTATATTTTGTTTTACTATTGAAATAGAAATGAGGCATAATAAGGGAAGCACCTCCATTTTAAATATACAAGGTACGTAATTTTAAAAACTTAATTTGTATTACTGAATACCTGATGCATACTACACGGGGCAAAATAAGCACTCAGTGAATGCCTGTTAAATATTTCAGTACTATTCAAATTTGTAAAATTGTGTGAAACTCTTAGGTAAGCTTTATAAGAAGTTTAAATCATGACTTATACATATATAGAGTGGCAATCTATTAAAGATGCATGCAGCATGAACTAGGATATTCAGTAGGATGTTAAGGGCAGTTCAAAGGTGAACTTGAAAGACAAAGCAATCAGGCAATGAGGAATGCCGAAATTAAAGTGCTAGGTACAAGACTGGCAAAATTGTTATTGGGAAATAAAATATGTATAGTCAATTTTACTACAAATTAGAATATATTCATATCTATACACGTATGTGTGAAAATATCAGATTGTGCTCATTTTTACTGAACAAAAAAAAGAATCATTTGAAGTATTCTTATTTTTAATAATTAAATGTATGCCCTCAATAGTCACAACGACAAGTGACTGTAATAAAATGATTAGTCTATTGAATCAGATAATCCTCAGAAATCTCTATCTCCCCACCAAGAGACATCCAAAAGTCTCTTTTGCTGTTTGTATCTAAAGCTTGTTCCTAAAATAGGCTTGCTTTTGTATAAATTTGTATTTTTATTCTCATCCCTATTCAGTAGCCTAGATACCATATTAATTAAACTATTATTAACAGCAGTAAGATTTATTTGTTTATTTAAAATCTGAGATTTTTTTTTTCTTAATTGGACTTCTAAATATACTTCGAATTCCTCTGCACGAGATTAGAATTTAGGAAATCCAACAAACAATTTCAATAACAATAAAATTTTTTACCTTTTTTAAAACCTTTTCTATGATCACAGGTGTCACTCTTTTGGGTGACCATGTTGGCAGTACTGAGACATAGCCAGATCTGCATTTCTCTCTGAGTTCTCTCTCCCAGAAATATTTCAATGAGTTTTAGAATACTGATCAAACAAGGCATACCGCATAGATGGTTATAAAAATACTTTTGTGAAAATGAAAATATAGGGCAGAAGGATCACCTTCCCCAGGCACCTTCACCTTGGCATGGATGGGAATCGTTCAGTGTAGAGCTGGCTGAGCTCAGTTTAGGGAATAAACGGTTGTATCATCTTAGAGATCATTTGTTTTCTTCTGAAGATGCCCTGTCCTTCCAAATCCTAATGCTCTGGACTTTTAGGACCCATTCTTGGCTAGATCTGAGCATGGTGGCCAAGATCACTGTAGCTTCAGCTATAGAAAGCAACCATTAGACCTGAGAGCTGCCCGAAAATCCTTCTGTTTTCTAGTACACTACCGTCTCTATTTCTATTGTAGCAGGTGATATCTGACATCTACAGATGGCTCCTATAGATCAGCTTTCCACCACTATTTGTCCAACTCTTTGTGACAGAAGCCTACTGGTAGTCATTATTAAAGCACTTTTTTTTTTTGCTGTCTGGATGCCACTTGCCTTCTGTCAGTGGATGTTTCTTCAGGAGATTGCAGGATGGGTGGGAGGAGAGGGCTAGGGATGTGCATTACCTGTGTTTAAGCCTTGTTTCGTTGCTGTGAGGTTCCCACATCATTACTGAAGATTACAGCTCCATTTAGGGAGACCTCTGCAGGAGGCTGTGCACTCTAGATTCTGTTCAGCTACCTTGAACCCCAACATTTCACCCCTCAACTAGTTTGAGTGTATTGGACTATTCTGGTGACTTTCCTTGAACTCTTCTTACATACCTTCATCAATCTCTTCTCAGTCGCCAAGCTGAAGATCCAATCATACTGCTATTTGGACCTGCACTGATGCTTTATGTTATAAAGCCATTGGTGACAGAATGCTTCTCTTTACCTTTACTGTTATTATAGAATTAAAACAAAGCAAAGCAAAGCAAAACAAAACAAAACAACAATAACAAAATAACTCCTAAGTAGAAAACATGAAAGCAAAGAGACAAAAGCAGTTACTAATTGAAAGAAACTTATGTTCTACAGCTCTTTAGTAAGCCAGGTTCGTCATTCTTAAATACACTCTGTCACACATCTTGGCTTCCCACCCATTCCAATCCCCTTTTCAAAGGAGAAAATAGCAATAACACCAGTAAGTTTAGAAGAATAACAGATTGCTTAAAGTATAAATCTTCCATGTGGTAGGAAGTCTCTGTGGCACATACACTGCTTTCTTCTTGATTATATTTGATCTTCAAGATACTGGATCCTAATATTTATGAACTTCATTATCTCAATTTTTTTCACTTGAAAATTTCTTCTAGTGTTTGCAAGTATAATGATTCTCTGTGTCTGCCTCCTCCTGCAGTGGCTGATCATATCATCTTATTTACTTGATCTTCTATGTTTCCTGGTAAAACATTAGTGTTCTTATTTTTATTACCATTATTTATTACACAATTTTCCTCCCTCCAAGCCTTACCATACATCCCCTGTGCCCTGAGAGTAGCCATTTAATGAATATTGGTGCTAAACTATTATTTTGAAGCATGCATACTATTAAGAGAATTTCAAGAATCAGCCCAATTTATCTGCACTAAGAAAGATTAAGAAAGAAAATTGTAATAATTATTGCATAAAACATCAGTGGTGTGTGTGTGGTATGTGTGGTGTGTATTATGTGTGGTGTGCAGTGTGTGTGTGTGGTATGTGTGGTGTGTGGTGTATGTGTGTGTGTGTGTGTGTGTGTGTATGTGTGTGAGTGTGTGTGTGTGGTGTGTGTGAGTGTGTGTGTGTGTGCATGTGTGTTGAATGCATAAGCTGAGGGGCCAGATAAGAATGCTGGGTATTTTCCTCTAATGCTATTCATGGTTTTTTTTTTTTTTGAACTCAAGTTCATCATCTATTTTCCTAGACTGACTGGCTAGCAAGCTCGTGGTATCTATCTGTCCCTACCTCCAAAAGTTCGGATAACAGGCATTCATGGGGATTCAAATTCAGGTCCTTATGCCTGCATAAAAAGTAATTCTAACCAATAAGCCAGAAACTCAGCCTCCAAAACAATGCTATTTGCAAGAGAAACAATAGAATGACTATTAAAGGAGAATTTTGACTGTCTGCTGAGCAAAGTTGGTAAGTAAATAGAAACTATCTTTTTCTGTGGGGCTGTCCTAGAGATAAGAGTGAGTCGATGTGTGACTTGAACCCCGGAATTCTTACCCTGAGAGTGCAGGAGTTTGATTTCTGCTCACTTTCTGAGCCCTGGCAAAACCCAGGTAAATATTAAATACTGCCTGCTTCACAGAAGGTCATTGGCAAAGGAAAATGGCTTGGTTGGTGCTTATCTGTGCTGTAGCTGGAAGCCTAGGGTTGAGCCCATTTTCTGATAAGGTGTCTTCCTCTTTTCCCTGTGAAACTACACCTTATGCAGAAGGTGCTTTTCCAAGACTTTGACTCTTAGACAAAGAGCTCCACATGCAAATGGAGTTGCTCCAGTATCCTTGTCTTAACTAGTGGGTCCATCCTTGGGTACCAAAGACCCTTCCCTGCCTTTATCCTGTAAATGTAACCACCCTTGCTTCAATAAACTGAGATGTTCTGCTGACAAAGCTATCCGAAGAATCATATATAGTCTCTTTGGCTCACAGATCTCCAACCTAAGACTGACGGGTGCGTGGTAAGGACCACGCTCACTCACAGATGGCTTCCCACCTGGGAGAGGAGACTTTGCAGCAGCTGCTGGCCTGAAGGTGGCAGAACCACTTTCCGGGACCAGGAAGCCGCAGGTGGGATTTTTTATTACAACATTTTTCTATGAAGCTGGTTGCAGATTTCCTTTTATATTTTTCAACTAAGTGGTTAAGGCTGGCCTTACTCTTGTTCTGTAGACCACACTGGCCTCAAACTCTTGATCCTCCTGCCTCAGATTTCTGAGTGATGGGAGTATAGGTGTATGCCATCATGTAGTCAGTCTATAGTTTCTTTCTCAGGTCCCTTATGTCAAGGGTGGAGACTTTATTAGAAGATCTTGAAAAGATAGCTTATAGACGAGCTCCTGGGGTAGACTCCTAGTATTTGTTACATTTTAAAAAATCTTTGATTTTATGCATTTACTTAATAATAGCTAACGATTGCTAGGTGTCACGTATGAACCAGCAGAATGGCTGGCTAGCACACCTAACAAATTAACATAATTACTATTTTACATCTTAAGCCAATATGCAAACATTACCTAACTGAATTGTCCTGAATTTTTATAGCCTAAATTAGTGATATTTTGTCTTTTTTCAAGAACAAATTATTAACCTAATGCCTTTTTATTGGTTGTTTTCTGAAAGCACAATGCAAATGTATTAATCTACCCTGACATTCAAAATCATAAGTATATTCTAAATCTTTACAGAGAAGTGTCCCTAGCATAGGAGAAAAAAAAATTAATCAGAGGGTGAGAGAGCACTGGAAATGAAAAATAAATAAATTAAACTAATCAAATTTTCTCATTATTTTTAAAGAAATGCAGGCCCTTTGGTAAGCCATGTACCTCTCTGAACCTCATCTTAAAGAAGATTTAATTACACATTGCCTTAAGCTCCTTGAAGTTCACATAAATTTATCATTTTATGAAATACGTGGTTTCCAGAGATTTTTTTTTTCATGCTCACGCACATCTGCCCACTCTCCTAACCTTTATGCCCAATGGGCAGGTTGCCCGCCTTTGTCCTCTGGAAAACAATCCTAGTTATCATCAGAGGAGATGCTGTGAAAATAGCATCAGAAGAGAGACCCAGTGTTGAACATTCCATTTTCTGTGAACTGCTCTGACCAAGCGTATCTCATCAGGCCAGTGCCGATGCCAGCCATTAACTAACCTTTCTTTTTTGTAGCTATCAACAGGTGATATCGAATCACTTCCGTGATTAAACACACAGAAAGCAATTGAAGCCTAAGAAAGCCAGCGCCCATTTTTATTCATACTTATGAGGTGCTATGCAATAAAAGTACCATTTGCAGTGGACAGAAATATATTCTTCTTGATTGGCAGGAATTATTTTTCTCTTATGTTTGGAGAAATTGATGAAAGAAGACTCTAACCCACATGGTAACCAGGGGAGGTAAGTCATCATAACCTTTATGCCAAAATACTTTTCAAATTAAATCATATATTTGTATGTCTATACATATACATTGTTATGCTATACACCTGTTTATATCACACACACGTATCTACATATATATGCACATATAAAATATATGTGCACATATGACATTACACATGTACACTCCTAGAAAAGCTACATTTGAGTCAATTCTTATACTTGATGCTGAAATGACTCCTAGAGGTTTTTATGTAGAGCATGTAGCCACCTCTTTTGAGACCGCTCTCTTTGATTAAGTTGGTGGCATCTTCTTACATTTCTGCTATTAGAAAGTCAAGTGATGTGCTATTGATTTTACTTTGAACCTGAAGTAATGATATTGCGTTGGCAGACTGTAATGAACGTGGATCTCAGTGTTACCCCAGGGTTTATTCTCACGCTAAGCCTTTTCCCCATGTATCCAATGCTAGTTATTTTTAAAAATTAAATAAATTTGAAAGGATTCGTGTTATCTTCTTGTTCCCAGTAAGCCCAGAGTTTTCAAGGTGCTATCTTAAGATGAGAAAAAACCCTCAGACTTGAGTAATCCTACTGGAAAGATTATATAGGATTTGGTTTAATCCTTATTTTTTCCACATTTTTATCTTTGACTTTCATCAAGCTAAATCAATGAATATGACTAGTAGCGGCTCTTCTTACCTTAATGGGCTTTTTAAAGCATCAGCTAGAGCTTGTTATATTTCTAATTTAGAATTTAACTCCCCTTAATGAAATGTGTTCCTAAATTCTCATCAGATATGTACTTAGAATGGATTCCTATACCTTCAGAAATGTCTTGAGCTGAAAATGAGAAACAGATTTAAGTCTAATTTATTTGATTAAAATCTTCAAATTTTTATTATAATTTATAATTTATATATAATAATATAATTTATAATATAATATATAATTTATTATATTATTATAATTAATTTTGGGCTCTTGATATACATCAGTTATTTTTGACTCTTTTTGTAAATAGGTTTTCTATTTGCACTTTTGGTTTTAAAGTCCCACATGTTGGTTTAGGCTAGAAAAGCATGAAACAGGCATGACAAAATTTCACCAAATGTTTACTTTGTGGTAGGACCTTAACTGAGCAATTCATATACATATTTGGTTGACCTTTGTGTTTCCTCCAGGAGCTAAGAGGGGATGAAGAACACGAAGAATGCAATGACCTCTAAATCACTATGACCAATGCACATTTGAACTCACAGAGTCTGAGGCAGCATGCACAAGCTTGCATGGGTCTGCATGGGTCTAGGACCCAGTTGGGGTCCTAGAGCTGAAAGGAGAAGTGGACACATGTACCCATTTCTAACTCAGAAGCTATCTCCAGTTGATATCCACTTGCAATGAAACTTTGGTTGCCTCCAAGGGAGTCTTACTGGGAAAACAAAGTACTCTTACGGGTAGACTGTGTCCCAGCAGTAGTCACCAACAGAAACAAACTGTAGCATCTTTAGAGGTCCCTTGTCTAATAATGTCATGTCAAGTCTCTCTTTATTTTTTAAATATATCTTATTATTTTTTTATTTGTCTATTTTTTTCTTCTGTTTACTCTACAGGTCTTTTGCATATACGTTATGGCTTCCAGTTTACTATTTTTTAATGGGATTTCTGAGTGTGTGAAAGAGTGGATTTCTATTTCTTGTCCTTTTCTTAGACTCTTTTCCCTTGTATTTGTTTTGTTCTATTTTGGTGTGTTAGTTTTTGTTTTGTCTTATTCTATTTTATTTTACTCTATTTTATGTTATTTTATTGTCATCCCATACACGCCTGTTTGTTTTCTAATGAGAGGCAGAAAGGGGTGGGTCTGGAGCTGAGGTGGGGAGGGGCTAGAAGGAGTAGAGGTAGGGGAACCCGTAACCTGGACATATTATATTCTATTTCTTAAAATATGGAATAAGGTGTAATCAAAGGTAAATAACCTACCCTTCTGATTTTGGAAGTTCATTGTTTTGCCTCAATAGTCTTGACAATTCCCATTGGCTTACCTATCTCCATTCTACACAGAATCTTTGGCTTCTAATTTTCACTTAGATATCCATCACCACACAAAGGCAAGACAACAGGAGAGGAAATCGCACTACTTCCATCCCCATGACTATCTTGAAGTTCCAATGGGCATAAAGAAATTTTCCACAAAAAAAGAAGAAAGGCGAATTTTAAACAGGCAGTCGAAGGTTTTGAATGACTCTGATTCATTATGTTATGTAAATTTTACTTAAAGTCTTTTAAAGAAAATTGCTGGAACAAGGGAGGTCAAGCATGAATCAACAGAACTTGAAGAGTGAGCGGTACCTGCTCAGTGCACGGAAGAACCGTCTTGTGACCTACGCTGCTGATCTCGGGATGAGTCCGCCTTTGCTGTTTTTGTTATCGAAAAGATTCAAGCAGTAAATATTTGATGAGCTAATAAATGTAAAAGGCTTTGGAAAATGTAAACGTTAGTGAGGTAATTATGACAATATTGATGAGGACAGGGCTAAGACAGTTTATTTGCACTGAAAAAAACTAAGCCGTAAAATTTTAAAGATGTTAATGGTGAAGATGTTAATGTTAAAGGGTTGCCTATAATTATACTGTTGGGCGCGTATAATGCAAAAAAGTACTATGCTAAATATTTTATTTTACTCTGTCTAGTGGAATCTATAACAAACCTGGTTCATAAACAGGAGTATCCTCAGTCACAAGCAAGGGGAGATAGACTCTAAAAAGTTGTGGAGTATAACAAAAACTTAAGCAAGTTGGTTCCAGATTTTAGATTTCTATCCTGTACGGTGTATCTAAATCGGGAAGGTTGGATCACTGAGTTTCTCACTTAGTAGAGAATCCAATAAAAAACAGTATAAGCCATCGAGTTATTGAGCTAAAGCGTTCTTTCCCATAGTCTGGAATAGGAGGATGATATCTTAGGATGGCTTGGGATCATGGAGTGTGGAGGCAGACAGTTCTAATGTGTTCGGTGGAGCATTCAGAAATGTCTTCTAGGATGCTGGGGCCTGTGAGAGCCAGTTCGCTTCTTCAATGTAGCCGACAAACCATTTTCTTACTACTGATGTTTGCATTATTTTTTTCTTTGCAAGCAGTCAGGTTGACAGTCCCTGGGTTGAGTTCAGATCGCTGAAGAATGTGGCAATTGGGAGATTTCTTTTTCTTTTCATTTTAGCACAATCAGTAGAGAGCGCTTCATTTGTATAATAAAAGAGCAGTGGGAGATGAAAATGGTCACAGTATTTCAAGGGCAGGCTCATTTCTGCCAGCCCGACTATGTCAGGAATGAAGGGCACGTACATGGTGACAACTGCCTGACTCCTGCAATGGTGGTCCTCGCTGTTATCACCTTTGGATGAGAAGGGGAGAACAAACCGGAAGGCAGTTGTGAGAGATTCAGCAACTTGACTTGAATATTAAAGATTCAATTAGACACATCACTTTGGCTTTGTTTGCATAACTGTTGAAATGTGCGCTCTATAAAGAGATGTCAGCTATTGAGTGCAAAGAGGGGAAGCATCTGGGTGCCACCTCATGCCTTTTCACAAGCATAGCTCTAGCTTCAGACCTTTTCCCTTGAAGAAGAAAGCAGTTCTTCACCTACACTGCCGCCCTGCTATACCTTAAGGGGTGAATTCAGTATTTTAAATGTTTTTCTTGATTGCTTATTATGGGGTCAAAGTCCTTAAAATTTCAAAAAAGAAAAAAAAAACTTGTATGACTATGTGCCCTTGATGTGTGATTTGGGTTTACTTTTATTATTTCAAATATTTCAGTACCTCTGCTGCAAAGTAAACTCTACAATGTGGGGTGGTCCAAAGTGTTTTCATTACATTTTGCCTAGTGTGGCACTAAGGATTTGCAATGTGTTAGTGAACCTTGGACTAGAAATCAGAGCTGTTGGCTGAGAACCTGTATCCTCTAGCTTGAAGAAACAATTCAAGCTAGAAACAAAAATTCTCAAGTGTCTGATAGAATCCTTCAACTCGTTTTCCATTCGTGAACACTGCTCATTTATCTTCTTTTGTGAGTCATGACTAGATCAGCACTTACTGACAAACTATGGTTCAGTTGTAGGAAAACTTGGGTCTTGTAGAGAAGACCTTGACATTTAATAAGATTGAGAATGAATGTTCGGCAAACAGAAGTTTCTAGACTTGGAACTATGAAACAGGCATCCAATTGTACACACTTCTAACTGTACCTTCATAAACTCCGAAATACCCAAATTTACCCAGATAAGTTTGTCTATGGTTCACAAAGTGCTTACCTTGCAAATATGAAGACCCCAGTTGGACACCTTAAAGCACACATTTAAAAAGGTAGGCCTGAAAGTGTACACTTGTCATCCAGGACTGTGAAGGAAGAGACAGGTGGATCCTCAGGCTCACTAGCAAACTAGCCTTGCCTCCTTGTCAAGATCCACATCACTGAGAGACCCTGTCTCAAAATACAAGGTGGATGATGTCCTGAATATTGACGTTCATAGTTGTGTCATCTATGTGCACCTGCACACATGTGTGTGCGTGCACACACACACGCACACACACAAAGAGGGGAGGGAGCTTAAATATGAGCTCCAAAAACTAGCTGCTCTGGATTTGAAAGATGCAGTCCCTGTCAGCTAAATTCTTTTTCTTTTACTATAATTAATACTTTTCCAAAGATTGCTTATATATGGTTAGTATGATGGATTTGGAATCCATGAAACAAAAGCACACAAAGTGTTATGCTAGTGCTGATGTCGACTAGATAAATAGGTTTGCAATGATTGCATCTCCATGAATAGACATGATTGGTCATGATTTCCTAAACAACACACTATAACAAAAGTTCACCCATCCCTCAGTATATAAAGGACATAAGGGTCAAATCTATGGATGCTCAAGTTCCTGATACAAAACAAGGCATTCAAATACAACATATGCATAGACCTACTTATGTTTTTTAAAATAGTAATTAGACTACTTAATGATACCTTTGACTTAGGGATAGGTGTACTCTTTTGGAGAAAATCATTTGCAAATGAATATTCTTCTCTTGGAATCCCAGAAAGGTGCTTATGGTGGGATAAATATAATAGCTCTCAAAATATACACTCTGCCTCTCCTCGGTCATCATATAGTTCATTGGTGCGTATGTGTTGGAGGAGTAGAAGGTCTACTAGCCCTCTTTAGCAGAAGGTCAGACAGCCTTCATTTGTTTTTATGATCTTAGTTCTTCTAGCATATTTGTCACCAAAGGAAGAACATTCTGGAGGCACTAGTTCTCAGCCTAGACGTTTAATATTCATATAATTAGATAATGGGTTTAGGACTTGGAAAAAAATGGCAAGGTGAGGAGAATATAAATGAACAAAGTCAAAAGTTCATAGTCAAATGCTTAAAGGTTGAATAAAAAAGTCACAGACCATTTTCCCGAAGGCACTGGGAACAAGACATTTGATCTCTGACACCGGGGGATTTGACGATGCTCAGAAAGCAGCCAAGCTACTAGTGACTTTCGAAGGTTGTTAGAAATTTTAATCCTAGTTATTTAGGGTGGGACATCTCATTCAATCCGTATATTTTAGATAAAGTGGGTTTTATTTTCAAATGACAAAGTTTTGGGCCCCCTATTTTAAAAATTTGACTTTCTTTACTGAGTCTCTAAATATCTCTGGAAGCCTATATTATTACTGTCAGTTTCTACTTTCATATAAACTGTATATGGAAAAAACACTAGAGTCTAGTAAAATTATAGCCTCTTTCCAAAGAGTTCCATAATGACCTGGGATGTGTACAAAATGATTTATACTACTGAGTCTCTATGGAAACACACCATATTTCAGAAGATATTTTTACAATTTTTAAGGAAGAAACATAAGTTGTGAATCCCAAAGCAGCAACATACAGTGATTGGGAGGAGATGCTGTGGGTTTGCAGCAACTGTAAATTGTGTTTTAGGAATCCCAGTAGAGCAAGTAGAAAATGAAGAGGAAAAGTTAGTGTTAAAAATAAGGGGAAAATAAAATAAAAGGCAGGCGCGATGTGTTCACTTCCATGTCTAGCGCTTGGAAAATGAACAGAAATTATTGTGGATATGAGAGGCTAAAAAAGAAACCCATTTTAGCAAATGACAGTATAAATTCTGTATAAAATTAATTCAGTAATAGACATTGGACAATGACCATGAAAGGATTTAAATTATTCCTAATCAAAAGATAGATCACTTTCTGGTTGGGAAAGAATAATTGATCTTATTTAGGTGATCAACAGTAATTCCAAAGTGATAATTATTTCACTGCAGTAAATGATACTAGAGATTGTATTCTGAGGTGTGTAAAAAAAAACATTCATGATGATGTAATAGACTGCAGAATATGAATTGTCTATCAATGTTCTTTCTGTGCATTGGTTTGTGTTAAGGAGGCTGCATGATGAGTTAGGTAAGGCAGGACGCAAATGTGACTTAATGCATTCTTTACTTTCATTATTTAAAGTTTTCGGTTTTTAAAGGCACTTACCATATCCCTGACCATTTCCTTAACAGAAAATAAGACCAAAGGAACCAACACGCTCAAGCAGTTTGATTTGAGAATGGAACTTCTGTTATATAAGTTAATAATATAGTCTTCCTTTCACCATTGCTATTGAAGGAATTCAGCGTCCCATTTGGTGAACTTAATTATCCCCTCTGGTGTTTTCCATACTAAATATTAAAACATGGTGTTATATCATCGAATGGAACTGCTAGGCCATAAAAACATACTGTAAGCCTTTCAGAGTTGTAATTTCCAAAAGAAGAAGACTTTTTGAAATAAAAGCATCTAGCTGAAGACACTTGGTAGTAAGCTGGGGGCTAGAAATGGATGGGCGGCTCCCTGGATCTTCCATTCCTTAGTGTGATTTATGCAGCGTCACTCCACCTAAGTAAACTTTCTTTAACAACCTGGCCATTTTATTGTCTAGGGAAAGATTATAATCCATAACTAGAATGTCAAGACATTAAGGTTTTTTTTTCTTGCTTTATGATTAGATTACATTAACTCAATTACAATTACGGAAGACTAGTTATGTAGCTGTAACATCAATGACCATATCTATAAATATGCAATGTATTCAGATTTGCAATGAGACGTGTAGTTATTGTATGAGAGCTTGAGTGTCATCACGTCATGTCTGTCACAAATAACAAGGAGAATGAAGTTATATAATTTCCTTTAACAGGAGAGAATTCCATGGCACAGGGCCACACCTGATTCTTATTAATAATGAAACACGGAAATATTCCCATTTTCCTCACTAGACCGTGATTAGGAATGGCCAGAATCATGTCATCCTTACAATTCAAATAAGAACAGGTGCTACTGCTTTACTCTTAGTATTGAAATTTTCCCGTTTTACAATATATCATCTTCATTCCTATTTGATTTTGATTAATAAAAAAATGACCAAGCAACACTAACATTTTCAGTTAGTCAAATTAGAGACTAGACTAGGATTTCAAGAGATTAGCCTGAAGATACAAACGAGTACGTGGAACATCAATGTTCCGTGTAAAAACTCCCCTCTTCATCCGATGCCTTTTCTCGGGGGGATCTGTAACAAGCACTAATTACATCTGCATCTTTCCCTCCTGCGTACGTGTTATCAGAGGGCTAAGACTTCGGTATGGTGAAGACACACTTCGGGTTCAAACTCAAGGGGCCATCCATTCTCAATGTTGTGTAAATTGAGGACCACTGCATGTATCAACTTGGGAGTGGATGCATCCTCAAGTTTTTTTTTTTACCCTTATTGCGTTAAGTTCCTTGTCTCACCTTCCCCTGAGTCACGCAGTCAAACGATTTCACTATTTATTGTAATTTTTACTTTTGACAAGTTGTGTAAACATGATTGTAGATCCAAAGGACAAGAAGGTGCAGTCTGTCACTTGGTCACTTCTGCTCCCTATGACTTAGCAATGCATTTCACTTCCAGGACATTAGAAGCCACTTGGCTGCTTTATTGGGCTACAGGTGAAGCAATGCCTCTGAAAGCCAAGGTTCTCTGTGGTTTCATATGAGATGATCTCTAGCAAGAATAAACATCCAAAAAGAACAGAATCAGGGTGTACTAGCATTAGAAAGCTAGTGATGGATTAACATGCCCCTCTGTGTATCATGGGAAGGGGATGAACTGGGAAGGAACAGCATAGTGTAAGCATAAGAGTTTTGATTGTAGTGTAAGTTTGTCTCGACTGAAATCTTACTTTAAGTAGGCAAATAATTTAACCTGTAAGTATTGGCGGTGTCTTGAATTAAAAAACATGGAGCAATAGAAACTGGAGAGATGGCTCAGTGGTTATGAGCACTTGCTGCTCTTTCAGAGGCTCAGAGTTCAGTCCCCAGCACCCATATAAGGAAGCTCCAAAATGCCTGTACATCTAGCTCCAAGGAAACCAAAATTCTGTTCTAGCCTCCATGGGTCTGGATAAATGTATACATAGACATAGACACACACACACACACACACACACACACACACACACACACACACACACAGATAAATATAGCAGTCCATTGCTGTGTAGGCTCAGCCAGGAAGACGAGGAGGCATTCTCATACATGCAAATTCTGCCAGACCTCGGTAGAGGGAACCATCCTCCTCGCCAGCGCCATACTCAATTGACAGTGGAATCCTGAGCATCTGAGCTCAGGTGTTTTTAATGAGTCAGAACTCCTCAGGTGCAGATCACAAGCAATCAAACATCCCCCCCCCCACAGAAATCCAACACCTACAAACAATACAAAACGCCAAGGCCTAGGCATCCCTTTTTTCAACAGTGCACAAAAACAGTTATTTTAGACACAACTAAAAATAAACTTCCGCGAGAGATAAACCTGCGTTTAAAATAGAGGTCATAATCTTCACAACCAAATGATATGGACTAAGACAGTGTTTCAAACGTTGCTAACGAGAGCTCCTGGGTTCAGTAAAAGTATCCCAAGGCAGTTGGACAACTGTCATTTATATGCCAAACTTATGCTAGAATTAAATAGAATACAGTTCATCAAGCGCTTACCAAGCCAGGAGGAGAGAGATTTGGAATTGGGAACAGAGAAAAAGAAATGAAATTAAAAATTGGTTTTGGACATAATGCCTACAGATTTGGATAAATGATTGGAGGAGGGAGCACCAATGATATTTCGCTATACTCTTGTATGAACAGTGATGAATGGTAGTAACAATGAACAGAGATCATGAGGAGGAAATCTTTGGTGAGAGGTGGAATGGGTCCTCTCTGAGGGCTTTCCTATTGTGAAGACATTAGACCTGGTCTTTTACAGGAGTCACGTGCTAGCTGTAGCTTATATCGCCTACATGTTGTCTGTGAATCAATGCTCTCCTTCATCTGCACAAAGTAGATTTGTCCTCACACTAAACCTTTTGCTGTTGTTGCTGCTGTTGCTGGAAACACTGGTTTATAGCAACTTGGCATGACATTGTACGTATGAAATAAGCAAGCAATTGCTTCAGGAGAGTCTGCAGCAAATGTATAGGGATGTAGCTAAGTATTTTTAGGAGCTAGATTAATCTGCTTTTTCCCTTAGTTCTTTGAGTGACTTCAAGCATCTGTGGTTTCTTTCTTTCTTGATAATTTTTTTTTTTTTTTTTAGAAATTAAAATGACATTGTTTCCCCCTAACTTTCCTCTCTCAGTTCCTCCCATGAAACCTGCTATCTCAAATTCATGGCCTTTTTTTCTTTAATTTTTGTTAAGCATATGCATATACGTATATGTATAAATATACATATATGTATACGTATATATGCATATATATTCCTAACTACATAAATATAATATTCTCAGTCTCTATAATGTTATTGTATGTACATGATTTTAGGGATGACCACTTGGTATTGGATAACCAGTTGGGGGCCCTCTTTTCTGGAAGAAGATTATTTCTCCCACTCTTGGAGTTCCCCAGTTGCCTGTAGTTCTGTTTTCAGAACTGAAGCCAAACTAGATTTCCCCCTTCTAAGCTAGCATGCGCATTGTTCACATCTTCTTTAGGAAGCTATGTTGAGACTTCAAGGGGTTAGCCTTTCTAACATTTCTAGGAGATGCAAGCTCACAACAAATATCTGGTTCCTCTGGCTCTTAAAGTCTTTCTGTCTCCTCTTCTGCAATGATCCCTGAGCTTCAGGTGCAGGGATTGTATTATAGAAGTGATCAGGTGGACTGGGCAACATATAATCTCTTGTTCTCTGGATTTTCAGAGTTGTGCTTTTCTGTAATAGTCTACATTTGTTGCCAAGATAAGTTCCATTGATAAATGGTGAGAACTATATTTATCTATGAGTATACAGACAAATATTTGGAAAGTCATTAGGAATTATGACAGTTTAATAAAATTGAGGGTGTAGGTTTACCCCGAGAATGATTTTTACCAGCCTCAGGGAAGGTTTTGGCTAGGTTTTCAGTACCAGACATAGTTTCCCTTTTGTTGAATGAGCCTTAGGTCTAATTAAAGAGGAGAGCTATTGGTTACCACCAAGATGTGTGTGCCAATGCTGCATCCCTCAGGTTGTTGTGCTATGCTGGCTATTGCACTTCATAGGCATCTGAGCTTGGCAGGACTATTGGTTGTTTTCCTCCCTTGCGATTTCACATATTGCCTCCTGCCATGAAAACCAGTCCTCAGGGAGGAGACATTCATGTCAGACCCAGATCAGCACCTTTGAGCCCTGTGTCAGAAGTGGATCGTGTCTTTGGTAATAGGGCCTTACATTACACTGCTGGGAGGTAGCCAAGGCCAACAGTATTGCCTATAATGTTTTGAAAGTCTTTTGGACAACCTTGACCAACAAAGAGGGCTTCTTATGATTGGTGTTGGAATTTTTGTGTATGTATGTGTATATATACATATATATATATATATGCCTATATATATGTAGGTACACACACACACACACACACACACACACACACACATATTGGCTCTTAGAGGACCAATGTTGGATCAGATGAGATAACTATTTATCTGTGTGTGTATGCATATAGTTTTATATGGATAGATAATAATATGAATCCTAGGATTGGTACACAGGATGGCTGGCAGATATGAATTTTATTTTTAATTTATTTTTATTTTGTGTGCATTAGTGTTTTGCCTGCATATCTGTCTGTGTGATGATATCAAATGCCCTGGAACTGGAGTTACAGACAATTGTGAGCTGCTACATGGGTGATGGGAAATGAACCTGGGTCCTGTTGAAGAGCAGCTAGTTGCTCTTAACCACTGAGCCATCTCTCCAGCCCCAATACGAGATTTCTTAAGATCTCTTCTAGAATCTGTGAAATAAATGCTCCCATAACTCAATTCTTCCTATTTAGGCCAATGTTAAGTATGACTGTTTATATTGCTCTTCCTGGCCTGGAATAAAAACCAGACAAAATACTATGAAAAAGCCAGGCAAAATAGTTCCTCTTTACGTGCTATTTTTGACTTTGTGTAAAAGACATGTCTAAGTAAGAATTACAACTGTGATATTCACCGACAATGTTATAACTCTCTTCTAAAAAGCACTGCATCTCGGCGAGTTTTAAAGAGCTATAACAAATCCCCAATCTAGTGAATATGTCTCAATCCAAAGGAATGATGAGACACAGCCAGAACTGGGCACTCTCTGCTTAGTAATTTAGCAGTTCCACTGGGATGTTTGGTTTGCCTCGTCAGTGTTGACTGTCTAGAAATTCAGATGGCTTCTATCTGGTCACACCCACCTCCTTTACGACATTCCTGGTTTCTCTTCGTGTGGACTCTCCTTAAATATTTTCAAGTGGACATTTTCTTTTCGAATGGCTGAAAGTTGTTCTAAGACATTTTTAGTTTTCAATCAGAACAAAATTGTAAGAAATAAAGTCGAAAGAGCTACTGTATGTTTTCCCCAATTGCATTATTTTAGAAAAGCCATACTACCATATCATAACTAGTACATAATATTTTTTGTCATCAGCAAGATATAGCATGTTCTGCCAGCTTGAGGGTCTCATTTACTACGAGTAATTCTCTCAAACTCAACCTCTTCTTAGGTCTTTTATAACCGCCAATCTGCTGTCCACTTCACATGCAGTTTTAAATTTCAAGAATGTTCTATTTGTGTGAGCAGATACCCTTTCATTGCTGGCTTTTCCCCCAATGCCACATGATTCTGTAGATGTTCATCCAGGTTGACATATGTACCAACAGTTCATTTATTTATGGTTCTCTTTCTAATTTAAAAAATTTCCATACAATACATTATGGTCATGTTGTCCCCTCCACCGACTTCTCCCACATCTTCCTACCTCCCGTCCACCCACTTTTATGTTTCCCCCTCTAAACAAAAACAAAAACAAAAACAATTAAAAATTTAAAAAAAGTGACTAAGATAAAAATTAAATGAATCCAAACAAAACGAAACAAACAAAATGAAACAAAAAGCTCCCCACCACTATGGAGTGGGTTTTTTTTTTTTTATTGCTGAAATTATTTCATCCTCTGAATATATTTGTTTAATCATTAAGCTATTAATGATTGTGTTAAAGGATATATGGGCTTTTCCCAAATAAAGCCTTTATAAACATTTGCGTACAGGCTTTTAATAGAGTGAACATAAGTTCTCATTTCCTTGGATTAAACCCAGGATTAAATTCCAGACCTGCTTGGTCTTGTGGTGGCTGTATATTTAGTACTTATTGAAACTGCTAAACGGTTCCCCAGAGTGGCTGTTCCACTTCATGCTCCCACTAGACATATATGAACGTGGTCGCCTGACAGCGCAGGCCAACCATAGCAGTTTTGGAAGTTGAGGCAGAAGGATCACAGGATCAAAGCCTGCTTGGGCCATTATCCAGGCAAACGCATGGTCAGGCTAGACAAGCTAGTGGGATTACATCAGAACAAAATGCATGAAAATAGCAGATTGGGTAGCTCAGTGCCAGAGGACTTGCCTGTTTTACAGCCTTTCCAATGAACAGCAGTGTTTGAATGAATCAGTCGTATCTCATCCTGGCTATCACTTGTTATTGCTATTATTATTATTATTTTATTTTTCTCCTGTAGCCCATCTTGGCTTTGAACTTATTATGTAGTGAAAAATGACCTTAAACTTCTAATTCTGCCTCCATACCCCGAGTGCTAAGATTGTAGGCATGTGCCACCATACTTGGTTTTATGAGGAGCTGGGAATAAAATCTAGGGACTTTTTTAGTTGAGCTACATCTCCAGTTTTGTTTTTGCTTTTCATGTTAGCCCTCTTGATAAATGTGTAGTGATGGCACAACGTGCTTTAAATTTGCCTTTCACAATGTCTAGTGATGTTATGCGTCCTTTGTGGGGGATTACTTGGCATCTATGTACTTTCTGACAGAATAACCCTCCATATCTTTTGCTCATATTCTGATTGGGTTCTTTGCTATTGGTACTGTTGATTGAGAGAATTCTTCATATATTCTAGATATTAGTTCTTTTCTAGATGATGCATTGCTAATATCTCTTCTATTTAGATAGTTGTATTCTCTATTCAATTTATTCCTTTTAATGTATGTTAAATTTGAAAATCTAATTTATTGTTCTGCTTTGTTTCTCGTGGATTACACTTGTGATATCAATCCTAAGAACTTTACACCTAGTCTTAGATTCTGAAGTTGTAAATATTTTCTCCTATTTTTTTAAAAGTTCTACAGTTTTGTTTTACAATTAACTCTGTGAATCTTATGAACTCTATAAATCTATGAATCTATAACTCTATAAATCTTAGTGTTTACTGTGTAAGGTTTAAAACTGAGTCCAAATTGTTCCTCTTTGCCTAAGGATGTTCAACTGCTGCAGCTAACTTTTTACCAGTGAAACATTTTTGCAAAATTGTCAAGAACCGATTGAGCATACTCTTGTGGGTCTATTTCTGATTCCTGTTTTGTTTCATTGACTTTCATGTCTTTCAGTTTGTAAATACCACAGCCTTAATTACAATAGTTATAGAAAAAAAATATTGGAACAAGGTAGAACAGTGCACGTTGATAATCCCTCTTTTTCAAAATGCTTACAGCTAATCTCATTCTTTTGAGTCACACATAAATTTTAGAATGATCTTTCCTATTTTAACAAAGTGGACATTTTAGAATGACTTGCATCAAATCTGTGTGTAAATTTGGGAATAGGCATGTTTACATTCTTTTGACTCTACCAGTTTGCAAAGATAGTCTATTTTTGATTGAATAATTTTCTTCATAAGAATATTTAACTAGCCTAGACATGATTCCTAATGATATTCTGCTATGCTCAGAGACGGATGCCAGGGCTTCCTGCAGGCACCAGGGAATCCCACAGACACCCAAACATCATGTAGGCACCCAGTCTTTCTATGCATATATCTTATGTATCGTTGACAAGAGGACTGTGAAGTCTCTTACTGTATTTGCGGATTGGTCAATTCATTTCAATTTTATCTGTTTCTTCTTCACCTATTTTCAGCTCTTTGTTCAATGCATACATATTTAAGATACTATGGCTTATTAAATGGACCCTTTTATGCTTTATCATGTGTTTCTCTGTACTAAATGTCTGTGCTCTGAAATCCATTTTATCTGATATAAATATGGCAACTGCTTCCTACTGATATTTTATAATAGGTTTTCCTATCTCTTTTTTTGCTTCTGTCTTGCCTCTTTCCTTTGAAGTGAATTTTTTGTGCATATGTATTCACATGGTTACTTTCTAAACCTTCCCATCAGCCTCTGAGTCAACATAGTGTTGCTCCCGAGGGTCTGAATCTACATTTACAAATGTGCGTGCCCCTATACATAGAGCCCAGTTTCTTTCAAAATATACTAAGCAAGAGAAATAAGAAAAATTACACTTACTTTGTTTTTGTGGAAGTTAAATATATGTTTTTAAATAGTGGGGTAATCTGCTTCACTAAAGAGTTCATTTTAAGGTTTATAATTTCAGAAAAGTATCTTTACATTCAGGTGGGATGCACTTACAAACTCCACATAACAATTTTCTCTTTTGCCTTTTGTAGTAATTTTTAGAATTTATTTGACTTTGTTGAAATCTTACTATGCATTAGTGCTCAGGACTATGAGTACATGATCTAGACTCTGGTTAGCCATCAATTTAACAAGTGAGTACTTATTAAACATTCAAATATACATGTCAAGTTGGCAGTGGGGTTATCAAATAGATAATTCAAGTTAGAATGGTACAAGAATTTAAGATCACTAGTAGTAATATAATATCTTAAACTTTAGCTGCCTAATACGAAATTAATGAGAATTTGGCTATGTGCAGAACAATCATAAAGACCCATCAGGGAAAGAACTTTACCAAACAGTAGTGAAAAGGACAATTAAGAAGCTTGATGTTGCTTATTCTCTGAAGGCAAGGAGGTCATGTTTCAGCTTATTCTTTTTTTCTGATTAAAAAAGGTTTCATGCTGTTAATTCTAAATCCAAACACTGTGTGACACAATGGTGAGCCCTATTCCAAGCAACTGCTGGAGAAGGAGACTGCCAGGGTCGTTACTCCTGAGGCTTCTGGCTGGCATGTTCTCATTGTCCTGCTTTCCCCCATCTTCCTAACACCCGCTGCTGTTTACAACACTGCTAGCACTGCCTTTCTGAAATGTCTTCCCAGACACTGACACTGATGCCCTCTCCTACTATCAATAATCTTAAAATTACAAGACAATAAGAGCAATTGCATGTAGAGTGGTAGAGTGAGCACGCTCATCGCTGCCCACGTCAATCATCCTGTCCAGACGTCTCTTGTCCTCTGGTCATACCTGTATGGGTTTAAGTGTTTGCTTAGTGCTAACATCCGACCTATGAGAAATATGAGCCTGTGGTTACAGTGATCAGCTGAAGGGTTTTTTTTTTTTAAATGGCCTCCTTCATAGATGGAAATAGTAATATCTCAGATAGTGTTCAATAAGAGAACAGAGACAATTCTCTAAATTAAGCTGGCTGTTGTATGAGACTTAGTCTGCCTCATTTTCAGGCTCTGTTCTCCTGAGTCCAACTTCCTCTAGGGTGGTGACACAACACCAACCTAATGCAAATTTCATAAGTTTTCCCAGCCTCTGAAGATGATTTGTGTCTTATCGAGGAATCCAGTACACTTACTTCTCAGTTACAGACTCCAAAATAGTGGTCCAGTGTCCTACTTTATACAGGGTCTAGTTCTGCACTACTCCATAAAAATATATGCAGGCTACACATATGATTTAAAACTTTTTAGTAGCTACATTATACAAAGAAAAATAGGTAAAAAAATATCTATAATATATTTTGTCTAAGTAAAGCTATCTGAAATGCTATCATCGTAACATGTTCTCAGTATAAAATGCTTTCTTTTGAGGCTAGACAGATGGCTCAGCAGTTGAGAGCAGTGGCTGCTCTTTCAGAATGCCCCATTTTTTTCTCTAGAACCTATATCAGGTGTCTCACAACTGCCTGTAACTCCAGCTCCAGCAGATCCAGTCTTCTCATCTGGCCTCCCTGAGCACCTGTACCCATGCACACCTATGTTATTTTTCAAAGTAGTTAGCATGAAAAAGATATCTATAACAGAAATAATGATTGATTCTTCTATACCCAGGTACTGAGTTCAAGGAGTGATTTTCAGATGAAGCTCGGCAGCCTGCCTTTATCTGTTACTTCTTTACGGAGAAATCAAAATAGAATGGACATGCTCAGTTATCTCTTAAATAAAAAAGAAAGAAATTGATAAAAGGATAGAGAGGAGATCTAGAAAAAGTGAGGAGAATTTATTTTGCTCTGACCTAGAACTAAACACATATGAGTAAGTGTATCATATTTCTCAAGATCATGCTGCTCCAGAAGTATCTGTGGTTACATAGGTTACCAGAACACTGCGTATATATCACTATTGCTTTCCATCTAGAAGAAACAGACGGCATACAGCACACCATGAGATACTTCTAAACCCATTTAATTAAAAAAGACATGAACTGTTTACCAACTTTACTCTTTCACTGTGAGTCATGACACACATGACTACACCCAAGATCTACATTCCTAAGTACAGAGTCATTTCTAGTGGAGCTGTAGAGGGCATTTTAAATTATCTATTCAAATCTCCTCATTTCAGATGGTCTTCTAGGTGAGCCTGGGGAGTGTCAGGATTGCCAAAGCCTTTATGTTTCTTGTTTAGTGTTTGTGTCTGTTTGCTCAGCGTTTATTTTTATGTTTAACAAAAGGAATGTGGATTATATTATGTTATAATTGAAAGCCACCAGCACAGGCAGTCTAAATCCAATTCCTCTTCATTTCAGTCAAATTTCACATTCCATTACAACAGAATTAATTTGATGACCAAATCTGGTATGTTACTGCTTTCCAGCTAGATTTGTTTCCAATTTAACATCCTAACTATGCTTGTAAAATAGACAATAAAACAATCTTTTCTGATTTGGGAAATACTCTTTATTCTCCATTTCTTTCTGCTTCACTGTAACATTTGAGCTGAGTTTTATGGAACAATCATTTTCCTCATCTAATTACTGCAATTCCCTGGTAGATGGCCTCCCTTGCCCTGCTATAGCAAAATTATCATAAACACACAATGCTACTGCCAGCACTCATCTTGCACATGCGTCAGTGAGCAAAGAAAGGTTTCTCCTCTGTAAATTGTGTTCTTGCTAAATTGACAATTTCCACGTCAAGCCATCATGTCTTTCTATGACATCCCAACCAATGCCTGAGAAAGTTAATCTTGCCTCATAGGTGCTCTGAAGGTTCAGCTTCTTGTGAATGCACGTGACTGCACACAGACAAGAAGCAAGCTGAACTCTTCTAATTAAATGTTTAGGCACCAGAACTCTCTTCCAACACAGGAGAGTTAAGGACGCCTCTCCAAACAAGACTATCACCACAAGTTAAAGGAGCAACCACAGCACACTTACAGGAAATCAGCCAACCATTCTCCTGCTGCCAGTTGTTCTAGCTCTGTTATGCTAGCAAGTGAAATGTGCCTGTGAAATCAGTACGGAGAGCCAGAGTGCAGTTTTAGGTTTTGATCCAAGAGAGTGGCATCTATTCCAGAAAATGCCAGAACTTCGTGAGACCTAGGATCATGTCAAGGCCAAGATCCCCTGAATCAAAGATTTCAAGTAAAGTATCTCGGTGGTTTCCTACCATCTGTATTTCTGCCCCAACTGTATAGCACGAGAAAGGCATTTGTTAACAAGTCTTCCTCTGAGGTTGACTCCAGAGAACTATTCGCTAAATTCATTTGGCTTCCAGAGTCAATGTGCAATCAAAGATTTAGGTTCCATTTTCTGGGGAGAAAGATGACTTATCAAACCCCTCAGAACAAAGGGAAGAATGTTCTCAGAGGCAACAATTCACAGAAAGCAAACTATAAGAGCAGAAAGCTACACAAAAAGTAGGGAATTTTTTGGGACCAGAACAAAGATGGACAGGAAGGACAGACTGCATTTGCTGTAAACTGGAGCCCTAAATCTGTCTCTCTCTCCCTGGAGATGTTCCTTTCTGCTGGAACTTCAGGCTGAACTGTCTGCAGATGATAAGCAGAACTTCAAGAGTCAGAGACAAGAACCAGAGACTTCTCAGAGTTCTGCAGGCAGTCTAGCTCCAGAGCTGAGCTCAGCAGACCTTGCAAACAGTAGAAATGAACTTAATGTTATTATTCTTAGGCACTAGAGTTATGATTAATTCAGACAAAAGTTGTCTATAGACATTAAATATTTAAATAAATTCTTGATGAAAACAAGTTTATACACAGTCTCAAAACAAAAATCTCCCTCACAGATCGCTTATTAATTATAAAAGGAAAATTGGCAGTTTTCTAGTGGAGAAAATGGACTGACTCTCCTTTAACAAAATCATCTAAATGCACTTAACCAGTTATAGTGCACATTAACACGAGTTATTTACTAATGTGGTACCCTGGGAATGACATGGTCATGAGTTTTTTACTTAAAAAAAAAAAGGAGAGTTTGCTCAGTGGCTAAGAGCATTGGCTTTTTCCCCCAGAGGACCACAGTTTGATTCCCAGAACCCACATGCTGCTGGTTTACAACCATCTATAACCCTACACCTAGAGGACCAGTCACACATGTGCATAGACCTACCTACAGGCAAAGCAGTCATACACATAAAATAGCAAAATCAATAAATTTTAATATTTTCATTGTAAGTTGAATTTGGTTATGAACCAAATTAAGTGATAATACCTTCCAAAGCACTTGCACACTGGTTAGCAACGGATTGAGTAGTGACAGTTGTGGTAGTTGACTTGGTGTATTCTGTATTTTGAATGGGCTTTTCCTAAACACTTCTTTTCTACATACAACATATCATTATTTCTGTGGGAGGAAAGTAGTACATTTAGAAGCTAATTTCTGCCTTGAATTTGTCTCTGCAGGTGACCAAAAACTCAGCAATACTGGTTGCTGCAACATGGCAATACTGGTCTCAAGGGAAAGGTATTAAAGAACCGGGTTTGGAGGCAGAGCTAACACGATTAGTATTTTTATCTCATCTTAGTTACACATCGTTTAAATATGCTGAGGGAGAGGGAGGCATTCTTCTTCAATGCTACAGCCAGTGCTTAGTTGCCCATGCTCCAGTAAGTTACTCCACAGCCATGCTCATTGAAGCAACACTAATTAGACTCAGAGGGGTTACAATAAATAAAAATTTGAAGTAGAAGAGACACTTATTGGAAAGAAGATGGGATTTGAGGGTAAGGAAAGGGACAAGAGGGGATAAATGGAGTGAGTATGATTGAAATTCATTATATATGAAGTTGTCAAATGATAAAATATTGTAAGCAAACAGAATTCATCCAATGACACTTTGTACTTAGAATCCTTATTATAACTTAACTTTAAGAGGTGATTTCAAAAGTGATGTTCAAATAAGGAAACCAGACGTAAAAAGACAATACAGTGTATTGTTTCATTCACATAAAATAAGAAATCAAAAACAAAACAACAACAACAAAGAACAAGGTAAGGGTATCAGGCTGTGGATTAGCTCCCTGCCGAGGTGCGAACACTAGTTGGAAGGCTCCAGCCATTCTTTTGAGCTCTTCAGAGAAAATCTAGTGTTTCTGCATACTGTGGGTTAAATAAACTTTTAGTTTCCCCTCTAGGCAACCAAGCCACTGGGGAATGATCTTCTCAATCTCAAATGACTACTTGAAAGCAAACTTTTGTATTCTACTCCATTTAGGTTGGGTATATATGTCATCTTTGGAAACACATATGCACAACGAGGGGGGATTTTAAAGCCTGGTGTGCCTTTCAAAGAACAAACTTTACAGTGAATTCTTCAAGAGTTTTTTTCTTTATGATTATGTCTGCATTAAAAGTGAGGAAATCTTTTTATTTAAAAAAATGGTGGAAACGCTTTCTGTAGAACACTTGCTCATCTGCATGAAAAGCATTTTATTTCCCCAGCTGCTATTCGTTCATCTTGAATGCAGAGTCAGATGGCTCCACACACTCCGGCATTGCTTTCTTTAATGCACATTGAGCCATGCTTGAAACAGGATTAGCTGTCAGCTGAACCGAACACTGCATTTTGATAAATTCAAGTGAATGGCTAATTCAAGAATATTCAAGATGCATTATTTACACAACTGAAATGAGTTTTTAATCCTTCTGTATTTTTTCCCCTTCTTATTCTTTACTATACATCTTTCATAGTGACTAGAAATACTTTCTAATAAGGACTCAACTTGTTGATTGAAGGTGTTGGACCTGAACTGAAGTAGGTATTAACAATCTCAGTTGGTTTTCATTAGCTTATACAGTTGTGGGCACCCCATTTAGAATTAGGAGTTATTTATCAATTAGACATATCCTTACATGATACTGATGAAACAAGATTAATTATCATTTTGTTCTTTCGAATAGCTATTTTCACGAGAGAAACAAGTATTCACACAAGAAATTAAATATTGATACTGTGAATTGCTACCCTCCTTGGAAATATATGATCTTTGTTTTCTTAGTTCATAGATGTTATCATTTTAACTAAGACTATGGATAAGAAAGAGAATTGAGAGGTCTAAGGCAACTCCTATCAACAGATATATTATATATATTATAACAGAATATATATGTATATATATGTATATACATGCATATATATACATATGTATTGCGCACAGTTCTGTTTTATTCTAAGAGATAGTAAATATTTTATATAATTAAAGATGAGTATTGTGTTCTATTGGCCTTTGCTGATAAAATCTCTGTGTACTCTTTGAGGAACATTTTTCCAGTTGAATTAAAGACAGAAATCCACGATTTACTGTGACTTCATGCATCAAGGTACAATACAAATATTAGCTCTTGTCCTAATCTGAAGACCACACTTCTTGCAGATAGGAGGCCTTGCCATATTGATCATTACAGATGCATCCTGTACTACGCCATGTTCTTTGCCATGTGAATTGTTAAACACCTTAAACATTATTTTAACAAATGGGTGCTGGGATGCATGAAGTAATAAGGTCTCTGAGTGGGAAGTGAATAGACCCACTTCTTGCTCCTTGTTTTATTCTTGGCATCATCCTCTCATGTTGTCCTTTAATAATCTTTACAAATGTATATAGCACACATAACTCTTTTAAAGATTTTCCGTGTTTTGAAATACTATAATTAAAACATTAATTGGAAACAATTTAAATATCTTGAGAACTGATACTGGAGCCATCTATGGAGATATGATTGTGATTTTGATTGAGCAGCACAATCAAGAGAATATAATCTATAATCAAGAATGAACCGGCCACAGGGGGAAAAGCTTCTGTCCGACTAGAGACCACGGAACCATGGGAACATTGTGAAAGGATAAGTTTGAGTTAAACAATTTTCTTTTCTGTTTTTCTTTTTTCTGTGATGCAAATTATAAAGTGTAATGACATCTTCATTTTCTACACTTTTTTGTTTGTTTGTTTGTTTGATAAACTTGGTTAAGGTAAGGATGCCAAGGCACATTACTCTACTCCAGGGTCATGGTCTATACTCACTGGATTCTGAATGCTTGCGTGTGGAAGTTGAATTGACAAATGTAGAACTTGGTAATGAGACTTGAGACAAGGGAAGAAAAATAGATTTTAAAAGAATGATATATGGTGGTACTGCTAAGAAGTGGCTCAGGATGTTTGAAAAAGGCAAGGGGAAATATTATTATATGCTTGTTTAAAAATCAGTACACACACACACACACACACACACACACATACACACTCTTCCAATATATACATTCCTTCAATATAGTTTAAATGGAGTTACCCTCCATGGACAATAGTGCTTCCCCTAAAAGTCATAGACTATCTAACAAAACCTGCGATGCCAGGGATTAGATATACCCCTTTAAGTTGTTGGTCAGGGAGGTCCACTAGACTCCCCAAATAAAGCAACCTATTGCCATTGTCCTTGGTTGCCTCCCAAAAATTTAAGGGGAGACCCTATTGCTAAAGATACCAGAAAAAAAAAAAAAACAAAGATGACACTGTGGAAACAGGACTTGGAGGAACTGAGCTGGAACTGATCTTGAATTCTCCTCTCTGAGGATTGGTTCTCATAGTATTGGAAAGTGCAGTGCAAACAGCCAAGGGAGAAAGACAATCAATAGACCTACCCAGCTGTAAAGGCTGTGAACTAAAGCAATGACCAGCCAGGCAAGATATTCCTAAAAGTCCAATAGTGGTACTTATACCCTGGGGCGACTAACATTTGCCTAATTGGACTTAAAGCCTGCTCAATACAAGGGGATTCATGCCTGGTACTGCGAACATAACCTAGTACCTGTGGATGGAGAGGTCACGGACCCACGAGGAAAACCAACTATTGGCATTTCCTAAACCAATATAATTTCTAATCGTATTCCAGATACATACCCTTATATCCATAGTGTAACTCTCATGCCTCAGCAAAGAAGCTGCTTTTCTCAGCAGATGGAAACTATTATGGAGATGCACAACAGGCCTAAATGACCATGGAGGACCCAGTCCCAACTGATATGTCTACATTGCGATCCAAAGCTCAGGAAAATTTCAGAAAGGAGGGGTGGGAGGGGGCAAAAGGATTATAAAAACCAGAGGACAAGACAGCTGCTACTATCTTCTAGAGATAACAGGGAAACTGCACCCATGGAACATCAATAATATGTCTTCCTAGGCAAAAAATATATAATGATAACATCAGTTGACATGCAAATGTGGATGGGGCAAATTTTACAAGGTCCCACCCCTAAACATGAAGCTATAGGCAATCAGCGATTGCTACAAGACATGGAAAATCAGTCCCTGATGGTTTTTCCAACCCAAGTGGTCAACTCTAGACACATACAAAAGAGCAACACAAAATGGAGGTAGCAAGCTGTATTTATAGATACATCTGTATCCGTATATCTCTATATATGTATCTATATATGTGTATATGTGTATACACATATATGTATCTGTATATACACCCATATATACTATACATGTATATACATATACACATATATAGATACATATATATGAAACAATAGTAATTGAAAAAGAAGTCATGAACTTGAGAGTTTATGGGACACTGGGGAAGTAGAAAGAGACTGAGGACAAGGTAGAAATTATGTAAATATAGTACTCACATATGAAATCCCCAAAAGCATTTAAAAAATTAAAAAAACAATAGGATGAGGAGCAGGAGTTCATTAGTATCATTAAATGCACTTATATAACAAGTAAAAAAAGAAGTGGCTCATCTTAGCATATCAAAGTCTTGATTGTCCTGACTGTTCCATTTCTAGCACTGTAAATGTCTTTTTATATCCTACAGGATAGCTACATATTCACAAATCGTAGGTTATGAGCACAATACACAAAAACTCATATGCACACATATGCGCATACATGCAGACTATAAACAATGAAGAAAAAATTTAGTGACCATCATTTTATCAAACTATGTAAAATGAGGGCAAATTTTGTGTATGTGAGTGTAGTATGTATGTGTATGTGTGTGTGTGTGTGTGTGTGTGTGTGTGTGTGTGAATATATACATGCAAGTGTACATGCACATATATACATGTGTGTATGTACATGTGGAAGGCAGAGATTGATATTGGGTGTCTTTTTTGCTTGATCTCTAGCTTAGACTTTAGACTCTAAAGTTAGGGTCTCTCAGCAAACTGAAGCACAGTTATGGTTAGACCTCTTGCCAGAGAGATCCAGGACTCTACCTGTCCCTGTCTACCTAGTCCTGGCATTATAGATGTGGACCACAGCACCTGGAATTTTTATGGATTGTGAAAATAATTGCCCTGGTCCTGTGCTTGCATGATGAGCACTTTAGCAGCTAAGTCATTTCCAGCCCCAGGAAAGCTAATTCCTAGGTAAGAGATGTGAGCACACACTGTGGTTTCTAGGACTAGATCTGTGAATGTTTACCTATCCAGTGTCTCTGCATTTCTAGCCCCTGCCACCTCTACACTCTGTAAGTTGACAACAGCATCTCAGTTTGAAATCAGACACTGCTCTGTTACATTTCCTTTTCTAGAATTACTCTGTACTTGTCCTGCTGGCAGTGTTTAATGAAAGAGCACATTGCTTGTCCCTTTCATTGTCTTGGTGAAAAATGTTGAGGTTACACAAGGTTTTTACAAACAAATTTGTCTATGTGTTCATACACTACTTTCCAAGAAAAACAATACTTCATTCTAGGAAAGGCCTTGTTCTCACAGATGACTACTTAGACTTTTGTATGTGTTCTTTATTTTATTGTTATGGTTTTCACTTCTTCCCCAATACAATGCCAACAAAAAAGTCTTTCTGCCTTCAATTGTAAGGAAAAAGAGGAGTGCCATTTTACTGACTTTAATAGCCATTGGACCTGCCATTTGCCATAGCCCTGCTCTGCATGCTCAGGTCAGAGAACCCAGCTTCTCAGACCAGGCCCCAGGTTCCTTTCCAAGCATCCAAGGAATCAGGAGTTGGCTGGGCCCTGATTTATGGGGATATTGCTTTGCAGCTTTTGAGCTGGAAGAACTGGTTAGGCTAGGCTGACTTACTGGGTCTTTCTAGTTACAGTGTCAGAATTAATAATGCCAGAATTGCCACTCTCTGAGGGTCTCCCAAGTGACTTGTTACCCTAACCGTAAATTGTCCATTATTCTCTTTTGTGTAGAGAGATTGCTGAAAATATTGATATTTGATGTAGGTATTGGGGATTGTGCTGTAAAATGAGGAAAAATATCAAGTTGAAAAAATATTCATGATTATATTCAAATATCCTCTGGTTCCTTCCAATGGAATCTTTATGGACATTACTTTTCCATTCTAAATTTGAAATTTTTCTCTAATTGTTGCAAATCATATTTATCCAGTGACCCTGGCTTCAGATCACCATCTATGTCACTGACACTCAACTTTCGTAGATGTTATTGTTTTGATCTTTTCTTGTGTGTGGAAGGCTTGATCCCAAGTGTTGGATGATCATGGACCATTAGAAGGCAGACTTATTGGGAGACACTTAGGTCATCAGAATAAAAGCTTGAAGGATATTGTGTACCCCTTGCTCTTCTTCTATATTTCTCTGATTCTTGGCTCATAAGTAGAGTGGTTTGCTTCTTCGAGTATTTCAAGGCATGATGTGCTGAATTTGCTGCTGTCTCAAAGCCTTGGGGTCACCCTGTCTTAGACTAGAAACAAGAGCCATGAAACAAAATAAATCTTTCTTTATAAAGTTAATTGCCTTGAATATTTTGTTATAATGATGGGGGAACTGATTGATCTAATGACTATTAATGGAAATGTGGAAAGATATGATTCTCTGCTCTCTCTTCTAACTTGGTTCCTTTGCATTTCTGCTTTTTATAGAGAAGGGGGTAACTAGAATAATACATGTCCTGACTTCTATAGAGTGATTCTTATCAACAGAGAGAGAGGTTTAAGGATTCTTCCCATTCCTGATCAGCTGTTGCCTCTCAAAATGGAGCCAGGATGAATGTTATCAATCTCACTTGTAGATAGTAGCTTCCAAATTAAGTCAGGAAGTTTGAGGAAGTGAAGATGAGCACAAGAAGAAAAATGAGCAGCTAGCAATTTGAACCCCATTTTAGCTTAGATCACTGACTATAAACCAGTGGGCTCAGTATATCACATCAGCACCCTTAGTTGGAATCTGCTCAAATATTTTAAGATTATATTCCATCTAGAATTATCTCCTGTGCAATATCTGTAAGCCATTTGAAAACAGTACGGAACAAAAAAAAAGTAAAAAAAATTATAGGTACAGAAAAAGACAGGTAGGTGCCAGGAGTGCTTTGTACCTAATAGTAGAATATAAATATTTGACAAATTCAAAGCCTTGCAGTTCCTGAAAGAACATTACAAACATCATTTCATCCTGAGTTCATCCTCAGTCAAGCGAGCATTACAAAGAGTGGCTTAGTGTAATCCTCTGCTCCAGATCAGCAGAGTCATTAGCTCAGACATGTGGAAAAGAGTAAATACAGAAGCTGCTAGGGTGGAAGGAAAGCCTGCCTCTGTTGTTCCTGCCCCACAGACCCTGACGAACCCAGTCTCTGCACCAAGTCCAGGCTCAGGTTTGAAAAGAGGGCATTTCACACAACAGCCCCAACAGGATAATACTTACCCATGACAAAGGAATCGGAGGCACTGTGTTTGGAGGGGACAGAATATGACAAATGTAACCACAGAATATGACAAATGTAACCGCATTGACTTATTCAGATTGAGATTTTTAAATGGAAACTGTGAGTGAAGGATCTGTGCACACCTATGTTGCCTTGGAATTACAAATCATAAAAAAGAATAACTCTTTAGCTGGGGATTCACTAGCTGTAAGGAAACAGTCTACAGAAATAATAATATCAATGAGGTTTGTGTGGACAAGGAGTTATAGTTTTATTTGTGATCTTTCAAGTAGACCATTAGGAAGAATAATAGAAAAAAAATGTGAAGGCATTGCTCTGGAATAATATTCAGCTCTCAAAAAGAATGAGGTTAATTTTTATTCAAGGTAAGAAAAGACTGTTTAAAAATTCTGTATTATATAATTCTATTTAATACATGTCCAAAAAAGCCAATTCTATAGAGACAGGAAATAGACTTATAGTTTTCTGAGAGCACTGTTGAAATAGAGGGTTGTGGGAGCACATCTATGGGATTCTTTAGGGGTGATAAAAATGCTCTAAAATTGTTTTGATAGCTCCTTTTGTATTATTCTATAGTGACTTAATGGTATAGTAAGAGAAGGATGAACTATATGTTACAGATTGTGTATATGACCTCAATAAAGACTCTTAAAACATACTTGGTTCTATTTACAAGTTGTCGGTATTTTGTGCTATTAATGTATATGCCTTCATTTCATAATTGTACATTAATATCATGATGGCTCGATTGCAGTGGTTTTGCAATGACTACTGGGGCTCGTTAATTCAATCTTGTTTTCTTTTCTGTCAAACTATTTGGCTATTTAGTGTTTTTTTTTCTTTCCTTTCTTTTCATATGACAATTTTAGACTCACCTCTCATAGGAGAAGCTGTGGATGCAAATCAACAGGATGAGAAAAGGAACTCCTCCATAGTGTATTATAATTAAAACACTAAACACATATACAAAAGAAACGGTGTTGAAAGTTGCAAGGAGAATGGTCACATCATCTGTATGAGCAGCGGTGCTAGAATAGTGCCTGACTATTTGACAGGTACATTTAAAGCCAGAATGGCCTTGGAAGATGTATTCCAAGTGCTGAAAGCCCACAACTGCAAACCTATAGTATTATATTTAGCTATAAAATTAAGGAAGTAAAAGCTTTCTATGACAAAAAATAACCTAAAGAAACTTGTGGCCAACAAGCTAGAGAGGATACTGCCAGGATATCTTGCATGAAAGTAAGGATAAACTCAACAGGATGCCATAGGAGTAAATAAATAAAAGCAGGACAGTTAGTCAGAAGAAAATCTAATAAGACACCATAGAGTAATTAAAATGACAGGAATAAATATACAACTTTCAGTAGTAACTAAAAGTTTTAATTATTAATTGTCTCATTTCTTAAAAGATGTAGATAAGAAGATTGTAATTAGAAAACAGGAGTCTTTTTTTTTTTCTGCTCCCAAGAAACACACCTCACTACCAAAGTTAGTCACCCCTTTAAGGTAAAGGGGGAGGGTGTGTTCTAAGAAAATGGAACTAAGAAACAAGCAGACATAATTATTCTAATATTTGGTACAGTAGACTATAAACTAAAAAGTCAGCTGAGGTAAAGAAGTTTACTTCATTCTCATCAAGGGGACAATCCATCAAGATGAAGTAATTCCAAACATACACTCAAGAAATCCAAGCACACTCTGTTTCACAAAGCAATACTGATGGCTATAAAGGCACAGATTATTCCCAACAGAGTTATAGTGGGTGACTCCACTACTCAATTCTCAGCAATATACAGGTCACCTGGACAAAAAACGGGGGAGGGGAAACACTAGGGTTAAATGACATCATAAATCAGATGGATCTGATAGACAACTACATAGCATTTCATCCAAACACTAAGGGATTCTTCCCAGCAGCCCATGGACCTTTCTTGAAAATTGGACATATATTATGACACAAAGAAAGCCTCAACAACTCTAGGAATCATACTCACAGCAATAAAGAAGAGGTTTGAATTTGGAACACTTATCTCTTGTTTGTAGTCTGTGACACATCTGCCTCTGTCAAGTTAATTGTATGCAGAGTTTTCTAAGAATTACACAACACGGCATAGATGTATGCCTGGAGAATTATAAACCAGGTTATCAATGTCAGACATTATTGTTGGAATTACCTGGTCCAACCTGACTGTACGAATTTGAGGAAATCTTTGTTCCTAAAAAAACCTGAATGGAATAGATATTTTCAAAGGGGCCATTAGTTTACTCATAGCTATAGCAAAATAACTTTAAAAATCCTTAAGAGAGGAAGGGATTTATTTTGGCTCACAGGTTCAAAGGGTACATTCCATGTGGGAGAGGATAGAACAATGGTGGGTGGCTGCATAGTAGCAAGAGTCAAATGTCTCAGGAAGCAGAATGGACAGGAATTAGTGTCCGGCTAAAATACCTACTATCTTGCCTCAGTGACACATATCTTCTAGTGAAGTTCTATCTCCTAACGGTTCCACAATTTCCCACAACAGCCTAACCATCTGGGTTATAAAGTCTTCAATCACATGAACCTGTGAGCAACATTTCATAGTCAAACTGCAAAGGGGACAATCCATTGTTTTTTCTTCTTTCTTTGGCTTCTAGTACCCAATTTCCAATTGGAAATATGTACTTCATTGTAGCCATAGATGTTGATTTGGGTTCAAAACTGTTTATTCTTGGCACAATTCAATCACCAGTCCTAGTCCTGGAGCCCTGGATTTCAGCCTCCATGAAATCTAGGCTTCAAGATGCTAGCTCGGACCTAGAAGGCCAAAGCCTCAGCCTCTGTACAATCTAGAACATTTAAACCTCTGTACAATCTAATCAACCTCCAAGAATTATTGCTGACTGAGCCATTCTGACTACCTCCTTCTGAATTCTAACTTTTCTAGTTCAACTCACTCATTGTCTGAGTCCAGTTCTTCTCTAAGCTGAGTGGTTCAAACTGGCCTTCTGAGCTGGCTGACTGCTTCTGACTGAACTCTTCTGAACTGCTCTGCTCAGCTTCAAACCGACTTACTCTTCCCATCAGATACTGACTTTTTCTGCCTTATCCTCTGTTTGCCTCTGTATCTTTCCCCAGTCAGACCACTATATTGTCTCTGTGTCTTGTCTCCTGTGTTCTCACTGCTCCATATTGCCTCTGTAACTGACTGTGCTCTGAGCTGAGAGCTTGCTTTTATATCATAAGAGTTGAGCATGTCCTCACTCTCACTCTGCAACTCTTCCTTTGATTAGTTACTTTGCCTGTCCTGCACTGACTCATCTCAGATGTCACTTTTTGTGTGACACTGACTCATTCTGAGGTCTGTTTCTTGTGTCTGCTTCCACATTCTGTTTTTGTCCTAGGGATTAAATGTATAGACCACCACTACCTTCTGAATACCGAGATTAAAGGTATATACCAACATTCTTAATATTCTTTCTACATTCCTTCTGGACCACACATGCCTCTGAATGTGATTCATTTATATAGACCCCTGGAATATAGACCCTTCCTAGCTCTCACACAGGCCTAGTCCTATACATTTCCTTGTTTCATGTTCTCTGGGTAAGACTGTGAATCTCTGGGTTTTAGTATTTGTTTCAAAGGTAGGCTGTTACTATAAGCCTAACTAATAGGACTGCTTGACTTAACCCTAGCTCATCCAATATTTGAGGCAGGATTATAAACAGAAAGTGATTCTTTTCTAGAGATGGGTTTTGGAGTTTTTGGTTTTATCAGCCATATCATTTTATTCATTAGCTAGTTGAATTCCTCTCATATTCCTGGCACTTTACATGCGACCATATCCTACCTAGAAGATAATTTTTTTAATTTTAATGAGGTTTTATTCATATTTATTCATTTATCCCAGAGAATAGCACCTACAGGACATGGTAGGATTAGTAAATGCCACCAATTCCTCATAAACTTATTGCAGTATTTATAGATACCTGCTTATTCAGACATGTGGGCACATCTACCATTCCCTCATTCCCTACCCGTGTCCCAGAATGTCCAATCAAAATGGTGCCTATGCCTCTAAAAGCAACCCAGCACCTAATCTACTTGCTCCAGAATATTAAGATATAAGAATTTTTACCAATTGCGATTGAGCAATGAAAAGTCTGCTTTTTTTTTTTTTAAAGCCACTTTTTTCAACCTAATTACATGGCACACTCAAGCTTCAAAGGGGACACGTAGAGTAAAGTATGTGCTAAGTGGTAAGCCAGCGTGTTCTCCTCATTTCTCATACTCTCTGCCCCAGAGAGATGGTGGAAGAAGAGGAGGCATAACCCAGCTCAGAATAGTTTAAGGTTGATGAACAAATGACTTCATTATGGGGAAGATAGCCGCTGCTCTTGTGCAGTGTCATAACTTTAGGTGTAATTCAGCTTTAAAGGCTCTGTGGGGAAGGCAGAATCTCAGAACAAACTGCCATTAATATTTAACACGCACATACACACACCAAAAAATATTAGCCCCTTAAGCCTCTATGAAGTCTTTATGGGAAAAAAAAAAGAACAAAACTACAAGCAAAGTCACACTTGCGAATGAAAAGCAGCAGTCTTAAGTACAGCAGCTGTGGGGGAACTAGGAAGCCAACTCCAGCTCGCAGTCATTTTGTCTGCAATAAATAACTGGTTAGTTCCTTGGAAAATGACACCAAAATAATTCACATTTTTTGTATATTTTGTTTATGTGGTTGCCAGTGTGTGTATTCTGAATTCTAAACTAATGATGATTACCAGTAATTGACCTTAGATGTACGCTATAAAAATTTAGTACTCCTTACTGACAGCTGTTTATAGGTCCTCTCCTCTCCTCTCCTCTCCTCTCCTCTCCTCTCCTCTCCTCTCCTCTCCTCTCCTCTCCTCTCCTCTCCTCTCCACTCCTCTCTTCTCTTCTCCTCTCCTCTCCTCTCTTCTCCTCTCTTCTCCTCTCCTCTCCTTTCCTCTCCTCTCCTCTCTTCTCCTCTCCTCTCCTTTCCTCTCCTCTCCTCTCTTCTTCTCTCTTCTCCTCTCTTCTCCTCTCCTCTCCTCTCCTCTCTTCTCTTCTCTCTTCTCTTCTCTTTTCTTCCCCTTCTCCTCTTCCACAATACAGAGGTTGCATTGTGGAAAAAAATCCAAAACAACAACTTCTTCTATTTCACACTCTAACCTAATTGAACATACTGCTCAGTTAGATCTCTGTTTTAGGGTTACTATTGCCATGTTAAACACCATAACCAAAATCAAATTCAGGATAAAAGGGTATATTTGGCTTATATATCTTATGTTACAGTCCATTAAGGGAAGTCAAGGCAGGAACTCAAAACAAGTAGGAATAGAAGTTTTGCACAGACCAGAAAGGATTGCTGATTACTGGCTTGCTCATCTTGGCTTGCTCATCTTGCTCTCTTACAAAACCGAGGACCACCAGCCCAGCAGAGAAGAGGCACCTCACACCATTAACTGGACCATTTCCCATCAATCACTAATCAAGGAAATGCCCCGCAGGCCTGCCTACAGCTCCATCTTATGGAAACATTTTCTCAACTGAGGTTTCTTCCTCTGAGATGATTGTAGCTTATTTCAGGTTGACATAAAATGAGCCAGAACAATCTCTAAACTCCAAAATAAAGGAAAGCCTGCATTTCCTTGCTTCCTTCTCTGCATCAGGGCTCCAAAATCTCTTCCTTCACTATTTGCATATATCATTCCTGGGCATACCAATGGTGCTCAATGAAGGCAAGGAGCTTCACTTAGATTAGTGACACATGATTGGCTGGGACTGTCAAGCCCTTTTATTGTAAAAATAGCATTTTCCAGCAGAGACAGATTTGCTAAGGTATATGTTTCATGCAAAGCATTCTGTAAGAACTTTGATTCTGAGTCCCACTACTCAGGGGCAAAGGAAAAAGAATCCAAATGAATGGAGAGACTCCACATGGTAAAAAGCAATCACCACACAAAAACCTTAGAGACCAGTCAGAGACAGTCAGAGACAGTCAGAGATAGTAAGAAATAGTCAGAAGTGTAAGACATGTATCCTACAGGGGCTGAGTAACAGCAGCAGGTTTCAAAACTTGGGCTTGGATTTGGCTTTCAGCCAGTTACTTTCTTTAGCTTTTGTTGTTTTTAAAACTTGTGAAGTTGTTAGAAGCTTTGGTAGCTGATTGGCAGATGACATTTGACTGATCAGTTTCTTCAAATGCTGTACAGATGGTCCCTGTCTTAGGCTGGTTTGACTTAATGATTTTTCAACTTAATAACAGTAGGAAAGTCACGTACATTCAGAAGAGAGCACACTTTGGAGTCCAGTGTTCTTGAGGATTTGTGAAGCACCCTGGAGGCTTGTTTTTTTTTTTTTTTGTAGTGGGCAAAAGCAAGCTACAGCTCCCTATCCACCTTAGGAGCACGAGAGAGCCACACCTGATTCCACTCATTCAGTTACATGAGATAGTTAACGCAGTCCGTGAGTAAACTTTGTGGGAGATGATTTTCCCCAAACGTAAACAGATGCAGACGTTCTGAGAACACTCAAGGTAGCAAACCCTGGGGTATCACTTTGGATTATTTAGATGCCTTAAATGTATGTGTGTAACTTACAATATTTTCAATATATCACAAGTTAATCGAGAGTAACCCCACCACAAACTGAGGCATGTATATAAATACCTACTTATTCTTTCATATTTTTTTAAAAGCAAAAATTTAATACAATCTGAAGGGAAGCCAGAGTAAATCTTTGATATTTTCTAAAACCATCTTTATATAATGTCCTTTCTGTTTTCTCTTTGTTTTTTTGTAGAGGCATGACTCTTATTTTCTACTTGATTAACTCATCCTGTTTGTCAAGATCCACTGAACCTCCCATTAAGAGTAATAACTATTTGAAACAAAATAAAATGAAAATTATCACAGACGATCTGCTTGATACTCCTCAAGTTCTCGGCTTTAGTACTTTAAGCTACGTAACTTAATCTTTATGAAAATGTGACGTAGATTCAGTGTTACTGGAAATGATACTACTCATAAAGATGGTGAGCCTGTCCAAGGGCCGCAGATGTGGTTCAGGGTAAAGCACTTGCCTGTGTGAGGTACTGCGTTCAATGCCCAGCACTGCTTTTACGAAATCGATTGGTAAAAATACTAAAAATATTAATTGACACTAATTTTAACAGAACTTAGCTGGTGCTAACACAACTGTAGATGTCAGTGTCAGGATTAAAATGCAAGCTCTTCTCTGTATTAAAGAAGCTGAGCCCTTCCTTAACTTTCGCAGTGACGGCTTCGGCTGTTTGCTTTCCTGCTGTATCGAATACATCTGACCATTACAGCCTTTATTGCACTGGGTCACGACTATTGGCGTTTTCTTGTTTCAAGCCCATGAGGTCGCTGAGGATGCCTGCTCAAGTCTAAGCATCTTTACAGAAACAAGCAGTCCCACCCAAGCCAGATCCCCTGCATGTCTGTGGTTGCTTCTGACCTGCTCCGGCTTCAACTGCAGAATCCAGAGTGGATTCAGCACCGCAGTTGAAGGAATGGTTCTAGCATCTAAGCCTGATTGTGCCACTATTTTGTTTAAGGCCAACTCATGGTCTTCGCTGCTATTAGGAGCAAACTGAAAATCTTTAATCTGGCCTGTAGTAGGATGAGGTGTTCTACACAGCCTTGTGTTCCTTCTCTCGTTCTTCCTACCCTACTCTCTGCTCTGGCGGTGCAAACCTTCCTGCAGCCCCCCTCAGGTTGAGGGGAGAAAGCCCCAGACGTGGGGAAAGCCTTACTCCGCTTGAAGCATCTGCTCACCTCTGCTTAGGACATGCATTCTCGTTGGGTCTACCCAGGTTGCTTTCCTGTGTAAGTTCGAATCAAACCATCAGGGGAGCCTACTTGGACCTTGTATCATATGGAAACATCTCGTTTTTTTTTTTATAATGACACAAACATCCTTTCTTTGTAGTACTTTACAGGTAAACAGCATATTTCATAGTGTGACCTATGCACCCACTAATGAAGGTGTTGCGATAGATTCAAAGCCACAAGAGGTCAGGAACAGTCTATTTTTTTTTTACCGCACTATTTACGATTTAGCACAGCAGACACCTAAAATACAATTGTCGCAAAACCAGAAGTTTGGGTGCGTGTTAGTGTAGGAGAGCGGGCGCTCAGACACAGCACACAGAAGCGAACAGAGGAAGTGAGTGCTGTTATCAAACATTTCTCAAGTGACATTCCCATTTCTTATCATGCCATTTCAAATACGAAAATACTTTGATCGTCACCCGTCTAACTCTCCGTAGCTATTTGGTTACAGATGTCATTGTAAACCTTTGGATTCACGTTGGTGATTTTTTTATTTCTTTGGGTCTGATGATTTAATGCAAAGGCACAGGTGTAGGGAGGGCCTTTGATTCCCAGATATCCTCCAGTCTCAGCTCTCACTACCAATGACCCAGCTGTGCTGTTTGCATGGGCATTTGAGGTTTTTTTTTTTTTTTTTTTTTTTTTCTTGTAGAAGTTTAGAATAATGATGTATTTCAACACTCAAGAATTCTATGAGGATTGCAGCACAGTTACTACAGGAGAAATGTCATGCCATAAAAAAAGAACAAAGTGTCACTGAGATTGGGGAACTTGTTAGGAACAGAAGCCCAATTCTAAGTGAAGATAAGAGTTTAATACAAGGGTACCATGATTGCTTTTGAACATTTCGTTTAGCATGTGAGGTCAACTGGCTCTGACTTATTAACTTTATTTCAAGCCTTCTATATCACCGCTGTAATTTAGTTTCAAAATATTTATAAATGGCAACGATGCACACATATATATATTCATGCATCATAGGTATAAATGCTAAAACAATCATGAAACTTAGGGGCATCATTATTGCTACCATTAATCTTCTTGTATCTGTCTTCATGAGGAGCACATGCCTACCCTGCATGGTTAGTCAATATATGAGAAATCTGAACATTCCTTTTTCCCCCCTGTATCTCAATCAGAAGTTCAATGTGTTTCTGAGAAATTAGAGCACCTGTTAGTTAAAATTCAGCATTGGTGGTAGTGCGGAATGAACTAAAATCCATAGCCTTGGCTCTGGAGATGCTGATTACATGACCTCATGAAATAATAGCTCTTCCCAGCCTTGTGTTCTACTGTCACCTGTAAACTGGAAGTTATATCGATCACTTAGGTTTAATTATAAAACATCTACTCATTTTGAGACATTGCTAGAGGTAAGGACAATGGTTGTAGGTGAAGTAATTAATAATGAAAATAACGGTCACGATTATGAAAAGACACAATTCCCCATCATTAAGCCAGATGTTTATGAACTTCTTTAGCATTCAGACTCTTCACATTGATTAGGAATAGTTTTCAATTGAACATTTGTAGGAGTATATTTACATATTTTCTCAAAATAGGCATGTATCTACATACTAGTATGAAAGGCTAGCTTTAGATTAAGCTGTCATTGTTTCAAGTGCCCACGAAATGTTTCAGTTTTAGGAAGATATTACGGTTTGAGTTTCTATCTCAAGGCAGAGGAAGTGGCTTGAGGTCTGGTTCAGTGGACAGAAGAGAGTAGCTCTTACACCAGTGTCCTCGGAATCTCATTACTATTCATGGCCCTTCAATCCTTTGTTCTCCGCACTTTCTAGGACTTCGGGCATTCTTTTCTGGTTCTATTTTCATCTCATTTATTTTCTAATTGTTTGTGCTCCTTCAGCCTGGAGACCTGAATAAAACTGCTTTGGTCATTCTGAAGCAAGGATCAAGGTCTTTCATACAAAAAGCATCGTGGAAGGCTCGGTGCCTTTGCCTGTACACTCTGCCTGTGTCTAGAGAGGTATTGGGACAGTGTGTAGCCAGAGAGCAAGATTAGTATATGCCATTTGCTCAGATTGGAGGTCAAGATCAAGCCATTAAAGAGGCAAAAGGGCAAGCTATATGAGGAAAAGAAGCCTGAAGAAGCTTTAGTATCAGAAATAAAGATTTGTGTACTATGTGAAAGGTCATTGCTTTCTCTGCATGTATGTGTGAATGTGTGTGTGTGAGTTGTGTGTGTGTGTGTGTGTGTGTGTGTGTGTGCAGGTAGAGAGAGAGAGAGGGAGAGAGGAGTACTTCAGCAGTATTTAAATTGGTAAGGAGTGTTTATACGAATGTAGACGGTCTGAGATTAGTCTTTGTTACATTTGTGTCTTCAGGTTCCCACAAACATTCTGCTAGAAATCTCCATTAGAAATTAATCATTGGAAAAACCTTTCCTCCTTGGCTTTCAAGGATTGTCAAGTCCAAAGCTCAGTTATGGACACTTTAATCCATAGCGTGGGTAGGTTGTGCTTTTCATGAGAATGTGACTTTCTTATTGTCTAGTTATACTTCGTATCTTTTGCTGTGTCATACTTTATATTCTTTAAAAAGATATTTGTGTAACAGCAACATTATCTTCCTGCTAAGAATCTTGCAAATGACAATTTAGTACCTTCTATGACTCCTCTTAGAATGTCAACATTCCTATAAGCTGTGCTAAAATGCCATGATCCTTTATTTTAGCTTAGGGTTCCAGAGAAATAAACTGCAGTAGAGGTAGAAAGGCATGGCTTGGCAGCAGGAGCAGAAGCTGGTTGGTCACATTTTTATCATCACACAGAAAATAGAGCAATAAGAGGGAACAGGAAGAGGAAAAAATCTACAGACTCTCTAGGCCAGTTACCAGGGATGTACTTCCTTCAGCAAGACTCTATCTCCTAAAAATTCCATATTCTTCTCAAAAAGTGTCACCAACTGGGAACAACTATTCAGATACACAGACCTGTGAGGATATTCACACTCACCCACCACATTATTAAGACTGTTTTACTATTTCTGGCTGTAGGATGTCAACACTGATATCTTGTTTAACCTTCTACTCTTAGAACCATTTGCATCTGTGCTCTGACAGAGATATTTCCTGTTGTCATCCTCATCCTCATTATTATTAGTGGTGTTGGGTCAAACTTAGGGCCATGCTCGTGCTGGATATTCACACTACTACTAGCTGTTCTCCCAATCCTAAGAATAAACGATGAAACTGCACTTAAAATGTTGGTGTTACCTTTACAAATTTTCTAAAGAGATTTCATAAACATTTGCTTTCATGCAGGGGAGTCATAAGGTCGAATCCCCCCAAGGTCCCTCCGTTCTTGCTGTTCTAGAGATTATTTAAGGAAGCAAATGCTTCCTTCCTTCCCCTTGCTTTAATGTTGTGTCTGATGGCCTTTCTATTGTTGGAACTTAACAACTCTTGGAGTGATAATTAGCACACAGTTGTCTTGGTTTATCCTCAATGAGTAAAGGTATGATCCTCTTGTTTATTTTTAAATTTTTAAATATTTAATTTAAAAAAAATTAAATATTAATGGTCCATGTTTTCCATTGACCAGAATTAAAAGTAAGTTTGAATCAGCATTTAAAAATAATTCATGATCCTTCTTTGCTAGAAGTATAAATTCATGAGTTGATACACCTACATATTGTAGCCTATTCCCTATATTGTTTTGGCCAACACTTAAAGTGTCCTAATTTTTGTCTGGTGATATTGGAGGCAAGCTGACTCTACACGAATATGTTTTATTAGAAAGCTTAATTTCTGCCATTTGATTCATGACTGCCTTGTACATTTCTTAGTCCAGAGTAGGAGTGAACTGTTGTAGGAAAGTTGATTTTTTTATAATAAAATTGAAATTACAGACCAAACTCTTAAGTTTTTATTGATGCTCACAGCTCCTGGATTATTCATTATTCTCAAGCCCTTCCAGCAGGCACTTAGAATATCTACTTTATTTTATTTTTGAATTAAAATAATACATTTTGTAACACTTCTTTACTTTGGACACACATATGTACCTACACACACACACACACACCCTTTTCTTCAACTTGAAAACTTGATTCCAGTGATATCCAAATAGATAATTATTTTCTTGCTCACAGAAAAACCTTCCCCATTGATGACAGCTATACTACTTCTTGCAATAGAGTTACTAAAAACACTTTGAAACTTTGTTTTTGTAGTACTTTGCCAAAGGGTACATTCTACCAAGAAAAATGTTGTGAAATTCTGTTTCATGGGTTCTCTTGAGAATTTTGTTGCTGAAATTGGGATACATGAATATATATTCATATATTTTCTTTTACTTTTGGTTTTATTCAAGATTCTTCAATAATTAAATTCTTATAATTATTTGAAATATTTACATATCCCACAGTCAGATCTACCAAACAAAGTATATTTGAAGTAGTCTACACCAATTCACCCCAACAGCTCTCCAGCTTGATCTTCCCTCCCACAGAGCCAATCTGTGTTTTTGTGTGACTTGTGCCTCCATAAAAAATAAGAAATATAATGTGTGTGACCATTCTCACTAAAAATGCTATTTTTGTGATGCTTCTACTTTTTGCATTTTTATTTTGCACTCTATATAAAAGTATTATTCCTCATTACATTATATTATATATATTATATATAGATATGCATTATATAGAGAGGAATAAAATTATATTCCTCTATAGCTGTGCAGCATGCCAATGTGCTTTGCACTAGCTACAGACAGCATCTTCTTTGGATGGAGACCTTTACCCTCAACATTGTGCAGTCACAAATATGGCTGAAGGAACTGGCCTTCTGCATACTTTTAAAATATTTTTATCTATGTATTTTTAGCAAATTCCTAGAAATAAACTCCCGAGATCAAAGAATAGAGGCTCATTTCCTGTTGTTAGACAAAACCATGTTCTCATTACATGGTTCTCCTTTTCATTCTCATCAGTTTATGAGACTCACAGCTCATGTCTTCAGTGAGCCACTAAAGGGCCTGTGGAGTACGCATGATCTGAGAGCCGATTCATACTGTGAAGATTGCAGAGACGCAAATCCTTCAAGACCTCAGTGAATCGTACCATCTCACGGGATCTAGATTTTTATGCCAGATATCTCTGTCTCAAGCCATGGCATGACACTTCAATAAAAACATGATTAGCTCTGCCTGAGAGTTTGCATTGACCTGCTATTGCTATTCTTCCCATTTAAAACTTTAATCCCATTGAAAATATGGACCGTGGCACACTTTACTGCCTAATACCAAGTTATGGATGGCATAGAATGCTAGAACATGATAGTCTCCATTGCTTGCTTGAGCTGTATTATAAATCCTTTTATAATTTTCATACATTGATCTCAAAAAATATATTAAGAATAAATGCATTAAGAATATTATGATATTCTATTTTCAGTGGTTACCACATTGAGTGTGGAATTGAGGATAATTCTATATATATATTTTTTTTTTAACTCAACACTATTCTTTTGATAGGTAACAGGAAATTCAGTTTGTTGATGTGTCCCAAATAAGTGTTATTCTCAGCACATGGGGGCTCTAACAGACTTTCTAGGCTTTTCACCTTCAGTAAAATCATAGCTCACTGACTGAAGACAGGGCAACATAAGCATTACCCACACATTTCTCAAGACACCGTGGATTTATTGTAACAGATGGTCCACACACTAGACCCTTCTTAAAATTATATGACTTGCTATATACGTGGGACTCATTAAGTGACTCGATTGCTGAATCATGGAACGATTACAGCAAACCAATACACTGCTCACATCCTGTTCCTTAATAGAAATGTACTAATGGAACACTTGCCTCTGCTGCAGACAGAGTTGTTGAAGAGAAAGTTACAGTGGCTGCCATCTGCTAAGTTCAGATGTGGAATTCTTAATGTGGTATAGCACTTTACTGCTCTCTCTTATGTGAGTTTGTAGTGATCAACTAAATCAAGCAGAAAATGCGCATTAGGAACTTTAGTTTTCTCTAAATCTAAAAGTACATGAGGTATGAGTGACATTTTCATTACCTGGGATCATATTATTCTCAAAATAAAAGCGAAGAGAAATACATAAGTGTAACAAGCAAATAAGACATCAGAAGAAGAAATAATTGCAAACCAAGACCTTCTTTGCAGCATCAGGCAACATAGTAGAGATTAGACTTTGGATTAAGCAGAGTTGGCTTGGAAGTTGCCATGAGAACTCTAACAGGTCACTAGACTACTGTGTATTTCAGCATTCTTATTTTTTCCAAACATTGACGTTAATTTGTAGCATCTTAGGAAACTGAAGATTAACTCTAGGAACATCCACTGCAAGTCTATGGTAGTGAAGGGAACAAATGTTAGCTATCTCTTAGATAGGAAGATATTTATTAAATTTGAAAACATTCTTTGTGATATTAATAGAACTTTCTTATACACCTGAGTACCTGAACTTAGAACTAGAGTATTAGGCTAAAACTTAACCACATCTTTTCTTAATATATATCTATATCTGTATTTGTACTGGCCTGGATGTCTATGTCAACATATGCACGTATAAATATGATGAATAAGCATATGGGAAGATAGAGAAACAGAAATGTTTGTGTGAATAATTTTTCCAATGGTTCTGATTTTTTGACTTTTTGGCTGTTTTATTATGTGTTCCTATTTAGATATAACCACATCAATTTAACCATTTTCCAAAATGTGCTGGGTATGAAGTATTATTAACTACTGCACTTGACATTTTTGCCTGTCATCATTAATTCTTTTTGTAACCGCACACCACCTGATCACACATTTGAAACTACATCATTTTGAGAGTTGGCTTCAAATGTCCACAGGGCTACAGACAGGTATAGGTTGTAGAGAAGGCAATCTAGACTAACACGTCCTGCCTCTTACTACCTCTTTACCTGCTTTCTTGATGGCAATGTAGAGAAAATAGCGCTGACATTCCTATGGCTTCTGTGGAATTTTTCTGAGGTGATGTGTTAATGCATCTAACTAAAAAATTATTGAAAATTGTATGTTTTATTTATATGCAATTATTTTCAGGTGACCAGAGAAACTGTCTGACATGTTGCTGATCTTGGCATGAAACAGCTTTGAAGAACATGCGAGAATCCAAATTCTGAGTCAGTAGTCTGTTATGAATTTTCTGGGAAATTTTACAAAAATTAGAAACATTGTGGTGGTGAAATTCCTCATGTTTCAAACGAAATTATAAACAATGGCCCATTTCTTTCTACATACAGGTTATTAATGAGGTCAAAACTTCGTATGTTGTCTTTAAATTTCTCAATCAAGAGATGCACTTCTGTTGTTTTTTTGATGTCCCAGTTGCTAGGAGTCTGCAGTCACAATCGCTGACAGCTTCACTCTTTTGGTGGTGGTGTGTACAGCGTCTTCCTACTTCAGAATGAGGAAGTTGACTCTTAAGTATTCACAAACTAATATATGGAAATATCAACTTTGTCAAAAGATTTTAAACTCTTGATGATAATAACAATTAAAATCCAATCAACGAAAGATCGTTCATCTTGTCACACCTGCGAAACATGGGATGTAATTGAAAAACAAATGTGCTAATATTTGGGAAATGAGTTAACAAAATTCAGTTTTCATGATTAAAAAATCGCCTTTACCTGTTTGCTTGTTTATACAGTTTCCAAAAATCTCAAAGCCTCCAGGACCTTAATTATAGCAAGTTTGCTTTGATTATCCAAGTACTTTATAAAACTTGGGGAGGGCAAAGGCCATCTTGATTTCTTTCCATCCCAGTGGTTTCCTTCTGACCCTGAAAAACACTTAACTAAAGACTAAAACCAGATAATAGAACAAATAATCAAATCAAATGTGTGTGCAAATCTTTGCATTTGTAAAGAATTTTCTGCATGGTACCTTTACAGTCCATCATAAATATCTCATGAGATTAGTCATGTTATTTAAACAAATAACATTTATTTGTTTAAATTATTTAAACAAAATTTAAACATTATGCAAACAAAACATAGCAAGTTTGGTTATAGAACCTCTCATATTCTTTCCCTTTCCCTCTACTGCTCCCTCTCCGCCCGCTCACATATGTTACATGTGTGTGCTCACTTGTGGAAGACAGAGGTAACTTTAGGTGTCTTCTCTTGCTTTCATCTGTTTTTTTTAATTTAAAGACATAAAATTACTGAAGATCTGAAGATCTGAAAAACAACTCCTACAAGACTGACTTTTCCATAACACTGTAGCTGAATTGTCTCTATCATGTTAAAACGTTCATCAAGTACAAATGCAAAGACTACGACAGAAGCTACCATGGTGTAACAATAGAACAAAGATAAATGGCAAAGTAACAACAAGCATGACTTTCAATGGAAGGACTCTTTAAGCAGCATTTAAAAAGGAAGAGCATGAATGAACGCATTTTCGGTTATAGGTTATGTAACTTGAAGTGAATCCTTGGCACTAGGGAGCATTTTGTGATAGCATTAGCGTATGTGTAAGTGTGTAGGGTCAAATGAACAGCACCTGCCAGCATGAGACAGGGCTCCTCTCTGGATTTAGAGGGCACCATTTCAGTGAGCCCGGCTGTCCAGGGAGTCCCTGGAAAGGATAGGCTTAGTTATGACTCACGGTATTGGGTTTCCCGATGTGTGTAGCCACGCTGGCTCTTTATTACGGTGCAGGGGATCTGAACCTAGGTCATCACACTAGGACATCACGTGTAACTCACGGATCCATCTCCTCAGCCCGTGGACACAGTCTTAGAACTAGGTTTCTGAATCCAGCGCTTTCTTCTATTTGTTTGTATTCTGAATACCAAAGCGCCATAATTTAAGAGCACTTAAACCGTCTAGCATTTAGCTTCTAACCATATCATTTCTCTTCCGGGCTTGTACCTCAGTATGGTTTGAGAAAGAAGAATCTTTTCTAATTATTCTCACAAAGAACTGTCAATATATCTTGAAAAGCAGAAAGCCTGTGTTGCAGCATTTGTGTCTCTCTGAAATCCCTTCACTGACAGATACTTATAACCGATCAAAGACCTGAGATTTTTCTCCCAGTTACACCCGGGCGACCAGTGTTTGATAGCTTTTCTGCCTAACCCTTTCAAAATCTGTTTATGTGCAAAATCATCAAATATACTTGCCTTCGGAATGAATTAGACTTTTGACTTTGTTTTGGTCAATTTGCAAATACCTTTCCAGAACTATAATCGTCTCTGTAATTTATGTTGGAAAAAGATTATATCTTATTTTGCATGTTAGGATTTTTCTTTAAAGTTATTTATTATTCATGTTACATCTTAAACTGGTGCTGGTCTATGCAGATTTTAAATGTGTTTGTCATCTACCATTAGTCACTGTGTGAAATCTCTCAGCAATAGTTAGCCCTTGAATTTTCTGCAGCTAAAGAGAATTTAACACTGATTGATGGCAGATCACTTAGCTGGTTGGCAGACTTTCCAATTTACGGTGGGGAAATTGCTCTTTTCTTTCTGTTCATTCCTTCTGCTGCTTGTGCTGAGCCATAAGACGTATGTGCCAGACTGCACACATGATGCAGCGATGGGTTGGCAATTCGGTGTGTCTTTTTGACAATTACGATTTTATCAGTTTCTCAAACTGTACAGGGAATGTCAAATACTTTGGATGACATTCTTCCATTATTGTAAGCTGCTTGTTTATGTACCCTGTCTCCTCCAGCTCCCCATGTACAAATGCATAGCCCATCACCTTTTACATGACAAACTGGCCTGGAGCCCAGAAGGAAAGGCGAATCTGCTTTGCTTAGAAGTCCCAGATATTTTGCTGGCCACACACCAGATCTACAAGCAGTTCTACCTTTTCCTGCTCAAAACAGATGAGAAAATGCAGTCCCTGCCATGTTCTGCTAGGTGCATTAGTCAGAAAACATATGGGCTGAAAGGAACACAGAATTTAACCTTGAGTAGTTTAAGCAAATGGGCAATTATTCTCCCCACATAACAACTAAGCCCCCTGTACAGTCTCTGACACTGGCTCAGGTGCTTTCAGTCATTCACAGTGATACTGGCATCTCTTGTCTCTGTTGCCATATTTAGAATGTGAGTCTTGTTCTTTATGGGTATAACTAGCTACCTTTCCTTTGGGCGTCATGCTAGGGAGGGGGGAAATAAAGCAGTTTTTCTTTTTTCTTTCTAAAATACATGTTCTTCTGTCTGTATCTCATGCTATCTATGTAGCCACAGATGATTTTGGACTTCACAATCCAAGTTCCAAGCTTCAAGTTCCAGAGGAGGACAGGTATGAGCTCTAGTGCCCACGTTATGAGATGTTTTGGGTCCAACCTAGAGCTCCACCTTTCCAAACCGAGCTACATCACAAGCCCTGAACTATTTTTCTGAAGAGGTTTTGTCTAGACCCTCAGACAGGGGAGAGAAAGCTCTCCTAAGAAAATGTCCCGCAGTGTTTCACTGGCCAGGTAGTCTGTGTCTGGAAATGAGGTTTCTACAGTTCTGTCTTGCAGCCCCTGCCTTCTTTGATCTCGGGTGTGGTCTCTTATGTGTCTCATATTTACATTCTATACAGCTATGATTTTCCTTCCTCCCTCAACCTGTAAATGTTTGGTTTAACTCAGCATGTGGAATTTTATGTAATGCTCAACTTTGTTGCAGAATTTAAAGTTGTTGATATCAGCAAAATCTAATCAAAGAAAATGGTCTGCATGATAAAGCTGTGTGTAAGTAGCATTTACCTTTCATTTTAGAACTGTCCTCTAAACGTAATTTCAAACAGACTACTTTCTATTTTAAAAAGAAAAAGTCTGTGGGCACACCCGTGGCACAGTGCACACATGGATGAGCTGTTGGTCCTCATCACCACCTTGTTGGAGGCAGGGATTCTTGTTGTTTTCTCCTGTGTGCACTAGGTTATCTGGCCTGTGAGCTTCCAGAGAACATTCTGTCTCTACCTCCTACCTCACTATAGTAGTGTTGGGACTGTGTTACCATGACTACCATGTGGCCGGCTACCATGAGTCAAGTCCAGGCCTCATGTTTTCACCACAAGCACTTTACCCATGAGCCATCTCCCTGGCTCCATTTCCTGCATTTAATATAAACAGCTGATATTAATGTAATACAGAAATCATAGAAATAATTACAACTAACTAAATACTTTCTTGTGTTAAATCATAGGCTGTGTCATTTTACCTTCCATATGGGGAGATATATCATAGATAGATAGATAGTTAGATAGATGGATTGATGATAGATAAATAGTTAGATAGATAGTTAGATAGGGATCAAATCTGAGCTTTCAACTGTTTCTTCACTCTGCCATCATGGACTCTATCTACCAATGAAAAGTACAAGAAACCAGTAGTTGTTCAGTTCATGAGGCTGGATACCTCAGCTGGTCTTCAGTATAAGGCTCTGAATCCTGAAAAAGTAGGCTTTAATTCCAGTGAAAGAATGGACTTGCCAGCAAGAGAGAGGGAGAGCAGGCAAAAAACAAAAGCTTTCTTCTTCCATGTCCTTTATTCAGGCTGCCATTAGAAAGTGTGTCCAAGATTAAAGGTGGATCTTCCTGCCTTAAAAGATCTGGATTATAAGTGGGTCTTTCCAACTCAAACAATTCAGATTAAAAGTGTATCTCCCCATGTCAAGTGATTCCATTAAGAAAATTTCCTCACAGGTGTTCCTAGTTGTTTGGGTTTTAGTTAATTACAGATGTAGTCAAGTTGATACCTAGAATAGCTGCCACAATCATGGTGTTATTTCACAACAACAGAAAAGTAATTAAGGCAGTGATACTTTTCTCCATCTTTTAATTTTTTATTTTTTTTTCTTCTCTTGTACAATACATCCCTATCCCAGTATTCCTTTCCCTGCATCCATTCCTCCCAGCTCCTTCCCCCATCTCCCCTCTCCCCCAGATCCACTCTCCAATCCTTGTGCAGCTCAAGTGTCCTCCTGGGAACTACAAGATGAACTTGAATTATCTTAGCATCAAAGGCTGCACAGTCAGTGAGGAAATTCTTTCCTTGTAAGAACCAACACCTACTTGAAACTCTACAACCACCCTGGGTTTTCTCCACCAACCACTCTGTGATGAAGGAGGTCTCTGTTTAGGCAAGACTACCCCTCCTTCTTTACACTTAAGAATACACAGATTGTTCTAGGTCTTATCAAAGGACACCTTGAGAAGCCTGTAAAGTATGTTTTTATTTGACTTGCTCGTTTCCTATTTAATGAGAACTAAGTAAGTGCTTACCACTTGTGTTGATGTCAAGGATAAGCCAGCAAACTCAACAGATGGAAATTAGCATGTTTCTGGGTCAACCATTTCTCATTCAAGTTAAGTGTCCTACTGAAATAACTGCGCAACACAGACATATGAAATGCGCCATCTCTGTTAAATGTCTCTACATTTTACCTTCCTCGCCTCACAGTGCCTTCTGCGGTGGTAAATGCTAGAACCACCTTATAATAGCTTGACGAAGCTGTGAGATTTAGAAAATTTTCAAGGCACCTGTTAAGGTTAGCCTTGGTTTTAAATTAATTGTATGGACATAATTAATTAACATATTAAAAAATTAATATTAAAAGTAAAGTTCACTTCCTAGTTGCTTAAATACCCTTTTTACTACTATCTATGCTCTGCATCTAAGTTATGTACATGTTTGAGAAGGGTACATGTTTTATGTAATAGTGTGTTACTGCTTTTCATCTTCATGTTCAGCAGCATATTAAAATTCAACAGTGGCAGATACACACTGTGAAAGGCCTACATGTAGGGAGCTGGTTGTTAAACATTAGCCAGCCCACCATTGGTCCCTCCTTCAGTGACCCCATTCCTTTATTAACTTTTGCCAAATTTATTGTTGACATAACATGTTCATTAATTCTTTCAGACCATATTCACTCACTATGTCTTGAATGTTAGGTACTGAAGCTAAGGACTCAGAACGAGGACATTATTGTCCTGAACCTAAAGGTATCAGAATCGGAGTCAGATAAATGCACAAATAATTGTGCCATAAGGTAATGGGAATTAGAACAGCAGCAAATACTAGATGAGAGGATCAAAAAACAATCGTGTGAGCCAGAGGGTTTAGTACTTAAAAGAGGAGGATGTGTTTGCCAGGCAGAAATGTTACAAAACACATTCCATGCAGAGGAATTTTTATTCTAGATCAAAAACTTGAATATCCAGCTGAGCTTGAAATCTCTAGTAGCCAAAGATACTTGCTAGGGAACTTTTGTAGAAGTTTATTTTCAGTTATGTTTAAAATGGTTGTTTTGTGCATTGTTGGGTACAACAACTTCTACTCGCAGTTGGGTGAATGGTTGCCTGGGCCTTGAAATTTGTATTGTCTGCAGGTGTTGGCTTTATGTAAAAGATGTTTGATTGTTCATGATCTACACGTGCTATCACTAGAACACTTGAGGAGCTTACGTTCAATAAAAGCCCCTGAAATGAGAGGCTCAGGGTTTGTGCTGTCATGGTGCTGGCCATGATAGTGTCCCCTCCGCTGAGGTCTGGCAGGGTTTAGAGCTATGAATGTGCTTCCTTGTCTTCTTGGCTGAGCTGACACAGTGGGTATACAACTTTAGAAAAGACTGGCAGATGCATGAAGGCTTGAAGAATGAATCCTTCATCCAATCCAAAGATTATCATTTCATCATCTTTGCATTCTGAAAGATCTTAATGATTCATAAGGCATCTTAAAGTTATTTGGATCATAAATACTAGGCAGTCTGTGATATATGCTTTTATATCACCAAAGAGCCACTAGCAGTCTGCTTAGTATTTTGACCTTCTGTCATAATTGGCCATTTTACCACTAAAACCAGGATACATTCCTTGATGGCAGAATTTGTGTTTAGAATTCTTGCTAAACTCATTTTATTTACCGTTCTTGGTATTCAGAGAATTTAATCATTCATCCAACTTTACTTCTTATAGGATTTATTTAAAAATGCTTCAACAAAGTTGGACTATGTCTGGATGTGGTTTGATTTTGTACACCAAGGATTCGTGTGTCAGAAGCAATGTCTAGAGTGTTGGCAATATCCCAGATAATGGGACCTTTAAGAGGTGGAGCCTAGTGGTGGCCCCAGTTAGTTCTGAAAAGGGCTGTTATAATGGGGGAGTTTGGCCTTTCCTTGCTTGCTCTAACTTCTTCTCTCGTCAAGTGATTTCTTGTACATGATACAACCCACCACACTGTAGTCAAGGGACATCTCAGCAGAGCTAAACAGATGTCAGTACTAAGCTCAGGACCCTCTAATCTATGAGTAAATTAAATTTCTTTCCTTACAAGTTATCTAGTCTCATGTATTCTGTCTTAGCAATGGAAAACAGATTAATACAGTCATATTTCCATTAGTAAGAGTAAAAGAATAGTCTTAAGGTGATGCGTTTCTCACATACATGAAGATTTTGAGAAGCTTTTCTGAATCTTTCTACTTGGAAGAAAGGAACATTGATATCTCACTAAAAAAGGGACCCTCAACCAGCAAAGAATTCATTAGTGTAGAAATGGGCTAGGTCATCTTCAAGAGGCCATGTAGCTATTGAGCCAGAGGGAGACAAAGCATTTGCATATCTGAAAGAGGAACATGGAAACTAAAGAAATTTGGTCAGCAATGAAAGTTTTGCAAAAGGAGAGTCACTAAAAGAGCCAATCAGTATTATTCAACATGAGTTGGTTTAAAGTCCAGCAAGGAGAGAGGGAGTATTAAATCTTGGTCTACAAGAATTAGCAACTGTCAAACTAGCCATGCTGGGTAACTAGATGAATGAGACTATCCAAATTTTCCAAAGGAAAACTCTCTTTGCTCTGAACCATGTTCACCATGCATCCATCTGATTATCATATGGCTAATGATATAAATCTACCTTCCAACAAGGAAACAGCCTATTTAACCATAATTTAATTAAGTTCATACCGAATGCCAGGTACTTCGTTGGAAGAAATCACACTACCTCTGGTTAAAAATGGTTTGTTGCAAAGGACAATTAAATTCCTCACTGCACATGAATAAAGCGTCCTTCTGGACTTTTCCATTGATGGCAAGTTTGATGATAGTGGGCAGCATCACCAACAACCTCCCGGGACCCACCCACACCCGCATTAGGGTTTTGTTTGAGTTGTTGACAAAAGTTGCTGAGCCTGCAGGAACAGATTGGCCTCTGGGTTGCACTAAGGACCACAATCCCAGTGAAGCCTGCCGGTCTCTCTTGGAGACTCGTATTTTAATCAAAGAGAATAGTTTTGGGGGACAGTTCTAGTATTTTATGGGTTAGATATTGAATAAACAAATGCAATATGTTAAGTTGAAAATCTGTTGGGTTCAGGCCGGCTCCTGACAGCTCCAAAATAATTCTATAAAGTCTGGAATGTTACTTTCATTCTGCTTTGATATTTGCTTACTTCCTCATCCCCAAATGTCCTGAAAAAAAACCTAATAAATGTTCAATATAATAAGTTTCCACCTTACCAACCTTACCTGAAGTTATTTTTTATAGAGTTCTGTCCAGCATTCCCCTCATTATTATTCTTATTTCTACTTTATATCAGTCTTCTCAAAGAAGCTGAATGGAACCCCACACCAAGTTTTGCCTTCAACCAAACTATATCATATTCATGCAACACAACACAAGACCTTGTTTGTTTTTCTCAGGAAGTGAGTGCCTAAGGCCAGCACCTTTCTTGCCTCTCAGTCTTAAGTCTCATTGTATGCGGTTACATGTGAGAAACTGTCTTTAGTTTACTACGATTTATTTAAATTTACAGTAATACAAACAAGTCTCTAACACCTACTTTTACAAGATGTTTATTCAAATTAATGTAGGTGTACTGTGAAAACTCTATTTCTGTTCTCAGAAAGGTTCTGTACTACAATGATAAAGTCTGACTTGCGTGTTGAGTGCTTGAGTTTGACTTGATCCTATATTGCTGTATAAGTCTTCTGGGATATTTTACAATCATCCTGTGTTTGTGTGGACCATTTGTTTTGCTCTGGATTTGTTATGTTTTGAACTTGGTGGAGTATCTTTTGTTTGTTTGCTTTTGGTTCTGGAATCCCCATTTTTACATTTGTAAAATGAAATACTCTTTCTCTGCCATATATTTGTGGATTCATTGTGAAAATCAGATGAAAGAATATGGAAAGTATTTTGAGAATTTTAAATACAATGCTACTGGGATATTATTAGTATTTATTCTTTGCTATTTCCTATTCTCTTTGGAATTTGTTATTATTATCATTATCATCATTATTATTGTGTATTATGAGAGTGCCACAGTGTCCTCTGGCAGGCATGTGGAGAGGAGAGAAGAGCTTTATTGACTCTACGCTCTCCTTCCAACTTTACTGTGAGTTCTTGGAACCAAGTTCTACTCATGGTTTCTGAGCCATCTCTTTGGTCCTATTATTAGTATTCTTGAACCAAGAAAGACCGGCTACTTTCTCTTCACAGCTAAAATTTGTGCTTAGGGGTTTTACACACACACACACACACACACACACACACACACACACACCTTTATCTCAATTATATCTCAATCCCGTTTCTGCTATGTTGCAGAATTTTTTCTCTCTCTCTCTCTTTCTTTCTTTTCCTTCTTTCCTTCCTTCCTTCCTTCCTTCCTTCCTTCCTTCCTTCCTTCCTTCCTCCCTCCCTCCCTCCCTCCCTCCCTCCCTCCCTCCCTCCCTTCCTTCCTTCCTTCCTTCCTTCCTTCCTTCCTTCCTTCCTCCTTCCTTCCTTCCTTCCCTTCTTCCCTCCCTCCTTCTTTCCTTCCTTCTTTCTTTTTTCGTTTGTATTGGTTGTGTAATTTTCAAACCTGAGACATTATAAGAAGCCATGAAAAGTTCATGAAAAGGGCTAAGTTTTAGCTGTATCTCCCTTACATGAAGTAGCATTTTGACCTCCCTACGTGGAAAATTACTCCCCAGCTTCAGAGAATTCCTGCCAGGTGTTTACTGCAGCTTCATAAGAGTTCCAAGCCTTGAGATAGGGGATGCAAATTGAAGTATTTATGTCGTTGGTTTGTGGGGCAGCCCACAGAGAAACTAGACTGTGTTTGTAAACTCTGAACATAGGTGGACATTTTTCAAAGTCTCCAGATCTGACAGAATGATTTCCAACTAAGAGTGCAGCATTGTTTATCATAACTTTGAGTGGCAGCCTAATATATTAAATCAGTTGAGAAGATTGTAAAATGCATTAGCATTAGCAATTTAATACCTTCAACAAATTTAACTGTCACTCAGAAGCATATCTGCCCTTGTTGTGAAACAAAACAAAATACCCCAAAATGAAAGTCTTTTCTTGATGGACAATAAGTTTCAAGGAGACAAAAGCCTTCTCATGTATGGAGTCACAGAGAGGACAGATACACCGCAGTTAGCAAAATGAAGTGGCTCAGGAGTAATAGAGGCATTTGGTTATGGCTAGAGAGCTTGAAGCCTTGAGAAAAAAGAGCTTGGCAAAATAATGAACTGGGCACCACCCACCCCCAGGGAATATTGCTCATGAAAATGCATGAGGGCATATCTCAATTAAAATATGACACCCCCGCCCCCCACATCCACAGCCACCTGTCAATATACTTTTTTTCCATTAGAAGGGACATTTATGAAATAATCTTAATAGCATGGTAAAATGCTCTGATAATAATTGAAAAGAGTAGAAAGCAGGGCTCCATGTAAAATAGAATAATAGCAACATTAGTAAATTATTATCGAAATCCTTTAAAAGATGAGTCACCTCAAGTAAGCTCTATTTGGCAGACATCAAAATAAGCACTTTATTCTACACTGAAGAATTTCAAACACATCTGTGAGGTAATAATTTTTTAGGTGGAGGAATTAAGGCCCAGAGAGTGAAAGTAATTGCATAATAGCCCTCAGTTCATAAATGGCTGCACCAGGTTTTGACACGAAGTTTATTAATTCTATTAATGGGGAACTTGCTGCTAGGTTTCCAGGCCAATGTGACTTTTGGATGCCAAGAACCTTGTATGCACTCAAGACATTGATCTCCCCAAGCATGCTACAGGCAAGAACAACTTCTCCCACTCTATAGATGTGGTATCTGTACCTTAGTAAACAAAGGCGAATCACCAGTTTCTCACTGAGCAAGAGATACTCTAGTCATGTCATCTCTCAGCAAGACGACTTGATTCATTTGGATCATGAAAATGTATGGTTTGTGGAAGTATTTTAAATCTTTAAACATGGAGTACCACGTAGACATGTCTGTAGATAGGTAGGTAGACAGAAATCTGCTCTGAAATGTGTAAATCATACACGTAGCTAACTGGTTAATTGGGGAAACTGGTTTTGTTTTGCATTTCTTTTCTTTTAGCTCATTTTACTGGCTCCTGTGAAATTTATTATTGTATTTTTCAAATGTGCAGAATTTCCAGAGTCTTGTGTACCCAAAAATAAATATGTGTTGGATTGTATTATTTTAAACTGAAAAATGTCACATGACTTTTTATTTGACTTTGTTGAGTGATCCCTTTCTTACTACTACATAATTTGCATTATGAACATAATATAAATAAGACAACACAAAATTTAAATATAAACCCAAGACCTTAACACATTTAACTATCCATGTATACTATCTGGTGTGTACTAAGCAATGATAAATTTTATTTCCTCCTCCTCCTTACCCTATGCCTTTTTATAAAAGAAAATGTACATGAATGTTCCTGAGTGTGGTTTGTGAGCATGAGTGTAGTTCTCACAGAGCCTAGAAGAGGGGATCAGACACCTGGGAGCTGGAGTTACAGGCGGGTAGGTATGAGCTACCCACATGAGTGCTGGGAACAGAACTCAGGTCCTCTGAAGAGCAGAAAGCTTTTTAACCTCTGGGCCATCTCTAGCCCCTTCTTACCCAATATTTAAAAGTACCTTATCATATCTAATGGATGCAAACATGGTTGCTTAAACAAGACTTGAATAAGGGCAGCACAGATAGACATGTTAAGACAGAAGGGGAAAATTTCACAAGGCTCCAACCCTAGTCAAAGAACTAAAGGAAACTAAAGAAGGATATGAGTGGGAGAGATGTCTCCCCCGGCAGGAGCCCTCTAATTTGTTATCTAATGCAAACGGTCAACCTTGAGATCATATACAAACACACAATGAATTTGAGAGAGAGAGAGCATGGGAAAGGAAAGAGAAGGTAGAAATGATGTAATTATATTTTAATTTCAAAATATAAAAAATATTTTAAAATAAGTACCTTGCTGGCAAAATCTTAGAAACCTCATGAAAATCTCTTGTTTGTAATAAGTGAGACAAAAGCCCAAGTCAGCTTTCTCTTTATAAAAGTAATTAATTTCAGGTAGTTTTGAACAAGATGTGCCTTTGGATCTCATGAAGGACACACATCTGTTTTCATACATATCATATTTATTTCCTTTTATACCTTATTCACCTTTTCTCTCTTCTTTTAGCCACCTCAGTGTTAGGAGTAACGCTCATGTCTTTAAACATAGTAGGCAAGCCCTGAACCACTGACTTACAAACCTACCTCCTCTGTTTATGCTGGTCAAAGAAAGAATTTTTAGAAATTTTTAGTACATATCCCTGAAGATTGAGAGTCTTAAGAAAAAAATGCAATAACATTTCACAGCAAAAGACTAATTACCACTCATTGCACTGCATACACAAAGTTCATGTTTTCTGACATTTAAGGATATTTTAATTTGCAAAATTATTTAATATAGGTCATGTGTTATAATTATTTAGTGTCTATGTAGTTGACTCATTTATTCTACAGGGTTTCTTCAGTCATCTGGCCATTATTTTTGTTATAGAAATTGTATTTCTGGCTCTATAGGTTTTTAATAATTCATATACTTAATGTTTTTCCAATCGTGTTGTTATTTAATATGATTTTCTACCCCTTTTCATAGCACCAACATATTAAATTGCAAGTATTCAGCTAGCTTTGATTTATAAAGTGCCAATTTTATGTGGTACAACCTAACACTTCCTGCAAATGATCAGTTAGATCTGGACTAGCTTGGACATGCCTTTGATAGCTTGCCTGATCTCAGATGTGACAAGGTGTTCCAGACTGATCGCTTATATTTCTTGCCTCAGATTGATAATCAGTAGTTCCTCAAATTCTGACTTTTCTCAGTGTGAAATTGCAGTTACACTCACAGTCCAGATACTGTGTTTGCTTATTGGTATTTTAGGTTAGCCTTTACTTCTAGGATGCTTCAAAGCCGATAGATAATACAGTTTAGAATGCCAAGGGAAAGATACACAGAGACTTCATTCTGACACTTTCAAATCAAAACCTGGCTTTTACATGGTTTTACTTACCTTGCATAATACTGGTACGGAAGCATAGTGAAAATTCCAATTACTACCACGTCCCTCATTTTTAATACACTAAAATTGATTTTTGTTGATAAATAAAAACCAAAAAATCATAGCTTTTGGTGAGACAATAAAAAAATGTAGAACAAAATCAACATTATCAATAAACATGCGATGACTGAGAAGAGTTCCCATGGTTATTTTGATAGTTTATTTACTTGGGATATATTTTTAAGCATCTATCTTAGTTTTGGTAGGATTTGTCATCAAACTCGTAAACTTATGACGCTTGGTAAGCTCCCCAGCTCTGATACAGAACATGATTCTGTATCCCCAGAAGATAGTAACCCCCGAGACGTGTGCGAAGAAGTGTTCGTTTTTAAGTTGTTTGGAAAAATAAATGATAAGTGTTTGAAGATATGGATATTTAACCCTATTTAAACAATGCATTCGACACGTACATGCATAACATTTTTTTATTGTCTCACCAAAAGCTATAATTTTTTGGTTTTTATTTATCAACAAAAATAAATTTTTATTTTTATTAGAAGAGTTATTAAAACAACTTCTATCTGTATAATTCTACTGAAAACTGGATAAAGAATGACATCACTACTTCACACTAGTCTTAATTATTTAGAGCTGTTTTTTCAAATTTTATAAATAAATCGTTATTCAAACTATGTCTATAATTTTATATTAAAATCTACTGGGATATATATATATATATATATATATATATATATATATATATATATGTATATATCTTCTGATACTGTCTCCTCTGTCTTTCTCTTTCATTCATTTAAAAAGAATGGTTATTTTCCAATTATTTCTTTCATTGAGTACTTCCCTAGCAGTTGTTGGTCAGGGAGCCCCAGTGGTCTCCAGAGTAGCAAAAATTATTGTCATCGACTTTTTTTTTTCTCCAATTCTAAGGTCACTGTGAGAGACTATTGCTGAAGACACCACACATTTTGGGTAAAAGCTGCAGGGAATCCATCTCCAACCAACCAGGAGACTTCCTGCATGATGGCCAGCTTTCACAGTGTCAGAGGCCCATGCAGTCTCTGGGGAACAAAGCACATTCGTGGTCTTACCCAGTCCTGGACCCTGCATGCTAACACACCAGAAAATATTTGGCTGCCGGGGTAACAGTGACATGACTGTTATGAGGTAACTAAGTGCTTTCTGGTTGGATTTGAGGACCTCCTCATAGGGGGAATTCCATGCCTGGTACTGTAATAATCCTGATACTAGAATAATCACTAGCCCAAGGCTGGGGAGACTCCAGGCCCTAGAGTAAAAGTTGCTTTTGTTATTTTATTGCATGGTCATGCTGACAAATTTCCTTCCAAATATTTCTGCTTTTACCCATAGATCTAGACTTGACTCAGAGAAGCTTTTTTGTTGTTCACGTTGGGTGCCAGCTGTTGTTTTTAGTTTTCGGTCTCCCCGGCACGTTCCGCCACAGCCCTATCCCGGCCCGGAGCTGGCTGGGAAGCCGCTGGGTTCCCGCCCTGGCCAGAGGCGAGAAAAGGCAAGCCGAGAGCCGTGGGGAAGCCCTGGGAACGTTTCTGACGTGGGTTCCTAGGACCCCGTGGTGCCGCCTGATCCCGCTTGCTGAGAATGAACACGAGACGGAGTCGGCATCTGGTGGACCCGAACTCATTTATTCCCAGGCTTTTCCCCAAATAAATAACCTCTCCCCATAAGGGCGTGGCTTAATTAGCCTTAATTAGCATGGCAGGGGGAGGGGCGTACCTGGCCAACCCCCACAATATCCATGGCCTTTGCAGAGACAAAGGTGTATGATTCACCACGAGGCAGGCAGACATTTTGCCAATCTGTTTACTGAGTTAGCAGCTTCCAGGGTTTCAAGAGTAAAGGAGACTCCGAGTGTCCTGCCAGCCCCTGGGGCGAGGACCGCTCGTGCTACAACTTCACTCTTTAGCCTGGAAGCCCTACACTTCTTTAACTGTGGGCAGACATCAGCAAAGAGATGCGTGACTGATCAAAGACTGAGACTAAGACAGTGTAAGACACTGAGTGATCAGCCCTGAAGAAGACATCATTGCTTTCCCTTGAGACAGAATGTCCTACATGTGTGCTGTGGTCACAATACTAAACAGACTCCCTCTATCCTGACGGTATCCTGAAGAATACTCTATTGTTATTCAGTTTTGTATGTCATTTGTTTCCATAGGAGCATAGAAGTCTGTATGGCAGTCTTCCTTTTACAGAATTGCTACAATTGACAGTCTTGTCTATATTTCTGTTTACTTAATATGTTGCCGCTATATTTTGGTGATATATTCCGAGAAGTCTAGTTGTTTCATCAAATAGTAAATGAATATGTAATTTTTTTCTAGGCAATGCCAAATTTTCTTTCCCCATGAGATTCAGCGTTTTGCATTCTCATCAGGAATGTATGAGAAGTCTGTTTTCCCCACAGCTTTGCCTCAGAGTCTGCTGTCAGCCTCTGGAATCCTGCCAATCTAATAGGTGAGAAAAGCTATTCTAGCAAAGCGTTAATTTGCAGCTCTCTTTCCCTGGGTAAAGTTGAGCAGCCTTTCAAATAGTTGAGAGGCGTTTGTGTCTCTTTCCATTTAAGTTGACCAGTGTTTCTGTGTAGCATTGTTGGCATTTTCTTTCCATGTTTTCAAGATGCTTTTCGTGTGTCTGGCATGCCAGTCATTTCAGATATAAGTCACAATTTTCTCCATTTCATTATTTGTCTTTTTTTTTTAGCTTTGCTTGCCCTATTACATTTCAATTAATTAAATTTATCATTAATCTAGTTTATTTAAGCTGATTTATTTTATCTGCTCTGGTGAAAACTACTTTCTTAATCTTTTGAAAAACTTTTACATTAATATTTTACTCTTGAGATTTCATATACACATACAATGAAACATGATCACATCTACTCGCTATTTTTCTCTTCCAATTCCTTCTAAATTTTCCCCTAATATAGCCCCTCCTAAAATTCCATGCTCTGTCTTTTATTTATTTGCTTATGATAGCCCTCTAACTCCAATTAATGTTTCCCATATGTTTATTAATGTGTAGCCTCTACTTTAGCTTGGGAAACCTAACCATGGCCAACCATTCAAAAAGGAATCATTCTCCTTCTCCCCGAAGTTATCAATGGCCAATGGCTCCTCAGGAATGAGGCCTGGAGAACACTGATTCATCAGTTCTGGAATTTGGGCTGGATTGATCTTGTGCAGCTCATCTGCAGGTGATATTGAAAAGTCCAGCACCCCTAGTGGTGAAGACACTGACCTCTCCTCGGTTTAATGTCAAGTACTCACTTTCCCAGAAACCTCTCTGTTTAATAGCAAATACTTGCTTTCCTAGAAATCCTTGTTTCTTCCTAACATTTAACGAGCCAATCCAGAGCCTGGGTTCTGACTAATCAGAGAGATTCCCCTGTTCACTTTAAAAACCCTCGAAGGGAGCTCTATTATGGTCGGCCATCTTGTGTGGTGCCAGACCGCAGCGTGCTGGTTTGCTCTGCAGAATAAAGGCTCCTTGCTTTTGCATCAGAACTTGTCTCCTGGTGGTACTTGAGGTGGGGGATTTAGAAAACTGGGCACAACAGTATCACAGCTCTGGAGCTATAACTTTATGAGTACTATCTCATGGGACTTCTTTTAAGGGTTGAACTGAACTCCTTTCAGTACACTGTGAGTAGGAATAAGGCTTGGATTTGTGTCAATACTGAAGGGATATTCTCTGAATATTTTCTACTTCCATTACTTGGTGTTTCTTCAATCTTAATTTAAAAATGTTTATGGTGTCCACTCTTGCCCCATTACAGCTTTGGAGTTGGGTTCTAATTATTTGGACTTTTGCTAGACGTGCAATCCTTTTACTGCAGAGGATGGTCTGCAAGGAGATCTGTTAACTTTGAGGTGTACCTGAAGCTGAAAAATCAAAACAGAAGGCTGTGTATGTCACCTCCAGAGAGAATTGTCCTGAGACTTTCAACTAATCCAGAACCAAAAGTATGCTTCATATTTTCTTCTACATTATGTGGGTGAATTTCTCTTGCTAATTACCATTGTAATGTCGTACTCTAAAGGTGCTGAATTTCATAAATTGTTTTTCCTCTACAAACATTTTTTTGTTAAAATTAAATATGTGCAGTGTATTTATAATTAATTGATTATACTTCCTGCAAAATATACATGTAGTTGTCTTTCAGTACAAGAAGAAAATTATGAAGAAGACTTCATTAAGTATCTTAAAATAAAACATACATGGGAACAACATAAATTTTTCCATCTGCCAATTTCATTGCCATTGTCAAGAGAATTAACAATCTAGTTTCAGAGCTGTATAACATGTACTTTTGTTTTGGTCATATGTTCTCATTTAAATTAAAATCAAAGAGATACCTACTCTTGTCAGTTGTTAAGACAAGATAATTTTTTTGACATTGTGATTGAGATGAACACATTTTCTAAATGGAAATGAAAAATTACAAGGGCAGCTTACAATTTCCATGAATGCACTTATGTGTGTTGACTACATTTTCCAAGGTCGTTGGCAAACACCAGACGTGGTTCCCCACATAGCCACATACATTCATGAGTACAAGTCCTACTCCACATTGTGATTTCTTGAAGATAAACTATATGGTTACTATTATGATAACCATGGCACAGAAACAGAAGGAATATCAGCAGGAATGCCAAACATTCCAATTTGGAATGTGATTTATTCTGAAACTAGCTATTTGTTTGATCAGAGGGAAAATGAGCATTCAGTAAGTTGGGTTTTTATTTTCTCATTCATCTACTTAGGTAAAGGTTGTTTCACCTGGTTAGAGAGGTTGTATATTTGGGATTTAAGTTCTTCAAAAAAAGATAATTGATTATGATATTGTTTTGCACTTGTGCTGTTATTTATTGCAGCATGTTGACTTAAAACTCCGTGCTATGATATGGCTATTGGTTCCTGTCTCTGATAATATAGACATAAGTTTTGATACGGTGATGACTGAAAATCACAATTCATTGTATTATTACTATCTATTATTACTAATAAACATCAATATTACCTATCTGTAGATATGATTAATAGCATTATCACTCAGTTATCTTCTTAATGTTGTACTGTGGGGTTGCTTGGTTGTTTGTTTGTTTGCCTCTGTGGGACTTGAGATTGAATCTAGGGTCTGGTACATGGGAAGCAAGTACTCTACCATGGAGCTACATGCCCAGTTTGCTTTACACCCTACAGTCTGAGATTCCAGCTCACTGAGTTAACCATGGTGGCCTTAAGTTCAGACCAAGTAAGCTTTAAACTTGAGATGCTCGTGTCTCAGCCTTTTAAACAGTTGGGAAACTGGATCTGTGGTGTCAGGCCAGGTTGTGCTATTTAATGCTCCATTTAACATTGAATTTTCCCAGGCTTCTATATACAAGAGCCAATTCTCATTAATCTCCAAGTTTATACTTGCAGCAAATAAACAAGTTGGGAACAAACTATAGGGCTCTTTAGAGACAAAAACTTCACAACTTGACTGTGAGACAAATGACACTGCCTGACACTTATGATTACATTGGAAAATGTCTCCAGTAGGATTGTGTGTTGAGTACTTGGTTCCCAGTGAGTAGTGGTGGTTAGGAGGTTATGTAGATCTGGCTATTGGAGGTAGGCTTCTGAGAATTCTAGCCTGTCCTGGGGGTCTGCTTCAGGCTTTGGCTCTCTGTTTCCTAGTAGGACCCCTGCAAAGAGTCACACTGTGTGCTTCTAACTATAGCTTTATCCTCATCGTGATAAACACTGTCTCTGTATCATTAACCAAAGTGAATCCTGCCCACGCTGTCAGATACTTTGTCATAGAAATGAAAAAATAATATACTCACTTTGAGTCAATCATTTCCCCAATACATTTAAAACAAAGTATGTGCTTAAATTTAAAACTATTTCTATAAAGAGCCTGTGTTCTAAAATTGATGTCTTAATGTCGAAGGATATATTTTTATAAAATGAACTCCAATAGATATTTTAATAAGTAAAAGGATGGATTATGTTTTTTATAAATCTGTAGAAAACAATTCCAAGTGTCAAGAAGTTACATCATAAAAGCTAGGTTTTAATAATGAAAAATTTGCACTTAATACAACATTTCTGTGGCAATCAAAATCTCATGAAAAATTATGTGAATTTATATACTTCTAATATAAAAAAGTTTGGTAATTTTTCTCTATTTTGTTTATTGTTATAAGTGATTGATTCATTATTACTAATTCATTATGAATGGTCATTTTCAAAGCTATTCCAGGAGCTTCTTGGATTCTAATTACTTTCATGAAGTCTTAAAGTCTTTCATTAGTTATGCGGCATCCACCCAGCATCTGCTGTGTCTTTTCCTGTTAATTTCCTTCTGATGTGGTCCTCAGAATTTCCTGAGAGAGTGTGATGGTTATGGTGATTGTTGGTTGTCAATTTGGTAGAATCTCAATAGCCCCTGGGAATACCTGTGGGAGATTACCTTGATTGTGTTGCGCTGAGGAGCCCCGCCCCTCGTGGGTGTGTCCACTCCCTGAGAGCCTGGATTGTCTAAGAACAGAAAAGGGGCTGAGCAGCAAGCCTTCATGGTTCTCTGTTCCTCACTGTGGATGTGACATGACAGTTGCCTCAAGCTCCTGCACCCTTGACGTCCTTGTGACAAACTGTACGCTTAGGCTGTGAGCCATAATCAATTTTCTCCTTCAAATTATTTTTATTAATTTTTTTTTTTTAAATTACAGAAACAAAGATGTAGCTAAGGCAAGCAGTTTTCACTCAATGTTGGTGGGTTTTCTAATCCTGTGCTTCTTAATGTTAGTTCCTTCTCTAGAGGTCTTGGATGGGACAGAATGTCAGTGCTTTCCTATAACCTAGAAAGGACTACTGAGAAAATAATCATCTGCAGACTAGAAAATACACTGCTGCTGCTCTCTCTCTCTCTCTCTCTCCCTCCCTCTGTGTGTGTGTGTATGTGTGTTACCTTTAACTCGTGAAAGCCGTATTTAATAGAGGTAAAAGACACTTAACTTATGGTGAAATATATTGATTTTTTTCTCTGCTTCCTCAAAGGTGACCTCCAGGCAGCTGTAGACTCTAAATTATTATGAAGGCAAACAGATATTATAGATTTAACTCAGGAATTTGAAATCTATCAGCCGGCTAATTCCCACCTCTCTTTACAGTCTATTAAACACTCTATTTTTAATTGAAGTTATAATATTTATTTTCTCATTTTCGTTGTTTGGGTAAGCTATGCTTCTTTAGTAATTTCTCTAGAGATTTCCAGTTGGATTATTTATTTTCCTTTATCTCCATTGCAGCTGCCATTTAATTTAAGTGTATATCTGTTTAAAAATGATTATATGAAAAAATTTGAGTGCATGTTTTGAGAAAATGGAAAAGGCCTTCTGACTTTAAAGGAAATAAACAAATAAAGTCCTTATGTTTCCAGGAAATGAAGAAGATAAGCCTTGCTGTGAGAGGAGAAAAAAGTTCCATCACTGAAATGTCTTATTGAGATTGGACTCGTAACTGAAATGTTGAAATTTATTTCTTCTCACCATTGTAAGAATAAATGATGAGCTAGACTATTGTAAAGTAAAAACCAACCACGTATGTCCCAACTAAATGCTTTTATTCTAGAATGTACACTTTTACTTAATCACAGTTGAAGCAATTAATTCCTACTTTGAAGGACATGTAAAACAAAAATTTGCTTTAATATACTTTAAGATCTTATTTTTGGTTTTGAGAATGTTTATATATATGAAAAAGTAACTGCTTTTAGGTTGATTTTGTTATAATAATATAAAATACTTGCTTCTTTAATTTAATCAGATTTCTAACGTAAGATTCATGAAATAGGTTGCAATCCAGTCCAATACTAACTCGGTGTGAGGAGTGTCTCTCGTTCATACGATGACCCTTTCTCTACAGTGTCTATGCCATGGCCAGCTTTGGCTCTTTAATACTTAGACTTGTGGAGGAAGGTTGGCACTATCGTGGCTTCTTAAGTTCTGATCTTGGAAAAATTCTTCATCAGGAGAACAACCACAAAACCATCAGCTTTTATAATTACAGATTGTCTTCCAGTGTTCTTTGAATTTGCACGTGTTTTCTCATTTACTTATTAGTACAAGACACTTAAATGCCTTGCACATTTAAATCATTTAAATAACCATTACTGAATAAAAAGCTCCATAGTTGGTTGAGTGGGGAAAGATAAATGAAAATGTGTGTAAACCCCTTCTGACAGTTTAAACATAGTTCTCAGATACCTTGGAGGTTTTCCTTCATTTTAAATTTCTAAACAATTCAAAACATGCAGTTCACTTCATATTGGTCTAGAGATGATGATTTTTGTCCTTGAAATGGTATTGCTATTGTATCTCTTTATTACGCTTCCCACACCATTTTAAATACTATAGCCTTTGAAAAGTTACTAACATAGACATAACCATTTGCCTAGAAATTTCTTGTTTTACTTTCTTTTCATCAGCCTCATTCTGACTCAACAGAATTCATAGAAAAGAGATCTTTCAAAGAGTCATGTATATTCAATAAAGGAAATAATAAATATTTAGTCTCTCATATATTAAAATTATAACTTTACATGCTTTCTTTTATTTTATAATATTTTAGCATATGGGCTATTAATTTTTTTGAATCCCTCAATTAGGGCTATTTAAATCAGATGGACTTGATATAGCTATGTTTAGTAGCATGCATTTGCATGTTTATTACACATAGCTAAAAGTTTTGAATGGGGGCGGCAGAGTTTGGTATCAAAATTCTCAGACCGAAGCTTTGGGGGAAGACTCTATAAATTATCATGACTTCCAGTTGTAAATAAATTTTTGAAACATTTATTTGCATTATAATAAAATACTTTAAAACATTCCTAGTTGAAAATAAAAATGCAGGACAGGCTTGTAATATGAGTGTGTCTCTGGCACAGGTTGCCAAAACATGAACTAAATTAATTATTAGGAGTCCTGGCTTCTAAGGCTGATTCAGCTAGGGGTGAATGACAAATCAGGGAAAACCTCTGCTATCAGTTTACATGTGAAAATGAGAATTTAGCAAATATGTTATTTTATCATTTCATATTTTTCATAATATGACTTGGTTACTACCCCCTTCAATGTTAAGTAAAATTACAGTAGCAAATTCTCATCTATTTTGAGAAAATGTGTCAGATAACGACACAAAGAATATATGGAATATTACATCACCTGTGACATATGAAAAACTAAAATTATTTAAATTATATTGGAAAATTGAATAAATGCCTAAAAACTATTTTCCACATACTTGTTTAAGTATGAATCATCTCTAATAAACTTTTGACTTTGAGCTGGTCATGTCACTTGCTTTAGTCAATAGCACATACCAGACACAATTCTATTTCCACTGTGAATTTTGGCCCTAAAGAACTTTACTAACCTCTAGTTTCTCTATTGTAACACTAATTGAGCATTGTTGAATGGCCAGGTAGACCAGAAATACAAACGAGCTTAGCCAAACACACCAAAAACACTTACTGATTCGGTAAGTATAAGAAAAAACACATAAACTAAGTTAGCAAAACCCAAAACATCCAGAAGATCCAAGATTTTGCCCTGAGACTGTGTCTCCTAGTCATGTCAGAAGCAACATCCAAAGAGTTTACCAGCATGATTGTCTAAACATGATCTGAACAAGGACAACAACAGATATTTCAAAGTGGCTGGAGAAAAGTCTACTAGGACTCAACCCTACACAAAGAACTACAGGGATCATAGATATGCTGAAAGTGAGAGAGAAGTAGTGTTCTCCAGAGAAGAGCACACCAATTGGCTATCCGATACCAAATGGTCAGGATTGAAAACATACATGCAAGTAACGTTATACAGACTGAGCAGGTTATATTTAAGAATATACATTTATTATCTATGCATATGAAATCTAGAGTCTGCTAGGTCAGAATTATTTTATTTTTATTGCTAGAAAATAGAGAAATATTTCCATTTTTTAAGACAGGATACTAAAAGCTTATACTTCTTTAAAATTCTTTGTCCTTGTTTCAGTGTTCCTGAATTTTAATTATTCTAATAGTTTTCCAAGATATTGTTCATAATAAAGATTATGTGTGTGTGTGTGTGTGTGTGTGTGTGTACACTCCACCAAAGAACCTCGTCTCTCACAGCCTTTGTGTGCTGTTTATAAAACCTTGGGGACAATATTATGAATTTTCTAAGTATTCTGAACTTCCTGGGAGTCTTAAATATCACTAGCTTTCTGAGTTATGAGTTTCTCTTATCCCTCCAGGAGGGAATGTTTCAATTTGGATGATAGCATTACACAATGCATGCGTGCTCACACACACACACACAGACACACAGACACACACCCACAGACACAGACACACAGACACACACACACTATTTCATGGTAAGTATGACCAGCTTTGAATTTGGCTTCCTGTAATAAAAGAATTTAGCTCTCTGTTAGTGTAATAAAATTTTGTAGACATAAATAGCAAGCCCTATCATTCCTATAGTGCAATATATAATATTGTATATAATTAGACTGCATAAAATTGTAAAAAGTAGAAGATCTTTTAGTATATGTAATCAAGAAAACATTTCATGATTCAAGCAGAAAATGAGGTGTTTACCATAGAAAACATATAATTTAAATTTTCTGAAACTGATCTCTATTACCTATCCTTTTACACCCATTAATTTGTTTTATCAATATCTGCTCATGTATTGTTTTTGTTTAAAATGTTATAATATTGTGTATTGATTATATAGATTATTAATATGAGTCTATGCATATCAAAGGAAATACTTTTAAATGGAGAAACTGGTATCTGTATCAAAGAGTGTTCTATAAAGAATACAGCCATTAGGATGTAGGATTTTGGCTCGTAAAATTATGGAGTCAAGGAGTTCTCTACAGTTTCAGTTGCAAAGTAGAAGAACCAGGAAAACTCTTTGGATATTGTACTCACAGATAGAACTTAAGAATAGGCCTGAAGCCAGGAAGTGGTGGTGCAGGCCTTTGATCCCAGCACTTGGGAGGAAAAACAAGGTGGATCTCTGTGAGTTTGAGGACAGCCTGGTCTACAGAGTGAGTTCCAGGACAGTCAGAGTTACAACAGAGGAACCCTGTCTTGAAAAATGAAAAATAAATAAATAAATAAACAAGCAAGTAAATAAATAAAAACAAAGAAAGAAAAGAAAAAACAGGCAAGGGTGATGGCAAATAGGTGCTGGTATGAGTCCTAGCCTTTGCAGGCTTATAGAGCGATGTTTTCTGATACCCGAGAGCCAAACTTGATGCTGCAGCTTGCAAGAAAGAGAACACTCACCCCTCTACCTCTTTGTTCTGTTGTTCCTTTGATGGATGAAATGATCCTTATGCACATTGAGAAGATGAGACCCTCTTTACTCAGTCTTTAAAAAAAAGTGTTGATGTCATCTGGAAACTTCCTCATAGTCAAACTTAAAAATAATGTCAGATTAGCTATCTGATCATTTCTTACCTGAATAGACATTAGATTAGTCACCCCAAATCGATTCCCTGTCAACACAGGTGACATCAATATATATCTATTAACCCATAACTTGATCTCTAAATAAAGGCAATAGTAAACTATAATCCCACTTCACATGCTGCAACTTCTCTTTGCTCAATCAAAAATGCACTAATCTCTTCTCGAGAGCAGATTTTTTAGTTATTCTTCTGTCATACAATCCATCCCAGATGTAGTTTCTCCTCCCCTCGCTCCTCCTAGTCCTCCCGAAACCCCTCTACCCCAGACCTACTCCTCTATTTCCCTTCAGAAAAGAGCAAGCTTCCCAGGAATATCAACCAAACATGGCATAACAAGGTACAATAAGACTAGGCACAAACCTTTCATTAAGGCTGGATAAGGTAACCCAGCATCAGGAAAAGGGTCCCAAGAGCAGTCAAAAGAGTTAGAGTCACACCCATTCCTATTGTTAGGAGTCCCACAAAAACACTAAGCTAACAACCATAACACACACACACACACACACACACACATACACGTATCAGATGTTCTAGTGCAGACCCATGTCAGCTGCATGATTGCTGCTTCAGTCTCTGGGAGTCCATATCTGCTTAGTTGATTCTGTGGGGCTTGTGGAAGCTGATGAGAGCAAATGCAGAGACCCACAGACAAAGAGAGAGCCCAAATTGGATATCTCCATTGGGTCTCTGCCCTTGGAGCTCAGAGAATCCTGGAAAGAGGGAGAGAAGGATTGTAGAATCCAGAGGGATCAAGGACACCAAATGAGATATTTGAATGATGTTTACTCTTTTTGTAATAGCAATATATCTGTGATGCATTTCATTGCGGAATAGGAGTAGAAAGAAAACAAAATAGCTAGTATATATTACATAAATATGCAGGTAGCAAATCACATTTTTGCAGTTGCTAGACATAATTACTCTCTCACTTAAATTGCCTGCAGTGAACGCCTTTGTTCCTGGAGGAGCCTAAGTGACTATAGTCCTTCCTAGATTGTGTTTTTCCACTGACCTTAATCACAAAGCTTGGAAATACGAAGATACCTCAAGGGAGTCCATATACTTCACATATAGTTTTCCTTACTACCATTGTGAATAGCAGTCTAGTTCTCCTTTGGTAAGACAGGTCACCCACACACACCCCAATAATAAAGCTGCTCCCTTTGCATATGGCTTAAAGTAATGGAGAGCCTGGAGTGATAGCCACAGATCTTTACTTCTCATTGAAAGGAAACATGCCTCTCCTGGTGGGCTGGATGAATTCTGCTGCAATGGCAAGAGGTAGAGAGAAGATGGAGAGCCATGAGAAAATTCTTAGTTTAAAATGATAAGAAGAGAAATGTAAAGGGAACAGGAGATGGTGACCACTGATGAAGGTCAAAGTGTGAGTAGCTAAGCTAATGGGGAAAGGGGAATTAGAAGGGATAGGAGATAAAAGTGGAGGAGACAAACATAAAGAAGAAGAATGTGAAGTGCTCTTGCCTGGGTTTGGTTGTAAGAGACGAAGTGAAATGATTGGGAGGCTGGATTGAAGCCTCTGGCTTGGTCCATTTTAAAAGAAGAAGGTATTACTATCAGTGTCTGGAGACTGGGAGCTCTGTGCGTAGTCTGCCAGCACACTGTAGTACACAGGGCATTGCATGAGATTGTTGAGGGACCTAATTGCGGGTCTCAACACACTACGTAGTGTCAGCTAAGGAAAACTACTGCTAACAAAAACAATACCCATGGAAGATGTACAGACATTGACTCTGTCTTGCTTACGTCTAAAAATTTTTTTAAAAAACTTTTCTTTGTGTCATTGTGTTTTCAGCTCTGCATGTTCCCCTTAGTAAAAAAGTTCCTTTAAGATGGCAATTTAATAAAAAAAAACAACTAAACCAAAAAAAAAAAAAAAAAAAAAAACAAACTATAGTCTTAATTTAATCTAAAGTGCTTTTTGAGTGTTATTGAATTCTTTCAGGTTGTGACTATAACGTATCATTACCTCGGATGTTTTTATCGTCATCAAAAGTGGAGTGTTTCTAAGGGGAAAAGAAAAGAAAAGGAAAAGAACACAAAACTCAGGTGTCCTTTTGATACCTATGATCAAAGGCTGTGTTTTGACACTTTTGAAAATATGAATTGTTATTGCTCATCTTCCCGTAGTTGATATTTTTGCACTACAAGACACCTGCTGTTCTTGGACACAACACAGGCGTTTTATAGACTATTGGAACATTAGGAGTGAAAGTCACCCATTCAGTCTGAACATAGGTAATCTGGCTTTGATTTCCCCCTTCCATTTTCCCAAATTCTGTACTTTGATTTTGAGTTTTAAATTATCTCAACTATTTTTTTGTTTGTATCTTCAGAGTGAATCACATTCTCGATTTATTTTCTTTTCATATAGTTCTGCTTTAAATTTATTGAAATTGACTTAACACTCACAGCTTTTTACCAGAATCTTGTAGGTATTTACTTAGCTTTGTCCTTTCTATAGGATCATCAACTTCCCACCAGTCTTGAAAAGGGGCCCAGCCTGTTATGAGAAGTCTTTCATATCTCACAGTGTCTTCAGCTTGGGTTTGAAAGTCAGTCAATGAGAACCCTATGAAGTCTCCTTCATTTGGTTTGTCTTTTAATTTTCATTCTGAAATACTCCCCAAAGCTCTAAAATGCTAGCCCCTATTAAAATATTCGCAGTAGATTCTATTCTCCAATAACTCGAAATTTTCACTCTTCTTCCCTCCCAGTCTGTAGAAAACAAGCAGCTGATTGCAGGAAAATGCACATTGACAGGAACAAGCTCAGATCCAGGAGAAAAGCAAAAAATGCCCCAGCTCAGCTGCTCTGCAGATTAATCACCCGAAGGTCCATTTGTACTGGAACTGTTGTCAAAGGCAAAGATCAATCAGCTCAGAGAGGAAATCCTTTTGACTCCGTTATGATCTCATTTTCAGAGAACCAACTAATGTTCCTCAGGAGCGATGACACCTTGTGTAAACCATCTCACTTTCCCTATTGATTTCCCTGGCTTTGCCATCTTTGAAGACTCTGTGGTGGTTTTTGTTTTTGTTTTTGCTTCATTTATTGAGACAGGATCTCTCTACTTAGCCCCAGCTGTCCTTAGCTCTATAAACCAGGCTGGCTCCAAACTCAGAGATCTGCCTCCCTCTGCTTCCCAGGTGCCAGGATTAAAGGCGTCTCCACTGTGCCTGGCTCCCTCCCAGTCCTGTGTTAGTGTACATTAGGGCCACCCTCATTATTCCAGTATGGAATTAACATGGTAATTAGGTATAAATCTTAGCACTTAAAAGTCTTTTGAATTAAAAGTTCTAAGTACAAATAAAACTGTCCTTTAAAAAGAAAATCATACAAATCCCTCAGGTCTCAAAGGTACTGATGAAAATACAGTGGAAAGGCTTGAATCTTTCGATACAAATGCAATAAAATGTCTCAGGAATTAATAAGTCACATCCATTGTGGTTCTTTCTATCTTGTTTTTAGATCTCTAATCTGCTGCTTAGGTTGTGTGCATACTAATTAGACAACTTTTCTGACATTATTCTTTTTTGGTGCATGGTAGTGATTAACAATCCAGTTAAAAGACAAAGATGAAGAGAAAGCTTTTTTATACTTGTCTTTTTGAACTTGAATAAGGACATTTTGAGCTATTTGGTCTTAGATTCAATAGAATATTTTCTTCTTTTTAAAGGATTCCAAAAATTGCCTCTATACTCTTTCCCAGCAGCCCCGAATGTTCTCTGATTTTACTTTTCAAAATGATCTTCATCTCCTTTTATTGGAAAATGTCACTTTATCAATCCTTTAGCAATAAACTCCTGCGGTGGCTTGACCTCTCTCTGTAACTTTTGTGGCTTTACAATTTATCCTTTGAGTGGAGCTGTCATTTTGGCTTGATCCTTGGTTTAATCCTGTTAAACTGCAAGCATCCCATCTTATATATGTTGAGCACTTACTTGAAATGTAAGACACTTTTACAATCCATTTTTCATTTCTGAAAGCTGTTGCTGGAGAGTCGACTCTCCATTCATACTTCTTGAATCTGTGGGCTTCCCAAGCAGATTGACATATCTAAAACTATCACCATGCCTTAATTCATCTGACCTGTCATTTCCTGCTGTTCCTATTGTGCATGGTCTTAAATATGTCCTGAAGCTCACTTATGTTTTTTCTTATAGGACAAAAAAAATTGCCCTAATTTCCAATGAATGCAAAAGGGACCCCCCCTTTTCTGAAGGCAAATATAGCATCATATCTGGAACTCACACACTTGAGTTTTCACTCTAAACCCATCACTTAACATATGAGTGACCTGCATAGTGATTCATCTCCCTTTATTACCCATTAATATCACTGATTTCAAATCGTTGTTAGTGCTTCAGTGGTCCTCATGAGAGACATGATGAGAGTGGTGTGGGAGTATTGGCCATCATTTGTCCACTATACTATTCATTTAATGAAATATTAGAGAGCTAGTATGAATTAAGCACCCAGTACATGCTATGCACTGCTCTTGACATTTGGCATGTATTAAAATGTTGCCATTACAGTCACTTCAAAGCAAGGGCGTGGGACTTAGTTTTTGCTCACGTACTACGTAAATACATGTTTACTGTAATACAATTACAAAAGGATGCATTTGTATCAGTTACCTTTCTCTTTGCTGTGATAAAATATCTGGTGGAAAACAACATAAGAGGAAAGGTTTATTTTTATTAGTGGTCTGAGGGATATGGGGGAATCTTGAAGAGGAAGACATGATGGCTGATGAGTCTGAAATTTGCCCCCCCAAGGACTAGTGAGACCAGATATGCAAAAAGCAAAGGCACTTTTTTTCTGCAGAGTGAAGAACCAGCATGCTGGGGTCAGACACCGTGGAAGATGGCCGGCCTTGAACAGAGAATTACAGCTTCTTTTATTGACAGAAAAAGGGAGTTTCCACATAGGTGAGGTAGTCTGGTTTCTAATTGGTGAACAAAGATGCAGTTACAAGTGCCTGAGAGGCTAACTGTCCACATTCTTGGATGATACCTGGCAAGTTAGTCAATAGAGTTAGACATCTGGTTTTATGGCCTTCAGGGCTACCTGGCCAGATGAGATAGTTTACCTGACTGGATGAGATTGATTGCCTTTAGAGTGGGTTTTTTTTTTTACTAGCCTGCAAGGTCAGGCCAAAGTTGGGACCTTGAGCACATATACAAAATGGGGTCCCTGAGCACAAAGTGGTGTCTTTTGATCTCTTCGATGGCAAGAGTATGAGGCAGTTGGTTTCATTTCATCCCAGTAAGAAAGAAGAGAGAGGTAAATGCTGCTGTCCAGGTAGCTGGATTTATTCCTTTTTTCTTTAGCATATAGGATGGTGCAAACTACATTCTGGGAGTATCTATCCTCTTAGTTAAATCTTCCTGAAGATGCTTTCACAAAAACAAACAAAAGAACAAACAAACACCCTGAAGATATGCCTCATTAATCCCCTAGACTTTTCTTTTAAAGATTCATTTATTTCTAATTTACTTGTATGAGTGTTTGCCTGCATGCATACATGCATGCCATATAAAGCTTAAGTGCTCAAAGAAGCTAGTTGGGGGCATCAGATCCCCTGGAACTGGAGTTACAAATGGTTGTGATCTGTTCTATAGATACTGGGAACTAATACTGACTCCTCTGCAAGAGCAAAAAGCTATCCATCTTCCCAGCTCCCTCCTCCCCCAACTGTGTGTGTGTGTGTGTGTGTATACATATGTGTGTGTGTATATATATATATATATATATATATATATATATATATATATATCAAGTTGCAGATGAAAATTAACTATAATAGCATTTAGTCTCCCAACATCTATAAGTTCCTAAGTCCACATCTGAAAATGGGGATAATAATATTTTAGGATTCCTTAATGATTACTTGGGATCATACGAAAATCTTAACCAAATGCCTCACAGGAGGTAAGCCTTAAGTAAATCTTAATTAGCAACAGTTGCATCATATAGTGATTGTTACCTTAGAAGTAACTAGTAGAAATGTCACAGTTTATAAATAATTCATATAACCCAAATGTTTGTAAACTTGTATTATATGCACACAATGCCTGTGGTTTTTTTTTTTTAAATATGTATAAGATACATTAGATGTTCAGAAAATCCACAGAGGTCATTTAGCATGCAATAGGGCTTAAGGGGTTTTATTTTGAGGAGAATACCGATCTCATCCTGAAGTGTCATCCCTGCACATTCAGGGGTTTATCATTTAAAGTTTAAAATCTATCTGAACAAACTGGAGTGAATCAATATTGATGACACCTAAAGTGATAACACAGAGGCCTTGTGATATAGATTTTAAGCGTACAGACAGTTTCCAATGAAGCGTGTGGCAGAAAGAAAGCAAATCTCCACTCAACTGAAAAAGAGATGCCTCCCTCTCCAGTCCCAGAAACAAGGCTCTCACATTAATTATTGAGTCAATTATTTCACTGTGAAATTGCAAAGCATGAGAAATGTTTGGTCATTCATTTTATTTTTTCAACTATCTTTGGAAACAACATTTTCATACTTGTCAATCACATTGCTTGAACATTTAAGGTATTTTATTTGTGGTTTGTTCCTTCATTTCCTCTCTTTCACTATGGTCTTTATTTGGGGAATTTATTTTCTCATAAAGGTTACCTTCAAGCCAAGATGATCGATTTGCTTTTATTGAATCTCACTTAAATATCTGGCTAAGTTAATTATTAATACTTGCTACAATTCTTTTAGGATAGCCCAGAATGGGTGATATCATGAACTTACTTGAGTGAGGGAATATGGAGAGGAACAGCTAAAATCGAGAGTCATTTGAGGGGTAGTATGGAAACCTAATATAGTATAAGCTTCCTAAAATATATACATATTTGAAGGTAATCTAACTGAAACCACCAAATAATGGGGGAGACAGAGCCCCAGGTGGCTATTTCTTGTCACCAAATAAAGCATCCTATCCTGGGATCAGGTTATATCTAATTGAGTTGTTGGCCAAGGGTGACCCACAAGGATCCCCAACAACCCAGGCTGCTGTCAAGAGCATAGGTTGCTCTCCGAAAGCAGACAGGAAGCCTCATTGCTGACAACACCTGTGTAATTCATTGTACATGGAGAAGTTGAGTTGGTGCCTAAGTAGAGCATTCAACCCTATGTTCTAGCATCTTTTGTAAAGGAAAGTGCTCTGTAAGCTTCTAAAGAAGAAATACGAAAGCCAAGCCAGCCACAGATCCTTTAGCCTACAAAGGTATCCTGTTTGAGAGATATATTAGGGAAATAGTGGCACAAATTTTGTAGGAGTATTGAACCAATATCTGATTTGACTTAAGGCCCACTACACAAGATGGAACTTATACTCAACACTTCTTGAGTGACCAAGAACCTGAGATATATAGCCCAGGGATGTAGGGGAAAACCAAATACTACTGTTCTAAAAAATGGTAGCAATAAAACAATTCCTAACATCTTCTACACTCATAGGTCAATATCTTGCTCAACCATCAGCAAAGAAGCTTCCTCCTGAAGTTTATGGGAACAAATATACAGATTTATTGACAGACATTCTGGAGAAAGTGAAAGACCTTATAATACCCAGACTTAAATGGGATTTCTCCATTAAATATATCCCCTCTGGGCTCAGGGAACCCCTTTTGAAGAGTAGGCAGAAAGTGTAAGAGCCAGAAAGAATAGAGGACATCAAGAAAATAAGGCTTTCTATGGGTTTATACTTCCTGGTATAACTTCCTGGTTTGAGATGCTTGAGTTTTAAAATAGCTTTGTTTTATTGGTGTAGCTAAAGTGAAGTGTCCAGACTCCATGGTATTATCCCAATGGGCATTTCCATTGCATTGGAAACTCAAATATCTCAGACCAGATAGGAAGTACAAACCATATTTAAATTTCTTCTTAATGGCCAATTATTATCTTCTGATTGTTATGATAAAGCATATTCTAAGGAAGCTCATGTCTTCCTTTATTTCTGAATCATGTGAAAAGTATAAAGATTTTGCTCAGAGCTTTTGAGTATTTTCAGGCTCTGAAATCTAGAAGAAAACCAGAAAATGCTGATGGAAGGCTTACCTTCCTAGGCCAGATAGAGTTTGAAGTTGGTCTCTCCCAGATCTGTATATGAATTCTAGAATATCTCATTGTTCTTCAGTATTTTTTGGGAGGGGAGAAATTATATCTTTTCTGTTCTCCTTTCTTCATTCCTTTTCTTAAAGAAATGTAATCTATTGAGTCGTTATGGCAGGCTTTATTATCAAATTCACCCCAAATACTATTGTTTTGCATTATTATTAACATATTTTACAAAATCTGGAATCAATTCCTTTCCTCTTTCCCTATGAAATCATTTACTATGCGGTAAAGTGTCTGAATGTTGTGTAAGCCACTCCTAATGTAGCCCTGTACTATGTAAGATTATGTAAAGAAACAGAAAAAAAACGTATGTGGGGTTTTATTACATTATAAGAGCTGGTAGTTCAAATAATAGCTGTTTGAGTGTTGAAGACATTGAGTATTTGTTTGCTCTTCAGCCCACAAAGCCATATGTCTCAGCAGTGTCAATCTTACAGTGAAGGATGGAAAATTCCTGGGGTAGCTCTAGTATTTGGTCCATGTTGGAAGATTAAAGAACCTATAGTTTAATGTAGAAGAGGATAGCAGCAGTAGGAGCAGCAACAGTATATACTTACTAAGAAAACATTGAGGGCAGGCAGGCCAAGGTACCTCTATTTGAACCTCTTTATAGTTGAGCCATCTGCTAGGAGGTACCACCCTTCTATTCTGAGGGCAAGTTTTCCTCCTCAGTGAATTATTTCAGGAAACGCTCTCACAGACAACCTCAGATGTGTATCTCGTAGGGTAATTTTATATCAGTCACCCTGACAAACAAGATTAACCATCACAGCAAACTTCCTGACTTCTGGCTCCTGCAACCTTTCCACCTCTCTCAACGTTCCTTGAGCCATAAGTTTGGGAATTGTAATCAGATGTATTTATCGGGACTGGGACCCACAGCTCTGCATTTTGATTGGTTGTGGTTTTCTGTAATGATCTCCATCTGTTGCAAAGGGAAGTTGCCTTGATGAGGAGTGAAGTTTTGGAAGAAGGAAAGGGAAAAGGGGGGGCAGAGATGATGTAATTATGTCATAATCCCAAAATACAAAAGAAATCATAATAGTGAAAAGATTACTATTCACAATATCTAGGATTCCTAAGTGTTGTATTATCTGCTTGGAAGCCCTTCAACCCAAGAGAGATTGATTACCTCTGTCAAGGGTAGGGCCAAAAGAACCTTCTGAATACCATGTAGTCAATTTTAGGGAAATCCTTTGGAAATCTAGACAAAGCTTGTCAAAAATCACTTCACTAGTGTTTCTTTGCCCATGAGTTTCCTTTAGCACTGTATTTCTGTTTTTTAGAACGCCCTTCCCGATATTATGCAGAGATAATACTGAAAATTCTCTCATTTGAATAATTAGTAGTTTGTCTTTCTGTAATTCTTTATAATAATTTCAATAGTTTCAAGAACTGGGTAAAGCTGAGGTCCTTTCATGTGACCCAGTGTATCAGGATACTTTGAAGAAGTTTTGTCACATGCGGCTTTCTTTATGATTGTCTGCCACTTGGACTTCTGGGAACTTTGCTTAGAATATAAAGGAGAACAGGGTGCAGTTGGCAGGCGGTGGGTTGGTTGGTTAGATGCTAGTTCTCTGCAGCTCCCTCTCTTCAAGCTAAGAACAGCCAAAAAGCGGCTGTGAATATTTCTTCCTTTCTTTGATTCTTTCAAGGCTATTACTAGGACAATGAAGATTTCTTTTACTTTCTACCTATCTTTCCTTTCTCTTTCCTGAGCTAGCGGGTAAAAAGGTACAGTAGGAATCTGTTACAAGTTAGGAATCTATTACAGTAACTATCAGTTACAATCCAGTCAAATCAAAAGCAAGGCATCAGTGAATTATTTTATTTTAACGTATGTATATGAATTTATATCTATGGATTGTACTTTCTATGCTCTTCATCTTTGCTAAGTTTTCCACGACTAAATATATGTAGTTTTTCTTATTATGTCACAGTCTTATAGAAAAGTATAATTTATACTTTTAGTTTCCCAAAAAAAAGCAAACAAATCACTTTTTTGATCAAGACAATAAAAAAAAACAACTTGGATTTACACTTTTACAACTATCTATTTAAGTGATCATAATTAATATTTCTACCTTTGATTCAAAATTGCTATTCCTTCTAAAACACTGAGTGTGATTTAGAAATCAACTATTTTTTAGCCATACTCAAATTTCAAGCTTTTATGGATATTTATTCAAATTTTATAATTATATTAGAAGATACACTGCCACAGTTGTCTTTGGTATATTTGGTAGAGGAGAGGGGAGTCTTCACACTTGGACTCGTGAAGACCTCAACTGTAAGAAAGAGATCTGTTGTTCATGATAGGTTGGTCCCAGGAAGCATCTGCCACCCATAATTCCTCAGAGTACTATGGGCATCAAACTACATGTTAGAAAGAGATGGGGAATTCACAGTGCATCCAACTAGCTAAGAGAACTTAAATTATCCAAGAGCACAAAGTGGTTGATGGGAAGGCCAAGATGAAACAAGGCTGGTCAGACTTCAGAGCACATTTTCTAACCATCATATTACACTCTGACTGGTGACTGTTTTATTTCACAGTTCCAACAAAATTTCCACGCAAATTATACTTTGCAGACCTTTTACCATCCAGCCTCTTCTGCAGATGCTTTGAGAACTGACCCTGCTATAGATAATAATTTAGTTGCCTTTTTCTTTTTGTAAAATTCATCTTCTCCCTATTGTTAAGTGCTCAGAGAGTCATGGCCTTCTGCAGTTTTAGTAGCATCACAAAAATTGCAGTACCATTGGTATTGCAAAAAGTGACTCCTATTAGTTCCCACATGAAACATAACCCTTGTCTGTGAAACACATCTGAAAGCAAGCAACCCACAAGCCATTCGTAAATGAACATCACAGAGCCTATTCAACTCTTTCGATGCCTTGTGCCTGTGCTCCAAGCAAGCACTAATCCTGAGTTCCGTCTCCAGCACCATCCCTTTCTGCTAACCCCTGCTGTGAAGAATCTTTGTTGGAGTGATCATTGCAACTTATCTTTCCAAGACCCTCTTTTAAAATAAAAACCCTCGAATAAAAAAAAAAATCCCTATTTGATAGATAACAACCTTTATAACATTTGCACTCAAGAAAAATACACGCAACCCAATATGTCTATTTTTTGGTTTTATCTTTTTTTTTCAAGACAGGGTCTTTTTGTTGTTGTTGTTGTTGTTGTTTTAACTCTAGCTGTCCTGAAACTCACTCTGTAGACCAGGCTGGCTTTGAACTCACAGAGATCCACCTGCCTCTGCCTCTCAACTTCTGGGATTAAAGGTGTGTGCCACCAACACCTGGCTAATCTGTCAAATTTATCATTCAATGTAAAGCTTTCTTATCTTCCCTTTCCCTCCCTTCTTCCTATATCCCCTTCTTCTTCCTAGGCCGCATTCCCTATACCTGCTTCTCTTTCTCGTCTTGTGTCTCCTGGTGGCAGTGTGATGAGACATGTCCATACTACACAAGTGCTCTACCACTGAGATGCCTCCCTGGTGAGACTTCTTGACTAACAAACTTGCAGCACCTTCCTGCCCTCCTAGTAGTTTCTGTTACATGATTTCCCGTTTTATGACTCATTTCTCTAATCAAGCACAGGTTCTGATTAGAACGATGTTATGATGCTATCCATATTTGTGCATTTGCAGTATGTGCAGCATAAAACATAAATTCAGGCAAAAGTGTCAATAATCGAGTGTGAGCTATGTTTTACTAACCCTCTTCAAAATATTTAATTTTTCCGTGTAGCCTGGCTCATTGAAACATTCATTTCTACTAGATTTTCCCTGTAAAAATGTATAGTATAAGGTGATATATGATTGCGTGTCTTGTTAGCTACCTGAAGAATTTCATTGTGTACCCTAAAGCAAACCAGTTTATGGGGATAATTCGAAGGTGGCTAAAGGAACTTTCTCTAACATCTATAAGCAATAATGTACTTACAACATGTTATCAAAGAAGATATGTTATTAAAGAAGGACATGAGATAGAGAGAGATAGAGACATAAAATAACAAGTTTTGAGTATTTCACAACCAATAAGACATTAAACATTTGGATAAGTGAACACACAACAAGCAATCAAGCAACGATTGCCCTGAGAGGTTTTGGTACCCTCAATCTAGCCAAATACAATTTATATTTCATTGAGTATTTCCTAGAAACTCTGCTTCCATGACATAACACACCGTATGAAAGAGGATGACTCCTCTCCCCTCACTTGGAATCAGAAGATAATGTTTTATTGGTTTAATTTGTGAAATATTTTTCTGGGTACGTATAAAAAGAAAATGTACATGTTTATTTTAAATTGTTATTGTAACTGTCAATGTTTATGAGAATCAATATGATGATTTAATAGTGTATAAGGATAAAATAAGGATAGGTAACATTTCTGTCCATTTCATGTGCTTCTAAATTTTAATTAATTTATAGTAAAAGTACATACTCATGGATGTAAGTGTCCTAGCTCACTTCGTGTTTGTAACATGTACTGATGAAACCAGGATATTTAATATTCACACCTCTCCATCACTACCTTGTGTTTGGAGACTTCACCCTCTGATCTAGTCACTCTAATATTATTTAGTGGTTTATTGTGAGCTATAGTTCTCTCATTTAAGGTAAGATTCTGTTTCTTCTCTATATATCCATTAATTATATGAGAAAGATAAAGCAGTCACTAGTTGTGGTGGAATATGAGGGTAGAAAATGCACTCTGAAGTGTCACAGCTTTGTGTTTTCTGTTGGCATCTTGCCAACATGTGATCTTGGCTCATTTAAAGTCTCTAAACTGGATTGGTGAAACTCAGGTTCTTCATCTCCTTCGAAAATGCAATTTGATGCCCATGATACCCTGAGTGGCACTTCCTACAGGCTTGAAGGATTTGAGTGACTTATCTGGGAGGTTAATATAATGACATAATAGATCTATACTAATTGTTTTAGTTAGGGTTTCTACTGCTGTGAAGAGACACTGTGACCACTGCAACTCTTACAAAGAGAACCATATAATTGGGACTGGCTTACAGTTCATTATCACCATGGCGGGATGTATAGTGGGACATAAGCAGATATGGTGCTGGAGAGGTAGCTGAGAGTTCTACATCTGAATCTGCAGGCAGCTGGAAGAGAGGGAGACACTGGGCCTGGCTTGAGCATTTGAAACCCAGAAGCCCACCCCCAGTGATACATATCCTCCAACAAGGGCACGTCTACTCCAATAAAGCCACACTTCCTAATGCCACTCCCTAAGCACTCAAATATCATCTTTGGGGACCATTATTGTCTGTTTATTTTTCTTCATTTTTCAAGACAGGATTTCTCTGTTGAATCTCTGGCTGTCCTGGAGCTCCACTCTGTAGACCAGGTTGGCCTCGAACTCACAGTGATCTACCTGCCTCTGCCTCCTAAGTGCTGAGTGCTGGGATTAAAGGCTTTTGCCATCACCACCCAGCTGTGAGGACCATTCTTATTGAAACCACCAAACTGATTTTGGATAGACTACCCTAAGTTTGTTTCTACATGAGCTACGTTTCTTCTGAATGTCTTTAATGATGCATAATTTACAAATTTGGTAGATCTTGTTTTAAATCATCTGTCATTTCGCATCTATTAATGTTCCCCGTCTTCAAGTAAGATATAAGTTTCTCTCCACACTGAGGATATCACTTTTGTTTAGAATTAATTGGTATTATAAATATGTCCCTTCTGGTGTCAACATGGTAAGATTTCTCTATTGATCAAGCATCATTCCAGAGGGAAAGCTGTTTCTTGAGGACAGACGCTCTGTTATACTAACTGTAACTTTCTTGCTTTCCTGAAGCTAAAAGTAACCCAGCTGCTAATTAAACTGGGATGAATTAAGGTAAATTGAATCTGCCTGCACATCTGCTCCAGGTCTGTAAATGGTACCACATGGCCGAGCTGACCCAGTTCACTAAAAAGAATCTTCTTCCACTTCCAAAACAGTCCTGAAGAATTCCAGCACCTCAGCTAATGGAACACTGATGTATGAAAAATAGAAAACTGGAAGTATATCTTGTCTGTCTTGACAATAAAGATAAATCTTCAAAACAAGAGTTCTATAATCAGAGAATGCCCAAGTAGTTTCCAAAGTTAGATCTTTCTAGAAAATAGACTACATATACCTATAAGATTAATTAATGGAGTGTCATGAAATCATCCATTGCCTGCTGACTCTGCAATATACCTTAAAGAACTACTCTACAATATTATCACTGCTGCGGAAAATGTCTGTAGAATGCAGTATCACTCATATAATGAATACTCGGCCCGGCTGTTGGATCAGTAGTCTCAATTTTGTTTATTGTTCCCTCTTAGTTAATCTCAATTATTTTCCACATTCATTTTGCTTACATGTGTGATATCATTCACATACATACTCTTTGATTTGTGGCTATTTATTTGAGCTACATTTCAAGAACTATGAAGTTTCTTGACATCATAATTCAAATCTTTTCTCATGTTCAATTTTCTATTGTGTATATGTTTATCTTACTATGTGATGTCCCTTTGTCGGCACCTGATGTTTACAAACTCTTCTTTCCTCCTTCTTTAATTTCTTTCTTTCTTTCTTTCTTTCTTTCTTTCTTTCTTTCTTTCTTTCTTTCTTTCTTTCTTTCTTTCTTTCTTCATTCCTCATCTTTATGACTCCCTTCTTAGTTTCTTTCTTATATTAGGATTTCACCAGCTATGGTACCTAGAGTCTTTGGGTCAGTTTCAGAAGTAGAAGAAGATTCATATCAGATGAACTGGGTCAATTTGGCCCTGTGGTTTCCTTGAAAATGTAGAGCAGATGTGAAGGCAAATTCAATTAACCATTAAGAAAAGATTTGAATTATGATTCCAAGAAACTTACATAAAATAGATAGCCTGACAAAATTTGCCCACTGGCACAATAGTGTCATGGATGTTATGGGAGTAACCAACCACTTTCTAATTGGATGTGAGGTTCATGATGAGATGGAACCCAAACCTGTAACTGTTAATGAGGCCAAGAACATGTGGTTAGATCTGTCTTAGCACCAAGGGAAAAACCTAGTACTAGAATTCTACTAAATAGACATATAATTGAAAAGACTCCTAATGATGTGTTAGTGTATCCACAAAGAGTGAGTTTCATCATCAGAAAAGCTTCTTTTTACAGTAGATGAAAACAAGCACAGAGACCTTCAATTGGTTGATATAAAGAGAATTAGACTGTGGACTGCACAAAATTAACTGGACATACATATCACAATCTTCTTCACAAAGCTCAGAGGACTTTGTAAAAAAAAAAAAAAAGAGGCAAAAAATTATAAGGTGGAAGATGACTTCAAGCACACTGTCATCCGAACATATATAGACCTAGAGTGATTGTGACAGCATGCATACAACTTTCACATGCTCAAGCCAGGCTGGAAAGATGAGAAAATATGAAATTTTATATTAATCAAGTTGCTTCAAAACCATGATTTCACTAGAAATTAAAAGATACTCAAAGAGTGTGTGTACATTATAAACAAAAGCTAAGGAAATCCGCTTCCAACTGCTATGCCTACAACCAAACTTAAAGAAAACCCAGCAGCCTGGCACACGTGTACCCCATTGACCTAATTCCAGACAAATAAAGGAACCTGTGATGTACTCCACATCTGTGTCTTCTGTAACTAGGTTTCTTTGCACAAAAATACATTGGAAAAAGTGCTGTTTCTTTGTTATTAAAATAGGCTGAATGCACTTAAAAGCCTTACTTTTTCATCGTTAATCATTTCCGCTGGGACTTCTCATGTACTTGGAACTATGTCCCTCTTTTATCTAAAGTTTTATTACTTCTCTCCCTCCTTAAAGATTTCTCCATTCCCACGTCTTCTTTTTCTGTGATCATTTGATTAATTTGGATCTTTGTCACTTGTTATTCAATGAGGGATGTATTAATTCTTTTCCTACACCTGCGTGTCTACTTCAGAGAAGCCTTCTGGCTGCCAAGAGAGATGTGCTTCTAAGGATTTCAAGGGGTCTCTAACTTCTGAACCCTTTTCTCATGACCTGTTCCTCTCGGGTCTCTCCCCATCTCCTGGAGATCAAATACTCTGACCCCTAACAGAGGCTACACAGCTTGTTTACACGACTCCTTCTGGAACACTGGTGTCTACGTTTGATTCTCTTGAAATATTTCATATTCATTTTAAGAACTAACTTGAAAGATGCTGCTTTCTTTTTGTGATTCCTTTTAGAATCAGAAGTAAAATGTCTTTCTTCTTAGTAGATTTGGATTTCAGCAGGCTTTTTCTTTTTGTTTGTTTTGTTTTGTTTTCTCTGTCTTCCCAGCATTTACAATGTTGCTCACATACTTTGAGAGCTTGATTACAACTCGATATGTCTTCTTTATTTTTGCTGCATAGCAAACATGATAAAATCCATGATAAAAAGCGGATCATTTATTGTGCTTGCTGATTCTGTGGTCAGGAATTCAACAGGGCACAGGTTAAACCAACCTGTGATTCACAGTGTCTGGGTCCACAGCTCAGGAGATGAAAGGGCTGTGGAGTCACATGCAATCAAATGTCTGGATTTTGTTAGGGAAGATTTAATGATGGAAGCTATCAGGCAAAGCAGCTACATATCATCCATCTGTTTCAACACGGAGACTCCAGAGATCAGTACAAATATACCCACAAACACAGAGAATGCCCCAGCACCTTTTACATACCCGTTCCAAGTCACAGAGCATCACTTCTGATCCAAGCTGTGGAGAGGTAATTTCTACCCTGTCTGTGTTCAAGGAGGAGGTTCGTTGACCTTGCCTTTCCTAAGAGATAGAAGGAGTATCAAAAAATTTTCAAACCATGTTTTGAGACTTCACAGTAGCATTTTACATGTGGCTACTTGTCAGGTGGAAATTGACTGTCTGTGAACTGGCCACAGAAAAGTACCTAGGTTTCTGATTCCAGAAGTCAGAATTTTTTCCTTATGGAATTTACTGTTGTGTCTGACGTGCAGTGAAAGTTAACAGCATGTACGTTGGTGTAGTTCAGTCTGGGTTCAAGAGCTAGGTGTACAAGTTTCCAGATTACGCCATGATGCAAAATATTCAGTGCATCAAATCTCTAATGACTCAAGTCCAGAATGGAGGTGATTATATCTCAGTGAATGGAAGTGTTAGTAATAAGAAATACCTGAAACATTCTGGGTTCTGAATCAATGTTGGCTCTGTTTGTTTATTCTCCTACTGAATTAAGCCTTCAGTTGTGTTGACAACACTTCCATTAAAGAGATAGTATTTGAGTTTGCAAGAATAGCCACGGAATTTGTGAGGAGAGGGAGGAGGGTGTGGCAAAAGCTGATGTGTGACAGTAATCTCACGTGGCTGCAAAGCAGACTTGGGCAGGAAGAGAGAAAATAGTCCAGAAAGGTAGCCATGACAGGGTGTGGCATACTGTTTATATTTCCTTTATTTTTTCCCTTTTCCTATCTTCCCCCAAAAGATAGCAACATTTCTGCATAGCGGCAATTCCCCTAGTGTTCACTAGAAGTAACAAGTCACGGCCTCCTCTGTGGTCACAATGCCAGGTAGCCCTGTTTCCTCTTTGCTCCCCTTACAGGTCCTCAGCTTCAGGAACTCAGTGAGGAAGGGAGGCTGCGTGCGCAGTGATTGTTAATCGCCAATCAGCAGGCTGAGGAGTGAAGGAATGTGCCAACTAGAGACACCCAGGAGGAAAATGACTCCAATTAATGTGAGCTTATGATTATTTATGTTATTGTTTTTGTTTTTTTAAAAAATTCTCTTAAAGAGATTGATAACTTCATTTGAAACCAGAATCAAAGAAATTTGATTTGAACTGAATTGTCGATTCGAAAGATTCATTTCAAGTGGTACTACGACAGTCTTGAATTATTCAGGATTGGATCTATCAGAGCACCCAGCAAAACCATTCTTAACGCCCCAGGAGAGAGATTGCCTTCTAATGGGATTTGTCAACATCATCATCGGAATCAACTGTTGACTCTTTATCCTCATGCATATGACTATGTTATACCTGTGAAATAAACTTTGCCCGTGTGTATCATGAATATTTGTTGAAAGATGTGTATCTATTATGGATTAATGAGCTAAGGCAAATGCAGGCATGTGTGTGCACGTGTGTCTCTGTGTGTTGATCCTTACAATAACTCTATGATATCAGAACTACTGTCATCCCTGTTTTACAAAGAAGGAGATTAAGAGAAGCAATTCATTCATGTTTGCATTGATTATTTACTTTGTATTGCTATGACAAACACCACGACTCAAAGAAGCTTGTGGAGGAAAGTATTTGTTTGGCTTACAAGCGCTTATCACAGTCCATCACTGACGGAACCGAGGCAGGGACCCGAACAGGGAAGTTGAGGCAGGAACTGGAGCAGGGCGTTGGAGGAAGGATGCTTACCTGTTTGTTCTCTGTGGCTTGCTCAGTCTGCTTTCTCACATGTAGGACATTTAATATGCCACATGAGTCAGGCGAATCAGTCACCCAAGCTTAAAGCTTAAAAAATGATGAATTGACCATTTACAAAGACTTTAGCCCTGGTTTCACTCTCGTCTCCCTCCCTTTTCAACTTATTAGTCATTTAAAGCAATGCAGAAGAATCTAAGGCAACTTTCTTAGTTTCCAAGATTTCCACGACGGTGAGTGAGTTCACCACTGGGATTTTTTTTCCCAGTTTCTAATTTTAGAATCTTTAGCTTTCTAATATTGATAGAGCCTCAACATCGTATCCTCTCACACGGGCATACGATGCTGTGTGTTGTTGTGTAACACGTCCACACAAACTGCATGAAGGCAGTGACGTCAGACAGTTGTGAAGAGAGGGCACGGGAGAAGGGAGAACGCAGAAGAATATCCCTTTGACTTACTCAGCTTCTTTGGAATGTTTTTTTTTTTTTTTTTAAATATTGTTTGCTGTTAAAAAGTATTCTTTAAAATGGGAGAAGAGGAAGACGGGTTACTAAGCGTTCAGATATGTGACCCTACAGGGAGGCATTCTCATTCAAACCACCGCAGGTTCCCTCTCTTCCGTTTCTCACCTTCTCTCTCTTCTTTTCTCCTTAGCTCGATCTCCATATATTGCTCTGTGGCAGTTGAAGGGAACTGAAATGTTGCCTTCGCACCCATGTTTACCCTTCACAATAGTCTGTCTCTAAATAGACCGATTCTTGCTCCTGTTAAAGTCTATACTCAGAGGCAGCAAAAGTTGAGTGCTCAGTAGTTCTAGGTTTACTGGGGGAGAAATGAGTTGAATCTTTCCCTCAGGTCAGGGTGCTTGTAGAGGAATCATGCATAAATGGGTTCAGTTAAAGTCAACCTGACAATTTTCCCACAGTGCATTGTCAGGCAGTACATTTCAGAGGTAGCTGATCATCATACATGCCCATCAGCTTAAACACGGAGAAGCCAATGACAATTTAGTAGGGGAATCACTAAAGTATATATCACATTTAGTCTATTCAGAAGCAAATTGTTTTTTTTTTTTTTTTAGCATTTATTTTTCTCTAGTTAAGCTTCAATTTATCTGTGTGTCTGTCAGGATGACAGAAACTCATTTGGAATCCATGAAGACAACTGACAGAAAGTTGCATTAAAAATTTGACTTCTGAATTCAAAGAATGAAAGCTTTAAATCATGACATTTAAGTCAGTGGGACAAGATTGATACCAGATCTCATTCTGTTCGTGTTATTAAGAAAGTATCCCAGTCTTGAAGAGACCTTGTCACTACATAGCTGTTGTCTGTGTAAATCTATGTAAATAAGAACGGAGTGAATATGTCTGTTGTCAGGATATAAAATGCCACCTCGAAGCAATGCCTCAAAGCAACAAGTCATACAAGGAAAACATCAAAATCAAAAAGAGACTTAGAGGTTCATGTATATTCAATTTCATTATTGTATATATGGGAGAATGAAACCCTCATGGGAGAAGAGCAGGTGTATTGTAAATGCAGGAGTTCTTTTATTTAAATCAAGGAGTCTAAGTAAGGGCTCAACCACTATTTATCTTCACAGGTATATTTAAGGAAGTCACTGGGAAATCTCAGCTTTGCTATAGAGAACATTCGCTTACTCTGTGTGTGTGTGTGTGGGCGTGGGTGTGTGTGCTTGTGTGTGTGTGTGTGTGTGTGTGTGTGTGTGTGTGTGCATGTGTATGTGTATTGTCTTTGTTCTTGCTTGGCATGCACTCTACCACTTGTTTGCATCTTATTTTATTCTTTGGTAATTACTCTTTCCTATTGCATGGCTTTTGTTTCATAGTTCTGGGGATCAAGCAAGGCAAACAGTGTATCACTAAGTTATATTACCCTCCACTTGTTCTTGATAAAGCTTCCTTTTCCAGTATTCACCACTCCTAAAGCACAGTGTGGACTCTCCGCATGATTGGAGTCCACCAGTGTCACTCTACAGGGGAGGCAAACTTATGATCAGCATGGCAGGGATGGAAAAGGTTGAGACCTGATTATTCTGCAAAGCCACACTGAAGACACCACCCATTTATCCTGTTTGCTCAAGCCTTTAAAAATCTCCCTTGGTGTTTTACTTTTCCATCTTCTCCTTCTCCATGAGCTGCCTTCTAACATTCTACTAATGCCTATTTGAATTAGGTACTCTCTGTTTCTTGTGGTAAAAATTTTCTAACATATATTGCACATATAAAATGGATATAATTGTACTGCATTCACAAGGTATTAACATGAAAAATTCAAACTACTTGCTTAGAGACTAGTACTTAGAGCACAGAAAATATCATTTGATTGTTTCTTAATGGCTTTCCTTTCATATTTCCTATGAGACTATTTCCTAGTCTTATCACTATACTTTGGGCTGTTGCTGAGATGTTTAAGCTAATCCATGAGTCATGTGTTTAATCTTCAATGAACAGTCTGGGTGAGGGAATATTCTCACCTTTTGATCCTTTGAGGTCCTAGATAATATGTCTAACCACAGCTAAGGCAAGTTCTCCTCAGAGCACACCTTCCTACTAATGAATCTCCTATTTCTGCCATCTTTTCTGAATTGGATAGACAGAGACTTTACCACATCATATCTTGTTTCTTTGCTCAACAGTCTTCCTAAGTAATCTCTTTCCTCTTATATTCCATTGTGGGTAATAGACAGACAGGAAACTATAGCCTAGAAGTAAATATTAAGTGGAAAAACTGTAGAATTGAATTGAATGATTCATACATTTAAAATTGCCTTATTCTGAGTAGCATGATAAAATCATTTACCATATTTCTTTGTCTCACCATCCTTGGTCATCAGATCATCTGCCGTATCTCGAAAAGTGCAAGGTCACAAAAGGTGAGAGAGCAGATTTCTCCGGTGCTGTATGGCAATGCTGCAGAGGACACAGGAAGAAAACAGAATACACACAAGGTTTACTGTCACCCACAGCTTCATATATTCATCAGGGGTGTAGGGTTTAGAAACATACCATTCACAGGTAATGGGGAAAACTATTGCATATAAGAAGGACTCTCAGGCTTGATACTGTAGAGGCAGTCAAAGGCTCATGGCTGGTCACTTCATAAGACAATAGGAGTAAACTTATCTTTCAATTCTCATGCTCCTTATTTCTGTCTGAGGGCCCAGGAGCCACTGAGCTCTCATCTTACTGTCAGTCTTGAATTATGGTGACACGTGTAGTCTGTAAGACTTCCCTCTGTACCCTCTTACTTTCTCCTGAGTACTCGCAGAGACAGCCTTTAACTCTTGAGTTGCCACCCTCAGTCTCCAACACAATCCAGACCCTCCATGCTTTACCTCATCATTCTCTCAGCCTCGACACACCACGAACTCCAAAGCCACTTCTTATTCGGGGATGGAGGGTACAGTATTTGTCACAACACGGCACTCGTTTGTTTGTTAACTTTATCCTTGATACAATTTTTAAGATTCTGGGTAAGTGTAACATTTTTAGGTGTTTGTTCCAGGTTTTAGACACTTAATATTAAGGCACCAAAATCTATATGTTTCTTGGCTAAGGAGTGAGCATCTCTGAGTATTTAGAGTTCAATTCAGGAGGTCAAATATCTGAGATCAGTGAAATTGGCTGAAGTCAGGATGTCTGCTGAGTCCCGGTATCTCTGGAACTTCTCAGAGAAAGACTGTTTCTTCTGCCTCAACTTCTGACCGAGGCCAGCTTTCCCTGTCTTGCGGCCACATCCTAAAATCCGTCTCTCTCTCTGGCTTCATCTCCTAAATCTCTTTCTTGTAGTCACACCTGATCACATTTACGACCCAACCAGCTGATCGAAGATAATCTTCTCATTCTAGTGTCATTAATGGAATCAACTCTGCAAAGCCCTTCCTCTCCCTTGCTGTGTTGACTTGGGAGCATGGGTCTTGGTACATGCTGGGTAAGCGTTCTATCACTGAGCCACACCCTCAACCCTGCAAAGTCCCACAGTATCACGTAAAACCTACAAGGGTCGAGTAACAGGAAGCCAGTACATTTTGGTGGGTCATTCTTCCACATCCCTCGTGTTTTGCTCTGGCTTCCTGTCTTTGCCTTCTCCAGCTTCATACAAAGTTCTCTTTGTAACTAGCCTCTGGGTGACGCTGAAGAACGGCTAGCTGAAAGAATTTCATGCATCAGAATGCATATTAAATTTTAAATTTTGTTCCAGGGCCTTGGTTTTTTTTTGTTTTTTTGTTTTGTTTTGTTTTTTTTTTTTTGGTAATAGTAACTCTTTGAATATAGAACCAGATGGTGGCTGAACATACACACACCAGCCTGAGCTAGCATAATGTAAATTTTTCTCTTATGACTGTAAATTTTCTAAAAAAATCAGTGGATATTCATTAATCTATAATAAATCACACAGAAATCTTCAATATACTGGTGTATGAGAGTTTAATCTGAAATCAGATCACATCAACATGTATGGTAAAAAGTACACGGAATTTTATCGTTCTGTGCAATTGAATATTATTATATTCAAATGACACAAAGAACAAAGGAAAGAATTTCCATTTTTCTCCAGTTTGTTCTGTCTAGATATTTGACTGAAATTCTAGACCTATTTCACTATTAAATTATGTTTCAACCTTATTCTAAGCTTCTTGTCATCTCCTCTGTAAGTCTGAGTTCCTTCTACCACACATTAACACAATGAAAATTAGTTTCTTATTTTTGGTGCAAAAATGACAAACAGGGCAAATTTATTCTCTTGTATTTCTGGGGGTTAGAAATGTAAAATGAGTTAGTAGGTTAGTAAGGCTACACTCCTGTAAATTCAAGTGGAGAATTTCTCCCATTACCTTTGCTAGTTTGTCAGAGTCAGCCTGAATTCATTGGCTCACAGTCCTGTCTACTTAACAGCTGTCCACCATCTTCCAAACTCCTTCTCTCTCTGCTTGGTGTCACATTGTGTTTTTTGCTTTGATTTTACCATCTTCCCCACAAAAGTACGGTAATTACACTCTACCAATGCAGTTAATATAGGATAACCCCTCCTCTAAAAACCATTAGTTTAATTGTTTCTGGTTAACATATTTACCCATCCTAGGAATCAGTGTGTCGGCATCTTCAGATGTACAAGATTATTAGAGTTTCCATACAAAGCTGGATAAATTCTTAAACCCATGTCTTTATTGCTTTTGTAGAATTTATTTTGTTTTTCTTTTTGAGATAATGTAATTGCAACATCTCTCTCTCTCTCTCTCTCTCTCTCTCTCTCTCTCTCTCTCTCTTTCCTCCCTCTAAACCATCTCATATATCCCTCCTTGCTCACTTTCAAAGTCATGTCCTCTTTCTGTCGTTATTGCATGCACATAGGTATGTACATATATTTCTAAATGTAGCCTGCTCCGTAATGCTGTGCACTAGCACAAAGAGGCAAAACTGCATTTAAATAAACATGGGATGTGTATTTTAATTTTTTCTTTACTTAATTATTTTTTAAAATAAATAATTGTTTTAAATGTATTTATCATTTATTTCTTTATTTAATGGGTATGGGTGTTTTGCCTGCAGGTAAGTCTGCACCATTTGCGTGGCCTTCCTGGGGAAGACAGAGGAGGGTGTCAGAATCTCTGGAATTTGAATTACAGGTGATTGTGAGCGACCCTGTGGGTCCGAGAAATTGACCCAGATGCTAAGCCATCAATTCTGCCCCTGGGAGATATGTTTTAAAAATAGTTTAGTATGAGGACCAGCTATTATGTGAAACCTAAGACAAAATCTTCATCAAGAAAAGCACAGACTCACCTAAGATAACATAATAGACATTTGTCTTCACTGTAAGAAACTCCTGGACTCACTGGTGCAAGGCTACCACTGTATGTACTGTCTGGACCCTTTTGGTGAGTGATTGCGAAGGAAAAGCAGGGCCACATTCAGGAGGCAGGGAACCTCCTGCCTTGACTAACTTAAAGAGAGATGAATGATGAACACAGACCAGGATCAAGTAAGGCCATATGCTGACTGGTCCTCTGTTGGGAAGTTTATTTTTAGTTATGTTTGAAATTGTTTTATGCACTGTTGGGTGAGGGGCTATCCTAAGTCTAGGGCATTCTGTATTGTTTGCAGGTGTTGGATTTCTGTGGGGGTTGCTTGATTGCTTATGATCTGCACATGGTATCAGTAGAACACCTAAGGAGCTCTGAATCAATAAAAAACATCTGAGCTCAGATGCTTATGGTTCCATTGTCCAGGTTGACACTTGCCATGGTGGTGGTTCCCTCTGAAAATGCCTCCATGTCCTCCTTGCTGAACACATAGCCTACAACTACAATGGTGCATCAGTGTGGGGCAGGACGTCACACCAGTGAACATCCAATGCGCAGAAAGGGAAAAGAGAAAGTCAAGACCTCTCAGAGTCTGGTAAAGTATGCTCAGGGAAGCTACCAGAGGATAGAAATGAAGGTATTCATTAAAGACTCCTAAAGGGAGAGAGGAGAAAGAAATAAGCCTCTATGAAGAGAAAAGACTGTGAAAATAATAAACAAATGAGGAACAAAGCTCTGAGGTGAGAGACACAGAATGAGATAAGGAATTCAGCTGGGAGCAGGAAAAAGCAAGGTTCTTATTGTTTTTCCTGATCATGGATCCCACACTCCCTCCCGCTGCTGATGGTGGCTTTGTTTCATGAACTGAGTTTTCTGAAAGCTGTGTTGTATGTGTGTGAAGCTCAAGATGTTGTGTTTTAGGTCTATGAAGAAGGGTGTACGTTTCCCCTTAGTGGTGGTGTAAAAGAATGCCAAACTGTCAACACTTTGCCAGATATTCTTCCCACTGGCCCAGGATGTCCTGATGTTGTGGAAGCCATGGCTTAAAGCCAAAAAAGCTGCTTAGTTAAACTGAACAGTTTTTTCCCCTCTGCAATCCTGTCTGCGAGTGGTAACTCCACCCCATGAGAGAACCCCTGCAGACAAGGATTAGTTATTTTTCCTGCAAACCAGACTATCTACAAATCTTGAAAGTGTTTCCTCAGGGCCAGCACACAGAAGCTGTCTTCCAGAACCAGCCGAGGTTGTATCTCATTCTGGCAGCTGAACTTGATGTTGTAAGAGTCACTCAGGTGTTACTGGTTTTGAAGGTATGAAGGGGTCATGGAGAATAACTGGGGCTTGGCACAACAAAGAGAGCCCAGGAGAGGCTATTGGTGAAGGTGCAGCCAAAGCAGCAGTTAAAGGCCTAGATTGAAGGGGTCGTGAAGAGAAGTTGAGGCTTGGCACCATGAGAAGAGCCCAGGAGAGGCTACAGGTGAAAGTGCAGCCCATTTGAGCAAGGGACCCCAGCAGCATTCTGAAGATGCCAATACCATGGAACGACCATCAAGAACAGCAGCAGCTGTAGAGTGAAGTCAGCCAGAGCCTGGAGGACAAATTGTGTGTGCTGGAGAGGGCAGAGCTAGAGAAGTGATCCAAGCCCTTTGGAGGATCCCAGAAGATCGTGAGTGAATTCCAGATAATTGGACATTGATAATGTTTTTCTGCTGTCCAAAGGCATTGGGAAAAGCATGATAGATATTTGGTGTCATTTGGTTCTGTGCATTAGCAACTCATGATTGTTCCTCTTGTAAATGGTTTTGCTGGTGTAGTGTTAAATTTTGTTTTAGAAATAAAAAGTAATTTTTTGATTGGCTTATACTGAAAAGGGGAAATGTTGGGGAAGTTTATTTTTAGTTATGTTTGACATTGTTTTATGCACTGTTAGGTGAGGGGCTACCCTAAGTCTAGGGTGTTCTGTATTGTTTGCAGGTGTTGGATTTCTGTGGGGGTTGTTTAATTGCTAATGATCTGCATGTGCTATCAGTAGAACACCTGAGGCGTTCTGAAAGAATAAAAACACCTGAGTTGAGACACTCTTTGTTTCACTTTGGAGTCTGGTGCCATGACAGTGCTTCCCTCTGCTCTGCTGAGGTCTGGGGGGAGTTTACATGTATGAAATATGACTCCTTGTCTTTCTTGGCTGAGCCACCACAGCAGTGGACAACTACAGTCCTCAATAACAGGGAGAAGAAGGTAGTGGGTTTAATTTGGGGTGGTATGACAGGATTCAGAGAATTTGGAAGAAAGCACAGAATGTGTTCTTTGGCAACCTCATGACATGGGCCAATTCATTTTCCTTCTATAAGCCACAGTGAGCTCAGCTCTTTGACTCTAAAAATTTAACTACTACTAAATTTGAAGGATTAACCTTGACATTTACTGATGTTGCCTTTCTTGCTTAATCTTTCACACTAATGGAAATATTGGTTGTAAGTTCTGGGAGATTTTATTTTTTTCCCCAAAGAAAATTGCTACTTCTCAGGAAGCAGCAGAGAAATGTTTATCAAGTCATCTTGCTTACAGCAATAATGAGAATGTCAGTAGGAGGGGGGAGGGGAGAGTGAGTTGAACAGTTAAGTACTTTGTAATCTGAGGTGGAAAGATTTCCAAAGAGTAGAGAGTGTTTATGTTAGGGGGAAATTCTACCCTTCTGAACTCATCAGACAACATGACATGTTCTGTCCAGATTCTCTCTGCTTCTATGGCTATATTTAATGAAGACTATGCAATTCCTGGAAAATGCTAAGTGATGTGGGGTTACTGAAATGTGTTCTTTGGTGGCTATAAAAATAAAAATATACTAACTTGATCTGTGAAGGAAAACCCACTTTACATTGGGAAAGTTCTAGAGCATGGCTGCATAACACTTAAACATATATTTGTTGTGTTTCATGGATCCCTTTATTTAATTAGCCAGCAAATGTTTGCTGAATAGAGAAGCCCCAGGCTATGCTGACTCTTGAATAAAATACATTGAATTAAACATAAGTCCTATAATTGACCATTTTTTTGGGGGGATAAAGGAATAAGTAATCTCTGACGTTAACTGCTAGAGTTTGAACTTCAGATCTCCCCCCCACCCACCGCACAGCTTTGAGTAAGGTTACTCTGACTCTGTCTGTGCCCGGAGCACAATAATTTGAAGTATGTTCCATGTAAAATACTTAAAATGATATGTTCTAGTTAGATTTCTGTTGCTATTTCTGTTGCTATGACCAAAAACGACTTGGGAGGAAAGAGTTTATCTCATATTACAACTCCTAGGTGGCAGTCCAGAACTCATGTCAGGAACCTGGGGGCAGGAACTGAAGCAGAAACCATAAAGGGATGCTGTTTAATGTCTTGCTTCCATTGTTTGCTCTGCTCTTAACTTACACAAATGAGGCAGAAGTGTCACCACCCACAGTGGGCTGGGCCATGACACATCAATTATTAATAAAAAAAAAATGCTCCCACAGATTTGCTGATGGGCTAATTGCCTGATGAAGGCAATTCCTCAACTGAAGCTCCCTCTTCTCTGATGATTCTAGCTTCTGACAGACTGACAAATAAGCAAACAAACAAACAGCAACTTGCCAAAACATGGTATCTACTGAACTAATCTATATTCTTAGGAATTCTCAACCAAATAATACAAATTAAAAAGAATTAAAAAAGAAAATCTCACTGTTGCATCAACTTAAAGGACATGGAAGCTTTTGCATATTTCATTCAAATTTTCAACTATTAGACCCACTTATTTTCAACTATTACATCATATTTAAAGGAGTATGTTGTTCAAAACTCTCAAGCAACTTATAAGAGAAAAAATTTTAAAAAAGCGTCTAATTCTCATAAACCGAATTGTTAACTTTAAGAGGAGACAATCAGTAAATTGAAACCCAAAGCCTACTTCAGTTCTAAGAGATTAAAACAATAACTTGGTGACAACCTCACTCCTCCAAAATGCAATCAGTGTCTGAGTTAATTTGAGTGAGGGCAAGTCAGGGTAGAGAGCGGGGAGTTCTGGGTCCTTGTCCTGTCCATGCTCTATCTTTTGATCTGGGTTTTCATGACAAGGGCATGGTTTTTTATTTTTTTTTTCAAAAATTCGACAAGCTCTATGTATATTAAATTTTTGCTTTTCTGAATGAATATTGCTTTTTCAATAAAAATAGTTGTAATATACAGTGGCTCCATAAAGGTGTGATGAAAGCAAATATTAGCTATTTTGAAATCATAAACCTTATAAACTCATATATGGGAAGAAACTCACGTTATGAATGGAGTTTCAGACAATTTTAGGCATTATAACTTGAAATAGACCCTCAGTATGAGTGGAGTACACAGCATACAGAAGCTGTGTGGGACTCCTGCTGTATGTTCAAGGGAAGCATAATGATTCAGACTGTGCCTCGTGAAATCAGATTTTAATTTTAATCCTAGACCCAAGTTTTAAAAATCTGTGGTATTAAAACTACCACACTTTTTGAAGTATTTTTTTTCCAATTTGGCAAATGAGGTTCAAGTCCTTGCTTCCCATAATCATTGTATGGCAAATAGATATTATAATATCAGAGCCTATGCAATGGGTTTGTCATTTGTAGACATTCATTTACTAGTCAGATTTAGTGGTGCATGACTGTAACCCCAGTATTTGGGAGGCTCCCTTCCCTTTCCTCCCTCTGAGCCAACCCATATACCCCTCCCCACTCATCTCTAAAAATTCATAGCCTCCTTTTCCTCTAATTGTTATTGCATGCATATACATATGTACATATGTATTCCTAGATATAGTCTTCACATAAGATTATTTGGATGAGTGTTTTTAGGTCTGATCATTTCCCACTGCACAGCCAGTTGGTGTGCTCTTCCCTGGGGAAGACTCCGTCTCCTGCTTCCAGCTCTCCACAGTTGCCTGTAGCTCTTTGTGTTGGATTGAAGACTTGTGGGCTTTTTGCCCATTTGTGTCACCCTTGAAGACTGTCCACATGCAGCAGCATACATGAGTAGAAAGCGTTTTTTAGTGTTTAGGTAGAATATGTTTATAGATATCATTTGATGTATGATATCAATTAAACATTGTGTTATGTCTGTTATGACAAAAAGTACTGGAGCAAGTGGGGTACTAAAATCACCTACTATTAATCGATTGATGAAATCCGGTGTTAATTACTTATGGAATTAGATGCCACGGAGTTCAGTGCATATAAGCTTAAGACAGTAATGTCATCTAGATTAACTATTCCTTTGATTAAAATGAAGTGTCCCTCTTAATTTCTTCTGATTAGTTTTAGATTGGAGTCTATTTTGTCAGATATTAAGATACCAATGCCTGCTTGCTTCTCAGACCCTTTTATTGTAATACTTTTATCCATACTTTTATAGTAAGGTGATGCCTATCTTCAAAACTGGAAAGTGTTTCTTGGAGGGAAGAGATGGATTGATACTGTGTTAAAACACATTCAATAAGCCTGTGACACTTGGTTGGAGAACTGATGCCATTGATATTAAAGTTATGATTGAAATGTGCGCGTAGTTGTGGTCATCACGTGGTTGATTTTTGTTGTTATTTGTGCTCTCAGTGGTATGCTGTGTTTTAATATTTATGGCTTCATACTGTTTCCACAGTTTCTCTGATAGGCTCTTTCATCTCTTCAGCCTGAAGTAATGCTTTCTATATTTTCTTTAGGTTTGGTTTGTTGAATATGAATTCTTTTAGGCTGTTTATGTTATGGAAAGTTTTTCTTTCTCCTTTAATCATGGCAGATAGTTTTGCTGGGTATGCAATTCTATATTGGCCATCATATAGTCTTTTAGGACTCGGGCTGCAATGCTTCAGGCTCTCTGACTTTTCAGTGTTTGCATTGAGAAATCAGATGTTATTTGACTGGTTTTCCATTATATGTGACTTGCATTCTTTTCTCTTGCAACTTTCAATACATTTTCTTTGTTATGTATACTTAGTGTTTAAATTATGATACACTGTGGGAAGTTTATTTTTCAGGTCTTATATATTTGATTTTCTGTGTGCTTCTTGTATTTGAATGAGTGTGTTTTTCTTTAGTTTGAGAAAGGTTTCTTCTATGATCTTATTAATGGTCTGTGCCATTAACTTTGGCTATTTCTTCATCTATTTCTATAATTAGAAGGTTTTTTTCATGATGTCCCATATTTTCTGTGTGTTTCTTTTCAATTTTTTTAAAATTCATGTTCCTTGCATATTTTGTCTACATCTTCTACTCCATCTTTGAGACCTGATATTCTATCTTTGTCTGGATTAATTCTATTAGTAAAGTTTATCTTTGTGTTTTCTAGTTGAGCAATGGGGTTTTTCAATTTTATTTCATTTCAGCTTAATTTCTCTTCAATGTTTCTGTCTCCTAATTGAAATCTTTTCTCAAGACCTGGATTGTCTTCCCCATTTCCATCAGTCTTAAGCTTGTGTTTCCTTGGCCATCACTCAGATGTTTATTCTTCTTAAGCTCTTTTTCCTTAATTTTGTTGAGCAGTCTCTTTGTGTCTTCTTTAAACTCCCTCAGTTCTTTAATGAAGGTTGTGGTTGTTCTTTTAGATTTCATGTCCTGGAGTTCATGTAGGTGATTCTGATTGCCAAACATTTCTATGGGACTTGAAGAGAAGATACTGGTTTGATCTTTCATATGTGTCCATATTCTTTCATTGAGATCTGAGCAAGTGGATTTCTTTTATTGGTTCTGAGTTTGCTTTAGATCAAGCAGGTTGAGGGGGAAGAGAAGATGTATGGACAGGTTAGGTCTAGAGGTTGAAAATGACTTGAATAAGAAAAATTCGGGTAGACTGAGGTGACTGGGCTGGTATACAGGATGTGCTTTCTGTTTCAAGCCTGTAGTATGGGGTAGATCTGTCTGTGTGAAAGGTAGGGTAGGATTTGGGAGAATCCTGTGGTTTGAGGGACACGTAGGCAAGATCCTGGCCCAAATCTATAGTTCCTTTGTAGTACAGGTGGGGCAAGTCCAGACTAGACTCTTTTACCGATTGAAGGACCCAAGATAAATCTGGTGGGTTTCAGAAAACGTGTGGGTAGGGAGTTCAGGTGCATGCAACAGACTACACACTGTAGGAGGCAAAGGAGGAAGAGCAGTGGGAGGAGGAACATCTGGGTACCAAATCAGGTGATGGACACTACACAGATGCAATGCCTGGGTGGCTACACGTCCTGGTAGAAGCCTAGAGCTGTCTGAGGTAAAGGCAGGGATAACCAAATTCGGGTGGGACTTTGGCTGTGGGGCTCTATCTAACAGGTTGTAATAAAAAAATGAGGATGAGGTTGTTAAAGAAACTTACTAGGCTAGATCGTGGTGGAGGATGTAAAAAGTCTGGCTATGGAATCCAATTTACTTTGCCCATTTATTTTCCAGTGGGCTTTGAGGGCACTGGATTATGAATTAAAGCAATATACTTCAGAAACATTAGAATGCAAAAAAATACAAAATATTTTCAATTTTAAAATTTCACTTCTGATAATCATTGACACTGTATCTTGTCTTGTATTATATTTCTGAATGTCCTTTTAATTTAGTAAAAGTTGTAATTTATAAGAAGAACCAATTATCCAATTCCTTTATTCTAAAATATTTTGAAAAAAACACATAAATACTTGTGTAGAGGAACGCTTGGAAAAAGTTTTTGTTATTTTGGTTTCTTTGAAAATGCAATAAGGCATTTGCATTAGGTTTGCATTCCTACCCCAGCTGTGGTAGAGTTGTTTACAAGAAGGGTTTGGAATGCTTGGTGCAGGTGGCTATAATTTAGTTAGATGGAGTTGTTCTGGCACCTGTAGCTTGTCTTTGGTATTGTATGCTGCATGGGTTTATGGGAACTTTTGACTTAGGGCATCAAAGGTCAGAAGCCCCAGGAGTCAGGGTGGGTGTTGGTTGGTGGTTTGTTGGTTAGGTTGCTGTCCTTAGTGGGGTTCCTAAAAGAACAAAGGTTGGAGAGATTGAGTTAACGAACTGTGAGCTGAGATGCTAGTCTGACTCATTGTCAGTTAGTCCTCTTCAAGTTTAGGACAGCCTAAAAAGAGGCTGTGAAGATTTCTACCTTTCTCTCTTTCTATATTAATGCTGCTTGCAAAAACAGTGAAGATTTCTTTCTATCTTTCCTTTCCCTACCCCTAAATTGAGGGTAAAAGATTGTAGCATACTGCTATACACTAGGTATAAAATCTTAGCCAGGATCTCAGAATGTATTATTTCTTTCAAACTATGACAAAAAGCTAAATTGAAAGAACAATTGGAGTCTAGTGAGACTGAACTATCAGGATGTATTTCTCAAGAGGATCTACAAGAATTACATTATGGTAATCAAACGTACTAGAATCTGCCATGCTTGATAGATGGAGAAATCACCATCATTTTGTCTTCGGGATATTAATGAGTTTCTATTTTCTGGCCTTTGAGAGTGCCTTGTTAGCCCTGCTCAAATATCCTAGTCCTTTACACCACGTGACTTCTTGGTTTGGGCTTTGGTTTCTTTTGGCAGTCCCGACGTAAGCAGTTTAAATGGTATGCGTGTGTTACTACTTTTAAAATCAAATCGAAATGATTTATTTAAACATAATTTTAATAAAGAAAGGGTCTTCTGATAATCAAGAATTTTCATTCTTTGAATAGAATGGTACTTCGTATGTAGTGAGATTAAATATTCCCTAAAGTACATAAATAGAAACCATTCACATCAATATTTATGTATGTCCTCTTACAACAAATTTTATACAGCACTTGAAAACAAGGTTTGCCAGAATGCAAGACACTTCGTGGTAAACAGGAATGGAAAACACTGTGTAATATGTTTAATAGAGTAAATATTAAGAGGAAAACAAAATGATTATAGGATTATTTAAAAGTGGTGTTGGGACCGGGGTTCAGGGTTTTTGTTGTTTTGATACACTGGAGAAGTTGAAGTTTCTTGTTCTAACCTGGCCAGTAGCTTTTTCCTTATATTGTCATAATGTGATACATGATCTTTTCAATTCTTGTATTTTGCAAGTTTGTAAGCATCTACTCATCCCTGGCTTCAGACACAGATGTACAGCCAAAGTCTTACTGAGTCATCTCATCATATCCATCAGCCGCAGTATCTGGTATGTAAATAGGCATGTGACCTCTGATAGTTAAGAGTATTTTCAGATGTTAGCATTATGCTCTTCAGAAGCCCTCAACTACATCCTTTCTCTAGATATTTGGTAAGTAGCCCTACTGTGCATTGTTCTCTACTCTGAGATTTAGATGAAACATTGTAGTGGGAGTGGGTGGGAACTGTTTTCTGGGAAGAACACAAAATGATAGAAAATGGGACGCTAGCAAATTCTATCCTCTTTCATTTTCTTATCATACAACTCAGACACGTTTCTTTCTGGGAAATCATCTAGATCCTGTGAATGTCTCAAACAAGAATGCTTCCACTATTTCATTTTGCACCATGTTCTGAGAAACAGTGTTTAATTTTTATGTTTAAATGTGGCACATCCATATTTGCCTCACTTTGAGTATTTGGTGGAAGGCATTGCAATGTGTTCCAGGCTAGCCTTGAACTCACTGTGTAACTCAGGCTACTTTAGGGTTACAGGTGTATCCCACCATGCCTGATTCATCTGTGCCAATTTTGCCCTCATGAAGCTGATTTGAACTTTCCAAAACAATCAAAATAGAAATACAAACAAGTAAAAATCCTGTCTATCATAATCCTTTCTTCAAACTCTGCTTTCTGAAAAATCCAGTCTAAACTACATCAAACCTTTATATGTTTGTTGGAACTATGATAGTTAAACTCTTCAGCTGCTTAATTAAACCTGTAGATCTCAGCTCAAGAGTCGTTTTGGAAATAAAACTGAAGAGACCAGGGATATAGGTCTCTTTGTAGAGTGTTTGTCTAGAATATATACTACCCTGGCTTTGATCCATAGCATTATATAAACCAGGGGTAGTGCCTCATGCCTATAACCTCAATTTTGCTAAGTAGAGACAGGAGAATCAAAATTGAAAGAGAATAAAAAGTTCAAGACCAGCCTGGAATATATGAAAACCCCTCCCTCTACCCTTCATCTCTCTCTCTCTCTCTCTTACTCTCTCATTCTCTCTCTCTCCCTCTCTCTATCATACACACAAACACACATACAGAGAGAGAGAGAGAGACAGAGACAGAGACAGAGACAGAGAGAGACAGAGAGAGAGAGAGAGTACAGAGAAGAGAATTTGACCATAAATAAAGTAGTAAAGACAATAGGAATACTGGACAGATTCCCAAGAATATTTTGTCCAAGGACTGGATGCAGTTTGATTGATGTAAGCTTTGTTACTTGTTCAACCATACAAATGAACTTATGCCTTCTTTGTTTCCTTTAAACCAGTTCTCTCTTTCATGCAGTGATACAACAGAATTTCATATAGATACCGGAATTTAAGAGCCCATCTCTAAACAGTTTCTCCCAGATGATGCCTTCCTGTTTCCAGTATTCCCGTGGCCTGGAGTTTAGTAACATGGTGAGATCATAAGGAAAGGCTGACTGAGACCCAGTTGAATTACACAGTGTCTTCCTTTTTGAAAGTAAAGAAAAATAGATTTGTACAAAATCAAAAATATGGAAAGAGCTCTCTTTGAAAGGAAGGTTAAATATGAATCCATGTTATCTTTCTAATGCTGAGCAAACTAATGATTTATACACAGTGGCTTGGCACAACAGAAATTCATCTGACACTTGTGGAGGTCAGAAGCTCAACCTCAGTGTCAGTCTTTCTGGGCTGATGTGAGGATGTTAACAGGGCTGTTTCCTCCTGGACCATCTAGCAGGCAATCTTTCCTTTATGTCTCCCAGATTACAGAGGCTTCCCACACTATTTTGCAACTCTCTTTTACCTTCAAAGATCTCATACATCACATCACTTCCAGGTCTCTTCCTCGAAAGACCTACAGAATTACACTGATTGCACCCACATGACCTGGGGCAGTCTCCTTAATTTAAATCCAGCTCATTAAAATATTAATTCCATGTGCTACCAAACTTCATTTTTGCTTCAGAAGGCAAGATATTCACAGTTTCTGGATGATATACGTTGGCTATCACTGAGAAGTCAGTATGCTATTTAGCAGAAAAAAGTGCCTATTAACCATGGGTCTATATGGTGGCATCCAGGCTGGTATTACTTTCCAGGGCAATAAAAATATAATATGTTCGTCCAAAAGGGTTCTTAGAAGAAATGAAGTCTGAAGGTGTTAAGTTTCACTTTAACAGGGAGAAATGATACATTTCTCATCATTTCGGAAATGAAGAAGAGTAAATTCTTGAAGCTATTTTTTTTTGTATTCTGAAAAATAGGTCCTGAAATATAAACCTTAACATGAACATATCTACAAATCTGCTTTTACACGTTAAATAATATATTTGTAAGTTCTATGGATTAGGGCAATATTGACAAACTATTAGAAAGTTTTCCTGAATTCTCTCAAGATTTATTATATATCACTTTTATTAGAATGATGGAGACCTCTGTTTATAAATACCATTGAGATAGCAAGAATGTTGACAATATGCATTGAGGTAAAATTATGTATTGATCCAGTGGAAATTTAATGACACTAACATTCCTTTAATGATTTCTGAGCATCAAATTGTGGTGAGTAAATCATGGAACAAAGAGAACAAAGAACAGAACAAGTTATGTGGGGGTTACTTAATATGATACAGAGAGGTATACATAATATATGCGTTATATATTATATATGCTATATTATACACATAACATTATATATACATATTATATATATAGTGTGTGTGTGTGTGTGTGTGTGTGAGAGAGAGAGAGAGAGAGAGAGAGAGAGAGAGAGACTGTAGAGGAGAAAGTAACATGGAGTCAGATCATGTGTCTTTGTTCACTTCCGTGGTAGGTGGTACCTCAGAATGTAAAGCTAAGTTTGGTTAAAAAAACTCATGATGTTTAAAATATACACATAATTTGAATCCCTACCATTTTGGAATAATGGGTTCTATATGATCAGTGAAACTAATGTCTAAATTATGAAGTGATCCCTTTCCTTATACAGTTGTAATATATTGGAAGTTATTATATATGTATAGTATAGTAAGAACTTGTGAGCTGTCCAAGGATGATAAATCAAGTTGACATACTTTCTGTGGGAGAATTGTAGGTATTTTCATATTCATGAGTCAAACACTGATCTGCTTAGACGTCAAAATCTTCTACTGTGGGGCTGGAGAGATGGCTCATGCTTAAGAGCACTGGCTGCTCTTCCAGAGGTTCTGAGTTCAATTCCTAACAAGTACATGGTGGCTCACAACCATCTGTAACGGAATCTGGTGTATATGCAGATAGAGCACTCATATACATAAAAAAAAAAAAAGCCAAAAAAAAGTAAAGTAAAACAATACCATTTTAGCACTGTGGTGGTGGCACACTCCTTTAATCCCAGCACTTGAGAGGCAGAGGCAGGCAGATCTCTGAGTTCAAGGCCAGCCTGGTTTACAGAGTGAGTTCCAGGACAGCCAGAGTTATAATAGACAAATGCTATCTGGAAAAAACCAAAAACCAAAACAAACGACAACAACAACAAAACCTTCCGCCGTACTCTCATTGTTTTAGCCTTCGGTTTGAGGAATCTAAACCTTAAGTATTATAATCTCTTTTGGCATATACAGTAAATATTACTACAGCAAATCATTGGAAATTTATCAAATGTTGCTACATCATTTTAGAATACTTTGTAATGCTAGGTAAGGCTGAAAATGAGGCCTCTCTGACCCCTGAGTGTTTCTGCCATTAATCACCAAGAGAACAGCTTCAAAGAACAGCACACAGACTATTGCATTACTTTCCCAAGGATAGTATTTTTAAAAAAAATCTACATTGCAATCTCTATTTAGCATAATCAGTCAATATTCAGGCTTCGTTTTTTTTTTTTTTTAAAAAAAAAAAACAGAACAAAACAAAAACCAAAAAAAAAAAAAAAGTTAGCTTGTTGAACTATGATTCGAAATAATTCACCATTTAATCTTATTTTAAAACACTCTGGTTAATTGTAATTAATGTTTGACAGTTTGAAAGACAGCTGCTAGATTAACATAATGGTATTACATGGGAAGTGCTGCACATTAGACACTTCAGTGGAGTGGAATTCTGGGCATTTTACAAGGAAAAGGAGAAAAATACTGAATAAACCATTGTTATAAAACGTACTCCAGAAAGGCTAAGTTTAAAATGGTAGAAACTAAAGTGTGTTTTATAATTAATGAAATAGATGCATTTCCTGAAAAAAAAGTACACTCTCTCCTGTTTTAGGCTTGCTCCTTCTGGGGACAGTTTTATACTTTCAGTGTGTGCTGGCTATTTTAAGTCAACTTGACACAAGCTAGAGTCATCAGACAGGAGGGAGCCTAAATTGAGAATATGCCTGACTGTAGGGCATTTTCTTAATTAGTGATTGAAGGGGAGGGGCCAGGCCATTATGGGGAGTAGCTACACCTGGGCCTGGGTTGCATAAGAAAGCAGGCTGAGCAAGCCACAGAGAGCAAACCAGTGAGCAGCATCCCTCCATGGCCTCTGCATCAGCTCCTGGGTTTAAGTTCCTGTCCTTGTTGAGCTCCTGTCCTCGCTGCTTTTGATGATGAACTGTTATATGGAACTGGGAGTGAAATAAACCCTTTCTTCCCCAAGTTGCTTTTGGTCATGGTGCTTTTACTCTGTAATAGTAACCCTAACTAAGACAAATTGGTACCAGGATAGTGGGGTATTGCTGTGACAAACTCGATTATATTGTTTTGTGGAAGGAATGTGGAAGGAGTGGGCTAGAAAAGCCATTGGCTGTTGAGAGTTCAGTGGGCTGTTCTATAGGCGCTTGGAAGATAAAAATGTTCTTATGCGTTGCTAGCTACAAGTGAATTCTTAGATCATTCCCTGCAAATGCCATTTTAAATAAATAAATAAATAAATACTGAAACAACTCAATACCACAGGTCATAGATGCCAACAGATACCCTAAGGAAAATGTCCTCTCTCTCTTCTAATTCGAAACATCAAGAGTTCTGGGGTTTTTAAACACTTCCTCAAATCAATAATAAAAATTAAAAAAGCGAATGTGAACATTCCAATATGTTGACACATTCAGGAGCAACTGGGACAAATCAAGCGTGTAGAGCAAATTTTATAAATATACACAAATCGACCTAAACCACCTGTCTATTCGTTTATAGATTTTTGTTTATAAAAGATTATTTTTCACGTAACATTGTCATTGCCTTCCGAGACAAAGGAATATGGGAGCAATTGATTTTGTGAATGATTTATTTCATCGTGTATTGTTTCTTTCTCCTTACGAGATTTCACGTCTAATGTAAAGGCAAGTTATTATAGTCGGAGGATAATTTTCAACCAGGACAATGCAAACACATAGAGGCAGATAGCATACGCACTAGCAGTGGGTTGATGATTGTATTTAAGCAACGTGTTGGGAAACCTTACACAGGAATCTTTCTGTGGAGCAATATTTTCAGGTTTCAAAACTTAATAAATAGTAATTGTATCCCTAATACTTATGTGAGTTCAATCCAATGTTTGGCTCACAGCAGTACCTCTGTTAATATGTACTAAGTCCAGCCAGTGAGCCAAGAAGTAAAACAAACAAAAAAGCAAACCAACAAACCTGAAAGCCCCAAACAAACCAAACAAAAGAACTCAAAGAAGACTGAAAATCAAAACAATGAAAATTATTTTCTTAAAATGTTCTTGCTTTTTATACAATGCATCCTGACCATAGTTTCTCCTCCCCACGCTCTTCCAGTCCTCCACCACCTCTCTCCTTTCCTGGATCCACTCCCCTTCCCTTGCCTCTCTGAAAAGAGAAGGCTTCATCGAGCATCAAGATGGCCATGTACTTCTCATTATTCATCAGGCTTTCCCACCAAGTTTGCAAAAATGAGCTTATTTCTCAACTTAGAACTGGCGCAGCACGTTGCCTGATGACTGGTCATTGTGTAAACATTGTGATCAGTGGGACTGGAAGCTGTGCTGTCATTGGTACCAATACAATTCATTTGTAGGTCAATCTATACCACACCTTCCTCCTGACTGTATAACTAAACTATTTATCTGGTATTTTGAGTCCAGGGAAACATCCCCCTGTGCTATCCCAAAATAAGGCCAAATGAAATATTCTCCAAAACGATCTTTGCCTGCTCTTGACTTTTATGATGGGTGGAATGGGATGAGGTGGTGACATAAAGAGGAGACAGCATGGTGGCAGAGGGAGCTGCCATTGTCTTTTGCAACAGCTGCGGTGCCACCAGTTATGGCAAGAAAGAGTCTGAAGAGTTCTAGAGAGCGTAAGGGGATAGAGATGGTGGAAGCCAGGGATGGCAGATTTCACAAATGATGATGAAAACATGCAGAATGCTGTGTAGAGCTGAAAACAAGTCCATCAACCTACAGACTCCACTGAATACTCAAGTATTCACCAGTCCTCACAAAACTACTGATTGCCTGATGCCCACCACCATGAGATTGGAGACCTAGTGGTAGCTCAGCAAGTCAGGTTATTAGATATGCAGCTTGACCTCTTCCAGGGAGAGGGCTGAGTTGAGTTCGTTGCCAGCTAGCCTTAGGATGAGCAAACAGAAAGGGCTAAGGGTGTGCTGGTACAAATGATGTAAGCTACCTTCTTCTCCATGGTCCACGGAGGGAGCCAAATCAGCATCTAGAGACACCTGAACTAAGACAGTGCCTCGGGTGGCAGCCATAATGGTTGTGGTGTTACCTGTGCAGTCTAAAACTGTTGGTTTGTGCGGAAGCTAGAGACTGGGGAACACCTCCATGTTTTCTGCTGCTGCAATGAGGAAAGAGTCTATGGCAAAAACATGCCTCAACTTTCCCTGTTATGAGCATTTTTTTAGTCATTTGGTGTGACAGAGACTCCCAAGTTTCTGGATATGTTTTAAAGGTAATGAATCCTAATTTAGCCGTTTATTGAGTGCATCTATGGGTGAATGAAGGTGCAAAGCTGCTGTTCTAGTGCCTTGTTGACCTCACCCAGGGTAATTTTTCAAATGACAGTAATGTTTCTGCACTCACGTGGCAGCAATGCACTGGATCATATATGTCCTCGCACCATCTCTCACACTGAACTTCTTTTGGTTAATTTTGTGTTGTCTTTATCATCTTGCTTTAAGTGTGTTAATGTCTTATCTAACTCTAGCAAGTAACACTATTGATTTAAAACTGAGATATGTTATAAACTGAAGCATTAAATAGAAACTTGGATTTCATACAGAATGGGATTACCCTGAATCAAGGGAGAATTTTAAAAATGTATATGATGTGTTATGATGAGAAAGCTAAAATATGCTTTTGCATCTCTATCTGTATGTTTAAAAAATAAACTATACTTTCAATGACTGTCTCTGAATTATCTATAGCACACAATACTCTAACATTACAAGTGTGGTAGATGCCAATCATTGTGATAAATATTCGTCTAGAACTTACATTTTTGGGGTTTTTAAATAACCCTCTGAAAAGGTTGTGATGATACTGATTTTATAAAGTACTGAGAGAGTTTGTAGTGTTGCAAAGGTCACAGTGGGACATAATGGACTAGATGAAGGTATCTTTAGATAAGAGGCTTTTGAACCAATATTGATCTTCATTGGACACACATGAATCTTGGCATTTTAAATGTGAAGAGCAAGTAGAGGCCAAGAAAATTAATATGACCTGGCACCAATTATCCTAAACCATAGATATAAGGACTTATTTCTAAAATGATATTTACATTTCCTGATAACTTTTCTTGGAGACATTCTAGTACATTCTGGTAGTTTAGACAGGAGGTGAGTCAGTTACCCTCAATACATCTGAAAATTCCCTGGCTAGGCAAATAACTCTAACATATCTGAATTAATCTATGTTTATTCTAGATCTATTAATTCCAATCATTGCAGATTAGAACAAAAAATAGCTCTTAAGGAAGCAGTCTGGATCTGTTCCATGGTTAATTTAGATCTGCTCAGTTGAGAATGAAAGCCTTCATATAGAAGTCGTACAAGACCAGGCTAGAGAGCAGCATGTTCCCATACTTTTCTTTATAGAGACAGGGAAAAGGAAGGGAAGGAAAGGAAGGGAAGATGAGAACAACACATTGTGAAACCAGAAGTAGACACAAAAGGAACTTACCGAGATATGTATGTTCAAAGTAGATTTGACAGCAGTTTTAGCATGAGATCCAAAATGAGATTGCACCTCTCTTCAGGACACAGCCAGAAGATCTGAACACTGGTAGTGGGTGAGATGATGTTCTTCCTTAACAGGCTGAGCAATATCAGTGAGGGAAAAGAAGAAGAAGCAGAGACAATAGAAGATAATTAATGAGATAATTACCCTATCCTATTGCGGCTCATTCAGAAATGACAGGTTAAGACTGCAGAATAATGCAAAAATCCCAGCATCTTCACGTTGTTGACCATTCAAGCAGAGGATTTGGTTTTGACAAATTCAGGATATACAGAAAAATCTCTGAGAACATCATTGTTCCCTGGGGAATTGCCACTTGGGACTACTCAGGAGAACTGGCATTGGTAAGGAGATGGAAGTTTCAAGGAATTAAGACCACATCATCTGTGCACTTCAGCGGTGAACACTGGGCAGGATGGAGAGACCACTGATGGCTACCACCAGACACCCTCAGTTGTCCAGCATGTGGTTCTGGAAATATTTCTGCAGAGCTCCAGCACAATGTGACTCTCTCACACTCATTCTCTTTCACTCTTCCTCACTTTGTTACACTTCAAAAGGAGCAAGCATCATTGTATAATAGCGTTCGTATTTTTAAGATGTAGTGTTTTATAGGGAAAAGAATCGCACACATTTTCAGCCTGCATGTCAGAGCTTGTGGGGCTGACAAGTCTCCTACCGGGAGGAAATGTGAGTGGTGAACGGACTCAGTGGGAAACGGCGTCCTGGAATAGAGATTTGGATGTAAAATGGCAGTGGGATGCTGCGTACCACGTACTCACCTCTTCTAGCTGATAGAGTCTTTTTTATTTCACAAGCCTCTCCCGGAAATATATAGAACATTTAAGTGACTTGTAAACGTCCATGTATTACACAAAAAAGGAAGGAAAACCAGGCTTCGTTATTAGGATTTCTATAATAGTATTCCTGTATGTGGGAGGTAGCAACCCATGATATCCCTGTATTAAGTCTTCCATACTAACTTTCCTTATCTATTTCTGGTAGGAGGAAGTGATGAAAATATTGTTTTCCTAACATCAACTACTGTAAGAATATTTTCCTGATAAAACTTAATTTATAATTTTATCACGGCTTTTAATAAGTCATAATTCATCTTGGTGGAGTTCTCAGATTATTCCAAAACAAGATAAGTTTCTAAAAAAATTCTACATTATTGACATTGGGTGTCACTTTTATATACAATATGGTTTGCATGGGTCTGTGTGTGTGTCTGTCTGTGTGTGTCTGTGTGTGTGTCTGTGTGTGCATATGTGTGAGGATACACACAGGGTCATGTACGTCTGAGCTTGTGGAGGCTAGAGGACAGCCTTGGGTATCATTTATCAGGAATGCTGTACATCTTTTGTGAAGCTTATTGTTGTGAAGCTCATCAAATTAGACTGGATTCCTTGGCCACTGAGTCCCAGGGATTCTCCTGTCTCTGCCTTCCCAGCCCTGGGTTTCTTAGTGTATACTACCATGTCCAGTGTTTTTACATGGGCTCTGGAAATAAGGCTCAGATCCTCATGCTTGGAAGGCAAGTAATTTAACCACTGAGCCATCCCACGCAATGTACAAAAATAAAAAAATAAAAGGAGACATTATAAACAAACTTGAAAATAAAGACACATAAAACAAAGACAGAAAAGAGGAAGGTGGAGAGAAAAAAAAAGAGAAAGGAGTAGTTTTCATAAAGACACTGAGAGAGGAAATGGACAACTCCCTTTCACTTCCTGTGCTGTGTGAGCCTCATGGCTCTACCTTCACACCATCTTCACCCGCAGGAAGTCTGGGATGAGAGGTGCAGAAGAGGATCAAAAACAATGTGATAAAGGCAATGCACTCTCTAATTCATGTATTCATTGCATGCGTATGCTGTTACACCTGCCCTCGGAGATGAAATCAATGAGACATTTGGTGTCATGATTTTGCGTGATCATCTGTTTGAAAGAATTCCTTATGATTATGTTGAAGGCTTTCGGTATCACTGGGCAGATGACCCATGGACTATCCTTTAATGGAGATACTAATCAGAGACTTTTATTGCAATTAGGCTGGATTTGGAGATTCAGAACAATAACCGTATAGGTAAAATATCATTTTCATCACTGTGCATCAAAGGTACACACTTTGCCTGTGATTTATTGTACTTCAGACACCTGTTGATTAGTCCTTTCTGCTGGAATTATTCGTTCTCTCCCTTTTCACAAAGCAGTTTCTAGAATACTGTTATGGTGTGTGGTCATCACTGACTGGAGAATTGTGCTGTCCATTTTTAAGGAGCAGAAGCAACATGTTAGAATCACTGTGCGTGGGATATGTATCTATCCCCTCATTCAGCATGTGTGTTTTCAATCATTCATAAAAGTAGGTACCTACAGCTGTTTGTCTTACACTCTGGGTTAGAATGTGCTATGACTTCGTTGTGTACCAATGCCGTTCCAGCTCATCTCATTGGGAACTTTTTCTGTTTCCTCTTTCTCACCTTTGACCCACCTCAGTGATGCTGTGTGTGAGAGGGTATCATTTCTTTGCCTTCTGCTGTAACAGGGCATTCAGGGTTCATTTTGTGAATGTATTGCTCTGGTCCTGTCCTGGTCTTAGAATTAGTCATTTATCAAAGATTCTGTTCTTTTATTTGAAAAATGGTACTAGAAGCCAAGCTTTGGCAGTTAGATGTTCTATTGAGATGCTGATACTTCTAAGAGCTCTTAGTGGACAGGACATAGATTTGTGTGTGTGTGTGTGTGTGTGTGTGTGTGAGAGAGAGAGAGAGAGAGAGAGAGACAGAGAGAGAGAGACAGAAAGCAAGAGAAAACATGTGTATATGCATACATATACATATTTCTATATACATAATTTCTAATTTATTAATGCATAAATCATTCTATTCTTTACTCTCCAACACAGAGGAACTCTTCTCTGCCAGCCAGTCATTTAATTGTTCAGTTTCAAGATTCCAGTATAGACGCACAGTAGATTTAGAATTCCTATGGGAAGAACTTTATTGGGCAGAGTATAGCAATCAGCCTTCCGCCTCGTTTATTTAGTGTTCCTTCCATCAGCACCTTGTTTCACCTCCCCCCACACCCACGTCAGCCAGGTCATTTGCATATCGGTTGCATATCTTTTTGTCACATTTCTAAGCTGCATCCTGTGATTCTGCAACTTTGTAAATTGGTTTGTAGAAATTTGCACATGTTAAGGGTTTTTTTCTTCATACTGTAAATTTTTACATATTTTGACAAATGCTAAATGTCTTCTATTTATTATGACAGTATCATCCAGAATAACTTTATTTTACTAAATTTCTTCAGTGGTTCATCCATTCCACCCTCCACTTTTGGTCACTACAGTATTCATGGCAACACTGGTCTCTTTGTGATCTCTGTGTTCTTGTCTTTTTCCAAAATGTCATATAATTGGAGTTGTACAGCATATACGTTTCCAAGTTGGCTCTTTCCTCAGCGATGTACAGTTACGATTTGCCCACGCCTTCTCATAGCTTAATCGCATTTCACTTGTGTGTATTGTTCCCTGTATGAATGTATCACAGTTTAGTTACTGTATCTCTCCTGGCAGAACACTGGATGCTTCCAGTTTGTGAATGCAGCTATTATAAACACTCGTATACAGAAATTTGTTAAGGAGAAATGCATTTTGAAATTAGTTGGACACACGCTAAGCATGAGGTCTCTGGATCACGTGGAAAACTGTTAGTTTTGTAAAACTTGGCAAAGCTACTCTTCAGGGGAAGACCATTGAATTCTTCGAAGCAATGGGTGAGAGCCCTCGTATTAAGCACTCACTAATAGAGGTCGTTGTCAATTCTTTTCTGTTTTGAATCACTGCACCAGATGCATTAGGTGTTTAGCTTAAAAAAATTTCGAATGACAGATGATATTGGGCACTTTATATATTCCTGTATCTAATTTACTTTTGTTTGCCACTTTCAAATCTTGGGTACGCCATCTTAAGCCATTTTACCCATTTTGAATTTGTTTGTCATAGCTTGAGTTTTAAGAGACATTTTTCACTCTTGAATTCAAGGCATTCAACACATAAGTCTTTGTCAAATATTTCCACTTTGTATCATCAATTTATTTCTTTAACAGTACTGTCTGCACATACTTCTTAATATATTAGCTTAATAATCTTTACTTTTTACAGTTCTTTTATTATTGTATTATGAGAATTCTACTTAAATCTCACCATAAAACCCAAGGTGATGCATTTTTCTCCTGTATTTTCATTTTCAAGTCTTAGAGTTTTATATCTTAAATTTAAACCTCGAGACGTATTCGAATTAAGTTTTGTGAGGTTGTCTTAGTGGCTCTAAGCTCGTTTATTATTTCTGCTATTATTTTGTATATTATTCTAGGAAGTTCCAGGCTGCTGTAGTTTTCAATATAATGGTTTTCCCTTCCCATTGATTTTTGTGCTGTTGTAAATCTATGTGTAAACCCTGGTTTTTCTGTCACAGGATTTTGCATGTTCTTTCCCTGCCTTCTATACTTGCTTTTTTTTCTTAAACAGCTTTACTTATGCTGATTTTGAATGTTTAAGGTTTGCTTTGCATCACTTGCAAAGAAAAGTTTAAGCTCTTTTGAACTGTATGTTCTCCCTCCTGTTTTTCCTTATACTACCTAAAATTCAAGGCACTGTTGGTAGTTTAGAACAGGTGTCCTGCTTTATTTCTTAAGAGGAGCATCTAGTTTCATGGCAGCGAGGGTTATGTTAGCTGCACGGTTCTGTAGGTGTTCTTTATCAGGTCGACATAGCTTCCCTTTGTAGTTTGCTAAGGAGTTTCACTCATGAATGGGCCATTTTGTGTTTCAATTGATATGACCCTATGGCTTTCCTTCATTTGTTTGTGGCTCTGGGTTGCATTCATTTGTTCTTTTAAACGTTGACTCCGCTCTAGATAATTGGAATGATCCTTAATTGGAGGTGGTATACTCTTCTTACCCGTTTTTGATTTGTTCAAGTTTGGATAAGGAATATTTTGCGTGTTGTTTCTTTAGTGTAATGACTTTAATGGTACAGCAGGGCTTTCTTCACTTTCTTCCTGTTTTGCTTTACATTTACTGTTAAATATGTGTATATTTCTTTATCCAAAATCTTGTTTGAAATAGGTATAGATTGTGACATAACTAAATCAAGCTAATTAACATTAATATCATTTCATACACATATCTCTTCATATAGCAGTACAAAATCTTTGCTCAGCAATTTCCAACTTTATAATTACAATCATCATGTCATCAATAATGGAGGTGGTTAGCTTCCCAACTATCTAATTGGCATTTTATTTAATTATTTTAAAAGTTGATTCATTTTTAAAATTTCAATGTTTATTGAAAATAGATTTTTTTCCTCCAATATTCTCTGGTCAGTATTTCCCTTCCCTCAACTCCTCCATATCCTCCCCACATCCTCATCCACCCAAATGCACACCCTGTCTGTTTGTCTCTCATTAGAAAACAAACAAATGAAGAAAGCAAATCTAAGCAAACCAGAATAGGACAAAACAAACAGGAAACATAGAAGTAAAAAAAAAAAAAAAAAGGAATGAAGGATGTTCTGGTCTCTTTGGTGTGGGGAAGGTATTCTGCAAGATATGGAAAGAGAAACCTGGGCACTGACCCAGCCACAGAACCTTTGACCTACCATCTGTCCTGCTTGCAAGATATAATGGGGCAATGGTGGCACAGATCTTATGGGAGTGGCCAACCAATGTCTAGTTAACTTGAGGCCCACTACACGAGAGAGAGACCATGCCCAACACTGCCTGGATGACCAGAACCCAAAGACCTAGAGTAGAACCAAACACAACAACTGGAAAAAAAAATCAATGAAAGGACTCCTAATGATATTCTGTATTCTACTATACTCATAGATTGGTGGCTTGTCCAGTTGTCATCCATCAGAGAGGATTCCTCTCGAAGCAGATGGGAGCAGGTGTGTACAAAGACTCACAGCCAGATATGCAGAGAAAAAGTATGAATTGGAAGTTCCCATGTGTATATGTAGGTATGTATGTATGTATGAATGTGTGTGTTCATATCAGTGTTCATATACATGAATGTGGGTACATATGCACATATGTGAGGCTTTATGTGTAAGGTAGAAGTTGATGTCAAGTGCCTTCTTCAATCATTCTCCACTCTAGTTTCTGAGACAAAAATCTCTGAACCTGAAGCACTGTGACTGAATAAACTGGATGGCAGGTGATCTCCAGTGATCCAGCTGCTTCTGAATTTCCCTCCACAGTGCTGGGAATGCACTGCCACATCCATCTTTTACATATATATATATGTAAATATATATATATATATATATTTATACATGTATATATATATATACATGTATATATATATATATATACATGTATAATATATATACACACACACATACATACATACAGATATATATGTACATATAATATTATTAATATTATATCAATGTAACATTATATTAATAATATATTATTAATGCAATAAATTATTATATAATATATAATGTAATAGTTCATATATTAATAATTTATAATATATTTATTATATAGAAATGTATGTAAGTAAATTATTCAAGAAAGTTTAAGTTCTTTCCAACGGTATGATCTTCCTCCTATTCTACCTATACTTTATATAAATATATATTATATATAATATATATTAAATGTAATATATAATGTGTGTGTGTGTGTGTGTGTGTGTGTGTGTGTGTCTGTGTTTGGAAATGTGCACATGAACGGAGGCATCCCCAGAAGCTAGAAGACAGTGTCATATCCCCTGGAATTGGATTTGGAGGCTCTTGCGAGCCACCTGCTATGGTGGTGGGAACCAAATGCTAATCCTTTGCAAAAGCAGTCCGTACTTAAAGTTGGAGCTGTCTCTCTAGCCTTCTTTTCTATCTATTAAGATGAGGTTGTGGTCTGGAATGTGTCCCATCTTGTTGAATATCCCATGTGAGCTTGAGAAGAATGTGTTTTCTGTTCTTAGAAGGAGTATTCCAGAAGCAGAAATTAAATCAAGTTGATGGATAGTGCTATTCAGGTCAAGTGTGACCTTATTGATTTTCTGACTGCTTCAGCTATCAGTTGCTGATGGGAGATGTTGAAATTTCTAACTGTAATAGCTGGATCTGTTCCTTTTGCTAAGTTTTGTGCTTTGTCCCACGCAGTTTGATGTTCTTTGGTCAATGCAACCAGATTTACAAATTTGATGTGTTAGAGAAACATTTCTAGTAAATAGTCATGTGATGCTCCTTTTTTACATTGATGGTTAAAATGTACTTAAAATGTGTTGGAAGTTAATACTTGACTTTCTTATGATTGATGATAGTGTGGTCCATCTTTCTCCATTCTTTTAACTTTTCAAACTTTTTCTACTTATCATGTATTTCTAGCAAATAGCCTTTTAAAAAAATCTATTTTCTCTTCACACTGGTATATTTAGAGCATTTACATCTAACATGATTATTAGCATTATTGGTTTAATATAAAGCTTTTTTGTAACTATTTTCTATCTGTTTTATTCTTGAAGATTTTACTTCTTTTTCTGAATTTTCTGGCTTTAAGTAAAGCATTTTCTGTAAGCACAGGTGTCTTTCTCTACGTGGTCTGGTTCTGACTCTTCTTTATGTTGAAATAATGATTGCCCTAAGTTAAGAGTGCACGTTTTAAGGAGCTCATAATCTATGCTGTTTTCCTTCTGCCTGAGGGGAGGCTCTTAGTGTTGGCTGTAGGGCTAGTCTATTGCAATGAACCACAATCTCCTGTGCATCTAAGAGGTCTCTCCTTTTTTTGCTTCTGAAGTATCATTTGGCTTGTTTTAGAACTCCAAGTTAGCATCTCTTTTTCTTTGAAAATGAAAAGTTTCACTTTGTTGTCATGCTGCTTCCAGAATTTCTGAGAAGGAGGCAATGATCCTTTCCCCTCTTTTTTCTGTAGGTCAGTTTTCTTTTCTCCAGTTAATTTCAGTAATATCTCTTTGTGGTTGCTTTTGTGCATTTGAATATAACATGTGAGGATATAGGTTTTTGTCTGTAAGGCTGGGAAGGCATAACCCTCCTTGTTCTTTTTGAACTCTTCTTCATGAGGTATCATTAATTTTGGAGACTCATTTGCCATTATTCATCATTGCTTCAAATATTTCTTTTACTCCATTCCTTCCTTACATTCAAATATTCCAATTATGTCACTGTTACACCTTTTAGAATTATCTTGCAGCTCTTTGATGCTGTCTTTCTGCCATTAATTTTTCCCTTTGTGTTTCTGTGTAGAATATTCCCATTAACAAGGGATCATGATGGCAATTCTTTCTTGAGCTGTAGTACATTATTGATGAAGCCATCAAGTACACTTTTGATATATCATGATGTTGATTTCTAGCATTTCAATCAGATTTTTATTAGAACCCACATATCTTTTGTTTATCCCCCTACTCTTATGTGTCAATGTATCTAATTTTCTTTGTTAGAGTGGTTAATATATTAATCATAGCTATACTTTTTCTGCTAATCCAACAACCATGTCATATATGAATCTTTTTGATGTTGTTCTTTTAAATTCTATCTTTTGGACTTTTGATGTGTTTCATAGAATTTGTTGAAAGTTGGATATATATTCTATAGAAGGAACTGAGAGTCATATGACCCAAACATTTGAGCTATGGTTGTAGCCTAAGAATAGATATTTTTCTTGTGTTTGCTATGGTTATAGAGATCAAGTTTACCCCCGTGCCCTTATTCGTGATGGGCTCTTTTACTGCTAAAATGCTCTAAGAACTGTTCTTGTGAGGGTTTGTTTCTTATGCTTTCTTCAGCTTTAATCCTCTGCTGATATGATATGGCTTTTGGAGGAGAGAGGGTGCATTCAATACTTCATTAAATCCCAGTCTTCAGGTGAGTTGTTTCTTGTCTATGGTCTTCTTATAAATAAGAAAAACTTTTATAGCTCAAGTTTATTTAGATCACACAGAAAGACTGTCTGTGATGAAATGGAAAGGGCTGCCCTTTTCTCATGATTCTGACACAAGGCTATGTTTTTGCTTTTTTTCCTGAGAAGTACAGAAAAGATTCCGGACATGATGTTCACAGTGGTTATGCTTCCCTTCTTGCCAAAGCCAAGTGGGACTCTTTCTTAGAGCATCACCATGGAAGCTGGGTCAGGCCTGTGGTGTTAAACACACAAAAGCATAGAATCCACCAAGACTAGTCCATCAGCAGCTCCTAGATATTCCACAGAATTATTGTTTAGCTGCTTCAGCTCGTATGAGTATGTGCATTTGATCTTGGTTCTCTAGATTTGCACATGTGTTCAGAATTTAGAGTGGTGACTTGGCCTCTGAACTCTACTCACCAGTGGTCCTTGGTAAAGCTACTCTTTCTGTTCTTACAGCCCTTTATGTGCTAGAGCTGAATTGGAAGTATGCTATACCCTTCTGAGCATTTGTTTTATTTCTCTTTCATCTGGTACGAATATCAGTGATTTTAGGTATTTATTATTACTAATGGTTCTCATGCCCTTTGAATTGGCTCATTTAGTGGCTTTGTGTTTTGTCTCCATTTATCTAAATGTTAACTCTAGTAGTAGCACAGCATGGAAAGTCTATGTATCTTGCTAGAAAGAAATCTCACATCAGTGAAAATGTCCTGTGCAGTTCCTCAGATTTCATAATGGTTTGGGATTAAAGAAGACTGAATAATTCTTAGAGACTTGGTGAGGAAATTGAAAGTTTTCTATGTGAACAATGTTCGGATCATTTTTACAGTCTCTAAAAGTATGCTCACTTTCAGTCTACAGGTTTTCTATAGGTTATAATGCAAACACATAACCATTTAAGGTACCATATGAGATTATCAGAAGATTACATTTACTTTTTAAAATATTTAAAAGAGTGCTTTGGAAATGGTCAGAGGAAATTAAATTCTGACTTGTTTTATTTTCATTTAATTGGCAAGAAATTTGAAATGGTGAAAAGGTACTGTCAGTCCCAGAGTAACATAATAACTCAAAAACCTTAACTATCTAATGGGTGGGCGATGGTCTATTCTTTTCACTCTATTAGATACTTTACATACCATAGTATTAGTATTTGAAGATAGTAATTCTGATCTATGTATTTTTTTCTGATTGAAACATCCTGAATAAATGTCAACGGTTCAAAGAACTTGATGCTTTTTGATGCAGGCATGCACATCTTTTATAAAAACATTACTAAATATGTCATTTAGGCCATGTTTTCTCAAACACCACCAAAGCAAGCCCCTCTATGTCTCCCAGAGCCTGGGTGTGCTCACAGCGGAAAAGGGTGTTGTCTGGGCCTCAGCCACACAGCAGTGTAGCCCTTAATTAAATGATGCAGCAACATATGGGGATTAGCAAAAAGATTAAGAGACTAATCGAGCAGAACACGGTAATGCTGATGTAATCGGAGAGGAGATTCATGTTGGAAAATTAGAAAAAGCATAATAACCCGTGACAAAATGCAAAATCATACAAAAAGCAGCTGAGTGGTAAGCTGATCCCTAAAGGTCACTTAACTTTTAACAGATTCTGTCTTCCAGCTCCCAGAACTTTCAGGTGAAGGTGGCTCAGACCTTTGAAAAGGCTCAAGTGAATAGGAAGACACAACTCCAATCGTCAGGTTATCTTATTATCTCATTCATTCAGTCATTCAATTATTCATTATGTTAGTCAATAATTATTGATTGAAGTTGACCATGTGTTCCTGCTGTCCTAAGCAGAGTTTGAGGGACGTACGAAGCACGGTTACTGATCCTATGAAAACATTCTCAACCACAAGGAAGAATTTCTTACATTAAACTATATTGTCTGTAACATTTCTCATTTTCTTTTAAATCCTGTAAGACATTATCCTTTCTCAGAGTGTAGCATTTTCTCAAATGACTGAAGATGGCTATTGTGTTTGTAATATCTCTCTCCTTCTTGACTGAATCAGTTCATTTTACTACATGTCGGATCACATTTTCTTTAGATTCATAATGAAAGCATTGGGCTCCCAGATGACATTGAAAGAATCAAAGAGAAGCTTTCCACCAGTTGTTTCTACTGCGTGCCAGACGGTATTATCCTGTACATTCGAAATGTGAAGTCCAAGAGGACACAGGGCTTACATGTGCTGTTCCGTCACTTACCCAATTGCTTAATTTAATTGCTTAAAGTATTATCAGGAACATGGTATGTTCTTAAGCGTATATGAAGAATGAAAGCACTCCATCTCATCTTCATAATCAATATTGCAATGTTTGAAAACCTCTTTTACACATGAAGATACGTGGCTGGCCTATGAGCAGAATTCTTACAATGCAAATTGACAGAATCTAAACCAAGTAAGTGTGAGAAAATTACTACCGCCGTGACTTCTAGTGATGACAATTGTTATTTAATGTATTATAATGATAGGTGGTAACAAAGCTGTATTCAGGTGTTCAAATAACATCTTGAGGGCTCTGTTTTTCTTTTTATTATACAGACCAACTAGCCTAGCTGTTGATTTTTTTGCTCTGTTTTTTAAAGCCTGTATGTCCACTGCATACTACTGGGGGCCACAAATGTGTCTGAGAGAACTAGATAAACCTACTCCAAGCCACTCTTTTAGTGTAGTGGTTGGGCTTTAAATCGTTTACTGGACAGATGCATTCATGAAAAATGTTACTAAATTTTACTGATTTTAAAAATTATTCTGGAAGACATGTTAAAAAATATCATGAAAATACAACTTATCTGGATGTAGAAGGAATGTAAACTACTCGAAATGTTTCAAAGAATCAAAGTCCAATTTTTGGATGTTTAGTAAAAAAGACAAAGAGAAGGTATTCTTGAATTGAATCTCATTTTGCACGGAGAAACGAAACAAGGGACCATCTTCAACATCCCTTGAGAAAGGAATGAGCCTGAGAGCATCACTCAGTGGCACAGAACTTACCCAGTCTGGGACAGGCTGCATGGTTAACTTCAGCACTGCAAAAGTAGCAAAGTGAAACAAGAGGAGAGATAGACTGAACAAGGCTAGGACATAAACTCTGGTGCAAATGAAAAGAAAATGACATCGGAACTGGGGTAGTCAGAAAGAATTATTCTAGATAGGTCACAAGAGCACGTCGAGTTCTCGATGTAGCCATTTTCATATAGTATCCATACATAATATGGGAATTCTTGTGTAGAGAACATATGAATACTTTTGTTACGTTAATGCTGTCCAAGGCAAAAAGATACGGTGATAAGATAAGGCCATGGGTATTTCAGGCAATTCGTACACAAAGGCCTGGTGTATTGGGAAAGTTTCAGCGGCTTAATACTTCTCATTTGTAATAGATGAGGAGGGAAGGATGAAAGTCCAGAATGGAGTGAACCATGTGTTCACTTTATAGCGTCCTTTGTATATGATACTCTAACAATGGAAACCACATTCTGAGTCGCTGCATTCTCATATGATTTTCAAAGTACAAAAGACCAGTTTCAGCTTTACTCTGTGTTCCACAGCCCCACGCTACTCTCATTTAGAACTTGGTGAAGGGGAAGGAGAATAAAAAAGGCAAACCCAAAGAGGAATTATTGCAACTCACCACATCTCACCACAGCCCACTGACTGGGTACGGTTTTATATGTGCCTTGGAAGTGTTCACATTTCAGAGCATTTAAAACAAATGAGACATTTATTAGTGTAACCTTTATTCTGGAGATGATTTAAGCCATTTCAAAAGTAACCCAAAGAAGAACAGTATTTTCCTTACACTTGAGTATCCCCATGTCCCCATCAGCCCACAAAACGCTTCAGTAATTTTAATGCTCTGTATGTCTCCTAAAATACCTACATAAATAATCTATTGTTCAAAAGGTCACAAAGGTAGAGAGGATCACTTGGAAATGTCAGGAATGTAAGTGAATTGGTAATGGGGTACCATACATTCGAATATGTTCATAACCCCTTATCTTTACTTACAGGTAAGAATTGGAGGTGTGAGGCAGCTGACCTATGCATGAAAGTCTCTGGGTCCTGCAAAGGACAGTACAATGACTATAAGTGTATGGGCTCTAACAGCCCAACCACTTTCCCCCAGGACAAAAACTATCTAGTGTCTAGCAGACATGGCATTTTCGCTAACCTTCCTTGTCTCTGTGCAAAAGGAACGAAACCTCATTAAAACATCCAATCTCAAAGACTCCGTTCAGTTACAGATCTATTTCATGTTAAAGGCCAACCCCATGAACATGGCCCTAAGAGTTCACTTGCAACTTTCAAACATTCCATAAATTTGCCATTAATAGGAAGGTTGATAAATTCTCTTTCCTTTCAACTGCTGTTCAGAACTGTCACTTTTCTTTATAGATCTCCCTGACTCGAGAAGGGATTTCTAAGATGTTAAATGTCACCTTAGGGCTGCATAACCCAAATTATTTTTGCATAATACCAGGGTAATGGAAAAAAAAGTGCTCATAGAAACATAAATCATTAGTTAGGATTAAGTAGAAACCTCAGAGACAAGGATGCATTACAACACTTTTATTTTACAGAACTGTGGATTTGAAGGAATGAGAGGTATAAGGAAAAACTCCAAAAGGAGATTAGGACCACAGACATTTTTTCAGATATTCTGTGTTCTTCCTGAGAGGACACGAAAGCCAGCTCCCCCCCCCCCCCCCACTTTGCAAACTAACTGCTTTCCCATGGGGACTGAAAGGCAGAAGGCTAAATGTCCTAATGACAACCCATAGCTGTAAGTAAGCAAACTTTAGACAGTGAAAAGCTCTGCATGGTGCCATCTGTTAGGGAAACAAAAAAAAAGGACATTCCTAGCTATGAAACTGCAAAGACAAGCTTGGTACCGCCATAGAGAGCTCGTCTCCAACAAGTACTTGTATATTATTTTCCGCTCAGTTCTCACAGATGTACAAATCTTTCTGATTAGCGCTTTGGCCAAAATGTTTTCTTCTGGTATTTCCTGTACTAAGCATGTATTTTCTGATGTGGTTAAGGATAATTGAGTGGTTACAACATAGCTCAAATCTCCTGTACTGTGTAAGAATTCTGTTGTGTCTGGGAGACCCTGCTTCCTTTGAGTCATTCACCAGCTCTGGCTCTCACCAACCTAAACTGGGTGAAGAGGGAGGTGAGTAGGACCAAAGAGGAGTTGAGGAAGAGGAAAACCTGGTCAACATTTATTGTATAAAAAATTAAATAATAAAAAGAAGCATTCTCGAAAACAATCCTTTGGTATGTTTTCATTATTCACAACTTTTAATAAATCTTCCTGGTTATGAACCTATCAGCCTTAATAAAAGAGAGCAGCTTTCAAGAGGTCGTGGGACATTCCGATGTGCCTCCTCTTTGTTGCACAACGTGTCAGCTACTGTTCAGTGGTATAGGTCGATGAATGGCCCACAGTGAGGACTGAAATTAGAGAAATTGTCTAAGACATTAGACAGGTAATGCGGAGGCCCAAGGTGTCAAGCAGTGGTTGGTGTTTGATCTTCACTTGAGCTTCTGACCGTGTAAGCCATGAACAAGCAATGATGTAGCTGAAGGAGCTCTGTGGTAGAGCCTTTGCCCAGCATGCACTGCGCCTTGCTTGATCCTCAGCAATGCAAATGAACGAGCTAAGAGGAATGCCATCTTTAAAAATCAGACAAAGCCCAGCCTAAAACTATGTCTGACATCTCTTCTTTCCATCTGCTCATGCATAAAATGTGCAGAAAATTCCCTAGGAGAGAGGTGGACCCCAAATCTCCCTATAGGAGCTTAAAATTGAGGCAACAAAAATGGAGATGTGAAATCACGAGTGATTTTTCATTCTTTAGTAAGTTCTTTAAGAAAGTTTCCGTCCACAAGAAGAAAATAGGTCATATTTGAGTTTCACGTGAGTCAGTGAAGGCTCATGGCAGAAAACACATCATCATCCTTGGTTAGAAATAATTAAGGTATTTTCAAACAAGATCGTGGGGGTTGGGTCCCTGTCAAGACACAAATGTATTCACCTTTCCAGCTTTGTGTCTTTGAAGTCATCGCCTACATCAGTCCACACAGGATCGCTGCAGCCACTGTGCATGCTGGTATTTTTCTGCACCAGCATCACTGTCTGGATATGTCTTCCCAAAGAAACCTTCACAATTCACCCCGGCACCATCACTAACACTGTTAGTTCTCCTACCATGATTTACTCTTTTGCTGCAAGCAACATCTGCCCAGATGTATCATTTTTCCTATCTGCCTGTATTAGTTAAGGTTTCTTTTGCTGTGATGAAACACCACAACCAAAAAGCAAATTTGGGAAGGTTTCATTTGACTTACTCTTCCATATTGCTGTTCATTTCTAACCATGGCTGGAACCCAGAGGCAGGAGCTGATGCAGAGGCTGTGGAGGGGTGCTGCTTACTGTCTGGCTTCCCATGGTTTGCTCAGCCTGCTTTCTTATAGAACCCAGGATCACCAGCCCAAGGATGGTACCACCCACAATGGGCTGGGTCCTCTCCACCAATAACTAATTAAGAAAATGCCTTACAGTCATATCTTAGGGAAGAGTTTTCTCCATAAAGATCCTCTACTTTCAGATAACTCAGGTTTGTGTGTCAAGTTGACATAAGAGCAGCCAGAACATTGCCTCATTCACTAGAACCCAACTTGAAGTAGAAAAAGACTATGGATTACCCATTAACTTCCCTATCTTAGGCATATGGGAGAGCCCCTGGTTCTCAGCAACTTTTCTTCATGAGCTGTATATAATTTTCACCATAGAGTATATACAAGTATACCAAGTTATCTTCTTCTAACAAACATCATCCTTAGTTAACCCGGAACTCACATAGCAGAAAGAAAGGAAATGAACAGATTAGAAAGTAATAGGAAAGATAACTTTGCTTTTTAATTCTGGGGCCCACACTGCAATAGAACCTATATTATACAACTCAGCCTTTGCAAACACCTTAGGTGTTGCTGGGTACATATAACTGAGGAGGAATATGAGGCTCTGAGAAGTTATGTAATTTGCACAAGGTCAACCATTCATAAATGATGCAGATTGAATTCAAAACTATTTGCCCTTGTGCCCTCCTCCCTGTGTAGTGCTGGTAGTCTGAATAGCACTGATAACAGAAACAAGAAAAACTACACTTTATTATTGCAAATCTATTTTGAATTGGGGTCAATGGTTACCACCCAACTTCATGTACTACACAAACTGAAAAATTAAAACATATCAACATTGAACAATAGAATGCACCATACACCGGTAAAGCATAATCCACATGGTTGGCGACTTGATATTAGAATAAAAAGCAGTTTATGCCTGGAGCTCTTTTCTTATACTGTTCTTAACAAGGAACTTGTATCTATAATATAATAGCAAGATTGGTAAAATCAAGGCCCTTGAGAAAGGATAAGCATTTCCTCCTATTTTTCTATGTAAAATATTATATCCCACCTTCCAGTTTCTTAACTTGGCTAGAGAAAGGTGAGGTAGATGAGCGCCAACAGACTATAGTTTCAGAGTGAGGAAGCAATGAACTTTTCAGAATGCCAATTCTGAAGTAGAAGTAAAAGGCCCAAGGGACTTAGAGGAGTAGCACCTTTACACAGAGCCTCAAACAAGGAGATAGTGTTGTCTGAAAGGTGGAAATACTGTGATTTTATGTCATGCCCATGGGTATCAGTCAATGCTTTCGACCTTCTGTGCAGAACCCAGTATCTACACCACACTTTGTTTGTTCTCCAATTTGTAGTACTGTACTAACAAGGCTTCTTGACAATTAATTACGCCCCTGCTTTACAAGTGTGAGTGTTTTGATTTGTGAACTTTCTGGAGAACTTCAGGGAAATTTAAATTGCCCTCCAACAACTACCCAGTTCACTGCCCTGCACTATGCAGATTTGATATTAAATGATCAAATATGAACTTGGGGTCCTGTGAGGTCATGGATTCCTTTGATTTGGGACCAGGTGTATAGAGATGTTCAATTATTAAATAATTAGTTTGGAAACAATAACTAGTGTAGTTTAATTCTCTTGCTGATTTCCTAATGTTTATTAATTTAGGCACCTGTGTCTTCCTGTAACACTTCCTGCAGAATGCTTACTGGGATATGCATGGCATGTAAATTCACAACGAATATAATTACCTTTTCGCATCTCACTCCAGGTGCCTAAGTGAGCAGAAATGAATTATGACTTTAATTGTCAGAAAGGTTTCAATATTCTGAATCTAATTATTTCAAAATTGTTTAAGTTTCTAGCTAAGCAGTAATATGTTAGTGTTAATTAAAACACCAAGATATGATATTTTTTAGGATAACCAAATGTTCCAATAAGAGGATTCAGAGAAATAATTATAGAGTGGAAAGAACCAGTTGTTTTGGCATACCTAATTTGTTCGCAGACTATTTCAAGGATGACTGGAGTTGTTCAGGATTTTTTTTTTTTTTTTTGCCTTGAGCAAAGTCTTTTGTTTCATTCTTTGACCTTCACATTTTTCCTGGGAGTGAAATAGTATTCACCTTTGCAGAAGAATATCCTATGGACAGTTAAAAATCAAAGTTCAAAGTTGAACCCTTTATCTTCTTTTAAAACCATCTCAATAAATAGTGTCACCCCTGCCCTATAGCCAACTAAAAATGTGGAAATATTTCTAGATTTTTCTATTTTCCTTCAACCTTACACTCATAGGTTACCAGTCCATCCCACCCTGGCCCTGCTGTATCTATCCTCAGGCACATTACTGAATTTCTAGAGGACACTCCTTCTACCTGTTAGTCTATCTCAGAAGGATTTTCATTCTGAATAGTGGTCTCCTATCACCAGGACGTTCAGACAACCTTCTCAAAATAAGAATTGCTTTTTACCAAAATACACTTCTGTGTAAGAAAGGAGGAGGAAGCATCTCTCAAATATAAGTTAATATTGATTTGGAAATGGGAAGGTGATTTTGAAAACTCATAGAAACAAATATTGTCATGTGAAAACTGTGTTTGAGATTGATTCTTCTTAAAATCTAGTTTAACAAAACTTACTCAACCAGTAATTTCATATTTCCCCATGTAAAATATATGTACTTAGTAGACACAAGCACAAATTGTAAACAAGGCAAAAAGTTTGTAGCACAGGACACTCCTGGGTATGGAATACCCATGTTACCCTCACCCAATTCCCCCAGTACACAGTCATGGAGAGTTAGTAGAAAGCACATGGTCTAGCTGGGCACCATTATGGGCAGATAGTTCTCTTCTTCACCATTCCTAGACAATTTCACCCAAGATGTTAATGCCGGGCTGTGGATTTACATTTAAGTTATTGAATTTGTAAAGCATTAAACAAGTGTATTTGTTAATTTCCTGAATTGATTTGGAAGTGGCTGATTTTTTTTTTAAACCAAAACAGAAATAAATGCATAAAATAACCTTTAAAAAAATATCTTTTACTTTCACAGGAGTTCGGCAGGGCTACTACATTATGTAGTATAACATATACTACTTCGTTCCTGAACGGTGCATGTAAAAATTACAGGAACTAAACAGCAGGATTGAAATAAGAATGAGATTGCTTGCACACATCATTTCCTGGAAACCTAATTACAGCATCATTGAAGCATGAAGGTAGCCACACATATTTGCAGCCACTGTAATCAGGGTAATTGGCCTGCAGTTTCCTCTGCATACCCTCCTTCCGTTAAGACATTAGCAGTGTTTCTGCTGGAACGACACTGTGAATGCTTATTTGTTCCCTTCATACTGTAACATCATGTTCTGCTCTTAAATGCCAATACTATATCACGTGAAACTGTTTCCAAAGCATATTCAGCTGCTAAACTGATTTCAAGTTTCTGTCAATGAATGTTACATAAATAAATGCAGACACTGTTCTTATAATCACCTTCCATGGATCTTCTTACACATAACCATCTTATGAATTCTTCTCCTGTCTTGGTGGTGACTAGTGGGACAAACTCTAAGACTAGTGGTTCTCAACCTTCCTCCTGCTGCGACCCTTTGATATAGTTCCTCATGTTGGGGTGATTCCCCAACCATAAAATTATTTTCCTTGCTACTTTATAATTGCAATTTTGCGACTGTTATGAGTTGTAAATATCTGATATGCAGGTAGCCTTCGGTGACCCCGTGAAAGGGTCATTCAACCCCCCAAGGGGCCGTGACACACAGGTTGAGAACGGCTGCTTTAGAGGCATGACAAGGGATGTTATAAAGATGGCCGTGATTGGGCATATGAAAAAGAAAATACTGAGAAACTTAGGAATCACTAGATTTAATCAGGACAAATTCTCAGGAGGTTTTTTATTTCAATTAAAAAAAATATTTTCATATTATACATTTTGTTCATATTTTCCCCATCTTCTCCCAGGTTTTCTTTACTCCCCCTACCTCTCTCTCTGTCTCTGTCTCTCTCACGCACACACACATACTCAAAACAGGAAAAAAATCAAAACACACAAACTTAACAAAAGAAAATCAATAAGACAAAAAAAAAACAAAACAAAAAAACAAGCTGGACAGTGGTGGTGGTGTAGGCCTTTAATCCCAGCACTCAGGAGGCAGAGGCAGGTGGATCTCTTGTTAGTTCAAGGCCAGCCTGGTCTACAGAGTGAGCAGAGTGAGATCCAGGACAACCAGAGTTACAGCAGAGAAAACCTGTTTTGAAAAAACAAAACAAGATGAAAAAAAAAATCTAAAAAACCATCAAAAACCAAAAACCAAAAGTGCACAAAACATGGAGTCTGTTTTGTGTTGTTCAACTACTCCTGAGTGTGGGGCCTGGCCTGGAGTGTGGTTGATACATCCAGTGACGCTCCATTGGAGAAAACTGAATTTCCTTTTCCCAGCAGGTATCAACTGCAAGTAGCTTCTTGTTAGGAGTTGGACTTTGCTGTGTCTGGAAGATGCTGTTTCCTTGGTGCCATCCATCACTTCTAAGTCTCACCACCTTTTCACCCCCTTTTCTGCTTAGATCCCTGACCTTGAGGGGAGGGCTTGGAGACATAAATGGAGACATTTATGACTAAATACTCTGATGCCTTCTACTCTCTGCACATTGCTCAATTGTAAATTTCTTTCTTAATTAGCATCGAACGCAAGGAAAAAGCTTCTCTAATAATGGCTGAATGATGCTCTCTCTCTAGGGGCATAGGAAGATCTCATTAGAAATTATTTTATTATCCTTTAGCAGAATAGTAGTAGTAGCTTTTCCCCTAGGTCTATGACCTATCTATTCTCAGGATCTTGGCCACTTTTGCAGTGTCATGAATGGATTTCAGCTAAAGCAATGGGCAAAAGAACGTCAAGAAGAGTGTGTGGGAAGAATTTAAGAACCAGAAGATGTAGAGGAGTGTCATGAAACACTGCCACCCAGATATGACACAGCCATAGCAATAATGTACTCACAGTACCAATGGGTAACTGCATCAGGTTAGCCCCTTCAACGTTCCATCATGAATAGAAGGCAATGAGTCCCAAACCTTTCCTGAGGAGCTGTTGTCTGTTGATGGCAAATAGAGGGAAGAGTGCCAGTTTCTTTAATGGTGTATCCTGGGGAGTTCTAATTGGGACAGAGAGGGGTTCAGATGAAATGGAAGGGGCATTGCAAATAGTCATGGGAGTTACTATAATCATAATGTATTGCATATATGTATGAAACTGTCAAAAATGTGCAAAAAATGAAAAATTTTAAGCAATATGTCTTAGGGTTTCTATTGTGATAAAAAACACTCTGGCCAAAAGAAACGTAGAGAGGGAAGGGTTTATTTTATCCTTCACTTCTAGGTGACAGTCCATTACTTAGGGAAGTCGGGGTAGGAAGGAACTCAAGGCAGAACAGAAATCTGGAGTCAGGAACTGAAGCAGAAGCCATGGAGGAATTCTGCTTATTGGCTTACTCTTCGTGGCTTGTTCAGCCTGCTTTCTTAAACCACCCAGAAACACCTGCCCAGGGGTGATTGCCACAATGGGCTGAGCCTTCCCATATTAATCACTAATTAAGAAAATGCCCCACCCGCTTGCCAGCCAATCTTAAGGACAGGCTAGTCTTAAGGGGGAATTTTCTCAACTGTGGTTTCCTCTTCTCAGAAAACTCTAGCTGTGTTAAGTTGACACTAACACAATACAACAAAACAAAAACATCACCAGGATACAATATTTCTTCACTATTTTAAAAACCCTTATCTCTGTATTCTGCTTCATTTGCGTCTTTGAAGCAGTAGAAAAAGTGTACTGAGGATTAATCATACTCTTGAATAGATGAAGTCAAAGAACAGGACTAGAGGAGAGAAAAAAAGAAAAAGACGGAGAAGGGGGAGGGGATTAAGGTGGAGAAGAGGGAAGATTAGAAGCTGAAGGCAGATTGATTAAGGGTAGTCTTATGAAACTTTCACAAGGTAACCCCTTATGATACTAACAATTGTTCTTGTGTCAGAAGGGTCTTCAGGTGGCACAATCTTAATTGTATGTGTGTGTGTGTGTGTGTGTGCATGTGCATGTAAGTGTGCATACCTGGATATATTTCTTAGAACTACTAATAAAGATAGTACTAATTTTGAGTGGTCTAGCTTTGGGTAGACAATATGCATAAACTCACATTAAACATAAATTTAAACCCAGAAACTTCACATGGAGTAATTTAAGTGCCAAACTCATGTATAATTCAGGGAAACATAAAAATGAAAAATTCTACATTTTCTCAGCTTTCTCAAGCCAGGCTTTTCTTTTTGTGACAGATTTCCTTGCTCTGAAAAGGGAATGACAACGTGCAGATGAATCCCGAGTCGCTACCGGGGCTCCGCGGAGAATGCCCTGGACTTGAAGTGAGGAAATCTGGAGGTTGAGAGTTTCAAACATGTCACGTCTATCCAAAACGTTGCTTACTGATTTCTGATTTTTGTCTTTCTCGTTTGCAAATGCAAATCTTAGCACCTACTCCAGTGGGTTGTTTTGGAAAGGGAGTGTCATAATTGGAGCAGGGTTTTTAGACTAGTGAAATGCACTGGTCCTATTAAAGCAGCATGTTGTTGTTATGATCGGTGTCATTGTTATTATTGACTATGCTTTCTACAAGATGCATGTGATACATGTTCCAGTTATATCACTGTTAAATATATATATAATATTACTGACAAGTGTTTTGAGTTTCCAGGATGCTAAATGTGAGACGACAGTAAAGACGTCTGTGTTACAAGAGAAATGTGATGCAAATAAATTAATAGTGATGACTCTCCTCTCCTTCTCCAGCCTCCTTCATCTTCTGTGAAAACAGTGACAGCAATAAAGGTTAAATATCTTTTCCATGGAAACCTTACTGAGGAATCACAGGATCCCAAAAGAGTAGCAATTCTTACTATTGTTGTTGCTTAGCAGAGATCTTATCACTAATATTGATTATTAGCCCTCATTTTATCTCCATTTTTTTCATTTTAAACAAACTGAAACTAGAAATACTAAGTAACTAATATATCGTAGATCTGGGTTTAAAATCCAGCTTTGCTTTCCTGGCGAAGCTGCTTTAACAGGAACACAACAACATTTGTATCTGTGTTTTCCTAAGTCAACAATATCTGAACTAGTAGGATCTCAAAACCAGACACTTGGCATGTTAAGGCTTATTTGTTTCTATTTACCAAAACTTTTCATGTTTGGTGTTTCATAGAGTTGTTGGCATAGTCATGTGAGATATAATTTGTTCTGGTTTGATTTTCTATTTGCGTGGTAAAATACCATGACCCAGAGCAACTTAGAAATAAAAGTATTTATTTTGGTTTATGGTTCCAGAGGGTGAAGAGTCCTTCGTGATGGAGAGGCATGGTAGCAGGAGCAGGGAGCTGAGTGCTCCCATCTCAAGTTCACAAAGAGAACAGAGAAGGAACTGAGAGTGGGTGAAGCTATAAGTCCACAGAGCCCACTCCCCTAGTGATGTACTTCTTCCAGGCAGTCTCCCCCACCCATTAAACAGTGCCATCAACTGGGAACCAAGTGTTAAAATCCTTGTGCCCATGGGGGACATTTCTCATTCAAATCACAATACCAATATTGATAATCATACTGATAAATGAAGAAATGGGTGTGGAAGCTTAAAATTCCTCTCCCAAGCCACAGAGAACAGGATTCAGAGTTGTGTCAAATCCATTTTTTTTTTCCTAACAGTACTTTGCTTCCTTTGTATAATCTACTGATGCCTCCAGAGTATTGAGACAAGTAAGTGGGAAAATCAGTGGCACATAGGTGATTATGTTAAGTGTTTGGGAGATGCCAAAAATACCTTTGGTAGATACAAAATCTGAGCAATAGTCCAACTGGCGAACTTAGAGTACATTAGGGAACTAGATGCTACCTGGATGTAGAAAAAAGACAGGTGCCAGGGTTTCTTTCCAAGTTTAGGTAGAGGGGGATGAGAACAGAACGTTGTCAGACTTCTTAGCCCCACAGATCGAAAGGCAGGCTCAAAGGTGGCTAGATGCAGCCTACTGAACAGCAGGTGGTGATGAAGCAGAGCTGACCATCTGTTGAGACTGGCTGACGTTTGCAGTAAGACTTGAATCTGAACTTTAGAGTCCTCTGAATTAGCTTCTCTGAGAATCTTAATAGCAATGCATTATTCATTATCCCATTCTCAGTTATGTGTGCATACAGGTATGCTTCTGCATAGCTACAGATTCAAGTTAGACCAAGGGAAGACCTCAGAGAGACGCTGAAAAAAGACCAGGTCTCTAGGACTTGTAGCACTTGGCTCAGGAAGTTGCCACCCACCTTCTTTCACTCAGTACATTTGTATTCCTGATAAAACTGTGCATGTTTCATACATGGACATAGTGTTTGGTGACTTCGCCATAGAGTCACTCTGCAAACCAGTAACTAAGATGCCAAATTTTCTCACAAAGTCATTATCAAACTCAGAAGATAGGGTCAAACAAAGCAACATTGAGATATAAAGCAGTTTAAAATATTTATGGCTTATTGTATCCTCTGAGGGTTAGAAATATGTCCGAGAAAGATTATGTGATCAAATTAAGTAACAAACACTCTGCCACATGGCAACCATAAAATATAGAATGTGGCTCCAAAGCTGTAGAAAATAAAATCAGAAAAAAGGAAGTTCATCTTGTTTTCCAAGGACCAGAATATTAAACATTATCAGCAAACTGTTTTTGGGTATATTGATTTTGTGCTTATTGAGTTTAAAACACTAAGATTGACATTTCTTTCTATGAGGTATGATTTTAATATTCCATGACACGATTTTATTTCAGATAAATTATTCTTTGGATTATGGAAACATTTTAAAAAACAAGACAAAGTTTTACCCTTAATATTTTGTAGAAGAAAATGAATAAAAGCTTTAAATTTTGTGACAGAAAACAGGGAGTATTACACAGGATACAAAAAGCTTCATACAACAACTGTCTTGGTGGCCGTAGCTAGATAGTACTGGAAAACGAATCTTTTAAATTAAATTAAATCTCATGCGTTGGATTGCTGAGGGCGATTTTAAGAGAATTTTCTCTTCTCCTCTCTAGGGTCCTGGGTAGGGCCCTCTTCTGCAGTCCTGATCCCTCCCCATCCATCATTTCAAAGAGACACATACCACCTCCAAAATGCTTAAAGGCAGCTGCCAGCAAGTGTCACTTTGAGTTAAATGCATTATTAAACTGTTGGGAATTTCACATCATGGGTCATTTATCTAAGCTAAATTGGGTCAAAAGCCTCTACATTTGCCTAGATAAATAAAAGAGAAAAAAAATTCTCTTGTGGGAAGCAGTGGTTTGACAAGCATTATAAGTGTTGTTCATCTATCTATCTATCTATCTATCTATCTATCTATCTATCTATCTATCATCTATCTATCATCTAAGTAGCCACAGGAAAGGGAATCTTTCCTGGTGTGTGTGTGTGTGTGTGTGTGTGTGTGTGTGTGTGTGTGTGTGTGTGTGTGTGTTTGGAATGTATGCAGTTACTATGAGAGGGAATCTAACATTATACAGAAATAGTCTTCTTTGTTAAATATATTTAGTTATTTATTGTTCCACTAATGCCCTTGACTTAGACATTGAAGTCATAGATATTAAATATTCATTCCATAAACATTTGCATGTGTTCTGTGTGCCATGTACTACACAGGCAGAATGTAAAAATTGTGGAGTTTGATTCATGAATCTAAAACTCAAGTCCTAGAATGATCGTAATAACTAATTATCTTGCACTTAATTCTTTTAAAGGTGAACTACAGAAATGAATGAGGAAGAAATTAGATTTTTTTTTCAGAGTTTAAAAAGATAGGTGGTCTGAGGAGGAACCCCAATGATATATAATAAAAAACCCAGTAGTAAGGGAAAAAAAAACCACATCAGGAGAGAAGAAAGGAAAAGGTCAGTAGGGATTAAAGTGATATTTATCTGCCAAATTAAGATATGTTAGTAATATAGATGGGACACCAGATATGACCCAGATTGGTCCCCGGCAGACACTCATATGTTCAGCTTTCAGTGTCCCCAGTGTTGATGTAAAAGGCAATGTGCACATGAATTCTTAATTACTTCACGCCACTGGAATGTACAACCCTAGAAATGTCATATAAACATCGGCCATGGTAGCAGAAAGGAGCAGAAAAAGAAAAAGGTTCTGTGTAAATGGTTCTCATCTAACAGATTACATATGTTCTATTTTAATGTATGAATTTTTTAGTTCCTAGGAAATTTGGGAATTGTGTGATTCGACTCGTGATTTTTTTTCATCAAACGCTATTGTTCATCAGCGGTATCTCTGATATTCAGGTCAGCACAGAGAAACTGAAGCAGAGACACATGGAATTCTCCTGAGCAATCAAGCCTTTTGTGCTTTCTAAAACATACACTTTTTTAAGCATTGAGTTATCTATTTTTTTTTTTGGTCAAATCTCCCATGAGTTAATGCCACAAAAACCCAAAGTCTTCAATATACTCCCTGTTTTTAAAATATTAGAACAACCAGTTCTTTGACTTTATTGACATGCAGTTCACATGCCACTCCAGCCATTTAAAGTCTAAAATCCAAAGATTTTGATGCATTCATAGCTTTGTGGGACCATCATCAAGATCATTAGCAGTTAGTCACCAGTCTTATCTCCTCACGCTCAGCCTCCTGCCTTGGACAATTAGCCATCTACTCTGTGGCTCTATGTATTTGTCTACTCTGCACATTTTATTAAATATAATAGTGAGACAAATTAGCATTTCTCCTGATCCTTACACTTAACTCGCTTCCATTCCATTCATGAGGTATCATTCTGCCTAGTAGTCTGTCTTATCGGTGTACCACATTTTATACATTCATTCATGTATGGACAGTGGGGTCCTTTCTGCCTTGGGAATGTTATTAACAGTACCGTTTGCACATTTATTAATGATGTTTGTGGCCGTATCTTTCCAGTCCTCACCTGTGTGCATCTAGGGAGAGAAGAGTGAGAGATGCTACGGCAAGTCTATGATTAACCCTCTGAGGCGTTGCATGGTTATTTTCCAAAGTGCCTACAGCAATTTTCATTCTCATTGACAGCGTGCAAGTCACTCAACTTCTCCACAACCTTCTCAGTTGTCATTATGTGCTCTTGTCACAGCTGCCCCAGAGTGTGGGAGGGGGCATCTCATTGTAGTTTGATTTGCATGTTCCTCGTAGTTACTGGGATTGAGCTCCTTCTCCATCACCGCAGCTTCAATGCTCATGCACGTTTTAAGTTGGGATATTTATCGCTTTTATGTGTGAACAGCAAGTGCTTTACTTTCTACTTTGCTATTTGTTCCTTATCATATGTATGGCTAATAAGTATTTCCTCTCATTTGCTTGAATATTTTTATAACTTTTGGTTCCTCTTTCTAATTCTAATTTCTGGTACTAATAGAATATAAATTGGTTTCGCTTCTCTTAAATTGGTTGGGGTGTGTTTACAGCCCATCTTACGTTCTGTTTTAGAGGTTAGTATTCCTTTTATTCAGAAATGTATTTTCTGCCGTGGTTGAGTGACGTGTTTGGAGGGCTCATTGGTTTCGAGTATCGTCAGCGTCTTGTGTCTTTGGTGATCTCTCACATTGTAGAGAGGGATATTTAGGTTTCCATTTAGTGCAGCTGACTTCTGTGCATTTTGAGGCTCTTCTAATTGGGGTTCCAGTGTAATTTCTTTATAATATCATGTTCTGATAGACTGAAAATTTTACCATTATAAAATATTTCTGTGTATTTCTGGCATATATTTCTTTAAAAACTTGTTTGACATTAGTTTGGTTCTCCCAGTCTTTTTGGGTTGTTGAGCAAATTGTATTTTTCTACCACTGCAATCTCAATCCAGTTTTGTTTTTGAATCTAAAATGACTATGTATCCTATCATATCATTAGATCATGTACTTTTCAGTATGAAATTCATCTACTACATAGTTTAATGTTATCATAGACTAATGTATACCATTCAACTTTCTACTGTATTTTATTTAATCTCTTGTGTTACTTGCTTCTTTTAAATTATGTAAATAGTTTTGAGGGAGTATTTAATTTCAGATTTTTTCTTGTTTTGCTCATTGCTGTAGGGTTTTTCCAAAAATACATCTTTAAACTTATAAGAATAAACTTCAGATTTATGCTAGATTAATTCAGTGACATATGGAAGCATTATTTTGTATACATCCATTTCTACTTATCTTCACTTTGTTCTTTATTGTCAAGTTCTGAGTTATATTTGCCGCATCCAACATGACTTTACATGACTTACATTGGTTAAATAAAGCTAAGACAATAAAGAGGAGAAAGTATAATTTTTGTATTAACTTTACATACTACTTGTAGTTCTTTTGATTTATTCTTGAGGGCACAAGTTGCCATCTGGTGTCATTTTCTTATTTAATGCAACTTTGCTGTCATTCTCCTTTGTTCTGTTATCATCAAATATGTTGTTTTCCTATTAATCACAAGCCCAGCAAAACAATTACATACCACCATCAAATGCAATTGCTTTATAAATTAGTTACAGAAGAAAAGAGGAGAAATATGAATTTATATTCCTTTGTAATTACATAATTATCTTACTGGTATGCTTTTATTTTCAGTAAGACTTGCAATATTATTCCAAGGTGCCTAGTTTCATCCCAAGAACAAGAACAAGAACAAGAAGAACAAGACGAAGAGAAGAAGAGGAGGAAGAAGAGAAAGAGGAGGAGGAGGAGGAGGAGGAGTTGGAGGAGGAGGACTCTGTGGAAAGATGCTTATTCTGTCATTCTCCATGTAGTCCATTGTCTTGATGGGAACTCAGTTGTTCCTATTACTGGGCTTTGTTGAGATCAGCATGAGCCTTGCATAAAGTTACTCCATGTCATACATAATAGTGCCTTTCAGGTGGTACCTTACCCCTCAAGACCCCATTTTATAGGCAGCATTTGGAGATCACTTATGTATGCATGTGCAAGGGCAGGATGACCCTGCACCTCATTTTTCTTAGAGACACCACTGCTTATCCAGCACCTCCTGTGGAACACATACTGGGAAGCAGCTTACTATTAAGAGTATACTCCTATCACATGTACACTTATAAAGTAGACTGAGAACATGAGAATACAAGGTGGACCACAATCATAGCAAGAAATCCAGGCCCGAGAGTGTATTGAACTGAGGAACAAGTCTATCTCCTTTACTAGCACACCACAAAATCAGAGAACATGTAACACTGCTGTGGTGATGATTCCCACTCCTCTTGTTGGACCACCTTGTGTCTATAACAATATACTATGAAGCAGAAAACTCCCAATTGTCCTTGGAGCTTCAATTCAGTTTGGTCCTTACTGCTACTGTAGCCTGTTGGAATTGCTCTCGACCCATCCATCCATGTATTCATCCATGCATTCTTCCATCCATCCATCCATCCATCCATCCATCCATCCATCCATCCTTCCATCCATCAGTCAGCATGTCTCTCTGAACCTGGTCCTGCACTTCACCTCTGTAGCACAACTTTTCAACTCAAAGGCCCAGTTCAGCCCTGCCACTCTGCACCTGCAGCTTTACAACTGGGTTTGTTCAGCCCTGCACAGACTCTGCAACTGCATCATCCTCTGCCTGCTTCCAACAAGGCCACTCTGAGCTCCGTGAACTATGTGGTACTCCCTTCAGGCATTTTATAGTCATTCTGTGCATATCAGTGTATACCTATGTATCCATCCATAGATGTAATTATTCTGATGCAGAGTCAGTGATCTGAGACTTAATGTTAGTAAAAAAATATGGAATAAAATAATAATAATAATAATAATAATAATAATAATAATAATAATAAAATTGTCAATGCCCAGTTGTTCAGAGAAATTGATATTGCTTAGCAAGTTCCAACCAACAAAACTAGCAGTAGCTTTTGAATTTGTTAATAAATTCTGACACTGTGACCTTCCAGGAATATGTCCATCCATATCTCTGCAGCAGCATGTTCATAATAGCATTCCCTGTATGGAATGTTCTGTTTCGTCTGGCTGGTTTTAAGATACTTTTTGTTTTCTGACGTTTTGTCATGATATGTCTGTCTGTGTATCTTTTTGTGTGCATTAGTGATTTGAAGGGAAGTGCGATGTTTTTTTTTTTTTTTTTTTTTTTTTTTCCATCCAGTTTAAGAAGCTTTTAATACGGGCTGGAGAGACAGCTCAGTCACTAAGAGGATGGAATTTTTATCAGTATTTTCTAGGACTTCTCTTGATTTCTCTATTAAGCTCTCTGTCTGAGTCGTAAAAAGCTGCTACCCTCTACTAATTGCCAGTTGATTGCTTTCCAGCTTTCAACAGCACTCCCAAGAACATAAATTGCTTCCTCATCCAACTCACTTGGGGCCAGGCTACTTTACAGACATCATATTTTAGCCCACATTTGACAGCTGTCCTGAGGAAGGCTTTCCTTCCCCAGCACTCTTGTAAACTTCTAGCTGGTGTACTTTTGTGTGTTGCTCTATTGTAGCTCCATGCTTCTCCTCTTGATGTTGCTCACTTACCGTAGCTATCCCAATGGTGCTATTGGGCTTGAAGTAGTCCACATTTTGTTCCAAATAAAGTCAGTCCTTTTGGAGAATTGTTCTTACAGACTACAGTAGTCTCAAGGATATTCTTACAGCCTCTTTCATCTCCTAAGCAAGCCTCTTTACTACTGGTCAGGAATTGGGGAGAGGGACAACAACCCACTTCTCAAGGAGTGACACCCTGGGCTTCCTTGGTATTACAATGGAAAGGAAGGCAATCTCTAGTCTTCTTGGTTTGCCTGTCATGACATGGAAACTGGACCTTATAAGCAAGTTGGATACAGGATACTTGATGACACATAACCCTTTATTCTCAGCCTATCACACATAAGGACACGCTTCTTGCCATGAAGAGAGACTTGGTTTAGGGAGAGAAACTAGCAAAGGATGTGATGCAACTGTCTTCACAAGAGTGAAAGTCAGATAAACAGAGACACCTGTGCCCCTACCTTTGACTATAGGAAGACCAGGACTGCTTAGTTCTGCAAACCGCTTTCCTTCTATTTAAACCTAAATATCATGTCAGGACCCTACGATGGGCTCAGAGAGAGCAGGTCAGTGGGCATCCTTTTGTGGTCCTTTTCTCAATTTGTCCCCATGAATATATCTCTTTTCTCTGCCTTTTAATATCATTTGCCTCTTCAATCAGTATATTGAAGAAGCACAGCTAAACCTAACTGATTAGGGCTATCAAGGCTCAGGTTTGGGCCCAAAGAATTCTGATAATGATGAGAGACACAGGCTGCAGCTTCCTGGAAGGTGCTATAAGACTCAACTGAGAGGTCCAGGAAAGAGGGAATCTTGTACCCTTAACTGCACTCACCGAAGCACAGTTCATGTTATGGTGATCTGCAGTCAGTTCATGGATCAAATGCTGCAGAAGTGTGGCTATTAAAGTCTTTGCTAGACTTCCTTTCTTAAAACACTATGGTGCTGGTAACAAACGCAGGGTCCTAACTGTGCTCTGTGCTCATTATACCATTGAGCTACATCTGATATCTACTGCATTTTCTTTTTCTTTTTTCTTAATTGAAAGAAAATTATGCAATATATTTGATTGTGTTTTTTTCCACTCCCCACTTCCCTGCCCATCCAACTTCATGTTCCTTTTCTCTTTATCTGTCTTCAAAAACAAACAACAAAAAGAAAAACAAACAAAAATATAAGAAACACCCCCCCCAAAAAAAACCCACAAAAATGGAAATCAAAATAAACAAGCAAAGGAATATTAACACCCCACACACAAATGCCCAAACAACGCAAAATGAGATAAAATTTTTTAAAAATATCATTGAGTTATCTTGTGTTGGCCAGCTACTCCTGAGATTGAGGCCTCCCTTGAAATGTGGTTTATATACCCAGTGGGACTCCATTGGAGAAAACTGATTTTTCCTTTGCAGTTGGGAGGCAATTACAGATAACTTCCTGGTTAGTGGAGGGAGCCTGTGTCCACTTCCTCTTCTTAGTGCTGAGACCCCATCCGGCTTGAGTCTTCATAGCCTCTCTACATGAGCTACAGTCCCTGAGTTTATATATGCATTAGTCTTCCTGCTTCTGGAGACTCTATTTCCTTGGAGTCATTAATCACCTGTGGCTCTTACAATCTTTCTACCTCTTCTACATAGATCCCTGAGCTTTGAGGGCTGGGGGAATCAGCTGAAGACATCTTGTCTAGGACTGAGTGCTTCAATGTTTCTCACTCTGTCAATGTTACGGGTCTCTGGGTTAGTTCCCTACTATCAGGTTCTTGTGACTTTATTAGTTCCAGGTCTGAGGTCCATCTCATGAGTAAACCTTAAATCCAATCAGCAAGCAGTCCATTACTACTATAACATTTGGGCCGCTATTGCAAGCAGGTCACTGTGGTAGGTAGCAGGGTTTGTAACTGGAAGATCATGATGATTGTCTTTCTCCTCTGGCACAGAGTATCTTCCAGTACCATGAACACTAGTCAGTAGGGGTAAAGTTTCTAGTTAGTTCATTACTAGATTTCTTAATTTTCTTAATGAAATGTTTCTTCACTGGCTATATTGCATTGAAAATTTTTCCAAAGATTTGCATTTAGTTAGAAATTTCTACCAGTTACAGCTGCTTCACTATTGAAAGCACCTGCATTGGTCCTTATGCTACTGTTCTAGGGTCATTTCTGAAATTCTCTTCTGAAAGGGATTTGTCCAATCTGAAAGAAATTCTGTAATCACTTCAAAAGCTGTCTTCAGACCAGCCCTCTCTAGCTCTTCTGTTGCTGGTGCGTTTGATTCTTCCTGGCATCAACACCGTAGACAAACACTGAACAATGAGCTTAGAAACTGGAGTAGGCTTGTTGACTGTTTTGAAATGATCGTACTTCTATACGTGCGCAGATTAAGGTTGAGTAATATTACTTGATCCTAGAGATACTTCCTAGTTCCAGTCAAGTGCTTCGTTATTACCACAATAGTAATGACGTATGGTCAGTCCCAGGCTTTTAGTACTAATGTCAGTGCCAAGAAGTAGCTACTATTTTACTCCTATTAGCACATGAGTAATTAGAAACTCAAGGTCACATACGCAAGCAAATAGGAGAGTGGGGAGCTGAGTCCCGGCCCCATGGATTCCAATGCCCTTGTGTTTAATAGCCTCATTGTTTCACACCACTCTAATTGTTAACCAGTGTTAGGAACATTCATTTAATGCAGCTTTTTTCAAAGTGTACTCCAGGATCCCTGAGGGTCCTCATTACTCTTTCCCAGAGGACTCATGAAACTGTTTTATGTAAGCTATTTTCATAATTTGACGACATTATGTGCCTTCTTTTCCCAATCTGATTCCCTCACTGAGGAAATTATACAGGGGTGTTCTAGAGGCCACATTGCCCTGCTGGGAGTGCTGGACGTGCTGGTGCAGATGCATCTTGGCTAGCAATGGACTGTGTGCTAGTGGACTAATAAATATAGTTAACATACTTAGCCTGCTTGAACACCCTAGCTTAGAACACAATGCATCATAGAGCATTGGATGCTCATCCTGCTTACAGCAGTTTACAGCCTTGTAAGCGCAGGTGAATATCCTGGATGCTTGTAAGTCAGCTAACCTGGAATACTTAGTGCAATCGAGAGCATTGAGAGACCCTGCATCAAAAGCAAGAAATGAGAGAACAAACTCTGACTTGCACACAGGTGTTACGACATATAGACATCCATATTTCCTCTTTCCCTCTCCCCCCCATCCCCGCTCATAAACATACACACACACACACACACACACACACACACACAAATAAAAATTAAAATAAATGGAACATTCAATGAGATCATAGTCTCTTGGGGCATAGAATAAGTAATGATTATTAATTCCCTGTTGCAGGAAGAAGAGCAGTAAGATTCTTCGGCACTGTCGGAAGAACAGGACAGTATCTAGCTGGACATGTGAATCACCGTGTACTAAGAGTTTTCATGAAGTGGTAATCTTTGAGATTAACTTGGAAATTAGATCAAAACACCTAAGATTGGAGAGAGGATTGAAAGAGAGAAATGGAAACTGGATGTAGATTTGAGGCATGATGGAGATAAAGGGATATATATAGGCAAGGATGGAGACAGTCCATCAGCGTGCTCACATACAGGGTGAATCAGACCAGCACCTTTCAGCAAAGACACAGGCAGAGCAGCTGTTCTGATTTCTACCACTTAGAGTCGACACCAAACAGCACACTTGCTCACAGGTACTTTGTACTTAGCAATGCATTAGGGTATTCTCCCTCTTTCTTTTTCCCCATGGTGTTTCAGACAAGCAAAATACCAGAAAAGGCAAGCTAAGTATTTTCTCTTAGAGGAAAGCAGCTAAAGAAAGGCCTTCTCTCATTTACTCTCTCGCTTCTCTTTCTCTCCCTTCTCTCTTTCAGGAGGAGCCAAAGCTTTTGGCAGCTGAGAAAAGCCACACAGAAGGATTTTTGATGCCAAGCTGGCATGAATCCCAGAGCCGTGCGTATTTCTTCCTAAAGGGGATTGACTCCTGGCTATGAAGCAACACTGCATTAGAAGGGAATATCCCCACTAGTGTGAGCATTTGCATTTAATTCACCATTTTGCTTCCTCCCAAGACAGCATTTTTACTTCCTGGGGAAAAAAATGTAAGGCACTACTCCCCTGAGAAAGGAAAAAAGAATCATCCATTTGCCTTTTGAGATGTAGAGTGATGTGATTCTCCAATTACCACAGGCTTGCGTGGAACTAACTCAACAGATGAAAAGCAACCCTATTTACTTACGGTGCCTGCTTGCGTGGGTATGCTTTCTACTCTGAAAGAGAATTAAGCAATCTAAAGTGAGAACACATGGAAGCATATGGGCTTTGTTTCGTTTGTATTTTAATCTAAGGCTATGAGTCAGGACTAATTATCTCAAAGATTTCCTTCTTATCCGTGAAGGAAATCAGAAAGACACTACAGAGGGATTGGGCAAATTTTGTTAACATCTGCCAAGGAAAATGCTGGGCCAGACATGTCTCTGAACCCACAATTGAACATACTTAAACTAAAAACTACTTGTTTATCATAAAGTTAACCTTAACCCAGTGTCTAACACTAGTATCCATTCAGGTCACCTGGTACTAAGTCCTAAATTACTAAGAAATGGAGCCAGGCCTGATGTTCAAATATACACTGTGAAGCAAAGTGGGATGTTGATAGAAATATTATGTTTATGTGCACATATATGTATGCCATTTTTAGAATGTTTCTCTTGCTACTGTAGACGATGATATAGTAGGGTCCTGCTTGTTCATTAGTTAAAGAACAGTGTGTAGAACCTCTAAGACAGATTGAGTTCCCACTCTTCACTTTTCAGTGGTATATTACTTGTTGAACTCTCTGATCCTTGGTCTTCTGATGGTTACCTAGGGATTATTTTTAACTCCTCAGAAACATAGCTGATACCATGACTACTCCTCACACCTGACAATGCAAGAAACCTGTGGATTATGTCTTTTACTTGTCATGAGGAAGCTCTGAGGGAGGACACTTAATTGAATCTCAATTCACTTTTTTTTTTCTTTTCTTTTTGAGGTTATAATTTTATCATTTCTTTCTTTCAAGCCCTCCCCCAAATCTTCCCATATATTCCTCCTTGCTCTCTTTTAAACTCATGGCCTCTCTTATCATTATTTGTTGTTATAATATATATGTATACACATATATATTCCTAAATACAAAAATGTGACCTGCTCAGTCTGTATATTGTTACTCGCATGTATGTTTTCGGGCTTACCATTGGCACTGGATAAGTGCCTCTTCCCTGGGAAGACTAGTTCTTCCTCTTTCTGCGTTCTTTAGGCACCTGTACTCCTTTGGGTAGGAGTGAGGCCTTGTGTTGTTTTTTCCCTCCAACCACTTTGGCTTGTTGCTTTTGTTTAGCTCATGTCTAGGCAGCTGTGTTACTGAGACTATGGGTGTGGCTTCTGACATCACGAGGAGACACAGTCTCACAGCGAACTTCCCAATCCTCTGGCTCTTGCAGTCTTTCTGCCCTTTTCTGCAAGCCCCCCTGAGGCTTAGGTGCAGAAGTGTTTTGTAGATGTACACGTTGGGAGTGAGCTTCGCATCTCTGAAGTTTGATTGGCTAAGGCTTTCTGTAGTGGTCTCCATCTATTACAAAGAAAAGTTTTCTTGATGAAGGGTGAAGACTGCACTTATCTTTGGGTATTACAACAAATTTTTAGAGTGTTGTTGACGACTTCACTATCCCTGGGTAGTAGGCTAGGTTTCCACCCAGACATGGTTTCCCTGTTGTTGATCACATCTTAATTCTAATTAGAGAGTTGTTGGTTATCACCAAGGCCAAGGTTGTATGCCCCTACTGCACTCTTAGGGTTATTGTGCCATGCTGGTCATCTATGTGGCTCATAGGCATCTTATCTGGTAGCACTATTGGTTGCTTCCCTTCTTGGGATGCTTTCATGACACTTTCTGGTACCATGAGAGCCAGTCTTCAGGAAGGAGGCATTCAGGTCAGTTCCAGATTGGTGATAAAATCCACTTTTGAAATTTAACTATGAAAAGATTTTAAGCTGTTATGTTTGCCATTCTGCTTAACAACTGGAAAAAGTCATAAGAAAACCTAACAGCTCCCTTTTTGGGGGCTAAGGATCAGTTCAGACAATGAAAACCCTAATCCAACCCTATGTCCAAGCCACCATAAAAGAAAAACTTTAAGTCAGACTCCTGTCCCTGAACCATCAAGACTGGGAAGGTTAGCCTGGACAACCTCATCTAGTAAAGTTTTTCTTCATGGGGACACTTCTATGCAGAACCCAAAATGAGAAAGGTCCTTTTCTGCTGAAGTATGAAGAATATGGGATTAAAGACCTAGCTTTATGGAATTATTAACCTTTATTTCATCCCAAAGACCCTGCCTACAAATACCACATTCAGACTGCTCTCAGCCTCTTGATTCTTCACAGAATTCTTCAAATTCTTCAAATACCAACATGAGTTTTTGGTGGCGACATTCACCCTCTCTTTGAAATATCTAAAACAATAGTATCAGTTATCCAACCAGAGATGAGAATGCTTGTATTTATGTGAAATAAATGTACCCCAATTTACACTATTTACCCCAAATCACACAAGGTAGTAAATCACGGATCTGACTTCAGGACCTGTGGTGATTAATCTTCATTGTAAACTTGTTAGGGTTTAGAATTACTATGATGACACACTTCTGGGTGTGTCTGTGAGGGTGTTTCCAGAAAGACTTAAGGAGCAGAGAGGAACTTCCCTGAATTCTTGTGGGCTGAGGTCCAAAAACAAAGGTAAAGAACAAAGTGAGCCAGTAATGTTTCAGAAAGTAATATTCATCTCCCTGCTTCCTAATCAACAGCCAGCTCCTGCTGTCACACTCTTTCTGCTGTGATACACTGTACTCAAACTGTAAGCCCAAACAAACTCTCTCTCCCTCCCTCTTTTCCTGCTTCCCTCCCTTCCTCCCTTCCTTCTTTTCTTCTTTAAGTTGCTTTTTCCAGATATTTTATCACAACAAAAAGAAAATCAACTAGCACAGAACCTCAGCTTACTTATTACTTTATGGTGTTAAAAAGAAGAATTGAGGAGATTCCTATATAAATAAATGTACAGTGCATGATGTAGTTGATGTCCAACAAATATAAGTCATATCCCTATAGGATGAAGATGATGTAGGTGGATCTCTGAGCTCGAGGACAGCCTGGTCCACAGAAAAAGTTCCAGAGCATCCAGGGCTACAAGGAAAAACCATGTCTTGAAAAATCAAAACTTAAAATTAAAAAAAATAGAAGTTTTGTATGGATTCATGACCCAATTACCCAGTACTTGCAAATATTCTATACTCCATATAGAAAGCACAGAGCTTCCACAAGTTTAAGACAAAATGTTTATTTTCCAGTCTCCTGTCTTTCATATTCTGCTTGACTGTTAGAAGCTGCTGGTTGGCTATCAGCAGTGACTGCTCCTCGTATCACTTGTGTATAGAGTGTCTGAACTGTACGTAGCACATTGTGTATAGTACCTGCATATACTACACTGCCTGACACTAGATGTGCCTCCCAGTAACCTGGGAGGTAGACAGAGCCTTCTAAGACACCCAGGAGCTCCCATAGTCTCTGACTCACTGTTTGAAGTAAAGTTAAGTCCACTCTAATTGGAGCATAATATCTCCTAACATTCCTCTGATACACCAGGAAATCACTGTATATGCAAGGTTTAAATTGCAGGGTTGATTGGCTGGAGAAGACATTGGATTTTTCCATAAAAAAATCACAATCATGATTCCTGATGCAATTTACTCTGAGTGTTCTTCTTACTCTCTGGTTATTGGTGGACATGTTCTCTCTACAAAGACATCCTTAGACTTGAATTTTCATGGTAGAAAATATTATAGGCGGTAGAATGTTCAACCTGGTTAAAACCACTTTTTTGTTTTTACAGGAGAATTTTTTTATTATCCAGGAGAATTATGATTATGCTCACAGAGTCCTAGAATATTAGATTGGTACTTTCAATAGCCACAAAACTGCTGCTTCTGTCTTTTCTTGTTCCAGTGATGGAAGAAGGTTTACTTATAGTAAGGAAAGCTTCCCAGAGAATAACTAGCTCCCACAACATGCAGGAGCTGGTTTTTATCACTGCTCCATGAAAAAGGCTTTATTCCTGCATCCCATTTTATTTATTTGGTGAGGATATAGAATGGAGATGCTATACTGTTTCGCTATTTTGTGGCTAAGCACAAATTTGAACCCTGAACTTCATGACACCCAGTGGGAGCTGTTCTTATTTATTTGCAACCTCTAATTATCTTTAAATATCATCTGCTTGCCTCCTTCTAATGAAGAAATCTGAGTCCCAGAGAACTGAAGAGGGAAAAGCACAAATCACAGAACTCATATTTTCTTGGCTACAGAAAAACACCGGATCCCATTTTATCTACAGTAAGTGCGAAGCTTTAGGCCAATAGCCACAGTAGTCTCTTTCAAATTCCATAAATTGAGGTCCTAAGCCTGGAGAGTACAGTTTGAATACTTTCCTGGGAAAGCTGGAGTTCCAAAGAAAGGCTGGGACTGTTCAATGCATGAGTCAATTATTCTTAGATGTGTGGAAATACTATAGATCATCAGCTGCTCTTTCCATCTCCCTCTAGTTTCTGCTTAATATCCGCCTTGCTATTCCAGCAAAGAAGACATCTGTTCATTAGGAGCTAATCCCGTGTCACAGTTATATGTTTGTTCCATGAGGATTTGTTCACCTCTCTGTGCCTCTCATTGGACCGAAAGTAAAACTGGAGGGTGAGAGGAGCATCGTGTTCCTGTTGAAACCTTGAGCTCCTCGGATAATGACTGTGCAGATGGATGATTGGCTTTGAATTATCACTGGAACACTCTTAACTCTTTCATAGAGAAGGGAGAAAAGGGGGTCACAGGTGAAGCACGGGGGCCTGCAAGTCAGAGAAGCAGCCAGGCAGAGTCAGAGTGGGGATGTGTAGATGTTCTCACTCCATAAAGTTTTTAAGAAGGACAAGCAGACAGCAAATGGAAAATTTGTTCAAATAGACACCTGGTAATAGACATTTCTCCCGAATACGAGAGCAGCATAGAGATGAGGCAGTCCAAGCACAGGATACCAGAGAGCCACAAATCTCTGATGCCTTCTGAGAAACAAAGCATGTGTTCAGTGAATGTTCTTTCATGCACAGAATACCTTCTGTGCTATTCACCGGGTGACCCTTACAGTGTCACAGCAAGGCGTACAACTTCTGAGGCTGGAAAAAAATGTCCATCTAAAATTTTCTTTGATTTGCTTAAGGCACATTATAGGGGAACCTTCAGAATAACAATGAGGTGGGGGGGGGGGAAGATGCTAACTAAAATAAGCAATGACTGTAATACCTTCACTGTTGAACACCGTGAGGTATTTAACTAAGTGGCTTAAATGGAAAATATTTTTAGAAATGGAAGAGGATAGCAGGCATTATCGAGTGGAACTGGAAAAAGTGGTTCAGAAAAATCCTCAGTAATGTTGCAGGAAGAAGTTTTATCAACTCTTGGAATCATAACGTGGTATCCATCATACGCAGGGAGATTTTTTTTTAAATTTAAATGTCAGTATGTTACATTGCAAGTTCATATCTGATTTTCTGTCTATTCTCATATCTAGGTCTCTTCAAGAATTACTGATTTCAAACTATCCTGTTCCCCAGTGGGGGTAACACTGAATATTTAGGGCTTTAAAAAATCAAAAGTCTGAAGTTGTCAGTTGTGAGACACCTGCTGTGCACATGCTCTGAATATGTGAGAGAGGGAGAAGCTTGTGTTGGGGGAGTCTAGTGACAGGGGGGAAAGATGAATGTGATAGGTTACCCTTCTCCCTGCAGAGAAAGGAGTTGATGATGAACAGGAAGCGGTAGTCCCCGATGTCTGAGGATGTTCAGTGGGAACTCGCCAGGGTGTTTCCTTCCTTGCAGATGAGAAAAATAGAGCAGAAGAATAAAGTGATAGCTATGAGAACAGGCAAACTCAAAGCAGATGCGTCTGATAATGACAAACACGGGCAATACAGAGTTTTGCTGAAGATTTGTAATTATGGAAAGCCTGATAGGTCCTGCTGGGGGCACGCATTTGCAAACCAATGGTCTCACTTGTAAATTGTGTGAGCGAAGGAGAAGTTACTTCTCTTTGCTATTAAAAGGAGACTAATGATACTTTTATAGAGACGTTTTAAGGATAGGCTATAATCTGTCAGGGTTTGGTCATAAATACAGGATGGATAATTGGTAGGGCTGTCAGTGTTAGTGAAGATAATGATGCTTAGAGTGAGCGAGCGGGAGAAAAATGAGGAAAATCGGCTATTTTTTTCTTTCTCTTTAAAAACACTGCTGTCAACAAAGCTGACTTTCACCAAGCGAGGCCTCAGCGCAGGGCTGTGGATGGGCATAAATGACTGTAATCATCCTGGTGTGAGCGGAGGTTCACAAAGCTGCAGAGAATGCCCTGGGAAGATGCTCTCCCCCACTGTACCTGTGGGCCTTCTGTTCTTATTTGTTAATTTAGCATCTAGAGGAAGAGCTTCTCAGTTTTACACATTCACTCCTAACAACGTGGATTCTGAGTTGTTTTCTGTCAATGAAACTTCATGAGATAAACCTGGGTGAAGAGTTTTAATGATGTCTGAAACTCTGGGGGAACAGAAGAGTGTAGCACTAAGGATTGTCCAGCTTGACCCATTTATTCCAGTGGTACCTAGCGAGAGAAGCATCACAGAGAACCAAGAAGCCATGAAGAGCCTGGAGTTGTCTAATGGCATCCACGTGGTACAAGCATCCTTTAGAGGGATGGCCTCGTGAGCAGGAACATTATTGAGGTTTGTGTATCATGTAAGCATCAGGAGGAAGGAATGTGAATAAGTAGCAATAACAATCAAAGTAGTTAACAGTAAAATAGGCTACTGAATGTGGGCTATTGTCACTCTGAAGTATGTAAAAGAAAATCAGAAACCACCGAGACATTTCATCTTAGGAAAAACTGCTTGCTGAATGGACAGCTTTGAGTGATACTTCAAACTGAAGATCCAGGAATTTTTGTGTGTGGGCTGTTTGCTTTACATACTGTGTCCATTTTTATTCTCTTAAAACCTCAGACAGTTTGACTCTGGTGAGTGGTGGCCAACACAGGAAGGGACAAAGAGGCTCTCTGACCATTTAAAAGTTTCAGTAAATACAGAACGTAATCCCTCTTAGGTACGAAAATCTCATTGAATATGTGTCTTGTATCAAGAACACAAAAGAACACAAATATATCAAGAATATATTATAAGTCTTACCTTTTCTTAGTAGAATGATTTGCCCCTACATAGCGGTAAGTTACAATCTTTTACCCTCAATTTGGGGAAAGGGAAAGGAAAGATAGAAAGAAATTTTCAACCACTTTTTCAGGCAGCCTTGATATAGAATGAGAGAAAGGTAGGAATCTTCACAGCCTCTTTTAGGCTGTCCTAAGCTTGAAGGGGACTAGCTGACAGTGAGTCAGAGTAGCTTTTCAGCTCATGATCTGTAAACTCGATCTCTCCAACCTTTGTTCTTTTAAGTAATAACATACTAATGAAGGAACAACCTAACCAACTAACACCCACTCTGGCACTTGGGGCTTCAGCCCTTTCATATCCTAAGCCAAAGGTTTCCATAAACCCATGCAGCACCCAATCACAAGAACAAGCTGCACAGTGCCAGAACGACTGCACTTAACCAAATTATAGCCACCTGCATCTAGCATCTCAAATCCAACTCATAAACATGTACCACACCTGGGGTAGGAACACAAACCTAATCTAAACACCAATTTGCATTTTAAAGAAACCAAAATAAGAAAAACTTCTTCCGAGTATTCCACTACACCCCTAGGTGTTAAGAACAAACAAGTCAAGTCTGTCTTTCAGGTATTTTATACCTTTTGCGAGTTTATGTGGTCCTGTAAGCCAATTAACAAAGAATGTCATTAAATGACCCATCACCACAAACTTTGGTATCATTGTGGGAATTTGGAATCTAGAAAACATATACAGGGATGGAGAACTATGAATAATCTAAATATCCCTGATTTTTCAATAGCACCATTTGTCATTCGAAAACTGTATTTTAAAGTAGTATTTATGGTTCTTAAGAGTAGAGCAAATGACCACGCTCTCACTGTCCCTCAGGAATAAGGAAAGGCAGTTCTGTAATCCTGTCTGTGACTTTTACGGTAACTTCTGGAGTGCCAGAAAGCATTTTATAAAAATGGCTGTTTGCATCCCACTTTGGTGTGTAACTGGAATGTTGTGGGAGTGGCGGGCACTCCCAAATAGGGGGGAACTCCAGTCTACCCTGCACGTCGCCCGTGCCTTTCAACTGGTTCTGCTTTGAACAGTGTGGTGATTCGGCATCCTTGGGAAAATAAGGCAGCTCAGAAATGAACTCATTAGCCCTCTTGTGCACCTAACAAGAGCTGCGATAACTGCAGACTTCAATCTCAAGTTCCCTGTAGAGTATTTCCCGTCTTGCAAACCTGTCATCAGATAGCATTAATGTCTCTAAAAGAAAGAAAAAAGAAAAAAGAAAAAAAAGCTTTCTTCCTAAATCGTCTTCCAGGTAACTGAAAAGTAAGGATTAGACCACTTATGTGTCTGATTTTCCTAAACCAGAGATAAAAAGCCTGGGAGAAAAATAAAATCTGGTAATTATACATATCAAATGTCTATCATGTTCTCTGGAAAGGCAAATTATATGTTGTTATGCAAACATACAATAGTCAGAATTTCTCAATTACTTGTAATGAGTGTGCTAAGTGCAGAGAAGAAAAATTGAAATTGTAGTCATAATATGACATTCTACTGTCTTTAACTGAGGTCTTCAAAATAAGCTTAAAATCCTCACCTGTCCTCACACTTAGATGTGGTTCATGACGACTATTACATAATCATCCGACGTCACAGGAAATCTGGGAATCATTGTGCCAGATATGATGGCAATGCCGTCAATGAACCATTAACAGTATTTCAATAATCATAATATTTGAAACAGGATCACCAACAAATCATATGCAACGAATATTAGTAACACAAAATGATGTTGTTATTATTAAGAGAAATTTGTTCAATTGCGTGTGACAATTGCTGTGTTAATCTGACTCTAGAAGTTTGACTGAAGGCCAGCCGGTAAGTCTGGAGTGTGCTCCACAAACAGAAATATTGCAAGGTGAAATTAAATTTTAAGCCTATTAATGATGATACATACATAAGTAATCTGAATGTCTTAAGCCTTTCAGCAAGTATAAATCAGAGCATATTAAATGTTTAGGCTTTGAAATTCCGTGTGGCTTCTGGTTAGGCTTTGTGGTTGATTATCCTTTTCCAAACTGTTCAAAGACACCATCAATCAGATTTGCAAGCCTTGGAATGAGTCTTTAAAGTCAGCACATGAGTAGATTAGAGTCAAGCCTTGAGAAGAAATGTGTGTCTTGATTTATTTTGTCAGGCTTGCTTTTTGAAGGCACTACAGACCTTTCTCTCCCATTTGCACAATGACATCATCACGCAGAAGAAGCCAAATATCCATATTTAATGGAGAATGCGTATAATGATAGAGAAAAAGCAAACATGAAATTTGCAGATCAATATTTTTCTGTCCTCTTCTGAGTGTTGTCCACAGTTGGCAGAGGAAGAAACTAGTCTCAGCTAAGGAAAATATATTGGCAAGAATATCCTGAGAATTACACGATAAATGTCCTGTATAGATTTTCAATATTTCACAGTCGTGATCTTGTGAGTAGTCATTTCTTCTGGCTTTGGCTCATTACAGATTAAAAAATTTAAGTATAAGATGAAAAGTAATAAATATCGTCTGTTTTTCTTTCCCTTCTGGTCCTTTTTTTATATCACTCACAATGTCTTTACACAAACATTTCTTATGATGGCATCACTGTCAATCATTTTAAGATCCACTGACATTAGAGGCAGACCTGAAGCTTAGAAAAAAGTATCAGTGTCACAAGTTTATCAGACATTTGGAAATTCTCTGTATAGCCCCTAAAGTTAATAAATTGTTGGTATCAAATTTTATCAAATGGTTCTCCCTAAAGGATGAGAAGAGGATTATTATCATGGTAATAAAATTTAAAAGTGTATGTAGTTTGTAATCACCACCATAATCATTACTATCATCATCATCATGAGACAGCATTTAAGATATTTCCTTATGATAAACCGGATTGAAATAATTCACTGACACATTATTTATTTATTCCTAAAAACATGGGATAGCTTCTATTGCTGGTCTGTTTCAGAAACTGGAAAACTGGAATGGAGTGTCAGCAAGAGAATTCATCCAAGGTAGCATGCACCCGTCCGTCAGTGTTGGGATTCTCTTATGACTGTTAAGCTCTGAGACCTCTGCTTGTAACCTCATATGTGCAGAGGCCAGCCACCTGTGGGTCTGTGCAGAGATGTCAGTTTGTAGAAACGACGCTCAGAACTTCACCAAGCATGTCTTGGTCCTGCATTAAGCCCTTGAACCATCCAGGCAGCATGGCGCCCTGGGAAGATGAACAAGAGTTCATTGGAAGAATAAAGGGGTTGTTCTACCAGGGACCCTGATTTGTTGTACAGATGTACAGTATTTGAACTAGAAACGTTAACATTCTTTAGAAATCATGTAAAAAATTTGAGGAATACATTTTCACTTCCCTCTAAGGGCCACTTTGTTCTCACGTTCCAGTATGCTAATTCATGGGAGCTGTTAGTATAAACAAAGCCAACTGATGTTCTAGGCTAGATTTAACACTATTTCATTCATAAGAGTATTAAATTATTTTAGGCAAAGTGGTTGTGTCAAACCGAATAAAAATAAAGAGAAAGTGGTAATTAGACTATGTTAAAATTTAACCTCTAAGGATATTAAGTATGTAAGTGCTCATCCATGAAAAATTAGACTGTAAGAGGTTACACCATGTATTAGCTTATTTTGTAAGATATCAAATTACCTCTCATGAATAAATATGACTAGTAATGGTGACTCTATAATTTAATGCTATGATATTAAGAATACTTTTTGACTAAAAATTATCTACTTATAGATGCTTTTCCATGACCAAACACTAAGTAGGAAGTAATTAAATGAACATTTTTTGTTGACTTTATCAATCAAATTTTGATTTTCATATTCTAGACACTACTCATAGAGTAGTTTAATAAATGTTAGTCAAATAAATACTGAAACTTGAATTTTAACTAAATTTATCTTTTCACTTAATGGTAATCAGGTCAAATCACATCAGAGATTAAAGAGAGGGTCTTTTCCTGAAGTAGGCATTTGGCTAGACACTTAAGGCTATAAGGTAGACTAAGGAAAGGAAAATAATTTCATAGATTAGAATGTGCAAAATCATACAACTTAGTACTTTTTGGAAACAGAAAGCATAGAGTATAATCCCGGTCTCATTGACTTTAGGAGCCCAGGAGCAAAACGAGCTTGTAGTAGGACCGAGTGAGAGTCGGAGTGAATTAGGGGGGGAACATGGACTATTTATTTGGGAGCCCCTGACAGCCTGAGTACAGGTTTCATTTTGGATTTCTCCTTTTCCAGGTTTTGCTCAATCTTTTTCCCATCTTTTTTTTTTTTTTTCCTTCACAAGAGCTCATCTACTCTGACATTTTACACTGTTGTAACACTATTTGTAGAAAATCCTTAGTAGAGAGAGGAAACTTTGAATACCTTTCCAAGTAAAGACTTTACACCCAACGCCAAGCATTTAGCCCCAGGGCACTCTGTCTTCTTTTCATAATATTTGAGCCTATTGGAGAAGTAGCATACATCAGCAAACCATTCCCAGGAAGCACTGGTGCCAGTGCTTAGAGAGTGATGTAAGAACTGAGGAGAGTGAACTAAAATCACTAGGGTAAGCTCAGGACTCTTGCAGAGAAAGCCCTGGATTTGAAATAATGACTAAAAATTCCAGAGGCATTGATGAGAACACAAGGCATGGCCAGGATAACCAAGACAGAGAAGGGCAGGGAAAGAGAACAACGGGTATTGCACAGCACACAGAATTAGAAAACTCTAGTGGAGGATTCTGCAGTACTAAATTACTTGCTTCTCAGACACAGAAGAGGAAGGAGCCTTGTCCACAAGGAGTGTACAGTATCAGATCCTGTTCTTCCGGGGAATGTTGCAAAGATCCAGCCTCAGAAGCTGCAACATTGTTCAAAATTTAACCCTGTACTTCTAATTGACAAGTAGGCACAAGCTGCTATTTCAAATTTCATACATCTACAGAGGAAGATGTAATGGTTTCCCGGAAGTCGGCTCCTTTTGTCGAGGCGGGAGACTCCTGTAAAACTGTGCAAGGTACACTTGTAAATCACTCAATTTGATGTCCCAGAATCAAATTCATACTCTCCGCCTCCTCAGGTCTGCATACCCCGTAGCTGGCTCTTAATTGAGAAGTACAGTCGTCCTTACCTGTGGCTTCACATCATTGGGTTCATTCAACAATGAGTTGAAAATATTTTTAAAGATGTGTCTGTACTGAATATGCATGGATGTGGTTTTTGACTGTCCTTATCTGGACCACTAAGTGATTCATTGTAAATACTGTATCAAAATTGGAAATGTTGTATCTATTCAGTATTTACAATGTGCTCTGTATTATAACTAACCCAGAGATGCTTGAAGGTAAAAGGTAGGATAGGTTTAATGTGAATGCTCTGCATTTTCCATGAGGAACTTGAACACCTTAGAAGTCTGATACTCACAGGGGTCTGGAGAAATTAAGGGAACAACTGCATCTATCTTTGTTTCCATCCACAAGTTCTGTCCCACAGTTCCTAAAACACTTGCAGTTCTGAAGTGGTTAGCACATGGGGACATCTCTTAAAATACATGGCTGTATGGAGCCACAAAGGCAAGAGGAATGGCTTGTTGATAAATGTCTGCTTGGCCCAATCTCAGTTGATTTTGCCTTAATGAGGTGATTTGGGTAAATTTGAGATTATCACTTTCAGGTTGGTGAGAGGACAGAGGATTGAACTGATCCAAAGATGTAACCAATCTCTATATCATGAAGTCTACATAAAAATTAACAGAACTGTTTGGAGAGCTTTTGGGTACACAAAAACCTTGCTCATGTTCCCTGAAGATATTATAGACATAGGAACTGTAGAGGAATATTTAATCTTTTAATTCATCAGCATGGCTGCTCTAGGGTAGAAAAATTAAATCTGAATATCAACAAGACAGTGGTAGCACGTACCTTGAATCTCCAAGACAGAAGCAAGTAGAAGCAGAGACAGGAAGCAGAGCTCAGAAGGAGTGAGTATCAGACAGAAAATTATGTCTGAAATGAGTCAGAGTGAAGGGCAGGCAAAGTGATGAATCAGAGAAAGAGTTAGCAGAGTGAGTCAGAGTGAGGACATGCCCAACTCTCATGATGTAAAAGCAGACTCTTAGGTCAGAAAGTCAGGGAATCTGAGTCAATTAGAGAAGCAGAGCAGTTCAGTTAGAAGCAGTCAGAAAATCAGAGAGAGTCAGCTAGAGTCAGAAGAGTTCAATCAGAAACAGTCAGCCATCTCAGAAGGTCAGTTTGAACCAGTAGCTTGGAGAAAAGTTTGAGCCAGAACAGTGAGTGAGTGAGTTGAACCAGAAGAGTCAGTTAAGTTCAGTAAGCTCTGAGTTCAGAAGGAACTAGACAAAGTGAAGTCAGTCAGCAGTAAGTCAGAGAGACTGAAGCCTTCTAGGACTGAGCTAGCATCTTGAAGATTAGATTTTACAGAGGCTAAAACCCTCTAAGGACCAGTATTGAATTAGCCAAAGAATAAATGGCTTTTGAACCTGAATCAACATCTACAACAATATAAAGAGCAAAAGGAAGAAACTCTCAGGCATTAAAAACTTTTGTTTTAGTGCATTTTAGAACTTTCTAGACCTCCTCCTATGATTCTCTTGGGCTGGATATTCATTTATATCTTTTAAAACTATCCATTATAGTAAGTGATCAGGCATAATTTAACCATTTCTTTGACAAATTCCATAAATTATCCTCGCAATTTCATCACATCTTGGTGGTAGAGTAGCCCAATTTGTAGCTCGTTAGTTCATTAGAAATAGAAGTCATAACTTGGAGTTTTGACTAGTATCTGAAGTCAAGAATCATGTGGGAGTCAGACTTCTTCCTGTGGAACCAGATTTTAGTTGCATAGAGATACTGCCAGAATTGATTTAGATGACTAATCATCTAGATTGTATCTGTCACAGAATAATTGGTTCACATGGGGAAACTTCTTTCCCCACATCATGTGGCCACAGACCCTTTCTGTAATGTAGGGATTACATAGTACCATAGAAGAGCAGAGAAGCAATCTTTTAACCTATATCTCTGAGAATCATACCCCAGACTTCCTTGATCTATTGATATGTCTCCTAAGACTTCCTGAACAATGGTATTGCAAATATAGATGCAAATGGTTGGCTCCCACTATTCTTTTACTACATTAGCATGTCCCTTCCTTGACATCGTCATAGCATTTTTCATGTTCACAACAGTCTCCAACTCATCAGATTTCCCAATTCAATGTCTAGGAATTCACAGACCTCATGAGACATTGCTGTACGGAATTTCTCATTTGCTGTCTCACTCCAGTGGTACCCACCATGATTTATAGCTGTTCTTTGGGGGATGTCTTGTGTTGTGGTAGTGTTTATTTCAGTGTGAGAAATGACTGTGCCTATAACTACATGGCTTCAAAGAAACACAGTGAGGCTCACTCATTGCATATGTTTATCTGTAAGAGTAGGACCTGCTTTCTGAAAGAAATACAAGGATTCACCTAAGCTTATATCGACCTATGTTGGTAATTCTAGCCAGTAGGATTGACACAGAAGATTAAAATTTTGACTTAAGAACTCTGGAAAAAAATGAGGACAAACCTACATGCCAAGTTACTTTCTTTTCCTTAAAAAATCCACTACCTACATCTTACTTTAAAAAACTCAATTTTCATCCATGTTCACTAGCTCAATATAAATTTCTATAGAAATCTTGATACAAAATTCATAACCCACTGAATTAGAGATAGCAAAGGAACTTTGCGGAAATTATCTTTGTAAGAAATGATGTATATTAGCAGGATATTAAACACAGAATCAGGTATAACCTGAATTACCCTTATATCTCTCCATTTCTTGCTATCTAGATAATATTTCTTCTACATTTTTCAAATAATGTGAAAAATATTATAACCTAAAGTAATTAATGGCATAGTGTTTTATTGGGTGATGTGCCTTCGATTTAATTTAGAACATGTTAGAAGGAAATTTTATCTGTGTTTGTAATAATCTTTGAAAAGTTTAGAAATAAAATTCCTGCCTAATTTCTCATTTTCAGTGACCAAAAATATTAAATAAATTTTTCATACACTTTCACTATTGTCTTGAATGAATAACCATTTCATTTTCAAGATTTCTCTGCTACAATACCATCTTCAGACAGTCCTGCTTTTGGTCTGAAATCGGGTGCTATATTTAAAATGGAAAAAATAATTATGTTTACACATCACATATATATACTCATTGATTTTCTATTTTTGACTTGCTGGATCCTGGCAAGAAGTCTGCTTTTCTCATGCTTCCTGTATCTTCCCTGAAAGACAAGATATAGCCTCCAAAATCATGCTCCCAGAGAAAAAGCACAGCAGGGCCTGCCCCTTCTTCGGGACTAAATCAAGACAAATGTGAACAAGTTTTCTGATTTAGCGTCAATGATAAAGTTGTGCCTTGACTTCAGGTTACACAAGGTTACTTGGTTATTGTTAGCTTTTGGGATGGGCTGTGGGGATGAAGGTACTTCAATGCCAATGTGTCACCATTCTAGTGGCAACCTCTCTAACATGTGTGGGACTTTATCCCTCATTTATACACACTGTTACTTTCTCTCAAGCCTTCCATAATTACCAGTTACCATAGTTACTGAGTTTTTGCATATATAATCAAGAAATAATTCAAATAAGGAAAATAATTCAATCAAAGCCTCCTGGGAGGTCCACTATAGACATGTGATTAAAATTGGAGGCTCCATTTATTTGTTACCCCAGTACCAATCTGCTTCAATGAGCTACCTACTTGCCTGCCTCATTTTGTAGGTTCGTTTCCAGTGAACCCTCTCCTTGGGTCCACACATAGTGATCGTCCAGTAAACACCTTAAGAATACGCTAGGGCTTCTTGTTTTTATCCTACTCATACACATTTTTCTTAGCTTCCCTCATAAAGCCCTTTATATTAATCAACATGTATGTTTTCAATTACAGCTATCATCTTTTTATTGCTCTTTGGAAGCATGTATTAATTTTACAAAATAATGAGTTTCATTGTGATATTTACATTTAAGATAGAAAGATATCACTTTACACATTACACTGTCTTGTCCCCAAATCACACTGGCGCTAAGCAGTTCCCATAATACATTTGAGTCTCTGAATTTTTAAATCTAGGCCTATGGGCAATAACATGGGGTGTTTCTTTTTCTTTAAAATAAATTTGACTCTTGACTCAATGTGATGACTTCCATTTCTAATTAATATCTTACTTAAAGGCATGAGTTGTGTTCTTTACAATTGAATATGCACTGTATATATAATCCACATTTCCTTACCAATTCATCCATCGATGATGCCCTAGGCTGTTTCCAAAGCTTGGCTGTTGTAAATAGTACCCCAGTGCATGTAAGGGTTCACTCTCATTATCTGACTTTTCCTATACGTGGTTATGGTAGCCTAGTTACTGGTTTTATTGCAACCCTCTGGACCATTTCTCACCTATTCCAATACTCTGGCAACCTCTGGACCATTTCTCACCTATTCCAATACTCTGGCAACCTTCATCCTTATCTTCAAAAACATCTTTTGTAGATTGCCATTGTCATGGGGGAAAATGTGCTTAACAAACCTTACCAAGCCACAGCGCACTAGTGTTCTGGATATTTTTCAATCTCAGTCTCATATTACTTCATTCTTTATTCTTTCATCATCCGTGATTCCCTTCAAATTCTTCTTCAGAATTCAAATGCCTAGGTTCTTTTATTTGGTGTAGGATTTGTCGTCTCTTTCGGTTTGATTATTATAAAATGTAAGCTAATTATAGTAACTACAAGTTCGTTATGAGAATGAAAAAAATAATTCCTGCATTTCCTCTTAGTTTATAACCCATCACTCTCTCCTTTGGCTTTCTGAGGCACTTGTTGGTGGACCTAGTAACAGAACTACTCTGGAAGCAGGAGATTCTGTATGCATCAGAGATGTGTTTGTCCTACTTGACCTCCTTGTTGTTACCTCTTGCAGAAGAACTGCAGCTGTCAAGAATCTCTGTTCCAGTTAAGGTTTCTCTGCCTGGTAACTTTAAAGGAGAAGATGAGTGAAATAGACTAAGCTCTCTTTCTATCTCCTTACCGCAGGACTTTCAGACACCTTCCAGCAACACAGTTTCCATCTGCTGAGCTTGATCACGTTGAATGTAGGCATGGGAGGGTGCTTCCTAAGGATTCTCTTTAGTCTTTGTCTCTCTCTCTCTCTCTCTCTTCCTCTTCCTCTCTCTCTTCCTCTCTCTCTCTCTCTCTCCCTCATACACACACACATACACACACAGTGTCAGTTTATTTAACATTAGAATCTTGGAAATTATACTTAATTATTGAGATGATTACTTCTAGTTTCTCAGTCTTAGCTGGATCTTTATTAAGAATTATATGCTTTTAATTTATTTTTATTGAAAAAATTCAGCGGTAACATCTCAAACTATAGCTTTTTTTTCCATGTGAAAATAATCCAGGGGATGAATTATAAGACATTTTTAATAATGAGAGATTAAATTCGGGTCAGTATGCTAAATACTTGTAAGAAGCGAATTTTCTAAAAAATATATATCTACATATGCAAAGCAATCCTGTCAGAATCTTCTTTGGAGTTATCAACAGTCACTTCTTAAAATTTATATGAGAAAGTAAAGGAACTCAAGGATCAAAGTAAGCTTGAAAAGAATATTGAAGTTGGAAAGGTCACCAATCTGATTTCAACACTTATAATAAGCATTGGAGTAAAGATAATGTAGTATTGGCTAAACAATAAACATATGGAGCCATAGGGATGAATAGAGAACCAAGAAATTGACATATACAAATGTAGTTAATTGAATTTTGACTATAAATATAGTCTCTCCATACATAAAAGTGCATATCTCCTGAGTTTATTTAAGTAAAATTCTACAGCTGGTGAATTGAGTCTGTAGTTGAAAAAAAATGAAAATTATTTTTCTTTCTGGATTCACCAAAGCGCAAGGATTGAGGAAGGGACACGGAGGATGTGCTGGGATGGTATTAAGGTTCTGTTTTATAAAGTAAATGTCTGGGTTATACAACTGGGTACACATTCAAATTCATGGAAAGTATAATAAGAATTGTATATTTCATTGCATTTAAGTTTTACAACAAATGAAAGTTTAAACTGAAAATTTACATTTTAAAGACCGTTCAGAACAATCTAAAAGAGGAATTTGAAAAAAATGAAAATATTGCTAAACACATAGGCAGAATTCACCATGATTTTAGGGGCAGGGGGCTGAATACACGACTGCTCGGGACACATTATTGATTTCTATGTCTGATTTCTTTCCATTTAGAAACTTCATACAGAGGGGTGAGATGTGGAGAAACTGGAGAAGGTCCATAGAATATCAACAAAAAGATTAAAGGGATAGAAAATAGTCCCAGTGAGGAAAGATAAAAGGAGCTTGGGCTATTTTGTGTAATTTTCAGAACAGAAGTTGAGAGATTGCTTAACAGCCATCTTTGCCATTTGTAAAGGAAATGTATTGTGCTCATGGAGACCCCAGAAACTAGTGGGAATTTTGAGTTCATCTAATTCGGCTTCCTTTTTTGCAGAGACACCACCAGTGCTCCAGGAAGGAGTAAGGAATGTACTAAATGTTTTGTGATTTGTTATTTGTAATTAAGTTTGAGTACAGGAGTCAGAATGACCAGAACTCATTACACACAGCTATGATAGTATAGATGGCTACAAAATAAGACTCTTTGAGAGTCCATGGAAATGTTAACTTATTAATTTATCTCCTGGAGATAAAATAAGTTCCCCAGGCTTTGAAAGCCCAGTGGAGCTGGTAAAGATGCTTATCAACTGATTAATGACTCATAGCTAACAGAATGCTTGAATTTTGCAATTTTAACTATCTGAAATTTTCAATTTTGGCCCAGAATACATGTTTCAGGTTTTAGTAGCCATAGCTAACAAATTTTATGCAAAAATTACTATTCACTATTACTTGAATTAAATCTGTTCTTTTGTAGCTGGGTGCCGTGGCTCATACAATGCTCAGGAGGCTGGTGCAGGAGGACCGCTGTGAGTGCTAGGTCGACTGGGGTTTCAGAGTGAGGCTTTGTCTCAAACAAAACACGAGTAAAAGAAAAAAAAGAAACAAAAAAGTACCATTCAAATGAGTTAAAGGTGCACTTCAATATGGGCCTCATATTTTTTCTTTTTAATTATAGCAAAGTCACTAATGGTTTTTTTATTGTCTGTATTCATTTTATAACTTAACTGTGGTGGGAAAACAATATAAATTTAATAGAAAGTATGATCTGAACATTGATATTTTCTATGACTTACTGGGTGATTGAGTTCGGCATGTGATTTCTATGGTAACTTGAGGGGGAAACCCAATGTTTTTACAATGTTCTGGGTTGCTCAGTGATGGTGTTTGGCAGATAAGGCCTATGCTGTGATTGGAATGTGAAACGTCCACCTTGGAATCATATGTTAAAGCCCAGATCTCCCAGCTGGTAATGCTATTTCTGGAGGTTCTGGAAACCTCAGTAAGTAGAAGTTGATCACTAGAGGCTGGTCCTTGGAGGTATTTTGTAGCTAGCTCTCTCTTCTCTCCCAACCTTTCACCACCAACCCCCTCCCACAACTGGCTGCCATTATAAGAACTGTCCTGCTTGACCACACCCTCTGCTTCATGATACACTGAACCCTCTGAAACCATGAGACAAAAACTAATAGTTCTTCCTATTAAGTTGTTTCTGTCTGGTATTTTTTTTTTACAGCTATACAAAAATAATTAAAAGAGTATTAAGTACAGCTTTATGATGTTAAAATTATGATGGGTTATGTGGATATAACACATCATAAATCCAGTATCATTATATTTATGGAATGTATATGATGATTTCATATATATATATATATATATATATATATATATATATATACACACACACACACACACACACACACACACACACCCCTCATCTCAAATGTTTATCATTTCTTTGTGATGAAAACATTAAGATCTAGGATCCATTTTTAGTAATATTATCATGGTATTACACACCAAGACATATTCCTGTTTGAACTGAAGCCTTGCACCTGTTGAAAACATGCCCTGATCTCAGTGCTTCCTTCACAGCTATGACTCTGGTAAGCACCATTTTTGCTCTGAGTCCACACACTGAACATTTTTAGAATCCATGTAAAAGTGTTACCATCAGAAATGCATTAATAATGATGACAATAACGCCTACTTGTGGGTCTACAAAAAATTGATATCAAGCCTCAATTTACAGTTGCCCTTGGCCCACTTGAAAAAGTACCCGTTACTATTGTCACATTGTGTTGTCAATATCAGGCAATTGATGTTAACTTTCTGCCGTTGTTGTCAGTATGGGTCATTAGTGATAGAACACAGACCTTTGGACTGCGTTGCCTGAAAGAGGCTGCGGCTGCTAACAGAAGAATAGACCACATGTAATTTTCTAAATTACTGGTTCTGCTGGGACCTGGCCAGGACAACCCTGAGGTGATAAAAGGATAATGAATTGTTTTAAACCCAATATGTATAGCCATATCTTGATAGCAGTTGTAGAACACTCTAGAAGTATTTCCTGAATGAAGACAGAGCTTTTGATGCCCACTTAGTCACAATGCAATATTCTTCGAAATGTGTATGTTCCTCTGTGCACATGTATGTGATACATGGAGATATATACACACAAAAATATGAATGGATTAATATGGCCAGCACACGCAATGGCTCTTGCCACCACCTGGCCCATCAGAGCTGTGTGAGGAGCTGAGAGGGCAAATGGAGAGTGTTTCCAGTCAGGCAGGAGCACCGACTCTTAGCTACATACTTGGTATGGCTAGATGCTTTTGAAAATTTAAAGTGATTGAAGTTTCCTCTCAAATCACTTTTGGCTTTAAAGATGATTACTTGTATAAATTATTTTTAATGGAGGAGGGAGGGAAGGAGACATACGGATGACTAATGCGGGCTTCTTTTCATACCAATTTCTATCTCAAAGTAAAATTTAATTTAAGTTCTTGAGGCCTTCGGTGTTAATGAGTATTTATTCCCTTTTCTTATAAAAAATAGATGAAAATTTTAGCATGATTAAAGTTGATGACAATCTCATTTACATAATTACAATGTATAGCTTCAAAAAAATACATTCAAAATACCTTCGAAATAATATGTGTGCTTACGTGCACATGGACTGCATTCATTTTCCTTCCCAGGTGGGACATATAAGAAAGAAATAGAGATTTGTTTGAAAGAGAGATTTTTTTTTCATTTCTAAGTGTCTTTCAATTGCCAATCACGCGTCTATTTATACATAAGAGGAATGATGTTTAGTCTTATGACTGACTCTTCATGTCCTCGTCTTCTGGTTTCGCACTCTCTTACCGCTTGACAGGGTTGTGGAGTTCCTGAGACTTGGCTGAAGCCGATGAGCTAATGGACGCAAGAACAGAACTGGAATATAAAACTTATTGTTTCCCTGGACAAATGAAAGGGACATGGGAGTAGCAGGAATAGCTTTGTTTGGAGTCTTTATTCACATGTGTTTTTCCGTGTACCCAGATATGTTCAGATGTATACACATGCAGGCACCCAGGAGCATTCATATAGTGCTTGACTTCAACCACAGAACTGGGAAAGTCTAGTTTTGAATCTCTGTTCTGAGTCTGTTAGTTCGTCACTTTCAGACCAGTCTCATGAACTCTACAGCCCTTGTTCACCTGTGTTACACAGAGTGCAGAGCTCAGGGCTTGGCCAACCGCAGGACCTCAGTGAGCGGGGCTATCGTCTCTGGAAGACTGTTGTTATTATTGAGCATAGTGAGGAAACTGCATTCGTGCCCTTCATTATTCTAATTTCGATTCTCAAGGATTCTGGGTTCCAGGACAGCTTCTGAGTGAGGCTCAAAAAGCAAGCGAGTGAGTATCTGCAATGAGTGAATCCAAAATTGTAAGATGCACGGTACAGAAAATAAATTATTGAGCTCTATATCAAATGCGAAGTGTAAGCATTAAAGTAAACATCAGCACTTGATCCTAAGTGAAAGGCCAAGGGGTCGTTAAAACAGTTCACCTGGATAAAATGATTCAGGTTCATAATCTGGTCTCTGTGGGCTTTGCTAAAACATATCAGATAGTTCCTGACCAAATGTGGCTTAAATATTTCTGTCTCTCTGGGAAAGTTCTAGTCTTCAATTTTTACACATTGTCTAACAAGGTTCTAAATCATCTCCAGGTGTTTATTTCAACGACACAATCATGGTAAGAAACACAAAGTTTAGCACTAAATGGCACAAGTATCATGTAAACCAGTGGTTTGTCAATTATGGGCCATGACCCCTTTGAGGGGGGGTGAAACGACCCTTTTACAAGGGTCACCTAAGACCATCTGCATGTCAGATATTTACATTACAATTCATTACAGTAGCAAAATTACAGTTATGAAGGTATGAAGTCATAATGAAAATACTTTTAAGGTTGGGGGTCACCACAGCATGAGGAACTGTATTAAAGGACCACAGCGTTCTGAAGATTGAGAAGCACTCTAAATCCATAGGTTTCTGATTCAAACGTTTGTCTAGTTCCATTGTGCTGGAACGTCCAGTCTCTGGACTCACACTCCTGTGTAGAGGAATGGATGTGAGCACGTACTTTAAAGGTATACAGGGCTTGAGTCTCCTCTTCCCTACCGACCGGCTGTGTGATCCTGAATTAGTTATTTAACCCGATGGTATCTATTTGTAATACTAGGATAATAGCTCCATATCACAGGCTTTCACGAGGATTAAATTCAATCACCAGTGTCAAGTCCTTTCCACATAATATGTGTCAATAAATGCTGGTTTTTATCCTTTCTAAGCCTTGATAATGCTAAGTTCAAATATGGCATCATGAGTAATTAAACTTTTTGCTGAAGTTTCGGTCACTGACATTCTTCTGAAAGTCATTGAGGTAAAAACAAAAATATATAGTGAGATTATTTATTATGTAAATTTTTATTATTTTTGTTTGTCTCTGAGTAGGAGTTAAGTTTTGGGCCACTGGAATAATTTGGGATCCTGATATTGATTACCCATTGTTATATTTTTATCGTTTCGGAAAATGTGATTCTTTAGATAGGTGTGGTAACTTCCCTTTAAAAATTTGACAAACTCTCCCTCGAGACAAATCTAATCCATTCACACAAGCCCATTGGAAGAGCTAATCATTTGCTGTCATTTTCTTTAATGAAAAAAATCAAAATGCGACCCATCAAAGTTACCAGGAAAACGTGATTTTATGCATGAAGGGTTTTCAATGCCTTGTGTCCTGAAGGTGAATTTGCAATGACAATTGTTCTGGCAATATTTGCTTACTTCCCTGTTATGTTTAACTTCTCCAATCAAAATGATCACTTCTGATCACATTAGTATGCATGAAGGGCCTGTTGATAAGCCAATAAAGCTTTCATTCGTTTATTTATATAAAATCATCATGTCATTAGACACACATATTTCACATATGGATGTCATCCTGTTGGCACAACTTTATGTGATAAAATTTTAGTATGAAGTCTTCAACCATTGCATTTTGAATAGCATATTATGTCATACTTCAAGCAATGTCTCATTTATTTCTTTTTACATAGCTTAACTTTCTTAGTCTTCCTGAGCACTGTAATAAAACACCATGCATGAGGCAGCTTGACCGCAGTAGAAAATTATTTGGCAGATTTTCGAAGCAGGAATTCAAGGTCAAAGCTCAGGGCACTTCACTATCAAGAGACTTCACATTTCTGGCTTCAGACACAGCAACTTGTAGTTACCTCTTCACAGGCCTCTTTGGCAAGACCGCTAACATCACTCCAGTGGCTTCTTCTCCGGGACCAAATTACTTTCCAAATCCTCACTCTCTACTGCTAGCTACCCCAGTAGATTGGATGTGTGTAAACATAAAAGAGGCATAATTATTTACATCGTAACATTTACTATTTACAGCCCATGAATGTTTTCAGAAAATATCAGGGGGTTATTACTTTCAATTAATCTTCAGGTATGTATTTTGATTGGTGCAAAATGACATAGTTAATAAAGACCAAAACGTAATTTATAGGCCAGGTATTTGGGAAATATTATGTTCAATTTCTGTCTAAATATCCAGTGCAAAACATTTTTCTAGTTCATTCCTTTACATACGTGTGTGTGTGTGTGTGTGTGTGTGTGTGTGCGCGCGCGCGTGTATGTGTTTGCCTATAGCAGAATCACCAATGAAAAATATATAGGAAATAGAAATATGCTTGTACATTACACCAAAAAACCTGATGTAAGAGCATGCTTACCCTACTGATTTAGAAGTTGACTATCATTCAGGGTCTACCTTTCCTGGCCTGCCATGCTCTAAAACTGACTGTGTTCTTTGGACTGCTCCCATGAATGGGCCATTGATGACTAGTGTGGATAAAGGGAAAGCTTGCTTCACTGGAGGCACAGTTGATCCTCAAAGAAAATTACTAACAGAAAAGACTATAAACAACATCAGCAGGATTTGACCACGCTAACGGCTTAAATCTAGTCATCGTTGAGACGCTTTACTGAAGTGTTGTTCCTTATGCAGGCACATTTCCTAAGTGATACAACACAATTTGCAAAACTAATAAGAAATCTTAGAATACAAAAACGTTTATTTCATTTATTCACACCATAAAAATCAGATGCAATCAGTGATTGGGACCATTTGAATATATTTTAGAAGAGGTCCATTTGCTTTGTTGGCATTCCACTCCAGCATTGTAGATGTCTGAGTTCTGAGTCAACCCACACATTTTCATTGCTTAAGATGGTGTAGGGTACCTTCCTTCCTTCCTTCTATCCTTCCTTCTTTCCTTCCCTCCTTCTTTTCTTTTCTTCCTTTCTTCCTTCCTTTCTACTTTTATTTTTATTTTTGCTTGCTTGTTCATTTGAAGAGGATAGAAAGAAGTCATTTGTTTTCCTCTTAGTGGGGTAGAAACAAGAAAAGTTCTTAATTTCCTCATTCAATATTTCAAAGATCCTTAGCTGGTATTTTCCTAGAAGCAATACTTTTAGGGGTATACCAAGTGTAAGACAAAATCTTTCATGGGTTGCTTATTAACACAAATGTTTTTAATTAATTATGGCCACTGACTTACATACATCTTGCAGGGGCTCTGTCCCTAATGAACTAGAAGTAGAGATAATCGCCAACATGAACAAAATTTCTCGTCTGATAATATACGTGTATTTATTATGAAACTTCGTATATCAAATTTACTTAGATAGTATAAAAGACACAAGAAGCAGGCTTGAACTTGGGCTGGAGTAAAGACAGGTTATAGAAATGGATTGTGAATTGTCATACTTTTCAGTTCTTTGCTCCCTTTGTGATTTTATTTTCTTATCATCATCACTATCCTAAACTTCATCATCCTGAAAAGTAAGTTATATAACAGAATGCATATTTCTATACTGTATATAAAAACACTGATGCCTGGAGATGGTTAATAGTATGCTCAAGAATTAAAATATTGCTGGCATGGTGGCACATGCCTTTAATATCAGTAGGCAGAGGCAGGAGGATCTTTTTGAGTTCTTTGCAAGCTTGATCTACAATAGAGAGTTCCAGGTCAGTCAAGAGTACATAGCGAGACTCTGTGTACCCCCTAAAAAAGCAAAAAGCCAAAAAAAAAAAAATCAAATAAATAAATAAATAAAGCAAAAAGTATAAAATTAAAATAATAGTAGGCATATTAGAAATACAAATGGATTGTTTTATATATATATAAACATTTGCATTTCCAACACACACACACTGGAGATTGTTGGGGGAAGTGCTGCCTAAGCCTTGAGTTTGTATTATCTGCAGGTGTTGGCTTTAGATAAGTCTGTGATTAAGGTGGTTGCTTCCTCATGACTTGAACCTGCTCACTGCTCTCGGGCAGAGCCATTTGGAAGAGCAAAGTTGCTACAGAAGAATTCTTATAGTCCCTCTCCCACAGTTTCTGGCAACAAGGAGAAAACACTTCCCTTAAGTCTTCAGTTCATCTACCAGAAAGTAAAGGCTAAGCTGCTAAAGGATTGTGTGATGAGATTAGGCTACAGGTTTCCTTCATTATGCAAATAGGCCTTTGGATGAGGTAGCAGACTAGAGAAAGGTGAGGGACACATAGCAATAGAGATACAGAGAAATGGAGGCAAAGGGGACAGAAAGAAGATGGAGACAGAGAGAAAGGAATAGGAGAGGGAAAGAAAAGGGCAGAGAGAGGGGAGGGAGACAGAGATAGAGAGAACCGAAGGAATATCTGAGGAACTTCTGCATCAATAAAAATACCTGAGATAAAATGATCAGGGTTCCACTGTCCTGTGTGGCACTAGGCATGACAGGTGGTTCCCTCTGCTGAGGTCTGGCAGGGTTTGCATCTATGAAAGTATGAAATTGTCTCCTTGTCTTCTTTGCTAACCTACAGTGTAGCTATAGGTCACACACACACATCTTATGCACAATTGTCCAGGGCCCACAATAGCCAGAAGGGGGCAGCAGATCCTCTTGAGCTGGAATTATAGGTAGTTGTGAGCCCCCAATGTGGGTGCTGGGAACAGAATTCGGAAAGTGCTCTTAGCCACAAGGCCATCTCTCCAGCCCCTGCACTGTGGTTTAATGTTTCTGTACAGTGCTGCCATTAGCCAAAGCATGAACAAAGTGTTTCAAGATTTTCTAACCTGTTGAGATTCAAGGTCAGATTTCACTGCAGGGTGGAGACACATGATTCCCAAAGATCTGCAATGTTATCAGCTGAGAGCTGAATTTCCCTTAGGAATGCGTCCTCAGCTGACTATTACCATGTTCTTTTACTTAGAACACTTCTCACACACTGATTGGTCAGCAGGAAGGTAAAAGTCCTCCACATTTTTCTTGAAAACTTAACAAATATGAACGTTTTCCCATTTACAGATGTCTTTTTACAATCCACTCACACACTTGCCTTGAGTCCTTTGAAGTTAATTATGCCAGCTCTGTCCAATCATGAATCTATTAGTTTTCAGGGTTGGAGGGATAGTTCTGTGGTTAAGAACACTGCTACTCTTTCAATATTCCTAGTACCCATATGGCAACCTACAACCATGTGTAACTCAAGTTCCCGGGAGATCTAATGGCCTCTTCTGCCCTTCTCAGGCATTGTGTTTCCCCCCCACCCCAGGAAAACACACAAGCCAAACACCCATGCACATAAAAATAAAATGAAAAAAAAAAACACTTTGAACATATATTCTATCAGTTTCCAGTATATTTCATGGTTAGAAAAATATATTTTAAATATATTTTATTCAATTACATCACTTGTATATTAAATTTTATCACCCATGATTTTGTAAACTTAGATAAAACAGAATACTATATGTGATAAACATTCTGGTTGTATTCAGCCTGGAAAAACTGGGACACAGTGCTCTGTGCTTTCCCCCCACTTTTCTAACCCAAGGTATTTATGGACCACTAAGGAGAAAGAACTTGGGGCTAATTCAATTTTTTGGTAGTTAAACAATATCAGAAATGCCAAACCACTGAACCTCAACTCAGTATAAAACCATACCTTGAACACTGAGTAGGCTAATGGCCTGTGTCACTCATTTCTCCACCAGATTGCCACCTTTAAACTTTAACTTTTCGTTCTTTTATAAAGCAACATTTCACCTAGGTGAGCAGCCCTGCAAGGACAGGTGGGGAGGGAGGCCTCATCTATTACGGTGACACAGTTAATCGCCTTTGACAATGTTCATTTGTGGCGGAAGTGAAGCCTTTTCAGACTAGAAATGACACTCGGATGTTAGAGTTCGATTAACACCTATTTCTGCAAAGGCTGAGGTTTTGGCTAAGGGCGCTGTAATCCATCTCAAAATAAGTCATGTGACATCCAGCTCGGATAACATCTGATCAACATTAGCACAGATTTACAGGGCATTTATAAATACAAGTAATGCACCACAAAGACTCTTTTAAGTAACATAAACTGGAAAAGTGTAGAAGTAATGAAAGCATGTGAGTTCTGGAGACGTTGGTTTGATTTTAATAGTAAATGAAATAAGTACAATTTGTATGTCCGCCTGTAGCTTTCATGTTCTTGAGGAGGAGATCTCAATAGATGACGTCTATCTACGCAGAAGTGAATGCCCGATGTTATGAGAATCTTGCAAAGCATGTTTCTGAAATACGGTTTCATCGTGTAGTTTAGCTATCCTACGCTTTTTTCTTCCTACCTTGTGTTCCCCAGTGCTGGATTAAAAACGTGCGTCACCAGGACAGGATTACAAACACTGTGACGCAGGACAAGCCACAGACTGGCCAGTTGTCAATTTCTTTCCTCCTAGAGGATATAGGATGGAAGCCAAAGTACGGACAACAGCCAGTGGGTTGTCAATAGCAACCGGAAGTGTTTGTGGAGCATATTAGCCTGTGGCTAGGCCGAGAAACGAACTGAAAGGGAGCAGATATAGTTTTTGAGAACTCTGAGAATTGATGAGACATGAGTCTGGGATATAAAAGAGAGATACGACTGATAAAAGTTGGTCTGTCACACTGGATGTTTAGATGCAGCGCTGTAAGGATGCGATTCTGCAGTGTGAAAGCCTGAGTGGTGGCTGTCAATGGATCACATACGCCCGAGAGCATACTGCCGGACGGTGATGCTTGATCTCCTGCCAAAGTGACGGAATGATAGAGACGCTTAGGATAAATAAGAATAACTTTTTTTTGCTTTTAACAACTGAATTCCACAAAAAAATGGGATTGTGATTTTCTCACATGGGTGAAACTGGGTAAGTGTATGCTTAAAAATCAGAATCTCCCAGTTCTCGGCTGACGGTGATTCCCATGCAAATGGGATGTTTCTCAGGAGCAATCCAAATCTTACATGATTGTACTCCTTTTAAACTCAAGACAAGGTTACACCTCTCTGATTTGAAATGATGTTTCGTTAAGTTAGTTGAACAGCTTGAAAGTGTTGATTCTAAAAGAAGCAACAAGTGTTGTAGAAGTTTGTTTTTTAATTTTGTTTTAAACACTGTTTTGTGAACTATTGGGTGAGGGTCTGCATTTTGTCTTGTCTGCAGGTGTTGGATTTATGTGGGAGATGTTTAATTGCTTATGATCTGCACGTGCTGTCAGTAGGACAATTGAGGAGTTCTGAATCAATAAAAACACCTGAGCTCAGACTCGTGGGGTTCCACTGGCCAAGTCTGGTGCTGGCCAGGATGGTGATTCCCTCTGCTGAGGACTGGCAGAGTTTACACCTATGATTATGCTGCCCTATCATCCTTGGTGAGCTGCCACAGTAGGTGTACTACTACAGAGAAGTGTGCTTTCTACATATTCCACCACCTTAGAACGAATATATATATATATATATATATATATATATATATATATATATGTATGTATATATATCTTCAAGCTGAATATTATTAGGAAAGAGTTATATTATTGGAGACAGCAAATGGACACTCATAGGTAGTCGGCATCTTTCTGTTGTAGATCCTTAAAATGGAGGTAAATATCTATTTTAGACACCAACACTATATGTCTGCATAGAGAATGCAAAAATAATATGTGATAAGATTGTGAAACAAAGTATCTTCTGGTATTGCCCAGTGCTGTGGGATAGCTATTGGACACACTAATAACCTGCTTCATGAAGATCCAAAAGAGAGGAGCTCAGAGACTTTATGGCAAATGTTCATTTTCCTACCTTGGCCAGTGTATTCTCTGTGTACATGTTGAGATATCACACTGTATCCCACTAATATGTACTATTTCCACACAACAACCAAAATTAAATTAAATTCTGGAAGAAGAATGACAGAATAAATCATGCTCAGAGCTATGTATCAGTATTTCCTAATCTGGTGAATGGCCACTGAAATGACATAAAATAGTTTTAGCTTGTCAGTGAAGCTGCATTCAAGCCAATGTATTGCCTCTCAGCTCTTCTTGATGTCTTGATTTGTTACCTTAGTTAGATTCTGTAATTATTTCTCCTTAGCCATTTGTATAGTATTGGGCTTTGTCTATAGACCTCAATACATGGATATGGAAAGACATAGCTAAGCAAAGAGCTGATTTTCCTGCTCCCTGTGACTTCAGGACATCCAAGAAGTTTCTCAATCATGCTGATGATCAATTTCTTTTGGATTTGTTCCTTTTGCTGACATTAGCTGATGATGGTTTGTTATCGATAAACACTGTCCCAAGTCATGCCAACATACCAATACACACCCTGAAGAGTTGTGTCCGAGTTCAGACTCTCAGCGCTAAGGGCCAAGCTTCTTCTATCTGTTTAGCTCTCTCTGTGAATACTCTCATCCACCCTTACAAGTTGTAGTTTCTCCACACAGTGCCTGTGTCTTTATTTCTTATAATGCTTTCAGACATCTTTTAGTACTTTTTAGCCACTTCAATTAATGAGCACATTGTTTTGTAGTTTGTTTTCATGGACAGGTTCTCTTTATGTAGCACAAGCTGGCCTTGAGTTTCTGATCCTCCTACATTGGCCTTCTAAGTGCTAAAATTGCAGGGATGTAGCACCATGAAAAGCAAATATTTCTTTGTATTTTTTGTATGTCTTTTATTTTCTCAATAAACCTTTCGAAAGATAATATTTCCAAGCAGAATTTATGTTTAGTTTGTTTATGGTATAACACTATTCTATACATGACTATGGTCAAAGAAAGTTAACTATTTAGCAAGAAAAATAAATAAGGTATTTAACAATAATTCTTAGGTTTCCAAATTATGTCCTTTAAAAGATAGGGTCACAAAAGTACTAATTATTTATAAGCATAATTTGATTTAATACTCATGAGAATCCTGAAAGCTACTGTATTTCCCATTTAATATCTGAAATAAAAACGAGGATGGAGAAAATTAGGTAAATTTCCCAAGGAAAAAAATATAGGGATGGAGCCAAGATTCAAATGCTGACCATCCTTTAATGTCTGTCTATGGTGTTTATAATAATAGCAAAATTCTGGGAGTGAGTGGCATGCTCTACTGATGTAGAGGAATGGCTAAAGTATAGTTTTCCAGAATAGTGCAGTAGTAATGAAAATAAGTTTTTAGGTATTAGTGACCTTACAAGAGTAACATGATATATTATGAGCTGAAAAATAGCAAGACAAGTTATAGACATGTGTTCGCTGCATGACCCTAGTTTATAAAACAAAATAGCATATATACACACATACAGGAATGTATAGAATTGTATTTATGATGGTTTTTAAAAAAGCCAGAGTACAGCACACTCTGGAGCCTGAAACTTTGAAGTGGAAAGATAGAACAGACTTCCAGTAACACGTGTAATTCTACCTAGCAGGGTTGTGAGTGATGCTTTTCTCCCAGTAATTTTGTAGTGAATTTGGGAGCACATTGTGTTCATATAACCATGTCAATCATATGTTTTGTATAATCCTCCTGCAATATGATCCTTAACAGATGCTTTAGCAGGGGCAGCAGTCCAGGCTCTGAAGAAGTTATTTCTAGAGAGGTCTGCTGTCAGAATGTTGAAAGTCTTCTATGGTCCTAACACCCAGAACCTTCCCCATCGGCTTAGGATGTTCAAAATCCTAAGCAATCTCTCTCCACCTTCCCCATACCAAGTGCTCTCTGGACCTTCACTGCTAACCTGAATGGCCAGACAGCGTACCCTCAAGATATAGACTGCAATTGCTCTGTCAACTTTTATCAATCAATAATCTCCTTTTTAAAAGGATATTTCCTATTGCTTTCTTCTCCATGATGATCTCATCTAAATTCATAGACGTGGCAGACTCTAGATAGAGAGGAAAGAATGGCATTATTTCATAATTACCTCTATTTGGTCAGTTTCTAAAAGAGTGAGTCTCCCTGCAGTTATATAGAGGTCAAGTCATGGCACCGATACAGGACAGATGAGGTTGTATATTTAATTATTTTCCTGTGCTCCTGTCTTGGACATGAGAATACTGGGTCCAACACAAGTTCATGTGGATGGTATATGGTATAGGCAGAAAAGCACAATATGACCAGCCATGGAATGGAGGAGCAGCAGGTTTGTATAATGAGGATGAGATGCCCTCTAGTTACCCTAGGGAAGCTGTGTTTGGTTTGTGTGATAGTTCCATGGGCTGACTAAGAATTTTAGTCCTTTGAAAACAGCACCATTTGCCTCAGAGATCTTAAGCACTACAGCAGAGTAGGAAGGAAAACTTACAGTTAGACTATGTGAGGCCTTTCTAACTTCAGCAGAGAGCAGGACAGCACATTATATTGACTCTTATATAGGCCTTATATCACAGATGGTCAAGGATGAAACTAGTGTAACTCTAAAGGGGCTGAGCTCAAATAGGTCACAACATCCTAGCTACGGTTCTATTGCTGTGAAGAGACACCACGACCAAGGCAACTTTTAAAAGAATGCATTTAATTGGGGTTTTGTTCATAGTTTCAAAAAGCTAGTTCTTCATCATCATGATGGGAAACCTGGCAGCAGGCAGGCAGGCACTGAAGCTATAACTAGGAACTTACATCCTGAGCCACAGACAACAGGAGAGAGAGAGACAGAGCCTGGACCTGTTGTAGGCTATTGAAACTTCAGTGCCCACCCCCAGTGACACACATCCTCCAACAAGGTCACACTCCATAATTTTTTCCAAACTGTTCCATTAGCTAGGGACCAAGCATTCAACTATGGGAGGCATTCTCATTTCAAAGTACCACACGCTTCCGTTGCTGAATTCTGATACTTTTCTAAATAAAGGAACACATTTGTTCCCTGTGTGCCAGTATAGATTTCCTAAAATAATTTCAGTGTGTGCTAGTAGAAAGCCACATTTTGTCACCTCCGTGCCTTTCTCTGGACTCCACACTACATAATGAATGTCTGTTCTTGAGTTTAGAACTTGGGCATTTTAAACTATGAGATTCTTTATAACAAACGAAAAGGAATGACCACTGGAAGTCATCTAACATTTTAATAACTGAGTTTAAATGATTGTAGTGCAGCACCCATAAGAGCATAAACATGGGCATTACAATTAATCTACAGCTGGACCGAGAAACAAACAACTGCACAGGGAACTGATGTGCAAATGTGCAAAGAGCACATTGTAATAAAGGGCCAGACAGTAACGTGTAGATTTAACTACCAAGGCACTGGTGGAAAAGCATATTGTCAGTGATAAACAGAAACACATCATAAAAGTTTGTAACTAATGAAAACAACTAACTTAGATGGACATAAATTGAATGAATTACCAACAGAGCACTTTTGAAGGACATTTCATAGAGATTTGTTAAGAGAAATGGGACTTGAGTCCCTTTTGAGGTAGACGGAGTTCATTCTACCACCTTTCAACTATGGTGATGATCCCTGACTAGCTAAACCATCCTGGTACTCTATTAACTGCTTCAAACATAGGAATCAAAATGCCTTTCTCATAGCTTCGCAGTGAAAAGTAATTGAGCTTCTGCATGAAAATACCTAACAATATTACTGAGCATAAAATTAGTACTACTGCATATCACTGCCCTTCCTCATTCACCAAGAGTGGTCTGACTGTTAAAAAAAAATCTGGAAAATTATGATTTAGCCAAATGCTTAATCAGTTATTTATATTAATCATCAACTAGACAAACTAAAATATCCATAGCCATCACCAGGAAATTGCACTAAAATGTAGTGCACATGGCTCCAAATTTTTGGATTCCAGATGAGCACAATATGGTATCGGGACCCATGAACCCATCTGTTAAACAACTACTCTAAAAGTCTAGGTACACGTTGAGAAATTCTTGATTTATGTTTTCATCCTAATAATCTTGTTTCCCAATTGTCTCATCCATACGCCAATGATACAAAAAAAAATGAGCATGAGTTATACTACTAATTTTGTGATCAAAGGTAACAGAAATGACACCTGCATTGCAAGTTAATGGTTCCTTCTTGTACAGTGTGGAGTAACCTAGAAAGGTACGGAATGGCTTATGTAGGGACGCCACAGGATTCTACAAAAAGTGTCCACAGTCCTTCGGAGGCTATCACAGGATATCTGCCTGCCCCCTTGCTAGGACTGTGCTTCCAGCAAAAGTTCTTCCCTAATGGCCGCCAGGAACAGACTGGCCTTGTTTATTAAGAAAATCTGTTCTGATTTCAACATCCCTCAGGGAGACAAGACAAAATCATTACTGCATTTATTTTGATTTATTTTTAAGTTTGAAGTACAGCGAACCTCTCTCAGATCTGAAAGTCGGTGCCCTGTGGAAAATTGAGGCTGACGTGAGGCTGAAGAATGTGCAGGCAAAGTAAAGTTTGAGCGTAATGCATGTGTTGGCAGATGCTTGTGGGGGGGGTGAGGGTTGGCACAAGAGAGGGTCCCAGAGGGGGGCTGTGTCTACAAGCTCCCCATCACCTTGTGTCTACCCTTTGAGAGGAAAAAGTCATGCTGAAGATTGAACATATGGCCTCCTGCCTGGCAGGTTTGTGGGGAGCACAGGAAGTGAACCCCAGTGAGTGTGTGAAGAGCAGACTAAGTCCTGAGTGAATCCAGATTGTTTGACATAGCCATGGCTGTATAAAGAACCTATAGCAGTGGCAAAGCCTTCTTTGAGTCTTGCTTGGAATGGTAAAGCCTTCCTCTGGTCTAAGTAAGAATGTTAACGAATGTTTGAGCAAAAACTAGCAACGGCAGCTTCTTCCTCCTGGGTGTCTACAGCCTGAGCCCGCTCACCTACAGATACCTCCTAACTACAGCGTGCACAGCCCAGCTGACCCGCACAAGCTTTCCAGTGTACATGTGTTGGTTGTTTCTCTGGTTTCTGAACTTTCTTTATCCTCTTGCCATCCTGAGCCTGGTTCCCAGGGCCAAGCCATGTTAGACTTAGCAAGGTAAATGCTCTACCGCTGACCCATACCCCAGCCTTTTTCTATTACTATTACTATTATTAATTTACAGAAATTATCCTTATATAGATTCTCAGATAAAACCTTCAAAAGCCTCTTGAGTCTAGGAAGCCAAGCCAAGGGTTTGCCATCCACTTCAGCACGAGTACTTGTGTGAATTCCCTTCTCCCTGAGTTCAGTCAAACACCTCCAGGTTTGCGAGTCTGTCAGAAAAAGGTATTTCCTACTAACCATAAGGCCAGAATCCCTGTATAGTCACATAGACAGGAATGAGACTGATTTTGTCCAAGAAGAGATTTACTGACTCAGCTTTGGGTCTTATCTGAGAATGTAACACTGTACCAAATGCCTTGGCCAAAGATCCAGACTGGAGACTGTGATCATGTTGTAAGAGAAGCTTCTTTTAGTACGTAGCACTGAGAATGGAAGCCATGGCCTTTTGCTTTCTAGAACACACTCTCCCACTGAGCCATCTCTAGCTAAAGAAGTAATAAATCATCACTGTATTCAAGGAAGCAAATGAATCATTATGAAATAAAAGTGTTTTTCTGACCTGGCCCCTGGAGAACTCTCAGCCTTAAAGTGAACATATATATACCGCACCTCTTCCTTATCAGGCTCAGAGATCACTGCTAAAGGGGTTGGGGCATAAAGAGTAAGGAGCCAGAGGCAGTGTGTGACTATTAGCAGACAGTGTCTTCTGGACACAGCAGGGCAGCTGCACATAGGAGCTCACAGTGGCTGTACCAGCATACACAGAACCTGTGCAAGCTCAAGCCAGATCGCATCCCAGCATGGGTAAGGAAGTTGGGCACTGAATCCTGCCCCTGGCTGTGGCGCTCTTGGCAACTCTTAGCTGCTTGCACAGAAAGGGGGAGTCAGTTTTCTCTAAGACTAACCTTTGGCAAGTCAACCATATTTCTGTGGAAGACCATGCATCTAAGAATGTTTCAGCAGTACAAATTACTCTTGATGGGAAAAAAAAAAGATACAAAGTTGGGTGAGTGGAGAAGGGGTGATCTGGGAAGAGCTGGGTGAGGGAGAAGGGAGTGATCAAAATATATTTTGCAAAACTCTCAAAGAATTAGTAAGATTCTTTTTTAAAAGAACTAAGTAAACCTTTGAAGGTATGCTTGACTATGGAGACAGATGTTTTAATTTTCTTTAAAGATATACTTGGACATATTTCTATAATCTATAGATAACCCCACGTGAAAAGGGAGAGAGGATGTTGTACCTGGAAAGCAAGACATAAAATATTAGCATTTGTTCAAGTCCCTAGAACCAAGTGACCCAACATGTTAGACTGACTGACTGCATCTTTACGTAGAGCTCACACTTGTCTTCTTTAAAGTTGCAAGCATTCCTACCAGCCCTGTACTCCCCCAGTCCTTACAGTGATCCTCAGATGCAGGCATTGATATCTTGATTTTAGAGAAAGAACTGTGAGTCAGAAAAGAACCAGATGGACATCACATGCTACAGTTTGAATGTGGTTTGCCATCCAAAATCTCGTGTGTTAAAAGTTTGGCTCTAATTCCTTAATAGGTAGAGTTAAATGAGAGGCACTAGGGTTGTGGCTGTCTTCATGATAAAAATTAATGCTGATTAGGTCCTCAGGAGTGGATTATAATCCACATTATAAAATAATTATCCTGATCTCTCTACAGATTCTTGCTAATCTCCCCCCAGACATGTAAGAGTGTTCCCAACTTGTAATGCTATTCTCCAGGATACAATGTGCCCCTAGCCATATGCAGGTGTCCAGCTGATCCTGGATTCAAAATAAATCTTTTACAAATAATCTTCCAAGGTTTATTTGTAGCAACATATTAACAGACTAAGACATTACTTGATTAGAAAAGTATGAGAATTTCCAAACATGTCACTCTTAGAAGCAAAAGTAAGCAATAAAACAAGCACACAGAGATACAGACACATTCACACATACCTACAGAAGACACATATACACAGAGACAGAGAGATAGAGAGACGCACAGAGGGACAGAGATAGGAAGACAGAGACGGCTCTGAGTTTTGCCATCTGAAATAATGGCACTCATAGCCATCTTCCCTTTTTTCCACCCCCCCTTTCTTCTTTCTTCTTTCCTTCCACACAGTTCAATGGGGACTATAGGATCCAAATCATCTTCTGATAAGGTGAAGAGAATGTTTTTGCTCTGACTTCTTGCTGGGTGCTCTTTTGACTCTCTCTACTCTAGGGATCCTGGCTTTTTTACATTTTCTAAAAGACTTCTGGCATCCAAAGGTTAGTTTTGTATGTGCTGGACGGCTTTCATAACGAATCTATTACATTCTCAGACTAATCTATTATACTGATTTCCCTCAACATGCAAGGACAGCAGATCAGTGCCCTTAACTTTGGAGACAATTCAAACAGCATAGAGGCAAAAACGGAAAGTTATGTCTACAGACCGTGTAAAACAAAATTTGGGCCAGCCATGGTTATTTGAAATACGATAACTCGTGAACATCAATGTCCAAGGACCCTTTTAGCCTTCAGCAGAATTCAGCCCTGGGTCCTACAGGAGGTGTTAAATTTATAATCGTGGTTTACACATATCTTTAGCCCTTAGCAAATTACTGCAACTATTTCCTGCTTTGTTCCCAAGGCACTGTGTGATGAGGACTTAAACACATTCACAGACATACCTGTGCATTATTGGTAAAAGTAGTGCACGTACTCTTTGTCCCCAAAGCAATTGGCAGCCAGCGCCAGCATGCAAGCCTTGACTCTGGAGGCTAAACTTTTACAACACCAGACCCTCCAAATGATTTGATAAATCTGGCAGGTGCAAGCCAAACGAATGAGTATTATTCTATCATAAATGGCCCATTAGATTGACTCTGGTAAGCAGAGAGCTTTCCAAGGTATAAGTTGAGAAACAAATTGAACTTCCCACATGAGGTAACTCAATAGCACTGCCAATCTGGCATGAAACAGCCAAAACACCGTCCTTAGGACTCATGGCCCCAGTGGCAAATTAAGTATCAATGCGCATCAGGGAAGACATGCAGGCTCCGCAGTTAAATCATATCATTTCTCTGAAGTCATCGAAGGTGGCCTGGAAAGGGACAGACAGGGCAGCCTCCCAAATATCAAGTCTAACAACACTGTGTTACGTGATTACATATGCATAAATGTCAAGGTGTCTATGGAACAGGAGCTTCTGGATTTTAATTGGAGGTTTTCCTATTCTCCTATTCCCTGCTGTTCCCCTCACATCTCTAAGTTACACTTTGACTGACCTATTTATAGGACAGACAATCCCAGGTGTCCCTGGCTTTGCTACCTCTTCCCACAGCTGGTTTCAATTATATCTATATCTATATCTATATCTATATCTATATCTATATCTATATCTATATCTATATCTATATCTATATCTATATCTATATCTATATCTATATCCTGGGCTATCTCCTTGCCATACACCTATTTTCACAGGAACTTCTGAAATGACTCCTCGATGGAACTTGCTGGCATCCAAAATAAATGCTCCTTTACTCAGGCATGGTAAGCATAAAACTTCAAGGAAAACAAAAACTGACTGCAAAAAAAAAATCAATAGATCCTTATATATTATTTTTATTAGAGGCCTTGTCAGTGTAAAAATAACAACTTTCTTTTTCTCTGGAGCCGAACACACTATTTTATGGGTAGAACAAAATGGCCTTTATTTTCACCTTTTCAGGGCCCGAGGACACATGTCTGCACAGAGCATAGAAGAAATGCACTCAAGTTCCCTTTGTCCAGGCAGCTGATTCTCCCTGGGTTCCAGGTAGTCATTCATTGCCACTCTGCCATCTGCCCAAGGCTAAAAGATTAGAAGGAAGAATGGATGGATGGTACATTTTCATGATGGATACCATGATGGTATATCCATGGATATTCTTGATGGATAGTACCTTTCCATCAAGGTATACTATTATCAACCACCCCTGATGACTGAACATGTGTTAAGGAATTACATAATCATCTTGCTAAACACTTCATATACATTTACCCTTACATCACATTTCCTGATATGTTCATAATCTACTCGCTCTAAAAGGGCTATGTACTCCTGTGGGCTAAGGTTTTATATCTTTTTTTCTTCATTGCTCTATTATTGGCCCATTGACTGACATCTAGTCAGAGTGTATATACAATAATGTTTTTGTTGGATAGATGAATAATTTAATCTATGTGAAAGCAAAAGATCAATGTGTGTGTGTGTGTGTGTGTGTGTGTGTCCCCAACTGGTTCAAATTCATATTAAATATGAACCCTTAGGGAGTGGGTCCTTGGAGAGTAATCTGTTCCCAAAGGCCCCCTAATGATTGGAAGGTTTTACACGAAGAGTGTGGAGATATATATTGTCCCATCAATGATTTGAGGGCCCAGAGAGAAGGGGCCACATATGAATCAGGAAATGGGCCCTCACCAGACATTGAATCTGCTGATGCCTTGGTTCTGGATACCCCAGACTCTCACAACTAAAAGTAAATATTTGCTATTACTATATGACTTAATATTGGATATTGTTACAATAGCCTGCACACATTAAGATCCTTGCAAAAATACACAATTTACTTTTACAAGGGATGGGGGACTGTGATCCTGGGCTTGAACTCAGTCTATGTTGAAATTAGGGATGCATGCCTCCTTTAACCTGTCAACGATAACCTTAATATTGGCTTAGGTTAACTGATACGATTGCCACAAGGGTACGTCAGAGGAATTCCATTTCTGATATTTCTATAAATTCCACTTCTAAGAAATAAGTTCTATTATCCAAAAAGGCAAAGAATGGTACTCTCCAGCCTAGCTCAGTGATGCTTCTGACTAGGATGTGGATACAGAAAATGATGAAGGATACTGAGAGGTAAAAGAGTACAAGAGAGATAAGGGGATGGCAGCAGGAAAGACAGGGAAGCAAAGAGGGAAGAGGGAAAGGAGTGAGAAATATGAAAAGGGAGAGCATGTTTTCTTTTTGAAGATTCATCTATTTCCTGAGAAATCTGAACCTCTCCCGTCTGTACACGGTTGACTGGTGTAGGTTGTTGTGAGTCTATTAGCAGTGATTTGTAGCAGACCAATTTAGAGGTCACTTAGGCATGAAAGCACTGAGCAAGAAATTGTATACCTAATGAAACAATATCAGTAATAGCATATTTAAATGAGCAGTATCATTAAGTCTGGATTGTTAGAAGCAGCACACTGCAGCTTAATAGATTTTACTTTCTTCAACAAGGGTTTCCACATCGGTCATTGTGTGTGTGTGTGTACGTGTGTGTTGAATTTAGGAAACTCTCAAAAGCTCCAATATGTCTCCAGTCCTGTTTCTTTTGTCAAATTTTCATATTATTCTCTTTATTTTCTGCTTATGTTTAATACAAAAGCAAGTTCATAAAAACTATCAACACACATTTCTGTAGCAACAGTGCATATCATAAAACTTTAGACATTAACATATTTAAATTTAAGTGCACTTAAAATCTTCTGTTCAATTTGGCTTTATATTTCTGAAACAACATGTTATGGGAAAAGTAATGCTTTCAGCCAACAACAGGCTTGTTTTCATTTTAAGATTATCAGGTAGCAATATCCGATCCTCAGAGAACATAAAGAATACTTTCATATTTCTGAAAAAAAGTGTTGTACATTTTTATTGATTGTACTCAATCCATCTTTCTAGGTTATTCTTTTTTGTACAAAAATGAAGAAAGAGGAGGGGAAGGAGGAGGGGGAAGAGAAACAGGACCAGGAGGAGCAAGAGGAGGAGCAGGGACAGAAAGACAAAGGGGGAAGTAGGGAAACGTTCCAGAAAAGTTTTTAATAAAGTCAATCAATCCGGGAAATCCCTTTGGCCTGTCTATCCACATCATTCTGTATTCTTAAAAATAATTTGATCATGGCTCCAGGCCAGTTCACACAAAGCCTAGGGACCTGTCTTCAGTGCCTTGGCACAGATGCTCACAAAAAAAAGTCAAACTGTGCCTGCTGCCTGCCTCCGGCCTGCAAGTGTCAATTGCTTTAATTTCATGACACCTGATCTCATTTAATGCTCTCGGTATTGCTTAGAGGAAGGTACATATTTCATGCATACAGCAGCAGTCGCTTATCAAGGCAAAGGCCGTGGAAGTGGGGGATCCAGATCCAGGCCTCTGACTCCGTAGTTCTCTCTGCTTTGTGTCTCGATGAGAATGACCCTCAGGCAGGTCCCAGGCCCCGCTCTGCTTTCCCGCTGCTTGCTGCAGAGAATTTTAGATAAACCGATTCCATGTTAGAACTCATTCGAAGCAGCCTGGCAAGTTATTAAGTGCTTCATACAGAAGGCACTCTGTGCCCCGAATGTCATGAGCACTTTTCTGAATTACCGGTTGACTTTTTTTTTTTTTTAAAGATACATTAAGGTAATCAACAGAAGACCTCCTGCCTGCCGGGAAAAGCTTTTTAAAACAAAACGTGTTTCCTTGAGCACGAGTAAAAAAAAATATAAAATGATAATAATGCGAGGCTAGCAGCAGCTCGAGCTCTATACAGAATTTGAAGCCAAAGTTGAGGAAACAATTCCTGGTTCTGCTGCTTTTTCTCCTTGGGTCTCATCCCTGTCTTCCTTCCTACAAACCGCTTTAATGATTTCATGTGTGTGCTGACCACTCTGCTCTCGGCTCAGCTCTAGAAGGTCTTCCCGTTTGAGGGAGCTCTCTTTCTTTATTATGCACCTTTCATATACAGTGTTGTAAACTGATGTTCTCATCTTTACAAACCAATTTTTCTGTAGTTCTCCTATTTAGAACCCAGATCCAAAACATTCAGACTACCTCTCATTCCACACTTGTGTTTGAAAGTAGAATGTAATGTGGCTGAGCTCATGCTGGAAATACTGCAAGAAGCCTGGAACTTAAGCTCTGGACTTTGGGTACCAATGTATGGCACAGCACATAACTCGCTCTTGTGAGGTTCCATTCTCTGTGCCACTAAAGCAAATAAGTGGAAAGCTCAAGTGATTCACAAAGAAATACCTGTGTTGAATAATTTAGTCCCCAGCTTTTCCCTGCTGAATGTTTTTTTTTTCTCTCAAGCTAAAGCCCTTGAGATAAGCTTGCAACCTTGCAAAATTATTTCAAATCAATAATTTTGATCCCATTTTTCCCATAAACATCCAAAGATTAACGTTATTAAATAACTTTGCTAAAATAACAGAGCTAAACAGAGGTGGATCTGCACTCTTTATAAATCTCCTTTGTGATGTAATATGCACTAGTAAAACTATTCAGTTTTCCTAAAGGTGTGTGCAAATATTGTATTTGTATTTGTATAACATCTCCATTAAAGGAAAACAATTTGTCATTTGTATTCAGACACACAGATATGTGTATTTCCTGAGTAGTAGTTAAGTTCTGGGAGCATTTTGTAGTCAATGTGTCTGATGTGTTCAATGTGGGTTCTGAGAAGAGATGAGTTCCAGACAATTTGAATGTTCTTACTTGGACAAACAGGATGTTAATCATCAACTGATATGATGAAAGCTATAGAGGAAGTAGATTAAAATGAAGTTTTACAGTCCCTTATAGGAGTATATTGCTTTTTCATATTCCTATTAGATGGTACATGAGTATGGGGGGTAAGCAGGTGGGTATGTGGATCTATCTGGAGGTTAGAGGACAGATCTTTCCCAAAGAGGAAAAGATTAAAGGGTTCTAGGTACATATGCGCGTTCAGGGCAAGAAATTATACGAGTTGATCCAAAGAGTAATATCAGATAAAGAAGGCCAACATGTGGTCCTTGAACATATCAACAGTACAAAGTTAAGAACAGAAAGAGGAATCACCAAAGTCAGAGGCAGCATCAGTATGAAAGGACGCTCAGCTCACTTGGTGAACCAGACGCGGTGATGCATACCTCTGATCTCAACACTCTGGAAGCTGAGACAGGAGGGTTCTGTTTGCAACAAAAGCTCACCAAGCAGCCAACTAGGCAGTCATCCAGCCAAACGAAAGAGCACCATCTGGTGTTCTGGAAGTCCAAGCAATGAAAGCTCACCAATAGGGGTGAGCGAGCTAAATAATGCTCCTGAGAGGAGAGAGCCCATTATCAACAGAAAACTGCAGAGTTTTCACAGGGTTCAGTAACCAAGGTCATCATTAGTTATTAGTGTTAGAGGAGTAAAGAGAATCACTGTGGAAGGAATAAAAGATAAAAGGTCTATAGATTCTTAAACATATTTAAAATAGCAAGCACTTATTTTAGAAGACTTCAAACATTTACCTTTACTCCATTTAAGCTGCATAATTACTTTAACTTTGAGTTAACTGTGTGTACCTTGAATAAAAACAATGATGAGAGAGATAAAAATACAATATTCTAAATGTCATAATTGGCATTGTTCAATATTTCGCTGGAAAATATTTAAATGTAAGAAGACAAAGTAATTCTTTTAAAAAGTGGATTATTATCAACCTAACACTGAATGTTATTACTATTTTCTGTGTACTGGATAAAATAGAATTATATCTGATGTTTGTGGTACTTTGGTTTCATGCTTCGGGCTGCATTCAAGTCCTTTTGGAAAGCTAGTGATATTTATTATTTATGCAATTCTACAGCACGGATCAGTTTTAAGTACTCTGAGAAGTTTCAAACCAAATCAAGACAAAAGTCGGTCATGCTTTCAACTACAGAACCTGCTAACCCTGGAGGACTCAGTACAGTTACCTACATGGAAAAGGGCACAAATTGGAAACTTCTTTTCTAAAAAGTTGCTTGGTAACAAAGACACTGTTTGCCAGGTTTCGTGATCTTTCTGATATCATCATGAACATAATGCAGAAAGCATCTTCTTTTGAGTAGAAAAGGTGACTTTTTCTGATGGACAAAGGATCCTATTGAAAATGTAGCCACGTAGGTTCATCCTCTTAGGTCCACAGATCCGTTTTTAACTAAGTCAGAGACAGTAAGAGGACACTTGCTTATCAGTATTTGGTGCATGACGTGGAAATGCACAGTGTGAATCACAGAATACAGCTCAGGAGTGTCTGAACAGGTGAAACACTCAAGTAAAGAGTTTTATCACTAGAATTCCTGCCAGGTCCCAACCACTAAATACTTTTACATTTTAGTTACAATCTAAATTATTATAATCATATATAGTAAAGTGTTAGTGACAAGGTGAAAATACAATAGAGATTTAATTTATACTCAAACAAGCAAAAACGTATTTAGTTGTCTCCTACGAAAAAAGGGCATTTGATTTTTGACAATAAAATAGTTTGTTATAAGACAAGACTAGACCAAGGACTCATGAATGAACTGGAACCCGAGAGTTGGATCAACAGAGCAGTGCTCTTCCTCCTTTTGTACATTGTTCCTATTTGTGTTTCTTTATTGGAACAGGTGTTAGCCATTTCTCAGTTTGCACAGTGGAAAATGAGTAGGTAGACAAGGCTAGACCCTCTTATCCATGCTCCACAGGGATTCTCTCCCAGGACAATATGGGTGCTCCCTCCCTAAGAATCTCAGTTAAATTTCATTAAAATTCTCACTCCCCTATAATTGTTTAAATAGACCCATAGGAAAGGAGTAACAACAAGAAAAAAGGGAAATACTCTTCCAAAGCTCATAAAGTTGGGTTTTCTTTCTTTATGTTTTTTTAGATTAAAATTTAGATTAGATTAGATTTAATTACAACACTTTCTTCTTCCCTTTCATCCTTCCAAACCTGTCTATGTACCCCTCCTCACTCTCCTTCAGATTCGTGGCCTCTTTTACCATTAATTGTTGTTGCATGCATATATGTATATGCATATGCATATATATCTTAAGAATATCTTAAGTATACATCTTAGGTACCTAAGATGTATAACCGTTCCTAAGTATAACCTGTTGAGTCTGTAAAATGTTACTTTTGTGTATGTTTTCAGGACTGACCATTTGACATCGGACAACCAGTTGGTGAGCTCTTCCCTGGGGAGGGCTTCTCCCATTCCTAGTTTTCACTTGCCTCTAGTTCTTTGTGTAGGGTTGAGACCTCGTGGGCTTTTCTCCACCTAGTTTGGCATGGTCCTGGTTTTCATCCTTGTTCAGCTCACGTTTGGGTGGTCATGTCGATGGGACTTTATGTGTCTTCTAGTGTTACTAGGGGCCATAAGTGCTAGTGAAATCATGGTTATTGGAAGCAAACTTACAACCACTAATTTACTAAAGCAACATAATCCCTAACAACAATCTATAAACATTTGTCTTTATACCTACGGTATGTTTTAGGTTAGTTTATAATAGAGGTAGCTACTGGGTATTGAAGTCCTCAACACAGTTTCTAAAGAGGATTGTGTCTACATCCATTTTTAAGTTTTCAGCTCCACAATGAAAGTAACATTTACTCACAATATTTTCTAAAATGTTAAAAATTGTTTCATGGATATGTAAATATTACATTTATATAAATTTTAAGAAAAAGTCAATTTGCTATACAGTGACAGAAATCAGAAGAGTGATTGTCTTAGGAAGAGAATGAGACAGGAAAGGAGCCTGGAAAATTCCTAGAATAGATGCTTAAGACGGCTGTACCTGTGCACACATTTTTTACCCCTACAATGACACGCTTAATGTTATGTGCGCACTTATATATGTGCGTGTGTGTATGTGTGTGTGTATATATATATACACACACACATTTTTGCCTATACTTGCCATTTAAATTATAATAAAAATACAGATACACTTAGGGAACAAAAATACAAACATTTTTGCAGCAGAAATTATTGAACATACATTTATAGAAATGAAACATTCTTATAATTTTGCCACCAAGCAAGAGACAGTGTTAATTCCCAGCTATTTCCCATTACAATAGAGTAGAAATCTCCACTAGGGTAAAGCCAGATGCTGAAACAGCCTCAAAACACATAACAATTCAAATACAGAGCAGGTTTATTTCTGGCTTGCATGGGAGTCTGAATGTCCCTTGTCAGCAGAGGGAGCCTCTCTTCTGTGGAGTGATGCAGGGACCCGGGCTCCTTTCCCTGCCTGTCTGTCCCTGCTGTGTACATTGCATGGGTCTGCCTGCACACAGAACATGGCTTGAAAAACAAAGAGGAAACACATCCTCTTTTGCAATGCATAGAGTGAAGATGGAACACACTCATCTCCTCTTCATAGTCAGCAGTCTCATAGGCATATCTAAACATATGAGAAGTCAGGAACATAAAATCCGACTCTACAATTATCCAATGACAACTCCTTCAGTGGGAGGGATACTGTATTCTATGGGAGGAGGTACCATCAACTGTAAAGAAACCTCTCCAAGACATCACGGGACTGCTTGCACTTTTCCACTATAGTGTTGTATCATTTCTTGCACTACTACCATTTTTAAAGAAATGTATTTATCCTACATAACCTTCAGCCCTTTACTCTCCTATAATTTATGTAAATATGTCCTCTTTCTTCACATTTCTGTTATTCCTTTACATTTCCATTCCTTAATTTCTTTTTTAAAGCTTTTCACTAAGGAGTCATATTTATCCAGTTTTTTCTTTTTTCAAGACAGAGTTTTTCTGGTGTACCCCTGGCTGTCCTGTAACTTACTTGGTAGTCCAGCTGGCCTTGAGCTCAGAGATCCACTCACCTCTGCCTCCCAAGTGCTGGGATTGAAGGTGTGCGTGGCCTGCTTGTCTCTATGGATTTTAAATGTCATCATCATCATCACCATCATCATCATCACTGGCGTACATGATACGGCATCCAGGTGGTTATCAGAATAACTTTGGGGAGTCATTTCTCACCTTCCAATTTTTTTTTTTTTTTGTGGATTCCAGAGATGGAACTAAGATTGCCAGACATGACTGAACCATCTTCCCAGCCCATAAACTTGAAGACTCCTGATGTGCGATCATTTCTGGAAGCGAGCTTATTTAATCAGAGAATGGTGACACCAAATACACCTCACTTACATTTGGTGCTACCACTGTGACAAACTGTCACTTCGACATACGGGCAATAATTTATTTTATGCATGTGTGTATACGTGTGTGTTAGGGTGTGTAGGCACACATGTGCATGAGTTGTGTTTGAATGTGGGAATACCAGAAGACAATCCCCAAATGCTGTCCACCTCCATGCAAGGAAGACTCTCATGTTGGGCTAGAGCTCACCAACTGGGCAACACTTTCTGGTCAATGAGTCCCAGGCATCCTCCTATCTCAGCCTCCCCAGCACAGGTATTACAAATGTGTGCCATCCCACTTGGAATTTTTATGTGTGTTCTGAACACAGAACTTGGGTCTTTCTACAAGTTTGTGAGGTCATCCCCTTCCCCTGAACATAATTATCCGACATTAATTTATCTGAGCTTAGGATACTGAGAAGCAATCTGAGACACTCACACTTCCTCTGCGAGTCCACCTCTGTCTTTTCTCGTAGATTTTGTTTGAGAATCAATAATCATCGTCCAAACAAGGCATACCATTCTGTAAAGGAAAATAAAATAGTTTAATGTGCTTATCTGTGGGCATATTTGATTTTCATTAATCTTTTGAATTTAACATTGATGTTAAATGAGGTCAAGTAGGCCTTTGGCTTAAATATCGAACAAGCTATATGCTTCAAAGCATTACCTTTAGGGTAAAGGACAACTTTGTATCTGAAGACTATTCCAATAACAAAGAGGAAATTTTTCTTCTTTTTCGTGAAAGTACCAACACTTATGCAATAAAACCCCTAAAGCAAAAATTAACCATGCTTCATGCCTGATCAAAATTTACTCCAGTATAATTTATCTTCTAGGAGCCGTGGATATGTTCTTGAGATTTCTCTTGCTTTTTTTTTTTATTTTATTAAAATATATTTTTTTCTCACATACAATATTGATGTGATTATGGTTTTTCCTCCCTCCACTCCTCCCAGTTTCTCCTTACCTCCCCTCTCATCTGGATCCACTCCCTGTTTCTCTTTAGAAATCAAGCAGGCTTCTAAAGGACAATTATAAAATAAAATAACCTAACACATCAGAATTGAACAAAAGAAACAAACAGTAGGAAAAGGGCCCAAGAGAAAGCACAGGAACGAGAAATCCACTCGTTTCTACACTAAGGTATCCCATAAAAACACTAAACTGGAAACCATAGTAAATACTCCAAGGACCTGGTATAGACTTGCACAGGCCCTGTGAATGCTGCCTCAACATCTTTGAGTTCCTATGTGAATTGAACACATTGCTTTAGAAGACCTTATTTTCTTGGTGTCTCCATTCCCTCTGGATCTTACAGGCATTGTGTCTTTTTCCACAAGGTTCCTTGGGCTCTGAGGGGAAGTATTTTACTGAGGCACTCTCTGTAGGATAGTGCCTGGATGTAGGTTTTTTTTTTTTTATTAGTCCCCATCTGATGCAGGAAGAAGCTTCTCTGATGATGGCTAAGCAAGACACTGATCTATGAGTATAACAGGTTCATGAGGAGTCATTTGATTGCTATAGTTTGTGTGTGTGTGTGTGTGTGTCTGTGTTTAGAATAGTAATATTTGGTTTTACCCTAGGTCCCTAGGTTATCTAGACTTAGGTTCTTGGTCATCTAAGCAGTGCTGAGTTTGAGTTCCATGCCATAGAATGGGCCAGCCAAATCAGATATTTGTTGGTTATCCCCACAAGTTTTGTGCCATCTTTGTACTAGCATATCTTGCAGGCAGGGCACCATGGTCTATCAATGGTTTTGAGGCTGATTTGGTGTTTAAATTTCTCCTTTGGTAGCACACAGAGCACCTTCCTGTACCAAAGACACTAGAACAGTGGTTCTCAACTTTCCTAATGCTACAACCCTATATAGTACAGTTCCTCATGTTATGGTGATCCTCAACCATGAAATTGTTTTTGTTGCTACTTTGTAACTGTAATTTTGCTACTATTATGAGTTGTAATGTAAATATCTGATATGAAGATTGTCTTAGCCAATGCCTATGAAAGATGGTTTTACTCCCAAAGGGATCACGACTCACAGGTTGAGAACCACTGCATTAGAACATAGGAATGAAGGTTCTATACAAGCACCAGTTTGACTTCTCCATGTTCAATGAATTGTATAGGTGTTCTCTTCACGAGAATTGTATAGGTGTTCTGTCAGTTTTTAGAGAGCAATGTATTGTCTTGGCAACAGGCTAAGTTTTTGGGGGATTCACATGGGACCCCTTTGGCCAGCAACTCAATTTGATATAACCTAATTGAAAATGTAAGCTTCATTTGGTGAGAAGAGATGTCCAGCTGGGCTCTGTCTCTCCCAGTATTTGGTGATTTTAGATCATCTTCATGTATGTATATATTTTAGAAAGCTGCTACTGTATTAGATTTCCGTATTACTCCTCAAATGACCCTTGATTTTAGCTATCTCTCTCTATATTCCTTCCATCATCCCTCCCTCCTCTCCCACTCTCCACTTGAGTCTCCTGTTCCAGGCCCCCCTCGTCCAGCCATAACTATTATTTTAACTCCATTTTACATCCTTTTTTTTTCAAAAGAGGTTTTGCGATTTTTTTTCTCCAAAAATTCGTACTCACTATTGGAGCAACGCATTTTAGATTTTCCCATTCTAACAAACTCCAAAGGCGCTCCAGATCTGCGCAGTTATCTCTCTTTCACTATTAAGAAATGAGGTTGAAACTATTTAAATTAACTGTGTCCCTCCTTTCTGTATGTACATGCTCTTTGATTTTTTTTTCCACAAGGTTTCTTATTCATGGTCTGAACACTATTGTAACAGAAAATTTTATTTTGTTATCTGACAAAACCACAGGTCCTGGGATGAGGCCTGAAAACAGGTGGATACTAATGATAATTATCATATAAACTAACGCATGACTAAAATCCTTAGGGTAGATTAGTTTATTAGCAGACATGCCATCATTTGATTTGCAAATGGCAAGCCCATTTATACATGCTGGTGATCAGGAAACAGAGTCATGAGGAATGTCGGCAGAGATTTTTTTTTTTTATAGTTCATGTTTCATGCAATTTCACATGAGGCTCAATTTATACTTCTCTTCACATTCTTTCTGTCTCTTCTGCCCATTCCTCCATACTGGAAAGTCCTTCCAGGGAAACTTATAAGACTGAAATTCTTAATTTTCTGACTGGAAACTGTGGCCCAGTGAGCTACCGAGCTGGGAAAGCCCTAAGCAGACACATGTCTCTGTAATTTTAATGTCACCTCAGTGGACTGTTCTGGGATGGAATGATTCCACACACTTCTGAAGCTGCCCTGTTGTGGTCACCTCATTAATGTCTCACCTTGTATTTTCTTTACCCTCTTCCCAGACTGGTTGATTTCTGCCTTCCTCCTGACACCCAGAGGAAACCACCTAAATTCCATTTCATATGAAACTTTGCCTTAGTCTCTGTTTTCTGGAAAAACTGGGCTAAGTAGCCAGTCCTTGACTTTTTGAAACATTTGAAATACTAATTTCATTTCTTGGAATGCATGTTACAGAATGGTCTAATGAATAGATCAGAGAAGCTTAATTTCATATTGAGTCAGAAGGAAATAGAATATGTTAAACTACAATTGAAGTTCAATTACTGATCTTCAAAAATACTTCAGCCACCCAGGAAGAGGAATTTTAAGGAATAATACGCTGATATCATTCTCTAATGTTGGAAAATCAAGTATGACTGCATTGGCTGTGACTCTGAAACATGACCTTTTTTATGAACTTTCTCAATATATTTAATAAATTAATGAAGAATATCATCCTTGAGATCAAGGAGACATAGTTCGAAATATAAGATTTCCCAGTCTCTCATAGACTTAATGAAAAGAAGTCACTATTCTTTCCCAGTTCTCAATTTCATCTGCATTTTAGTGAAGAGAGCATCACTTTCTAACTGATTAAATTAGATGGTGTACAGAAGACATTTTCCATAACTTCTAGGTGTGTGGGGTCTCTAGAAGAGACCCATTCTATCTACATTGTGAGTTTGTCTTAAATTCTTCCCTCTCTAAATCTGAGGCTGTGTCTCTGTACTTACATGGCTTAGAATGCTGGTAGATGCCTACACATTTATTTTCGAGACTTTAAGAAATAGTAGTGTTTTAATGACGTTTTATTTGCTGTCATAAGACACCATGACCAATGCAATTTGTAGAAGAAAATGTTTCTTTAGGGCTTACGGTTCCAGAGAGTTAGAGTCCATGACAATCATGACAGGGAGCATGAAGCAGGTAAGAAGACATGGCTCTGAAGCAATAGCTGAGAGATTACATCTTTATCTACAAGCATGGGGCATAGAGAGAGAACTACCTGGTAATTTGTCTTAGTGCTGTTTTGCTGTGAAAAGACACCATGACTACAGCAACTCTTATAAGATAAAGCATTTAATTGGGGTTTTCTTATAGTTTCAGAGGTTTAATGCATTGTCATCATGGTGGGAAGCAGGGCAGCAACCATGGTAGGGCAGCACACAGGCAAACGATGCTGGAGGCGGTAGCAAAGAGTTCTACCCCGGATCCAAAGGCAGCGGGAAGAGAGAGTGACACTGGGCCTGGCTTGAGCATTTTAAGCCCCAAAGCCCACTCCCAGTGATATTCTTCCTCCAATAAGGCCATGTCTACTTCAACAAGGCCATACCTCCTAATCTGTATCAAGTAGCACCAGTCCCTAATGGGCAAGTATTCAAATATATGAACCTACGGGGGTTATTCCTATTCACACCACTTGCTAGTCCCCATAGGTAAAAATGCGTTCAGTCCAACTTCAAAAGTCTCCGTAGACTAGAACAGTCTCAACACTGTTTAAAATCCCAAATTCTCTTCTGAGACTTATGGCAAAATCCTAAATGTAGTCTCCTATGAAATCAGAATCAAAAAGCAGATTACATACATAAAATGGCATAGATTTACCACTCCAAAAGGGAGGAAAGGGAGCATAGTGAAGAAATACTAGACTGAAGCAAGATCTAAAAGCAGCAGGGTAAACTCCAAACTCTGCATCTCCACGTCTGATGTCAAAGGGCCCTTCAGATCTCCAACTCCTTTCAGCTCTGTTGACTGTAGCACACTTCGCTCTCCTGGGCAGGTTCCACACCTGGTCTGAAGCTTTCCTTGGCAACTATTGCATGGCTTTGGCATCTCCAGAATCCTGAGGTCTCCAACACAATCCAGGCTTCACCCTCACAGCTTCATCAAAAGGCCTCTCTGGGCCTCTGTGCAGGGATACCCCTGACACGTGCCTGGGGTATCTTTTCTCAGCCTCTTTTCTAGGCTGCGGAGGGAGATTTCAAAACCCTTTCTTCTATTCTTGACTCGAAAGCCAGAGTACTATGGCCAAAGCTGTCGAGATCTTCTGGTTGCTGGGCCTGCAGCTTCATACCCTCCTTCAAATATAGTTCATCTGCGTTCTGCTTTTGATGGTTTCCTTCACTGCTTACGCTTTTCTTTAATTCCTTTTTAGAACTTGGAAGCTGAGCTGGGTGGAGTCTTGCTCCAAGGCCACCACTCCCCCTATTGCATTTATTTGCCTGCTGTTCTTTACACTTTTTATCCCCTTGAGCACTGGACTTAGCTCCATTACACTTCCCGGTCCTCCTTTTCTCCAACTGCACATTTGTATTTTCCCTTCTTTGGCTTGCTCCTTTTCATTGTAGATCTGCATAAGAGTTTCAGCCAATAACCACACAGCAGAGTCAATACTAGGCTGTCATGAAGTCTCCTATGCCAACGATATTAATCCAAAACTCTTCAATCTAGCCTCAGGCAGATTTTCCAAACGAGGACAAAAAGCTGTCATGTTCTTTGCCAAAATATCACAAGCATGATCTCTAGGTCAGGTACTAATATTCTTCCCTTCTGAAAATTCTTAAGCTGGGCCTCCAGAGTTCAAATCTCCCTCAGCACCGTGGTCCTCCATGTCCCTACCAGGAAGACCCAGTAAGCCCCGCGTTAAGTGTCCAATCACTTTTATAATCCAAAATCTCTAAGGTAGCACCTGTCTCTAATGACCATGCTTTCAAATATACGAGCCCCTTGTGAGCCATTTCTATGCAAACCAACCACCACAGAATTGCATGGGCTTTGGAAAACTCAAAGGAAGCCCCCAGTAACATATCTCATCCAATAAGGCCACACTTCCTGCATCAAAGCCACAAATCCTAATCTTCTCCAAATAGTTTCAACAACTGAGAAACAAGTCTTCAGATACAGGAATCTTCAGGAGGCATTCACATTCACAAACCACCACAGCTCTAAAAGCCTATTTAAAACTGTAGGTCGGTACCATAGTCGTTGGTATTGTCCACTCTGACCCTTTCAAGTGCCCCGTGTCACTCCATAGCAAACTCTGCCTGTCTTCTACACTAACCTTTTGTGTGTCTTCTGTGGATTCATTCAACAGAGATAATAAGGGCCAGGAAGGCAATGAGAACCCAGAATGGGTTCTTGGCCACACGAAGCATGCAAAAGAGCTATGTATAGGATTGTTAATCGTGATAATATTCCTCCAATCTTTTCTCACTGCCATTTACATTATAAAGCTTAAAGCTTGCTCCAATGGAGAGAAATCCTGGAGAGTTTCTGTTTGTTTGTTGGGTACATTTCATTCTCTTAAATGAAATTGTTTCTTTCTTTACAATGGAAACCAAGCCAGAAGATGGTCGCCGTTGTCTGTGATGGTGCTGAAACATAAAACAGACTTTTCCCTTTGATTGCTTCCTAATAACCAGATACTGTTTTGGCCACGCTTTCCGTGTTTCTGCTATACACAGATGAGAATTGTACTTATTCTCCAGGGCTTTAGGAAGAGTGGAAAATGACGAAATTCAACCTTTCACCTTCTTTATTCTGGTTTACATAGACCTTTTCAAAGCAGATTTTAAAACTGATTTCTTCAATTGTTCCAGCCTATAGCACTAGTGTTCTTCATAGGGTTGTGGGCATGAAATGTCAGCCAGTAATAAAGTTTTACTTTGCCTGGCTTCATCCTTCTGTATCCATCTCCCTAGAATTAAGAGAGAGAGTACTGGCCAAATGCCATCTCAATTTCATCTCACTTTATTATTTCCCAAAGAGCGAACTAGATAACATTTTAACTCCCAGTAAGGAAACTAATTTATGCAGATCTAAAACAGAATACAAATGATCCAAGGCCATCCAAATGAGAGAAGGCTTTAAACACAGTTCTGAAAACCAGGTTTGAATATCCTTTTCTTCTCTCTCCTTATCTGTGTCAGATCTGGAATGATTTCAGCCAGGGAAGACTTTCTAAGTTCTTTCTGGTCTTTTGTTGTCTCTTTCAGTTGGTTTCATTCTATTGCTATGGCTTCAAGTTCATTGCTAGTGCCATTCTATAGCACCTAAACCAATGTTCTTGTATGCGGTCATTACCATAACTTTTTTTATTTTTTTATTTTTCTGTTTACCTCATTCCCTCTCCCTTGACGATAAGCTATTTTTCTTGTTTCTTGGCAGGGATGAAATATTTTGATTGGAACTGGACCTTCAATGATCTGTGCTACTTTTTTGGAAACTGATTTTGGCAAGTAAATTATTTTGGAAAAAAAAAATTGATGTTGAAGCCTGCTCTAAAGTTTTTGTGGTATGTATCTGGAGCACATTTTGCTCTAGGGATAATTAATACCTACTTCTAAGGTGTGATTCTTCTGAAGTCTTTACCAAGTGGCCTGGCTGACCACTGATGTTCGTATTCCCGGGCTGGTTAGATTTTGAACAACTCCTTACCTGCTGTGAGCTTTGAACACTTTGTTGTTCTTGTCCTAATACTCTCCGAAATTTGGCACTAAGCCTCATGGAGTTTTGCCTTACTCATGATCACTCAATAAAACCTTAGAGCGTACCCTTCTGTCAGTTTCTAAGGTTGGGTTTCTACACCAACCCTTCTTTCCAATACTGGTTCCTGCTCACAGCTCCATAAGCGTCCCTAAAGTCTGATGTATGCACACTGCTTGCTTTCTCCTTCTCTGAGTCTACTAAATTCATATACTGTGTTTAGGGAAGAAATTTAAGCATTAATAAGGTTCAAAAAACTTTCCATTTTTTCATCAATTGTGTCATGTATTACTGTATTAGTTACTTTTATATAATTATGAGCAAAGTACCTGAACAACTTAAGGATATACTTTTTAGCTCATAGCTTCAGCCAATCATGGTTAGGAAGGTATGTTGGAGCAGTTCAGTTCATAATGGGAGGAGTGTATGGCAGAGGCTGTTTATAACACAGTAGACCAGAAACTAGGCAGAGAGTGAGTTCTTAACAGCAGACTCTAGAGAACCTACCTGCAGTGACCTGCTTCCACTAGCTAGGCTTCACCTCCCGAAGTTTCCAGAATGCCCCACAAACTGGAACCAGAACATTCAAAACCTGGAGCTTATAGGGGGCATTTCAAATTCAAACTAACGGCTACTCATTGTTTCACGTGCGAGAACATTCGTTTCCTATGGTATATGCAGCTACCCACTGTTTAAAATAGGAGATGTAGCCCAGTGTTCGCTCATGTCTTAGATTAGTTAATGGCAGTTCTGTGGTTGTGATGCTTTAAGAGCTTATCAATGGATAAAAAATACTGTCTATTTGGGATGGAGAGATGGCTCAGTAGTTAAAAGTGTCTGCTGCTCTTCTAGAAGACCCAAGTGTAGTTCCCAGTGCCGCATATAACTATGTAACTCCAGCTCCAGAGGATCTGACATCTTTTTCTGGTTTTTGCTGGCACCTGCATACATTACACGCACACACACACACTCTGCTATGAAAAGAAACCATGACCACTTCAATGCTTATAAAAGAAAGTATCTAACTGGGACTTGCTTATTTAGTCCATTACCATCATGGTGAGGAGCATGGCGGCACGCAGGCAGACATGGTGCTGGAGAACAAGCTGAGATTTCTACATCCAGATCTGTAGGCAGCAGGAAGACAGAGTGACACTAGGTTGAGCATTTGAAACCTCAAAGCCCACCCCTGAGTGACATACTTCCTCCAATAAGATCACAACTACTTCAACAAGGCCACACCTAATAGTGCCACTCCCTTGTGATTCAAATACATGAGCCTGTGGGAGCCATTCTTACACAAACTACCATAGACACTAAACAACTTTTAAAATCTTTATAAAGATGGAGTGTCTGCATAGTTCTCAGCCACAAACGCTACATCTATATCACACCCCTTTCTTCAAAGGTCAGGGAATTTGTAGAAGAGGGAGAAAAAAATATTCAAAGAGCAAGAACTTGGGGAGGAATCTGGAACAACAGTTTCTTCTGGACATTATGGTACCAGTTACACTCATGAAGCCATAGCAGCTGTGATACTCACACAAGATCAAGCCAGGTGGTATTACAGCATGTAAGGAGGAGAGACGTTAGTACACCTACCCTGGGCTGAGGAGCTATTGATAGTTGATGGTTTCTGGAGGGGGTCAGGGTGGTCCCCGGAAAGTTTGCCATGCTCTGGGGGATAGCCCCACCCCCATGCATCTGTGGACAGCACTAGCTAGACTCTGTGTATTTTTCATTAATTTTAAAGATGACGTGGAAATGACTGGAAGAGATCAATTAGTTGGAGGAGGACCCAGTAAGAGATGCAGTGGGAAGAAAGGAGTGAATATGACCCAAATATGGTCTATGCACCTAGGACGTTCTCAAAGGATAAGTTTTAAACGTGGGATTTAAGAAGTAAAGGCAACAGCGTCATATACACCTATGCATGTACAAACCGTACCTTGTTATATGTGGTCTGGCCTTAGCCAGTCTCCCAAGCGCATCACATAACACTTGCTTACTCCACAAGCCATGGCTACAACACAGGGCTCAATTGTTCCCAGGCCAGTAAACCAGCTTGAGGCTCTGGGAGATGGCACTCATTGAGACCTCTCCTCTACCTGGAAGACTTGCTTCAGATGCCCTCAGAGTTTATTTCCTCAATTCACTGAAGTCACTGAGGTAAATGAGGGGATGTGATCAGAGACATATGATGACCTCTTCATCTCAAATGTCCTTCTGTCTGTTCACGGGTTGCTATCTCATCCTGATGCTTTGTCTCTTTTAGGACATTTTGCTACCTGATAATGAGTTATAATTGTGCACATTTACTGTTTTTCCTATCCTTACCCCAGGGCTGCATCCTACTAAAGAAAACAAGTTTGTATTTATTATATTCCCTGTTCACACAGGGAAGTCACACAAGAATTATTTCTTGAAGGAATTAAATTTCTTGGAAACACCTGCCATCATTCTTCTATCAATGTTATAAATGGAACAACAACAACAACTTTTGGCCTTTTGGAAACCTTTTCTTCTTTGCTGTTTGTTCTCTTGCTGGGTTCCCCTGAGAAGACTATTTAGGAAAGCTGGTACATAAGTGTGCCGATGTATTTGTCAGAATAGGTTAGGGTAATGGAGTATCAACAAGCAACCCTCAGATCACAGTGGTTTAATATATGAGACCGATTTCTTCCTGAGGTTACGTGTTTAGCACAGATCGGTAGATGAGGGAGGCATGCGTTCCTCTATATTCCACTCTGGGACCTTGCCTGATTCTATCTGTCAGGGATTCAGTCTGAAGCAGATGGCTTGTTTAAATTACTGTAATTCAAGGAATGCTTCACAAAATGCCAATTCACTAAGGTGTCAGCAGAGGGTAGGGAACCACGAGAGATACTGAAACAGTAGAAGAGATATGTTGCCATCTTTTACCTGCCCTGCCCGGAGGAGTATGCTTTGATTACAGAGCTGGGAACGGATGCTAAGAAAAGCAACACAGGCTTTGCAGTACCTCAGACCAAAAGCAAAGAGTGTCAACTGAGCTCACACTTTATTGGCCAGGGATTGCCACATGGCCTGGAAATACATATTTTAAGCAAGTCTCGCAGTCTTATTTTATTTAAAATGTATATTGGCGTATCTAATATGCAAATGAGAATATAAATTCCCTCCCAGGACTGTTAGAATTTTCGCAGAAATGATGCTTTTGTTCAAATATGTTATCAACTTTGTGAACTTTTATCAGTTTTTAAAAGTTAGGTGCCTTCAGCTGTCAAGTTATTATAATCTCTAATTTTGATCAGTGTAATTTTTAAACTTTTGATTGGTGTCACAACTTATCATGGCAGATAGGATTTGGGGAAATATTAATAATTAAACATTCTAAATGAAAGATTTCATGAACTGACTTTCTTTATATGTGATCAAAGTGACAGCTTGTTGACAGATGACTGTTACATGCCCTCTAATCTGGTGAAATGATTTTTTTTTTAAGGACAGAGCATATCAAACCATTTCATGTCAAATTATATGAGCTCACCATTTGATTTTTAATTTATTAACGTATTACCCTGGAACACTATGAACTACATATTCTTTTGTTTAAAGAAATAGAGATAATCAAAGAATGTTTCAGTTAGAATTAGTGAACTTCCACTGCCATGACAAACAACCCTAAAATGTGCCCTTCTTTGGGCTTTTCTTCCTTTGCTTCCTTTTCTGTTTACTCACGAAGTGTCAGGGTTTACTTCTTGTTCATAACACACAGACTTCAGAGTGACTGGTGGGCTCAGCTCATCATCACCTGGACTCAGAGACCCATATAAGACAGTCGGTTGATTTCCCCCATGATATCCGCGCCACTATTGCACCAGTGGTCCTATCTCGTCAGGCCAAGTGTAATTTAGCTTGCTGGATTTACAACTAGGTGAGAGTGATGCATACATCTCTCCTCCAGTAATGTCCGTACCACTATCTGGCTATCCATTAGGGATGACGCTTTCAGGTGAGTACCAGCTTCATTGTCTGTGTTCTATGACTCAGAATTGGTATGTTTAACAATAGTGTCTTACCATCAAGTTCTGGGGGGGGGGTTAACTAAGATTATTGACTGTTGCCTATAAGGTTTGGATGTCAGTGGGGCTCCATTGGCCAACAACTCAAAAAGAAGGAACACATTCCTGGCAATGGAGTTTTTATTTGCTAGCATGTGTTACCTAGTGCTTGCCTCCTCTCTCTCCATCATGAGGTAATTCTATTTCAACTTTAAAAAATATATGTGTATATTTTAGAACGCCTTCACAGTGATAACATTACACATGGCTTTTTTGAAAGGCCTTTAAGTGTTAGTCATCTCTCCCTGCATTCCCTACTCCTATCTCCCATTATATTTAATCATTTCTGTTCCATTGTGTCTTCTCATTTGAGCTAAAAATCACCTGTTCTTATACTAGAGTACTGGCGACATGACAATCAGTTATGGTGGAAGGAAAATATACTATAATGTTTCAGTGAAACCTTAGTGGTTCTTTGGGAATGTGTCTGAGTCTAGGTCCATCACTCATTAGTGTGATGTGGAAATGAAATACTCTTCATGAATTGCAGGCTTCGTGCCTAGGCCCAATGCCCAATCATTGAGAGGTAATGAGGGCTTTGACCCCACTCGATGGATTTTTCTAAATATAGAATTATAATTCAATGACATTATCGAAGGACAGTGGAAACTTCTGGAGGTGGAAGCAAGTTGGAAACATTTCTTTAAAGAGTATATCTTGTGCCTAGCTCTTTGTTCTCTCTGCTTCCTGACCAACACCCAAGTAACTTTAGTCTGAGGCCTTTCCTCTTTTAAAAATTGATTCTCCAAGTCTTTGTCATAGTGATCAAAAATTGATTCTATAAGCATGGTTGATGGGAAATCACCTCCATCCTCTTCCCTAATCCCATCCTTGACTACAACGTTTTCAACTTATTTTCTGAAAAATTTCTTTTACCAGAAGTATTTGAGTGATGCCTTCTAAATTTTTTACATGTTGTAAATAAAGAGCATATTTATACTTTGATATATTTGTCAAGGTGTAGGAACTGAATAAGCACAATATTTATTTTGCATAACCTATGTTCTTTAGGGGCATGTATGTTTCCAGGTGGTATATATATTTGACACCATAAATATATTTTTAATGTCAATGGAGATTTAGTGCTAACTTAGTACTAATTTATTTCAAAGAGTCTCCATATATTTCCCAATCCGAAACAGGACATAGATACAAGCATTTATGAAAAATATTGTGTTGTTCAATTGGTCTTGGTAGAATGCTTTGCATAGTTGTACATGCCTCAACATGCATACTATTTTCTAATACAATTTTTATAATTCCATGGTGGATTTGAAAGATAAGTCCTATTTCCAGGATATGTGAGTGATTATTATTGTAGATTGTAAACCTTCGCTCTATTTTCTTTATTCTAACACATCCATTAAAATGTATAATAGCAAGTAATATAAAATATCAGATTTTTCTAAATTAGAATTTGGCTAAACTGATTGCTTATTCTTGGCCTGTTTATCCTACTACTATTGAAGGTTAATAAAACCGATATCCTAGAAGTTTGCTTTTTAATTAGTTAAAGCAATGGCAGATTTCCAACAAAGATCAGCATTAATATATTTAGCCTTAAATACATTTGGCTGTTTTTTTTTTTTTTTTTGAGGGAGTGTCTGTTAGTAACAGAGGAAGATTTGAAGCAGTACTTCCTTTTAGACATGAAATCGTTATTAAAACATGAATTCATGGCAGCTATGGTAATCTGCACAAGACCTGAACATGAGCAAATTAATCGAAATGCCCAGAAATTAGATGGAGGTGGAGCTCTCCAGGACCCAACCCAGGCTAAGAAGCTATGGCAGTAAGTGCTGGGGGAGGGAGACTCATTCTGGTTTTGAAGACGCGGCCAAGTTCCAGTGGCTGATCTCACACACATGCACATATGGGCAACACTAATTGCACTCAGTGGATTATCAAAAAAAAAAAAAAAAAGAATCTGGACAAAGGTATGGTGGGATAACAGAGGGAGTGGAACATGGATTTGGGAGGTAGAGATGACCATATTTCCTTGTATAGCTGTATGAAATTATCAAGAATAGAGAGAAATTTTTTTCAAATAAATTATCTTTATGTTCTTGGGAGTTTTATTTTTATTTTTTTGTTTGTTTGTCTTTTCTCATACCGCTTATATAATCCATTCCAAACCCCCCTCCAGCCCCCAGCTCTCCCATCTCGCCTGTCTCCCAGATCTACCCCTGCATCACCACCCATAAACATCTCCCTCACCCTGCTTCTCCCCAGAGCAGAACTGTTCTCCTCAGGGTTAAAATATTGATTTAAGGCAGTTCCTATTGATATATTAAGTATATTTTCAAATTTGACAAATGCTATAATAACAAATTTTATTGTGTTTCTATCTCTAAAGGCTATCCAGACATAGAATCTTTAAAAAAAATTAGTGAATAAATTATGGGCACAAACTACTTTAAGTATTCAGAACTCACTGTACAATCTCAACTTCTCTAGATCATCTCAAAATATTGATTACTTGTATTGTTGATAAAAAAAATGTGTTTTTAAAATCAAATGCTAGCTATGTGATTTCTTTGTTTGGAAACACTGAAATTGTCTGCTATTTTGATTTGATGCTATTTGATGCACATGCTTAATCAGAAAATCCATGTTGCCTCCCAGAACCTGGAGTTCCCTAGATTTACAGTCTCTGTGCTTACACAGAAATTACTGACAGTTTTTACCAAGGAGGGTTGCCTTATGAAAATTTGTTAAAGACTCATCGAACTTGACTTGCGTTTATCTCAATTGATCGATTGCACTCACACCCGCAATTTTCACATTTGTTACAATACACGCTGAAAAGAAAAATAGCTGAGAGTACAAATTAGCTCATATTTGCTCTAACTGCAAACATGAAAGGGAGTGCATTAAAGCTAATCATCCTTCTATTACCTTGTCATAGCTGCGTTTTTACTGATACACGATGTGAAATGAAAAACAGAGGCAGCTTCGGGAGCTTGGTGCTGATGGAGTGGAAGAGAGATAGGCTTGTTTCCCCTGCCTGCTCATCTGTCCTTTGGGCAGTGCAGATCGGGTACTCAGGCATGAACTTCGGGCTTTCTAGAGGGGGATATGAAAACTTGGACTTTGTAAACTCCTGAAAAATAGAACACGCAAAGGGCTAATATGTTGAAGATTGAATCGATTTTATGAAGACCAGATTCATTATCCTAATGCACAGGCACATTAGCTATTTGAGTTTTTATATAATTATCTTTAAATTGAACGTGAAAAGTCAACTTCTAGGAAAACTTATTGACAGAATCTTAACTGAAAGTATTTGTATTAGTATCATCCTTCATGAAAATGTAATGTTCTGGTTGATTTTATGTCAACTTGGTACAAGTTAAAGTCAGTTATCTGAAAGGTGGGAACCTCAGTTGAGAAACTGCCCCCATAAGACTGGGCCATAGAAAAACCTATAGGACATTGTCTTAATTGGCGATTGATGTGGGAGGGCCCAGCCCATTGCACCCTGGGTTGATGGTCCTGCGTGCTATAAGAAAGCAGGCCTTGTAAGACAGCAGAGGTAAAACAGTGAACAGGACTCCTCCTTGGCCTCTGCATCAGCTCATACCTCCAGGTTTCTGCCTAGTTTGAGTTGAGCTTCTGTTTGACTTTCTTCAGTGGACTGTGACTCTGGACATGTAAACTAAATAAACTCTTTCCCCACTCAAGTTGCTTTTGGCCAGAGTGTTTCATTAGAGCAATAGAAAATCTAACTATGACATGCAATATTTTTAGCTGCACAAGGGTTTATATAGAGTTAAGATAGGAAATGGTACCAGGGGAGAGACCGAGTTTGCCACTACATCTGGATAAAAGATCTTTGGCATTTTGTTTTTAATTAGTTGTTAGTCAACTTTTGAGTCAATGCATAACAATACCTAATTTGCACAAGGTGAAGTAATAAGTTCCGACCACCTCAAATAAGCAGTCATTTTTGTTTTTATTAAATCTACAACCTATTTGCTAGCCCATTCCTTTTCAACAATTTATATAATTTTGGAAGAAATTCCTTCACATGCATCTATTGCATAAATCTCTATAGATTTTTTAGCATGTATGGATGGTGACTCATGTATAAATAACCATTTTAAAACACCTACGGGATGATTTAATAACACTGAAGTATTACACTTCGATTTCAAAGCTCATATGAGCATTTTCAAGTTAGCTCAACTCCTAGATCCAATTTACTTAAACAAGATCACATCCTAGGTAGAGGCTTCTCCAAATGCCAGGCATGAATGTAACTGGCCAAGACACAATGACATAAACTTTGTCCTGGGATTCTAAGGATAACATATTATGGAAATTTACTTTTAGTTATATTTAAAATAATTGTTTTTGTGAACTGTTGGAAAGGGGGATGTATAGGCCTTGGTGTTCTGTATTGTCTGCAGGTGGTAGATTTCTGTGGGGGTTGTTTGATTGCTTATGATCTGCACCTGAAGAGTTCTGAATGAATCAGAACACCTGAGCTCAGACACTTGGGCTTCCACTGGGAGTATGGCACTGGTCGTGGCAGTGGTTCCCTCTGCTGAGGTCCAGCAAAGCTTGCAGATATGAATATGTCTCTTTGTCCTGTTTGCTGAGATGCCACAGGGGCATACTCCTACAGTAACATTCTAAATGGTACTAAAACCATCCTTAGAACGACATGTTTTCAGAGCTGGATATTTATCATTCCTCTACTCTTTTCACACACGACTTGTATCATCATTCTGAAGTGCTTACACTAATAACTTGTTTACTTACTTTTAAAAAATTTTTTATCGATAGTCACAATTTCAACTTAAATAAATGCATATATAAAATTGATACGGATATAAATAGATAAGTAGAGATGATAGATGATATATACATGATACATAGATAGGTTGGTAGGCACTTATCAAAACAATTTGAATTAAGCATTTAAATAAAAATTATTGTTCCTTCGGTTGTAAGACGAACATTAAAACAAATAAGCAAACTATGTATTACATCTTGATGGATAGGTGAATACTAGGAGGAAAAAGAAAAGCCAGTAGAGTAGGAAGAAAGGACCAAGGCTATGGCTTTAGGATGAGGTGTGGTAGAGACCATAATTGTATCGGAACTGTTAGGGAATGACTTTATTTTTCCGTAGTGCACAGATGAATCTGTGAAAGGGATGGGGGAATAAGCTAATCAGGGCTGATAACAACAAATGGGACAGATCTGAGACAATACTTGTGTCTTAGCTCCATTGCCAGAGAAGCCAGATGGATCCCCAGAGGGTTGGTGATAGATGATCAAGTAAAAATCCATCAGCTAGAACCCAACCAGGCCAGAAAAAAAGGACTTTCATTCCAAGTAGGACGGGGAGATGTTGTAGGATTCTGGTCCAAGCAGCTAGATGCTCTGGTAACAATTTCAGTGAAACATTTTGTTTGCAGTTTTGACAATGGGGTATAGGGAGAGTCTTAGAATCGGCAAATGTCTTAGTTTTATTTTTGTTGCTCTGAGGAAATACACTGGCAAAAATCAACTTAGTTGGGGAGAGGGTTTATTTAGCTCACAATTTCAGGTTATAGCCCGTCATTGCAAGAAAGTCAAAGTGGCAGGAACTTGAAACAGCTAGTTGCATTGCATTGATAGTTAAGAACAGAGGGAAAAAAATACATACACTTACTACTCAGCTCTCTTTTTCAACTCTTAAAGAATTCAAGTCCTAAACACAGGGGATGGTGAAGCCAACTTTTAGTCCAGATATGTCCACATCAAAACATCATCAAGGCAATCCTCCACAGCCGTGCCCGTTGGCCAATCTGATGGAGAAAATCCCTCATCAAGACTCTTCCAGGTGGTTGGAGGTTGTGTCAAATTGACAATTGAAACTAACCATACCATCTGAACCCCGTATCAACTTGGTAAACCAACACACCACGTTTGTTTTTAGCATTATCATTATCATTAATGATTAATGATAATTATTAAATTCCTTGTCCCCAAAGTCTCGTGTTTAACTCATGGTGCAAACTGTAGTCCACCTTTAAAAGTCCTCTTGTTCTTGAACAATTCCAACATCTTAAAAGTCTAAACTCTCTTACCTCTGTGCTCCTATAAAAAATCAAAACCAAGTTACCTGTGATCAACATATAATGGCACAAAGTGAATGCTCTTATTCCAAAATGGAAGGACAAGAATATATAAAAAACAAACAAACAAACAAATAATCACACCTAATCAAGCCTAAGACCCATCAGGAAAAACACCAAATAGTGAAGCACCAATATCTGTCCTGCATCTTGTGCTCACAATCTAAGCTTGGCTTCAAAGGGCTTGAATATCACTAAGCCTGCTCTGACTACCCACAACTTCTCTCTTAGAAGTAGCACTCCACTCCACACCTGCAGCTGTCTTTGTGATGTCCCAGGATGCTTGCATCTCTGAAATTCTGGCTTCTTCATTGTACCTGTAGCTTCACTTTCACAGCTCCTTGTAAAAACAGCTCAAGGCTTCTCTACATAGACTCTCACTCTGTCACATGGTGCAGGACTTCCAGGACAACCACAATCTTACATCTTTTCACTCAAAACTACTACCACATGGGAGACTTTCACAACACTGCCTACTTCTTCTGTGAGCTCAAGATGTCCTTTAAACCACTGCTGTAGTGGCTTCTCTCTGCTCACCCCCAAGGAAATACTTTAATGGGCAGAGGTTTTTGAGAAGTGAGGGACCCTTTTGGATTAGCCTTGTATCTTTTAAATTACTTGGGAGCCACACTGGATGGATCCACAAAGTGGTATTTTCCTCTTAGGACCTTGTTTTTATCATTTTGGTGGAACAAAGAGAATTTCACTTCAGTGGTGCTGATGTCCTTAGAAACAACAGCTGCTTCAGGGCAGTGGTGGCACAAACCTTTAATCCCAGCACTCAGGAGGCAGAAGCAGGTGGATATCTGTGAGTTCAAGGCTAGCCTGGTCTACAGAGTCAGTTCTAGGATAGCCAGAGTTACAACAGAGAAACCCTGTTTTGGACATCCCTCCTCCCCCGACAAAAAATAAAAGGAAAGATAAAGAAATCACAGTTCCACAGCTGCTTTCTCAGCACCAGCCTGAATTCTTTCTTTGATTGTGAAATTTCCTCTGCCAAACAAATTTAATCCATCACCTTCACATTTAACTCCAGTAAAACATTCCACACATAGCAGAATACAGTCAGAGTCTTGGTCAAAATATCATAGGAATAGCCCCACTTATGCCTCCTGAGAGAATCTTTTCTCTCTAATACCTCACAAGCCAGGGCCCCACTGTCCAAATTTCCCTTGGCAGGCTTGTCTTTCAAGCACCTACCAGAATGAGCCATTATGCTCTGCTTCGACTATTCAAGGGTTTTTCTAACACAAAGTTCAAAACATTCCACTCTCAAGTAACAAAGCAATTGGTATAGGTAGGTTTATGGCAACTAGGACCCCACTTGCTCAGTACCAGTTTCTGTCCTAATAAAATGCTCAGGACAAAGTGACTTAAGGAAGAAGAGTTTTATTTTAGCTCACAAATCTAAGTTATAGTCTGTTATGATGGTACAGTCAAGGAGACAGAAACTTAAAACAGCTAGTTACACCACATTGACATGAAAGAAAAGAGAAATATAAATGCACACATGCCTACTGTCCAGCTTTCTTTCTCTGTTCATCAATTAAGGACCTCAGGAAGTGGTGTTACCTACCTTTACTCTGTGTCTTCCCATGTCAATTAGCGCAATCAAGACGGTCTTCCACAGACATACCTACAGGTAAACTTGATCTAGAAAATCTCTCAATGAGACTCACTTCTCAGGTGATTGTAGATTGTACCAAGCCACCAATCAAAGCTGAACATCAGTGGCTATGATTAAGCGGAGAGACGATAACAGCTCGTGTAAGAGAGGTTGTGGTTGAAACGAGGATGTTCAAGTCTAGATACGTTTGGAATATACAACACCATGTTTGCATGTGTGCATTCTGGAAAAGATACTTCTCCCTAATCATGCGTAGAAAACATTGTAATTTCTCATAAATATTGAAAATATATGGAAAAAAGGCAGCCACACAATTATATCTAACAAGCCTGTGTTCTATATGAGGTCATTGTGCCGTAAATTTTCAAGCTCTATGATGATGTTCAGGAATTCAAGCAATGATCTAAATCTTTTGCAGTATGCACAAAGAGTGAAAACTTAAAATTTGAATTTTCATGTTCTGTTTTGTGATACCTGACATTATTTGCATGGATGAGTTTTAATCTATGTGAATGCTCATAGTGTCTGTGTGCAGCCACAGAATTATCAGTGTGTTCCCATTTATGAATCCTGCATGAAATTTGTAAATGATGTGTATTAGGAATTCTTTCCATTCCTCTCTTGGTTTTCTCATTCTTTGTTTCAGCATACCATCTTATATTTTCTGTCTCCCCTTTGGGTCTCTAAACATTTCCTATATTTTTTACCTTCATACTCTAGCTGTTCATTGTGAAACATTATTATTTAAACAGGCGTCTTTACTCCACAAAAATCCTGATTGTTTCCAGTTACAAATTTGATCAAAGATAACGGGATAATACTTCTATCCCACGCAGTAGTATCAGGCATCTTTTTGTGGTGTCACAGTGGTGAATGGTCTAAAGGGCCTGATGCAGCTTGACTTACATGCCTGGTGTCTTGTTAAAGTTAGACTAGCTATCAGATAGTCTCATGAAGTCATCAGACTCTCCATATTGTACCTCAGGATTTAACAATGAGATTTCCAACTGAGACACACTTCATAGCTGTTAATACTTTAATGGCAGAGCCCCAGAAACCACAGTGTGCCACTTCTGCCATCTTTTTCCCATCCAACAACAACAAGCCTGTACAAATGCAAAGGGAAGTTAATTACTACACCTGCCATTGGATTATATAATAAAGAGTTTCCATTTATGTTGTAAAACTATTAGTTTGATAATATGTAAGCTTTCTGTAATGTGGTCATTATAATACACATATCAAAATTTAATCTATCTCTCAATATAAAATGCACTTTTGATTAAGTGTAGCCAATATCTGGATAAATTAAGAAGTTACTATTTACCTTAAAACTGCTAAACCCAGAGTTCTTTAGTTCTGTGTTTTGTCTAGCATACCTCATTTCCAGATAGGAAGAGAAAGCCACTTACACAAAAGAGAGTCATCAGAAGTGCCACTGGGTTGTTTAGCTGTCTGGGACTACAGTGATTGGGAGCATAAACCAACTTAGTCCCTAAGCAATTTTAGAAACTGTTTTAAGAATTATAAAACCTTCTCTGCTAGTCCTTTTTATTTATTTATTTATTTATTTATTTATTTATTTATTTATTTATTTATTTATCTATTTATCTATCTATCTATTTATTTATTTATTTACAAAGGAGGAGGAAGTAGAGGAAGAGAAGGCACAGATTTGCCTATTCATACTTTCTGGTTACTCAGACTAGGAGCATATACTTTCCGTGTTTTAGCCTGAAGACATGAGAATTACATACTTCGAACCACTGTTTCTGACAGTACCACGGCACTAACTGATGGCTGCGTAAAGCAGAACATTGAAAGGGTTCAGGAAAAGGAAGGCATATGTTTGAAATGCATAGTATCAATAGATTTAGTTTAAAACACTTAATATTTTCAGTTTTGGGGGGTAAAAAAATGGATTCCAAAACGGGGAGGTAATATCAATTTTCTAATTCATATTTAGTTTGAGCTGTAGAATCAGAGAAGCAGACAGACAAACATTCAAATATGAGGATGAATAACAAATACTGATTTGAGGAGAAAGTTAAATAACATACATAATTCTCATGTGACTTATTATTAAGAGATCATACTGCATATCTGATCATACTTTTGGTTAGAGAAAAAGTACAGTATTTAGGTTGAAAATGAAATGAGACACTTTGTGGAATCCTGGGGCTAGCCTGATACTTTCATTTGGATGTGCTACTATCTCAGGCCATGCTGGGACTCCTTCCCTGCCTCCTAGCCTTATTCTTGTACTATTGAAAGTAGGCAGTTGCACAGCATATGAACACCCCAAGGCATAATGAATCAAAATACAAACTAGTCAACTCCCTGATGAAATCTAAAAGGTGGCACATCATACATACAGTCAAAGCCAAAATATACTGTTAATATGATTAAGTATTGCTTCTACATCATTATAACTTAAGATTCTTTCTAGAAACTTGTTTTAGTTGTGCTGCTGTTACTGCGATAATTACTCTGACAAAAGCAACTTTAGGAAGAGAGTTTAATTTGCCTTCAGAATCAGTCCATCATCTTGGAGAAGTCACAACAGCAGGCGCTTGAGGAGCTGGTCATATTACATCTATAGTCAAGAAGCAGAGAGTCATGAATGCTCTGCTTAGGTACCTTCCTCGGTTTGAATAAGTCCAGGACCCAGGCCCAGGGGAGGGGGCTGCCTTTCTTTACGATGAATCTTCCCAACTCAACTTAATCAAGATGATTCTCTTACATGTGCCTGGAGGCTTATCTTCTAGGTAATTCTAGAGCCTGTGAAGCTGACAAAATTACTCATCAGACCCCACCCATTTTCAACTTTACACATAAAGATATGACATAAGTTGTCTGCTTCTAGCCTTTGTAATATCTGTTGTCCATCTTATAATGCAAAAATCATAAGTCCATCATAAAAAGCCTCCACGGTCTCCCATAATTTTAACACTTTTAAAAATTCCATCTGCACCTTCTTTTACCCACGAAATCCTATAGAATAAAATTAATAAAATATTAATAAACCAAAGGAAAAAGAAACAAATCCTTATTTTCAAACATAAACTGTTATCAGGAGTCTACCCTGGTAATCCTTGTTTGTCAGCAATAGCTGAATCAGCCTTTAAAGCTAGGACTCACGATAAGCATTCTCTTTAGTTCAAGTGTTAGCACCTTGAACCAGAGACGCATTTGTATTACAACCCTGTCCTGCCTATTCATTTTCAACTAGAAATATTTTAAAATATTTTATTATAATACAAACCCACGTTTCACTATTCTGATCACTGGAATTCATTTTCAACAGGCACACTTGATAACCTCTTGAAAGTATTTCCCAAGATGTTACTTTGAGAAGTAGAGTATTTATGTCAATACCAGACCTGTTTTCTTCATTCAAAATTATGAACTTTGTAAGCAAATAGATGGGTCTAGAACCAATCATCTGAGTGTGGCAATCCAGACCACAAAAACGAAATTCCATTCTTTCCTTTATATATGGATGTTAGCTTTTAAACTTCAGATATGTGTATTTCAGTCAGAATAACCACAGAGGTCAGGCAGTGAGCTAGGGAGGAGGGAGGAGGAGAAGGAGATCTTCCGAGGAAAGGGAAATAGAGAAGAGTGTTATGCAGAGATAAAGGGGAGACTAGGAGGGGATTGGTGTGAGAACAGGGGTAAGGAGAGAATTTGAGGGGGGCAGTGATTGGAGGGCAGGCTTAGGAAGAAAATATGCTACAAATGGACACCTCTGGTGTCAGGAATGTTTTGCCTTTTGCTGAATCCTTAGCCAAAGGAGCCCCATAGATCTATGAGCACAGGCTATTTGTTGCCCTCCACAACCTGACAATAAGACCTGATCGCTCAAGATACCACTTACTTACATTGTTGAACACAGACAAATCAAGCAGGTTTCACTCCTATTGACTTGTGTTTGTGGTGCTGGGAGGTACTTTGCATGATAGTGGAGGAGAAAAGTAATCATCAGTATCACCCAGCTACAAACCCTGCAACCTACAGCAGAAACCTGCCTGCAAGAGAAACTGGTGTACTAGTGACACAAACGCTATAGGAGTAAACAATGACCTTCTATAAATTAGACTTAAGTTACACTCCATAAGATGGAACTGCTGAAGTGACCATGAACCTAAGACTAGATAGGTCATTGGCCATAGGGGAAAACTATTATTCTGCTAAAGAAACATAGCAATAAAAATGACTCCTGGGGAAGAATGCTATGCCCATAGATCATATCATTCAACCTTCACCATAGAGGCATCTTGCAGTAGATAGTAATTAACACAAAGGTCCATGACCGGATCAAAGTGCAGAGAGTGAGACTTTGGAGCATTCAGCTCTAAATGGGATGTCTTTATTACCCTCTTCTCCCTCTTCAAGGTCAAGGATCTAAGTAGAAGAGGAGGCAAAAGGATTGTTAAAGATGAATGGGGTTGACAACTGCAAGGGAACAGTGTCTTCTAGACATAACAGGGCTGATACATATATAAAACTCAGAGACTGACAGACATTATACACAAAACCCACACAAGTTCAAACCAGACTAAGTCCCAGCACTGACCAGAGGAAGTAGATACAAAATCCCAGCCCTAACCAAGATTTTATTTGCAATTGATACCTACTGGGAAAGGAAAGTCAGTTTTCTTCAGTAAAGTGCCACTGGGTAATCAATCACACTCCAGGGCAGGCCTTGTGGCCAGGAGTAGTTGGCCAATACAAAATAGACTCCATGTTTTCTTGTTTGCTTTTTGTTTGGTTTGGTTTTAATATTTTGTGTCTTGGTTTCTTATTTTAGTTTGTCTTTTGTTTTGACCTTTGCTTATTTAAATAAATGTATGTTTATTTATTTATTTATTATTTGATTGAGGAAAACAACATGAAGTTGGCTGGTTAGGGAGGTGAGAAGATCTGGGAGGAGTTGGGAGAGGAATATAATCAGAACGTATTGTATGTCAAATTTTTTATTAAATATATATAAATTTATTGCTTGGTTTTGAGGGTTTCAACTTTAATCTATTCTCATCAGTGTCAATCCACATGTCTTCCTCATCCTAGCAATTAGTTACATTCTTGAAACTTTTAACTAACATGTAAGGGGCTTTGGAATAGGAGTCAATTTATCTATAAACTTTCCAAGATGTGGAATAAGAATATCCTGTTAAAAAGCTATGAAGTCCTTTCAATGAGAAAAGAAGCTCCTTGGCTGCAGAGAAAGGCTTTACGGCATCAGGGTCAGCTCAGTCAATGCTATCATAGACAATCCATGACTTTTTGAAGCAGGCAGGAGTTTGAGAACACTTATCAATCATCTAGTCTAGCCCTATTGTGTTAGATGATCTTCTATTTTTAGTGATGTGTGTGTGCATGTTTTTGTGTGTGTGTGTGTGTGTGTGTGTGTGCGCCTGTGTACACACACGTGTGTATGTGTGTATGTATGTGTGTGTGTGTGTGTGTGTGTAACTCAAACAATATTTCCCATTTGACTTTATGTACATGTGTGTTTTGTCCTCATGTAAAAGTCTGTGTAACACTTGCATGTGGTGCCTACAGAAGCCAGAAGAGGGAGTCAGAGACTCTGGAACTGAAGTTACAGACAACTGCGACCACCATGTGGGTGCTCTGAGTCCCACACGGGTCCTCTGGAAGAGCAGACAAATGTCTTATCCACTGAGCTATCTCTCTAGCGCCTGAATGTATTTCTTGACTTGATGAATCAGGAGAGTTTCTTGACCTCTTTGCCTTTCACTTCCATATTGGCTGACTTCTCCAAAATCCTGATAAAATTCCTCTCTACTAACTGGTAGCAGTGAGTTGCAGGATGATCAATTGTCACAATGAACTCATGGGCCAGCGGTTTGTGTGAAATTCAATACAATTCACCTCTAAGATACAAATTGCTATCCTTCGGACCCTTTTCCTTATTTGAAAAATGAGAGTGAGTTGCCCAAAGCCTCATTTTCTCTGCAGCTACTTTCCTATTTTAATTTTTTTTTAAATTAAGAAGATTCCATCAAAACTTCTTTATAGCAGATCCTGAGCAAAACGAGGAAAGCACTCCCTTGTCTCATTCTACAAGCACAGGTTGTCTAACACCATTCGGCACCGCCAGGCAAAGGCAAACATAAATGTGCTGCTTCCTCCCCCAGGCTCATTTTATTCTTGTGAAGCATCTGCTTAGCTTTTAATCTCCTGGACTATCAGGTCATTACTCATTGTTTATGGACCAAATGATTCACATCAGTGTAAATACCTCCTATAATATTGTTCTCTCAATTGAGCGACTCTTCAACAAAGTGCTAATGAATAGGATGTGTAACTTCTGCTAATCTTGTTTATTGTTTGTGAGTCTTGCCAACAGTTTATTAAGTTTTCTGGCTGGAATGGAGAACTTGCAGCCTTCTCGCTCTAGATAAACTTTCATTCTTAAGGAACTTGGTAGACATGTTTAAACGTAGCCCCTAAAGCTACAGCATTTCTCTTTTCCACTAGCAGTTCCCGAAGCCTTTGGAGTTCTAATATGCTTTTGGATGTTATAGGCAAACCATAGCATTTGGCTACTGTCCTGCTGGAAACAAAGGTGGTATACTCTGGCCAACCCTTTCAGTTTTAAGAAAAGCTCCATAGTTAAAACCATTACTTTCAGTATTTCAGGATACTCAGACCTTACAAAATTATATATATATATATATATATATACATATATAATTTTCACTCAAAGATATTTGATTGTTTTCTCATCTCATATTCTTTCATAATTTTTCTCTTTGAAAGCATTAATTTGATCATATATATGATCATATCATGGTCTCCTGCTTCCATTTTCCATCTCTGCTGTCTAAAAGTTGCCAGCATCCAATCAGGAGTATGAACCCTAACAGTTACGATGTAACTCAGCATGCAGGAGCATTGCTATTGAACAGAACCCTTGTTACAACAAAGGAGGGAAATGTAAGTGTCATCATAGTTTCTCTTTATTTTTATTATACTCTCAAACAGAAAACAATAGCGCCATTAAAAACCAAGCCTTTTATACACTTACAAACTCACACGATAATCAAGATGAATCTTTGTTTTCTTTGATATTTTTTAACCAAATGAAAACATATACATAAAGCATTTTCTTTAAAGCAGTATTAATACTATTTGTTTTTCTATTTGTTAGTACGAAAATTTACCAAACCAACAGTAGCCTACAGGAAGCACTAAAGTGTTCTTAAGATGGGAGATGTCACCAATACACACAAAATCTGGTTCTTCACTCAGTGTGTATGTTATAATCCAGCTGGTTTTAAAAATTAATGAAACACTCAGAGAAACATGATACTATTGGTTTGTGTGAGTAACATATGGTTCATAGAAATAGAAAATCTTTTGGCTTCATAAACGGAGTCTCTCTAACAAATGAATTAAGTTTCTTAAGTGTTTGCCTACATGGTATGTTGAGGGACTGCTGAGTGAAGTCAGACTTGACCACCACTCTTCTAGAGTTTATCTTCTGGGCAGAGTTCAAGACTGGGAACAGGATTGGAGGAGCTGGATAGAGAGCTGAGAGGCGAGAATCGTATCTGAAGTGACCATCAGGACTTGAGTTCTTTAGCTATAGCATGAGTTTGGGTTAATAAATACTTGAGCCCCATTGCAGGGACTGCCATGGAAATGGTTGTTTGTGTAGTGGTTAGATAAAAAATCTGACTGAATGAGAAACACCACACAACATACAAATAGATGATTGAGGACATTTTACTACAAAACATCATTTGATAGGTACCCATTAAATAAAGGTTCAATATATATTATAGAACTAGAGTAAAATCATCTAGTCATTCCCTGACTACCTTAAGGTTGTTCAGTTCTCTGGGCATTAACTAGTAAAGGTAACCGGAAGTGCTTTCTGTTAAAAACCCGTGTGAGCCTAGGGAGTTCTCAGGAAAAATAAATAAATAAATAAATAAATAAACAAACAAACAAACAAACAGCTCCAGAGGTTTGTTTCCAAAGAAATGAGGATGAAGGTCTATGTTTTCATGGTTTTAATCCGTCACGGACTAGGAGAAGGTGGCTCTATGGAGCTTTAACAGATGCTAAACTCTCTTTGCTTTGTGCATAAAGCACTCCACACCTCTGCTCCCTTTAGAAGAGTGGTTGATTAGATCCTATTCTGGAAACCTCCAAAGCCCAGAGAGTAATATTAGAAGATTCCAAGCCTTTGGTGCAAGAACAAAAACAAAATGAAGGCAAAGCTGGGCCCTAGAGGAGTTTGGCAAGTTAATGAATGATGGGCTCTTTCCATCTTCTGATATTCAATTGAGCCACAGCAGATGGGCAGAAGCTCCGTGGGAAACATGAATTATGCACGTCAGACTGTTGTTACATTTCTCACAATCACATTTTCATCACTTCACCTGTTGTGTATCTTGGGCTGATTAGTTATGCACCTCATCTCATATTGGCAGTCCTGGTTCAGAGATAATCTTTAATTGGTTTTTCCCTCCCATATGTGAGTCTGCTAAAGATTTTTGTCTTTCCATCAGCAGGCAAAGTCTGTGCTCTGAATTATTTTGGAGAGGATGACAATGTGTGTCATCGTATTAATATCAATTGAGCAACCGGGATAACATAATTTTAGAAACGCATATTTTAAATGGTAGGTGAGAGGCGACTTTATAGGTACCCAGAGGGTGGAATATTTATAGTGCATCTTTTAATCAGAGAAAAAGCTAGTGAGTTTTCTTTTTTTTTTTTTTTTTTTATCAAACTTAGATCAGACATCAGATTCACTAAAATACTGCTAAAAGGAGCATCCACTGGCTTTTTATTTGACATATACACAATTAAAATCATTTTACACTCTAAAACTCTGCTTGTAACTTTAAGATCAGATAAACATTTAATCATCAAGAGAAAGAGGATTGTGGTGTGGAAAGAGCTTAATTTGGGGTTTAGATCTGGCTTCTCTTTAATGCTTATGTACTGTGTAGGAATAGGCGAGCCATTTCACCTTTCTAAACCTCAACTTCTCGATAGTGCTTCTGCCTTTAAAGGGGTAATGAGAACATAAAACAAAACAATGTGAGCAAAATCCCTTACAATGCTTGGGAGACAAAATCAAACCAGGATCTGTTAAATAAAAGTTTGACGACTCAGAAAGGCTGCCGCGGAAGTGAATGGGGCTAAAAGTTGATCCTTACCAGGACTTTGTTGTTGTTGTTTTATGGACAACAAATACAGCTACGAAATACCTTGCTTTGACCTGAAATCGGGTCATGTTTACGTTGATCTTACAGAAGTAAGAGTGAGAGTTTCATATCCTTAGCCATTTGACTCCCCCAAGCACACACTGGAGCCTGTTCTTTAGTTAAGCAATCGCTAAAACATTTTTATCTCTGTAATTCTATGATAAAATAAAAATACATTTACATTAAAAGTGATGTAGAAGGCTTTATTTTTACATTAGTGTGTATCTAATAAGGAAAACAAAAATCAGTAAGAATCGCAAGGAATAAAATATTGGCAAGGAGTTATTTGAAAAACTCAATCATGAGAAAGGAAGGAAGGAGGGAAAGAAGAAAGAAAGAAAGAAAGAAAGAAAGAAAGAAAGAAAGAAAGAAAGAAAGAAAGAAGAAAGAAGGAAGGAAGGAAGGAAGGAAGGAAGGAAGGAAGGAAGGAAGGAAGGAAGGAAGGAAGAAAGGAAAGCCCCAAGACCTCCCACTAAAAGAAGTTCCTGATATAACTCAGAGATTAGCACAAGCGCATATACACACAATTTAAAAATAATAAAAATGAATCTTTTTTTTCCAATTCATTATATGTGTCTACCCAGGGCAAAGGAAGAAAGAAAACATGAAATCCCATCCCTCACATGTCTTATCAGTTCCCCTTGCCTGAACGCAGCCAGAAGTTGGCTACCTAAGAGCTTACAGAGAACAGCTCTCCTGTCACTCAAAGCATAAAGCAAAGAGTGGATGGTAGCTTCACAGACAGCCACATCGTCGGCTAGGCCGGGTCCACCGATGCGTGGAGGCTGCTGTGATGAATTATCACAGTTTTCAATTAGAAGTGTGCGGTACCCCGAGATCTCCCGAGTCTCCTCACAGACCATCTCATGTATACTTCTGCATAATTCACCTGGTAAATTTCGTGAGAGCGCATGTATCTTTTCTCTTGCTATCATATTGTGATTCCGTAGTAACTGATTCCGTTGTACTCATAAACTTTGAGCATTCAATTGCTTTCAAAACTTACACAGCGGTTACTTCAGTATTTTATTTGTATTTAATTATTTTAATACTAATACTATATATCAATAAATATTAATAGGTTTGAAGAAGATTTATAAGATGTCAATAATAATATGTTGGGATCAAATCTGAGATGTCCATTATTTAAAAAATTCTTTTCATTCATACTTCACCTCCTCATTTAGCGCTTAGGAATGCACAATATCATCTGAAGTTCCCAGATGATTACTGCTAAGAGAAGTCTACATTAACCCAGAGTTTTCTATAGTATTCAATGATTGATTACTAAATTTTAAAGAGTACCATTTGTTCCAGTCTGACTCTCCCTTTCCATGACACATATTTTAAATGCAAGTACAGACTACCCTTGGCACTGTTTTCAAGTATTTACATAGGAAAAAAAATCTCACTTTTGCATAAGATAATTCTGTTCCAATTTTTATGTCATTTGAAAATGTCCAGAAATACATTTTATATTCCAGTGACTTGTTTAGTCTTTATTGAGCAAGTAAACAAAAAAGATGCTATCGAGTGTTTCCATAACTCAAACAGAGCACAGTACCTACTTCTCATGTCTTACCTAAGTCTAAGTAGCATTATGTCCTCCCAAACTGTTAGATAGTTGGTAGTATTTCTTTCATCCCTCTTATAATTTCCATGGAATTAAGTCTAGTCCTCTGAATCCTAAGTAGAATATTTCCATCTGGCAACAAACTGCCATTTAGCTGTTCTCCATGACAGATAGCATCAAAAAGTACCAACTTTCCCACATTTGGGCATGTTTGCCAAGACCAGCAGACTCCCTTGGAAGGGCAAAGGCAGAGTACACATAGACATATAATTTCCTCTAAGTCTGGTTTTGACTTTGAGTAATTATCAATCATCTTTAGTGATACAATGTTACATATGACTCTGAACTCAGGTTTTTATCAATTCTGCTGTAGACTTAGAACCATACAGCATCAGAGATTAGAGATATGGTTGGCAAAGTGTCTTTAGGACTTTGGCTTTGTAAGCAATGCCTAATAAACTAATTTTACTTATGCAGATTATCTTAAATGAGTCAATATTTACAGTTGGTGCCATCCCAATGTGAGGTTAGATGTTTAATTTTACTTCTTCTTGAAAATGTCGTGTGATCCTGGGCACATTCCAGCACATACCCTAAGCTAGAGCTAGTGGTCCAGGCCTATTATCTAAGCTATTTGGAAAGTTGAGGTAGAAGAGTAACAAGTTTGTGGCCTGTCTGGAGTATTGAGTGAAATTAGGACCAGCCTATACAAATTATCAATACCCTGTGTCAATGTACAAAGAGAACAAAAAAAATCTGGGGATGTAAGACAGAGGTTGAGAGTATATCATGCATTAAGAAGACTTAAGGTTTGATCCTCAGCATTAAAATAAATTTAAAAATATGGCTGTCTGTCAACTGGTACCAGATATTATAAGTGAATTCTTACTTAGAGAGTAAAGCAGAACCTTTGTTCCTGTGATTTAATTTTTTTTATTTATTTGGGTAATCTGATGTGCTTTTGTATTTGTCTATCAATTTTGTCACTCAAACTATTAAAAGAAAATCCAGGGTAGGAAAATTTAAAAGCCTATTTATCTGCCTTTCCATAGAGCTGTATGGATGGGGAAAACCCAGGAATCTCCATACTGAAATCAAAATTTCACCTAAACAGGCAAGCACACTAGAACAGAGATACAGAAGATAATTTTTGTTCCCTAGGAGCAACCCCGATCTTTCTCTGATATGAGGATAGCCCTTACTGTGTGTCACAGGACATTGTCATGGTTCTCAGCTCTGTTGAGAAATCTGAAATGTGGGACTGTCTTAGAGCTAAGTGGGGATCAGAGCAGGCTTTGAACCCTGGAATTCTCATCCTGAGAGCAGTAGCAGTTTGACTGCTCCTCCTCCTGGCTCTAGACAGCATAACCCCAGCTAGCACTAACAAACCAGCAAAGCTCCTTCAGTGTTGCCATGACACACAGCACCTGATAAGGTCCTGTCTCTCCAAGGAATCTGGTCTGGTTGTTGCTTGTCTGACCACTGCGGCTGGGAGGTCCCAGGCTGGACTTCTCCTCTCCCCATATGACCTTATAACGTTTCTTCCTCTGGCCCCTGTGAGACCTCTGCCTATGCAAAGGAGGCTTCCTCAGGACAGTGGCCCCTGCCAATGGCAATATAACAACCCAAGTCTGGTTGTGAGCCCCCCACATACAAATGGAGCTACCCTAGTATCACTACCTCAGCCAATGACCTACCACTACATAAAGCATCCCTTCCTCCTCTCTACCCTATAGATGTCACTTCCCTCAATTCAATAAACTGAGCTGTTTACTGAAACTGACTCCCAGGAAGTTTGTTCTCACTTAGGTTCTTCATCTTTTCCCAAGACCTCCAGGACCCTCATGGTTTCCAATTGTACCTCTCCTCCAAAGCTTAGCTTGGCTCTCCCAAGAAGGAAATGTAAAGCAGGGACTCACACTGAAGCATTGAAAATCAGGACTTCTCTGTATAACTTCCATTTTTCATTACCCATGGTCTGTAAGTTTGTGTTTTTCTCATTTTTTATTTATTTATCACCAATGATTTATAGGTTTTGACTAAATAAAATTGAACTACTATCCTACGCTAGTACAGGAGAAAGCCACACATTTTGATTCTGAAAACAGAAGCAAGATTGTAGTTTTCCAAAATCAGTAGCTATAATGAGCATAGTGCTGTTTTGGGTGGTTGATATATTATCTAGAAACAAAAACATGTATAAGATGTTATGCTTGGCTAAAAATGTTCCTTACACCATTTACCTGGATTATTTGGAATGTTAAGAATGACTAATTATTCTATAACATGAGTGCCATATAAACTAACAAAATATCCTAAGTGTGTGTGTTTCTGTGTTCATAGTTATTCGTGTGCACAGGTTTCTCATCTCACATCAACTAACCACAGATTTAAAAACTCAAAATAACAGCTTATGTCTACACAGACATTTTTCTTGTCATTTTACCATGAGCAGTAATATAAAGAACTATTCCCATGATGCTTACCTTGTACTGGACATTACAAGTAATCTGAAGATGATTTAAAGTGTTCAGATCGATATGTTAAGTTTGTATACAAATGTTGTACAAAAATCCTTGAATTTTGATGTTGCTTGTGGCCCTAAAACTAATATCTTACATACACTGAGGGACACTGCATGTGTGTGTATGAAAGTGTACACTTCACAGGACTTGTGTAAAAGCTCTTCTGAGTATTTAACTGACAGATTAGTTAGCATTGCTGTCTTGACCTACCAAACAAAACCATGTGGACTTTATTTTACCTCTGACAATCAATTATGAAGTTTTGTTTAAATGTAAGCAACATGAGTCTAGGAGACGTTAGTTAATGTGGATCTTTCCTAGATGAGTAACTTTGAACAGAGTAGTCTAGGAAGTGGAGCTTGAATCTAACATTGAATGGTAGCTGGCTCACAGTGTCCATGTCAGCATAACACAGGGCGGTCAGTTATGGCATTTTGATACTTACAAATCATAATGGTTGAGAGCAGATGCCATGAGAGTTAGAAATACACAACTGTGCTGACAACTGAGCTCTTATGCCTATTTACCTCTTACTCATGATATAGGTAAAACTTAGAACACAATTTTCTTGCTCCATCTATTTATTATAAAGTGTTCGTTTTAAAAACTTTGTGTTGTCACTTTTTTCTTGTGATAACAAAATACCTGAGAAAACACATAATCACATTCAGGGGATGGTTTCTCTTGACTCATGGTTTCAGAGGTTGTAATGGACACTGAGCTGGCACTGTTTTAGCCAACAGGTGGTACATAGTGGAGGGGTGTGGAGGGCAGAAGCTGCAAACTGCATGGCAACCAAGAGCAAAGAGAGAATGGCCCTGAGGACAGAACATGCCATTCCAGAATATTCTGCCTCGTGTCCTGCCTTCTCCCTAACTCGGTGAACCCCCACTGTGGCATGTACCATCACCTGTCACCTCTTGGGTCATAGTCCCTAGCTTTAAGAACTTATTGATGACTTTAGGACTGGCTATTAGTCACCAACATCCTTTCTGATTGTAGCTCCTGAAGCCCTGCATTCAGGGAAGCTTTTACTCCCAGATAAACCAGGACTGGTCAATCTAATCCATCGCATGATATTCTGGTCATAACAGTCTAACCTCATTAGAAAGAAAGCAAGTTTTCTCATTAGTATTTCAACACACACCCATCTTTATTCTTAATTAAATTTATGGGTTTCGAGTCTTGATAGCTTTATAATTGCATGCCACTCTCTGCCAAATAAAGGCAGAATCTGCAGAACTCCGTTGATATTGTTCTTCCTTACTGCGTCAGAGTACTCAGAATACTGATTTCATATTAAAGGTCCTTACATTTCTATTTGTCTTCACAAGGACAAAATTCTTCCCAAGAATGGACTTCAGGAGCTTTGTTAGTATATGGATGTGCTATTTGGAAGTCAGATATACTAATACTGTGGTAATGCAGCCTTGCGAATGAATTTTTTCATATCTTCGTATTAATCTTGCATCTCCAGTTTTGTTTGGATAAAGAGGTTAGTCTGTGTGGGGAAAATCACATCATCCCCTGTAAGTAAAGCTGTAAGAGCAGCTTGCAGTACATTGCTGTGATCTGTGTTTTCTTACATAGACTTTTTCCCAAGTGTAATGAACCAATTACGTGTTTAGTACATGTCTCCTGACTTATGCTTAACTCCATGAAGCAGAGATGGGTCTGCATCACTGGACAGTATATTCTGAGTGCCTGTGTAGAGCATGGGTATAGTAGGTGTATGGTACATATTGACTAGATGAATAATTGATGGGAAATTGGTGGATGGGTCCAGGCATGAATGAATGAATAAATTTGTAGGAATCCTGACCCAGTGTGGTTTAGAACACATTATAACATTGAAGGGCTCTGATACTGTACATAGGCCATAGCTTTCCTAAAATCTGTGTTTAAGGGGCTGTGTGACAATTTTGTTCCTTTCCTGTGACTAGAAACAGACCTAAGTGATGGTTTACCTAAGCTTGGCAAGACCTAAGTTCAGGGAAAATAAACTTAGTCGAGAGGAATAGTACATACTGGGTATTTGAAAACATTTTTAAAAGGAAAGGAAACATATACATCTTTGTTGACTTGCTAGAAGTTACATAGCATATTGTTCTAGTTTGATTACTATTGATGTGGTAAATACCATGACCCATAGCAATTTAAAGTTTATTTTGGCTTGTATTTCCCAGTCCCATTCCATCACTGGAGGAAACTAAGGCAGGAACTCAAGCAGGGAAGAAATCTGGTGGCTGAAACTGAAGTAGAGGTCAATGCAGATACTATTCATGGCCGGGGGGGGGGGGGGGCGGGCGGTGACACCATCCATAGTGGGCTGGGCCCTCTCACACCATTTGTTAATGAAGAAAATGTACCACAGACTTGGCTACAGGCCAGTATATATATATCTCACTCCCACTAACTCCAATTCTTTCAGAGCAGAAAATAACCAATATTTACAGCCAACCTGATTTTAAAAAGAACCTAAAAACAAAAAACAAAAAAAACAACAAAAGAACCCAGCAGGCTTCTCTCATGGTTCTTCATGGAGTCACATTCTTTGGGTCAACTTCTGGTCAGCTTGACCCAGGCTACTCACACTCAGCATGCTTTAGATTATCCCAGTGCCTCTCACCAGATTTCTATTTGTTAGCTTCTTCTAGTCTAAATAAAATAGAACTCTGATCCTCAATGTCTTTGGGGAGAAAAGGAGCCTGGGATCTATTTCCTGTAAACTTATGACACTTGGGGAAACACTAGCAATATACAGAAAATCTCTCATGGTGAATGTTTAGTCATCTTTGCCTTGAGAATCACACACAAGAGAATTTTACATCCACTTTCGAAATTACCCAACCCAGCCGTCCTTTTCACAGAATTCAGAATAACAATTTTTCTCATACTTTCTATTAACTAGAATCCTATTCTGGAGTCGAATGCTATCCACAGTAACAGTTGTGTAGTCAGATAGAAATTGTAAACATCAGAACATCATTGGGCCCATGATGTGATGGTTCTACACACCAATAAGCTTTGGATACTAATGAGAGGAAAAAAAGAATGGTGTTGAAAAGGGATTTCCCCCTAATTAAGGCCATCCTTAATGAGCAAGAAATTACTTTATTGGAAAGATGCCACTAATTTCTATTTCAATATCCATTTAAAAGGAACATTTCTGATAGTTTCATTTCTGTCTGTGTTCAATAAAAACAACAATATAAAACCCAAAGAAACAGAATTTACTGTACCCAGATTTAGGCAACCTCACTAAATGACCAAATAAGAGAGAAAGAGCTTCTACGTTTTTCATGGTTAGGTTACTCCAAAATGGAAGAGTTAACAAATACAAACTACAAGAGTCACATTCATTTCTTCAGTTTGCAGAGACGCCAAACATAAAATGCAAAAATACTTTCAAAATGCAGTATATTTAAAAGTAATTGGATCTTATTCTCAGAGTTAACTTAATTGATAATTCCAAACAGGTGGCTTATGGCTCAATAAGAACTTAGATTAGTTTCTCTCTTAGAAACTTTCTTTTTTTAAAAATTTTCCTCTGGAAAGGTTCTGCAAGCTCATTGCTTGAACTTCACTTAGGTCTGGAAAAAGTATGAGAAAATGTTCTCGTTGGCTACTTGACAGGGTAAATAAAATAAGGAACTATTGGGGAAAGAGACTATATTGCTCCCCGAAGGAGCAACTGTTTCCTCGAGCTGAAAATTACACATTTATGAGAAAAGCCAAGTGCTTCCCAGTGGAGAGTTGGGTGTCTCAAATCAGCTGAAGTTAAATTAAATACATATATTGAATAGATAAGTAAATCCCACAATCGGAACCGGAGGCAATACACTCTGCCCTGTCAAAACACTCCGTGTAGGTTCAAATAATTCAAATTAAGCATTACTTTGTAGAATTAATTTAATGTAAAAAAAAAAAACAAAACAATCTATTTAAAAAAAAAACAACAGTGATATTTTCGCGTAAATTGTTCTTTTTCTCTAATTTGCAATACTGCACTTTCCGGAGCTTTCTATTGGATTGTGACTTAAATACACATCAGGGATTTTCTGTTTATCTTCAACCATGGCTGATAGACCACCAACGCCCTTTTACTAATCTCCTCTTGTGCCAATAGGAGAGATAGATAGATCTATTTCAGTTCTTACTATTGCTTAAACATAATTTACCTTTAGTATTTAAGACATCAAAGCATTTATAAAAGGCCCAATGGCCAAGTGCTCATAAGTACTATGAATCAATAAAATATATGCTTAGTCTTAATATCTCTTTTCTGTCTCCTTCCTTCCCTCCCTCCCTTCCTTCCCTCCCTCCCTCCCTCCTTCCTTCCTTCCTTCCTTCCCTCCCTACCTCCCTCCCTCCTTCCTTCTTTCTTTCCTTCCTTCCATTTTCCTTCCTTCCTCCCCTCCTTCTTTCCTTCCCTACTTCCCTCCTTACTTCCTTTCTTCGTGTGCAAGATAGAACAGTTCTCCCAATTAAGAATAACAATCATCAAAATCATAATCCCTCAACATAGTTTTCAGCCTGAGAATATGAGCAATATGAATACGCTACAGAGATGCAAGAGGGTAAGAGGCTCTATAGAGCTCACCAGAATGTTCCAGTAAAAAACTTTCAGCAGCCATGCACCAATGGTCAACATTGGATTTTAAAAGCAAAAGCCTGTTACAGATTGAACTTTCACTCTCAATTAAAGAGTAAGCTTTGGGTCCTTAGTCTTATATAAGCGAGGCAGGGGCACCTCAGAGGTCCCACCCAGTGCTATCTGTTCAAACTATTTCATTTGTTTATTTTTATTAAATTTATTTTTTCTTTTTTGTATATTTTTTCTCTTTTGTATAATACCTCTGGAACCTGTCCTCCCCTCCCTCAACTCTTCCCAGCTCCCCTTACTTTCCCCCTCCCCCAGACTTCCCCCCCTACTTCTCAGAACAGAGCAGACCTCCCAGAGTTATCACAGGACATATCAAGAGGGGATAAGGCCAGGCTGGAGCCCCTACATCAAGACTTGACTAGGCAACACAGCAGAAGGAATAGGATCCCAAGGACAGGACAGGTAAAAGGGTCAGAGACCCCTCTCTGATGTTCAGGAGTCCTACAAGAACACCAAGCCAGACAACCATAAGATCTATGTAGGGGACCCTCCAGTCTCTGTGAGCCCCTAAGCGTAGGAGAACATGCCACCTCACTTGATCTTGTGCAGTGCTGGGCATGAGAGTCAGGGCTTCCTGCATGCTTGGCAAACACTCTGCTGCCTCAGTCCACCACAGCTCTTTCTACAAGGGACCAACTAACTCTAATTCCAGCCATGATAATATGAGCTTAGATTTCATCCTTAAATTTGATCTCTTTGAAGTGTGTAACTCTCTGCTGGAACTTCAAATGGTATTTTCCTGCTTGTTTCCCACACATCTGTGTACTTACTGTGCATTTGAGAAATGCCTTTAAGAGACCCCCAACTGGTTCTCGTTGCTTCTTCTTATTTGTTATTTACAAAACTGAGCTCAATGTTCTGCTGTGTCTGTGGCTGATGGATTCCTAATGAACACTATTGTTCGTGAGGAAGGGTGACTTTTCTCTAAATCAAGTAGCTGAGTGCTGGCTAGGACCTGTGTCTGTGGGTCCAAATCTCTCTGGAGGGTTTGTCTTGCCTAACTGTCACAGAGATGCTCTAAAGCTATCCGTGGTGGGTGAACTCTGCATTTTATCCCCAACATTCATTTTCCTAAGTCTTCCATCTCTACACTATCATTTTATTTTAGAAATTGGAGTCACTTCCATACTTCCAATTACCAGCCTTATATAGTTTCTAGATTCTTTTAAAAGGTGCCTCATACATGTTTTTGCTATTTATCACGGGGGCATTTTTTCACTCTTAACAAAACAAGAAACAACCACCATCTTTGCACCTTAACATATATGGAATAAGCCTTTATTTTCCCAACCAGGAAACCCTCACCAGCTGCCTCTGTTTTGTTCTTCCCTTTTCCTCAGGCTAATTCTTCAAACTAACTCTCCTTGTGTCAGGGAGCTTCTTCTCAAATGGACCGCTCATCCTGTCGTATCTCTACTTATAATTCATGGTAAGATGGATGACAGTGTGTCAAAGGTGCCCCACGTCCTAATTCCCCAAAGCTGATGAGTCTTTCCCCTTTATGTTTAAAGAAACTCTGTGATTGTGATGGAGTCCAGGAACTTGAAACTGGGAAAACCATCTTGCACTTCTCAGGCAGGGGAAATACAAGCACATGGGAACTTGTAAAGATAAGGGCATGTGGTCCTGTAGAACTTGATCCTAGAAATGGCAGGTGGGTGTAAGGAAAGGCCCATGAGGTAATTTAAAAAGCAGCTGGCCATTTGAAGCTGAAGAAACAAGAGTAAAGTCCTCTTCTCAGAAGACTCATAACAGAACCAACAGAGCTAACATTTTAACATTAAACAAGTGTGACTTGTTTTGGACTTTGACCTCCAAGAGTATAAGATGGTAAATTAGTATTCTGTTAAGCCACGAGGCTTTCAGCATTGGTCACAGACACAAAAGGAAATGAACGAATTATCTCTAGATTGCTCTTCATAATTTCAGGAGGAATCGCAAATTTCTTAATCTACCACCGAGGTCCCTCTGTGATGTTTCCCTGCTGTTTAAATTCTTGCTTGCAAGCAACTCACAGCGTGACTTTATTCCCAGCTGTAAAGTACCCTTGAAGTTTTGGAATTCCAAGCTGGCGGGCCATTTCTAACTGCTTGCTTCATTTTGTAAGAATTAGAATATCCTTCAGAGCTGTTTTTTTTCTCTCTCTCTTCTGTTTTTCTTTCAACTAAAGCCTATTTGTCATTTTCCTCAGGACCCTTTTTCTGATAACGTAATCTGCTGTGGAAAATGCACAAAAGGAACAGAATAAGAAATTCAATAAGCATAACACTTATTAGCTGGCCTGTCCATCACAGTTTTACATAGAACTGTTATTACTATCCTTTTCTGCGGCTTGGGAGTGTGGTGCTCGGTCTCTGTGAGTCGCACTTCAATGCCTCCTTATCCCCAGATAGGTTCATATATTTTGAAAGATGATTTTGAATGATTTGTAAAGAGGCAATTTAGAAACTATCACTTGAAAAAAATATTCCTCAGTTGTCTAGATGGACAGTAATTATTGCTAAAACCAAATGTAAATTTCTAGTTCTTGATTGCCACTGACCTACGGGACCTCTCCCTGGTTCAGAAGACGCTTGGTTCTTACTAGTTACAGTATCCAGGTTAACAACCCCCACTGAGAAGAATGCTGTGCTCTGCCAGTAGTGTGGTGCACCTTCTAGTATCTACTTCGAGGCTATGTCATAGGACCCCACGTTGGATAACACTAAAATAAAATTAAATTTAAAAAAAAAACTGACAGCAGGAAATTCCATCTACAATTAAGAGTACATCTCAATGGTAAGTCTGGTTCCCATTAAAGGAATTCTTGAATATTTAATAGGACCTAATTAAAATTAATAGAGAAAACACTATGACAAAATTTAATAAGTACATTTTTCTCTTCTTTTATGGGCTTAAAATGCCCAATTCTTAAAATAGACTGTTTTAATGACTTCGTTTGTTTTCTTTACTAGCTTCTTTTGTCAAACAAAATGATGGATTTTTCACTTTATAAACAATTGTGCTATTTTAAAGAACCCAATGCAGTAAAGGTTATGCTGTGTGCTTTTTTGGACTCTTTTCACAGCTTCCAACACCACACAGACATTAGATATATGTGTTATTTAATTTATTATTGGCTGAGATACAAAGCTCAGAATGGCCAATGAAATAGACAGGAAGAGATCAAATTTGTTAATTAGATTTCAAGCCCTTTCTCTTACACTATGTTCAGGGGTTCAGGGGTTCAGGGGTTCAGGAGTTCTTCTCTTCATCCTTTTTGACTGTACTAACAACATCATTACAATAATTAATTTTACTGATTTGTTCTGACTCTCTGTTGTTCTTTTTTTTTTTTTTTTGAATAGCTGAGAGATGTGTGTACCCTGAATACCCCTAAATACATTATTGCCTTTGCTTACATCTTGATTTTTATTCTGCACAGGCTAAATCTCCATATCACATAGATGTGCCTGATTGTGCCTTTGCAGAGTAATAATTTAAGAAGCAGAAAATTGAAGTTGGTAGGTACGCAAATGTTTACTTGCGCCGTTGGAATTGTTTGTACTTGAGTAGGTTGACCTTTCAACAAGACAAATCATCTATAGTCAGACACATAATTTACTGTCCCAAACTGAGTGTCAACATTAATGGTAGAATATATATTATCTTTAGAAACAGACAACTTTCAAAGTTCCTTTAAAAATAGCTTTGCATTGCCTAGTGACAAATTATAGGAGAGAGGAAGTCATCAACTTTAGTTATATAACCACTGATAAGCTCACCATTGTTTACTGGACAGTTTCAAAGTCATGGCCATGCAGATAGTTCTAGTTATTTAAATTCAATGGGTCACAAAACAAAGCAAAAAGACATACATGTGGTAAAGAAGCCTTCATGGAGGTAGAAGGTTCATAGGGATGGAGGAGAGTAAAGGGAACCAGGAATGAGTTAATTGTTATATGACATTGTCAAAGAACAAATTAGTAAAAACAGCTTTGTGATCTTAGACTGATCATGCAGATGGTCTGAACATAGCTTTTCTTGTTTGAACAAGAATTGAAATGCCACTGTGCTGAAAGCAGAGCTCAGATCTGTGTCCTTCAGGTGATGATGCTTCTTCTACTTCACACACAGGATTCTCTTGCAAGAGGTACATCATTTCATAGCTCTCATGGGTCATGGTAAACTGGTTTATTGACTAGTAGTTTTCTATCATACTCGGTATGATGTGCTGGCAGTAAAGGGGGTCTTAGACTCGCCTCTCGGCATGGCATCTGTGTCCCTTAGAATCTCCTCCTTTCAATTGTTGACTGTTCCCAAAGCTGGGAAAGGCCCTTTGAGACTTCCAAGTTTCAACATTCCCAGACATATGGCATTAATTTGCCTCCTGAATCTCACAAACCTCCTCCCTCCTTCCTGGAGGGAATGTGTTAGTTCTGAGGGCACCACAATGTAGCACCTGCCCACACCCCTGGACCCCCGCACCTGTCCTGGAGGAAGTACGGTGTTGGAAAGATAGATAAAATGAGATCCCTCGTTTTTAATTTAGTGTGATGAAATACTTTATCAGATGTACATTTCCCTCACATTTCCACGTATTCCTTCCAGTGTCATTGTCCGTAGGAACAATGCCGGTCTCCGCAGCTTATCCTGTTTAAATGAAATCTTACAGTTGTCAGTGACTTCACTTCTGTTCCCATCACTGTCCCCCTAACAGGCTCTGTCCACTCTGACTCTATGACTTTTGCCTATGTGGGAATAGTGCTTATATTGTTTTTATCTGAACAAGTCGACTGGGTAAGTCACCCACTTGCCCTTAACCACTGACCTAGGAGTAGCTAATGGTTTTGAATTCTTTTTTCATGCAGCTACTAATTTTCATGCTCTAGTTATTCAAGCTCCCAGATTATATGACACACCCTCTAGGGAGTGTTCCTGGAGACATGACGTCAGAGCACATGCTCGTCTCCAGTGTTCTGTTGTCTGTGTTTACACATACAATACTCTCCTCACTTGTCCTTTCCCATTAAACAGGATAAAAGGTTATTTATCAGATGATTGTATATTCTGTACTAGCAATGGCCATGTATTACACAGTTCAATTACATTTCTAGAAGATAATGCATGATAAAATGTTTTAATGAAAGAATATATCTATCAAGGAATCAATAAGCAATGTACAGCTCTATTATACGCAGTGGACGATAAAGAAAAAAATCTGTTAAATGTAAGTGGAGTCTTGTTTTGTTTTGTAGTACTGGGGATTGAATCTAGGGCTTGGTGTTTGGTGGATAAGCACTCCACTAATGAACTATATTCTCACCCCATCCTCCCGTTCTGTGCAACTTTACTGCTTTGAGACAAGGTCTCACCAAGTTGCCCAGGCTGATCTTAAACTCATCCTATAGTGGTGGATGGCCTTGAACTTACAATCTGCGTGACTCAGACTCCTCAGCAGGTAAGATTACAGGACTATACCACATGGCCCAGCTTACATGAGCTCTTCAGTAATGTATAAAAGGCAATAAATGAATATTAAGCATGCCACAAGAGATGGTGAAAGCCCAATTTTTTTCTCATCTCATAATATATATTTTATATATGCACATATTAAAGATAAAAGGAACCAGCTCCCAAGATGGGTTGAGGAGTTCTTAAAAGAACATGAGTTGCGGAGTTCTCACAAGGATGCAAATCACCCTGCATTTGGTTAATACCATTTTATAGTTAGGTCATTTTTTGTTGTTATTTTATAATCCATCATCACAAATTAGAACTTTTGAAAATAAGATAAAAATAATCAAGTTTCATCCATTTCATCCATCCATTCTTTCATTTAGAATATACTACTACTATCGGAGACAGTGCCTCAGTCTCCCCGTGTGAATGGATTAGTAGTTTATCAAGAAAACTGAAGGGTGAACTAGCAGGCCACCGGTGTATCATGATGATCAGGCCCAAGAGGTATTAATCATTATTAATACATTCACTGTTAAATAGATTATTTAAGGGAAAATGCATGTGAAAACATAAATTTCTGTTCACAAAACTCCCCGAGACACGCAGAATAAATGCTTACATAAAGGTAAACATGAAATCTGTGTATTACACGTCTATTACTTGATCACATGACTTTTAACTATATAAATAACAGCAGTTTCGAAGTTATTTCAACACTGCACTATCTAAGATATGTGTTTTAAACCTCTTTATTCGCACATTCACAAATTCCCAGCATTTGGGAGGCAGAGGCAGGAGGCTCATGAGTTCAAGGTCAGGCTGAGTTACATAATGAAAACCTGCCTCAGATACTTACACATAGAAACTTTTAGATGGTGTAGGCGAGTCTCACATTGTCTTCGCCAAATTTTGCCGAGTGTAAACGTTTTCACAATGTCATGAAAAAAAATAAGAATTTGGCATTGGAATAATTCACAGACTTTACCTTGCTATAGCGTCCTGCATCCCATAGGATATTTTTTTATGTGTGTGTATGTGTTCGTGAATATAAGAAATCACAACCACAGTCAAGGCATTTTCCAGCAGCAAAACGAATTTTCATGTTACAACCACTAATCTGTTTCCTCCCTTATAATTTCAGAGATAGTATGTGAACATCTATAAAGTACAGTCCTTTGATACTGGTTAACGTCACCCGTCATATTTCATTTGAGACCCATAGTATGTTGTCCGTGTGGATGGTTTTTCTTTCTATTGCTAAGTAATTTCACGTGATGTGATATACTACAGTTTGTCCAATTGTGACTCACTGAGAGACAGGCGGATTTCTAGTTTGAGTCTCTCACAGAAAGAGAAATGCATTTATGTTGCCTGAATTTTCATTTCTCTCACTAGACACAAAAAAATGGTAGGTATTAGGTCATATGGTAGGAAACGTTTTATTCTAGAAAATTGTTCACCTTTATATTTAAAAATTATATTAAAAATATGTGAAGAATCTCATTCCTCTGCAAGCTCTCCAGCATTTCTCACCAGTGGTATTTTTACAGTTGCTCTACTGGATATGTTGCATCTCATCAAGGGTTTATTTTGCCTTTCTACAATGACTCATAATATTAAATATATTTCTGGATGTTTTTCATTTATCTAATCTCTTTGGTCAAATTAATTTTCTCAAATATCTCCTGTTTAGGTATGTTTCAGCAGACCTATAATCCGATGCTTACAACATTATTAATATTTCATTCTCCTTTCAGGGGTAAAAAAAAAAACTCAGTATCCTGAAGCTACACTGACAAGAAGTGGCAAAGACATGGAAATGGAGCCATTCTCATTTTCTCAACAGTGAAGAGCCATTTCCCTGCTTTTACAGAAAACGTGAGTGCGGACCTCAGTACCAACCTCAAGCAGCTAAATGATTCTTCAGCTCTGGGGAACCTGAGGCCCTCTTTGGTCCCCAGAAGCACTCATAATCATGAGGCATACAGTCAAAGGGGCGCACACATACATGAATAAAAATAAAGAGGTGGTAAAGGCAAAGCTGAAGGTTTCAGTTTGAGGCCCATCTCCTGCTGTTTTGAATCTACCACAGCTTGCTGATCTTCCCTCCATTGGTCACTGTATTGAGTTGTCTTCCTTGCAATGGCTAAAATGTTGAAGGAAATAATCATATTCCATCCTTACAGTATGTCTTCAAATACCTCTCTTTGGAAGTTAAAATAATTAAATGATATAAATTGCTATAGAGCAAGGAATTTGCATTTTGTGGACACTTGAAACTCTCCCTTTCATCAATAAACCAGAGGGGAGTTCATTCCCAGGGTCGTTTTACAACTAAGAGCAGGACATAGAAATGTATTTCTAAGGAAAGGGAGGAAATGTACTTTCTGTTTTTGCTGGCATTTTAAAATCTTTTTAAACTGAGAGGAAAGTAGGACGGGGCAAGAGGGAGTGAGCGGGAGGAAGGAACAGTAAGAACCACTTGCTCTTTGCCTCCATTTCTTACCTGTACAGTGTGGTCACATTAGAGACTGGAGCAAGGTAGGTGCCCATGTTAATTACAGACTCACAGACGCTTTCAGGCTGAAATTAATTAATTGCCTTCCTCATGTTGGGAGAAGTCTAGTGGGATATTTGAGACATGAGGTCATGATTCTCTGTATCAACTTTGTATTTGATTACATTAGCCCTGACAGGCTTTTCACTAACAACCTTACACACTTTAGTGAAGAGCAATATTATTCTTAGCTACTTAAACACAAATTACTTGAGATTAATCTTTGAAGCCCTGGATTTTCTGTTTTGCAAGGATTGTGATTCTTATTCAGTAAATAGAGGTTTTTATCATTTCATCTATATTTCAACTTAGAATTGTTGTCTGGTGTTTGGTATATTTCCTTTGGAGATGAGTAAAGCCTTTATTACCACATGCGATTAAAGTAACTAACACCAAGGTGGGGCCCTTACTTTAAATCTGGAACGGTATACAAATCTATCCTGGTTAAATATAATACCGTCCCAAAGGACTGGGGTAGCAAGCAACTCCAAGTTATATCTGAAATAATTCATCTATCTGTCCATTTGACTAAAGAGGCATTTACAGATCAAGAAAATAGTTATTCAGAATTCTAGAATGGGGATAACTGCAAAAAGAAGAGTTTGAAATGGCTAAGCAACAGGGCCCCGGGGTGCTGTGGTCAAATAGCGTGCTGTGTATTGCAAGACAGGAACAAGTACAGAAGTCAATATATTCTGTTCAGCGGGGGAGCGTTTTGAGGTCACTACGACTTGGAAGTCATTTTTTCGTTTCAGTCAGAGTCTGCAGCAGCCACTTCAACTTCAGAGGGTCCTCAGAACAGTGTGAGCTCAAGCACAGGTGGAAGAGAAATTGCAGGAGGCAGTTTCCGAACCAGACATTGTGAGGCTGGCTCAGCAAGGGCATGTCATGTGTGGTAATGTTGGCAGCTGGCTGAGTCGGAGTTACAAAAGTGCAATAAAATACTTTCTATCTAAATGTATCAACACTGGAAGATCATAGATAATGAAATTGAACTATATAATGTATACTAAATATACCAAGGAATATTTCAGGGAAATTATGGACGTGAGACAGAGGACACTGTAGAAAACAGAAAAGAATCGGATGACTGTCCTAAACAGCCTGGATGAAAAGCAATGTCTTGATGCAGTCCCTTGACACAGTGAGCTGCTCACTGAGGTTTTCCTCCTGAGCCAATGCAACCACATGGCAGGTGGATGATTATACTATTATGGTATGTTAGTAGCACTGTGTTGTATATATTAATATAGTATGCATATATATAAATGCATAGGTAAGGATAGATTATTTCTCTCCCAAGATTTTATCTTTAAAATCATTCGAAGTAATTTCACTTAAGGAACACAGATCTTTAAACCTGAGGAATATAAAAGCAGAGTTAACTAAGGAGGTTTAAGGTTTTGTTGCATATTCCTGGGTAGGAGAGCTAATTTTGGGTATGTAAATGCCGGAGTTATTCATCTTAGCTTGGAAATTATGCCAAGTGACCGTTCAGGCCCATGCTAGATTATACTACATCTTGGTTGTATTTCAAATTCCAGGTTTTGCTTTGCTCCCTGAATCATACTTGATAAGGGGTTTATAAAACTACAGAGCATTCATCAGACTTATATGGGAGGCTCATTCAAACTAACTGATCTCAAGAAACACAGCTCTTCATAAACCATAATTCTTATTCATCTTGCTTAATGAAAATGGCTTTCCAGTATTAAATACTATATATGTACATTATACATGGCAGATATTTTCCCATTATTAGAGAACTAGAAAGAGTATTGATAGCATGCCTTTGCGATATATTTGAAATCATAGTAGTATATTCTTGGCCACAACTTGAATACATTTAAATGTATCAAATACTGGGCAACATTTACTGATAATCTTAGTTTAGAAGGAAGGATCCATTTGGCTCAGGGTAACCTCTTCACTCACTTTACAAACACAAAGTATTGTAATTTTTTTTCCAGAATAACCTTCCAGCCAGGGAATAGCTAGGTTTATTTATTTTTGTCTGACACAGAGTATCACCGTGTAATCCTGGCTTTCCTGGAGCTCACTGTATCACCAGGCAACCTTTAAACCTGTGACAATGCTCTAGCCTCTGCCTCTGAGAGCTGGGATTCCAGGTATAGCTCAGAACAGCAAGATTTAAATCCCTGTCTCTGTGCATTTTCTCACTTAGATCATTCTATATAGACAATGGAATTGTAAATTATAGATTCATGCTATCAATTCTGTTCCAACAGTGAACACTGGCTAATACAGAGTTTTGTGTCAGAAGTGGTTCTAGAGTAACAGACACACAGGGATGCATTTTTAAAGTATCTGGAATAGGCTTTTCAATTTGCCAACACCTACGGTTACTGAAGTCTCTCCTAGAAGCTTTCAGCATACTGAAAACCCATGTATGAACTGTGTTACAAACTTAAGGAGACAAATACATTCAATTATCCTGATTCACCAGTTGTCAGAGGAAACATATTCTGTAGCTCTGTATGTAAAATTTTTGAAAATTTGTGGAAACATTGGTTGCTCCTAGCATCTCTGGATAAATCAGCAAAGGAAAAGAATTAGTCCTGTGATAAAATTAACCAACTTTCTGGCATCTCAGAATGCGGTGAAGGACAACAAAGAACTAAGTGGTAAAACTGACTGGCTCTGGATGCACATAAACAGTTTAAAATGTTCTAAGTGTTCCCTGAAAGAGAATCTTCTCTCTAGCAGCCACAGAACTAATGTTTCAGAAAAGCATACCAAAGCCCTCATTATAAGGTTGGCTGAATTACAGGGAAGATTCAAGTCCTAGCCTCTGAGCCAGTCGGCGGTTAGAGTAAGAGCCTTAGTTGGGAAGAATGGGAACCTGTGACTTTGAATGGAGCTGTGTGGGAGGATCCTACTGAAGCTGAGGGCACTGAAACCTCAGATTCCCAAGGGTTTATGTCACCTGAGGAAGTAGTTTCTCCACCTTCACTAGGAGTTGTAATCCCAAGCCCAGGCCCTGAAATGCAGCCCTTTCTGCCTCTGACTGAGGAAATTAATCTTCCGTTGTCAGCTAAACCAGCAGTGACTTTCTCTGAAGGAGATACCAGGAAAGAGGATAGTGATGTCCCTCGGGGCCCACCAGCAGTTGCCTCTTCCAAGGAAAATAGTGACTCGAAGACAATATTTCATCCCTGGAGGAACTGCAGCAATTAGTGCTACCATCAAGGACTTGAAAGATGCGGGGGCAGTGGTCTCCATCACACCTCCCTTTAACTCCTCTATCTGGCCAGTGCAAAAAGACAGATGGATCATGGAGAATAGCAGCTGACCAGCAAGATCTCAATCAAGAAGTGACTCCAATTGTAGCTGCTGTACCAGATGTAGTGTCCTTACTCGAGCAGCTTAGCATATCTGGTACCTGGTATGCAGCTATTGATCTAGAAGTCGCCTTTTTCTAGGTACCCATCCTTAATAAGGACCACAAGAAACCATTGCTTTCAGTTGGCAAGGCCCACAGCCTATCTTTACAGTCTTACCTTAAAAGTAAATTAACTATCCGTCCCTGTGTTATAACTTAGTTTGAAGGGATCCTGAGCAGTCTCTTCCACAAAATATTGCATTGGTTCTCTATATGATTGACATTTGCTGATCGGATCAAATGGGCAAAAGGTAGCAGCCACTTCAGACATGTTGGTGACACGCATGTGCATCAGAGAATGGGAAATAAATCCAATCAAAAGTCAAAGGCTGTCTACCTCAGTGAAATTCTTAGGAGTTCAAGTGTGTGGGACACACAGATATATTTTTCTAATGTGAAGGTTAAGTAATTGTATCTTGCACCTCCCACCACTAAGAAAGAAGCTCAACATTTAGTGAGCTTATATGGATTCTGGAGCCTGCATATTTCTCACTTGGGTGTGTTATTCTGGCCCAAATATCACGTGACTCAGAAATCTGCTAGATTTGAGTGGGGCCTAGACCAGAAGGCTCTTCAGCAAATCCAGGTTGCTGTACAGGATGCTTTACCCCTCGAACCATATGATCCAGCAGACACAATGGTACTTAAGGTGTCAGTGGCAGATAGGGATGCTGTTTTGAGCCTTTGACAGGTCCCTATAGGTGAATCACAGCAGAGACATTTGGGATTTTGGAACAAGGCTCCATCATCATCTGCAGACAACTATTCTCCCTTTGAGATACAATTCTTAGCCTGCTATTGGGCCTTAGAGGAAACTGAATGTTTGACAATGGATCAACAAGTTACCATTCAATCTGTGCTGCCCATCATGATCGGAGTGGTATCTGACCCACCAAATCACAAAGAAAGGTGAGCCCAGCAGCACCACATTATCAAATGAAGAAGTAATACATGATCAAGCCTGAGTTGGTCCTGAAATTACATGCAAGCTTCATGGAGAAGTCTCACAAATGCCTTTGGTTTCTACTCCCATTTTAATGCTGTCTGCTGCAAAGCATGCACCTCGTGGGCTGTGCCCTATGCTTAGTTGACTAAGGAGAAGAAGTCAAGGGCATAGTTTACTGATGGTTCTGCATGTTATATAGGCACCATTCAGAAGCAGACAGCTGCAGCATTGCAAACTCTTTCTGGGACAACCCCGAAGATACCGGGGGAGGGAAATCTTCACAATGGCAGTCCCAGGAAGGGACCATGATTAAAACAATGGAACTGAAATAGGAAAATAACCTCATTGGTTGCTGTGATAAAATTGACTGAATTTGAGAGACATGGATAAATCAATAACTACTGAGTTATTATTGAAGAACTTGTGGTAAGTTAGTGAATTCTATCATGTGGAAGGAATCTAAGGTCTTAGACTTCATTTGTGTTGTTTGCAGCTAACAAAAGAGAAATATGAAACTTAACAGTGGAATTTGGATGTGAACAGTACTCTGTCGAGTGTTTTATGGTATGTTTGTAATAACCATGATAATTAATTCATTGTAAATTGACATGGACTGCATACATTTAATGAGTATGTACAATTAAAAGCCAAGATTTCATTTGGAAGTTTAACATTGATAAGTTTTTGCAGTATTAACTGAGTGACCTACAGGTTAAATATACTTTATAACAAAATTCCAATAGCATATTTTGCAGAAATAGAAAAATAGGGCCTAAATTTATATGGGACACCAAATAGCCAAGGCAATCTTAAAACAAAAAGATGCTGAACTTACACTTACCTGGTATCAAAACAGTAACCAAAGCCACTGTGGAGACAGAATAAAATAGCACAGAGATTGTAGAAATAAATTCTGAGGAAGTGACCAAATAATATTCAGCAAGAGAGATTGCAACTGCTAAATGGGAAAGACAGTATCTTCAGCGGATGATGCTGGAATATCTGTGGTTTGAATAAGAATTGCCCCCATCAGCTCATATATTTGAATGTTTGGTCATCAGGGAGTAGTAATATTTGAAAGGAATATTTGAAAGGTGTGGACTTGTTGGAGGAAGTATGTCACTGGGGGGTGGGCTTTGAGGTTTTAAGAGCCCAAGCCAGGTCCAGTGGTTCTCTCTCTCTTTCTGTTGCCTGAGGATACAGATGTACAGCTCTCAGCTACTTCTCTGGCACCATCCCTGCCTGTTTGCCACCGTGCTCCCAACCATGAAGATAATGGACTTCACCTCTGAAACTGTAAGCCAGCCCCAACTAAATGCTTCCTTTTACATGAGTTATCGTGATTATAGTCTTTCCACAGCAATAGAAGAGTGACTAAGACATCATCTTACACAAACACATACACAAAATGGACTAAAGCGTTAAGGAGGTGACTTGTGTAGAGAAACACTTGGAAGAAGTTTTGGTTTCTTTAAAAATGCAAAATGGCATTTGTATTAGGTTAGCATTCCCACCCTAGCTGTGATATAGTTGTTTACGAGTAGGATTTGGAATGCTTGATGCAGGTGACTATAACTTGGTTAGGTGCAGTCGTTCTAGCGCCTGTAGCTTGTTTTTGGAATTGTGTGCCACATGGGTAGATGGGAACTTTTGGCTTAGGTATAAAAAGTCTGAAGCTCTGAAAGTCGGTGTAGGCGTTGGTTGGTGGTTCGTTGGTTGGGTTGCTGTCATTAGTTAGTGTGATAATTCCTAAAAGAACCAAGGTTGGAGAGAGTGAGTTTATAGACCTTGAGCTGAGATGCTAGGCTGACTCACTGTCAGCTAGTCTTTTTTAAGTTTCGGACAGCCTAAAAGATGCTGTGAAGATTTCTACCTTTCTCTATTTCTATATCAAGGCCACATGTAAAAGTAGTGACGATTTCTTTCTATCTTTCATTTCTCCTTTCCTAAATAGAGGATAAAAAGAATGTATGTGTGTGTGTGTGTGTGTGTGTGTGTGTGTGTGTGTGTGTGTGTGTATTGTGTGTGTAGTTACAGGGAAGCAAGAACAGTTATTCCATGTTTAAACTGATATTTGTGAAATCAGATTTGTATTCTCACTCAGATAAACATTATTAAATTTGACTCTTTCTTTGTTCATAGGATCATTTAAAAACATTATTGAAGACTTGCACCAACTTGCATGGACTACATAATTTGGCTCTATTTCTTTGGGAAAGTGGGTGCTCATTATTCTCTGCTATCTGAAGAGCATTGAAAAGGGTCAGAGATCTCTTGGGAAATTTTTATGAACTAATGGAGAGATTTAGTGGAAACTTCACCAGGAATATTCAAATCTGTGCCTGCTTGAATTCATATTACTGCATCGGGATTTCCCCAGAGCTGTGTGTCAAAATGTCCTTTAAGTTATGGGGATGAACTTCAAATGCTAACTGTTGAAAATAAGATTCTGTTAAAATAAGAGTTAAGTTACTTTGAGGGAGCTTCTAAAAGTACTTTAACAAGAGGGGGGAGATAGGGAGAGAGAGAGAGAAAGAGAGAGAGAGAGAGATATTATCACCATGCTCCCAAAGCATGGACTTAGCAGCCATAAAAGAGTTCTAGCATGAACTTAGTCATTTCCCACTATCTTGTCTAAACTTATTAGTTTTCTTTTATTTTAAATTTGTATATTTTGAATAATAGTAATATTACATTCATAACTAGGTAATTGTTATTATCATCTACGTTTAGGTATAGATATGACATGTGTAGTATATTTATAATGATAATATTTTATCATCTGTAGTTGTACACCTACTGTGGCAGCTCAGCAAGGAAGACAAGGAGGCATTTTTCATAGGTACAAACCCTGCCAGACCCCAGCAGAGGGAACCACTACCGTGGCAAGAACCATACTGGACAGTGGAACCGGAGAGTCTCATCTCAGGGTTTTTGATATCTAAGCTCCTCAGGAGTTCTATTGATAGCATGTGCAGATCACGAGGAATCAAACATCTTTTACATAAAGCCAACATCTGCAGACAATACAAATGCCAAGGTGTAGGCAGCCCTTTGCCCAACAGTGCACAAAACAACCATTTTAAGCATAACTAAAAATAAACTTCTGCATCAATTGTCTTTTGTCTAGCAGTTACCAAAGACAAATATGGATGGAGATTATAGTATTATATCAGTTTTAATAGAAGAAAAGCAGCAAGGGACAAGGATATATATATATATATATATACACTATACTTATGAATTATACATACAAATAATGTTTATAAAGAGTAATTACACAATAATGTTCTAATATTGTTATTTTCAATAAAATTACTTTAATGATATCTTGTGATTATAATGAAATAATGCTGATAATGAATCATGGCTATTCTGCCCACATGATACAATAATCCAGAGATAAATTGCTAAATCTTTTTACTATGCATATCATTGGCATGCCCTGGAGAATCATTGCATCCACAAGGGCCACCCTCACCTGTCTGCAGTCCTGTCACTCTTTATGAGCTTGCAGCAATGGGCCCACACTCAGATTCTGAACTGGGTGGTGATAGCACTAAAATCTGTTAGTAAACTGTTTTCCTATTTCTCTTCATACATAGTCAAGACAACATTTATTGACCAATAAAACCAGCAGGACAATATCACACTGAGGTTTACAGCACAGTAAGAGCCTTTTGTATTTGCATAATGTTTTAGTCATTTATAAAGCTCTTCAAAAATACAGTAAGTTGTCTGAATCTCACAATAACCCTGCACAGCTATCTTCACTTTATAGATGAGGATATAAAGTTCACCTGAATGTGAAAGAACATGTCCAAAATGAAAAACAGTGGAAGGTTTGGTTTAGATTTTTTTTTTTGCTGCAATGTTTCTCATCATGTAAAGTAGAGTATCACCAGGTCATGGTGACAGAAAAAAAATTAGAGATTATTGTAAATGTTTATAACAGGAGAGACAATGTTTAAGATACCTTGCTTCACAAACGAAATTAAGTTGTTTGTGTCCACTCTAAAATCAATATAGTACAAGGCTTTGTTCCCAGTCTAAACAAAGATACCATTCAGAAGAACATTCTTGGCTGTCTGTTTCCTAGTCAGCTCACTCTATGACTGTACAGGTGTTTATCTACCCTGATAACTCCCAGTGAGTTACCACATTCTTCTTCCATAACACTCAGTTCAAGTGTCTACTTGTCTAAGGTTTGCACCACTGTGAGAATTTCTGACATCAGGAGCCCTAATCAGCACACTTCTCTGTATTTCCCCTTGTGTAATGTGAAGTTGTTGGCACCTAATGTCATCTGTGTACTCAGTCTAGGCTCTCAGAGGGCTTTCCTGTTTCTACTTGCCTGTGCCATCCCTATGAGATAATTACACCCAGGCAGACTCAACAGCCAGAGAAGGACAAAGGGCAAGCAGAGCAGATTCTAAATCAGCTGACCTTATCTCTATACTAGGGATGTCACAAATTCTCTGCTCTTAAAAGCAAAGAGAACACTGTCAGTCAAACATGACCATTTTTCTGGAAATTAGTCAAAGGTTTGCAGTGTTTAGAAGGAGTGATTTGAGAAAAATGACTACATTGGCAACCAAAGCAGCTTTGTGACATTAACTCAGCCTAATTCTGCTACCTCCTTTCTGCTTGGGGGTAGCCTTGACAACTAATAACCCATTATCACAAGAAAATAAAAAATCTTACGGTTGTAATAAGGGACAGAGTTAGAAGCAGCCCCCATTCTGATTCCATCAGCAGAGAATTGTCCTTGTTGGACCTGTCTGCCGCTTCTTTGGATAACTCCATTCCTGGTGGGACCCTTAATTGTCCTGAGTCTCTAAACGCAAATAAATAGCCTTTGCTTGGGGAAAAAGTTTGTTGAAAACAGAGACAGTTGTTTAATATCATAGATATTTAAGATGCTGTATGTCATTTTGTGAAAACCATAGACTGCTCATAAAAAACATAAAAGAGAAAATGTATGTGAAATGAGAGAGGACTAAAAAGCCCTGGGAAATTCCTGGAATCAGCGAGCCTACATGTTTGGAGTGGACTGTGCTTGCCTATGAAAGACTTGAGAAAGCCTTGACCTTTCTCTTGGTGCCTTTTGAGACTGAATCTTAAGCAAGAAGAGGGACCACTTGATGAATCTCACTGAGTTCAGCCTAGTTGAACCAGCCTCTAGGGTTAAAAGTTTTTGAAGCTGGCAATGGTGATGCACGACTTTAATCCCAGCGCTCAGGAGGCAGGGCCAGGCAGATCTCTGTGAGTTCGAGGCCAGCCTGATCTATGGAGTGAGTTCCATGACAGCCAGAGTTACAACAGAGAAACCCTTTCTCGAAAATCAAAAAAGAAAAAAGGAAAAAAATTAAGTATATATTCTTATGTTTATAACATATTAATTTATTATGAATAATAGTAATGATATCCAACCACATGATTTACATGGTTTAAATTACATTTCGACCACATTTCTTCATAGACTAAACTTTAATGTATTTTTTTATCATTTTCTTCTATCCCTTTTCTCCCTCCAATCCTTCCCATGTAACTCGCTTTTCTCCCTCTCAAATTCATGTCCTCTATTTCTTTACTTAATATATGTGTGTGTGTGTGTGTGTGTGTGTGTGTATTTACATATATATATGTGCGTGTGTGTGTGTGTGTATTTACATATATATATGTGTGTGTGTATATTTACATATATATGTGTGTGTGTGCATATATATACATACATATATATGTATATATATATATGAATGCAACTCTCTCACTTCACGTGATGTTCCTTGTATATATACAATACAACTTCAGGGCTGATCACCTGATATCAGATAACCAGTCTGGGGCCTTATTCCTAGGGAAGACTATTTCTCTGGCTTTCACATTCCTTACTTGTCTGTATTTTTTTTTCAAGGTTGAAAATGCACACTATATTTCTTTTATGAAACTTATGTTCTTCCCAGCTTAGATTATCACCTGATTCCATTTCACACTGTTTTTTTTTTATTTTGCTTATTTATTATCATTATTAGAGATAATGATATAGAGAGACAAAGAGAGCAAAGGACCTGTATGTACCACAGTGCACATGTGGTAGTAAAAGGACAATTTGGGGAAGGCATTTCTTTCCATCAGCAGTGGGGTTGGGCTATCAAACTCAGGTAGTAGGCTTTGAAAGGCAAGCACTTTGTTTGCTGAGTATCTGACCAGCCTTCCATCTTCTAGTCACGTTATCCGTCGTAATTACTGTTGTGCTGCATTTAATCCTCTAAGCATTTAGTTGGGAGCTTCCGTACAGTTTCAGAGAGCTAGTCCTGTAATCATTATGGTGGAGAATGTGGTGACCAGGGCAGTAGCTGAGAGCTAACATCTTATCCACAGCTACAGGCAGACAGATAGAGATAAAGATAGAGATAGACAGAGATAGGTGTGTGTGTGTGTGTGTGTGTATATATATATATATATATATATATATATATATATATATATATAGAGAGAGAGAGAGAGAGAGAGAGAGATAGATAGATGATAGATATAGATAGATGATCGGTAAATGATGATGATGATGAGAGAGAGAGAAAGATATTGGGCCTGGCATGGGCTTTTGTAACCTCCAAACCCACCTCCAATGACATTCTTCCTCAAGCAAGGTTACACCTACTCCAACAATACCACACTTGGTTGTCCCCACTAGCTGGGACCAAAGCATTCAAATATATGAGCCAATGGGGACCATTTTCACTCAAACCCTAACACTGGCCAAATGTTTACTGCCATTTCCAAGATTTTATGGTAGTCTGTCACGTGGTATTATTGGTGCCACATTAGAGAAGTACAGACTGGAACCACTTTAAGAACCTAAAAGCACCTACACAGGTCACTACTAATACATACAACGTCTGTTACACAGACAGTATTCTATAAATAGTTTTTAAATTATTTTATTATCAAAAAGCATACTCTGATGTTAATTTTAGTCTCTTCAATCATAGATTAAACATATTAAAATTATTTGCAATCATTATTATCCATACTTAATTCCTAATTATTTACAACTTATCTTTGAAATCGTCTCTCAACCTTCTGTCATATTGCATAACATGAAGAAGTTGCACATAAATAATTAAATCATTTGTTGCAAATTTCTTATTTAAAGCATATGTTGAAGATGTCTAAGGCTGAATTTTGGAAGTAACTTAGCAGCAACTTTGACAAGTGGAGTATGCCTTAAGCTTCTAAGGCGTCCTGTTCTGAAACACCACATCTCTTAGGCCTCTGCACATAACCAATTTGTACTTACTTAGCAGTGGTTTGAAAAAGGAATGTGCCTCATGGCTGATTTACCTAAACATTTGTTCTCCTGTGAGAAGTACTCTTTGGGGAAGGTTATAAAATCTTCGAAAAGTGCAGTCTTTCTCCTGAAGTAATATCACCAGGGTGGGATTTGACAGTTTGTTGTCCCAACCTTCTTCCTGATCATGTTCTGACGCCAGTGTTTGGTTGACATGTAATATCTTAGCCACTTGTTCCTTATGCCTTGCAATTATGAATATCCATCTCTCTGGAACCATAATCTCAAATAAACTTTCTTAAATTGCTTCTGATCCTTGTATTTTACCATCAAAATAAAAAGCAAACTGCAAAATACTTGGAAGAAGAAACAGAAACCAGGCTCTATTCCTATATATTTCAGTAGTAGTGTTTCCTCCACACTTTTTTTTCTTTAAAAGGTTGTGACCTATTGATGGAAAAACCAAACAACAATTTTAATCATATAAATTTTCTGGGTAAATATAGTTCTTTAATATTCTGAACCAAATTGTAAAATTTGGACAAGAGAATCTAAACATATCTTAAAAATTCATGCATCACATCAAAATTTCTTGAGACATTTTATGAAGTGTTGCATTTTAAAATCCAATCTTTTTTTAAAACTTCATTTTGTGTATGTGTATTCATGTGTATACATATACCTATTTACATATGTGCTTCTGAATGTGGAATCCAGAGGACAACCAACTGCTTTTTCTTGGGACAGAGTTTCTCACTAGTCTAGAGTTCACAAAGTCACTACTGAAATAGACATCAGGCTGGGTGCAAAGAATCAAACTTACATATGAAAAAAAATCTTCAAGAAGTATAATATGTAGAGAGGAAAAGATGAGTGTATCATGTTACCACTATCATAAGTTCTGTAAGTTGTGCTCAACACTGGATGGATGGATACATGCATGGATGGATGGATGGATGGATGAATGGATGCAGTCCAACTTGAAGAATCTCAAAGAAGGCCAGCTGGACAAAACTAAGCCGGAAATGATTCACAATTAAATATTGGTGGTTGAGGGAAGGAGGAAGAATAAAATAAATATACAGAAGGAATACAAAACTTCCCAAACGAGGAACATGAGGATTCTGAAGCTTGGATGTTCACATTTTTAGCACTACACTTTCTGTAGAAGCAAGAGATGAACCTAGAGAGCTGGAGATGTAAGCATAGACAAGATGGTGGAAAAGTCTTATAGCTCACGAGAAAGAGCTTGTCTCCTGTTGAAAACCACAAAGCTCTGAATTAAGGTATTGGAAAGGTAGGAAAGCCTAACTGTAGATAGATAGATAGATAGATAGATAGATAGATAGATAGATAGATAGATAGATAGATAGACAGATAGATAGATTAGAGAAGAATGACATGGTTAGAGTTGTCTTTTAGAGAGACCACATCTGAAGTGCTACAGGCAATATTCCTGAAACTAGGTCAGAGCTAGAGGCAAAGAGTCTAGCCAGCAGGCAGTTTTCATACATCACATGTAAGACAGAAAAGAAGATGATGGGGCCTATTCTAATACCTCATTTTCAAAGCCTTGTCTATAATTCCATATACAAATGCCATGATATTTGGTTGCTCAACTGTATAGCTAATATTTTGCTTCGAGTCCTCTTTTCCCATGAAATTAAACAACCTCATTTTCCCTTAGTAGAAAAACTGCCCAAAGGAAGAGGGTGGTTCTGTATTTTAGGAAAACGTTGACAAGTCAAAAAATGGTATCCAGTGTCAAACTTGGTTTAATAAGCAACACGAAATACAAACAAACCTCAAGAAGAAGTCCCTCTCCCTTGAAATGATTTTTTTTTTCATTTGGAGTTTATTCCCCTTTCACCATGGAGGAATGGTGCAAAGACTCCAAGTGTCAACGCCACAGGATAGAGTGCACTGGGGAACAAATGCAGAGAATAAAGAATAGCCTTTATGCAGAAGTTTTCCTTTCACTTTGCTTTAAAAGAGCACAGTTCTCAGACCCTAAAAAGCCAGTAAAAAGCATAGAAGAGAAAATGAAGTATTCCTTGTTTTGGTTTTAGTATTCTAAACATTAAAACACTTTAAAATTTTATATTTACATAAAATGAAATGTTGGAGAAATGAGCTACTAAATAATGGTCGTCTAATACTTTTTGTTTTAGTTTTTGAACTGAGTTCCTACTCTAGACCTCTATTTTACAAGAAGGAGTAAGGGCCGACAGAGGCGCTAGTCAACTAGGATCTGGCTTAAGACTCCGTGCACAGTATCAATCCTTTCAGGAACACAAAACTTTCCAGATTAAGCATGTTCGAATTGATTTGTAGTGTGTTGTTCAAGAGAGAATCAAGCCATGTATTTATTCATAAAATAATAATAAACTTAGTTAAAAGGAGAGAAGACACTTTTCTGTGATAAGAAGTTGCAAACTAAAACAGGAGCCCATTGTTATTGACATTAAGGTTTGTTTCATACAAGAAGGTTATCTTCCCAATTGCAAGAGTCGCACTACTCAGAAAGGATTGGATCAGGAATACCATTATTTAAAGATAAGAATTTCATGAATAATAAATATTTTCAGCAAGATTGAAGATTTATATTGTACATAGCCACAGCAAAACTGTGTCAAGCCAGAGTGAGGAGCAGAACTTCCACACTTGCTAAGCCACTCTAGGGACCTCAGCATTACGCACACACATTTCAAACCTGAGCACCAGAAAAAGGACAAATCACACACCACTGTGATGCTTTCTGTTCTCCATCTCTAGGAATGGAAGCTACTTCCTAAAGTTGAGTTCTCTGAGATACTTCGACAGTTTTATATTCCTGTTCACTTAGTCAATAAATATATATGAGTTTAATTGGAATATCCTACATGGGATTCTTGTCTCAGAAATCATAAGTTGCCAAATAAAAACCCTAGTGCCGGGTACAGGATATCTTGCTTCAAGTTGTTGGTAAGAGTATTCTGGAGATTGTCCCACAAATACTGGCTGTTACCATTGTTCTTGGTTGCTCATAAAAATTTGATAACAAAGACCCTATTGCTGAACACATGTAATAGTATGCTACCGTGGCAGCTCACCAAGGGAGCCACAGAAGCATATTCGTAGGCATCAACCCTGCCAGACCTCAGCAGAGGGAATCACCATTCTGGCCAGTGCCATACTCAATCAACAGTGGAAACCCGGAGCTTCTGAGTTCAGGTGGTTTTAGTGTCAACACTCCTCAGGTGCAGATCATAAGCAATCAAACATCCTCCACAGAAATCCAACACCTGCAAACAATACCAAACACCAAGACCTTTGATAGCCCCTTAACCAACAGTGCATGAGACAATTTCAAATGTAACTAAAAGTAAACTTCCTCAACAAACATACCATATGGTAATAGAGAAATCAAATAAGTACTGATTAGGAAGCTACCTTCCTAATGGCTGGCTTTCAGAGTACTTGAAGGTACTCTGCAGGCTGCCAGGAGAGAATGTCATCAACAGTCTTACTCAGCTAGGAATATCGTGAGCTCATACAATATCTGGCATAGCAAGATAGAACCATCAGTGTAGTACTGTCATAAATGTTATAGGGATAACCAACTTCTTTCTGATTAGATTTTTAAGGCTTGTTCCACAGGGGAAATACATGCCTGGTACATCAAATCTGGCCAAGAACAGATGATTGGGTAACTTACAGGCACTAGATGTTAGCCTGTTATTTTTGTTTTGCTAAATGGACATAGTAACAAACTGCCTTCTAAAGTTTTATATCTATGACCCTAGGTTAGTGAAACTTTGCAACCTCATCAGATACGTTTCTTTGTGTAGTGTTCAACAGTTGATGCATAAATCCACAGCTTGTCAGTGTAGAAAGAATAAACGTCTGTGGACTGCTCAGCACAAATAAACATCCATATCACAACCTGAGGTCCAGGGTGATGTTATAGATGAGGGAAAGAAAGACTGCAAGAGCAAGAGGATAGGAAGACTGAAGTAAAATAATGACTTCTGGACATGGCAGGACTGCTGAACTAATGAACTCAGAATGATTGTGATTGCCAGCACAAGAACAAGCCAACTTTCCAGTAGCCGGGGGCGGGGGGTGCTCAAGAGTTTTCATGCCTAGGTGAGAACCTATCAACACTTGATGGCTTCTGGCAAAAGGAGTGTCAATTTTCTTTAAAGATGTGATGTGGTCCCTGATAGGGCAACCATTCTTCAGTTGACATCCCATAGCCCAACCATGAGTAACATAAATTGGACTTTGTCAGATGAATGAACACACACACACACACACACACACACACACACACACACACACACGTGGGATATTATAAAGAGGTAGAGGTGGAAGGTGGATTTGAGGTGAGGCGATGTGTATGAGCAAAACACATTGTACGTTTTCATGAATTTCTTAAAGAATTAACTAAAATGATATGCTTTAAACAATGAGTATTTCACTGCATGTTCTCACGCTTCTATCATTTCTGGTGAATATTTGTTGTTTTGGAGATACTTCTATATTTGGTACAAGACTAGACATGGATCAATTCAACTCTCTTCAAAGAAAAGTTCCATCCAAAAAAAAAAACCCTGAGTTAATAACACTGTCTGAGAAATCATATGTTCTACTGACGATGCGGGCGTTAAGGATTTCTGGATAGGCCTTGTCTGAAACACACATTTTGAAAATTACATTTTATGAAACACTAACTCACTTATCATATAGCCTAGTTCGACTTTGCATACATTTTTATGTTGTTGCAGACTTCTCCAGAGAAAGAGAAGCGGTATGACATAAGAATCTCTTCAGTCCTTCAGCATGTGCAACCAAACGCAGACGGAACATATTTTTAAGATTTCGTATTTGTACTTAACCGACACTGACTTTTATTGTCACTATTCTCTAAACGATAGAGTGCAGCAGCTGCTCCCACTGTGTTCGGGTAGCAGTTATCTAAGTGGGGTTTCCATGAGATAGTGTGTGGAGGTCATATGACAATATTAATCACACCATTTAGATGAGGAACCAAAGCATTAGTTGACATTGACACAACAGTTGGGGACCTGGAAACAACTGCTCACAGGATACCAAAATGAAAAAATGATTCCCTCTCTCTCTCTCTCTCTCTCTCTCTCTCTTCCCTATGAGTGTGAGTGTATGTGTGTGTTTGTATGTAGAGGGGAAGGGAATAAATCAGCTTATATAATTATGGAGGCAAAAAATTCTCATTGTGTTGGATAGCTTTCTTGTCAACTTGACACAGGCTAGCGTCATTTGAGAGTCACAAACCTCAGTTGAAAAAAATGCCTCCTTAAGACTGGCTGGTAGGCAAGACCATGAGGCATTTCCTCGATGCAGCTCACTGTGGCGGTGCCACTTCCAAGCTGTAATTGTTAGGAAAGCATGCTGAGAAGGCTCTGGGGAACAAACCAGTTGACAGCATTCCTCCATAGCTTCTGCTTCAGTTCCTGCCTCCAGGTTTCTTTCTTGAGTTCCTGCCCCGACTTACCTTCATGAGGAACTGTAAACTGTGAGATGAAATAAAGTCTTTCATTGTGAGGTTAGATTTGGCAGCGGTGTTTAGCACAGCAATGGAAACCCTCAGTTAGTTCTTGTGTGCAAAATGGAGACTCAGGAAAGCTGCTGGTACACAGTACAGTTTACTTTGAGCTAGACTATCAGAAAAGCAGAGGAGCTGCTGGTATACATCTCTGAGGATCCAGAAAGGGAAGCTGAGATGTTACAACTTGGGTAGGCAGGTAGGAAATAAATAGTAGAGAACTTCTTTCTCTCTCTTTTGTTGTAACCAGGCCCACTTACATCGGAGAGGGCCATATCCTGGGCCCACTAGATTGAGTCAACTGCAGCCCCAATCATCCTTACAAATGTGCAGAGTGCACGGTTCAATCTAGACATTCCAAGGCCGGTCAATTAAATGCATTCAATTAACCATTATGCAAACTGAATTTGTTTTTTATTAGTAGAATTTTAAGTATCAATCCACTGTGTATAATATAATTAAAAGGCTAGCATTAATGGAATTATGAATGTTTTATACTGTAGTTAGAGAGCACTTGTATGTTTGCTACACACATTGCTAGACATGTGTGTAGTATTGCAAGTAATTGTACCTTCCCTTGAATGCTCATCTTTACGGAGTCTTCACTATTGAGATTCAAAAGCAATAAATCTCATTGAAAAAAAACCTCTCCTAGTGCATAAATACCATTGGTTGAGTTCTTGAACTATGTTAAGTTTTGCTAAATATTTTATAAACATCTCATAAAGTATCATGAGAAACACTATGAGAATATATCTTTTATCTTTCCTGTGGAACTGCCCAAAGTTATACGACTAGCAAAGGACATACTGAGATATAAATTCAGAATTCTTCAGTGGGTTAGAAGAATCTAGGTTTTGGGGGACCAAGATCTACTCTTAATTGATCAGATCAATAAATAGAAATACCTTCCTCAACACTAAACCTGCATCACTTTCATCCTGAAGGATTGTTTTGCTTTTTCCCTACAGGTATGGGGTGGCAGGATTATGTTGTAAGCATGGAATAAGGAGACAGACAAATTTCAGAACAATGGTTGTTTACTCTCTGATTCTTCTGCAAGATTTCCAGTGATGTTCAGGAAAGCTATGATTTAAAAAAATTACAGAATGGTCAGGAGTTTCTAGAAGCTTACATTTGAGTGGGATTGAGTGTAAAAACTTAATTCCAAACAGAAAACGTTCTCAAAGTGTCAAGTCTTTCAGTTCAAATAGACCTACCATCGTCCACATGTTGTTTAGGTAGCTACAGGCACAAACACAGAAAGATCAACATGAATTTACTTAATTTTCATATGAGCCTAAAACACACAGTCACATTTTTGCTTGAATTAATTGAAATAATATCTTTTTTTTTTCCTTACTGGCTATTACCTTCTTAAAACAATTCAAGAATACTTCTTTTCCCACCTCTTTTTTGTTTCAGGGACAAAGTCATCAAAGCAGATGGCCGATCTTAATTAATTCTTATCACAGAGATAACTTTGTTGTAAAGTATTTTTCACAGATGAGCAGCATTATATAAGTCCCTTTGTTTACTGAATTACAGAGAGAATGACTTTTCATGAGGGAAGCAGTTACTGTAATTTTCTTTTATTTCTTCAACTTCTCTTTGGCACTTAAAAGCAATTATGACATTTAGGCTATTGAATCTTCACTGAAGCAGGAGACATATTTGCTTAAAATGCTTATGTTTTCAAAAAATGATTTTTTTTTCAAATTTTTTATGTGCTGGAGAGTTTAGTTTCAAAGTAAATACTGTGAAGGCCACATTTGTCGCTAGGCTGTCCATCGGTGTACTCAGAACGTCTACGCTTCATCTGTGTGGCTTTTGTTTAACTTTTCTTCCCTTGCTTTCCTCCCTTCTTGCACAACTAGGATATGGAGTTAAATCACAAGATATTTTCTTAGACTACAAGGAGACTTTTTCAGAGACAAACACTTAATGATCCAATCAGATTTAATTTATCAAAATTTCTATAACCACAATCTACATGTTTTAGGACACTGGGAAAATTAATAATAAATTGTAGCATGATTTTTCATCTCTCTCTCTCACTCTTTCTCTCTTTCTCTGTCTCTCTCTCTCTCCCTCTCAAACAAATACACACACATATACACACTGGAATTTCAAACAGAATTATATTTGTTAGAAGAAAGATTTTTAATCACACTGTCCCTGTAAAGTAAAATATTCAACTTTGATATTATCATATATTAACTTCAGTATTTGGAATAAGTATTAAAGCAAGGCGTAGTAATGCCTTATGGTGATGGACTGGAAAACGTGGATTTAAACAGGTTACTTGACCATATGAGTTTGATTGTTTGCATTATACCCTCCCATTCCCTTTCTTCTCTGAAAGAAAGTAAAAGTATAGTTTCCATTATTCTTGATATCTTAGGAATTCTTTCAAGTAAAATGAGGTGAATTCATTTTTACCTAAATGTATCACCATTCATTCAAAGTCATCAAGTAACCTTGCACTAGAATGTATGAGTGTACATGTATGCGTGTGTGTCTCTGTCTGTGTATATGTGTGAGAGTGTATGTTTTTTCTTTGAGTCACGTTCCATTTATACAAACGCATTGTTCATCTGTGTTGGTAAGACGAGTGCAACATGGATTCTCCTCTTTTGTTTTAATGATTCATTGATTGAATTGTACACATCTCTCTTTCTGAATCGATTCAATTTAGGGGGCCCTGCCGATGCCAAGATTAAGCCTCCACATTAAAAACTCAAAAAAGAAAAATTATTTTATAAACAATAAGTGTGCTTTCCTGAGTTTCCTTTTCTGCTCCATCTCCCTGCATACAAACTCTCTCTAACTTCTTGCCAGTGTCTAAGAGAGTAGAGGGGGAAATTGAGAAGGTGAAAACAAAGTTGAGATGAAATTGCTAACAAGTTAAAAATTAGGTCATTTATTCACTCAGCAAATACTGAGTACATATGCCAGGTCCTTTGTTATGAAAGGATTACGCTGGAGAGCAACATCAGAGAGATTGTATTGCTTTGTAAGTTGACAGGTAATATTAGACGTATTTATCAGTGCAGTGTGAGCTTGTGCAGTACATACACATAGTGAAATGGCTCAGCCTAGCTAACGTGGGCATCTATCTCATATTGTTTCATTTACCTTACCGTTAGAAAATTGAACATGTTGTCTCCACACAGCTAGATCAGTATACGTCTTAGACCAACACTTTAAAGGTTTTCTATAACAAGGATGGAATGAAAAGCAAAGCGTCACACTCTGGAAGTAATTCAGTGGGTTTTTAAGAAGACCACAACAATTTTCACTCTTGAAAACCTCAGCCAGTTGTGAAGTATCATTATCTTAAGAATTAAGAATCTTTGAAATATTCTAAATAATTTATTCAAGTCAACCAATTAAACCTAAGACGAGAAGAAAGAAACTTCTTATATTGTTTGGTAATAACTCTGATGAAAGGCATGCATAATGACATTCTGATCAAACAACTTGAAGATTTATTCTCAAGCTATTTCAGAATAATAAATGCATTTTCTTGGTTTTTTGGTTTTTGTTTTTGTTTTTTTTTGTTTTTTGTTTTTTTTTTTAATCTCACCAACAGCATCAAATAGTGCCTTGGGAAGAAAGAATACATGGAACCATCCAGCATGGCCCACTCTGCTTGCTGAGCTTCTCCTGGACTGTCACACTCCCATATGTCACAGGGAATGGATGACAGCTTGGGTTCTGAATGTCAATGTAGGAGTCAGTCTGTATATGTTGTAAATCTATCACAATGGATTAAAAAACAGTCACAGTTTTGCCTCTGAACGACAAACTGTGAAACATTATCTTTCCTTTTAATACAAATTATCAAGCTTTGTCCTATTGTCCTCGGTGGTAATTAGTAGTTAGAAAAACCTCCCACATCTGAATCAAGTGAATCAGTGGAGACTGCAAAAGAAAGAACAGCTCTGTCCTGTAAAGTGATGCAATGTGACTCTTGTGCTATTTGATATTTGATCATTTAATGAACTAGAACATACTACGTAATTTTTCTCTGGATATGGGACAGCAAATACAACCACCTAAGAAAAGCAGGAGTCTTCAGACCAACAAGGCTAAACTGTGACTTCTACAAAAATAAGAAATGTGTGTTGAGAAGGAGAGAGGGGAGAGGAAAATACACACTGGAGTTATCAGCCTGATGAAGAGAAAATGTGTTATGGGAAGGAGGTAAAGAAAAAGTGACAAATGTCCTTGCAAACGCTGTCCTTGGAGGCTCTTCTCTGATTTAAGGACACACTCACTTGTCAAGACATAGCACCTTTCATCATCTAAAGTGGCAGATAAATGCAATTGTCCTGGTACTCCTCTGAAGCAGCTCACCTTCTAGGCATGCAAACAAGATCCTGATTCTATTCTGCGATGCAGGCTGTCCTACCCCAAGTGATGTTCACACTAGGGTCCACTGGGGGTAGCAATGCCCTGGTTTCCTTATGGTTTCTTCCTTTTGCAATTCGAAATGTTGCGTATCAAAAAGTCAACTTTGTAAAATTCCTCTTAAAATGTTTTGGATTCTGGAGTAATATTTCAGGGCTGGCAATCTGGCTCAGAGGATAAGGCTGCCTGTCATGAAGCCTCGTGACTGAACTCAATTCCTGAAACACACCTGGTAGAAGAGAACCAACTAGCTCAAGCTGTCCTCTGATCACTACATATGTGTAATGGCGTGCGCATGACATACGTGTCATGCATATCACATCACATGACATATGTGGCATGGCATGTGCACACTCACACAAATAACCACAGAATAAACATCTGTTAAAAAATACTAACAGTCTAATAGTAAGCCCTAATTAGTCTTTGGTGAGTATAAGCTATTTGTAAGCTTCTTACAGGTGACTTTTTATTTAACACACAGGCATCTTCTGTGTTTCTTAATTCATTTATATTAACAAAAAAACTATATGCAGTTGATGCTATGACTATGTACAGTTGAAGAAAAGTGAAGTTCAGAAAAATGTTGTGGGATCCTGGGGAAGGAGTGATGGAAGAAAGATTAGTCACTATAATTGTTAATGTCAAACATTAACTTCATTATTACTGTGCTGTTCCACTTGAATTCCGTAATATTTCAAATGTTAAATACACGTAAAAATAAGTGATGAGTTAGTTAGCCAAATAAAAACCGCCATTCTCAAGTAGCCACAAGCATTATGTTCTTTCCTCATTGCTGTGACTAAGTGTCTGACAGCAGTGACTTCAGAGATTAAAGGTTTATTGAGACCCAGGGTTTCAGAGAACATAGTACGTTATGGCCTTGAAGGTGTGACCACTGGAGTGGCTTAGTTGATGTTGGGTGGAGTTAGCTCACATGAATGGAGCATACAAGAATCAGAGAAGAGCCCAGCAGTGGTGGCACATGCCTTTAATCCGAACACTCAGAAGGCAGAGGCAGGTGGACCTCTGTGAGTTCGAGACCAGCCTGGTCTACGGAGTGAGTTCCAGGACAGCCAGAGTTACAACAGAGAAACCCTGTCTTGAAAAAGAATAAAAACAACCAGAAAGAAGAACAGAACATGGGAGTGAACTACAACTATAAACTGCCCCTCAGAATGACTATGTTCATTAGCTAAGGGTCATGTTCCAAAAGTCCACAATATCCCTAAACTGCAACACCATGTGAGTATTCAAAGCATGAGCCTAGGGGTAGAGGGTAGTCATTATACATGTAAACCAGAACAGCATATTCCAAGCAGACTTTGAGATACTTAACACAATATGGTTCTCTGTCCATTGTAGAAGCAGTAGTACAGGATGGAGAATTAGACAATTAATGATCTTTTATTTTGTCACAAAATATATGTTTCAAAGGAACTGTCTTGTATGGATTTTACTTTCTTGTCTTCACAGTAAGAGTAAAAGTTAATAATCACATTATTTTGGGTAACTATCAGACTCTATTTATAATTTATGTACGTGCATATATATTAACATTCATAACAATAAATATTTTAAAAGATTAGTTCAGTTCCCTGTAGTAATTTCCTCCATTGTATAAAACCTTCCGTTTTGGAGGGAAGCTTGTTAAATGCAGGATCTTCTAAAACAGAGGTTCTCAACTTTCCTAATGCTGTGACCCTTTAATATGATTCCTTATATTATGGTCCCCCTAACCATACAATTATTTTCATTGCTACTTCATAACTGTAATTTTACTACTGCTATTAATTGTAAATATCTGTGATATGCAGACGATCTTAGTCGACTCCTGTGAAATGGTTATTCAACTCCCAAAGAGGTTCTGACCCACAAGGTTGAGAACTGCTTCAGTATTCTATGATAATTTCCTCCGATGTAAAACCTCTTCCTTCTAACCTCCATCTTGGAGGGAAGCTTGTTAAAAGCAGGGTCTTCTAAAGGGAGATGAAACCTTCTGCCCTGTAGGAAAGCCCCTAAGCTCAGGAAGCAAACAATGCAAAGGGTTCAAGACATCCCTGAAATTGAACAGATACATTAGGCTCCTCCTTCTGAAAGCATTTATAAGCAGTAAGGACTATTGAGAGACACTGTCAAGCCAGCTGAGCTGCTTAGAAGACTTTCAGACAAGCTGAAGTACCTGGAAAAAGGTCAGAGAACCTGAATGATCTGGAAAAGTCACTCTTCCCACCTTGCAAGGTCTACAGTAAGCTCCAGATTTCCAACTTTCATGAACTCTCACCCATCCTGGAGTGTTTTGGTGATTCAGCTGTTTTTGAATCATCTGTGCTTTTGTAAGTAGCCCTATTAAAACCCATTGGTTCACTAAGTTGGACTCCGGTCATATTCTTACCTTGGTCTGCCATAGATCCCCTATCTGGGGTCAGTACATATTTGTGCACATCTGCCCAGGAATAAGTACTGTCACACAAAACTCAGGAACTTTGATGATCTTTGTGTATGTGTGTGTGTGTGTGTGTGTGTGTGTGTGTGTGTGTACAAAAGGTAATTTTTTGTATCTTAGACAACTCAGCAGCTAATTAGTGTTTCTCTTCATTGATGAAGCCACAGTTTGAGAAGTTGTGAGCTGCTTTAACAAGTGTTTGTGTATTTTGTTGGAGGGAAGTCTTATATCACTCATTTATGTAGTGAAAATGCCCAATTTGATGGTAGGTGATTGTTTTCCTGTTGGTACTTTTAATCAGATATTGACGTCATCTGTGAACTGTAGCTCTTTGCTGTGCTCAAAGCAGCTTTGTCATACAAAGCTCTGGTTAAAACTACGTCTAACTCTGGGGAACTCGGGTAATATAGGTGGTAGAAGTTTGAGGTATGGCAGGGTGACTAAGATCAATTTTCTCTTGTCTAAGTATAGAGAACACAGGAGGAAATGTCTGAAGCAGCTACTTTCCTAAAGTTAAAATAGAAGCATAGAGTCATGGTATTAGTCATCAGTCTGTCACTGTGACAAATACCTGAGGTAATCATTTCATTAAGAACAAAGGTTTATTTGGGCTCATAGTTTGGGAGTCAATTGGGCCCACAGCTTTGTGTCTAGGGCAAAGAAGTGCAATGTGGAAGTAGCATGTGACAGAGAATGCCCACTTCCCTCATAGTGACCAAAAATATCCACATTCCTCATGGCATGGAAACAAAGGACTAAAGAGAATGAACTGGAACCCCACTATTCCCTTGAAGGCTCCTAATGACCTAAGTGTTCCTCTTCAGGACACTGCATCCTGGTATCATTAATATCGGGGGACATAGTCTTCAACAAGGTGATGACTGGGGACATTCAGTATCAAGACAAGTTAGATATTTGTTACAGAAAACATCTTAAAAGCACCTAGAGTTTTTAAATTTTTACATACAAAGGAACAAAAGTAAAAGTGACTCAGCTCTTTCATCAGAAGAAAAATAAAATGAAATACAAATAAAGAGAAACATTTTGCCTAAAACCTTTTTGTATCTAGGAAAAGTATTTTCCAAAAACAGAGACAAAATGATAATGACTTTTTCAAACTTATAAAAGAAAGAATTCCTGGCCAGATTTATACCATAATAAATACTAAAGGAAATCTTTGTACATTTGTACATGAGAGGATGAAAAGTGTGAGAATTTGTGATGGTGGCCTCTTTTTATTTCCTTACCTAAAAGATCATCAGGCAGCATCAAGAAAGATAAATGACAATATATTATGAGGTTCCTGATATGGAGAGAAGAAAACATGTCCAGGAGGTAATACAACAGCATGAGTAGGGCATTGGAGTTACACTGTTTGAGGGTTTGTTTGCAATAAATAAAGTTGTCTAGTTTTTGAATATGCCTCTGACAAATTAACAACTGTGTTATAAACGTACAGAGAATCTGTGAAAAAAACAAAGAAATGAACAGTAATTTCTACAACATCACTAAATATAAATTTACCTGTGTGTTTGTATTGCAAGTACATACGTATATGAAGCCTAAAAGAAAGGAAATACAAAAAAAAAGAATGAATGATGAAAATAAGAGCAAATCAAAATGGGAATATTATTAAATACTATGGCTAAAAAGTATAAATGACAAGTATGTAAGAAATAGAGCAAGATCCAGTCATGGCTTTCTCTAGGAAGCCACTGTCATAGAAAGATGCAGATAGCTTAAAGTTTTTGAAAAAGCAAATCATACAAACACAAGTCGGGAGAACCATGGAATGGCTTTGAATATAGAAAGGAAAGTATTATTGGAGATAAAAGGTTACCCTTCATAGTGATAAAGAGGTGAGTTCATCATAGAGTCATAAAGCTGCATGTATGTGCACATAGTGATAGAGCTTCACAGTGCGTAGGGTGCGAGGTGACAGAAGAGAAGGGAGAAACAGACAACTCTATGTTTCTCACGGGGCATTCTGTATCAGAAACCAATGGAAGAGTAGACAGACAAGCAACGAAGATGTGGACGGTGAAAAACATCATTAACCAATGTGAAATAATTGACATTTGTAGCCCTTGAACATCATTAAGTAACTTACAGAAATGCCACCTTTCCAAATGCAACACAGGAAAAATTCGTATCTCGTTCAAATGCTTCCACACATAATAGCAAAGTAAAACATATTCTGGGTCATAGAGTAAGCTCCAGCAAAATTAAAAACAGAGCTAAAACTTATGCAGACTGTATTATTTTTCCAAAACATAATTAAAATATAAGTCACAAGTGGGATGCTATCTAGAAAAACCTTTGTATATTTTGAAATTAAACAATGGACTTCTAAATAACCCGTAGGTCAAAGACAAAATCAGGAGGGAAATTAAAAGATATTTTGAAACCGAATAAGTTGGGAATAAAATATGTCACACTTTATGGGAATATAGTGAAACAGTGCTTGGGTGGTAATTTGGAGGTTCAAAGGCTTGCATTAATGTTTGCATATAAGTAAACTATATATAACTAAATAAAGAAAAGTATTATTTAGAGATAGATTCTGGTAAATTAATTAAATACATTATAAAGCATAGAGCATCCAACCAAAAACAAAGCAAGAAGGAATAGGACACAGAAATTAGACAACGCATAAAAGAAATAAGAAAAAAATCAATGACACAGATTTGCATCTTCAAACAAGAAGCAAATTTAAAACATAAGAAAATTCAAAAGACTGATAGATAATTAAAATGATGAATGAAAACAAGCTTCCTCTAATAGAAATCCACAAAAAGAATAAACCTATGTGTAGACAGAACAATTAAAAAATGTTCAAAGTACTGAGATTATCAGTAGTAGAAAAGGAACAGCTAACATACAGATATTAGAGAAATATTTCGATTTTAAATCACAATATGTAGAGGTAGTTGAAGAACTAGAGGAAATAAATCCCTTGAACATCATGATTTAGCAAATCTGATACATGGCTATAAATTTATCTTATGTTCTCTATATTATACTTAATTTCTAAATAAAACCTTTTTTGGTAAAGAGAGCTACATTGTCTTCCTGTTGTATATTTTCAAACTTTTGAAGATTATCATAATTCATTGGATGGAAGAACAGCTTGGTTGTTGGATGTGAGTTCAGTGTAGGTAGGACCCTGGGCTTTGTCCCCAGCAAGACACACATACACACGTAAGGAGAATATTATCATTCTTTTCATAGACAACAAATGAGGAGAAAAGGCTTCCTTGCTTATTTATGAGGCCATTATAACAAAGGCACCAGAAGCAAAGTCATTACAAAATCAATAAGCAAATAAGCCATTCTAGTTTGTAAACACAGAGGGAAATTTTAACAGAACGAACACATTAAATTCCTAATTATGTAAGATGGACATTTTGCCAACAGCAAGGAAGGTTTATTTTAGGAATGCAACTTCAACTAGGCCCAGTGGCATAGACTTGTAGTTATAGTTTAATTGGAAGCTGAGGCAGGAGGATCATAAATTCAAGGCTATCCTGGGCTACAGAGCAAGTTCCACACCAGCCCGTGTTACTTAATGAGTCTCCATCTCACAGTTTATAAGAACTAAAAAAAAAAAAAAGTTAGGAGTATGATTTAATACTAAAGCTTTTCCCTGGTATCTGTGGATCTATATGGGGACCTTAGGTTCAGTCCTTGGTACAAAAAGACAGAAAGAAAGAAAAGAGAGATGAAAGTTTAGCATAACATTTAGAAATCACTAAGAGGAACCGTGTAATTATCTCAACAGATTCGGTAAAAGCATTTCTGAACTTCTATCTGCGTTTAAGACAACTCTCAGCAACGTAGAAATGGATGTGTAGAATTCTCAACTTGGTAAAGGGACTATCTTTGAAATTCTTATGAATAATATCATACTTAATGCAAAACTCTTTGTGTCAAGATACTGCCGTTTAAAGCTCCCATTCGTCATTATATTGGAAGGCTTAGCCGATATCAAAAGACAATTAGGGAAATAAAATCACAGACACAGAGCCTGGAAAGATAGTTCAGGAGTTGAAAGTGCATACTCTTCTTGCAGAGGACTGAAGTTTGGTTCCTAACATTCAAGTTGGGCGGCTCACAACCACTTCTTACTAATTGCACTTACGTACACTGACACAAACATAGAAACACATACACATAATCTTCAAAGAAAGTAATAATAATAATAATAATAATAATAATAATGATAATAGTAATGATGATGATATATATGGAAAGGAGGGGCATTTTTTGGTTAGGAAACTTGGTTATTTACACAGAAAATTCTATGTAACCTTTAATAAGTGACTAAGAATAATAAATTAATATTTCACAGTCAAAGCACATGTTCAAACTCAAAAAAGCACCAATGTGTTTACACAGTAGTGGTTAGCAATTATAAACAAATAAATAGAGCAGAATAATCTAGATTCATTTCCTGGGTTGTCAAAAATACAATTGTTAAATAAATAAATAAATAAATAAATAAATAAATAAATAAATAAATAAATACGTACGTGTATTAAAGATTAATGTGATATATAGGAATGTGTAGACCATTTGGTTTTTGATCTGGCAGCGTGGGTGCTCTGGGAAAAGATCACCTTCAAGGAACTTTGTGATAGACATCTGATCTCTGATCCGGCAGCATGGCTGCTCTAGGGTAGAAAGAATCCTGAAGTAGAATATGCCTTTAAGCCCAATTTAGGAGAGAGTGGTGGCACACACCTTTAAACCCAAGTATCGCAATATAAAAGGAGCAGGCAATAGAAGTAAAGAAGCAATGGAGAAGCATTGTTGGAAGCAGACAAGAAGCAGAGAGGGGAAGCAGAGAAGAGAAGCAGAGAGAGAAGGCATAGGTCAGAGGGAGAAGAAAGAGAATCAGAAGCAGGAGACTGAAGAAGCAGGCACGTGGAGAAGAGGCAGTTTGGAAGGCAACTAGTCAGAATTCAGTTGAGAGTAACTTAAGTTCAGTTGTCTCAGAGACTGAAGCCCTCTAGGTCTAGGCTTGCACCTTGATGATTGGATCTTGTTCTTCCTTGAAGCCTCGCAAATAAAAATACTTTTACAGGAATGTTTTTTTAAAGTATGCTTAAGAAATGTAAAACAGTGGGCTAGAAAAGTGTGTCAGTCATTCAAGTGCTTGTCTTACAAATGTGAGGGACTGAATTTGGGCTCCTGTCTCCATGTAACCATCCTAATATTGTACCTACACTTGGAATCCCAGTCTGTGCAGTGAAGATAGTGAGTCTGTAGGGATGCTTTAGTCAGGGTCCTCTAGAGAAATAGAACTGATAGAATGGATATATGTATATACATATATATACACATGTATATACATACACATATATATGTGTATATATATGTATGTGTGAATGTGTATATGTGTATGCATACATATATACATATATAAATATATATATCCATTCTATCAGTTCTATTTCTCTAGAAATGTATATATGTATATACATATATTATATATATATACACATTTTATATATATACTTACATTATATATATGGATATATGGATATACATATATATGTACATATATACATATCTACATATATATACTCCCAAAAGTTGTCCTAATAATAGTATTTTAAAATTTTGAATAGATAAATATACTAGATTGCTACACCAAGAGCTTAATATTGATAAGACAATTGACAGATTTGGTAGATGAGTAGTAGACTAGATAAAAGTCCCAAATTATAACAAAACAACTCTCATCTCCCACCCATTTCCTTCATGTTTCTATTTGAGTGTATTCTCATATCTGTGTGCAGGTGTCCACAGAGGCCAGAAGATCCCCAGGAGCTGGAGTTACTTGCAGCTGTGCGCTGCCTGATATGGGTTCTGGGACCCTAATTCCTGTCCTCTTGATGGTCGGTCAAGAAGCTCTGTGAACCATTGATCCACTTCTCCAGCCCCAGGTTCGATACTTTTATCATCCATCTTATTGATTATCGGATGGTTGTTTGATGGTTATCTTAAATGAAATTTAGGGTGTAAACACATATAGAAAACTCGAAGGCAGGAACAATCAGCATTAGAACAGAGTCCTGCACTCATGGAAAATGAAAATGTGGACTTGACTATAATTCTTCTCTATTTTCAGCTTAAAGAAAACACCCTGCCATGCTCAACTGAAGCAGTAAGCCCCAGTGAAATTGCAATAAAAACTATTAAAGAGCAAAACAGAATATCATGTCAGCTCTGTATTTACTGAAGTTGTTAAGTAAACGGTGGTTATTAAACAAAGCTACTCCTGTGCTTGTGAAGTACACCTTGAAGTATTTTGAAAGACAACCAAGGCATGGGTAACTTGCCTCCAAAAAATTTTAAGGAATATCTAAAACACACATGTACACATGGAAAGAAAGAGAAAAAGAGGAGTAAACGATGCCACCGATGTGAAAAAATGGTGGGTGTCATGAAAAGATGAAGAAAATGAATTATTTGTAATCATTGTTTAACCTTTTCAAACTATTCTCAACTTTTCAAATTATTTGAAACTATTTTCAAGTGAAAAGTAAAGTAAAATTATATATTTGGACAGAAATAACCAATCATCAACATCACAGTTCATTTCTGATACACATATTAATTAACAGACTCTATTGCACACACTCTAAGAAAGTTAAGATTGAAGAATCTGACGATGTTAAATGTTGACAAAAGTGTGGAACCCACTGGAACTCATACAGTCTACTGTGGGAATGTGGAAAAGAACAAGTATTTTTGAAAAACCTTAGTAAAAACAATGTATTTCTCAAGATATTGAAAATGTGTGTATATATGTGTGTGTATATATATATATACACACACACTTTGACAAAGCACATATAATATATAACCACATAAGATAAATCAAAATGCATGTTTTTGCAAAGATATGTCTGTGGATATTCACAGCATCAGAAGGAGAATAGATAAAAAAGGCATTGTGTACACATACCGGATAGGAAAAGGAGATGCTCTAAAGATATGGAAACAACCTAAATGTCCTGCAACTGATGAACAGATAATGAAGATGTAGTACGCATAGGCAATGGTATTGTACTCTGCTGCAAAGGAAAGTGTTATCATGAAAGTAGAAGATAATGGGTAGAACTGGAAAATATACTGAACGAGATAACTCCGACCCAGAGAGATAAGCACCACATGTTCTTTCTCATCCATGGATCCGAGCTCTGATATTTAGACCTGAGTGTATAACCTCACCTAACCAAAGAAGCCAGGAAAGTAGACAGGGACCAGGGTGGTGAGTGGTAGATAGAAGGAGAAGGAGCTATAGACAGGGGGATAATAGAAGACAGGTTCTCTGAAGAAGGCAATGGAAGAATGGGGGGACTTTAGCTGGGGAAGAGCAGGAAGGGTAATGCAGAGGAGAAGGGAGAAGGAGAGATAAGACTATGGAATTTTTTCCTTTTATTGAAAATAGATTTTTTTCTTCACATAATATATCCTGATTACAATCTCCCCTCCTATTGCTCCCAGTGTTTTTGTCCCCCTCCCCATACAAGACCACTCTTTGTATCTCTCATTAGAAAACAAACAGGGTTCTAAGGCATACTAACAAAATTAGATAAAAACACATGAATTCCTGAAGCCCCAGAGCCAACCAGCTCAGAGTATGCAGCAGGAAGAAATAGAAAATAGACCTAGATTCAAAACGGTGAGACCGGTGAGGAATGACACAAGATTACCTTCTGGCCTCCTCATGTGTGCTGTTGGACATGGGCTCCGGCCTTCACACCCATGAATGTGTACACCCATATGTACATATTTTGTACACACATGAATTATATTCAGCGTGCTAATTATTAATTTGTTTTACCATCTCAACCCACTTTAAAAATTGGAGTCTAAAGATGGGTAACTTATTTTCTTCCTTTTTGTGCTGCATGCCTCTAAGAGTTAGCACTTGAATGATTGAATTTGTTAAAGCCACTGAAGAGGGTACATGAAAATGATCAGTGTTCCTTCTCTGTGGCATGAATGATTTAAACGGCCTTCCTGTTGCTAGTGAAGTGTGCGCAGTGACTATGCATCCACTCTTTTCATTTTAAATTAAGAAGCATATTTTTTCTCTTTTCTGGATTCTTCTAAATTATTCACGCCTTCTATTCTTCGTGGTATTTCTTTCAACTCACCAAAGGGGAAAAGGAGGAGGCGTGTTCTCTCAAAGGTCATTTTCCCCACTCACCCATAATCACAATGGAGGGGTGCTCTTTCTGGGGCGAGAAACTTCTATTTGCCTTTGGTGAGAAAAAGATTCTGAGTTTGAAAATGAAGATCTAGTGTGAATCCCAGAAAGATAATGAGTAATAAAAGAAACTAAGATGCAATCAAATATATGTTGAAAAAATTGTATCCTAAATGATTTAAAATTTCACCCTTCTAAGCTAATTGTTTTCTGTAGATGTAGACACACAGACACACAGACTTACAGATTATATAGTGTATAAATGTGAAAAAAAATACTATATTAATACTGAAACTTTAACAAACCAAATATTTAACTAAAGACAATGGTTGAATAAACAATAGTACACTTTATTTTAAGGGCTACATACTTTCTATATCTTCAAAGCAATTAAATGCACGATGTTGTGCATGTTTGCTATGCCACACAAGCAAGCTTAAATATAATAAAATGCGCATCTGCACACCACACACAAACACACAGAGGAAACTGAAGGTCAGTTGCTGGCGGTGGAACTGTAGACCAACTTTTTGTTATACACAAGGACACTGAATCAATTAGAAACAATGATGACACACTCAGAGCTTAAGAACTTGCAAATGTATATTGTGATTGTCAAGGTCATGGAGAAAAAAACTTCCTGATTGACTTTGAGTCATGTGATTACAGAGACCATGGGGTCCTGAGATCTGCAGCCAGCAATTTGCGAATCCTGGAGAGGTAATGGAATGCTCTGTAGTCCCAGTGCCGCGTTCTGAGAACGAAAAGATGGTGCTGTGTTACAGTTTGGAGGCTTCCAGGCTTAAGACCTAGGGAGAACTGGACTGTTTCACTCATGTTCAAAGCAGGAAATCCCATATTCCCAAAGGCAAGACAGTCAGGCTGCAAGACGTGTTTACATTGAAGGAAAGGCCAGACATGTGTTCTTTCTATTTGGACCTTGAATGGATTACATGATTCCAACTTCATTAAGAAAAGCAATCTTTTAAGTCTTCAAATCATTCGGAAATACCCAGAATAATGTTTGACCAAATAACCAAATGTTTGACCAGACCCAAACAAAACTGACATGTAAAACTCATCATGACACAAAATGCAGGCTAGAAAGTAAACAAGTCTGTACTAACAGATGAAGATTATGATATATTAATGGGCAGTTTGCTGCACCATACAAAATCAGGATTTTTTTTTTGTAGGTACCATTCTTAGAATTCTAACAGTGGTAGTTTCTACCTGCTTCCAAAGACTATATTCCTGAATCTGATTATGTTTATTGTCTGTATAATACCTTTTTGTTAAAGGTTATGGGGACATAGCAGATATCTTTTTGTCCCATTCTGAACAGCATCCTTTCTGGGTCATTCCCCTTTAAGCTATAAGAACCAACTTGTCAATGAGCAAGGAATGGGCAATGGAAGCTTTTTGGTTTCCATTTATAGGAGGGATGGACATAACATAGCGAGCCTTCTGAAATGATCTGATTCCACAAGGGTATGTTTATGAACAACAGTTCTCTCTGCTACTTTAGAGTTGTCTTGACCTAGAATTTAAAAGGAAAACTCATAATAATATGATTTTTTTCTTCAGTCCAGAGCAAGGCAAACCATTACTGCACATAGTAGCAGAATAACCTTTGTTTGGAAGAGTATTAATCTTTATAAATTAAAATTTCATCTGACCAATTTTGGTGTTTCTGGCTTCATCATTAATTAGCAGATTACATTAAAATTGGCATATGCTCACTTAGTATTGTGTGTAAAATATTTATATTTTCATTACACCTTGGCCTTCCTTGCTAAATTCATTATTCTTATAATTACTTCCTCAAAAATATGTGATAGCCAGTGGATTCTAAGCTTAGTGAAGGAAAGGACTATATTCGCCATATTTATTCCCATGTCCCTAGAGCTTAATGTTAGGAATTTATTAGGGGCTCAGAATATAGTCTCATAGTTTTCTGAAACAGTAAACTCAAACGAATAGAGATATTGCTGAGCAATCAAATAAGTCCTTGGGGAGAGTCTTCCAGTAGCTGAGAAAGCACTGAATGCCTCATTGAATTAGAACATGAAAAGCGTTCCTACGCAAAAATTATGATCAAGAAGTCCCCACTTAAGGATTATTTTCAACATGGCCACAGAGAAACCCATGGTACTTTTGAAGAAGAATGCAATAGTGTCAGAGAGCTGCGGACCAATCTATCAGCACAGACAGGAACAGAAATGTTTTGCATAATGAAGCAGAATTGTAACAGAATTGTTACAATTGTTCTGTAAGCAGCATTGTAACTCTTGCACTTAGGGATTGTAACACCTGTACCTGTGGTATTTCATATCTCATTCTTTTTATTTCTTTTTTAAAGTTTACCCTTAAAGGATTTTGTAAACTTATGAAATACCTAAATTCATTAAACACAACATTCAGTCAGACTTGAATCTGTTACAATTGACATCTTTTGAATATTGCTGTGCTTGTAATCTTTCAAGAGTAATAAAAATCTGAGGACATGTATTTCTTGACTGACTCAAGACTCATTGATATTCATGTCTCAATCCTGACACATAGGTTCTTAGGGAATATGACATTAAAGGCTATGACTTGTTTGCTGGATAACACTGATTGAGACCCATTGAGTCAGTGCTCAGGAAAGAGGTTTCCAATCAGTTCCAGGTCAATTACTCCAAGATCTGTGTCGGAACTGTGTGGTGTCTTCAGCAATAGGATCTTACCTTCAAATTATGGAAGGTGATCAAGAGTACTGGCAGTAGCACATGTTATTTTTGGTGATCCATAATCCCCTAATCAACTACTCAAAGGGAGGCTTCTCATGTCTGCCATTGAGGTCTTTGTTACTTAGTACATGGCTCTTGGTAGAGGGCACCCTCACCCAATGTGCCATATCTCCATTTAAAATGTATACAGAGAGGGGCCCCTCTCTCTGTATGGAGAGGCCTAGGTTGAAACATCATGAAGGTATCGGGAAACCCCACAGAAGACGGAGAGGAGGGATGGGGAAGAACAGAAGGGTCAAGGACACCAGGAGAACAATCCCCACAGTTTTTGGTGCCTGGCCTAATTTCAGCCTGCTATACCATGCTCTGATTGTGCAGTTATCCTTGGGGGGAGACTGTTTTTTTTCTGGGGAGAAGCAGAGGAGGGGATGTTTGTGAGTGGTGATGCCAGAATAGATCTGAGGGAGCTGGGAGGAGCTTTGGGGTATAGGGAGGGGAGGAGAGGAGTTGGGATGTATTCTATAAGTTGTACAAGAGAAGAAAATTTTTTTAAATAAATAAAATGAAAATATGTGCATATATTATATACATATATACATATATAAATAAATTTACATATGATATATACTTATACAATGCATATATTATATAACCATTCATAGTATGCATATATATACATATATATGTACTTTATTAGGCTTATAAAATAACATGTTTCCTTATGGGCTTTTCAAATATTTTTAGTGTATTTATCTCTTCCTCCCCCTTTCTATTACATGTCCTTCCCACTGCAGTTAAAGTCCTCATCCATTTTTCCCATCATCCTCTTTGTGGAACCTCCCTTCTAGCATCCTGCTCCCTAGCGTTCCTCCTCCTTTCACCCTGCCATGGACCTTCTCTAATTCCTGACTTCTTTGGCTACTTTAGGTTATATGCTCTTATCTAAAGATCAGAGAAAGCCTGTAGCCTTTGGCTTTCCTGAACTAATTTTATTTTGGTTCAATGCGAAGTATTAGAAAACCTAATGTAAAGTATTAGGAAACCCAATATTCATGGACCTTTAACTGACATTAAAGGTAAAATAGCTAAAGGTTTTTCTAGTCTTTTCACTGAGAATTCCCACTTTAGTTCCAGGCAGGGAACCTCCTGGAAGTACTTTGCATCCACTTAATAAGTAACCAGGAAAAATTTCAGCTGCTTATTTTAGCAGAAGCCCTGAGTACTTCCTGTTTTTTCCTTGCAATCCCAAAACATTTTTGATGAGTTAATTATCGTTTCCAAGTGATGACTATCTCGGTCCAATAAATGATATTAGGTAAATTGGATCACTGTGATTATCATCTAGACTTGTCTCATTAGTAATTAATATGTTTAAAATTCTAATAAGATGGAAATGGTCAAAGAGTAGAGTTAGTCTCATCTACTGAATCATAATTCTTTACTAACTTATGAATTCATCTGCAAACCCAACAAAAAAGGCAGCTTGCTAAAGCATAGTTTGTTTTTTTTTCATTGAAATATTTTGAAGTTGTTGGTGTCACGCTCTCTGAACACAGTAGGCTCGCCACTTGCTGACTGAAAAGGCAAAAGGCACAGCTAGAGCAGAAAAGTGTGGTAAAGGATAGTTTTTACATGTGCAAGAAACAGGAGCTTGGAGACAGCTCCCACAGCAGTGTGCCTTTCTGAACACAGAAGTGATAGATTCTCCTCCTCCTCCTCCTCCTCCTCCTCCTCCTTCTCTCTCCCTCCCCAGGGGGTGCTGGTCCTCCCAGTGTGTGTGTGTGTGTGTGTGTGTATATATATATATACATATATATATATATATATATATATATATATATAGAGAGAGAGAGAGAGAGAGAGAGAGAGAGAAAGAGAGAGAGAGGCTGAGCTGGGCTGTGGTGGCACAGGCCTAAATCCCAGCACTCAAGAGGCAGAGGCAGGCAGATCTCTGTGAGTTCGAGCCCAGCCTGGTCTACAGAGTGAGTTTCAGGACAGCCAGAGTTACAACAGAGAAAACTTGTCTCAAGAAAAAACAAACAAACAAACAAGCAAAAATACCACCTGTAAGTCTCATCTATAGGGGAGGTGGCGTCACTCACTGCTAAGGGGAGTTCCAAGCTTGAAAGAAAAATTAGATATCAAAACACATTCAATTTTTGAGAAGCTCCTTTTTTTTGTAGAGTTCTATGTGACAGTAGTTTTACTTTTACTGTCCTCATTCTCCAGATAAATAGTGAATTCTATGACATTTCTGTGCCCTGAAAAACCAAGGAGAGGATTGCTACAAAAAAACAAAAATACTTCCTGTTTACTTTGAGAAAAAAAAAAATCTACCATATTCATAACTACTGAAATTATTTATAATTCTATAATATGATCTTTTCCAAACATTGATTTACAGTTTTGAAGTTTTTCCCATAGCTAGCACGGGAAACAAGCAGAACACCTTTAGTCTTCTTACTGAGCTAGTCCACAGAGCTCAGAAGCTGATAAAACATTTCAAGGCCTTCTTAGGAACTGTGCTTTTCAGAATTCTCTTTACAGCCTGGTATATTGAACAGGATCAGGACACAAAACTCTTCAGTATAAAAGAGTAAACCCTAAGATTTCAGAACCATTCAAGATTATCTCTAGGACATTTCCTAAGCCTTGGAAAGAAATACATAAACTATAGCACAAGAACAGTCTATATTTGAAGATTTGGTAAAAAGACAGGCTGATGAAGATATATGACAGAGCACGTTTTCTCCTCAGATCCAGGAGCTATTTTGACATTTCCCTTTTTGCTATAATATAATGTGCTTTCAGCATCAGAGTGGAATCCTCTCAGCATGAAGTCATTTATCACAAGGCTAAATGTGTGGGTTGGATTGCTTCACTCTGCTCCTCAATTGGAACTTCTGGTGGATGCTGAAATGAATAATTATAATAGGGATTTGTGTCTAAAATTCTGATCATAATCCCTCTATGCAATTCCAGCTCCCAGTTACTGGCACAGATTCCATAAATTTCTACTCTCAACCAAAGATGCTTTAAATAGTAACTTTTTGTTGTATTCTCTTTAATAAAGTTTAAGATCAGCTGGAAAAAAACTAACGCATCTGCTAATATTATTATTAGTGTTCATTTTGAGTCACTATATGTGAGACTTTCTGCAACGACTCTATTCAGTTCTCACTAGTAGCCTGCCAATAACTACATGTATTCTCATTTTAAAGGTGAAGAAACTAAATGACCACAGTCAGAATCCAAACAAGGGCTGTGTGGTGCTAATGCTAAAAGGGAAAATAAACGGCCCTGAAGTGTGTAGACTGATCTAATCAGGAAAATAAGAAATAAAATACAAAGTGAAGCATTTTGCATTGATTGAGGAGAATGTCATTAATATAAAAATAGAATAAATGTTTTCCCTATTTCTGTGGAAATAGGGAAACCCTGGATGTTACACTTATAGTAAGACTCAATTTTGAAGCTAAAGAGATATGCAGGTTAAAAATTTCATAAGCCAAGAGGTACCATGGAATTGCGTTCCCTGTCTTGTATTTTGTCATCATATATCATAGGCTTTGGAGTCAGCAATTCAAAGATGCTGAGTATACTGATAAAATCAAGAAAATGACAACTTCACTACAGAGAAAGGACTTCAATGAGATAGATCAATAACACAGAAAACATTTAAGCACTAATTTTTTTATGTAGCTAAATAAGTTACAAAAAGCTGTATACTCCTATCCCTACCCCAACTAGCACAGACTGCGGTAGTGTTTTATCAATTTGAGAGTCAAGAATCACCTGGAAAAGGAGTACTAATGAGGGATTGCCTAGATTAGATTGGTTTTTGGGCATATCTATTGCAGTCTGTCTTGAATAAGTTAATTATAGTGGGAAGAAACCCTCCATTGTGGGTGGCATCATTCCCTAGGTAAGTATTTCTGAACTATGTAAAATGGTGAAAGCAAGTTGAGACCTAGCATGCATGTATTAATTCAGCATCAATGTATTGCTTTCTGCTCTTGACTGTCAATGTCCTGTGAGCAGTTCTTTCAAGCTCCTGCTGCTATGACTCTTGTCTGCCATTATGAACTATAACCTGAGAATTTAAAACAAATAAAATCTTTCTCTCTTTTAAGTGGTTTGTTTAGGGTTATTTCATCAGAGCAACAGGAAAGGAAACTAACAAAAATTTCAAACAGACATCATATATGTTAGTCTGCTTAATAAGCTGCTTGAGCCCCCCCCCCGATGGATTACATTTTGCAACATAATACAATATAAAAGATATTAACATCAGGAGCTACATTTTCATTCCTATCATGTTGAGACTTTCCATTTCTGTGATCTCTACTGAAGAACTTTACATTGCTTCTTCAATTTAGTCTGTTTCTTCTTACCATATTGAGACAGTACCATAGGAGAGCTACATTGGGATTTCCGTATATCTCAGAAACAATAACAACATTCTCAGATCTTGATATATATGGATAAATATTGGAATGTACCACTGTCCTCCCCACAGAAAGTTATCAGCAGAGGATAAGTGATAACTGAAAGCTCTCACTCCCACTGAGCAGCCATAAGGAGATTTCACCCTTGGATATCACTAGAAGTCAAGTGGGGAATATGGAGATTTGTATGCACTGGGCAAGAAAAGTACTGTCACTTTCTTTCCATACCAGAGTAGAGACAATGGAAGACAGCTAAAATAGAAATTTAAGATCAAAGACTCAGATCATAATACTGAATCCAGATTTCAATAAAAACTCTAATTGAATTTCTAAGAACCTGCAATACCTCAAATTAAATTGAAGCAAGCAAACTTTAATAGATTCAAACAGCAGATAATAACGATATTAGAATGATTTGACAAGTACTTTAAAGAACTCATAACAAAAATATTTTAACAAGAAAGAGTGAACACGCTTGCAACTAATGGCAAATAGAAACTCACACAAGACATGGACATTTGAGCATAAAGGAAAAACAAATTCAAAGTTGTAATACCTCAAGTAAAGTATTCAGTGGATATATCTTTATATGAAAGAGATCAGTGGGAAGGAAATTACTGAACTTAAAGGATGAGAAAAAGAAATTAGTCAACATGAACAACAGGGAAAGAATACACTTTAAACAAACTTTTTCCTACATGTTGATGTATCTCAGTACGATACAGCCGGTGCCGGAATTGAGTGGATTAGAGGGTGTCATGGAGTACATTCAAGACCCTGCCTCTAACGAAATAAATACTACTAGAATAAAATACATAAGTGTAACATGTAATATGTAAGAATTATAAAACAATTTAACATTCTTGTTATCAGAAATTCAGAAGAAGAAAAGAAGAAGTAATTGAAACAAGGTGAAGAAATAATGACGGAAAGCTTCTACACTTTGGTAAAATATATAAACTGACAATTAAAGAATCAGAGGCAGCTAGCAATTATAAATCTGAAGAAGTCAAATCTAATACATATTATCACTAACCTTCAGAAAGTAAGCAGAAAGGAAAGTGTATTTAAAATAAGGAAAAAGAAATAGTATCTTATAGGATAAAAATATCACAAATTGGAATAAAAGATAATAGAAATTACAGTTAGAAAGCAACATCATATTCCATATAAAATTGTCACCCTGGAATTCCAATATTCATGAATGTAGACATTCTCAGATGAGAAAAACTAAGAGAATGTGTCATCAGTAGACGAAGCCCAAGAGATTAAGAAAGCTATTTAAATAATTTAAATATAAGTGATATAGTATTTCTCTTTCTCTCTCTTTTTTTTTTTTGTTTGTTTGTTTGTTTTTTTCGAGACAGGGTTTCTCTGTTGTGACTCTGGCTGTTCTGGTGTCCTGAGCTAACTCTGTAGACCAGGCTGGCCTCAGACTCCCATGCACTGGGATTAAAGGTGTGTGTCACTCCTGCCTAGCTAACATTTCAAAGAGAGACTTGAAAATCTAGAAATTAAAGAAGAAAAAAAAAGCATCGGGAAAAGAAAAATATTCATAAAAAATGGTAGTTTCTTTGTCCTCTAAATTTTTTATATTTCACATTTGAAACAAATGTTTCAATACTCTCTGATGTGTCTCTAAATAATTAAATGGAGAATATTTTTAAGTGTAGAATGTAAAGCAAGTAGTTCTATACTTAATAAGTAAAAATGACTTAATAAATTGTGATGATTCAGGAGTTTGTAATATACTATCTACAGCAACTAAGGTAATGTACAAAGGGATACATTTAAAATCAAGACTTCGAAAGACAGTGTAATCCTTAGCTTGTTAGAGAATTTTTAAAAGAAGAAAAAAATGAAATAAATGGGATACCTCCAATGAAACACAAAATTAAGCTTAAGCTCTTAGCTATACATAGCCACACTGAAAGCAAATAGTTAAGATATACCAATTAGAAAACAAGATTGGTAAATGGATTGAAAACTAAAACAAGACCTAGTATAAATTCTTGCGATTTCATAAGTTAGATGAATCAAAAGTAGAGCAAGATAAGTCAATTAAACATTAATCCAAAAAAGGAGAGATATGGCTATCTCAATATGTGATTTAAAAAACAAATGTCTTTACAGCAAAGAATATAACTAAACTGAGAAGCATCATGTATAAATGTTGGATTAATTCCATAATCAAATCTAGTTATCCTTGAAAACACAGCAGTAATTTTGTGAAATTAAACTGATCAAATTGAAAAGAGAAATAGAAAAATATACAATTCTAGTGGAACACCTCAAAATTTCACTCTTAAATAATTAAGTAGAAAAAATCAGAAAGCATAAAATTTAATATCATTCAAAGTTTCTGGTCAATATTTATGGAGCTCTCTAATAAGGTTGAATGCGTATTAACTTCTAGGTTCTATGGTAGAAATAACAAGACTGGCCATATGGTAAAAGAACAAGCTTATGAAAAGAAAATTCATCAAAAAAATAAAGAGTTGAAAACCAATAGAATTGCATTAATAACATCAATACAATAAACTTGGAAATAATTTACTAAAATACAGCAGAAAATCTTCAAACATTTGGAAAGCAAACAGCACTCTGAATATTTCATCTTTCAAAAGGGAAGTCTCAAGGGCAGTATAATACTATCAAACGCAGTGAGAATAGAATGCAATAAATCAATATTTTCGGGCTACAGCTACAACATTGCTGCTGGGAAATTTTATTATAATAAAAATATGCAAACAAAAGAAGAGGTTTAAATGAATAATCAAAGCTTCATCAGGAAGAATGTAGGAAAAAGAGCAAAATAGTACTGATCCTACAAAGTCTGTTCTAGAAAACTGGAAATACAACCTTTTCTCGATTCATCTCATTAAGTTAGTATTTCTCCAATTTTCTAATTTGTGCAAACAAAAATACAGAAAGAATTAGGAAGAGGAGAAAGGATAAGTAACTTGAAAACAAAAGTACACAGAGTACAAAGGCAAAAGTTTCTATTATATTTCTCCAGAGAACAGGAGAGGGGTGGGGGTGGGGGAGCGGGAGCACACTTATTTACACATGTGGTGGAAATCAACTCAAATAGCTATAAAGTTCATCTTCTCTGTCACGTGCAAACTAGATGCTAAAAAAAAGCCAATAGTATAATTCAATCTGAGTTTGCAAATCAGAAACCAAAAATACCACTGGCTGAGAATAGGAGAGAAGTAATATACCACAAAAGAGAGTGAATTATTTCTTTTGCATTATTTTCCCTATATAAACCCACAACACATCAGATTGAGTCCATGAACAATGGAGATGAATATTTACTTTTCTTAGTTATATAATTCAAACGCTAAAGTCTTCTGGAAATATTCTCATAGACATACATAAAATATTTGCCTCACTGAGTACCACTTAACCCAAACAAATATATCATCACAGCTAAAAATCAAAATCTATCTATCTATCTATCTATCTATCTATCTATCTATCTATCTATCTATCTATAGATATAGGTATAGGTTTATAGATATAGATAGATAGACAGATAGATGTGCAAGGTGAAACAATGTGGACCTATTTGCATTCTTTTACATGTAGCCAATGTAGCCATCCAGTTTGATTGGTCCATATTTATTGAAGGGTTTTGTTTTTGGTTTTGTTTTTCTCCCAGCATATGTTTTGGATTATTTGTCAAAAATCAGCTGTCAATGTATGTGTGGACTTATGTCAGAATCTACAGTTTGATTTCATCGATCAATGTGTCTGTTTTCACACCAATATTATGCTGTTTATTACTGTCTCTCTGTAGTACAATTTGAAATCAGGGATGGGGATATGTCTAGTGATTATTTTTTTAGTGACTTTTTTTTTTTTTAGCTATTTTAGCTTTTGTGTTTCTGTACGAAATTGAGAGTCATTTTTGTGTGAATTCTTCACAATTTCCGTGAGGAATTGTGTCGGGATTGTGGTGTGTATTGAATGGAATTTGAAGATTGCGTTTGATGAGATGGTTTCACAAAATTAATCTTCAACTGACCCATAAGCATGAAAGATATTCCCATCTTCCGGTGTCTTCTTCAATTTCAAATTTCATTCTTCAATGTTTAAAGCTTTTATTATACAGGCCCTACTCTTGCTTGGCTAGAGTTATCCCAAGTTATTTTTTCAGGCTATTGTGAAAGGTATCGTTTCCCTGCTATCTTTCTCAATCTGTTTATCATTTGTGTATAGGAAGGCTACTGCTTTTTTGTGTTGATTTCTGTCCTGACCCAGATTTCTTTCTATAGTGGGCTGTTCAGTATCTTGACTTCGTATAGATTCTGATGATTCCATTGTTGTTGATATCCAGCAGTAATCCATGGTCGATGCATCAGATGCAGGGTATTATTTCAGTTTTCCTATATCTGTTCAGACTTGCTTTGTGTCCTACTATATGGTCATTTTTGGAGAAAGTTTCCTGAGCTGAGGAGAAGAGAGTATATTCTTTAGCGTTTGAGTGAAATATTCTGTGGATGCCTGCTAGGTCCATTTGATTCATTATATTTAACATTTAACATTATTTAACCCTAGAATTTCTATGTTTTATTTTTTTCCTCTGGATGGCCTATATATTGGTGAGAGAGGAGTACTGAGATCATGCACTATCAATGCTTGAGGGTCAATATGTGACTTAAGGTGTAGTAGAGTCTCTTTTATGAACTTGGGTACCCTTGTGTTTGGTGCATTCATTTAGAATTGAGTTTCTTGTTGGTGGAGTTTTACAGTAATGAGTAGATAGTATCCTTTTCTATCTTTTATGATTAGTTTTGGTTTGAAATCTATTTTGTCAGCTATTTAAATAGCTATAAATGCTTGCTTCTTGGGTCCATTTGCTCAGCATGTTTTCTTCCATCCTTTTACCTTGAAATTATGTCTGTCCTTGATTTTAAGAGGTGTTTCTTGGAAGCAGCAGAAAGTTGGCTTCTGTTTTTCAGTCAAATTCGTTAGTCTCTGTAATTTTACTAGGTTTAATTGAGACCACTAGTATTTTTAAATATATTTTTAAAACCTTTTTTTCTTTCATATAATATGTTGCAGCACCCTTTCTCCCCTCCTCTTCACTCCTCCCAACCCCACCATCTTCCCATCTTCCTTATCTACCCCCCCCCATCCTTTCACTCCCATCCCTCCCTTGCCAAAAGAAAGAGAGTCTTCCCAAGGTTACTGCTCAAACATGGCACAACAAGCTCTAACAAGGTCAGGCACAATTCCCTATTTGGAGGTTGGACTAGGAAACCCAGTAGGGGAACCTGGTACTCAAGGGAGGGTATAAGTGGTTCAGGGACACACACCTCTGTTCCAGTCCATATGACTTCTACCAGAGTATCAGGCCAGACATATTTGGGGGAGCCAGCAGGTTCCATGTCCTCTGTTTCAGGCTCTGTTGGTCAGTTGGGTTGGTCAGTTGACTTCATGGGGTTTGTTCTCCTGCTATACTGCACTCCTCTGGTCCCAGTAATCATTCCTCCACTTTGTCCATGGGGATCCCTGGAATGGAATCTTTATGGTTAAGTCTTTAATCATTAATCATTGATGATTCTATTTCTACTTTCATGTCTTGAAATGTTTTCATTATTTTATTCAGCTGGCTTCTGCTTGATTATTTGTTTTCATGGCCTTCATTAAAGCATTTATTCATATAAACTTTTGAACATATTCATTGCTGTGTTGAAGTCCTTGTCTTGTGATTCAGATAAACTGCATTTCTTAGGGCCCTTGTAATATAGTTACCGGCTTCTGGAGGAGACATTTTCTTTTGGGCGTTGATGGTTGTGTTTTACTCTGGGATCTAGACATTTGGATGCTTCAAGTGCTTCTTGGCGTAGATATCTGCTCTTGCCTTTGTTGGGTGGGTAATCTATTCTTTTGTTGCTGTTGCCCACTCTGGGTGCTAGGCAAGCGCAGTAGCTGCGGAGCCTTGGTAGAGAGAGAGCCTGAGTGAGCTGGTAGGTGACACACTGGAATGAAGATGGTCTGGGAAGAAAGACAAAGGACAGTGGGAAAGAGCTAGGGGGATGGCTGGGTTTGAATGACGAGGCAGCATCCCCAAGGAGTGCGGTTAGTATAGCAGGATGGGCTCCTGCAAGCAGGACTGAAAGTAAATCTGCAGAGACCATAAGGGAGGGCAGAAAGGATAATGAAAATTGCTACCTGAGTCCCAAACCTAGTGTGGCCACTGAGGGTCCCTGGTCAAAGGTGTTTCTGTAGTTTGGCACCTGACAGTGGAGATGGAGTAGGAGGGCGGGCTGAAAGATTTGACAAGACAGAGCTGAGGGTACCCTGAGTTAGCAGAAGAGTCAGAGTCCCCGGAAATGGATGGGAGAAGGAGCTCCTGCAGGCATCTTGCAAAAAACTGAAAATAACTCTGCAGGGACAGGAATGAACGGGCTCTGCTTGTGATTCTGGATGCGAGTAAAACACAAAGCACTCTTCTTTATCTTTCATCGTTGTTTTCCTTAGGGTTTGATTGGCACATCTTATACATAGTGATTATCAAGCCCAAGTTAAAGAAACCGAAAGAATTTTTTCTCTCTGTGGGCCACCTCTCTTTTCAATCCATGGTCTCTCCACCTCATAGTTGAGACTACAAAACTTGCCAGTTTTCATTCACAGCTTTGAGTGATTTAGAATTCTGTTTTGCATTTCAGTTTTGTCTGAACCCATATGGCAAAGTCAAAACTCCAAACAAATCTGATAAATCCCATCCTGTGCTAGCCATTCCCTGTGGCTCAGTAAAGCTCTGTGAGTAGCTTCTGGGCTACTTAATGCTTCCTTGTTCCATGGCCATCTGTATCTGAGTCCTCAGACTTGGATGGGTCTCACAATTGACTCTGTAACATGAAAAGAGTTCAGTGTTTTCTTCTCACCACGAGTTTAGAGACTCCGAATATGTAAAACACACTGAAAACAGGATTCAGCACTGGAGTAGCATCACGCCTCGACACAGGAATCTCTCATCTATGAGAGACCACTCTTGGACATTGTTGGCTTTAGAGTTCATAAACTCTCACTTACTCTCATGAGTTATTAATCAGCAATCAATATCACTTGGGGTCAAGTGTACTAAATTCTCCGAGCAACACTTTGAACTAAATGCTGATATTACCATCACCTAATTTTTCACTTTAGTTCCCTCTCTTTAGCAAAGTTCTAAGTACATGGTAGTTAATTATTCCTTTCCACAGGTACAGTGCAAGTTGGCGTTTATGAAAGCACAGGCAGAAACACGTAGGTAGAGCAGATTCTATGTTTGAGTTGGTTCTTGATGAATGAGTGGGATTTGAACAGACAGAACATGATAGAAAGAACATCTTGTTATAAGAGATCATTTTGTCTAAAAACCCAGAGGAACTTGTAAATGAATGATTTATTTAGACATCAAGGTGGTAAAACGTCTGGCTGAACAGCACCATGAAAGGCATTAGCCACTGGGGATTCATTTCCCTTATTGTCTTTCCTGGGAAGTTTTTGAAAATGAAAATATTACAGTTTTCCCTCCTAGGAATTCAAATAAACAATAAAAATGAGGCAAAATGACCAGAGGGAGACCCTATCCCAGTAAGTGGAGTCAAACAATCTAAAGAGACTGGAGGTGTCTCTGCAAAGAGCAGTCCACATACTCTGCCCCGACTTTGCCCTAATTCTTCTAAAAAAACAAGTCTCAACCCAACACAATTTTGACAATCTTTCATCTCACAGAGGGCCAGCTGTGTAACAGGCTCTTTAGACAAGTTTTTACTTTATGCTGGGTTTCTGCCCAAAGGGAGCTCCACGTTGAAGATAAATTTTTGATTTTGGAAAGAAATGTTTATGATGCATGGGGAGATAACTTCAGATCAAAATCTGAATGGCCTTGCAAGACAAAACATTCTAGACTGGATTCTCTAAGTGACAGAACCGAAATGTGAAATGACACCATTCCCTGGCAGCTGTGTTCAGGACCCATTAAAGAGGCATCAGAGAGAGGGACATCAGGTAGGTCTTCGCAGACTAATTGGTTGAGGGTGAACATGAGTTTCAAACTCATTAATATGCTTTGCTCTCTATTAGGCTTTATGTCCTGTGGCTCATTAATTCCCTGTTGCTATAGCCTCAGGCTGTGTTTCTTTCTCACTGGGTTCATGGGGTAAGGATTTTCCTCTCTCTTAAAACCATATCAAGCATCCAGCCCCCTTGGCTTGTGCAGCGTTTGCCAATGCCTTTTACAGCACCTGTGACCCATGAGTCCAGTTTCAATTTTAAATGTTAACTTTAAAGCTGAGGAGAAGATAATTAAATATGATTAGACCTGGCTTAGTTACTCACAACTGCTTCTGAGGTTTTCTAGAACCAAGATGTAGCTTCTTTGCTACAGTTCTAATACTACTTCTCTAGAGGATTGGACTGTGTTGATTTTAAGAATTGCTTTTATCGGTAAATGTTTTTGGTGAGAAGAGATAGACTAGGCCATGGCAAAATTTTAGACCTATAATTATTGATTACTATTTACGAGGTTGAAATTATTTCAATCTAGTAATTCTAGAGAAGTCTTACGTCTGCTATATATAGACATGCAACGGAAAAAGTAGAAATATAGAGCAGATGGAATCAAGAAATTGAAACGTCAGAGTTAAAATGAAAATGAGGTTGACAGACCTGCCATGGTGTCCTGAAAACCCATGGTCTCTTCTGTGATGGGATTTCAATTGATCTCTCAACTTCCTTTTAACATTTTACCTTATTTTATTTTGTGTGTGTGTGTGTGTGTGTGTGTGTGTGTGTGTGTGTAAGAGGTGTACATGGTACAGTGCACATGTGGAGATCAGAGGTCAACTGGAAGAAATTATCTTTAAAGGTGAGACCCATGGATTGGACTTAAATCCTCAGACTTAGCTGAAAGTGCATTTACCCCCTGAGCACTCTCTGTTCTAGTTTTTCTGTTTATTTACATGATCTAAAGATAGGATTTAAAGCATATATTCTGAACCTCAATGATATTGCTCTCCATAGAATCTTACAGGCATGATTGGTGCCAAGTCCAAATCTGTTAGGATATGCCATCTTAGGTCAAGTTTCTTTTCAGCATTTCCCAGGCATCACTAAAACAAATTGTATGTGAAACAAACCTCTGCAGAATAAAATGAACCAATTCATGACTCGATGATTCATTTATGTTGAGAGACCTAGCAAAAATTATTAACTTAAAGATTATAATAATTGTGGTTCTTAAACTGTCAATTGTAGCTTCATTTTAGTCCAGTGAATACCTAACCAATTTGTAATTGAAAAATTAAGTGCAAGTTGTTTTTAGAAAGGAACATGAGGTATCAAGGACTTCATGATCCCTGAACGGAGTAGTTACCAAATATTAGGAGCTGGGGAAGCGGCTGGCAGGTGGGTGGAGAACAAACAAACTCTAGAGACAAACTTGCCAAGAGCCTTGCAAATGGTTCTTCCAACTTACAGAACATGTAATTTGGATCCCATCCAAGGGCAGGTTAAAAATGAGAGTTTCATTCCTCACTTTCTCTACTGAACATTTTCAGCATGTTTGCCTCAGAACCTCCATTATTTACCACAGATGTGTCAGTAATTATGATATATTGTAAACATTTACACTGTATAATGGCCCTCAACTCCTTCCACCTGTGACCTGCCTGGTACCTGCATACCAAGCAGTCACACAACGCTAGAAGACGTAGAGGCTGCTAACTTATGAAGGGGGGGGTGGGGGCGGCTTATTTCTTCTTCTATGATAAGCCATTCTTAAGGAATTAATATTTGTCTAGAGACTTTCTCCTATCGCTTTTATAAATTGTTTCACTTAAACGCATCTTTTTAGCCTTAAAATTTTAACAGTTTTGAAACCTTTCTAAATGACACACATGCTTCACCGTCTTCTTAAACCAAGTTAGGATAATGTACATTTATTTTCTAAATGGTCCAGATCTTATTGTATCGATAATTAGACTATGATAAAATGAGTTCCATCAGTGAGTATTAATGTTGCAAAATCAGACTGTCTATGCTAAGTGCTCATATATGTCTGTGCCTTGTGAGCTCTTGACTTTGTTTCGTAATATTAACAATGATAAGGATAAATCTTTCACATCATAGGTGCAAATGTTTCAAGATTGTTTTTGTACAGTTATCAGTGTTGCCACATTAAATGTCAATCCCCATATTTTCCCTTTTATAATGGACATGAGTCATATTTTGTTTTTTGAAACATGGTATCATTGTATCATGGTATCATAAATCCACTCTAGTCTCAAACTTGAATATATATAGGATGATTCAGAACTTCTGATCTTCCTGTCTTCACATCTGAAGTTCTGGGGTGTTAAAAGACAGACTTTACAAGTTATTGCACTGGGGATCAAACTTAGAACTTTTTGAGCACATACCACACAACTACTCTACCAACTGAGCTACTCTGCAGGTCCCGAACTTTCTTAAATCATGCTGGCTACGCAGCAAGGGCATTGATGACATTCATCAGTCACCTCAACACGTATCCAGTACCCAATACATCTTAGAAATTCTTGGAGAAACAACAAGGGCTTCATTTTCCTTTGCAATTGCCTGAGGTAGTTATTAACACAGGTGAGGATAGCAATTTAAAATTGTCCTGAGAGTTTACAACTCCATGTTCACAGAGAAGACTCACAAGCAACTACAAGAAACAACAAAATATTCTTTGGAAGGAAATCTAGGAGAGCATCTGTCACACGCATAAATGAACTAAAATGAATATTTCTAAACAAAAGAACTCAAAACCCACACAGGAAATTCCCAGGACATGAGAAATTTGCATCTAAAGCAAAATAATTAGCAACGGTTTTAAATAATATAATCCTTATCTTTAATTCTGTGCTGTTTATGCTAACTACTATTTAAATTCAACCGGAAAGAGAGAAGGCAGCCATGGTCCTGGTGTGAAGGCAAGATGAAAGGACAAACAATGATGTGATGGCAACACCGGCCAGGTGCTGAGGATGCTGATGAACAGCTTCAGAGACCAAGACAAAGAGCTGTTTTGGGTACCAAGGATAACTGTTGGAACGTTGTTGTGGGTAGCACAGATGTCGAAAAGTCACCATTTATTATGTAGTGGGTTGTGCTATTCATAGGATCCTAGATTGTGAGACGTTAAAGTCATTGGCCAGTCGAAGAGAAGAACTAAGAACCCAGTGTGGCCTGTAGCTACTTTGTAGGGCTGCAAGAAAGACAAGGAGATATTTTCATAGATACAAACCTGCTAAACCTTAAAGGAGGGAACAGCATGTCATAGCAAGCGCCATCCTGGTGTCTGACTTCAGGTATTTTTATTGAAGAAAAAACTCCTGTCCCTCATCCAGAGGCCTATCTGCATAAAGAAGGAGACTTGTAACTTAATCTCATCATACCATCCTTTAGCAGCCCAGCTGTGTCACCTTTATGGTGTGAGAGCTCAAAGCCCAAGGGGAGTGTTCTCCCTTTGTTGTTTGAGACTGTGAGAGACGGACTACAAGAATTTCTCCATAACAACTTTGCTTTTCAGGTGGAGATCTCTGGGTGTGAGCTATTTGAACCACAATGACTCTGCCAGAGAACCCTGAGCAGGTTCAGGTCATGAGGAAGCAAACAACTGACTCACAGATTTACTTAAAGCAAACATCTGCAGATAAAGCAAACTTCCAAAGCTTAGGTGGCCCTTCCACCAACAATGTACAAGCCTGGAAATAACTTTCCCCAACAATCCAGCCTAATGATGGATCATAGAAGCCAAGAAATAAGAAAACAACAGGAACAGTGAGGAAGGGCAGAACTGCTATTCTCTGTAATAGCAAAACATGTAACATTATTTTAGTGACTATTCTGTGTGGCAATTTGGTATGAACTCCAATAGGCTTGAAGGAAATGGAGTTTGTGTGAAATCCCAGCCTCTTGAGGTCTTCAGTTCTTGCTGCCCACTCTCCAGCTCATTGAAACAATTGGTTCTACATAGAAATCTTTGTTTTTTACTCTACATGTTTATTATTTACTCTCTTTCCCTTTTCATCCTTTGTAATCGCTACCGGGAATGGCTCAGTTTCCGCCTTGACTTTTCTCCGCAGTACTTCTGTTGATTCTTCCCCTTGACTGACTTGCTGGCCAGTCTCACTGAAGAATCTTTCCACAGATAAAATTGTTCCTTTAGCCAGGTGTGGTTTCACATAGAAAGCAGAGTAGGAAGAATAACAGGTTCAAAGGCAGTCGGAGACTCGTAGCTACACTGCGACTCCAGTGATAAATAAATAAACAAATCTTCTTTCCTTTGGCCATTAAAAAAAAATTAGTTGCTAAAGTGATCTGTCCTGAGTCATCCTCAAGGTGGAAGCACAGACAAGCTAGCTATCTAAGAGGCCAGGTACACAGAACGTAGAGAAGCAACTGGAAAACCCCAGACAATCATTTGGTTCATTGGGCTTTTAAGTATCAGAGCCTAAGGGAAGAACGTCTGTTGTTTTAAGTTCTTATGTGTCAATTAAGCTATTCTTCCATTTCACAGTTGGTAACACTTAGAAAACCTGTGACTGGAAATCACATCTTTACCTTGTTCTGTAAATAAAAACTAAAATGCCTGGGGAAAGAGGAGCTTCTGGAAATGGAAATGTTTGTGTTAAGAAAAGTGTACATCCTGCTGACAATGATAGTGCCTCTTCTCACCCCTCCCCCACTCCCTGAGCCAGCCTGGGCTTATGCCACTGTTGTGTTCTAACCTGTCAGAGCACTGGATGCAGATTGAAGCACGGGGCAATCTGTTAACCCAGGTTAGCATAAACTGCTGCTTAATCCAGGTGAAATAAACATACATCCAACGATTTCAAAATAAAGACAGCTGCTTCAGTAGCAGTCTTTGGTCTCTCCACCCCACATTCACAATGAACTGAAAAAATACAAGTCAGAAGCTAAATACGTAAATCTCCCCATCGATACATATATCATGAAATATTTCAAGCCCAAATGCCATATATCCTTTCAGTTTATTGCCTGCTAGTACTAGAATGGCAGTGGTTGTATGAAAGCAAATCCTGATGCAAAAGGAACTTTTGCTATATAAACCATTTTCACATGCATACACTTACATATTAAATCAATTAAAAGGCAAATACTTAAAATGATCTCATGATCCCTAATCTGCATTTGAATATATGTCTGAGATTATAAACTTAAGAAATGCTTTCTCTATAGGCTTATCAGTATTATATATAAACAGATATACACATTCCATGTAACTAAGGATGAAATCAAAGAGCAGTAGCCACATAAAATTTATAAGTTTTCTTTTATACATGACATTGAATTTTTTCTTACTTGTAATTGTTATTTTAAAACCTACCATTTTATTGAGGTACTTTATTTTTTTCAGAGTCCATAATGTTTCAATTAATTATTTCATACAATGTAACCTGCCCATACCTACTTTCTATTCCTCCCAGATCCACCCTCCAACCCCTCTGCCCTTTCATAAAAATAAAAGAAAGAAAATGAAGAGAAAAAAAAACAAAACCCAAGTTCATTCTGTGTTGCTGTATCCTCACTGGAGCATGTTCAGACTCCCAGTGGACAGACCCTTAAAACTCCTCCCGTCCCACCTCCACCAAAAGACATCAACTGCGAAGAGCTATACATCAGCATCATTATCACAAGTTTTAAAGATTCTCTCCAATAGCTTCATGTCTGGACTGTTTCATCCTGTGTGTGTAGGTGGGGGCACAGAAGCCTTCAATGTCCATTACTCTCAACCACACATCTGCAGTCATTGATATCACTGCAACAGAAGCTCTCCTGCCCTCACTGCTGGTGGCAGAATGGACTTCAGACATCAACAAGGTCTCCAGCCTCAGCAGGGTTCATGGGTACTAACATGGATCCCAGCAGTAAGTGTCTGAAATCCTCATGCTTCTAATGAAGGTGGGAGACACAGACCAGTGAGTCCATAGAAGCTCTGGGGCCATCTAGCCTGACATAGGCGGCAGTGAGCAACAGAAGACCTTGTCTCAAAGAGAGTGGAAGGGGAGAACTTACATTCAAGGTTGCCCTGACTTCCAGGTAGAATCTAATACTCAGACACACAAAGGCACATACACATCATACACACACACACACACAAACACACACACACACAAACACACAGATTACATTACACATACAATTGTGTTTCTTTTTTAAGAAAGTGGGAGAAACCCTTTCAAAAAAGTCTCAATTTAATATGGAAATAAATGTTGTCTTGTCCTGACTTATCCAAACCACGATTTAAGGAGCTGCTAAGTGTTATTCAAGTAATACCTAAATGAGGAGAACAAGTTCCATTTTCTCAAACATCTATGGTATAAGACCAAATATATTTTTATTACCAAACTTCAGTATGAGTAGGTATTTAACTGGCTAGCTGAAAATGTATTCACATTTTATCCTGCATCTCACTTACATGATCTAAAATCTAGTTGGTATCCAATAAATAATTGTTGAGTAATAGTAAATATGTAAAATTTTACATAATTTCCCAAATGTGTAGATTGTCAGGTTGCCAACATGTTATAAAGCTATATGACAGCTTCTACTTGCTATTTCTTGCATCCCTTTTGCAAATGACTGCTTTATTAGCTTCAAGCTCATATTAACACCATAAAATCAACCCTAAGGGTGTTGTTGGGCTACGAGTATCTCGCTGCTTCAGATGGTTCATGTCGCAACATCTACACCATTAGTCCTCAATATCTGTTATTTTCAAATTTTTCTGAAATTAATTAAATTTTAATTAATTAATTAAGACTCTTGCATTTCTTCCCAATCATTCAGAATTTAACTTATTCTCTTAACAGCTACAATCCAGTCAGAAGTGTTTGTTTTTCAAATGTTAATGGTTTGTTCCTTTTCTGAAATGTTTTCCTTTCACCTCCCCCTTTTCTACTTTTCCTTTGCTTTAAAAGAACCCTGAAAACCAGCCACTTTGTTTGCCTTGCTCTTAAATCCCATCGGTAGCAATGCCAGCCGGTATCGCTCTGTTTTGCCTAAGTAAGATGGGCAGTGGATGGTTTACATTAATTAATATTTTCATGTAAGATTGTGTATTGAAACAGTTCTTATTTTAATGACCTGGAGCATGCTGCTTTGAAACCTATGTAAGTTGGTTTTTTGTTTTTTGTTTTTTCCTGTCTAAACACATTGTGGTCCAAATACCAGGTACAGTTTCTGGTCCCCGGGAATTCACAGTTGTTTGTGTTGATGCTTATTGTTTGTCTCATAGTAAATCTACAAGTATGTGTGGGATTTGGTGGGATTTACACACAGCCTTGCTGCTTTTGGGCTTGGGAATCTTTGCAGCTACTTTCATGCTAGGGAAGACAGAGAAAGAGATATTTTTATCGATCCTTTCATTTCATGCAGCCCAAAACTTTCCTGGAGATTAGGAGTAATGTACTGCTGCATATGAGTGCTCTGTTGTCCCACCAATCATACGACAGGGTCTCACATGTGGTTCAATTCACCACGTAAGCTAGGCTGGTTTCTCGCTCAGAGAGATCAGCCTGCTTGTGCCTCCTGAGTGTTGGGATGGATCAAAGGAGTATGGAACCACACCCATGCAAAGTGACCCATATATGCAAACCAAACCCATATATATTTTCAATTGATTACTTTCCTCTCGTGTCTATGCCAGTCTCTGACTCCACATCCTTTCTCCACTTTGTTCTCTGTGTTTCCCCTTTTCACTGAGTCTTTGAGGAGAGCCGCCTTTTCTCCTTTCCTCCTCTTCCTACTCCTGTCTTCATTCTCTCGGCCATCTCTCTCTTATCCCACCACCAGCTCTAGATTCTACAAAGAAGAAAAGAGACTCAGGCAGTTGGGTTACTCGTGGAAGCTCGCCCATTTAGCAAGCAGTAGAACCAGGACTCACAGTCTACATTGTTAACCTGTTTGAGAATAAACATTTCACTGTTCTCAGCGGCTCTTCACATGCCGTTGTCCAGGACAGCTGCGCACATCTCTATAACACACTACTTCAGGGTTTATTATGTCGACACTCAACCAATTTTATTCTGGTTTCTTCTCTATTGCTCTGATAAACAGCATGACTATCAGCAACTTAGAGGAGAAGGTCTATTTCATCTTATACTTCCATGTCCTAGTCTGTCATTAAAGGGAAATCAAGGCAGAAAATCAAGCTGGAACCTGGAGTTGTGACCATTTTTTATGCTACTCAATATTACCTCCAACCTGACATCTTACAACCAAGCAAGTACAACAGAAGCAATAGGGTAATGGTGCTTGTTAGCTTGCTCATAGGCTCCTGCTCAGCTAACTTTCTTATATATCCTAGAATCATCTGCCTAGGGATGGTGCTGCCCTATGTGTGCTGGACTGGGCTACAGCAATTAATAATCAAGACAATTCACCACAGACTTTCCCATCGACAAATCTGATCTGGACAAGCCTTCAACTGTAGCCTTCCTCTCAGCTGACTCTAGGCCAGTGGCTCTCAACCTTCCTAATGCTCTGATCCTTTAGTACAGTTTCTCATGTTGTGGTCACCCCAACCATAAAGTTATTTTTGTAGTTACTTCATAACAGTAATTTTGCTACTATTATGAATCATAATGTAAATATCTGATATGCAGACTGTCTTAGGCGACCCATGTATAGGAGATGCTCAACCCCCAAAAGTCTTGACAAACAAGTTGAGAATTGTTGCTCTAGGCTACAGCAAATTAATAATTAAACCTAAGACAATTGTCTAAGTGTCAAATACTCTTCAAAGCCCTCTGTATCCACTACCACATTTAATTCCCACACATAACTATAATATTTTATTATGCTGTGAGTCATTGTGCTACGCTATACTATTAGGGTAAGCTAAATGTTCTGGTTTTTTTGTTTGTTTTATTTTGTTTACTAACTCATTTAGAAAAGACTGAGGATTCATGTACTTCTTAAACTCCTATTGGCTTATTAGCACATGTATCCTAAAATATCATTGTAGACAAACTCTCCTCTAGCTTATAGGTAATGAATATAAAGAAGTACTAGTGCTAAAATTTAATATAAGGGCCATCTTATTTGATACTAAGAGGCTTCTCTTGTATGTAGACTTTGCAGCTAGTCAGGGATGACAATAATTCGTACCAACTAGTAGAAGCTGGTAAAATATCTTGTAGTTAAATAGCATCTTGGTAAGTTCCTGCCCAAACCCAAGCTGTATGATGTAACTTCTAAAGAGAAAGGCCAAGTGGAAGGCAATTCTCTACAGCTGCTTTAATATGAAGTAAAAATTTCAGGTGATAAGATGGCTCAGTGGGTAGAAGCATGTGTCATATAAGCCTGATGATGGCCTGCGTTGAATCAGTGGGACCCTTGTGAAAACAAATGTCATGGGATTTGTGATCCCTATGTTCCTACCATGAGAGGAGACAATAGAGTTTTATGTATTCCAACTTTGTGTTTTTATTGGATTCCAAAGTGTGCAAATGAATGTGTTTCTGCACCTGTATTTTATGCCTTATGCCTTTTCTTGGGCTTTTTTTCTTTTGTTTGTTTTTGTCTTATTTCAATGTGTTTGTTATATTAATTATTATAGTATAGTATAGTATATTGTAGTATATTATAGTATAGTATAGTATAGTATATCGTAGTATATTATAGTATAGTATAGTATATTGTAATATATTATATTATAGTATAGTATATTGTAGTATATTATATTATAGTATAGTATATTGTAATATATTATAGTATAGTATGTTGTAGTATATTATAGTATAGTATAGTATATTGTAATATATTATAGTATAGTATAGTATAGTATAGTATAGTCCCTTAGAAGCATGTTTGTTTTCTATTGAGAGACAGAAAGGGAGTGTATCTGGAAGGAGGGTTGGGAGGAAGAACTGGGAGGAATAGAGGGAGGGGAAAGCATAATCAGGATATATTATGTGAAGAAAGTATTTTTAACAAGAGAAGGGGAAAGAGAAATCCACGAGTAATTAAAAAATAATATAAAATAAAATTGCGTTTATGTAAAGTGTGTGATTAAAATAATCGAGGTAACTCAATCTTAAAAACATAAATAAATAAAAAGTTGTTTCATTGTGAAGAACTGTCAATTTTTCTCACTCTATTCTGCTGATATAAAATAAGAATTAGAGATTATATAAATTTCTGTCTGCTCAAATATTTTATGAATACTTCATATATACCTTCTAGGAAATTGCAACATATAGATATAATATCCCCAAGATCTTTTACCTAGTGCATGGTCATATCTGGGTAAGAATTTAGCATTTCTAATTTTGAGTTGTATGCAATTTCTACAGTAACTGTCTCTTTTATTTTACTTCACTTCTTCCTGTGGGTATAAATGATACAAATCCTCTTTAATAAAAAAAAAAAAAAAAAAAAAAAAAAAACTGTTTCAGGCAAAAAAAAAAAAAAAAAAAAAAAAAAACCCAGGGCAGAATATCAGCAGATCTCTTATCAGACATTAATATGACTTAATTTCCACTGTACCATTGAGATAGAAGGGAGGGAAGCTATCCATAGAGGATCTTCATGTTGCTGACTTGTTAAGTCTTTAACTCGGTCATTATCGATTATTATAAACCGGTGCTGTGCATACCACTGAAACAAAACTGCTTAGCCATAACAAGCTCAGCCTGGTGTGTGGCTTGTGATAAATACTATTCTACAGACAAAATATGGTGCATACAGTCATGGTGACTATTATAATCCTAGATGGCTGGCTATGGAAATATTTGCAAAAATAGTGCTCTTTAGTGCGTATTTTTTTCTTTACGTAGAAAATATTATAGAGTGATTTTATGGGATAATGACGACACTATGATTTCTACTTTGATCTCAAGTTTTGAATAAGCCATTTAGTATTAAAATAAGACTGTGTTTGCAGTACTGGCTATTGATAGCTTACAAATGAGTTTCACTTTATTTGTGGTTTGCCATGAAGTCTCCGTTATCTCAGGTGGGCATCTGGTTCCTCTTGACGCAGCCTTCCAGCTGCTAGAATCATAGGTATATGCCATCACTCCTAGTCATAGCTGACACCTTTGACTCCATACCCTTTATAGGTACTTTTTTCATTTTTAGGACAGTATTTCATAAATTGCATGAGATATTGCATACTTTTTTTTAATGGACTTTGAATTGGGTAATAGTACCCAATTTTAGGCCAATGTCAGTGTCCTGGGCATGTTTAGGTTTAAATAGGATGATGCTTCCTAGGCCTGGTGTGTTAAATAAGCTTGGTTTATATTATTTTCAGTTAATTATGGATTTATTGGGATGAAATTTCATTACAAGTCATACAGCTTCTGTATTTTAAAAGCTATGTTCATTCTCAATGTATCAGGGCTTCAGGGAAAACTCACAGGGTCCTGGTCCCAGGTTATTACTGGTTCTGGCAAGCATGTTCTGGGTTTTATACAAGGAGCTATATTCCGTCTCTGCACATCAGGGCCTCAGGAAAAGCTTTGGATCCACCTGGGTCCCATCAGCTCATCATGAGTGGTGAGACAGTTGTATAGGTTTGACCAAGCAGAGCTTGCTCAACCAAGTGCTGAAAAAGAGAAGTCAAAGTATCATTATTTGAAGATGATATGATAGTATACACAAATGACCCAAAAAAATTCTATCAGGGACCTCCTATAGTTGATAAAAAACAAAAACAAAAACAAAAAAACTTTAGCGAAGTGGCTGGCTAAGAGACCAACTTGAAAAAAATCAGTAGCCCTCCTATATGTCAATGACAAACGGAATGCGAAATGGATCAGGGAGACAAAACCTTTCTCAATAGGTTCAAATAACGTGAACTATCTTGGGGTGACTCTAAAGAATCCCTCAAGAATATTTAAGAATTGATAAGTAAGCAATACTTTAAGATCCTCAGAGGTCATTAGTCTAGTTTGGTCCTTGCTATACACCTATATCTTGTGACAGAAGATGTTGCTTTAAAAATATCTCTAGATGCAAGGTCAAAAATATATGAATTCTAGACCACTTCTCCATCTTCCACTTAGGCCTATCCAGTAGGTGAGCCATCGCTTTAATGGAAGTTTGACTTCCTCTAAAGCATATCTGTTTATGTTCTGTCTCTCCACTTTGGGAAGAATCACTTAGCTCCTTGAGTTTTTTTATTTCTGATGAAAACTGCAGTAGTTACTTGTGTACATCTGAGGATCAAATGTGTTGGGATTATGATGGTCCTTTACAAACTATAAAACATCAGATGACTGTGAGCACTTGTAATTGGAACAGTAAAGTCCCAGGCAAACAGAGTAACTCATTTCATAAAGTGCCGGATGACTGGATTTTAAAACTTTAGGCTCTTAGTATACTACTCAACACTCTGAAAATAAAAGTTGAGAAAGGCGGAAAAGGAAGGAAAGGACTTCAGCTTCTTGGAAGGAAACCTGAATGCCCTTTAAGATGCATCTAGCAAAGAACATAAAACCGATGAAAAGGAGCAATTCACTATTACTGCTGGGGCAGGAGTCACGCAACTATTTTTACTAAGCTACGGCTGTTCCCGAGACTATTGGAGTACGTAAAATATTTATGATCGCTGAGCCTGTGTGAGACACTGTCTGTCGCAAGCAGAAAAGCTAACCTGTGTTGGAATGTGTTTGTAGTCATTTTCTTGTCTGATAACCAATGCAGTGGAAACCGAGAGAGCAGGTAAGCAAAATCTTCATATAGCACATCAAGTAAAGAAAATGAGGAAGCTATGGCCCAGTGCCAGGAGCGAGAGCTGTGCCAAGTTGGCATTCTGCCTACCTAGACTTGGGGATTACCCTGTAGTATATTAAAGTATCAGCTTTTTAATTTACCATGTTATTTTCCAGATGTTTTTTTGGTAGAAAGGGACTTCTCAGCAAACACTTGAGTGCTTGTCAGAGAATTACACATTTAATATTACACTACTCATTATTTTAATTAATGACAGGAAGAAGTTGCTTGAAGACACTTTTAGTCACACAGAAAAAGTATGTTAATATTTTATGAAGGGAGGAAATTATCTTCAACACTGATGAATCGGATGCTTGGAGGTTATAATCAGAGGAACATTGCAAGAAAAGAATGAGCAGGTTGTCGCACTATTTAATATTATACATTTTAATTTTTTATTTTTTTTCAGAGGGAGAGCTCACACTCATGCAGCATTGTGTATTATTAACAAATGTATGTGCAATCAACACACGGTATCATAAAAGTTCAGTGAATAGCAATTCAGTTTGAATTTAGAAGTAGATTTAAAAATAATATTGAATAGTGAGACCCAGAAATCATATTCTCCAGTCCGGGAGAAACTTTGTACTTATGCCAACAATGTCAGTTACTGAATATTCCCTATATTTCAGGCAACCTGTTAAGCTTCTTACATAAGTAGCCATTGCTCAGGAGAGACAGATTCCTGTACTTTAAATCATTCCAGCCATTAAGTACATGAGTGGCCAAGCCATTCCAGAAGCTTAGTTTGGGACTACTCAATATTTAACTTGTAAAGCCTTTCATGATAAAATTTTACAAAGCTTGTTTACTCCACTTCTCAAATGAACTGGTTGTTGTGGAAATGTTAACCCAGTTTTAGAACTCTGAGGTCTCCTTTTCAGCATGTCTTTATTAGTTCTTACATCTGCTGCTCCTACCCTGCACTGGGTCTCATGCTCAGCTTCCCTCTAATGTATTTATTGAAGCTTGGCTTACTTCTCTCCTTGAACATCTAACATCCAGTTTCCTTCTCAGAACATGGATCTTGCAATGTGCTGATTTCTACTGAAGTCTTTGGTTTTACCACTACAGTGGTCATTCCCTTGACAATGTCTTTGCAAATTCAACAGAATTATCTTCCTTGAATTTGAAGGATGATAACCTTAGTAAACTTTGCTAACAATGTGGATGTTGAGAGTGTTACATTGGTAGTGAGATGAATGTTAGAAGATTGTTTCTTTTTGTACTAAATAAGTATAAAACCAAGACCTTTAATGTCATTTTAGTGCGTTTCTATTCATATGATAATTTATGACATAGGGGAGAAAAATAAAGACGTTAAAGCCAACATCAAATCAGATGGAACTCAGTTATCAGTGGAGCTTATTGTGTACAGATATAAAAATCAATCTTCCTTTATTTTTGTTGTAGAGAAAAATATAAAAGTGGTTATACTTCAATGTCAAAGTCACAACAATCTCAGTCTTTTTAAGCTGCCTCTCTCCAATAATGACTGCCAATCTATGCTTCCTTTTAGGTAGCATCCAGCATGGGCTGGATAATTGATAGGAATCCAGGTCCATGTGAATTGATCTTATGCATGTACACAAAGACCCCTATCTGTGTTCTGCTCATTCACATCCTCTGCCGCCATCAGCGCTAACACCCTAGCTTGTGTTACTAATGCTCCTTCTCCACCACACAGTATCTCACTACCCAAGCCCCAGTGCTGGCTTTTATATCACTTTTCTTATCTTAATTACTTTGCCCTTTAGCAGGAACTTTTATTCTTTTAAAAATAATTATTTCAGCATTTGGAAAGAACAGTACAGAGTATGCTTTATGGTTTAAGGGATTTATAAGCAATAAAAGTTTCCTTTGAAAACTCAATGCAGAAAGGGTAATTTCTGTACTTTTCTATTGAAATCTGAAGCTCAGAACACTAAGTGATTCTTCCCAAAGTCAAGACACAGAAAATTTTCAGCCGCAATAATGAAAACTTTAAGAAAATCACTATGTGTTAGGTACGTATATAGGTGGAAAAACAAGAAAGAGAACATGAATTCAGGTCTTTTGACCTTTGTCCAGACATCTTTGTATGACATCACCTGAATCACAAAATATAGGCAAGAAGAGGGGAGGTAACATATGAAAATGAAAATAAACATCTCAGGCTTTCTGTTCACATGAACATATGAGTGGAGTTGACTCTTCCTGATAAAATACTGCTGACAATATATTGCCACAAATAAAAATCATTGTATATCTCTTAAAACTTCTTTGGTGCTCTTACAATGTGGTCATTTCCTATTCTTTCACTATTTCATGCAGTCGCCTCTCAAAGCCAGTGAGAAGTGTTCATGCTTGTAATTAGTTATTTTTAAGAGGTATTTCATATTTGACTTCAGAACAGAGGAATGAAGGGTAGCCATCTCAAACCTTGGATTTATCATTTGATTTATGTGAATGTGTGTGTGTGTGTGTGTGTGTGTTCACACATTGGCATGCATGAATATAGCTACAACCTCAGGTTTGTTTCTCAGACACCACTCACCTTGTTTTGTGAGATGAGATCAGTCACTGACTTACAGCTCAACAACTAGGCTGGCTGGCCAGTTAGCCCAAGGATCAACCTGTCCCTGCCTCCCCACTGCTGAGATTGCAAGCACTTGTCCCACGCCCACCTTCTTTTTTTTTAAAATAAGTTATGGGGATCAAACTCAGGTCTTCGTGCTTGTACAATAAACACTTCTCCAACTGAGCCATCTCCCCAGTGCCTTGTAATTCAATTTTAACAATCCTCAAATCATTAGCTTTCAAGCACCAACCAGCAGAGCACGGCTCCGAGGATTACAACTCCATCTGGGATCAGGAGTGATTCAATCAATTCCATGAAGGAACCAAACCTCTCAGAGACAAATGTGGTCTTTTTTTCTAGGGTGGCTTTTCATATTCAGTCAAAAATATATAAAGATACTCAATACAACAGAAATCTGTCCTCTGTTAATAAGAAATTGTTCTAGAAAAGACTGGACTGTTCCTTTAACAAAAAGTCTCCTCCATTTTTGAGGCCAGAGCCTGAAGCATTTTAAAGAGAGTGATTTGCCAAGGATTACTAGCCATGGGAAGATGTCCTACTGAGATTTGTATCATCTGTTCTCCCTTCTCTTTCACTCTTCTCTGAACCTGTTTTGGTCATACTCCAAACATAGCACCAAATATTTAGAAATAAATGATAAAAGGTAACAAAAGCAGATAACAGCAATGCATTAATTAATGTTAATTAATTAATTAATTAACAGTTAATGTGAAGCAAATGTCTCTCAAACAAAGCAGCTAATTACTGCATAGTACACCAGGACATCAGGAATACCTTTAATTGGGCAGCTATGGCCCAAGTCCTCATAGGTGATTTTAGCCAAAGTTGTTCAAGGATCACTCATCACAGAACACAACTGGAAGATTTTTCCCCATAGGCCTTAACACTATTCCTTCAGTTGAATGAACTCCAGCACCTACCATGCCTAGTCATGGAGCTATATTACTTTGTAGTTGACATCCTGAGAGGACAGGACTCAACAGAGAGAAACAATGAAAACAAGAGTGTCCAATATGGAAGTAGACATCGCATAAATCTCACTCTCTGATATCTCATATCATCACAACTTCCATATGCTTTTGATCAGAGACAGAATAAGACTGTAAAAATTCTGAGAAAGCATGAGGACAATAAGGCTAGCAAGGCTATAAGAGAGGTTCATCTTGCAGGCTGGAAACCATCCTCCAGCCCCAAAGACTCATTTCCCCTACACATGCAGTAAATACACATATATGTAAATATCTCCCAATTAGTTATGTGTGAACAAGAGGTGTATTGGGTGTAGTACTTTGAGTGCAATCACCCGCATGTATCCTTTCAGACCTGTGATAATAGAAGGACAAATTACTGCATCCCTGTACCCAAGTTATTCTGATGGATTAGAGATGGAAGAACTACAGACTTTCAGATGTGAAAGTGTCTTTGATTGGGTCTCAACTCCTCCTCAGATCAATCCCTCCTATTTCATGGAAAGTATCCAGTATTTATTTGTAGCTGAGATGTTTTTCTCATCCAACTTTTGTCAATAGAATTTGTAGCTTGTGCATACTTATTTTCATGTAATACTCTACCCACTTTAGTCCAAGAGGGCTTTTTATTAAGTTGTATTTCTTTGAAAACACCTTGCTGATGTTCTATGAATTTTGGGGCATTTACTTCATTAAGATAAAAACTACATCATATCCATAAATATCTCTGGAAATCCCTCCTCTTTACTGTCTGCTGAGGTTGGAAAGGGCAGTACTCTTAAACTCCCTAGAAGTTCTAATTGACTCAGATGATGTATGCACAACCTGTACTCCTTGTGAGAACCTTTTGTCCGACCTCGGAATGTTCTGAGATACCATCTTTGATCTTCTAGGTCTTAGCAAAGATTTTGTACTCACACTGTCAGATTTATCTTCCAGTATATTTTGTTCTCTATGGATGCTGGGGAATTTTTAAAACATTGTTTTGGTTCCTTTTGTTTCACTCTCTTTGTTTTATCTTATTGCTCTCTCATGTCTTATTTTGCTTGTGATCAGTAAGAACAAGCCAAATAGTATATGCAGCATCCTGCTCAGAGATCTCTTCAGATAGAATGCCTTGTATTTTAAGTACAGTAACCATGTTCTGTGTAGTTACAGGCAACAGTGTTGTAAAATACTCTGCAAGTAACTATACAATAATGCCCTTGTTAAGCTTCTAATGGTGTTCTAATGTTCTCAATAACCTTAATTGCAGTTCTATGAGAAACCACCATGCTTCCAATAGCATCTCCAAGATACAAGGTTTTCCTCACCTTCATCTCAAATTCCACCTCCACATTTCAAAGTTGTTTCCATACTTAGGGTTGTTATTATGCCATATTCTGCTTCCAGAGACCAAAGTCTACTACAGTTAGCCCTTGCTACAAAAGAAAGTACTTCTAAAATTGTTTTAACATTTTGTATTTTTAGTTACTTTAAAAGTAAAAATATTTATTGTGTCACAGTTTCTGTTACTGGAGAATCACTGAGAATATTAGCTGCATGATTCTGGCTCAGGATTGCTCACAAGTTTGCAGTTAAATTTTTGGCCCTACTGCAGCCAGAGAATTGATTTCTGAGCTCACTTACATGTCTGTTGGCAGGACATAGTTCCTTCATGACTCTTGGCCTAAGGCCTCTATTCCTCACCATATGGCTTCTCCTAGGGCTACACACCGAAAATTAAGCAAGGAGGGAGGGAGTATGAAGGAGAGGGTATTAACAGCACAAGTCGAGGTCTTGGATGTGACAGTTTCATTTATAATGAATGTTATTGATCATATAATCACCCCCAATACAATTCAGGAGACACAAGTGTGTCCAAACTAGAGGCAGTGCTAATTAGGGACATCTTGGAAACTGGTTACCAGTTCCTGTTGATGGGCAGACCTTAGGAAATGTTCAGAGTGATGTGAGTAGAAGTTGTATAGAGGAAGAGAGCAAAAATTCACAGAAATATGTGATGTGTTTGTCTCTTTTTAGTTAGATCTCAGGACACAATCTAAAGCATACACAGAGCCAGTCAACTTGATTTTATTGGAATGCTGAAACCATGTCAACTTTTTGAGTGGAATCCCAACTACACTGAATATTTAACATTTAATTTTCAGGAAAAAAAAAAAAAAAACACGATGGATGGCTTATCCTATAGTAAGGTTTTGAACCTCTGTCACCAAGCTCCAGGCAACAAGTGTGATTTGGTCATTTAATTCTGAGTATCAGTCATCCTCAGTGTGATTCTAATACTTAATATGCTAGAGACTCAGAGGTCATCTAATTCTCCTGTAGAGTCTCTTACAGATGAAGCCACTGATGTGTTTAACATGCCACCCAATGTTCCCTCTGCTCCCTAATGTATTTCCCCTTTGTTCGACAGGACCGATCCGACACAGTTAGTCAATAAAACTTGGTTTTATTTATTTTTTAATAACAAAGATAGAATGATGTGTGGCAAATGGAGGAGAGAACAGAAAATGTGTTCTTCAGACATTTCCCAAAGATTACAATTCAGAGAACTCATTCATGTGCTATAACACACATCCTAAGACAATTATAAAAAAGGCAATTGAGATATGTTAATCAAACTTTTAAAATTAAATTTTTTTTCTCTTGTGTAATACATCCTGACCCCATTCTCCCCTCCCTCCACTCCCCAGATCCCCTCAGCTATCCTTTCCCCCAGACCCACCTCCCCCAATCACTAGCTTCCCATCAGAACAGAGCAGACCTCCCAGAGTTAGCACTCAGGCATATCAGAATTCAACAAGGACAGGCTTGAACCTCTACATCAAAGCTGGACAAAAGAACCCAGCAGCAGGAACGGGTCCCAAGGGCAGGTAAAAGGGTCAGAGGCCCCACCCACATTCCAACTTTTGGGAATTCTACAAGAACATCAAGCCAGATAACAAAAAGACATATGTAGGGAACCCTGCAGGTTCAGTGTCTGCAGCTCCAGTCTCTGTGAACCCTTAAGAGTCCTGGTCAGTTGTTTCCATGGGTCTTGTTCTCCTGGTATCCTAGAACCATCTGGTCCCCACAATCACCCCTCTTGCTTTTCATCAGGGGTTCAATACTTTTTTTAAGTGAATTTTAGAAGTGTCCCAAACAACCATGTTGGTCACTTTCTGATCCACATCATTAGGATAATGCACCCATTGAGCATCTGACGGGCATTCCTGATGCTACTTACTTTATTTGCCCAGACTTGCATCCTAAAATACCTCGGCAGTCCTCCCTGGATCACAGTTCCCATCTGTGTAATATAATATGCTTTGGTTATATTTACTACTTCCTCCATTCTTTCTTATCTTCTCTCTCCACTTCCCCCTGTCTCTTTTCCCTATCATCTCTTTTATAATTCAGTTCTGCTTTCGAAGCAATGGAAGTCTTGTTTTCTAGTTCATTGTACTACCAAGGATTTCAGATAACATTTCAGTACTGAGTAGGTACATCTGTGAACTTGTCAGATCCCCAGTTTAATTTTAACCCTTTGAAAGAATTAAGAAATTACATATAAGGATACAGTATGGAGATGCTGTAGATTCCCATCAAGAGGACAAAGACTGTCTGAGAAGGGCTAAAGAATTATTTGATACGTAGTTTGGTTTAATGACACATAATTGAGAAGAGGCAAACCTAAGCTGAAGTATCTTTCACATGTTAAAATTATTAAGGACTATTCAGACTTTGGAAGTGACTTTCTCAGACGGTTACTTTCTTGTTAAATGTTCATCCCTTTTCATCCCTTAAAAACAAAGCCTCTTTGGGACAGCACTGATAGCTTGATACCAGAACACATATTGAGTGAGGATCCTGATGTGTCATTCATGGGACATTATAATTATCTGACATGTGAGCATCTGCCTTGACCTGTCACTGAGGATGTCTCAATTGATGTAATTAATAGAAGAATTATTCCATTTTAGTAAGAACATATCTCCTCCAACTGAGCACATTTTTTTCCTGATTAATAATTCTCTCTGAGCAAAAAATATTTTCTAATCATACGTTACCTCCCAGCCCCCCAAAAAACACACCTTGTTTGTTCAACGCCAGACAATGCAGGGCCCACCATTACACTAATGGGACTCAGGTTCTATTGTAATGTTTAACCACTGTGAATCATAATAGGAACCTTTGCTTTTGTAGGGTTTAGGAAAAGTTCTCAGCCTTGATAAAATATGGCTCCTTTTACCATGCTCCGTGCCTTCCATTTGTCAGTTGTCAGGGTCTTCATTTTTTTCTGCAGGTGTTGCTGTTGTCGCTGCAGAATAAGTCTGGCAATTCTCCTTGTCACTTGCTTGATTAAAGTAACGGGAAGCGTACAGTGAGAAGACGATTCCGATGTGATTCACTCATTAGCATAGCTTCCTTTTATGAGTATTGTTCTTCCAGCAGCTTCACAAAGAATATTAGCCTGCGCATTCTCAAAGGTGATTTACAAAACTCATTAAAGATATGGAAATTATTTTAGAAACTATCTAAATTGAATTTGGAAGTGATGGCAAGTCCTGGGTAGGATTTCAAATAGGAAACGTATCCTGCGAACTAAAGCTCTTCGATAAACACAGAAGCAGGAAATTGCATTTGTCTAGACAGACACAGTTTTGATACTTTTTCATGTTGTTTTCAAATTTGCATTCTAAAAACATGATCATCTTGGAAAAGGAAAAACGAGGAGGAATATGGAAAAGGAGCGAGTCAATTCTACCATTTATTAGTTTTGAAACAGTAAGTATTTCAGGGCAAAGCTGATACGTTCATTCTTTCAGCTGCACCTGCGGACAGCTATTACCCTAAAACCGTAGAGCATTAAAGGAAGTGGTTCAGTAAATCCTGCATACATTTCTGCCTTTTTAATCACTACATCCACTGTAGCATTTGTTGTGAAAACAGTCATTTGCATTGTATTAGTTTGCTTTGTATTACTATGATGAAATATTTCAGACAGGCCGTCTCTACTTTTAAGGGATGTTTATTTAGCTAACCGTTCTAGAAGTTCAAAGCCTAAGATGGAGAAATCCTACTGAGTCAGCCTCTGGTGAGGACTTCATGGTGAATGGGCCGCAGGTGTGCATGTGTGAAGGAGAGATTGCATCAAGCAGGAAGCCAGAGCGGCTGTGGTGGTGCCTTAATCTCGCCAAGGTCTGAGCTCTGAGAACCTGATGTCCTCTCACTGAGCCTCACCTGTTAAACCTCCTGCCATCTCAACACGGGAATGCAGGTCCAGGTCTGCAATCCTGAACCTGTGAGAGACGACCACATCCAAACCTCAGCACCCCTGGGACTCTGAGTTTCCAAATGCTGTGACTGCTGTGCCCTTGAGCTGTTGTGTAAATTGTTCCTTAGCCAAACACTCACATTTCTTCATCTTACACATGCAATTCCTAATTATTTTAACCTCTAGTCCAAGTTTTCAGATAACCAATAGAATCTAGGCTGAATTTGCCTTGCCCATGGTCTCTGGCAGTGTCCTGCCTAGCTTTCAGTCATATCACATTTTATCCTTTTATTTTCCTATTTTATTGTTAATCATACTCATCTATTACATCGGCATCAGTGTGAGGGCAAGCACCACTATGCTAGACGCTACATTCTTCATGGCTCTTTGAGCACACAGCACACAGAAAAAAAAAGTCAGCGGTGATATTGATGTATGGAAAGAAAATGTGTGAGCAAAGAAAGAACCACTAGATTAGAGAGCGCAGACTCTGTGATACAGTCAACTCATCTCTTTGAGCTCTTGCTCTGACTCAGTCTCTTGTTAACTCCTTAAGCAGGTTGTCTGTCTCTCGATGAAGTCGGCACACCCAAGATCAGCTGTAGTCAGACTAATTTATGTGGGTGGGAAGAATTGGCTTTTATTTCATGATATTTTACAATGTTTGATTTTGTGCAAGTGAAAGCATAAACTTTATTTGATTCAACACTATGTGAGCGTAAATTTACCGAAATAATCCATATGAAAATAATTAATATAATTATTACTCCCATTTTTTGTCAAGATGTAGATAAAAGAAACCAAAAAAGTATTTCCTGCCCGATAGACCAATATATTAGTGTCATCATTATATCGTGGAATTCTCAAGATGCTTTAGTGTCAGGATATGCAGGTCTTTGGGAATGGCAGTCCTAAGTCCAGTGAAAAGGACTGGCAGAGCTGAAGGAAGAATGCTCCAGTGGTGGGAGCGTCACACAGACTACTTTACAAATCAGTTCTGAAAATGTCTAATACATATTTTGCTAATGCCATGAGAGCTTATTGACAAATATTTGGTAACTGACATTAATTTGTTAATCGTTGATTTCAAATGCACTCATTCGATCATAAATTGAAAAAAACCCTGCATTTTTAATGGAATGATGAGGTTTTATGTCAGATGCGTAGACCGTTATAATTGTGTTGACATGATTTACAGACTATTTGGATTAAGTTTTCTTTCATGTTTTTAGGCTTGAGCCATTTCCCCTTCCTCTACTTAAAGACATTAAAATATAAATATCCCAGAAAATATCACTAAAGACTGCTCTCAGGGTTCCTTCAGAGCAGAATAAGCCCCTTAATGGTATTTACATTTCCGGCAACAATCACAGTGTCTGGATAACTCTGGTGTGTAAACACATGCTGACATGATCATGGAGTTCTTTAAAAATTATTTTCTTATAAATTTGTTGCAACAGATTCATCTCTAAATTGATATCTTGATTTTGACAGTTCAGGCTTTTCCAAATAAATTCACATGAATTTCCTTTCACTTCTGAAATTATCATCCTTTATTCGGGATCGATTATCTTCCTGAGCTGGGTTTTTTTTTTTTTTTTTGTACAGGAAGTTCAAGGCAACTGAATGAAGACAATTTCTTCTTTTAAAGAGCCATGTGTCTAAAGACAACCCATGCTCAACTCTGAAAAGGTCTACAGAAGAACGTTCATACTCCAGTTTTCTCCCAGAAAAGGGAATTCCTGAAGCCAAAGAGAAAAGGTGACAAAGAACTATAGGGTGCATTCATGGCTTCTCTGCCTTTGAGTTTTTGATTCAACTCTAAAAAGGGCAAAAAGAGACTGGAGAGGAAATGTCTGTAGAAGTATTTATGGGGCACAGTAGCATATCCCTCTGGGGCTGAGTGCATGCCCCTGCCATGGATGCTAAATTTCCTCATATAAGGTAATGTAGCATTTTCATTTTAGTCTGCACACATCCTTCACACACGCTAGATCATCTAGGTTCCTTATAACACTGACACAATGTAAATGTCACGTAAATCGTCAAAATTATTTAGGGAATAATGACAAGAAAACAAGTCTACACCTCAATACAGATGCCTTTGTTTTGCATGTACAATCGGTTGATTCCAGACATGCAGAAATGCCAGATATGGAAAAGGCCTAATTGGGTAAGGGGGGGGGGGGAGATTTAGCACCAAATCAAACTTGAAGGCTTGCAATATGACTTCAGAAACTGCTGACCATGCAGAGGACACTTGCTGAAGACGTGAGAGTACTTACCTTGCCGTGGCCTGGTTTATGATTATAATCATAATTCTTTAAGGCCCTGTACTTAGGAAGTGCTTTGCTTAAGTCAACTTCAATTAGAACATGCGTGTGGACAGAAAAGCTCAGATACAACGCTTTCACGGCACATTTTTCAAGACACTGAACTTCATAGAAGTCATAATAACAGAACCATTCAGAGACAACGCTGGGGATAATAATAATGCAAACAGTGTCAGCGATGACCCCGTGTTCCAGCATGAAAGCACGTTGTACTCTAACTATGTATAATCTTAGAAAACATCTACAATGTGGTTCCATGTTTTCAAGCCAGCTTGACTTCCCTGATACATATTTTTTCTTTAGTCTAAAGCTGCAATTAGGCAAATCATGTCTGATGGGCATGGAGGGAGAGATGTTCAGAATTTGTCTTTCCTGACTGCAGATAGTTTACATGACCTTGTCAAAAGTTTGTTCTCCGGTTTGTTGATGAGTTGATCTCAGAGGAGAGAATGAAACAACAAACAAAAAATTGTCACAGAGTTTACAGTATTCCTCCTTATGGTAGTGAACCGTGAAAACCGAATATCACCATTTGAAGTTTCTACAAGTACTTTGAAAACCCATTCTATCTGTTAGTCTAGTTAGCATTATAATTTCTTCTTGGATTCAACCTCCCATTAAAGGATAAATTGACAGAAAGTAGTGAAGCCTACTTAAAGAATAAAGGCCACTAAATGCCGAAATATAAGCTGCTATCTCAGTAGAATATGAAAATACTGGCTAAAGATAAATATCACAAGCTTACCACAGTAATATATATATATATATATATATATATATATATATACACACACACACACACATATGTATATACATATATATGTATATAATACATATATATTACTGAATATATACACATGTATGTACATATATATATACACACATACATACATGTGCCACACACACACACACATATATATATACATACACGCATATATATACATATATATATATATATATATATATATATTTCACTCAAACATATATACTGCCCTCCAGAAACTAATGTTATACTAATTTCTATAACAATATTTCCATTTGTTGAGTGATGAGTTAAGGTTCTCTGGCAATTGTTTAAGTATACATTATCTGTTTTTAATCCTTTATTAAACTAGTCACTTTTACATGTCTTTGTTAATATTAACTGTACTGAATTCATTGATATTAATTGAATTCTTATACATTGTTTATGAGATTACTATGAACTTTTGAATATTTTCCTTCAACTTTCATAAGACAAACCAGAAGTAGTTTGATGATGACCTGAGTAGCCAGGCACAATATTTAGTTTTCAGTATAGGACACATGAATATTTAATAATCTACATAAAGGTAAATACCTCTTGAAATAAAACAAACAGTATTTCCAATGCTTTTCTCAAAGAGAATTACCTCAAGATCCCAAATTCCTAATGAGAATGACATCGTAATTAAATTCTTCATATAAGCTCGGTATGCTATCAACAAAACAGAAGTTTGTAGCAAAATTTTTATATATGTAATGTTACATTCCACCTGAGAAATATCTACTAGTGAGATTACAAACTTAACTATGTGTATTAGGAAGCAATTACATTAGGCTTGTGTCTTGTAAAACAATCTTCTTTTAGATAGAGTCTCATACAGCCCAGGCTGACTTTGAACTTGGTATCGACCAGCTCCCCATCCACCCCAGACAATTGCCAAGAGTGTATTCTGCTCCTCGTCTAGCTTTCAGGTGGAAGGTTTCTTTCCAGCAGCCGCCTTTTGGGTGTCTTTTTGAAAAAAGGGAGCACAAGACAAGAATCATTCTTCTCACTACACAGAAGGAAGAAGCCACTGAAGAGGCAAGATTAGACTGAACCCATCCTCACCTGAGCCCTGTGGGCCCGGTTCAGAAAGGCAAGGGTGCTGACACCAAACCACGGCTCTACTCAGAAGTGGGACGGTGGCAGAACACAGGAAACAGATGTCTAGCTCCCTTGTTCCGTCGGGTGAGGACAGACGGCGATCCTCTTAAGCTTTGAGCTATGTCTTTGTACTTATTGATTTCTCAGTTAATATACTGAGACAGAAGAGGTTGCTTTGAAAACTGCCTTTAATATCTGGATAGAATACTGAATTCAGCAGGAAGCTGCCACAGGACGCTGGGCCTACTGCTCACTGAAGAAGCCCATCAAGGTGAAGGAGCATCATTTATCAATATATAAGTGCGGAAGCAAAGATGGGAAGTTTCAAGGAAAGGTATTTATCATGAGATATTGTTCTATTAAGCCAGCTTTATTTTGGTTACTTCAGGTGATTGATGTACAATGCATGTAATCATTTTGTCGAGAAGCTGTGCGCCCGGCAGAGTGTCAGCTGCTCACTGTACCATTATTAAAACAGCAGCATTGGGATGGAGTTCCAAACAAGACACTTCCAAGCCCCTGTTAATCACAAGTAGGCAGTCCAGAGGCAGAAGCGAAGGCAAGAGGGTGACAAAAGTACTTGATAGACTTTTAAAGTGTCAAGTGAAAGGGCCAAATCACATTAAATACAGCTTATTGTCAAATAAAAGGCAAAAAAAATTCACATAAGGCAATAATTGGAAAATCATAACTCTTTGCTCTGCAACTTTTGCCTACAATTGACTTTTATGATCTTCTCCCTCGAGGAAGATAATTAATCTTGGGAGATTGTTGATGGCTTTCAAATTAAAATTTCATTGAAAAAACTGAATAATAGATTCCACATAATTTTTAACAAGCTATTTTGACTTTAGACCTTATTCAAACTGAATTTACTTGATTTTCTGACATTTAGAGGGGGGAAAATAGTCTTCCCTTTGACACTGGGGTAAAGTACAAGGAACAAAGTGTTTCTTTTTTTTAATGTGTTTGCTTTAGCTCTTTCATTTTCCTCTTTTAATAATGGTAGTCTGAGACTTGGTTGATTAATAAAAGGTATGAAGGTCATGAGACTCCTTCCATATTATACAATTACATAAAAGAGAATGGTAGGCACAGAAAGATTCGTAGCTAATGAGGAAAGCACTTTCCACGGAGAATACATATTCTTGGAGGCTTTCATTCAATCCTTCAGCATCCTTTGGCTCCCAGCCCTTCTGTGAAACATGGACTCTAGTTCAAGGTCAGACAAGAGAAATGCTTGTCTTGGGCACAAAAATTTAAGGGCACCAACACTCAGTCTTCGAAATAAATGATACTGCAATGTAATATGTTAAAACATTTAAACTATCATTAAAAAGTCAGAATTAACACCACATCAAAAGAAATTAAAACAGAACGAATGTCAGTGGATTCTCCTTTTGCCTCCAGTGATATAAACAACAAATTGTTTATAGCTCAATGAATTTTTACGGAAGAAGCACAGTTCTTGAGGTTAGCATTTAGGTAAACACAAACGTACACAGGAGCACACAGAGCACGATCAACATTTCCAGAGCCTCCTGACAGTCCCTTCCAGTCAGCCCTCCTTGGAGGTTACCAAAATCCTGCTTCCTAACACCAAACAATGGGTTTTACCTGTGCCATGACTCACATAACTGAAACACTAAGATGTGATTTGCCTGGCATCTTTTTTTTCAAAATTTTGTTCATTAAATTCTTTGCTATTTTGTGGTTATTGAGGGCTTATACTCACTGCTCTATGATAGTCTCCAAGGTGAAAGAATATACTTATTCATTTCCTTACTTAAGAGTGATTTTTTTTGAAGTTCCTAAAAAGAGAAAATAACATAGTTCATAATGAACATGGATTTTAACATGACAATAGTAAAACTAAGCAAATGAAGCTTACCAAACCAAAACATGGTTATGAAAACTTCATTTAAAAACATTTTTTAGCTTATCACTTCATTTTGGAACTTCCATAATTACATTTAAATTTGTGTTGGTGACATTATTAAAAATCAGTTCTTCCTCCCACCTGCAAAGTGAGGACAGTTCATAACTCAGCATACAGGCTTTGAACATAACTTATATTTTATTCTTCCCTTTCATTGAAAATAGATTTTTCTAACATAATATGGTTGTTGTGGTTTCTCTTCTTCCTACTTCTCCCAGTTCTTCCTCCCCTCCCTTCTGGATCCACCCCCTTTCTGTTTCATTATAAAATAAATAGGCTTCAAAGGAATGATAATAAAAATAAAATAAAATTTAATAATAGAAAACAAAAACTAACCTATCAGAATAGGCCAAAACAAACAAACAGAAGGAAAAGAACCCAAGAGAAGGAATAAGAAACAGATACAGATGCAGAGACACATTCATTTGCATACTCAGGAATCCCATTAAAAACACTACACTGGAATAATCCATAATGTATACACAAAGGGCCTGTAAGTTAAAGGGAGGAAAAATATATAAGTAAAATAAAAATAAAAAATAATATGGAACTGAGAACAAGAAAGAAAAAGAGCTGAAACATGAAATTATAAGTCAAGGAACCTCCAATGATTCTGTTGAGTTTGTTTGCTTGTGGCCTTCTACTGCTGGGCATGCAGCCTGCCTGTAAGTGTAGTTTGTTTCCCCAGTGAGATTCCCTTGGAGAAAACTAAATTTTCATATGCAAGTAGTAATCAATTTTAGATAGCTTCTGGGTTAGGGATAGGGCCTTGTGTCTATAGGGCCTAGTTCTGTTAATCTAAATTCTTATCATAATGCCACATTACAGATACGGATACAATAAAGAGGTTGTGTTATATACCTACCAATAGTCTCTGTTTTTTCTCTTTCTAAGAATTTGGTTTAATATTTGTTACTATGACATATTTAGTGTTATTTTAATAAAGAATAGACAGCTAATCTAAATAAATACAAAAACCAGAAAATGTAAACTGACAGTTATTTGTAGAAGGTTTTTTTTTTTAAAAATTAATTTCTTTAGAGCTGCTGCAGGGATTGGTAAGGGTATCAATGACCTCACCTAGCTACGAACTCTATACACTACGGTGGCAACCTGTCAGACAAAATATGCAACAGTGGTGTGATGGTCCTGGGGGTAAGGAACAACTCCCAGATTGGATTTAAGGTCTCTACAAGAGGTAACCTGTTAAACCAATCTGACTCCATTTTGGACTTGAAAGCTATCTCATAGTAAATATGAAACTAGATTCACTCCTGTTTACAATTAAGTCCATTCCTCAAGGATGGGGCTATCCGTCACTGTAACCTTAAATACAAATGGTTCTGTGCTGCCTGTTCTAGGACACAGCAACCATGCCTTTGTTTCAAAAAGCTGTTATGACCACCTTGTTATGACCATCTTGCAACCATGTCTTTCTTTCAGGAGGTTGTTATGACCAGCTTGTTATCTTTATGCTCTGTGGATGTAACCCCAGCTATTTGCTTGCCAATTTCCCTATTTGGAAACTCCCTCTTCCTGAGCTATAAAACCCTTATCTTCCTCAGGGCCAAGGCTGAGCTCTTGAACCCCACCTTAGGGAGAGACAGCCTATTTACTCGAATGAAAATGCTTGCCTTAATTAATTTGGCCAAGATTTGGGTCAGTGATCTCTCTTCTTGTGACTGTGGGGTTAGTAAACTCAAATTAGTACAGTAAACCCAGTCCCAAATCCATGACTGAAAATGTCTTAAGTCCTAGGGGGAAACTTAAAACTGCTGCTTAGCTCAATTAACATAGTTCTAAACCACCTTTTAAATATGTGTACATTCACAGTCAAAGGTGACTTTCAACCTTAAAGAGAGAATCCTCTCCTTTCAGTGAACAGAGGTAGATGAAGAGACTGTTGGCTGAACAGAAGCTGAGAATGAAGAATGATTAGGGGTTCACCTTAAACAAGACATTTGTAAAACCTCTTTGAGGCTCAGAAAATATTGTGAAAGATAAGAAGGAATGAATGAAAGAGACAGAAAGCAGAAAGATGGGCTTCAAAATTCCATCTTCTTAAGCACATCATGATCATTGCAGCCATGAACTTACAGCAACTGTGCCTAATGACACAGGGCCTTGTAACAGCTGGATATAGAGGGAGAAGGGGCTCCAGAAACCCCACCACTTATTACTGCTACTGTATTGGCAACTAACAGATCCTAAGAGAAGGAGATGTAAGGTACCAGTTATGTGACCACTGTTGAACCTACTTGTCTGTAGTGTTTACTTCCAAATTCAGTGCCACATGGATGGACCAAGCTAAACTCTGTGGAACACTAAGCAAACCAAAAAACTACTAAATATAGGTATTTGAACAGAGAAAAGGAAACTGGAAGGAGTGGGAGAGAAATAAAAGTGGGAAAAACCAGAATGAAGTGTGTACATACACTAAACTATCAAAGAAAATAACTTATTAATAATAAATACCCTTAGCATATGTGGAACTACAAATTAAATCTAGTGGAGATTTATATTACAAATGGAATTTTAATCATCATGGCTGGCATCTTCTCTCCAGAGACTTTTAGAGAGTAAGGACCACAGCTTTTGCCTACTCAGATGTTTTATAAGATATTTGAAACTGCATTTCCACAAGACTCAGCAGGGTGAGCACCTTACTTGACCAACCCAATTTGTGGTGTCCTGAAATTGTCTCCTCCTTAGGGACCATGGTACCTGTGAGCTGTGTTTTGGTGTGATGTTCTCTGGTTTTGAGCCTGTCTGGAACATGCCTGGGCATGAATTTCTAGAGTCAGAAAGCATGAAATGTTTGTTGATAGCAGCAAAAAAAAGCAATGTTTGTCATATTAAGTTTCCTGTTCCTACAAGCTCAGAAATATTCTAGATTTGTAAAAAGGGGGAAAGAAAGAAAGAAAGAAAGAAAGAAAGAAAGAAAGAAAGAAAGAAAGAAAGAAAGAAAGAAAGAAAGAAAGAAAGAAAGAAAGAAACCAGCCAGTACCTTACCATAGGTTGTTGCAAAAGGAATTGTCAATCCAATGAGATTTGAAGTCATTTGTCCTCTGTATACCTCAAAAAACTACTATTATATTATTTTGAAAGGTAAATCTTCTTGTATTTTTCCTGTCTTTGTACATTTAAGCTCCTACAGCTATGATAGCAGAAATCTTCCCTATGACATAATATCTTCTGAGAAGTTGTCAACTATCAGAACATGCATGAAAATCATGAAAATTGTCATTCTGAGTCTTGCCCGGTTTGTCTTTTCTTTTTGTGTAAAAGAAAAGGCAACTTGTTATAAAACGTATACACTAGCCAGGCATTTTGAAATAAATAGCTCTGCCTTCAAAGGTAGATATTTAGTAGTCAATTTTAGAATGTGCTTTAAATGTACAAGTAGAGGAAAAGTAGTGTCTGTTTTTCTCCATTTAAAACAGGTTGGCTAATCGTCAAGCATCTGTCAGCCTTCTTAAGCGATTCCAAAGCTAGTCTTTACTTACAAGAAAAGAATAGGAAGCCAGCAGATTCTTAATACCTTCACTTAATCTAAGTACAAATTAATAATGGAGAAATGTGTCCTCAAGGTTAATTTCAACTTTGTATATACAGAAAGTCTTGATTCGCCAGATGCTCAAAGTTTGCTTATTTATCAGACAAATCAGTGGCCAAACTGCAAAAATAGACATCACTTATTACTGAACAGTGACAGAAATCTAGCTAGGAAACGCCGAGTGTCCAGTCTTCTGGACCAAGTATAGTTCTCATATCAGATATATTCAAATCTATTTGATAGGATTTCTGATGGGCACTGATAAATCATATGTAATTTATTTCATTTAATTATTGAACTATAACCTTAATAGAGAGAGAGCATGTCTATCTCTTTTGTTTTCCTGCTTGCTGTTTCTCAAAGCATAGGAACCAACATGTGGTTTAGGGCGAGCAATACCTTCTCCCTTTACAGTTAATACTTTCTCCCAGAGACCGCTTACTAGGACCACGTTTGGGTAACAGGGAGTTAGGCCTGGTGCAGTAGCAGAGGATCTGAATCTTTTAAAACTGCTGTGTGGAGGTCGTCACCCAAGCTATAAGCTTATGTTTAAACACTGAACCCAAACCCTTGGTTTTAATATTTTATCTGTCAGGTGGTCTTTTTCATATTTGTGGACGATGACAAAGTGACATATATTTCATTATTATTATGATTATTGTTGTTGTTAAGAGCCTACAAATTAAAATGCTCACTAATTCTTTGCAGATTCTTCAGAAACTTCTTTTGGGGATGACAGACATTTTAATGATAGCCATCCTCAATTTGGACTTCTTACATTCCACTTCAATGTGGAAGTCTCATTAATATAAACAAACATGTTTATTACATACATATACTAAAGGAGAAAAAACTCAGTATCTATTAGACTAATGTACAATTAGTGCATTTGTTTCCAGTGATTATCAGATACAAATCATTCTGAAAACATCTAACTAGAGGTTTCTACTCAGTTGCCCTGGAATGATTAGTTTCCTGTTTTTCTGTGGGTGTGAAGGAGCTAGTAATCCACCCCAAACCCACATAATAACTAGACTTTCAACTAGTTCTACAGCAAGTAACACAAGTAGCAATATGAGTTCAAGTTAGTTGTTTCAGTTTCTGTTTTTCTTAAAGCCTCACAGTTCCAAGTTAGCTATAAGAGTATAAGAGCTTGTTACCTGATAATCAGCTCCTTTGTCAAGAGAAATAGACATGTCAGAGAAATAGACAGCATGGCTAAAATCAGCCAACCAAATACACAAGGTCTGCTTTTCCTGGAATTTATTTACTCGTTTCTTTTCCCCAGACAGGGACTTGCTATGCATCCCTGGTTGTCCTGGAACTCTCAATGTAGATCAACCTGGCCTTCAACTCACAGAGATCTGCCCACCCTTGCAGCGTAGGGATTAATGATTGTGCCACCACAGCCAGCCTAAATTTACATATTTTGGAAGGAGTTTACTTATACATTTGCCATTTTAGTTACAAGTGTAGTGTTATTTTCATAAGGAAAAAAATGTCTGTGAAAGTGCAGAGACAAGCTCAGTGTTAGACAGAAGGAATGATATTTTGTTTGTTTGTTTGTTGAGACAGGGTTTTTCGGTTCTAATTCTGGCTGTCCTGGAACTCACCTTGTAGACCATGCTGGTCTCGAACTCACAGAGATCTGCCTGCACTGCCTCCCTAGAGTTAGGATTAAAGGCGTGTACCACCACCGCATGGCAGAAGAAATGATTTCTATGGATGGGAATTAAAGATGAGACACAGGAGTAAGAGTTTGTGGGATTTACTTTTGCCACATTAATAAATTATGATACTTATGAATTTTTTTACATCTTTCATAAATTATGGTGACCATGGTGTGGAGTTTTGCCGATATGAGATGACCGGAATAGCAGATGCTGACAGAGTAAAAGAAAAGAGAATTATAGAAGCGACTTTAGGCTAAATAATATAGTGTGCCTCAAGACTTCATTTCCTCATCTACAAAATGAAGATCATTATGATTGTCTAAGTATCTGATGAGATTGCCAAAATCCAATTCGACAATTCATAAAAGGCACATGTGATATGAATATATATATATATATATATATATATATATATATATATATATACACACACACACACACACATTTACTGAAAACCATATTACATAATATTGTCTGCATATACATGTGTTACATAATATGCGGGGTAATGCAACTGTGAGAAGTCTATATTACAAAGGAGCTTCACATTTTCATTGGGAAGGACATAGATAAGAGGAAATTTAGTATTTGTTCTGCAACTCACAAACTGATACTATAATAGGACTTTGGACAGAATTTATTTCAGACTCAATTTGATCTATTGAGTGCATACCAACAAGAATGCCAGTGTTTATTACATTTGGGGAGACAGATGGTCTGGACTGAGACAACCAATTAATGTAAAATGTGTTTTTTGTTGGCACTTACCACAAAGGAAGATCTTATTTTTTAACACTTTGTTCTTAACATTTATTCTGTTTTCAGATTAATGTTACTTTATGTAGAAAGTACAAGCCCTAAGTTCACCTATGGATAACAATTTTACCTAATTATTATTACTCATATAGAAAGCTAATTCGTATGATTGATTGTCTTTTGAGCAGTAAAGAATGAGAAGTAAGATATGCATTTGAAATATTCTCATGGTCCCCATGTTACATTTTATTCATCTGGCAGAAAAATGCAAGGAAAATTGCTTTTTGCCAAGATTACTCAATGAGGTCATTTTCCATCTCCCTAAAAGTCTTCTATTAAGTTGTGCAGATGCTCAAGACTGTCAGACTGCTCTGGGTTGTTTATAGAAAAGAGAAAGTACAAATTTATTTTTATTTATTTAGGTATACATCTTTTCAAGTTCGGGCTGTTTGATTAAACCAATGGAAACATGTTTTTCTAAATGGAAATTTTCTAAGAGATGTTTGTGCAAAAGGCCCAATTATTCAAGAGTTATTGATGCACAAAGTCAAACTCTGCTTCCTTGCAGCTTGACCTAGGTCAAAGGCAGTGTAAAGAATAACATGTCTGTTGCGTCCAACCAAAGATAAATAGGGCACAGAGTTAAGAAAATATCTTGATATCATGAATTTCACATTAGACCCTTTAAGCCAAGAGGTTCAGAGGTTGAATATTATCTTCTGAGCTAAAATGAGAATCCTAACATTTTTAGGTATGAGATTCAAACATGAGAATTTGTTTATATACATTTTATCATCTTTTAAATGTTTTGTTTTGTGCTCAATTTATACAATTCAGAATGCACTAGTGCAGAAGCCTTTGTTTATTATTTAACAATAATTCTGCATAAATTTGTGAATTGTGTTTGCATAGTTTATTGATGTTTGCCTTATGAAAAACATGTAGATATCACTGAAAAATGCATTGGTGAATCAATCAAATATGTGTATTGTTTGTGAGAGATTGGCTTTAAGAACAAGAGGAAAAGAAGGAGATTCTGTACACATGTATGTACACTCTGCCTACACACATACCCATCGATTACTAACGATGATTATCAACAGACTCTCGGCATGTGAACTGCTAAGAATCACCGAAAGCTACATTCCCTGCAAACACCATGCCAATTTCATTTAAAACCCAGAGACAGAGGCTTTTGTGAGCAGTAATCTTAATTTCTTGCTTTTAATTGTTTCATGATTTTTTGCAAATGCTGTTTCTGTGAATATTTGTACTTGGTAATGAACATACCAGAATATTGAGTCTTGGATACACGAAAATGTCAAGAATACTGAGAGCACTGATAAGAAATCCTGTATTGTTTACAGCATTGGAGAAGAGAATGAAACTGAGGAGTAAAATCTTTCATTCGAACTGGTGAAAATAATTTTACCTGTGATTATAACGCAAATTCCTCACGTAAAAAGTAGTTATCTTGGAGAAAGAACAGCCTGTGTAAAATATGCATCCATCCATATTAAGGTATAAAAAAGATATTCATGGAGAAACGTTCTTCTCTTAATTATTTGATTTCAGAAATCATCCTTATACACATATGTCAAAATGACATGGAAGATTGCGTTCATGACATGTAAGCACCAAACATGGATGCTGTGGATAGAACATAAAATGACTTAAGTATGGATCCCTATGCTTGATGCCAAAGCCTTGCACTTACAAGCTGTGAGTTTTGGAGAAGCTACTTAACCTCTCTGATCTTAAAAGTCTATTGTCCATTATATGAGAATAATAAAACGCAGCTAAGAAATACTTCAAATGATTCGTGGAATGTGTCAAGCCTATGGCATATGGGAGACAGTCTATAAATGAAAGCCATTATTGGGGAAATGTCATCTAATCTCTAAACATGACCACCAATCACCATAATAAAAAGATTATTTCTCCTTATTTGGCACTTAGTACAGAATACAGTGGTTTTTAGTTCTTTAACCACCTTTCTATTCCTCTTATCAATTTGAAAAAGAATTGCAGAGGAACCTGTTCTGTGTGTCAAAAGAGATTCAAGAGTTTGCATTTGTTTACTCTCGTTGTAATGAAAGACTGAAACAATCCATTTCTGCAAGCCTTAAAGTATTTTATTTCTATCAAAGAAATGATAGTATTTCGCCATAGCAGATTGAACTGTAGGGAGGTGTTGACATAATCTCATCTTCATTTGTATTAAGATGAATTTTGTAAAGATATACTAAAAACAAGTTAAAATACAACAACATATCTTTACAACAAGAGCATATTTGAACTCCTACTCATGGCTCTCAGAAGCGAGCAAAGCTCACCAGGAAATATGGAAAAGGAGGCAGTATTCTCAGTAATCACAGGGTGTTCTGTATGTATTGTTACAGTTTGCATCAGGAATGTCCTCAAAGTCATATCTTAATTGCTTCTTCTGCAGGTGGTACTAGTATGGGAATCGGTGAGATCTTCAGGAGAAGGGGCTTACATGGCCCAAATAAGTCAGTTGAGGCTGCTTTTTACAGCTAATTCAGTCCCTGGCACCTTCTGCCTGATCCTCTCTATCCTCTATACCAAGATGGAAACACCCTCTACCATGCACTCCATAACAGAGCTGCTTTGCCGTGCCTTCCCTGTCACAATGGCCTGAAACTCTCTGAAATTGAGTCCAATAACCTTTTCCTCCCTTCTATTGTCTGTGTCAGGTAATTTGGTCCCAGTGACATGAAGCTAAGTAATTCAAGTACGAGATGTAAGAAAAATAGGGATCAGCCAGTACATAGTTTAAAGAATATAGAACAAAGTAATATTGGGAAAAGTTTGAAGCAATCTGATTGATGATGATGTTTGATGGACAGGTTGGATCAATAATCAATTGTAGTTCTGACACAAACTTGAACTTGAAGAGAAATAGACCTCAGCAAAATCTCTTATGATATCTTAACTTGGTTATTTCACTTTTTCTTTAAACATGGTATTGTTTACTTGAAGTTATTTGGAAATAAAATATTTCAGCTATTTCTTTACAACTAAATATTTGCTGAATGGGAAAACAAATGGCTGTCCTAGTACTTGCTGTACTGGAACTCTAACCCCACATTCTCTGCATATTTATATATGAGTTTGAGCATGTGTGCTTTTCTCTTTCAAGAACAAAAGATATGGTTATGTCAAAGTTAATGTGCATATTTGTAAATACCCAGGAGAAAATGGGACTTAAAGGTTTTCTCAGAAAAGGGATTTATCATTTGTGTCAATGAGGAGCAGGGGTTTGGATGTATTACCTGATTAAAGGTATACTATGGTGTGTGAAGATGGAATTTTAAACAATTTATTCTAATGCTTAATTTCTTAACATCTTAGTTATGAGCCCATTTTTTAATAGCTGATCTATCTCTCCAGTCCTAGTAATCTATTTCTGAAACAGCTATAGACAGACAAAGACTATGAACATGCCTTCGAGGACATGTTTTGTAGGAGCCAAAATGACAACTTGGTGATATTGTAATATTTAATTGGATTTCACAAGAGAAATGGGTAGTAAATGTTTTGCCACAACAGGGAAGCTTCTCACTACATACCTTTATGACATGTAGAATTGGTATACAGCTGTGTTCCTCAAAGAGAAGGCAGCTAATAACAGACCAATCACTCATATTAGCCATCAACTTCTCCTCTGACTGCTCTCCATTCTTGCAGGTCCCTTTGCTTTTGTTCTTATGTAAAGTAAAAATAATCATTTGACAGGATTAACTAAAATACTTTGGCAATAATTCTTAAGAAAGAAGAATGAAAGAAAGGAGGGAGAGAGAGAGGGAAGGAAGGAAGGAAGGAAGGAAGGAAGGAAGGAAGGAAGGAAGGAAGGAAGGAAAGAAAGAAAGAAAGAAAGAAAGAAAGAAAGAAAGAAAGAAAGAAAGAAAGAAAGAAAGAAAGAAAGAAAAAGAAAGGAAGGAAGGAAGGAAGGAAGGAAGGAAGGATGGAAGGAAGGAAGGAAGGAGTGTTTCCTTCAAAAGAAGGGGATACAGTTGGTTCAGAAATCTCAGAATTAAGATTTAAGATGGTAGATGAGTGTTACTTTCTGCAAGCAAAGGAAAAGGAAATCGGAGACAAAGAGGAGACCCATTGTGAGGTGAGAAGGAAGTTCAGAAGAAAGCAAAAAAGTGGTAGAAAAAAGATGGAAAACAACCCATAGACAGGATTAACATACAAACATTGTTTTAATGACACAGGGATGGTTAACAGAAGCCCAGGTGACATTATTATGTATCATCCCTATCATCAGTAGCAAATGCTTTGTAAGTCAGTTTATTGAGTACTTGGGATGGAGCTTTACTGGTGAATTTCATCACCTTGTGTACTGAAATGAGATCTCAAAAGCAATAGTAGATATGAGTACTTTGTGAATGAGCTAGAATCCATCAGAGATTTAGAAGTCAATGTGGAGTCTGCAGATTATAAACAGCACACAAACCAGAAGCTGGCTAGAAATCCAAAACCTCAGTTCTACCACGAGGTTCCTTTGTTTCATATGCTTATAAGCCTTAAGAGTACCAGTTCAGATGGACTTTCCATTCTTGAATGGGTACTGTTAAGACTAGCATGACCTTAGAGATGATGGCTAAGGACAAATCCTGAATTAGTCCAGGGTTGTGATTATGCTTTTACATCTGCTAGCTGTAAGGTAACTATATCCTGACTCTGGAAGTTTGGCCTTAACCTCATTTAAAATTTCTACTCAAAACGAGAGTGACCATCATTTCCCTCTGAAATGAAAACCTAGGTACATGAAGAGACTGTGACTCCTCTCTGTATTTGGTAATGGTGTCCATTTCTACTCTCCTATACATCTGAATCTGAATGATTGAGTACATAGTAACCCTATGCATTAGCAAACACACACACAAACACACACACACACACGCACACACAGAGTATGAAATTTATGATGGTGACTCCACTGACACCTCTTCTCATCCTTGCTTGCCCAAGGGTGAGATGGCACGGCCATTATCTCTTCCATTATCTCATACCCCTTTCGGTCTTAACAAACCCTTCAGTAATTTTTTATGTTTTTTTTAACAAATGCAAGCAGCAAAACAACTGGGAGAGAACCCTAATATCCTCTGCGGTTAACACATATCAAAACATTATATTTTCTGTCAAAATAAGTATTTCCAACCAAATAGGCTTTCTTTGAAGTATTAAATATTTATTCTGCACCAACCTCCAAATATCTAGGGAAACAAACACCTTGCTAAATGATAGACATATTTTATAATAAATAAAAATTCCTCTCTTCCCCCGATGATAGCAGAAAAATAATAAAGCTTTAACAGGGAAAACTGTGCAATGATAATCAATACTCCTCATGTTGCTACTCGTGTATTTGCCCAGAAACATTGTTAGCAATGATTTCCAGCACAATGTAACATGTTCTCGCTCTTGGCACCGCCCTCCTTTACAGTAAAGTCAGCAGAGAGAATTAAATAAGTGAAAGGAAAGACTCATATTGCCACCCTGCTGGATTCTCTGAAATGTCTTTGAAATTAATTGCAAGCTCATATCTGCTCCCTGTTTGTTTTGAACTAACAGTCTGCTTTTCCGAAGGTGTTTGAAACCATTTATAACGAAATCACTGGCGCACCACTGCAAATGGTATGCAGGAACACAGGCAACAACTAGAAAAGGGTATCACTAATAAAAAGGTGATAATTGTCCTGAAAGGCAAAGCTGAGACACATGCTCAGCGTCTCCCATCCTGTGCTTCTTGGCAGCGAAGGCGACGAGAAGGCAAGAAGGACAGAGTTACAGGCAGGGGGAGATGAAGGGAGAGAAGGTTGGGAGAGATAAATTGCACGGCTGCTCCTCCATGATGCGAGACAGCTCTGCAACCCTAAACAAGTACACAAGCCCTGATTTCCAAACAGGTGGCAGCACTGACTGCCAGATCAGCGTCTCCGTGTAGCTCCAGCCAACTCTTTAGTATCATTACACATAAGTAAAATTTATGTTCAAGCGTGTGCATTGCCAGAAATATTTCCCTGCTACCTATATTTCACTTAACACTTCAATACTCACATTTGTTCTTAAATACAGTAGTTTTAACAGCTGTCTCTAGTTTCTATCAAAGTAGCCTAAAATCCTATAATAATATTTTCCACCTCATTTCCTCCTTTGCATCCACTGCAATGTGAGAAAGCACGGTGTCCAATAAGGGGAAATGACAGGATTGTCAAACTCCGGAGCAGACATTTAAGTGTTTTCGTTTTACTCACACAATTGCAGCAGCTAGCAGAAACTGAAAGAATTTGCTTTTCCTAAATAATACATCTTTCCCTGATTACGGTGTTCTAGCCCACAATCTGTCACTCATTAACCACCTCTTCAGTAGCTCCGAGGCTTTTATTCCTTGAGTAAAGGGGGAAAAGGCTTATTTGTTGCAGAAAGGAGAAAAAGAAATCTTGCTGGGAAAATAAAGTCAGCACGTGAGCACTGGGTACGAACGCCAGCTTTATTTTAGCAGAGGGACTCAGTTGATAGTATTAATTCTAATATGGTGATAAACTCAGTAAATGCTTCAGTGTCTTTAATTCCGGAAGATGAAAGAGCTTTACAGACCTTAGTGAAATGTCAGTGGTGCCTCCTCAGACAACCTTAGCAGCTGCTGCAGAACAGCACCTGTGTCTCGTCCAAATGTCATTTAGTAGTCCCACCTGTAGGAGAAACACGCCCCTCAGTCAGAATTTTCAATATTACTCCTCTCTAAAGGACGGAGTATCTTGCCTACATGACTCTCAGGCTCATTCATCCATAGGCTAGATTGGTGGATTTAACCTTTTCCTCATCAGCTTTTGCTCTGGTTGGTCTTGAAGGGGGAACTGCAACCGGGAAGCTCTCTGATGGAAAGTGTCTTCGGGACTATTTTACTTCACCAGTGATAATGAATGTTAGAGTGTTTACTCCAAAGAGGAGTCGCTTTCACAGCCTGAGATGGATGTTATACACACACACACTCATAGTTGATAATGATAGCAATGGTTCACTTTTCGTATTAATTAATTAATTAATTTATTTATTTTTATTGCGGTCCAGTTTCGTGCAAAAGGGCATAGCACAGAGCGCTGTCTATGAGATGGGAAATATCACTGGATTCTTGTTTTCCTCTTATTTTTGTCCTAGTTTGGCTTCTCTTACTATAATGAGCACCAGGACAAAAAGGATCCCGGAGGAAAGGGTTTATTTGGGCTTACAGGTTATCGTCTATCGTCAAGGGAAGTCAAGGGAAGAGCCTTGAGGGAGGAACTGAAGCAGAAACAATGGAGGGATGTGGCCTACGGGCCTACTCTCCTCCATGGCTTGCTTAGCCTACCTTCTTATGGAACTACTAACACCTGCTAGGGTGGCAGCACCCACATTGGGTTGGGGGCTGGGCTCTCCCACAACACTCATTAATCAAAACACGCCCCACAGACTTGTCTCCAGACAGTCTCACTGTTCTCTCAATTGATGTTCTCTCTTCTCAGATGATTCTGACACCCTCACAGAGACACACATGCAGGCAAAACACCAATGCACATAAAAATAAAAATAAGCAATTATTTTTAAAAAGTAACATTTTTGAAATATACGGTTACCCAATGAGAGACTTGCACACTACGATGCGGTACGCTTTAGTAACAGTGAACTGGTAAGTCATTCCGTTTACTCCGGGTCGCCTTTACTGATGGGATAACAAAACGATCTTCTTGTTCCTAGGTCACCCGTCTGTTTATTCACTGATGGTCAACTAACTGAGCATTTATTCCGACATCTCCCCATCACTTGCCACTGCCCCAGCTTCTCAAGACACAACCATCCTCACTACCTCTGCTGTAGACAATCAGCCATCCCTGCTCACATGGATTCCCTTTAATGAATCTGGTAATCGCACCGGTCTACCCAGGCAGGAGTGACAGGAAGAGAGAAATGTATCTCGTAACTCCCCTGTCTGAAGAACATTGTAAAAAAAGAAAACAGGCAGTCAGAGTTGTGATATGAAACCCTTTCCTAGACTCCCCCAGTTTTTGAGTAGTGATTTTTCAGCGTGCCTCTTACTAACACCCATTTAACAATCATTTGTTCCAGCATGTTCTGCCAACAGAGATCCTGCATCTTTACCTTCAGCATATGGAGGAGAGGCTGCTGACATTACCTTTCTCTTACAGTCAAAGCCTAATTGGGAAGAGGCACTGTGTTTGAGGATGATTTATGGAGAAGAAACCCCATCCATGACTCAGTTGGTATTTACTAATTACCAGGAAACTTCAAACAGGAGAATTCTTCGAGGGTGAGAAGGTACTGGCATGCCTGGGGGCCCATGTGTTTCTACTGTCTTATGCAATCTCCTAACTAAAGCAAGAGAAGGATACACACCCCCGTCAAGAACTCTTAAGATATTTATTGGTGTTTCGTAATGGTAAAACTTTAAGAAAGGTAAGTTCTAAAGGAGACTAAATGACCATCACTGTTCTATTATTACTTTTATTTATCATATTAGAGTGTCAACAGAGGTGCTTAAAAAGATAATTCAGTGAAATTTATTTCACAAATTTCAGTGACATTATCAAAATGAAATTTACTGATATCTTAAAAGTTATATAAAAACTAAAGAAAAAGGCCACAGTTTCTGTAAAAATTTCCTTAAAGATGGAACTTCTAATTTTTATGCAGAGAAAATATTTCATTTTAGACCAATGGATAATTACCACTTGCTTTGTTTTGCATCCCAGTGTTACAGTTAACAAAGAATCTACATGCCGTATTTCTGCTGTCAGAACTCAATTAAAAAAAAAAAAAAAGATGTGGATTTTTCCAATAGCTTTGTTTCTCTAGAAACCTGTCTGTCTCCATTCAGGAATGCAAGCTTCATTGTAGCACCTGGATTTTTAGCTGATAGGAGATATAAAAGTGTCAGCCTCGTCGTCAAGAAAATTGTGTTTGTTTTATAATCACCAAATATTTGAAAACAAATTTAAGTATTCACTATGCATTTTTAAGGGAGAAAAATAGATACCGAATCTGTCCAGCATCAGATGCAACGCTGAGCGTGTGGGGTGGATATCTTATGCATTAGCATTCTTTGTCTTGCCTCTATCTCCCTGGACTATTTGTCTGAGAACTACTTGCCAATGGCTTTTTCTCTTGCTTGGGGGCAAACAGCACATTGTTCGCGTTGATCACGGTGAATGTCTGTTTTCTCATTATAAAATAATTCCCTCATCCTTAGAATCCCTGTGGAGTCTGTGGAGCTGCCCTCGATTCACAAAGCAGTGGCAAAGGATTGCACTTCCCTGATAACTTAGTTAAGATTAGAATACAATAAAGTCATCCACAGTGAAACCAAGCCATAAATTTTAACCAGATATTGGTCACTTTTCTAACTGGAATGAGCCAGGAGCGAGAAGACTGAATAAGCGTGATGGAATTCGGGCTCGTTTCCAAATTCAAGGCGATCTAAGTAAATTTGAGGTCAGAAAGCAGGATAGATATGAAACAACCAAGAAACAGAATTCTAACAAGCTACAAATCCGAGGTCTCCAGTGATGAGGCATTAAAGCCAGGTGATGGGATAAAGCCTGTTATCAGGAAAGAAGCTTGGGCTTTGAAGTTAGATATTAGGTTTGAATTCATGCTCTACACTTTCTTAGCTTTGTCTTAAGCATGCTACTTAAATTCACACTCAGTTCCTCTTTCTTTCCTTTTTCTCATCCCCTCCCTTTCTCTCTTTCTTTCTTGTATAAAGATAGCAATACCTATACCTATCTGACAGGCATTTGAAGAACTAAACTAAAAAATTAAAATTAAAGGGGCATTCATCCCTTGCTACCCCCCACTCTCTTTCTCTCTCTCTCCTCTCTCTTTCTCTTTATGGGATATAGCTAACATTCAGTTATGTGTTCATTTTTTCATTGGGTTGGTTAGAAAATGGCGATCTTATTGCCTGGTCTTTCTAACATAGCATTGTGCTAGTGCTGGGTTAATCGTTTCTCTGTGTTAGTTCCTGCTATGAAGGCTTTCTCTTCACTAAGAGTTCCTTTAATGTCTGTGAGTGTCCCGTGTATTTTATGTGTTGTGTGTAGAGAATATGTGGAGAGGTTTGGGTAGGAGATGTCTTGCCTTTGTGTTCTGTATTGTCAGAGTTCTTGACATAAAGTTGGAGGAACAATTGACAATGAGGAAAAATTTCAATTTGTAAAAAAAGATTTCAGAGAATATTTCTTTACAAGCTTTTCAATAGCATTCTATAAAAATATGATAGTATGGTTTCAAAAAAAGTAGCCATATTTTTCATTTTAAAATAAATTGTAGTGCTAGGCATAGTGGCACAAGCCTTTAATCCCAGCATTTGAAAGGCAGAGGCTAGCAGATTTCTGTGGGTTCAAGACCAGCTTGGTCAACGTAGTAAGTTCCAGGATAGCCAGGCTACATAGTAAGACCCTGTCTAGGAAAAATAAACACCAAAATAATAATAATAATAAATTCCAAACCTTCATTCTTAGAAAGCTGACAGTAATGGAGAACTTCCTCCACTGTTAGAAATTTATAGATTTGTTGGGAAACTATTTGTAAAACATACAGGAAAGTTCTTAAAGTAATCCAAGAGTATCTTCTCAGAAAATAGAAGCATTGCATGCATTCCATGCATGGTGGCACACGCCTTTAATCCCAGGACTCAGAAGGCAGAGGCAGTCAAATCTCTGTGAGTTCGAGGTGGGCCTGATCTGCATAGTAAGTTCCAAGCAGTGCTACACAGAGAAGAAGAAAAGGAGGAAGAGGAAAAGGAGCAATATAAAGAAAGAATAAGAATACACATATTTGGTGAACTCTCAATTTGCAGAGAGTTAAGGACTGACAATGCAACTAAATAAAATTAAAAGTTACTGCACAGTAAAAGAAACAAGTACTGGAACAAGAATACAGCCAACAGAATAGGAGAAAACCTTTGTAAACTCTCTGAGGGGTACTAGTATCCAGAATATATAAGATTTCTAAACCTGAGATATAAAAGCTTCAAATACTTCAATCAATAATAAGCAAGTATATGGATTGAAAAGACAGCTCTCAAAATAGAAATGCATTCATGGCCAGTGGAAATATGAGAACCATTCAGCATCTTTGACACCAGGAATTGCATACCCAAACTATCATGTGTTCCATCTTACCCCAGTCTAGAAACCAAGCATGAAATACTGGAGAGGACATGGGACAAGGGAGCATTTCAACATTGCTGCTGGTCGTGTAGACTAGTGCAGCTGCTAGTCTACAAACCTGAAAGTAGAAATACCATATGGTTCTCAACCTTCCTCATGCTGCACTCCTTCAACACAGTTCCTCCTGTCGTGGTGACCCCACCATAAAGTAATTTTTGTTGCTACTTTATAACTGTAATTTTGCTACTGTTACGGATCACAGTTATAAATATCTGAAATGCAGATGGTCTTAGGTGTCCCCTGTGAAATCCATTAGACCCCCAAAGGGTCACGACTCACAGGTTGAGAACCACTGCCATATAGCCTAGATATTCCAGTTCTAGATATATACTTAAAAGAACATAAGTCAGATCACATCAGAGATACTTACACATCTGTGATCAGTCCCGTAGTCTTTACAATAGCCAAAATATAGAGTCAGGATAGATGCTCATAGATAGGTTAATACATTTCTAAATGTGGTAATATACATAATGAAATTTCAGCCACAAAGAAGAAATTTTATACCATTTTCAGGAAAGTGGATTGGGTTGGAGATCATCATGTTAAGGAATTCGGCCAGATGTGGAAAGGCAAATATCATATTTCCCCTCATTGATTAGAATCCAGATTTCACAGAGCAAGCAAAAGATCCAAATTTTGAAGGGAAAGAGCACTCCTGGAAGACAAAAGGGACTGACAAGATGGCAAGCGGAGTTGAGTATGATCAAAGTACAGTGCACACACATGCACACACACACACACACACACACACATACACACATGTATCATATATATGTAGATATGACCTATATATTTATGTATATCATATACATCAAAATGAAACCCAGTAATTTTTGGATAATGAACATGCACTGACAAAGAAAAATTTTGCTGTATGTCTTGTTCACTTCTTGAAAATTAATTCCATTTCTACTTATATGGAAAGTAAATATTGAAGAGTTTCTAATTTATGTAAGAGGCCTAAGAAAGGGCATCATATACACATGGGCTAACACAGCTGGCCTCATTTTCTTCTTCGGGCCCACTGAGATGCTTCTGGACTATATATCCTAGCCCTCAGCTTTCTAGTTAAGAAAAAACTAGAACTAATATAAACAGTTCACAATTAACTGAAGATTTCACACTTTGTGAAAAGCAGTGTTGTAAAGCTTGCTAGCCACATGGTATTCATACATGATAAGTTGGTGAGCCAAATACAAGAACAAGGTGGCATTCATCTGTTAAATTTAGCCAGTGATTTCTGTCCTTCATAATGGCATGTTAAGAATATTTTAGACATTGGCACTGTTGTTGATTTAAAATTAACAAGCCTGTGGTTTCTAGATCTTTGTCTATTCTTAGGTCAAGGCAATCAAGGATGCTTCCCGAAGAGTGAAATATATTACAAAGCTCTGAGTACAGTTCCCAAGGAGCTGTAAGGTCTGTCATCCATATTTATAAGGAAGTAAATTAGTTGTTATACATTGTGAATCAATTTGTCCCAACCCTCTGATTCATATACAGTCTTCAAAATGTAAACAATGCCAAACAACATGAAATGATTCATAGCATGATTTACTACAGAAACAATGTTATGAACCTAATAGAGGGTGTTATAGAAGAGAACTTGGTATATTTGCTCTCTAGTCAACTCTTTTTGCTTCTACACATCTAAGTTTGAGTTACGGGTCCAGCCCTAGGAGAAACGAGACTACTGGTATGCCAGACATTTGACATGTTCTGTTAAAGTGCCTAATGTTTCTCCCTAGTAGGCATATTTCTGATATGACACAGATATGTAAAAGGAAGCACAAATAATTTGGTTTACTGAATTTTCATATTGCATAGGATTATTTCCCATGATTTTATCTTGCCTCTAATTTCATAGAGGCATCTTTTAAAGAAGATTAAAATGAAAATAAATGCCTTGAATTAAATTCTTCATTAGTCTAATTTTGTTTTTTTTTTATTGTTGTTGTTGTTTTTTGTTTGGAAATATTTACATAGTGGGGATTTGGAAGGAAAAACAGATAAAAGTGGATATTTAGAACAGAAGATTTGCTACATTCATAAATTCAATCATCCTCACCCAAAAGAAAGAGTATAGTGAAATAAATTAAGTGAAAATTCTTAGCATTTATTGTCACAATCAGTTGAGAGATTTCATCCATATTGATATCGAGATAATACAGATTTCAAAAGAAAATCAAAGCAACTATTATAGACAATTTCATCGGCACTTTCTTCTTAACGAGATGAAATATATTTGCGTATATTCATTTGAATTTCTTCATCATTGTGAAGGCTAATATATTTCACCTCTTGGTGTTGTGCTTGGATCTGAGATTTAAGTCTGCTTAAGATAGATTCAACAGATAGAAAGCATACAATATACTTATTTCAAGTTTTACCAGACACGAGAGCTCCAGTGACAAAATGAAGATCCCAAGTCTTCCATTATAGCAGGCTGAACTGGACAGAGAATAGCAAACCATGAAGAAGCAGCTAAATGATGTGATGGACATGAAAAATACGAGCTACTTTTACAAGATTGGTCCAGGGTTCACTCAGTCTTGACTTCTGAACCTTTAGAATCAAGAAAATACCCTTTCCTTTTGTCCTTGTTAGTTTCTTGTCGCCGTGATAAACACATGGTCAAAAGCAATTTGGGAAAGAAATGGTTCCTTTTGCATTACACTTCCCTGTCACAATCTATCAGTGAGGGAAATATGGGCAGGATTTCAATGCGAGAACCTGGAGGCAGGAACTGAATCAGAGACCATGGAGGAACTCTGCCTACTGGCTTGCTCCCAACACCGTGCTCAGCCTGCTTTCTTATACAACCCAGGATCGCCTGACCAGGGATGGCAACAATATCAATACCAATATCAGTATCGATCAAGAAAATGCCCCCCGCCCCACAGACTTGCCTGTATATCAGTCTGATGGGGAACTTCTTCTTAATTGTTGTTTCTTCTTGCCAGATGAATCTAGCTTGTGTTGAGCTGACAAGAACTTGCCAGAAGACCTGTTCTTTTAGGGAAGTTGGTTTTGACATGAGAGCTTTGTCTTTGCTTTTAAGAAAGAGCATAAATGTCAGAGTGATCATCATATCCCCGCTGTTTTCCCAATTCTGGCAAGTCAATCATTGCTATGCCAAAAATCTCTTCTTCGCGAAGTTATTTTTTTAATTTTAAAAGTTGTTTCCAATGGCCTGTATGTTTTCTATTCTGAGCGAATGCTTTGCACTGACATCCTCACTGTTAAATCTAGAGCTGATCGCTGGAATGATGTTCTCACTTTTATCACAACGACGACCTCTATACATTTGTAAGTATTAGGCTGACATTTAAATATAGTGTTTCAAAATAGTCTGTCTGGTACACTTTTTATCAGTAGCATCCCTAGAGGGATGGTGTTCTTGGAACATTTCAGATTGTATCTCACAGCTCCTGCCCACTGGAGACAGAACGGTGGAGTCATACCAGCATAGTGGCAGGAAGTTTGGCATGTGCATTTCTTAGCTAAATAAGCATGCAATATGGTTAATTGATTGAATCTCTCAGGTCACTCACTGCTTAGCCGCCCCAAGTTCAGGAAGTTTGGTTTTAAAATACTGTAATTAGGTCTTGCTAGCCAGCTTGAATTGACACCATAACATAGATGATTCCTATTAGTTAATATGAGAGTTTTGCCATAAAACGATCACACCTTTTTTTATCTTTGACAGTTTGTGATGCAGATGTTTCATTCCTGTGCAGCATATGAAAGGTAATTGTTATAAAATACTATGCTAAAATCAGGCTGATTATTCTTTTAGATTTAAAATGTCATGTGGTAAAGGTTATTTTCACTCATTAAGATTAAATACATGTGGCCATATGTTAGAACACTTCTGAACTGAAAGTATACTCAACTGAATGATCAACAAATTCAGAAATATCCAAAGAAAAATAGCTTCCTTTTTTTTAAATTCACCAAAGCATCCTCTCTCAATTAAAATGTCATTATATTACACTCTCACTTGATACTTCATTATGATAAATCCGATTCTGAAAACAGTAAGTCATTCTATACATAAATTTGATGGCATTTTGATATTAAAGTGAGTAAAACCTGTCAATATTCTAGAAACAGTGCATAAGCAAAGAGGGTTATTGGTTTACCCAAATAATAACGTAAACTATTAAAAGGATAACATTTTCCAACTGCAATTATGTGCCCTAATTTTAAAAGGACTATCATTTACAATAATTTGGCAGATTTGGTCCATATTTCTTTCAAAAATTCATTTCTTCATTATGCCTCAAAACAATTTATGGTGCATTTATGTTGGTGAAGATAATTTGCTTTTTTTTATTGTGAATGGAAACCAGTAATTACATACAATCCCATTTTCTCCAGACATAAAGTTAATTCATGGTAGTAATTTTATACAGAATATTAGCTTCTGTTAGTTATGATGAAAATGTAACTGTGGTAAATGCCTCCATTATAATGGAATTTCCTTGGACTTGATGGAAAAAGAAATGTTGCCTCCGTAATAACAGTTGTATGGGTGACTCTGTGACAAGCCTGCAGATCACTTGGCTCTCCGGGCAGTGTGGGCTGTGATTTCTGCTTGCACTTTGGCTTTGACTGGAGCGTCTCTGTTCTGTTCTAGCTTCCCTCTTTCTATATGAGCAATGCCTGTTTTGCACACCTGAATTTGATACCTACAATATGGAGAAAATTACAATATTTATTTCATGTTGATGGTAGGGTGAAACAAGAACAGGCATAAGCAACTCTAACTTGTTTTCTGTATGTGTAGGCACCTTGCCACTAGTTAGGAGATCACTCACCCAATCTTCTGACAGTGAGTTGGAGAAACTTATTGTTGGAGAAAAAAAGTGTAAAAGCAAAAAGGAAACAAGTATTTTTAATTTCTACAAAAAACACCTTTTGAAACTTTGTTAGGAACTGTACCAACCTATTAATTTAAAATTTTTATTTTAATCTATTAACATGAAATGTTTCTCAAGTAATTTTTTTTAACTCCTCTAGTCTTTATAGTTTGTATATGGCAGTCCTAAACATCCCTTGTTAAATATGGTGCAACAAGGTTTATGATCTTATGTTACTCTAAATGATATTAATGTGTGACAGTTTGTAACATTTGCCAATCAGGAAGACAGTTCAGTTAGCAAAGTCCGTGTGTGGACATAAGGACCGGAGTGTGAGCCTCAGAGCCAGGCACAGTGGCACATACTTGCAATGCCACTAATTTGCTTATTAGTTTTAGTACTTATTTTCCTTTTATTGAAAATAGATTACTTTTATGTATCCAGGTGTAGTGGTGCATGCCTTAAATTCCAGCACTTGGGTGGATCTGTGAGTGTCAGAACAGCCTAGTCTAAAGAACAAGGGTCAGGACAGCTAGACCTGGACACAGAAACCCTGTCTGGGGGAAATAAAGAAATAAAGAGAAAGGAAGGAAGAAAGGAAGGAAGGAAGGAAGGAAGGAAGGAAGGAAGGAAGGAAGGGAGGGAAGGAGGGAGGAAGGAACTATTTCTTTCACGTCTTGATTATGGTTTCCTCCCTCTGTTCCTCCCAGGTCCTCTCCACCTCCCTGCCCATGTAAATCTATTCCTTTCTGTCTCTGATGACAAAACAAACAGACTTCTGTGCAATAAGAATAAAACGAAATAAAATATAAGATAAAACAAAAACTAACACATCTGAATAGGACAATACAAACATAAAGAGGAAAAGAATCCAAGGAAAGGCAGAAGAAACAGATATACACACAGAGACTGGGTTCACTCGTCCTCACACCCAGGAATCCCATAAAAACACAAAACCGGAAGCCATGATATACACACAAAGAAACTGCGGGGTTAAAAAAAAAAAGAGAGGGGATATATATATAAAATAAAAAATAAAAGATATCTTAAAAATCCTGACACAACGTTATGAGACAAGGACCCTCCAAAGACGCCATTGAGTTTATTTATTGTTGGTATCTACTGCTGGGCAGGCAGCCCACCCTTAAGAGAAGCTTGGTTCCCCGGTGAGACTCCCTTGGAGAAAACTAAAATTTCATTTACAAGTTTTTTTCAGTTGTGGATATCTTCTGGGTTAGGGATGGAGAGCTTGCATTCACTTCTTTCAGCTCTAGGACCCCATCTGGTGGAGCCCTATGAAGGCCCTGTGCATGCTACCTCAGTCTCTGTGAGTTGATACCTGTACCCATCCTGTTGATTTAGAGGCCCTGGTTTACTTGGTGTCCTCCATCCCCTCGGCTCTTACATTCTTTCCACCTCTTCTCATACTGTCTTTACTGCATCCTGAGGGGAGGGATTTGTTGGAGACATTCCTTTTAGGGTTGAGGGTTCCAAAGTCTCTCTCATTACCTGCATTTTATCTGACTGAGGCTTCTGTATTTCTCCCACCTGTTGCAGGAAGAGGCTTCTTTGATGATGGCTGAGCAAGACAGTGATCTATAAATATTGCTGAATGTCATTAGGAGTCTTTTTATTGCTACATTCTTTCAGTAGAACAGTAGTATTTTGTTTTCTCCGAAGTCCCTGGGTTATCTATTCTCGGGTTCCTATTCACCCAAGTAGCATCAGGTTTGGGTTCTATCTTGTCGACTGGGCCTTAGGTCAAATCAGATATTGGTTGCTTACTCCCGCAAGCTTTGTGTCACCTTGCACTAGCAGCTCTTGTAGGCAGGGCACTGTTGTAGATGAAAGGTTTGTAGCAGGGTTGGTGTTTGCTCCTTTGGTAGCATGGAAACAATGCTACTGTGACAAATGCTATACTAGCATGTATAGGTAAAGGCTCTGTGTAGGCAACAGCTCAAGTCCTCTGTGTCCAGTGAATTGTTTTTGTCTTTTATCTTTTAAGACTTTGTCTTTATGAGAGTGCTGGGGATTAGAAGTTTCGGCCTTACACGTAGAAGGCAGATGCTGAATCACTGAGCTATATACCAGAACTTTGAAACTTTAGCTTTTTAAATTTTGAGAGAGTCTCCGTAAGTTATCCAAACTGCCCTTGAATTCACTGTTTCCTAGGCAGGCCTGGAGACACCCTTTTATCACCCTTCTGCCTTAAGCACAAGAGTAACTAGGATTATAGGTACATGCCAACGCATCTGGCTACACTTTACCTCTAAATATTTTTGCTTATTGTCCATGTTTATTGCTCTGATTAGAACATCCAGAACCATCTTAAATAGTATTGGGTGAAACCATCAGTCCTCCCTTACTTCTGAAATACAGCGGAATCTCTAGTCTTTTGATTTTAAGTATGATGTCAGCAATAGAATTTTCATAGATGACTAATCTGGTCCAGAAATTCCCTCGTGCCCATCTCTGCCTTTCTATTTGCTGTGGCATATTATCACGAGTGCGTGTCGAATTTTTTGCCAAGTACTTTCTTTTTGCCCATTGATATAATGCTATGTGATGAATTACGTTGATTTCTTTCATTTTAAATGTTAAAGCCACTAAGGGATACATTCGACTTGGTCATAGCATATTATTCTTGTCTTAATGAATTGCTGGATTTTCGCTAAGATTCTTCTGCCAATCATGCCTGTGGATACTGCTGTGCTTCTTGTGTTCTCATTATGTCCTTGTTTAGCTTTCCAGTCAAGGTCATGCTGTCCTAAGCAAGATGAGTTCCCGTACCCCATTTCCTGAAAGACTTCCTTTGAGATTCCTAGTACTTCCCCCACTGACGTTGCCCAGAACGCAGCAGTGAAGCCCTCTGCACCTGAAGGTTTCTTTGTGGGAAGACTGTTAATTATAAAACTCAATACCCCTAGGAAATATGGAGTTTATTAATTATTTCTTCTTGTGTCGGTTGGCTAATTTGTGGTTTTCAATGAATGCATCCTTTTCGATCGAGTTGTTAGATTTGTGGTTGTCAAGCTGTTCGTAATTACAGCATCGTGTTGACACTTCCTCCTTCCATTTAGGTGCTGTTTCCTCTCTCTCCCTTTTCCTCTTGGTCAATCAAGTAATTGGTTTATTCAGTATGGTTTATTTTGTGGAAGAGAGTGTGTTAATATCTCCACACCAACAATATTTCCTCCCGCCCCCCTCTGTTGCTTCTCAGCTTCTATTTCTTTCATTGCCTTAGTTTTTATGATTTTCTTTTAATTAGAACAAATAAGGTCATTTTTACTGCTTTTAAAAAACATACATTTTTTTACTCTTTATCTGACAATTTTATGTATGCAGACTCTGTATCTTTATCATAGCCACCCCAGCTCCCCAGTTCCCCTTCCTCTCCCTGGAATCACTTCTACATGTCTTTCCCATTTCTATATCCTCCCTCTCCTCTTCCTCCTCCTCTTCGTTTAAATAATGTACTGAATTCAGTTACTGCTGTCTGCTTAAGCATGGCCAACCTACCAGCAGAAATATGATTCTCTCTTCCCAAAAGTCATTCCTCAACTAGGGATGGAGCCTTGTAAACCCCTGCATCGTGTCATCCATGCTGGAATTATAGATTGGCTTGATCATGTGTAGGAGGTCGTATAATTGTAACCATAGTTGTTCAGTGCTCCTGAGTGCAATGGCCATGTTGTGTCCAGAAGACATTTCCTAGTACTTCTCTCTATCCTCTGACGTTTCGATTCTCTCTGTCCCCTCCTTCTCATTACTCCCCAAGCTTTTTGAGTGTCGACACAGATGTGTCACTTCAGGCTGAGCATTCAACAGAGACTTATTCTCAGGACTCTGACCTCTTATGAATCTCTCCATTGGTGATGGCCCATTACAAAAAGAAGTTTCTCTGTCCACAGTTGAGAGCTCCAGTAAGCATATTAATCTATGGCTGTACACATAAATATCTAGATATGATAACATATCTATTTAGCAAAACACCAATAGTACGCGCCTTCTCATGAATTTTTGACTAAGCTTATACTACCCGACACAAATTTCCTCCTGTAGACAGGCTTCAAATCTAGTCAGGACGCCATTGGTTGTGCCCTCTTATGTCCATAAGAGTCATGTCATTACTGTGCCCGTGGATCATCTTGCCTGACATGTTAGTAGTGTGGCATGCAATGTCTACCATAGAATAAGGCAATTAATGATTCTTCTTCCCAGTGCCCTGCAAACAACCCTCCATTATAAATGCCAGCTTGCAGGAAGAAAGTTTCCAGGCCACCCTAACTTGCTTTCTCTGTGTGCTGTAGCCACACTGTGTTTCATCTTCAACCACAGAGTCTTACCTTCTAGCTGTGGCTTGGGACCAAGGTCAATGGCAACGTCCTGCTTGTATCGAGGAGCCCTAGGGCTGCCCTGACCAGTAGCCTGCAGGGAAGCATTCCACCCCTGGCACTAGGGTATTTATTTAATAACCAGTGTCTTCTGAGGGAAGCTTTGTCTACCTATGCAGGGTACTGCCATTTGAACTCCTTCCCTTACAATCAATGAGTCAAACAACAAGAACCACCGTATAGCTTTTGATCAGCTCACAAAGTTATAGGTTTCCAGGAAGCTCCTTTAGAGTGTTCAGTTTTAATCAGCCTGCCTCCCACTTCCCCCTTTCGTATTCACCTCGTTCCTACACTTACTTGTGCCTTTGGTCCCCGGTGTTGCTGCTACTGTCCCAGAACATGGATCGTATCACCGCCACCCTTTCCTGCCTAAGCCCTGTTCCTCTCTCTCAGAACTTTTACTGCTTCCGATGGTAAACTTTCACTTACTTTGTTTAAAAACAACAACAACAACAAACAAACAAACCAAACAGCACTGGCCAGGGTGTAACCTTCTTTTATTTCTAAACATTGTCTACTTTCGTTTGCTCTTATGTCGATGACAAGTTATTCGGGTTCTTAGCTTTATTTAAATCTCTCAAGTTACTAACAGTGGGATAAACGTCTTTACGTGAATTAGCCTGTATTTTCATGACGAAATGTACTTCTTGCTTTCGAACTTAAGTCCTCCAGAAAACTAGCACTTTCTCTTAATCTCTGAGTCATGTTTCTAGCCCACCACTCTCTCCTTAACAAAGTGATTTTCCTCTCGAGGTCAACTGCGTGGGGTGTTACAGGTGCGGTTCCTACTGTTTCCAGTGCTTTCCCTTAAGCTGTCCATTGGTGGATACAGGGCACCACTGATAAACAGCGAACAGCTTGTCCTCGGTTTCTTAGGCAGTCCAAGGGTCTCTTTAAATTGGATTTTTAATGAACCTTCATGCAAACCTTCAGTTTTGCGAGGCTTTGCTTATGTCTTCCCGTACACAATTTTTGGAGATACTTGTTCCCTTCTCTGTTCTTTTCCACCCTTCTGATTCTTTTGGGTTGGCCATTTTTTTGCTGCTGCTGTTCTCTTCTATTCAGTTTGTATGTTTTTGCATGTGAGTGTGTGTACTTACATGTAGTGGAGGTGCACGTGTGTGTATGGGCATCAGATATTGATTTTAGGTGTCTCTGTTTCTCACTACTATAATTTTTTTTTTGGTTTTTTTGTTTGTTTGGTTTTGGTTTTGTTTTTTGGCTTTTTGAGACAGAATTTTTCTGTTGTAACTCTGGCTGTCCTGGAACTCACTCTGTAGACCAGGCTGGCCTCGAACTCACAGAGATCCACCTGCCTCTGCCTCCCGAGTGCAGGGATTAAAGGTGTGTGCCATCATAAGTTTTGAAACAGAGTTTCTCACTGAATTCAGAGCTCACCAGCTCACCTCAGCTTGTGGCTAAGATGCCCTAGAGATCTACCTGACTCTTGAGTTCTCAGCACCGAGGCTGCAGGCCTAGACCACTAAGCCCAGCTTTCAGTAGGTGCTGGGACCTGCACTCAGATCTTCATGTTTGCGTGGCAAACACTCTATTGAATGATCCATCTCCCGGTCCCTAAGCTCATTTCTGGAGCATTATCTTCTATTTCCACTTGTAGTTTTGTATCTGGGGATTATACTATTCAGTCTTAATATTTACAGTCTTCCTCGATGCAAATTTACCACTTCATGTATAACAGAAGTATGATGGTTAATGTTGTGTTTTAAGTTTAAAATACTGTGCGTAAGAGATCTATAAAATGAAGATGTCTCTACCCTGTAGGCTCCACTTGGATAAGGACAGATAACATCCTGCAATGCTGCGATCTCTGGATCATCTACAAGCTTGGTTGCCTCACCTGCACAGGATGTGTGCTTGATGACACATAGGCAGGAAGTACATGAGGATGTATACTTGCCTATGATTGGACAAAGGCAGGAAGTATGTAGCCTCATGGGTTTTGCATGTACAAGCCCCTGAATAAAGTAATTAGGTGGCAAATTCTGAGCATGGGTCATGGGTATGGAGCTGGCCAATATCTATGATCCTGGTCAATATTTAATAAGGCCTCTTATTTGTTTAAATCTATTGTCAGACTGGTGAATCACCAAGCAACCCCATACCTGTAACAGAAAATTAAAATAACAAACCTCAATTTCTAACTGTCTTCAGGTATTTCTGATATTATTAATTCTGATTCTATACTCATTATCAGTTCCACTAACACCGTTATTACTCCCTCTAAACCGTCAATTATCTTTTAAAATATCGTTTAAATTAAAAAAAGAGCCATTTTCTACACACTGCTGCCTACATCCTGTTCCCTTTGTCTGTGTTTATGTGGACATCATAGGGTCAGAAACCATCTTCCTCCAGCCTGGAGCATTTGCCTTTCAGCTTCTTCTGCTTCCCTTCTGCTAAGGTCACGGTCTGTGAGCCTTTTACTGAAATATCCTGATTTTGTCATTATCGATACTATTTGTCCTCTACAAAAACTCAACAATGAGTATTTATTTTAATGATTTAAGCTTTCCTATTTTTTTTTCTTTTTACTTTATCCTGCACAGTCCTGATGAAGCCTTCAAACCTGTCGTTGTTATTCCCCCTCATTTGGGGGGGGTCCTCCAATAATAAGATAATGTAGTGATATAATTATTTCATTTTCCCCTTACCCTTTCCTTCCTCCAGTCCCTCTGTTCATACTGCCTTTGCTCTTTCTCCAATTCATGGTCTCTGCCTCTTTTAAGTTTTTAAATTCTCCTTTATTTGAAATTTCAGCGATACTGTATTCTGGTTTGTCTTTTTATGTTGTTGTTAATTATACTGTTTAGGGTTTGCTTTGCTTGTTATACAGAGACATTCTTCTTTCCAGGGTGTTCTCTTTCTCTATTTATATTTTCTGACTGCCTTTTCACAAGGTCCATTTCTTTCTGTTCCTTCCCTGAACACATTTGCAAGCTACTTAGTTTATTTACTTTGTTAAGTACATAAACACTTAGTTTAACTTAGTAGTTTCCCACAACAGAGTGACCATTAATAGGGTTGTGATTGTTGTTGTTTCTCTGTTAAGTGTTCTGCTTGTCATGGATTACAATTCTGTTGTGTGCACGCAGGATCTCACAGTGTAGCCTAGGCTGGCATCGAACTCATGCTTCTTCTGCCTCAGCTTTTCAACGCCGGGATTATAGTGTGTGTCACCATACCCGTCTGGACAGAGTACTTGGAACTGCACCGTGTGAGTGCTGTGCCTTTGAGAATCTGGAGTTCCTTTTTAAAAGCTTTCACGTGTTTTCTCTCAAGAATGTGCTTCAGATCAGCTGGGTTACGTTCAAGCTAGTCTGGAGTTTCGTCAGAAATGATTTAGAGTGAGTTTTTCCTCTAAGACCACATCAGCTCCGTTCGTAAGGAGCGAACTTTCTGAGATGCTAACTGCATAACTTGGTGAGACTTTTTCATATGATTTTATCAAAACTCCAATCTTTTATACTCTGATTGGTCCATAAAGAAAATTAGTTTGGCCAGTCTTCACAGACTTTCATCCAGTCTTTGTAAATTAGTGTTTAGCCGAAAGAAAAAAAAAAAATCACTACACTGGTCCTTGTGCTTCTTTCTTGGCCTATAACCTCTGCTGATTTAGTAACTCTGAACTCTCATCTCTTTTTTCTGCCCAATGAGAAAATTGCTCAGTGACCACCACTGTCCAGTGACTGTCTAGAAAATGCACCCCACAGAATCACCCCAGGACACACCTGGAGCTCTTGTCATGTGTTTTCATTCTGTCTGCTTCCCATTGTCTGCAGGTAGATGCTTCATAATTTTTATCCATCAAAACGATGGATTGTGGTTGAAATACATGTAGGCTGTCCATAACTGTCATCCCCAGAACTGGAAATCCATTTTAGTTATATTTACTTCCTGTTAAATTTTGTTGAACCTATTCAGCGTGCCTACCGCAATAGCTTTCCTTTACCTGCTCTTCTTTTGTTTACAGAAGCAGAAGAACTCGATTATTTGACAAAAATAGATAAATTTTCTTATAAGCATCAATGACAGCAGGCTTTGAATATTTGTATATCACAAAGGTATAAAGAATCTTTAGATTTGGTAATGGGAAACTTGGTATTGCTAAATGATTTGTCAGGGTTCACAGGACGTATTTAGTGAGAAAAAGACCGGTCTGAGATGAAAACCATGAAGCTTCAAATCTCACTTTCAGAGCCTTAATCTTCTGGGCTGTATTTGGGGCTGGGGAATAATAGGAAATAGCATGGAGGGAGGGCCTTAGAGAATGGCTGTGTCACCAAAGGATTTAATTTAAATGCATCTCATTTCACACCCTGCATCTTTCTCCTCAGAGATGGTTGAAAGAATAAGGTACATCTTTTAACTCTTTCATCACTAAAGAAGAAAGAGAAAAGATTAGTGACATCTCCCCAGCCTACCTGATGCCCAGCAGCCTGTTTCCAAGGACACGCTGCTGTTGTGGAATTCAAAGCCACATTTCTACCCATACATTGGTGAGCACAGTCATTTTTTTTTATATCAGTGGGTGCACTGATAAAAAAAAGTAACAGGTAACCTATGGACACTCCATCTCTTTTCCCACTGCAAAAATAATTTGGCAAGCTATTAGTGATAGGTTTTAGTAATCAAAAATACATCATTTCAGTATGACACGCTTCCATTAGTGAGTGTTTTCTCCTTCCCTTGAGAAGCGCTGATTTGCATAATATTTTAACTACCATGCTTTTCTATCTTTTGGTTGGAGAATTCCCATGGTACTCTTCTGGATGTGTAATGTTAAAAGGCTCGGCATTCGTTGCTTTTTCAAGTCTCTAACTGTGAAGATATAAGGAACAGACCGACACCAACCACTTCAATGTTTTGCTTAGAAACACAGTGGAAGGTTGTGTGCCAGACACTTCATTCATGTTGAGAAAGACTGAACTCTTCAGGGATCCAAAGTGGCAACATTCCGCTTTGAGCAGCTTTTCACAAGACCTGCACCTGTATTAAATAAAGTCTTTGACATGGATGCCCTTGGAAATTCCCCGTGCCTATTATCAGCTACGTTCTAGCTATCTGGTGCTAATTATCCTGTTTAATGGTTTGAGAGGAGTTTTCTTTGCCTCACAAGAAACCAGAGGGGGCTAGTGCAGTTTGAGATGTTTTTATTGAGAGAAACTAGTTTTGGAGTCCTCCAAATATCTGGAACCAAATTTAACACATTTGCAAAGTGAAAAGACCCCAGGAGACTTCTAAGTGGGTGGTTGACTCTCTCGTAGCCATGATGAAATTTTGCCAAGCTCTCAAGGGAAACACAGCTAAGCACACATTTAACTAATCAAACTTGCATGCCACAAACTTAAACCTACTTGCGCTTTCAAATTCTCCCTCATTAAAGACGTTTCAAGAAAACTAAAGCAGTACTGTACGTTTCGGAAAGGTTCAGTACGTTTTTCTGTCATTGATAAGTCTTTATCTCAGCCCCTAAACTATGATCACAACCACGTTATGCAGTTCTGATTCTCACACCTACCATGTCACTGACCTGTAGCCGCATTCTGCAGATTGAAAGTAACAAACTCTGGGAGTTTAAGACATATACTCCTACCAGAGTGGAGGAGGGGTTCAGGAAGTCCCACTCTTAGTGGCGGGGGCCTTTGTAACAGGTGGCTGTTTCCAGAAGGTGCAGCAGTTTTCTTCATGGGTGCAGCCCCTAGTTACCTAGTGGTGGACTTGAACTCATGGCTTTGTGCTTGCTAAGCAGGCTGTCCCTGTTCCAGTGGACATCTCTCCACCCATGAGTATAATGGCAGCACTAAGAGGACTCCATGTCATAAAAAGTAAATAGTATAGGACTTTGGAAGGGAAATGTGGTTGGTAGGCCTATGTTTAGGAAGATGGCCAGGAGGGAGTGCGGGGAGGATTTGATCAAAACAAATGGTACACATGTATAATGTTCTCAAGCATTAAACAAAGAAAATTATAAATGCAATCAACTGTACACCAGTCATAGTAGGACAGGACCCACATACCAAATTTGGATCATGTGATCTTGATGTAGCCAATCTTTGTTGTTTTTGTGTTGTTGTGGTTGTTTTTTAAGATTTATTTTTAATCATGAATATCATGTGTTAGAGGTATGTGTGTGTGAGTTCAGATGCTCTCAGAATCCAGGAGAGAGCATCAGATCCCTGGGGAGCATGACCTACACTGATGCTAGGGGCTAAACGTGCTCTTAGCAGGGCTAAGGCTCCTGCTCTTGGCCACCTTTTACAGCCCCCGTCCACTCCACACTTGGAGACAGAGTCTTATTTAGACTAAGTTGTCCTCAAGCTCACCATATAGCTGAGGACGAGGGCGGCCTTGACCTTCTTATCCTCTGCCCCTCTGGTGCTGGGATTCCAGTGCACAACACCCCCTCTGTTACCTAGTGGTGGACTTGAACTCAGGAATTTGTGCTTGCTAAGTACTCTATCAACAGAGACACATCCCCAGGCCTTTGTGGCACATTTTAAACTGTATTGTAGATATATACTAAGATGAAGATGGTAAATGGCTGTTCTTCTTAGATACCTCTTTCCCTCCTTCACGCCATCACACAGTATCCTCAGATTTTGCATACAGGTAGCGCGGGCTGGCCTCAAACTTCTGACCTTGATGACTCAGTCAGTCAAGGCAGGGAGGGCAGGCCTATGCTGTCACACTCGGTCCCCCTTGCCTCTTCCCACAGATATATTCTTTCAATTACTGCTGTATTTTGTTCAGTCGGTTCCTTTTTTTTTTTTAAATCTACTTCCTTCTCCCCAAATAATCAGTGAATTTATCATAATGAAAATATCTTTTTGAAACAAACTCCATGTTGTGCTCTATAGGGTCCTAAGGTAAGGACACTGTGTCCAGCGTTGTGAATGTGTGCTTTAAGGAGTGAAGTGCTTCCCTGTGTCTCAAAAAGAGGAGGAGGGTCAGTCAATTCTTTTTTATTTCAAATACTAGTCTCCAATCAGTAAATGTCAGCTCATTTCATTACACTAAGGAGCTTTGTTCAGATTTACCGGAGAATTTTGAACTGGCACAGTTCCACCATGGGAGTGAAAGGTAAGGGAAGTGTGGGATCCAAATATTTTGAATGGTAGGCCAATGTGTATTGCTATTAATAAAGTTAAAAATTCTCTGTACATTAATTAAGAATATCAGCAATGCAGTCAGTATGTGAGACTGGGTGGGTTTAAAAAAGAGCACATGGAGTAGAAATGAGAAAGTTCTGGGGTGACAGGGGAGTAGTCAGCTGGCATGGAGTGGAGGTTGATTTGGTCAAAAGCATATTTGTGGATATATGAAATTCTCAAATGGTAACTTAGTTTTATTTCCCCTTTATCAGCCCTGTACCCGGTCACTTAACAGACATGAACACAGAACTCAGAAATGCTATGAAAAAAAAATTTTAAGACAGAAATTTAAGAAAAACAATATCAGTAGCTATTGATAAATAAAAAACTGGTGGACAATTATATTCTAATATAAAATTTAAAAATGTGGAAAATTGCAGGACCAAACAATGAAAAAGTATGAAATTAGCATGCATTGTTTTAACAAGATTGGTGGATGTATTACCAAAGTAAGAAAAATGTTCTAAAAGAGTTAATTAAAAGAAAAAAAATAACTGGCATTTTTGAAACAAAATTATGGCCATTTACTTACAGAGACCTCTTAAAGAGAATATATATATATATATATATATATATATATATATATATATAAATATATATATATATATATATTTTTTTTTTTCCTGGAATGAAGGCATATAGTGTGAGAAGGGTGTTACAGAGTGAAATTTTCTGTTCCCTCTTGCTTGTTCTTCATTTTCTGCGGGGAGACAAGGCTTGCCGGTAGAAGTGGCTGAGTCAATCCTCATAATAAGAGAATATTCTACAAGACTGACTTAGATTAACTTGCGAATCAAAGGGAATAGTTGCTACCTCACAGAACAGACAGTTACTTATGTTTATGTTTTTATCACTAAATAGGAGTAAGCTAATGTATTTTACAATGAGTTGTGATTTTTAGAAAAAATACAGTATCTCACCAAGCCATAGACATAGAATGAAAAAAACTTTGAAAATCCAGCTGACTTTTCTTTTACATAAAATAATTTATTGTCTTTGCCTACTTAAGTATTCATTCTTTTTCAGTCAGACATTCTGCGGTTTTTCCATATTTATACCCTATCTCAGTATGCACTGGATTCATGTATTAGTTTAACATAAGAGAAATACTCAAAATGTTATTTTAGTTGCTTTACCGAGAAACATTTCACACACCATGATGTGGGCTGAATTTAACTGAACAGGTCAGCACTCGTGTGTCCACAGTTGTGTGATCATCACCCAGATTCAATGTCGGAACATTTTAACATCTAACATACCAGAAATAAATTCTGTCATCTATAGGATGACATTGACGATGTCCTGACTAAGAAGGCAGAAAATGTGGGATATCCAACAGAAGGAATAATGGTAACCAATAGTGAGCGAATAGATGAGTTTTGTAATGAGGGATAATCTAGTATTATAGTAACAATAGCACGTGGAATGTACCTCAAGAAGTTACAGCAAAGCTGGCTACCAAAGGACACATTGTAACGCCATTGGCAGGTAACGTTCCCTCTGGGGAAGAGATAGCTTTCTATTACCCAACCATTTCTTCTCACGGATTGGAAGCCTGTATTTCAAAATTGATGGTGGTAACAGACAAGAATGTCGCAGACACTGGATTATGTTGAATGCTCATCTACAGAATCCTCAACGTTTCATCACAAAATGGTTGTGAATATTAGCAGAAATAGCTCAATGCAAGTGTTATTACCGTCACAGTCTTTATAGATTTCGACTTTACAGAAACTATGTAGTAATTTGGTGAAAAGTGACTCAAGGCAACATCAGTTTACAACTAAAGCGACTTGAACTTGTGTCCCCATTGTGATCTAGACGTTCTTGTCACATGACTGGTTTTGTTCAAAATTAGGCAGCATACCTTTCTGTGCTGGGTAGTTTATGTAAACTTGACACAAGTTAAAGTCATCTGAGAGGAGGAAACCTCAATTAAGAAAATGTCTCCATAAGATCTGGCTGTAGCAAGCCTGTAGGGCATTTTCTTAATTAGTGATTGATGAGGGAGGGCCCATTCCATTTCGGGTAGTGCCACCCCTGGGCTGGAAGTCCTGGGTTCTATAAGGAAGCAGGCTAAGCAGGCCATGTGGAGCAAGCCAGGAAGCAGCACCCATCCAAGGCCTCTGCATCAGCTCCTGCCTCCAGGTTTGTGCCTTGTTTGAGTTCCTATCCTGACTTCCTTTGGTGATGAGCAGAGATCTGGAAGTGTAAGACAAATAAACCCTTTCCTCCTCAGCTTGCCATGGTCATGGTGTTTCATCACAGAAATAGTAACCTGATTATGACACTTCCCAAGAAAAGAAGTCTTCCTGCTTAAGCCACAGACTTAGCCATTTTGGAGACTCAATCCATGGGCAACAAGTAGATAAAAATACTTCAGCTGTCGGCATTGCACCTTTGGTAAGCAACTGGACTCCACTTTTCCAGGAGAGAACGCTTATTAATAAAATACCCTCTCTTACACTATTTGGCTAATATACTTCTTATATTTATATTATGAATGCGTGACTCGTTTTTTTATTTGTTTCCAGTTTATTTATTTTAGTCAATGTACTTGATGTTTACAAGATAGGGAGCACGTCAAAATAAAATTTAGTAATTAGCATGAGAGATTTTCAATTCTTTTAAATTATGTGTATGTTTGTCTACATGCAAATATGCACCTGTGAGTGCAGGTGCCTATGGAGGCCAGAGGTATTGGCTCTCCTGACCTGGAGATACAGGTGGTGGTGAGCTGCCTGACATGGGTGTTGGGAACCAAACCAAGGTCCTCTGGAAGAGAGCAACAAGTACTCTTAATCCCCCAGCCATTACTCCAGTCCTCTCAATTAGTTTCGATGGTGGTCAATAGTAGTCTCTTCATTTGTTCATCTTTTAAATAATAGTCAAAATATGTATGCAATACGTCCTAGGCACTGTGCTAGACTTTGGGTACTCACCAATAAATAATCAAAGTTCCTGTCTTTGTAGCCTTTCTTTCTAGTGTAAGAGACAAATTGACTTACAAAGAGATCAATAGAACGTGGGCATGAATTTTTCTGAGTGTTCATTTTAAAAGTTAAAAATGAGATATCTCAGATGACGAGATAGAAGAAAGATAATCACATGATTTCTCCTTGATGAGGCATATTTAATACAAGACTTCAAATTAAGAAGGAATCTGTCATGTCTGATTATTTTATTTTATTTTTTTTTGTATCTGAGAGATGGCATTTCAGGAGGAGCAGAGATTAGTTAAAAAGCTTATAGCAAGGAAAAAAATTTTGCTTGGAAATCAGAAAAGAACTCCTCGTTTCAATCCAGTGATTGAACTGGAAAATGATGAAGAGTTTAAGGCAGAACAAGGAATTAGAATTTGTTCTAAATATAATATCAAGACACTTGAAGCTCACAAGTTTTATGCAGAGAATGAACTGAATTACAGTTCATCACCATGCACAGTGAAGCTCTTCTGTAGGATAGCAAAGGCTGGGTCAAGAGAAAAATCTCAAACTCCTAGAAATGTCAGTTCTGAGAAGCCTCTAAGAACTAAAGTTGACATATTAAGAAGACATTTGGATGTATGACTCTGGACCTTAGGGGAACGTCTTCAACCAAAGATATAAATGTGGTTGACAAGTTTATAGATGGTCTGCAAAGGCCCAGTTTCATCAGAAAAGGAGAAAACTTTAGTTGAGCCAGCCCATTTGGAATTGAAATAGCTAAAGGTTAACAAGAGTGTAATATATGGCAAGACCTTGAGACAGAGTTGCCAGGAAAAAAGAAACTGTTATGTGACAGGTGAGGACATCGTGATCTCTCAAGAGACTAAGAGATGTGTGAGACACCCTTGGATCTGATGACCTAGGGGTATTGGTGTTCATGAAGCTATTCCAGAGTTACAACAAGGAAACAGTGAGATGTGTGTTTGCTTTACTTCTTTTCTGATTTGTTTTTTTTTATTTGTAATAGAGTGTACAGTTGCCCCCAAACCTTACCAATACCTCAAATCATAAAGTTACATCCATTGCCTAAATATTGGTTTCTGAAACCATTCTTCAATAAAGGTCTTCTGGGAGAAGTGTTAAGCCTTGGAATTGGGACCAGAATTCACCAGATGGGCCTCAGGTGTCTACTAGAGCCAGAAAGTAGGAAGCATGTTGAGAAAGTCCTGGGAGAATTCTCACAACTGCGAGAGCTCTGCTGATAAAGGTTGTACTGGTTTGAGAAGTGAAATAAAGCAAGCGCTGCATTATAACTTACTGTAAGGATATCTTAAGAGTTCATGCCATTATATTAAAATCATTAAGTAAATTAATGAGAGGGAAGAAATTATCTTTTAATTTTTTTGTTTAGTGTGGTTGTGTGTGTGTAGTGGGTGTGTAGGTGCATGTGCATACGTATCTGTGTGCAAGCATGTGTGCACATGTGGAGTCAGAGACTAACCTGGAGTATCATTGCTACCTTGTCTGTTGAGAAGAGGTCTCTCACTGGAACCGGGGCTCACACATTAGAGCAGGTTGGCTGGGCAGTGCGTCACGGAGTTCTCCCATCTCTGCATCCAGTTCTGGGACTGCACACAAGGCCCACAGGGCCTCACTTTATTTTTGGTCTGTTTACTTGTAGTGTATGCAATGGGGAATCAGTCCTTGGTCCTCATATTTAATATAGCAAGCGTTTTGCTAGAATTTTTCTTAGATGAATTATACAATTATTTCAATCTAAAATGACCCCCTACTCTCTCATGGTTGGAATACTTGTTCCCCAACTAAAAGCATCATCGGGGAAGATGTGAAACCTATAGACGGTAGGGCCAGGCCGGTGAGGTAGATTCCGAAGGACAAACCTTTGAAGGATTTACTTACCCATGAATCTTTGTTTTCTCTCTGCTTCCTGGCCCGATGAGATTTGGATAGCATTTACCACCCATTCATAACACTGTGAATGTGTTCCCCCACACCCCCAGTCGACTAAACTACTCTACAACTGAAAGCTAAGGCAAATTCTTCCTCCTTTTAAGTTCTTTCGGGTCCTTAGATCAAAGCAAAGAAAAGTCACTAACATAAATCCTAAGTACTTTGTGGGCATATCCCACACTTAAGGAGGAGAGTATCTGCCGACTTCTTTCAAACTAGTATGATAATTGTGTGGAAATGGAAGAAGAGGGCAATTGCAGTGAGTCCGGCATGTAGCAGAAGCTTTATCAGTTAGGAATTATGGTCAGCATCAGCAATGATGTCATGGCAGTAGGATGTTCACATTGCACTTGATTGATGAGTGTTATATAAATGACAGTGGTGCATTATCTTTGTGATTTTTCTCTTAAGAAAATCCATTACACTAATACAACCACGAGAAAGACATTAGACAAAGCCCACCCAGAGGATAGTCTATAAAATAGCTAACAAAAATATCAAAATTATTAAACACAAAAATGGATATAGAATTCATTAAACTCCATCCTGTTTTAGCTGTTTTTCTATTCATATATGTGTTCTAATAACTTGCTCTGTTTTCAAGTTGCTTCTCAACAAATTCCCGTTTAGTAAACAGTAAAGAATATCAAAACAAGGTTGGAATTAATGGGTATCACAAAGAATGCTTAATCCCCCTGCATATTTGCCTGCTGCTGTAGCCAAAACAGCAGTGTGTGTGTGTGTGTGTGTGTGTGTGTGTGTGTGTGTGTGTGTATGTGTGTGTGTGTGTGTGTTTCTTTTCATTCACGTGGAGGGAAACAAACTTTGGTGCTTGTAGAACTGAAAGATGTTTTTAAAGAATATCCTGAGCAAGATTATTCTGCAGGAACTTGAAATAATGAATCAATTCCATTCAAAGGACAGTTGCTTCTGGGGCTGGAGAGATGGCTTTTGAAGTGTACTCAGGTTCTGGTCTCAGCACGCAGCCACCTGTAACTGAAGCTCCAGGGGATCCATCAGAGTCTGAAAGACTCTGCCGGCTCTGCACTCATACACACCTGCACATATTCCCACAAGAAAACACTCATACATATAATTAAATAGTAATAAAATAGCATTTTAAAAAGACAGTCACTAATAAAACAGATGTGTCTCAGTGAAGCAAACGTGTGGCACAATTGTTGAATATGCATTTATTTACATTGTTTACGTGGCCAGCTCTTCATTTGAGGAAGAGTCCAGGGCACTGCTCCTGCCGAAGAAGAACATACGCCCACAAAAGTGAAAGGCTCTTTGTTGAAGTGCTGTCAATCATTCTGAGAATGAGAAACCATTTTCCTTGCCCGCATTTTGACTTAGTAGGCAGGCTGAAGACTTCACATGAGAGATGGCTCCGATGGGTTGTAACGAAGAGAAATTTCTACTGAACGAAATGTAAATGCATCTTGAAAATAGGGAATATCACAGAAAGAGTAGATGTGGGGAATTATTACAGGGCAAGAGGCAAATGTTTCCATTATTTACTTTAAGAGTTCCATTATTTAAGAGTTTATAGGCAACATTTCATCTTGAAAGCTTTATTCTAAATTGGTTTTGTTCTATACATTTTAAATGCATATTAGTTTCCTGATTTAAACCAGCTTCAAAATCATTGATGATATGGTGTGAGCGAATTAGGATGAATCACCTTTAAATGTCAAGAGTTGTCAGTGAGTTAATTAATAATATATTTGCATTTATGTGATGGTGCCATATTTATCAGTTTGTTTCATATCAATTAGGGCCTTTTGCATTGATTTATGATGACACTGGAATATCGACTTTTAAAATTAAGTCGTGTTAAATAGTCCCTTATAGAAATGCATTTGAGGTAAAATTTCTTCACACGATTCACAGTCCAGAAAGCTTGCAGAGCAGAAGTTAGTTACAACAAGGAGCAACAGCGCATAGTATTGAAAAACTGACCCAACTAAACTGTGTCATGAACTGCTGGGGTCCGGAAACGAGACGCAGAGAATATAGAAATATTGCTTTTGGAATTGATGTCATGCAAAATAAGGTAAAAGCCATCTTGCCAATTATAAATGCAAGCATTTAGATTAACGAGAATGTTCTCATATAATACGAAGTAAAAAACAAAAACAAAGCTACTTAAGTAAACAAACAACTATTACATCTTCAGAACACAGTACTAGATAAACCAGTATGTTCTTCTCTGGGAAAAACTATTTCATCGGTTCTCTGTTGGGGAAGTTCATGTTTTAGATATGTTTGAAATCGTTTCATGCACTGTTGGGTGCGGGGCTATCCTAGGTCTTGGCATTTGTTATTGTTTGCAGGTGTTGGATTTCTGAGGAAGGGGGTGCTTGATTGTTCATGATTTGCACCTGAGGAGTGCTGAATCGATAAAACCACCTGAGCTCAGCAGCTCAGGTTTGCACTGTTGATGGAGTATCGTGCTGGCCAGGATGGTGGTTCCCTCTGCTGAGGTCTGGCAGGGCTTGCAGTTATGAGAATGCCTCGGTTGTCCTTCTCGGTGAGTCCACACAGTGACTGACTGCTACAGTTCTCAGCATGTAAGTAAGATTATGCAGACTGATCAGCTTGTAGCCAGGTATTTAAGAATATATAATATATGTATGTATATCATATATATTATGTATTATATATATGAGAACAAGGGGTGATATGAAAGAGTTTGTAGGAAGAAAAGGAGAGGGGAAATGAAATTACAATGACAAAGAATAAAAGAAATATTTTAGAAATAATATGGTACTATGCCATGGTGGTGTAGTCACCAGCATCATGACTACACCACCACGGCAGTACTGGATTAGGATTATAAAATTAATAGTGTCTGAAGTAAACATGAGGCCAGTGAAAATTTTTTCTCCTTCCCACCCTCCACTGTTGCAAAGCCACTGTGACACTGACGTGTCACAAAAGAGGCCTCCTGTATTCAGGCTCCAATGCCTGAATGATGCCAATGGATTTCCTCTCTGTGTCACATCCTCCTATAGGTAGCTTTGATGAAATGGCCCAGCAGATATCACTGTGGAGATTAATCGGGCATATCTCAGGAGCTGAATTATTCTATCTTCAGCACCATGTGATAATATACACAGCTGTCAGAATAATTGTATAACACACTTAGAAGCATCTCCCATGTACTCTTCTACTATCTATAAATAAACTTCAAAGGGAAAGACTAAAAAAGACAAGTTAACCAGCCATGTCAAAGGTGAAGGGAGACAGATATTGATTTAAAACATGCAATGTAGGTAGCCAATACAGACAGGCATAATATGCAATAGAGGTCCATTGACAGGATTTTTGTTTCCTACTAACAAATAAGGTGCTATATAGAGTTGAAATATCATCTGTTAAATAAAAGTATCCCTTTGTTCCCGGCTGGATATGTTACAAATTGTCTAAACTTAGCCACGTGTCAGCTTTAAAATCTCTTTATTGTGTAGCATCTTCTGACATTTGTGAAGGTGGCAGAGTATCTGTCTAAATGCCTGCTCCCACTATTATGACCCCAGAAACCTGTATTACGTTTATAGCATCCATTGAAATAGAAAGAGTACTACATGATACAGCCTTTAAAACATTTGTTCATAGGAGACCCCTAAAAAGGCAAATTTTTATCTTTTCCCTTTCAGTATCCACCTGAAACTAAGTACAAAACATTACACACCAGAAGTCCTAGGCTTGGTTTTTAAGTTCCTTAAAAAAACAAAGGAATCCTTTCTAGAGACTGTCAGTTTCTACATTTCAGCAGTATCATGAACTTTATCAGAAAAGCTGATTATCTATTAATCTAAAAATAATTGAGGAAAACTCTTAATATTTTAAACTTGGCCCCTGTTAGTCACAAGTGTTACATTTCAATAAACCACAGTTTTAAAACTCTCGAAGGCATATTTATGTTCTGAAGATATTAAGCCACTTGTAGTTATAAAGCTAAGTAAGGAAATAAAGGAAGAACAAGGTGATTTGGTAATGTTCCGAAGTACATTCTCAAATAGGCAATAATCATCCAGATGATGAGATTGAATGCAAGCCTCAATTAAAAATAGTGTGTTCCATTTGATTTGCTAAGACAATAAGAACAATCACCCTTCAAGCATGATAAAAAGGTCACTCTTCTTGGCAAAGAGAGTATTGTTGGCAGCTTCTTTTTAATTGTCCCGTCTCTCCTCGTTAAGGTACATTATATATGATTGGAGTTTCAGGTTAAGCCACGAGTAGGTTGTTTTCTTACCTGCCACCTCTTAAACGTCCTCAATCAATCTTCTATTTCTTACAAACCACACATTTTTTTTTTTCATTGAAGACTTGTTTGCAGTTTGAAGTGAGAATCCTGAGACAGGTTGAAGCAGGAACAATGGTAGCACTCATGTACTGGCCACAGGTCAGAGTTCTGCTCGGTCAGAAAAGCAGCTACAGATTAGATGAGAAAGTAAGAAAAAACCAAAATGTTATCCTTTTCTAAACTGGAAAGCTGCCCTCCCCCTTCCAATTCCCTTCCTTTTCTTTTGAGTAGAAAGCCAAACCTATTAATTTTTTACAATCTTCCTTGAATTCCTACCCAACAAGCACCTCAGGTATTTAGGATTATCTAGGCAATAGAGTGTGTTCATGATAGGTGGGGAAACCTAATATGTTCATATGTAACCTTTCTAAATTTGGGGCAGCCTATCTCTACGTCTCATTTGCTGCTGTTTCTGGCCTAGGACCATGAAAGTGTGCAGTGTTTCACCGGGTGTTTTGGTTTGTTTTGGAAACTATAACGAATTTCTCAAGGCAGCCATTGTTTTGGAAATGACTAGAAGACAAGATGGAGTTTGTAGTTACCTGATTTTATTTACAACTAAACAGCAAGGTGTGTGAACCGAGACACACAGCCACGGTCCCCAGACCACAGAGTCCTGCACAAACACTTAGCTCAATCTCTGTTGGAAAGTTTTGAGTAGCATTCGTTCAATCAAGGAAGATTCAAGTGGAGAATCTGGGTTAGAATCTGGATTGGTACCCTGCTGCCCTGCTGCTGAGGGGTAGCCACTGGCTTCTTGCTGGTGAAGAAGTGGTCTAATGTAAACAGTTGTATGAGGAGAAAACAGAGAGTGGTGTCTTAGTGAAGTTTTATGGTAGTGAAGTGCTGGGTCAGAATGAGACCCTAGGCAGTAACTTCGTGAATATGTGTGAGATGATGGACATGTTAGTCCATATGATCCCCGTGACTGTGACACACTTTGATTCTCACAGGTTTTTGACGGAGATAAATAAATGCATGAACCCTGAAGTTACGACAGCAAATTCAGATGCTTGCCTCTATCTTTGTAGTTTCTTCTTGCCCACCTTAGATGGTTGGTGGGGAGAATTCGCATTGTAGTCACAGGGAACGTATTCCATAGTTAGTGTTCAATAGCCTCTATATAATGATAAGAACTGTTGCTACCTGCATTCATTGTAATTTCTATTATCTGCTTTCAACATTCAGGTACCGAGGTTGTAGAAAAAAAAGAAAGAAAAAAGAAATGAAAAAAAAGCAACAACTATGAGTTTCCTGAGTGTAATAATCAGTGCAGATAAAGATAAATATATACTGAAGATCATTTATGTGACTGAATTTGGCCTCAGGTGAAGAACTTTTAAAATCTTTTATCTAGGACTCAGTGATATGAAATGTTTACTCTTTCTACTTCTCAAATGTTTTGCTTGCTTTTTTTTTCCTTTTACATTTGCCAAGAAATGTGGAAATAAATGCACGTAGGATAATTAAAATTATTTGTAAAAATCTCTGCTCTCTGGTGTGGAACAACACCGCTATTTTGTTTGTGATTTTTCATTCATATATATATATATATATATATATATATATATATATATATATTTCACTAGTCTTTTGATTAAGCTTATGTATAGATAATATATTATACGTAAAATGCAATGATGTGGATTGTGTCAGTTGGGCTTCCATTACTGTGACAACATGTCAGAGATAATCAGTGAGTTTGCCTGTTGGCTTGTGGCCTAAAAAGCTCAGCAATTCACAGAGCGTGATGGGAATCACAAAAATATAAAGCCTTTTACCTCACAGCTGACAGGTTTGAGAGACAAAGATGAGAGAGTCAGATAAATAAAAAGAAAGGGGACTTGAGGCTCTGATGGCATGCCATGTGATTTACCATCTCCAAGTGGGGGCCTCCTTCCCAAGTGGTAAACTACCTTGCAATACAGCCATGATCTGGAGACTAAGCCTTTAATGTTTGGACTTTGGGAGGCTTTTCATATCTAAACTATTGCATAGATATATACAAGAACTCACTATATTTTTCCAGATAGTTCTGCAAAATCATTTCCAACTCCATTAAATGAAAAATTTTGCCCCTCCAGGTTCATGCATGTTCTTTTGGTAAATAAGTTCTGATCTGTGTCATTAGGATTTAAAGTCTGTGAACTATCTGAGGGTGACTAGAGATCAGAAGGCAGTTGACTCTGGAACATGTAGACATCAGTCCATTCCTCATTCATTGTGCTTTGAAAGTTCCCTTCTTTTTTTTTTTTTTTTTTTTGACTCTTTCAGATATCCCTATATTTATTCTTTCAGTTCTTTCAACTGCTTTGTGTGGTGGTAGTACATGCCTTTAATCCCAGCACTTGGAGGCAGAGACAGGAGGGATCTCTGTGAATTTGAGGTCAGCCTGTGTGGGGCAGGTCTATAGCTAAAAGGAGTTTGAAGGGTGCTTTGATCCCCATATTTCTCACCCTGAAAGCAGAAGGCATTCAGCTGTTCCCCTTTTCTTACTCTGACAGACCACAGCTAGCATTAACAGCTAGCAAAGCTCCCCCCAAGTACTGACACTTCTTATGTCACATAGTACCTCATAAGATCCTGCCTCTCCAAGCTATGTGGCCTGGTTGCTGTTTATCTGACTACTGCAGCTGGAGAGCACTGGGCTGCACTTCCTCTCTCCCTGTATAACCTTATAAGCTCTCTTCCCCTGGTCCCTGTAAAACCTCTGTTTATGCAAAGAAGGCTTCCACAAGACATTTTGCCCTGCCAATAACATGTGACCATCCATATCTGATTGTCAACTCCCACATGCAAATTGAGCTCTCCTAGTATCACTGCCCTAGCCAATAACATACTACCACATAAGGGAGTTCCCCCTCTCCTTCTACTATATATATATATATATATATATATATATATATATATATATATATATATATATATATACATGACACTCCCCTTGCTTCAGGAAACCAATAAACAATCTGTTCACTAACACTACCTCCTGAGAAGTGTGTTTCTTGCCTCTCTCAAGTCTCAGCCCAAAACCCTCTCGCCCTGGAAGGTTTCTGACTGTGTCTCCCTCTTCAAGGCTGGGCCGGTGCACAATGGTTTGGTTGTCACTGGGAAAGGAACAAGAAATCAGGGACCCACAAGCCTGGTCTACAGAGTGAGTTTTAGAACAGCCAAGACTACATACAGGGAAACCTTTTCACAAAAAGAAGGGAAGAAAGAAAGGATGGAAGGAAGAAAGGAAGGAAGGATGGAAGGAAGAAAGAAAGAAAGAAAGAAAGAAAGAAAGAAAGAAAGAAAGAAAGAAAGAAAGAAAGAAAGAAAGAAGTAAAGAAAGAAAGAACAGAGGAGCTATGGAATCCCAGGTAATCCAGGAATGCCAAAATATGAAGAGCACATCAGCTGGTTGTCCAATACCAAATGGTCAGCCCCGAAAAGATGCATACAAGTCACATTATATAGACCAAGCAGATTATATGGGGAATATATATGTATATGTAATATTTGTATATGTATATAGGAACAATTAATGAAAGATGAGGCCATGAATTTGGAGCAAGGAGAGGTTTATGAGAGGGCTTGGAGAGAGGAAAGAAAAGGGGAAATTATTTAATTATATTATAATCTCAAAATTAAAAGAAACAATTTTAAAATATATGAATGTAATAAATAAAGGTTCTCAGAAACTCAAAAGCTAGTAACACACCTGCATGACAAAAAGAAAGAAAGAAAGAAAGAAAGAAAGAAAGAAAGAAAGAAAGAAAGAAAGAAAGAAAGAAAGAAAGAAGGAAGGAAGGAAAGAAAGAAAGAAAGAAAGAAAGAAAGAAAGAGAAGAGAAAAATATTGAAACTTTTTCTCCAAAAATATCAAGATTATTTTGATAAAACAAATGTATATTTATAAAACTCTATATGCTAAGAAGACAGGGCTTTTAGAAAGTGCACAAAATAGGCTAAAGACCAGAAAGAGGAGTAACTTTCTCGAAGCTTATAGAGAAAATAAAGCATAAACAGAACAAAAAAATAGATCATTCCTTCTAGAAAGAAAGCAAATGTTCTACATATTTTTTCTTAATCTGGGCTCAATACAGTGCCACATGGAATGAAGATCGCTGTGGTGGGACACACTCTTTTTATTTAGGGGGTACAATCCTATCATCTACCCTGTCAGAAACCACTGAAACCAAAAACCATTAAAACCTGGAGCTTTTGAAAAGCACATTATTGACAATAATAATAATTAAATGCCTTTTGTTTTAAATATGGAGCTTTTCTCTCTAATCCAGCAGTTCCCAATTTAAAAGCCAAAGTAAACAAAGATGTGCATATTAGTGGAGCATAAGAACAGTCTTCAAAAGGCTTCCCTCACCCAGTATATCAACTCCAAGAGCAGATCCAGTTCCTAGAGGCTAAACAAGCCAGGATTAAGAGCATCAGATAGAAAGCAACTTACAGCCCTATGGAAATGACTCGCTCTTCAGATGCCCAGGCTCTGAGTAGATGCTGCCTCAATGGTTCTACTTGGGTCTGTTCTCCTACCTTTCCACTTGGCTTCTGAGTCCCGAAGTGAGATTAGCATTCTTTATATCAGAGATCAAATTAACTGCTTAGCAAAATCACTGAAGTGGAGGACATAACACTCCGAAGCAAGCATTTCATTTGCCAAAATGCACGTTATCTAATGCAATAAATGATGATAGTGTGTCTTTAGGCTCTGGTCGTTCTGTCATTTCGGGAAATAATAAAGACTTTTCATTTTCTCCCTTAGATCATAAGTGCTGTGTTATTAGTGCCGTCTCAGCGTTAAACCAGGTTGCAAGCTGCTTATTCTTCAAAACGAAGCTTTATTTTTTCAGTTTAATTGCTTTCTCAGGAGCATTATTAACTTCCAGAAGGGGATAAAAAAAATGAAAGCAGCTGAGTCTGTGGCTCAGTATATCTGACGCTAAGAAACGCCATTTCAAAACCAATGCAACAATACTACAGCAATTATCAAGAATATTACTTAGGAATATACATCGCATGGTAATTATAAAAGAATGATCTTTTAAATACCAGGTGTGAGAACCATCTGCATTTTTCTTTCAATGTGTCAAGTAAAGAATTACCCTGTTGTCCCAAGAGAACAAATAAGGCCCATGTTCCCTGGACTTTCACAAAATAAATCGTTAATCCACTTTACATGTTAGCCAATCATCAAATTCTAGCTTTACCCTCATTAATGGCTCTCAATCTCCTCTTATTTTAACAGACTTCTGCTTGGTGTCAGAACAGGGACATCTGGTAGGTACACTATCATCTCCTCCCAAATGGCTTCCCCATCTGGCAAACCAAGATAAAGATGCAGTTATCCAGAACACAATCAATAGTGTGTATGTGTGTGTGTGTGTGTGTGTGAGAGAGAGAGAGAGAGAGAGAGAGAGAGAGAGAGGGAGGGGGGGGGGCTGAGAGGTGGATTTACTGGAAGGGCTTACAGCCTACAGGAGCTGAGTAGTAGTCCAACAGTAGACTTTTGCACACTTCAGGGACTAAGAACCTGGAAGTTGCTCGCTCCACAAAACTGGATTCCTTGGGAGTCCCAGGGAGGTGCCAATGGCTTAGAAGATTTCTGGGGGCTTGTTGTCTTTCAAATCATATTGGAACTTTTAAAAGCTAGAGTCTAATGTTAGAAAAGTATGCAGCAGCAACAGCAGCCAATTCCAACAGGGTAGGTTCTCTCACCAGCAAGAAAGGAAGGCAGTAAAACAAGCAGCACTGCTTTCCTCTCATTCCTCTCTATGTATGGGCCAGCACCAGGAGGTTGTATACACTCTAGGGAAGTCTTTTCCTTTCCGCTATTCCTGGGTGAAAATGTCCTCACAGAACCACCCAGAGGGATGCCCCTGAGTCGATTCCAGTCCCAAGTATGTTGGCAATTAAGATAAACTACCACATAGAATAATCTTTCATTCCCAAGGAAAGGTTTCAACATCTGCATAGATTCATGCCATCAATCACATTGAAACAAAAACAAGAGTGTACAGAATTTGTATTGATATGATTGCCCATGTCTGCCTCTGCCGTTTCTAAGAGAGTGGTTGAATGCTCTCTGACACATCTCTTTTGCTCCATTTTGTCCAACCAAGTTTCTAGGTGTGAAAAGTCTCTTAACTACCACTGTCAAGCAATCAAGATCAGTTTAGGAGATCAGATGGTCTGTGATTCCTCCAATCATATGTGCACACTCAGCACAAGAAAGAGAAGCATGTGTGCAGTATGTGCTCCCATGGTTGGGTAAGTCATCATACTTCTTTGAATTGAAGAAGCAATCCAATGGAATCACCTTTCCGCTGAATGGCTTGCCATTTCTACTGAGAAGATGGAGTAACTGTCAGGAGCATGGTGTGGGTCTCATGTGGACAAGCTAGACATTCAAAAGAAGCAAGACCAAAAACAGACTTGACAAAGAGTCATTTATTCAGACCTATCTCAGGACTCATTGGCCAAAGGGTACTTCTTTGCCACTTTAACTGCCACATTCAGAAGTCCACTGCACAAGGAATGCAGTGCCAAAGAAAAGAGGTTGGTGGTAAAGGTGGGAAAGGTATGATCTTGGGCAGTTCAGGCTGACACAGAACTTTCTATGTAGCTGAAGATTGTCTTGAAATTCTACTCCTCCTGTGTCTACCTACTAAGTGCTAGATCACAGCTGTGTGACACCATGCCCAGTGCTGTGTTAGTACCTTACCAACTAAGCTACATCTGCAGTTACAGTGAGAGGCACTATAACTACTCTATATAACTATATAACTACTGTACAGATAACTATAACAACAGAGAAAACCATCCAGAAGTCACTGCCCTGAAAAAGTCATGTTATTGACGTTAAGATATGTATCTGAATTACCAACATGAAGACAACACTCGCAGACAGCACTGCATCTTTTAATATACATATTTTCTTAAATTAACGGACTTCACTCTGTTGGGTATAAAGATGAGTGAGGGAGATAAGATTTGCAAGTGGGAGTGACCAGTGTCATGTCCACGTCACTTGCTTCTGCTTCCTATGGGGGTTATACCTAACAAAACATATGTCAGAGTATTCCTGAAAGCCATGTTTTCCCAGGAACTTTTAGCTAGAAAGCCAGCACACAACAAAACTAGTTAGGATATTTTAAGTAACAGTAGTGATGGCAGGGAAGAAGAGATGTTCATATACAAATGATCTGCTAGGTCACTCAGTAGTTAACAAGGTATGCAGTCCTTTCTAGGAGAAACTGTTTCACTGCAGATTTCCTGATGTTTTGGTTCTTACAATGTGTCTGTACCGTCATAGGCCATGTTCCCTGAATCATAGATGCAGGAGCAGTGATGTAGATGTATCAAGTGGGGCTGTGTTCCTCCTGATTTTTTAATCTGCCTTGTGGTTCCCTATGTTGGCCTCTATTTGGTATAGGGAGAGGCTTCTTTGACGGAAGATTGTAGCTACATGTATCCAGCACAGTTGTGGTTCTCACACAAAGAGGGCTCACAGGCTGTGGTTCTGGAGCTAGGCTTTTGGGTTTGACTCCAACGATGAATAGTTTTAGGATGGCCCTGTTTTAAGTAAAACTGGCTTGTAGAAAAAATATAAAATATAAAGTATAGTAAGAAAAAGTTGATGAAGCAAAATCAGTAAAATATCACTCATGTGTGATTGTTTCTTTTCGCCCCTCTTCTCTAAAAGAAACAAAGCAAGAAGCAGAATTCAGTAACAATCAAGATGTATATGTCAGTGTAAAAGTTTCTTTGTGTGTTATTTTTTGCCATAATTCCCCTTGCAATATTCATATAACATCTCATGCATATTATGTATTGATAAAATGTCTCAATTTTAGCCTACACTTCATTGTTAAAGGTGTCTTGCAATATGCTACATTTTAAAAATACTTTCTGCAAAGGAGCTGTGGTTGCCTATAGCCACTTAGTGCTTCTATGATAAAGATGGGATTTGAACTCATGAAAAACCATATGAAATGCAACTTGCATCCAGATGATGCATATATAATAAAGCTTTAGTGAAGAATGCTAAATAAAGTCTGCTCATTCTCATGTCACTGGTGCCAGTAGAGGAAACTGATCTGAATACCTAAGTTTCTTGAGTGCATACATATGCTTTTTTTTTTAAAGTTTAGCATTTTCAAATTTCATAAGTGTTAACATTAATTAAACATATACTTTGAAGGAAAAGGACTTATCTTAGATCGCATATGCTATAGTTCAGCTATTTTTGAGTATTGTACAGAAGTTTTATAATGACTACTTTCTGGAATGTCATATTGTTTCTCAAATTGCTGGTCTGATGCCTACTGGTGTGACTTGCTGCTGTTTGTTTCCTAAGCCTAGGGAAAATGTCAGGTTCTTTCTAAATTAAGCAAGTCAATTATGCAACTGCCTCCTTCACCCCCGTATCAGTTTTCTGTGCTACTTTATTGAATGTCATAAGAAAACAAGAGGAATCACTTAGTTTTAAAATGTCTGCTAATCTTTTCACTCTTATATACCAAGTCACTTGATCCTTCAAAAGATTTTAAGTGTGTATATACATGTATGTACACATACAGATAGGGTTAAGGTGTGTGTGTGTTTCTTAATTTCAGATTCCTCTATCATGCTCCACATGTGCGTGTGCGTGTGCGTGTGTAAGCAAGTGCTGTGCTGTTTTATTACTGAAGTCTTGTAGAATGTTTGAAATTCAAATATTTTAAGTATCTCACTTCCCTGTTCATGCTGTGGATTGTTTTGGTTATTTAGAGTCTCTTGTGGCCCCATATGCATTTTATTATCTTCCTATCTCCACCATTAGCATTTTGATAGAGGTAGCATTGAACCCATGGGTGACTTTTGGAAGTATGGCAGTTTTTACAATATTAATTCTACCTAAACACCTGTGTGGATATATTTTCATTGATTTTATTTTAAAGATCTTTACTGACTAACATTTTATTCCTACATATGACTTTTACTACAGTGGATGACACTGTTTCCTTGATTTATCTGTTCAGCAAGCTCTTCGCTGATGTCTTCAGATTTTGTGATCATTGCAAAATTCACTCCTCATCTGTAATTGCTCTTTGTTGGAGTTCTTAGAATTTGTTCTATATATAAAATCAAGTCATCTGCAAACATGGATAATTTGACTTCTTAACAGAATCCCTGTTTCTTTCTCTTGCCTGAATGCTTTTTCTAATATTCCCAATGTGTTGAATAAAAAAAAGGTGAAGTGAGTGTCTCTGTCTTGTTCCAGGTCTTAGAGGAAACTTGTTCATCTTTGTGCCTTTCAGTATGATATTGGCAGCATGGGTCTGACTATACATCGTTTTTTTAGTTAAAGTAAGTTCCTTTAAATCCAACTTGGTGAGAGTTTCCATCACAAAAGGAAGTACAATTTTATCAAATATTTTCTAATATTTAATTCAATGATCCTTTTTTGGTTTGTTGTTCAAATGATAATGTGATGTTTTACTTAATAAGGTATATATAGGGAATCTTTTTTCATCCACAAGATCTGTAAAGTACTGCTTTGGCAGATATTAATATTTAAAACATATGGAATTCAACAGCAAAATACTAATAATCGTTCAATTATAAATTAACAAATAATCTGAATACATATTCCTGAAAAGACTTATAATAGATTATGGGTATGTTAAGATACTCAGTTTAACTAGTTAAATCAAGCAAATGAAAACTGTAAAAAGAATTTGAATCATTTTTGTCAAAAAAACAAAAGCTATTGAAGACTGGTGAGGGTGTGGAGAAAGGGTAATTGTCCTAAGTGGTGGGGATGAAAGTAAAGTGGCCTCTGTAGGGACACAGTGCAGCAACTCCTCCATATCTGAAAGGAGATCTGCCCTGTGACCTAGCTGTCATGTGGCTGAACATAGTTGAGAGGAAGTGAAGCCCTGATATCTAAGATCTCTGCTCTCCCACATTGATCGCAGCTTGACTCAGACCAGCCCTCAGTCCATCAGTGACAAGACAGCAAACACAAATATAATCCGGCCAAGAAAGATGAAATTAGTCTTTGCAACAACATGGATGGAACTGGGGTACATCACGTTAAGTAATCCAGTTCATAGAAGGGCAAACACCGTGTTTTCACTCACTTGGAGAAATCAAAGCTTTTTCTTACTGTTAAAGAGGAAAAGAGGAGAATCTTGGGCAATAGAGACAAGAGAGGCCCGGAACTGAGGCTGAATATGATTTAAAATGAGAACTGACGTAAGAAGACATCGAGTCCTCAAACAAACAAACAAACAAAATCAGCAAACTTTAACAGTTACCTGAACACGCTATACAAGTTTAATGTTATGACCAGGTAAAAATGTGGTTGCCATGTTAATTATGAAGTATAACACATATGTCAAGAATGATTTGTATAGATTATACTTCACACTACTTAAAATAGTCATGTGATAGGCAAACTTGTACAAAATGATTCTAGAAGGCTAGCAACAGCATCTACAAGACAGCACTGTGACAACAGATAAAACCAGCTGAGTCTTCTATTAATATTATTTCAACTGGACACAGCTTCTTGGATATACTTACTTGAGTGTATATATACACGTGTGCGCTCTCTCTGTCTCTGTCTCTCTCTCTCTCTCTCTCTCTCTCTCTCACACACACACACACACACACACACACGGAGTCATTACTCAATTGCTCAGCAGGGGATTTTGACCGTCTGTGGATTTCTAATGTTGCAGACACTCTACTACTTCACACAGGGTGTTACAGTATTTGTGTGTCACCTACGTGCCTCCTCCTGTAGGTTTTAACTCGTCTCTAGGCTACTGAAAACATGTCATGAAACCTATATCATTACAGCGTTATTGTGCTGCACTGGTTAGAAAAATAGGAAGAAAATTGTTTTTACCTATTCCACAGAGGTGCTCTTTTTCTTCCAAATACAGTATTTTTAATCAGTAGTTCGCTGAAGCCATAGATGTAAAACATATAGGCACCAAAGTCTGACTGGGTGTACAAAAGCGAATGATTACCTCTTTTCATAACAAACACATATTTTTCTATTTCGGTATATGATTTAGTTGAATTTTTAACACGTTTGTTTTTAGCTGCCGGGGAGTTTGCTTTGCATAAGCCTCTTGCTTTCTCTGTAGTTCTCTTAATAAAGAAAGCTGCAGTTAGAGAAAGACTGTAGCCATCACCGTGCACTGTGGTGTTTTTCTCGGCGTTGTCACTAGCTAATAACACAGTGCCACAGTATGAACAGACTAAAAAGTAAGGGGGTTTATTTTGACTCATGCTTCTGGTCTGTAGGCACACGTGATGGTGATGAAAGAGTCGTGATGGTAGAGTCTCAAAGAAGCCGGGAGCACTGCATGGTAAAAGACACAGACCGGTTCTGTATATCTTCTTATCACCCCCCCTTTCCTTGAGAGGTCACCGGTATCCAATCTAGAAGCTCCGTTCTGGTGATTGACTATAATCTGAATCACAGACCCAAGACACTGACTCTAAACACATTCTACCTCCTAACGCAGATGAACTCTAATATGAGCTTCGAGGGAACAAATTCTACAAAAACCACTGCACAGTGGTCCTTCAGTTATGCAAAGCTCCCATTGTCCAACAACTTCTCTACAAAAAAAAAAAATATTGATTATTGTTGTTTCTAACACCATTGTTGTTCAAAAAGGTTAATAAAAGAGAATCGAAATGTAACTACATTTATTCAATCAAGGGGAACTTCAGACACCTTCTCTGTCAGGGGATACCTTCTAATTGGAAATGCATCCCCATTAAGTTCCTTTTGGGGAGTCCTGTAGAGTTAAGAAAATATAAGCAATAGTGTATTTTATAAATTAATAGTAACAGAGATATTAAAAATGAGTCAAGTTTCTGCATTTGGCAAATAGAAATTTCAGTTTGTACTTTTGCATTGGATTCTTTTCCGAACACCATTATTTTAGCATTTGGCTCATCAGCATTAATTATGGCTATGGAGTTACACTGATTATTTCCTCATTTTTTCCCACATTCTTATTCTGATGAGTTTCCAGCAGGTGGAGGGGTGGTGCCCTACGAATGAAAACGTTTATCGGGTTAGACAATGTGAATCATTATGATTGGATTTTAGAGAGATACTCTAAACATAGCACCCACCAACACTGCTTCTTTGACTTCTGATCAATTTACATTATCAGAAAACCAAAGAGTACAAAGTAAACTGCATCACATTCAATGAATAAGGGTAGAAATGTAGTCCATGAGATCTATGTCCTGGGAATATGATGCTTTCTTCTAAATGTTGACTGAGAACAGAGATCTAGACAGGAGAGGGAATAGCACTCTGTTTCCCATTAAAACCCGGCAGCTCAAGGAAAATGGAGACCAGATGCCACTTGTGGTTTCTGATCTACATTTTTCCTAGCAATGTAACCTTTGACGATGGATGGAAACTTTTAAGATTTCCATTGCTTATGTCTGAGTTTCTCAAAGAAACAAGTGTTTACTAAACTGTTACTGAGATTCTTCCTATGGAAATCAATATTCTCAGTGTTACACATAAAGCAGTAAGAAATCAAAGTGTTGTGGAAATTTACTTTTAGTTATGCTTAAAATATTATTTTATGAACTGTTGGGTGAGGGTCTGTCTAGGTCTTGGTGTTCCGTATCATCTATGGGTGTTGGATTTCTGTGGGGGATGTTTAATTGCTTATGATCTGCACATGGTATCAGTAGAACATGTAAGGATTTCTGAAACAATAAAACACCTGAGCACAGAAGCTCAGGGTTCCACTGTCAAGGTGGCTTCTGAAACAACCTTCCCCTTTTCCCCCCACCAAAAAAAAACCCAAAAAACAAAACAAAAACAGGATAGAAAGGCTGAGGTGTAGCTCCTTCACAGTTGATCCCTTTTGGTCAGCTGGATAGGCGTCAGTTCTCTCCTGTCTGGGAGACAGGACATGCCCCAAGTTGGATACAGAAACACCGAATGGACTTGGTTTACTTTCTTTCCCCACCTCCCTCCCTCCCTGCATCTCTCAGAGGAGGGCACAGGGGTAGGAGGGAGGACCTAGGAGGAAAAGGAAGTGGGTGTGATCTGGATACATTGTATGAAATTCTCAAATAATTAATAAAAGTATTATGAGACTTGAAAAAAAATAAAAAAGAGCTCCAAAAAAAGAATCATATGAGAGCAAGAGATAGACACAGAGACAGAGGCACAGAGACACAGAGACACAGAAGAGAATCAAAGTTGTAACTATGAGGTATTAGCAGAAAACTATTTCAAGGAAATAAATCCCTTTGTGTGTTGGTTAAAATGCTCGTGATTTGAATTTATGCTTGCATGCTTTCCTACATACAGTACTTGCTAAGATTACAGGATTGATGTGGGGGTGGGGCAGGATTCAGTTTGTGTTCATTTAAAATGTGCATCAACCTGTTGTGTCTGGAAGGCACTGTTCCCTTGGAGTCATCCATCACCTACAGCCCTTACAATGTTTCTGCCTCCTCTTCCATGAGGGTACGTGAGCCGTGGGGGGAGGGGGTTGGATTTGATAAAGACAACCCACACAAAACCCCTCTATTAACAAGGAGCTCTTTGAAATTGATACCTGCTGGGTAAGGAAAATCGGTTTTCTCTAATGAATTTTCTCTGGGTGTATGAAGTATACTTCAGGGCAGGCCCCTGCTCAGGAGTAATTAGCCAGCACAAAATCGACCCCATTGTGTGTTTGTGTGCTTATTGTTGTATTTTTTAATCTCATTGGAGTGTTTTGCTAGTTGTTTTTGTTTCTTTGTTTGTTTGTTTTGAGTGGTGTCTTTTTTTTGAGAGGAAAAGAAAGAACATGAAGTTGGATGGGTAGGGAAAGATGAATAAAAATAATGTGATCAAAATATTGTATGTAGATTTTTGAATAAAAACAAATTAATAAAATAGTAAATAAAAAAATGTAAGTAATTTTCCAAAGGCAAATGGCAGGAAAGGATATTGTTTTGTTTTCAAAATACAGCTACTTATGCAAGCACATAGGTATATAATATTATATCTGCCTTTTGTTGAAAACTGTAAATTTACTCTTGCTTGTATTGTGTGTGAGATATTTAATCAATATTCATAATAATCTTTTTAAGTTTTGTAGTGTTTTTAATATGTATGGGTGTTTTGCCTGTATGTATGTCTGCTGAACATACATGCCTGGTGCCTGTGGAAGGCCAGAATGGATGTCAGATATCACGAGACTTGTGTTACAGATGGTTGTAAGACACCATAAAGGGAATCAGATCCCCTGAGACTGGAATTACACATGGATGTGAGCCACCTGGGTGGGTGCTAGGAATCAATCTTAGGTCCTCTAGAAGATCAGCCAGTGCTTTTAAATGCCGGGTCGTCTCTTCCACCCCCAGTGTTTATGTCAGAACTAGCTTCTTACATTCTTCATATGAAGACACAGAACTGTATTATATGAAAAAACTCTTCAGTGAATTTGTATAATTAATGAATGGTGGAGCTAGGGCTTAAGGACAGGACTCTCCGACTCTGAAATCTCTGTGATTTCTGAAAAGGCTTTCCACCTTTGAACAGCTACATGTGTGGTATGTACTTTGTCAAAGCTTTCCACATGATTTATCTTCCTAACTAAGATGGCTTTGTCTAAGACAAATATTAATTGGGACAACAGATGTAAAGATGTAAAGTACTAACTACTCTGCTGGATAAACTGGAACAAGAACAGTCTTAAAGGCGTGTGATGGATGAGTTACCAGGTGACATCACGTACTACATCTACCTGTAGGGTTCTTCGCAAGAATCTGAACTATTACCCAATCTGCATTTATCAAATGTAGTCTTGCATCCAATTTGCAGGAATTATTTATCTCAAATGGTTGATTTCCTGCCTTTCCTCGGATTTGTGTAAGTGACTCAATTATAATCAAGAAACAGCAGAGCACGCAATGTAACTATGCAATCACCAATACGGATCTCGAGCTCTGATGGGATGCTTCTCTGATATTAAATGCAAGCTGAAAAGAGGATGGAGAGTAAATGAAGTATTTGCACTTCACCGTTTCGGAAAAAACCTAATAGTACATTTTCTTCATTTCACAAACTCTGTCACCCCCCCCCATCCCCTCAAAACCACCCCAAATTGCTATCCTGGCATACCTAGGTATTGTGGAAATTCATCAGTGTGAAAACAACAGATCTGCACTGGTAATGACACAATTGCAAATGCTTCAACCTATGTGAGAAATTAGGCTCATCAGCTCTGCAAGTGGATCTTACCCTGTTCTTTTAATAGCGTCTTACAGAAGAACTCAGAGAGCTGCCGCCTCGCACCAAGCCTCATATTTATGTCTTTCTTGGTTTGTGGTGGAGGACTCGTAGGGATGTCGCCTTTTTCCTCTCTGGACCTCTATAAAAATGAGGCATTCCTTCCATAAGGTAAGGAAGGAAGTGCAGTCTAAACACCACACTGGACTAGTCTGATCCCGGGCTCACCTTTACAGGTGATGATAGAATAGCAATTTCTCAGTCCGTGGTTACTAAGTCACACACCTACTAGCTGAAACAGACAGCAGCATTGCGAGGACAACCACTGGACTCATTTAACAGAGATTGGCACAAACCCAGCCGGGATGCCCAAGGAGCTGGCAAGCACGCTGTCTTGCATTTGCAAATTATACAGTGTCCTCAAACATTCTTTTTAACTAGAGCAGAGAGGAGAAAGCCTTTCTTCCTAAATGTATCCTGCCTTGAGGAGTCCCAAACCACTAAAATCAGTCCCTAAATGGGGCTTGCAGGAATATCCCAATGCAGGAGCTGGGCCCTATCCATTAGATAGATGGTCTCAGAACAACCTAGGGCTACTTTTAACATCCTGAGGCCAATTTGTATTATGTGTTAGAACCAATCTATAACCTCAGCCTCCACAACCTCATGTATCCCAGGTATAAAACAAGCTTTTGCCATATGGTGACACACATCTCTAATTCCACCTCTCCAGGAGACGGAGGCAGAAGGATTCCAGCAAGTAAACCTGCGCTATGAAGTGAGCCTGAGGCTGACCTCTGCTACAGAGTAAGTCTTTGTCTCAAAAACAAAACACCGGGCTGGAGATGCGGCTAAGTGGTTAAGAGCACTTGTTGCTCTCCCAGAAGACTCCAGTTTGGTTCCCAGCACCCACATGGCAATTACAGTGAATCCAGTGCCCTCTTCTGGCTGCCGGGAGCACTACACAGATGTATCACACGCATACACGCAAGGAACATTCATACTTGCAAAATAAAAATAAATGAATCTTGCTTTTTATTATATTACTTTTCCCTTTTTGATACCTTCTTACACGCATACCAGCATTAATAAATAAATAAAACAGAGTTTTATAACCACAGAATCTTCTTTGAAGTTTCCTTTTTTTAAATGACTTTTTTTTTCTCTCATAAAATACACCCTGACCCTATCCTCCCCCCCCCCCCCACTCCTTTCAGATCCCCCATCCATTCCCCCTCTCAAATTTCACGATGTAGCTCAAGCTGGCCTTGACTCCTGGCTCTCTTGCACACTTCCTCTCAAATCTTAGAATTAACAGGTGCATGGCTAGGTTGTTTTTAGTTCTCATTTTTCAAACACTCTAAGACCCACTTTACATAGTAATTTCTTTTCTTATTTATTAATGTTCACCTAAATGGAGATTGGCCCAGGCCTCTTCCAATCACATGCTGAAAACCCAGAGAGATGTAATGATTTCAATGTAAGAACCAATAATGGATATTAGATTAAAAACTGGATGAAAGGAAGGAAGGCATTTGGAGAAAGGAAGATTCCAAAACATTTTTTGTGTGTTTTCTACCAGTGACCCTATCACATTATTGAATAATGAATGAAAGCCTCAGGAACTCAGAGGTTCTCCTTTACAGCCACGACAGCCTTATGCCTAGGAAAACCCACAACCATACAGTCACTACTCAACAAGTCATTGTCAAAATTGTTCATATTTCTCTGTGAAACTTTTGAAATTTGCACATTTAAAAATAATATAGATTGACTATTTGCTTTTCCCCCATATTGAGTTTTGTACACAAAGAACTTATTTCTTTTTTTCTATTATTATTTAATTTTTTCATATAATATATTTTTATCATAGTCTTTACCCTCCCTTAGCTCCTTTCAGATATTTTTCCACATCCCTACCCACTAAACTTCAACTTCGTGTTCTCTCTCTCTCTCTCTCTTTCTCTCTCTCTCTTTCACAAACACACACACACACACACACACACCACTTCCCTCTCTCTTAAAAAAAAAACACGAAAAATCACAATGATTTAAGATTTTAAAAAAATACCAAAACAAAAAGCACACACAAAAACAAAACAGACTCCACGAAACTTTTTTTTAAAAGAATCCATCCTGTATGGAGCCAATTTTCAATTTTGTAGTTTTATATTTGGGCTCTCTTAAAGGTCATTGTATTGGTAATGTGTTTTGCAACTATGTTTAAAAGCAGCTGAAGAATAAAACACAAAGGGCAGAAGAAAATGTTTCATAATGGCTTTTCTAAAACATAGAGCATGCAACTCTACCATTATACCAGAAAAGACACTTCCTTTCACCTGTTGAAAGTCTCTGACTTGGGAGTTAAAATAAATGTTGAAAATAATCACCAGAAGATATGGCTTTAATTAAACTATATTCATCTAATAAATAAGTGTATGCAAATCATTAATTGGGAGCATAACTGAAAATTTAACATTTTATACAGCTTCCTGAAGCCTACCTTATGTTTCATACTTGAATTCAGGTATATTATATATTACATATATTCTAGCAATTAAATTCTTTTTTATTCTTTGATAATTTTGCACACTATATTTTCATTACATTCTTTCCTGTACCCCCCAACTCCTCCTAGATCCCGCCCCATCCATACCCACCCAAATTCGTGTTCTTTTCACTCCTTAAAACAAAACAACAAAAACAAAAGAAAAAGAAATCATTCATCATTCATTTTGTGCCAGCTAATTATTCCTGAGCTTGAGGCCTGCCCTGCCCTGGAGTGTTGTTGATAAACGACCAGTGTCGCTCCATTGAAGAAAACCGATCTTTCCTTCTCCTTCAGCTATCATTTCTTAATATCTTCTTGGCTAGGTATAGGACGTTGTGACCACTTCCCATGCTCCATGCTGAGATTTGGTCTGGTTTGGTCTAATCTCTCCTAGGTATCTCTATACATTGACACTGTCTTGGCAGTGGGATTTCTGGCAAGTAGATTAATGCCCCTTCCATAATACCCCTAAGGTTTCACACTGAAAGCTTAAGGAAATATATTTGTAAGTATGCAGTTTTACATAACAAAAATAATTTGTATAGGTAAAGTTAATACTCAGTTGCTCTAAAAATAGGGACACTTATCACGATGTCCCTATTGCAAACACATGCTACTTAAAATATTTCAATGAGCATTTAAATGAGCATTCTCTGGCCTGTGGTAAAACAGAAGAGAAAGTCATCATGAGAGAGACTGATGTTTTCCCTAGTCAAGAATGAGAAGTATTTGAAGACAAAAAGACTAGGGATCTCAGTCCAATGTTCATGGGGAATTGAGATTTAACTATGACCCAAGTAAACTCCAGTAGGTTCCCTGTATGACAGACCCTTTAATTGGCAGCTGCGAGGTCCTAAGCAGAGAAATCATCTCAACCACAATGATCCTGGGTTTCCACTTGTGAAGACTATGAGATGACTTGTTTTATAGTGCTATGGCAGCAATTGGGTGCTAATGTATGTGATACCACCATCTAGTCTTCAGAGAATCTGAGTCTCAGAGACTTGCTGTCCGCTAAATACAAACCATCTAAAATGGAGTTTCAGTACCATGGTCATACCCACGCTAGCTGGTGCTCAAATTTATAATCATATCCGTAGTTTTAATGTGTGGGTAGATTTAATAGATTGAAAGTAGATTTAAAGTGAATCAATTTCTGATTCAGCAAGTCTGGAACATGGTTTAAAGTTCGTTCCAATTTTAATGCATCCGTGGTGATACTGTTGCTAGTTCCCTGGAAATCCTACAGAGAAATCCGCTGTTTTACAGGATGTTGCTGTTCTCCTTCAGTTTATTCTTTATCTTTCACGGAAAAGGCTTGTTATATATGACCTAGAGTTACTGCGGCAGTTCTTTGGGTGGCAAATGAGTATTGTCATGGTGCCTAGAGCCCAAATGTTCTTCTGTGCCTGAGAAATGGAAGGGAAGAACCTATAACATCTACCTAAATTGCTTTTAAAAAACGTTCAATGAAAATCATTTAATTCTGTCTGTGGCAACAACGTTAACCACATACCTGCCTCCATCAGATTTTACTCAAATTCAGCAAGCAACGAGTTTCTCTCTGTCTCCTCTGATGTTTTTAAACCTGGAGCACATATGAAGTCCCCATTGTCAAGATCTTAGGGATTAAAAACTCAATAGACAAACAACAGGAAATCTATGTCTCAGAAATTGTCCAAGAGAAACAATTCAAAAAAAGGTATCAGGCCCTACAGAATAATGGTAATACACAAGTGATTTCACCTAAGAGGACAAATAAGAACTGGATATTTGATAATGTGGGCAGAAGTGCTCTATCCATTCTGTATAAAAGGACCACAAAGCAAGTGATGTCTTATACCACACCAGAAAGCCTTTTGATTTTCTTTTTATATTGGACAAATTTTCAATATGTTGAACTAATTTACTGAAGTGCCGATCATAAAATTTTAAGTATATGTTGAGCTTCAGCTTAACAGTCCCTGACATATTTACTGAGCTGTTTTGACACATCCTCCTGATAAAGTTTCTGATTCTAAACATCCCAACAAGATCACTCTACTAGTTTATAGTTAGTCCTCATACCTAGTGCCAGTCCCTAGGCAACACAAAATTACCTTCTGTATCTATTGATTTGGTCTTTCTGAGCATTTCCTGTAATAATAAATGAAATTATATGACATATATTTTTATATTTAGTTCCTGACATACTGTTATTCTGACAAAGGCCAAAATGAAGTCCGAAAAGAGAAAAGCACTGGTCGTTAACAGTGGTTAGATAAGAGAGGGGTTTGTAGGCAGAGCACAAAATTTCTTAAGGCCATGAAACCATTTTGTATGTTACTGCAATAATAGATATGTGTGGTGATACAGTGTTAAAATCTATAGCATGAGCTCTCAAGTAGGTTTTGAATGCTGCTTATGTGTTAGTCCGTTTTTTCTGGGATAATGCTTACCTGGATTTTGTGGGACATCTCTCCTAGGGGACAGCATATAAGTGTATGAGTAGGTAAGCTGCAGAAAATCTCTGAACTTTATGCTTACTTTTGCTATGCATCTAAAAACGGCCAAAAACTAAGTTACAGGAAAATAATTAAAATGACAAGAAATGTTGATATTGCTAATTTTATATTTTAAGAGAGTCGTTGTGGTTTCTGTAGAAAATTCTTTGGGGTAGGAGAGTGAGAATGAGTTCAGGGGACTTTTTAAGATGTAATTGTAGCGATCCTGGTGACAGATAATGTGATGGATTAGTTGGCTCAGGGGTTTTTAATTGTGGAGTTGGGTTTATACTCAAAATTTTGTGGTAGCTGAAGGCTATCTTAGAGTCACAAGGATGGGAGATGGGCTCTTGGCAGAGCCCATATCAAATAGGGACTTCTAAGTCTTGTCTTTTCCCAATTCCACTTCCTGAATCTCCCATAATAACACCAAATACTATAGATTTGGAAAATAAAGCTTTTGGCACCAGACAGATCTCAACGCCAATTATGTCTCTATCTAATTAACTTCTCTCAACCTCATAAATCCTGGGGATCCTAAAAATTTCAGTTATGGCTTTACTACAATCTCAAATCAATATAAAATAAAAATATGCATAACACAAGGCCTAGGGGCTCATAGTCAGTTCTTCAACACTGGTTGAATTTTGTAGTAATAAGAGTAGCTGGTCAATCAGGTATATTTATTTTGTTGATTAATATATACATTAATATAAGATTAATTTTGTCTGATCTTTTTTTAAGACCCTTTAACATCAAAGTACTGCTTGGAAAAATATTTAAGATTAATAGATATTTATTGTTGCCATATTGTCTAGTAGAAAAGTGATAAATTTAAATCTTCACTAATAGGTCCTTAACAGGTATTTTGGGCAGAGTTAAAATGGATAAAAGCCTTTTTCTGGGTCTATTTGTCATAACAGTTAGACCTGAAGATTCACTTCAGGTCTCTAATTAGAAATGAAAGCCACACATTAAACAAAGAGACCATGGAGTTCACAGTTCCTTAATTAGGGGTTCCCAGGGATGCTAGGTTTGGCCATGCTAGCTTCATTTTCATTACTATGTGCTGACATTCTCCGGTAACCTCACCGTAGGTAAGTTTTCTTCCCAGTCATGTACTTTGTGACAGGTTAGCAACAATTCCAACTTCATGCTCCATTTTCTCTGCCTCCCGAGGCAATTTCCTACCCATGCACTTTGTTATTTCTTCAGCTTTGCCGCCCCGACCTGCAAGGTACTTCACGATGGGCACTGCACTTTGAATATCAACACTTCAATTGCTCTTCTGGTTGAATACGATCTATGTCACTTGCAGGGGAGGATTTTAATATATAGGTCATCTTCTTACATGAAAGAGCTGGTCAAGACTATGGACTGAGCTGTTTTAAAAATAAATCTCATCACACTTCACAGGATTTTACCTTCATAAAACTGAAGTTCCACTGATCCGGCTTCCGATTATCTCCCACGTCTCGTCTTCCATCACCACCCTGATCGGTGTGATGAAGTGTTGAACCGTGCTATTTGCCTTAAATGGATTATGGCATTTATACTGCTGTAACCTTCTGCAGAAGCCATTTTCTCTTCTTCTAAGATTCTACCCTGCCCTGTGGTCTGTACTTCTTGAACAAACGCTGCCTTCCATGATTCTGTTGGAGTATCATATCTGTTAGGAGGTCTTTGGGATTCATTGCATTCCACCCTCAGCTGTCCCAGGACTTTCTTTATATCTTTACTGCTCCCTGGTTATGACTCAGTCATACGGTGCAGCTCTCTGGGTCAAGGTATTTATCCCAATTTATTTTGCAACTGGACAATGAACTCTTGTGTTCGTGTCTAATCTCCATGCGTCTCCAATACATCTGTGCTTGGGGCCCAGGATATTGAGTGCTGATTTCAGTGATTGATTCAGTGATTGTTTACTAGAAGTAAACAAAGAAAATAGTGCTCTTTATCATAGGTATGACCTGATTTTAGTATAATACGAGTACAGAATAGACTATTATTACTGATTCTTTCTCTCTTAGATCTTTAAAATCTAGAGGGAATCAGATATTAAAAAAAAAAAAATCACCTGGCAGTGGTGGCACAGGCCTTTAATTCCAGTACTCAGGAGGCAGAGGTAGGTGGATCTCTTTGAGTTTAAGGCCAGCCTGGTCTACAGAGTGAGTTCCAGGACAACCAGAGTTACAACAGAGAAACTCTGTCTCAAAAAAAACAGAAAAATAAAAACTAAAATAAAAATAAAAATAAATGTTATTAAAAATAATGATGGGAATTACTTTATTTTTAATTTTTTAAATTTTTTTTTATGTGCATTGGTGCATTTTACTTGCTCATGTGAATGTCTGTTTGAGGGTGTTAGAGTCTGTAGAACTGGAGATACAGACATTTGTGAGCTGCCATGCGGATGCTGGAAATTGAACCCATGTCCTCTGGAAGAGCATCCAGTCCTCTTATCCACTAAGCCATCTCTCCTAGCCCAATTGCTTTATTTTTTAATAAAGGTTTTTAATATAGATTTAAGCTTGAACATTAAGAGAGGTCAAAGGGCTGGGAATGCATCTTGCATAGAAGAGTAGCATAGCACACCCAATCCCTGGGTTTGATCCCCAGAACCACATAAACTGAATGTAGTAGTGTAAGTCTGTGTGTCAAACTCTTTCAAGTAGAGACAAGAGGATCAGAAGTTCAATGCTATCTTCTGCTATATAGCAAGTTCCAAGCCAGCCAGGGATACAGAATAGGAAAGAAAGGGGGGAGGCGATTTATTGAAGAGTAGATATGATATTCTGAAGAGAGAGTTACCAAACAAGAAAAGAAGCCAATGCCTTTTTTTGTTCCTGTTATGCTGTGCCCTTGATTGATATGTGTATCACTGAGCATGCCCAGTCCCCAAAGCATTATGAATGCCATTAGTGCAGGCTGTCAAATAGGTTCTCAGAAACACTTCTGAATAATGTTTTTACAGGACCGTGTAAGGTACTGAGAGCTATACAAGCTTCAAGTTGAAATAGTCATTACAGGTTGAATGTCCCTAATCTGAAATCCAAAACCCAAGTGTTCCAGAATCTGAAATTTTGGAGTGGTGACATGACACTCAAATGGTTTCAATTTTTTAGCATTTGAGATTTCAAAATTTGAGATTATAGATTCTCAAATAGTAAAGAATGTGCAAAGATTCAGAACCTGAAACTTCCAAAACTGGAAACTCTTCTAGCTTAAACATTTCAGGTAGGAGGTATGTAATATGTACATTAGTAATAATTACAGCTAAGTGAATTTCAATAATTACTATTCTTTAATAAAGCACTGATTGCTTAATACAGTCTTAAGGTTTGTACACTGCCTATCTCATATCTCACACAGACCTCAGGAGTGAGTATTGGTATAATTATTCTTTGGAAGAGATACTAAGGCACCAGAGGATAGTGTCAACCTGTCCTTAGAATACAAACCTGAAAATAAGCCCAAGGAAGAACACAGGTGTTTTTCTTAATATTTTTATTAATTCTTTGAGAATTCTATGCAACATATTTTGAAGTTGGGTCTACTTCCCCCAACTCCTTCCCAGTCTGACCTCTCACCCTCCCTTTCCACACAAGTTTGAGTTTCCTTCTTCTCCATTCCATCATGTCCAATGTATGTTGCTTAACTAGTCTTGGGAGTGGGGCTTGTTTGGGCATATGGTTGACATACCAAGTGTTCTCACCATTAAAAAAAATGGATTCCCCCTCTCCTAACAGGTATCAAATGTCATTAACACCTCAGCTAGGGACGGGATCATGTAAACACCATCCTCTCTATATACTGAAATTTTGTCTGCTTTGAGTTTGCCTATGCCTTGTGAATGTTGTCCCAAACATTACGACTTCATATGTGCGACTTCTCTGTTGAGTCTGGAAGACATGATTTCCTTCATGTTATCTGCCACTTTTGGCTCTTACAGTCTTTCTGTCCCCTCTTCCATGAAGATCCCAGAGCTTCAGGCGGAGAATGGTGTATGTTCTCTGGAGGACCGAGCACTCCACAGTCTGTTATTCTCCACATGTTGACACAGTTACCTCTCTATTAATTGCCGTCTTGCCATTTACCACAAGAAGCATCACTGGGGATTGTGAGGCGCCTTTTCAATACTGAAAGAGCTTCCCAAAGTATCATAACACAAAGACGATCCTTTTGTGATCTTACTGAAATTGTCCAGGAGGAAAATCCTAATCTAGAATGAGAGAATCTCCATGGAGGTGAAGGGTTTGCTATATTTTGTGAAGGTATAAGAAGTGCAGTGCTACTAGGGGGTATAGAATCCATCAAGAATGAAAAGAGAAAAAAAAATGTGTATGTGTGTGTATGTGTGTGTGTGTGTGTGTGTGTGTGTGCCACAAATTCCAACCCTGCCCAGACTTTGGCCACACAAGGGGCAGCCCTTGCCTTCCCAAGGGTCGCAGAATGTAATGGGTAGCACTGGAGAGAATGACTTTTGGTTTTCCTCTTTGGAAAGTGCTAAAGTGTTCAGAAGTACTGGGATAACGACAAAGTACCTAGACCCTTCATCTTTCTCCTTTGCTGAGGCTAAAAGGAGAGGATAAATAACAGCCGGGGGAAAAGATCAATGAAGGCCTCGCCTGCTATAATGGATGGACAGTACCAGGCCAAGGGAAACTATAAATGCTACGGAACCTCATTCTTCATCCTTTGAACCGAAGGTCTCCTCTGACCAGAGCATTAAAGATCAACTGCAGCTCTTCCCGTGAGCACAGGTGTTTGCTTTACTTATGGTCCTGCCCAGCAAGCTAGCAGGGCACCGAAAGCTTGTCTGCAAACACGGTGTATGCTTTCCCTGAGGGCTAATCCATAAACTTCATAAAAGTTACATTTATCTATCTAGACCCGTGAAGTTCATAGTATCCACGGTAGGACATTTACTTTTCCTACTTCCATCAGTAATAACATCAAGTATAGTGAGCTGGCCGGGAACAAGGTGCTCAGGACACACATCCAATTGTTTCCCTGCCTCTCGCTATTGATGGATGGCACTGACTGAGTTTTTCATCCAGAGTTATTACACTCCTTCAGATTGTGCTGTAAGATGAGAGAGTTTCTGCCGCTGAAGTTTCTTGAATCCAATGCAGAGAGGTCATTTCCGGCTGTGTCCTGGAGCCCTTTGGAGTCCATCCTGAGAGAGAGGGAGAGAGAGAGAGAGAGAGAGAGAGAGAGAGATCCATCAGTAATGACAATGAGCATGCAAAGTTTCAATTGTTTTTCGTATAATCCTGGATGTGCTTTTCAAAAATAGAGAATTATCTCTTCAGTAAAGGAGATAAAATTATACTCAGGCTTGGTGACAGAAGCATTGAAGTCTAGGGATCTACCTCACAATTTTCACAAAATTAGGAGCACTGGTTCTTGTGCTGGCTAATGTTCACTGTCAACTTGAATTACCTAGGTCGTACAACTTATATAACATACCATAAATGCACACTTAACTGGAAGCAGAAGGGAAGACTGACCCTGATATGGGTTGGGTATCCCAGATGAATGAAAGAAAATATGGAAGGATCAGTAAAGCCCAACCACTATCATCATGCATTACTGACGAGGACTGTGGATACAGTGTGAATACTGTGTGAATACGGTGTGTGATGAACTGTGAATACAGCAGTCTCGGGCACACTGCCACTGTGCACATTCTCCACCATGGTGGTCTGATCCTCAAACCATGGTCAAAATAAACTCTCCCTTAAGCTGCTTTGGTCAGATATTTTTTTATCACCAAGTCAAGAAATCACTAGCCCAATATTCGTTCCCTAAGTTGCTTAACCTTTACAGGTTTTATCATGAGAATAGTTACAAGGATATAAGTTGTTCATTCTTTATGTCATAGATATGCTACAGATAAAGGCACCTTGTTAACTGTGAAGTGCTGAGGACCAGCTGGCTGCCACACTGACACTCCAGTTTCTAAACAAGACTACCTTATTTATTCTCTCTTAATTGGCTCAGTCATCGCAGAAGATGATTCCAGAAAACACAGTTTACTATCCTTTGGCATTTTTTCACAACTTACTTTATTTTCTAAGATAATAATGTAATTATATTATTCCCCCCCTTTCCCTTTCATTCCTCCAAACCATCCCATATATACTTCCCTTCTCTCTTTCAAATTCATGAACTCTATGAATTTTTCTAATAGAAACTAAAGTGAATAGAAACTCTATTAATGTTTCTATTAATTGTTGTTGCTCTAACTCTCACGGTCTTTCTGCCCTTCTGCAATGTTCTCTGAGCCTTAGATGCTGTCTAGATGTCTTTGGATGTATCCATTATACCTGAGCTCCACAACTATTTATTTGATTCATTGTGGTTTTCTGTAAAGGTGTAGACTTTTTGCAAAGAGTTTATTTAATGTGGGGTGAAGACTATAATTACTTGTGAGTATAATGACAAATAGAACACAATTGGGAATTATGTTGGTTTAGTAAAGAGATGGTTGTAGAATCTCCTCCAGGTTCATGGCTTCATTATGCTTGGATACTTGGCTAGGTTTCCACTACCAGGCACTGTTTCCCACTTGTTGATGGGGTTTTAAGTTCAATTATAAAGCTGTTGGTATCACTAAGGTTTACGGACCACTTCTGCACCCTGGAGTTATTTGCCATGCTGCTCATTGATTTGATTCAGAGGCATTACAGGTGGTTAGGATGGTTGTTTGTCTGCCTTTTTTGGAAACTTGCACAGAACCTTCTGATATCATGACAGCTGATCCTCAGAAAGAAGGCATTCAGGTTATATCCAGCTCAGGGTGCCATGGCTTTCTTTTCAGGCCTCACAGAATATGTCACAGCAGCCAATACAAGGCTACATGTGAGAATTCTTTTTTAATTATTTGTTAGCTTATTTATTTACTTATTATTTAGTTTTGGTTTTTCCTAGACAGGGTTTCTTTGTTATACCCCGGGTGTCCTGGAACTCACTCTGAAGCCCTGGATGGCCTCGAACTCAGAGATCTGCCTGCCTCTGCCTCCCGAGTGCTGGGGTTAAAGGCGTGAGCCACCACCCCTCAGCCCTATTTTTAAATTTTTTATAAATGCTATTTTATTTTATGTTTTATTTTATATTTTATTTTACATTTGGTTATCTTGGATATTTTATGTTTACATATCCAAGGACCAAGTGAGTGTAGCCATTGAAGAAACCAGAAGAAGCCGCCAGATCCTCTGGAACTGGAGAAAATAGGCAATTGTGAATGGCTATGTGGATGCTGAGAATCAAACATGGTCTTTTGGTAAAGCGGCCTTTGTTCTTAATTGCTGAGATTACTCTTCAGGCCCTACATGATTTTTAGAGGAATAGTTCCAGAGGCAATCACCTCAGGATTTAAAAATCAGGAAAGCAGGACTGGGAAAGAAGGAGCTAAGTGAGAATGGGACTTTGGACAAAGGTCTGAGAAGAGCAGTTTTACCCTAAAGACAAAAATCAAACCTTGGTGTTGTCTCTTTTTAAGGGTGAAATTTTGATATTTCATTATCATCTTCAGTTAAGCCCACACTCTTGCCCTGTATGCTTCTATTGCACATTAGGCATTAGTGGAATGTATAATTAGAGGAATAGTTTTGTAATGGAACCCAGGGTTGTTCTCTAGAAGAGCATGTGCTAAGTATGTTCAAGATTTTACAGTTGATCCAAAGGTACCACAAAGAAATGTGGGTGCGCACACGCACACACACACCATCTGTGGAGAATCATGTTTGTTGGTCCTTGTCCTGGAGATTGTGGGGATAAAAGCGTTCACAAACCAGGATGGACTAATACAAACCTATCATTTGCTTTGCATTCTGAGTCTTCTGTGAAGACCTGAGTCATAGGTTATAACATCTGCCCGATAGGAACCCTGGTACCTACCTCTCTAATTCTGATGGTGGCTTATTTGCCTCATTCCCTAAACCTTGGTTGTACATTAGCTGTCATCTTCTCTTTTACCTCTTTCTCCTTTTTCTGAGGAAGGCAGTTCTTCAGTGTATGGATGAGATGAACAAAACAGACGGGGAATCCTTGCAGTCCCAGATAAACAAACACAGAAGAAAAAGTGTCAAGATTACCCTAAGGAGAAAAGGTCAAGTCATCTGTCACTAGCAACCTTATCAGAAGTCTATCAAGGAGAATCTGTACCAAAACTTCATGATCTGTATTGACATCAGATCCATTTCACAAACAATCACGCAGAAGAATAATATCCAGATACTCATACCACAGAGCCACTCACCCCAGATGAAACCAGCAAAATTGCTGCAAGCTGGTATTTAGAATTTAGCGCTCGCAAAGAGATATTACTATAATTTTTCTGGCAATCACATAAATCTATTGTCAAATCGGTGAAAATGTAAGCTCAGCATTTCCCTCCCTCCTTCACCCTCCTTTCTTCCCTTCCTTCTTCACTCATTCTTCTCTCCTCGCCTTCCCTCATTCCTTTCTTCCATATTTTCCTTTTCCTTTCTTTACTATTTTTCCCTCTGCACACAAATAGTGGTTACGGGAATCAACATGTACCTGAGGGAAGCAGACTTCCAGAAAACTGCTTATGTTTCATTCAGGGGGCAAGCTAACATGCAATTACTACTGTGTGTAAATCCAGGCCTTTAGCAACATGTGTCCTAGATGTCAGACTGATGTAGGTCTGAATCCTGTCGCCTGCCTGCCATAGTCACGTGACTTTCATTGAGTTATCTGAAGCTAACGATAGTGCCAAGGCATGAGACTGTTAAATGCAGGAAGTCATACAATCCTTGCAAAATACTTATAGCTATGAGGAAAGAAGTGACTAGCAGTGAGTATCACTTATAGAGACTTCTTCCTCAGTGGCTGACAGTGGTAGAGAGCCATTAGCATTCTGTCCTTTAAAGAAGTTTTGGAAAGTACTGGGGGAACTCAGCCTGAATAATAAAACCAAGGAGTAAAACTGGAGCGGCCAAGCAGTGGGCTCATTAAAATAACAGCATGGTGTTCCTGAAACTCCAAGCAGGGAACCCTAGATTGTACTCAGTGCTAACTGCACATATTACGGGAATTACATTACAATTAGGTTGCCACTGTAGCTAATGTCTCCAGTCACTGTGCTGGGTACCAAGTCAGTTCAGCTCCTGACTGATTTCTATGGTAGCCTGCACAAGCTCAGTGGAATAAGAAAAAACACTCCTTGGAGAATTCAAGTGTGTGTTATGCCAGAAATTAAAACATATTTTTTAATTGTTTAACTGGATCTTTATTCAACATTGCCTTTCAAGAAAATGTTGATATGGCTAGATGGAGAGCCCTACGAACTTAAACTATTGTTTGTAAATCCATTTCACTGTGAGTAGATAAAATCTACCTGTTTGTGTAAGGGGAGAGCACCTCTTATCTGTTCCTAAGAGGAATATCTAAAGCAGGAATAAGTTCTAAGCTACTAAAATAAAGTATTTGAATTGTCTGAATTAGCTCCTCCCTCTCTCTTAAGGATCTATGGAAGTGCCAGTAACTTAACCTTGTCTTCTAAAATGATTTTTTTTTAATGGTGCTGGTCAGTTAAAAAAAAGAAAAATCAAGCATTTGAGAAAAAGACTTCCCATATCTAATTCCGACCTAACTTGAAAGTCTTCTCCCTTCCCACATCAACTCTTACATTGCACACTTCCAACTTGCTAGCACGTTCTGGAATTCTCCTTCTTGCAGCTTTGACCTTCGTTATTTTTCTGTTCTCACTACATCCAGTAGTGGGAACATCATCAAGATAATCTCAATCAAATATTTACAAGTTATTTCAATTTTTATTATTATCATCTCTACTCTTTTTAGGCCTAGTTTTGTCTCACACATGTCTATATTCAGATTTTAACCACCAGTACTTCAGAATATTAGCTTATTTGGAAATGACAGCATTGTAGATTTAATGAGTTAAGATGAAGAACATGACTGAGGTGGTTCTTAATATAACATGATTCATATCCTTAAAAGAAGACCAGAGAAGCTAAGATGGGAGTTTACATGAAGGGAGAGACAGATTGAGGTGATGTAGCTAAAAGCTGAGAAGCAGAAAGATAGATGGCCACCTCCCTAGAAAAAAGAAAGGTGCTTACCTAGAGTCTCAAAGGAAACAAGGTACTGTTAATCTTTGATTTTGAATCTCTGTCTTCCACAACTGTGAGAATAACTGCCTTTTATTGCTTGGAACAGAATATATATTTGATAATAAATAATAATAGTATTATTGTATATATTTTATATAGACACAGATCTATCAACCTTAGTGCAAAAAAAAGCAAGTAGTTGACATCAGAAAGTTACATGACCCCAAGATCTTGCTTTTAGGTCTTCAGGAAAAATATTAATTTAAATATAAATACTTCTAGTAGCGGGATGCATTATAGCCCCAAAGCCGAGTCAACCAAAATGTCTACATGTGAATTAGCAAACTATAGTTTCTACAATCAATGGTATTGTAAGCGCAAAAGTTATGCTTTAAATTTAATTGCCCTGCCTAAGATATCTATGGAACAAGGACATAATTTCCTAGAGTGCTAGGTAGGACTGTTCAGGTGAAATAGCCCTGAATCTTCCTTGCCCAAGGACACAACCTCTTAGACTGTTGGGTAAGGGCATATCTATATTCCAAGTTGACTCTACTATATAGATGTGCTCCAAATGCACTGGATGTACTTGGGCACTTGTAGACCAGAGATAACCCAGACAGGAAGCACATCAGGATAGATGCTTACCACTGATTGGACTTGGTGGGAAGTATATAGCCTTATGGGTCCTGCCTTTTTAAGCACCTGTGCCACATGACTCGGGGCCATTCTGTGGGAGCTCTGGAGGTGACAGGTGCACTCCATGGGTAACTCAGAATGGACCTTGTCAGAGTTCATCTTCCTGGCCAGTATTTAATCAATTTAGTTAAAGTTTGCTTACTCCAAATTTTGCTCAATTGCGGTGGTCTCATTTCGACCAGATTTGGGATTTACAGTATACCACTGAATAAGGAAAAATAGTTGACACACAAATAATGCGTATGAGTCTCAAATGCATTACTGTAAGTCAAAGAAGCCAGACTCAGAAAAGTTGTACCATCCATGACTCCTGGACGTGGCATTACAGAAAAGGCAAAGCTGAAAGAACGAAGAACAGAGAAGTCTCACTGGAGTTTGGAATGAAAACAGCACTTGAACATGAAGGTTCAACATAATTAAATTCTTTGGATGTAACGTGGCAGGGGGATTGTTTTATTTTTTTGTTCATTGGTTGGAATTCCGATTGTGGGTTTGGTTATCAGAAGCAATTAATTGACTAAAGAACTTAATAAATAACTTATAAATTTAATTTTAATAGAATGAACGGACATAGCACCAAACTGAATATGTGGAGGAAATAATTTTTAAAACTAAAAGAATCTGTGTGTTTTATGTTGTTTCTCTTCTTCAGGAGACTGTGACTCAATTTTTTTTAAACAGTTGTCCATAATATTCAAAGACATCAATCGGGACTATATCCGTCTTAATATGAAAGTCTGCTATGTCGACGTGGTTTCTCCCTCATCTATCGCTACATACTTAACAAAGAAGGACGTTTTGCTTGGATTTGTTTAAATGCTTAAGGCCTTTTTCCTTCTTCAAAACCAATCCAACACTAGCCCTGAGCAATAACAGCTGGGAGTCATTACTTTATACTAGTGGCTTCCCATTCTGCAGCCTCAGTAAAGTGAATGGATGATTCCAGTCCAGTGTCTAAAGGCCAAGTGTCCAGACTGTGCTAATTGTCATCCCACTGTCAAGATTTAGTGGATCCCTAAGGGAGAATGAGCCTCGAAGGCTGAAAGACCCCACAGCTTGGTGTTAGATGTAGCAATATAAAATACATGGTACTGCTGGTCTCACTGGCTGTCCACAGGCCTTGGATTGTGGTGAATAGCTGACCATGGTTGAGGGAGGATTCGTTAGTAGTGCAACTACTATTTCCAATCTTCCTCCTTTCCTGCAAGTAAATGCACTTTAGGACATGGAGCCAGCACGTGACCTACAATAAGCACAAAGAAAGCAGTTTGGGAGCAATCTTTCTTGTTTAATATCCATAATAAATGTAAATTCGGACTCCATTTTTTTTCTGCTAGACACCTCGGTGGCATATAGTTTTTCCTTTAATGGACTGGAACTAACAAATCTTTGTGACTATTCTAGTGTGGACTTGCATTCTTACATGCAATAACCAGGCTTGGCTTCTTATAAATCATATTTTCTCTTAATATAGTTGGATAGATGCAATTAATGATTTGCCACTATCACTAAGAAAAACAGACTGTATTTCAAGAATTCTAGGGTGACATTATCTTACTTTGGTCACCATGACCTAATATTTAGTTATTAGTTTGGCAAGAAGACTAATTTATTTTATTTCTCTCGATGTCTCTACATTGATAAGATTCAGGCAGCTTTTTTTTTTTAACGAAAAAAAAAAAGATATGCTTGCAGAATAATAAAAAAAATTAATAATTTGTAAATATTTGATTGAAATTGATGACTTTCTGCTTCCCACGGCATTTGGAAAGCTGACCCTTCCTATGGTAAAGACGTCAGGGAGGCAGACTCACTTCCATGGTGTAGCTGTAACACAGGGAGTGTTCACGCCAAGGCTTTGTACTACGATCACTCAAATGAGAAGTATAAGAAACAATAGCCCTTGAAACAAGTGTCTACAATATAGAAATTACAGTGCTTGTTTCCAATTTTAAAGAGTGTGCCATGCTGTGGTGTGTGTGCATTGTATTTTGCTTGAATTAATAACATGGTCTTCAAATAAGTAGCTCTTTCTAAACCATAGAAAAACAGCAAACCCTTGGAAATAAATATCAGAAATCTCCTGAATAGCATGTACTTTCCCATAGCCAATTCCCAAAGGAAAGGTAACTAACGAAGCAAAAGAATGGATGTGGGCAGCTAAGAGGGGCTCCTTAATAAGCTGGACACGGACACACTAGCTACTCCTTGCTTGAACCTTGGAAGCTCAGCTTTTGCAAGGTGGCAATAAAGGCATACACAGTTCTCTTGGAAATACACAATAAAACTGATTCACCATGTTTATGGTTTTGCCTGGAACAGCTGTGTAACAAAAAATGTGAAGGATGAAGCTGGTCAGCACATCTGAACAGAGAATGAAACACAACATAGCCCTCGTGGCTACGACGATCACGCAGAAGAATTACGCAGACATCTCCAAATGGAGAGTGAATTTCCAGGACTGCCATAATGTTGAAAATGTCAAGGTCTGCGGTGATTGTCGTAAGTTTGATGGTGAAGCTCCTTCCAAACTCTGAGACGTCTCTCTGAGCAGTTTCCTGTAGGATCTGAGAGCAGACTTCTCTTGTGAATGCTCTTGAGTCTCCTTGCTCATCTTCTGAACAGAGAACTGCCTCTTCTTCCCATGCTGTCTTTCTCCAGCAATGTGAAGTACAATCTTTAGAGATGATGTTAAAATTTCAACTCTACCTGAGATTACACGTGAACTGTAACAATGGGTATTTTTTAACTTCTTGATTACTCTTTGCTAGGCATTTTTAGATCTTCTTGTATGAATGGCTTATTTTATTCATTTGTGTATATTTTCCTACTATAAAAAGCTTTTAATTATCAAGAAAAATCCCTTTTTTATTCAAAATTTGATGACTTTAGTTTATCCTTGACAATGTTTCTCTCTAGGTGTTGTATATATGTTTTTGTTACATTTATAAGGCCTTTACCCACCAGTTAGGATGAGATTTAATATAAAAATTATTGTAGCGACATATTTGTTTTATTTTGTTTCATTGCTTTTAAAGATCTGTTGTTTTTAGACTATATATGCCATGTAAATAAAATGTAAAGAATGATAGCATAAAACCAACTAGCTTGAGGAAAAGTTTGACAGTTGAACCAGTAAATAGCCATTATGGAGAAAAAGATATATCTTTCTACCACTATTTAGTTTTAAAATGTTTACATTAATATTCTTTTGAATTTAAACTTTTGTGTGGTTTTTTTAAGCTAATCAGAACTTTAAAGCTAAACTAATATTATTTGTTTGAATATGTCTCTTCTAAACAAAATCTACTTAGAAGTTAGCTATTGGCCCAGGTGATTTGCATAAGACAGGTGATTTGCGTAAGACAGTAGAATATTTACCGCACAACTGTGACAGCCCAAGTTTGATCCTCATAAAAGAGCTGCATGCAATGGTGTGTGCCTGTAGAGCACTGAGAAGGCAGAAACAGGGGGATACAAGGCAGCGGGTGCAGGCGGAGGCTTCAGGTGTGACCATCCTAGCTGAACAAGGAAGCATCCAGTTCAGTTAGGAACCCCGTCTCAAAAAATATGTTGGAGAGAAATTGAAAGACACTTGATATCAACCTGTGTCCTCCAGGAGCACTGGAGACATCTGTTCACATGTAAACACACACACACACACTACACAGAGCCTCCACAGTAAAGTAAAACAATCCCTTTTATTCTTGCTGTTAAATTCAGCAGAAACAAGCCCTGCCGAAGTCTCTAGCATCCCTCTTATGCATGAACACAGCTTCTGACCACCTGGGTATAAATTCTCCAATTAAAAAATAGAGCGCAAATAAATGACAATAATAAAAAAGCATATATATATATGTAAATATATATATGTATATGAAAGTATATCAGGAAATGGTAGAAAAATCTAGCAAGTAACAACATAGATGGCATAGAATTTTAATTCAGACATCATACAAGAAGTAAATATTAATGGCCATTAAAAGCTCTTAGAAATACAAAATAAATTGAAATAATTTTAATGTGTTGAAATAAAGAATTGAAGTAATATTTCAAGAAGTAAGAGTGATAGATGGACAATCAAAAAGAAAACCATGAATAAATTAAATCTAATTCAGGAAGTTAAATATCTACCTGATAAAACAATAGATTCCATGCTCTTTCTTCTCCCCACAATTCCTATAAAAGAGTTGGGTGTGTGAAAAAACGTACCTAGAGTTAGGACACATTGTTTTCATGTCAAAAGGGCTTACCATGACAAATATGCTGAATGATAAAATATCCCTGCAATGTTATACCACCGTGAAAAACTAAACACTCAAGGTACAGAACTTTAAAAGCTTAATGAATGACTCAGTAGGACACTGAATTAAAAAAAATCATAACACCAGATTATCATGAAGCAATAATTTCAAAATGCTGAAGGTAAGATTTTGATTATCAAATTAGACTTCAGTGCTCACACTATTGATCCAATAGAAGAGAGAAGTGGGGAGTCTTTGATATGTGCATAGCCTCCAAATACAATTGCATCTCATCAACTATTTCTCAAGAACATGTGTTCAGATAAAATGAGGAGGGAATTTAGCAAACAGCAAGAGAAAGATCTGGGAATGAAGGCTGCACCCTCATGAGAAGAGCAAAGAAAATGGCCAAGAGGAGGAGATGCGTCAGGAGGGAGATGGAGGCAGGACAAGACACAAGTCTTGTGGCTAGGGATGGAACTCAATTGGTACAGTACCTGCTTAGTGTGCAGGAGGCCCTAGGCTTAGTCCTTTGTACAGTACAAAGCCAGCATGGTGTGCATGCCTGTGATCACAGCGCTTAGAAGATGATGGAGGCAAAAGTATCAAAAGTTCAAAGTCATCCTCAGGGTTGGGCTTCATGAGACCCTGACTCAAAAGCATGATAAAAAGATAATGGATAGATAGATAGATAGATAGATAAGGATAAATAGATATAGATAGATGATACACAGATAGATAAATAGATAGATAAATAGACAGATATTGATAGCAGATGATAGAGATAGATAGATAGATAGATAGATAGATAGATAGATAGATAGATAGATAGATAGATGATAGATAGATCACAGTCAGATAGGTAGATGATAGATAGATAGGACAAGTGAAATAGAAAAGTACCACTAGAGTAGAGGCAGCAGACAGAGAACAGTAAGAAGGGTCATTCAGAATGGAGAGCAGATGGGAACCAGACAAAGGACATTCCTTAAGTTACCTGAAAATCCTTTCATGCACATTCAGACACTTGCTGGAGTTTGTTATGAATTGCCTATAAGTGCAAATCAAATTACAAATTTGATAAAGAGATGACTATTCATTACATGCAAATCAGTATACTCGAATCACTTTACGACCACTGTATGAATACTGCTCTGTAAAGAGCACCGGGAACTGCTTATTATTTAATTCATAATGGTGATAAAAACTTTAGTGGGAGCTCATGTAAGAACACAAAGCATTCACCATTCTTATTAGGAAGTTGATAGTATCTAAAATTGATGGGATGGAAAACAGCAACATAAATATACTTTTCAATTAAAGAGATAAGTACCGACAGGGAACGTTAACAGGATTCGTATCAGGGGCCTTGATGAGTAGAATGATTACTTTGTGCAGGAAGCCATATGCAGTTAAGCACGTGGGCTCTAGCAGGAATAATGCTATACATTAAGCAAATCCCTGCTGAAGATTATCTGAGCATCCTACAACGTCACTCAGCTCTAGTGCTGTCTACCTTGAAGTAGCGTTAGGTCCCACAGGCTGAGAAACTCATCTCCCAAGGGCTGTCCCCCGTTTCCCATGACAACCACAAACACAAACGTGGATTGTGACTTGTGTTACTTAACAGCACAACCCCTTCTAAGGTGAAGTTAATTTGCCCTGATGGCTCACAAGATTCAGGGACATACATGGATTATAAGGGATATGGTAAAGGGAGCAGATAAGCAGTCAGGTGGGAAGAAATGTATTCACAGGTGAGGAATGAAGCTGTCTCTGGGAAAGGTATGTCCACATGCTCAGAATAAGCAAGTTTTTCAAATGTGTTCTTTTGGATTTTTTTTTTTTTTTTTTTTTTAGGGGCAGGCTTCCTGAGCCTAACTGATTAAATCCCTGTGGTTGCGTAGCTTTTTCTTCTGAGATAAAAGAAAAAAATCCATCTTAGAGAGAAGCTCGTTAAGACACATATACTCTAAGGCAGTGGTTTTCAACCTTCCTTAAGCCGAGAACCATTATTAGAGTCCCTCATGTTGCGGTGACACCTAACCACAAATCATGTTGCTGCTGCTTTATAACTGTAGTCTTGCTACTGTTGTGAATTGTAGTGTACATATATGATATGCAGATGGTCTTAGGCAACCCCTGTGAAAGGATCCTTAGTCCTCCAAAGGGGTCATGACCCATGGGTTGGGAGCTACTGTTCTAAGGGGAGGCTCAGAAAGTAAGTAACTCAATAGCTTTAGGAAGTCCCTGAAACTAACCAGATTCACTGGTTTCCTTTCTCAGAGCATTAAGGGCTGCTGAGGGGCACCCTCAGACAAACCTAACTACCTGGCAGAAGCCCAGACAGCTGGGCTGCTTGGAAGCGACACCTTCCAACCTACTCCAACCTCAGGCAGGAGCTCCAGTCTTCTAGCTTGGTGAGACTTCACCAGTATTGAGTCGGCCTTTTGATGATGTAGCTGTCTTTGAGTCATTTCTACTCCTGTAGGTAACTCCTCCCCTGCAATCCGCTAAGTAACACGATAAAACTCATTGGTTCGCTAAGTTGGACCTTAGTAGCATCAGTACTTTGGGCGGTCATTGGTTCCCTGTCTGGAGTGAGCAAATGCTCTTTGTGCTTCCCAGGACGACTGTCACACAACACCTTGTTCTTAAGTAACCAGCTTTACTTTTAATTTCTCTCTCACTTCCCTGGAGGCTGTAGGACGGGTCGTTAGTTCCATTTTCTTAAACTTTGTTTTTTCCTAGGTTTCTGCCTCTATCTTGAAGCTATCCAGAGACCTACACCCACCAGACACTTCATTAGCATCCACAAGAACACGCATCACCTGAAACAGCCCAAAGTTTGTAGGAACCATGGGCAGAGACTAAATATGTATTTCTTATTATCTCATGAAGCAACATTTTATATGAGTTGTTTACATGTAAGGACATGTTCTGTAATTAATAACATCAAAATATTTCATACATTGGCATATTTATTTCATATTATACAAGGACACCTTTATTACCAGTATCTGTTATCAGGTTGGTTCTGAAAATAACGAATTCCTCAACATATACCTCAAATATATGGCTGATATGAGAGAGCTCAGCTTCTGAATTCAGTGACCTTTTAATTCGGACACACGTCCCTAAATACGAAACTCCTCTCAATGGCTCCAACTCGCATCGCTTTTCCTCTGTTGATTTTGCTTGTCAAATTTATGCCTTGCTTTCAAATTAATGGATGTTTGCAATTTCTTGCATCAATTTCCTGAAAATGAGCCAATCACGCAAGGTCATAAAGCAGCTTTGCCAAAAGAAATGCCTCTGACGAACGAGAACAATTCTGTAGTACAAAAAGTCTTTCAAAGCAGAGTCACCCAGACACACGAGCATACAGAGCTTGAATTTTATGGTCCATATCAATATTTTACTGTGGTTACAAATTTAACGCAGATGCCAAGATAGTTTATGTTGCCAAATGGTTCTTTTATTTTGCAGCACATGGTGTGTGTTCTATTTAGCAGCGAACACATCTGCTAGAACGTTTTTTTTTTTCCTTTGCTCTCTCCTTGCATTTTGTGCGTGTTTTTGTTTGCAATTCCTGTTCCTCCAACGATACAAACTCATACATCAGCCCAATGCATGTTTTATGACTTATAAACATTGTTAAGCGATGCCGTTCAGAACATTTGTGGGCTAGGAAACTCCTGCTTTGGGAAAGGTATTTTTAGTGGCAACAGTACTTTTCATTAATCTCAATTCTCCAGGTTTAGAACCTAAGCCGAGCAGGAGGACTCTGAAGGCAGCTGGGTTTTCGATTCTTTTGGGAGTTATGCAGATTAGAGCGAGGGGGAGGAAGAAACAGGTGTTCCGTGCCATGCCGTTCAACTGGCTCCCTTCTTTACCCATCTTTACTGCACGCTGGTTTCTCTTGCCAGCTTGGCAGACGAGTGTGTCAGGGGCGAGGGTGGAGAGATGGAGGACCGCGTAACAGCTCTCCGTGCCAACGCAAACTAAGAGGTGTGTTGTTTTCACGAGCCTCCGCCAGTTCTCCACCTCCGGCTTCACCCAGCCTGTCTTCCCCACTGAGTTGAATCAACATTTTCCGAAGCAGCGATCAATGAGGGGCGTTGCTTCGGAGAGGAGCTGAATGATTTAGCCCAGTGGGGAGATGGCAGATCGACGTCTGACAGCGGGAGGGAGGGGACAGACTGACAGTAGCTCTTCTAGCCCCTGAATCCTCCTGAAGAAAGGTGCATCATGGGAAGAATGGGATAGATAGAGCAAGGAAAGGTGCGCTCGCTGCCTGTAGGGCCAGGTAATCCTACCCCTCTCTCAATTTTGATGCTATTTGCATTTTAAATTTGGGTAGGTTAGCATAAAGTAACTACGGTTGAGATGAATGGCAGAACCCCCCCATCGAGTGGGGAAAAACAATCACTGAGAGGCTGTTTCTTACCCCCACCTTTCTCTGCTAATCCTGTTATAAATTTCTTGGTTCCTTCTATACTTCTTTAATCTGCCTCGCGTGCAGGAACATAGCGGCCGCTACAGTTTTAACTGACACACTGGAAACTTAGTTTCGTCTTAATTTTTTTTCTTTTATTTATAATAGAGAATATAAATAGGAATAAAGCTTTGGCCTGAGATGAAGGCTGAATTTTTCCTGATAGATACAGCTCTTAGCTGCTTGGGCAAAGAAGAAAATACAGATAGCTATTTAGTGTCTAATAATTGTGAGCAGTCCTAAGCACAAGAACTGATAAGTGGGATCCTGCAGACTGATTTAATACTGTGGTTATTGTAGGCCAGGTTCCAGTATCAGCAGTAGAAGCAAAGGGAGTGGCAGACAGAATGAACACACTTTTTAGATCAAAGAAGGAAAATTGTCTTACTGAGTCTACTGACAGAAGCCAATAACTGACTAGCCTCTGTATTGCCATTAACTGCAATGTGGGTCTCTGTGTGTGTGTCTGTCTCTCTGTCTGTGTCTGTCTGTGTCTGTGTCTGTGTCTGTCTGTCTGTCTGTCTCTCTCTCTCTGTGTTTGTTCATTTAAAAGAAGTACTTTTATCCTTGGTTTGTTAGGGTGAGTTTCTTTGTGTGCAGTTGCCCCATGTGAAAGAATATAATCTGGACTGGATGGTGTCCATTTCTGGAAAGTTAGTGCATGCAGACATGCATTTATTAATATCCAGTAATGTGATCCCTACCATTCAAAATGCTTCCATGGAATAAAGGCAGCCTTGGGTCACAGGGCACCTGGTGCCAGGTCACAGCAGTCTTTGTCTTGAACCTGGCTGTGCTTCAGAAGAGTCTTTAATGGGGACCTACTCCATTTCTGATCTTTTATCAATGACCTTCTCTCCACATTCCTCACTGACAAGAGTAACAAACCCAATCTTGGGAATTTGGATGGAGACCTGTTCTTTTTGTAAAGGCTTCCAGGTGAGCAGGTGCAAATTATTGGCCCTACCTCGAATTAATGGTTCTGGTTTGAGTTCCATGGGGTGCCATGAAAAGGAAACCTTACTTGGTAGTGTTTGGGATAGAACACCCTTGTTGCCTGGTCCAGGGAGTTTAAGAGAAGAGGAACTTTCACTGGTAGGATTAAAAACCTTGTAGAAGCATTATCTAGAGATGCATAGTTGAACCTCAGAAACACAAATGTGACAAAACAGGTTAAAATACAGAGAACCAAATCCAAGAAGTAAACAGAGGCCTGGGAATGGTCCTAGTAAGAGAAGCAAACAGAATTGTGGAATAGTTACCATCCAAGGTGTAGCCCTTGGTATGCTACCATACCAAGGAGTCTTGATCCAGTTTGTTCTCAGATTAGGACTAGGAATTAGAATTAGAATCTGGAACATGGCAGTTCCAGATTTTGGAGAATTAGACTTTAACCATCACACTTCAGTTTTACAAATAGATGGTGCTGAGGCAGAACACAGCCATCACCCACAGGCAATAGAAGACAGCTTGTTCTAAGGCAAATTGGAGTAACCATGACCTGGGAACCTAGATTTAGCTAGCAGCACATGACAGGTTGCAATGTTTAAGAACTCTCACAGTCCCACAACTAAAGACATCAATCAGTACATTACCAGACACATTGTGGGAACATTAGGTAGCTAGGTTACAGCAAAGCCCAGTGAGGTGGGAGAGGAAGAGGATTACTGTTAGAGGGTTCAGATATTGATGGTATTCTTTGCTTTGAGGGTGGGGGAAGTTTGTACTTTGAGAAATTAAAACTTTCACAAGTTTTAACCTAATAGTCAAAAAGGTGGTACCTCAAACACAGAAGTAGGTGGTAAATGGCTGAGAAACGGACTAAATAGAGCCAAAGACTTGGTTCTGGACCATTAGCATTCCCATTCTTCCCGAACATGATGTGCTAATCGGTCATCCGGTTAACGGTTTGCTTGTTTGAGTACACAGTGGGTTTTTCTCTTTCTTTTCTTCATTCTGTAAAAATCTCTTCTTAAATAGATTCTATCTTAATATCCAGAACCTTCCATTTTCATCCCTTACAGAATAATGCAAACAACCTGCTCCATTTCAAATCTGGGTTACTCTGAGGGATTTTTGTTTTTATAAAATTATTTTTAATTTCCACCATCTAGCTTTTGATGTTAAAATATGTATGATTATGGAGCCTCAAGTAAGAATTAACTTTAAAGCCATGATAAGCAATTAATTCATTTGAGTTACCAGCCTTCAGTAACACTTCCAACTGTAAGATTTCATTCCTAAAAAGGGCACATTTACAGTAAACGCTACTTCCTTTGGCAAAAAACAAATGTGAGGCTGGAGATAACTTGTTTTATCTAGTTACATTTAAAAAGCTAAATATATTAAGATCTTCTTTACAAATTTGACTCAAGCAGCAGTTTGTGCTTCTAATTCTGAGGTCCATAGTACAATATCATAATCTGCTGCCCTATATTCAGGTTTGTAAAACAACCCTGATTCTGTGTGGAATGCATTCATCTGCATAGTAAATATGGCGTAGCATAAAATATCTGCAAAACTTGAGGCTGACAATTAATCATCAGAAGTGACAGCCTAACCTATGGTATCAGAACAGAAGTTTGGCTTCATGCATATTAGAATGACTTCAGTAGAGTTTGGTTCCACGTTGTGTGGAGACTTTTAAAAGAAACGGGTAAAAAGCAATCAATACTGAACACATGGGTTTGTAGGCACATTAACATTCTTCCTTTAGAAAGGTGAAATCTACCATCTCAGTCCACTTTCAAAGTGGTCATATGGCTGGATATGGTAGATGTGGTGGTTAAATGAGAATGGGCCTATAGTTCCCCCACATACACGCCCACTGCTATTGGTAGAACTGTTTGGGAAGGATTAGGAGGTGTGGCCTTGTTGGAGGAAGTATGTCATGGAAGCAGACTTTGAGGTTTCAAAAGTCCATGCCATTCTTAGCTCTCTCTGACTTGTGTTTGTGGACCAAGATGTAGGCTCTCAGCCGCTGCTTTAATGTCAGGCTTGCCTGCCTGCTGCCACCAGGATCTCCACCACGATCATCATGACTCTAAACCTCTGGAGACTCAGCCCCAAATTAAACACTTTCTTGATGTCTTGATCATAGTATCTTATCACATGGATAGCAAATAAACTAAAATGGTGGGCATGTCTGAAACGCCAGGGCTCTGGAAGCTGAGACGGGAGGATTGTGACTTTGAAGTTAGTTTACGCTAGATAGCAAGACTCCATTTCATACAGTAACAATGAAAGATATTCACAATCAATTTTTTGTCAGATTTCTTTGTTATTGTTTACTTGCTCTAATGGATAATCCCTACTGGGGATGGAAAAAAAAATAAAATCACTTCTCTCAGCACAGCTGTCAGGATAGGGGGAAATGCTGACTTGTAATTTTGAGTAGAAATTAAATTAGTTTTCACCATTGAAATTAGTGCGCTAAGGATGTGGACCATAATCTGGAGTTGGTAATGGCTTTATATCAACTTTGAAGGTGTTCTTTTCTTCTTCTTTTTCTTTTATTTATTTATTTATTTATTTATTTATTTATTTATTTATTTTTTGAGGATAGTATTACTTGTCACTCTGGTATTAGAAGCCTGGTTTTGTGTTGACAGCTGTACGGCAGAGAGCCACCTGCTGGCTTCTACAAAGAAACACATCGCTGATATCATTGATTGTGAGGAAAAAGAAAATCAAAAGAAACTATAACACCATCTGAAAACTACATTTATTATTTGAGGCAGGCAAGATGGCTCAGCTGGTAAAAGTTGCAACCTGAGTTCAATTCTCAGAAGCCACAAAAAGGTGGAAGGAAGAACCAACTCCTACCAAACTGTCTTCTGACCGCACAGGTACCATGGCACTCACATGTACACACGCACACACATACACACATACATACACACACACACACACATATACATACACACACATGCATACACACACACACACACACACACACACACATCATGTTCTTAATTTAAAATGATTGTTTGATATAATACGAACACATTCCTCTCAGTTCACTGCTGACATAATTTACATGGCTTTCAGATAACCTAAAATGGACCGTGCTAAGAAGTGATTTTGAGCCATTAAGCACAGCAATAGGATAAGCATCACCATGTTGCTGCAAAGTGATTTCAGATTCATTGCACCTTAAAATTAGCATCCATATTTTATAGTTCTGGAAGGCCTGCTAGCTGGAAACTGAGACTGGCTAAATTTCAGGTGAACAGGAACCAAAGCCACACCTACAACACGCCTGTAGCTTTGAACAAGAGAGAAGCCGCCCTTTATATCTCAGCTGGTTTTACTGTACTTCATTTTCCTTTATATGCTGCTTCTTAACTGTGTTTCTCTGTGCATTTGCAAACCACACTTGCTTTCAGTGTTTGTGACTTACTACGATGCTAGGTTAAGATTGGTTTGCTAAGTCCAGAAACATGATCTAAAGCTTCTGGTACTAGTTTCTGTGTTATTTTAAGAGTACCTTCATAGAATGTCCCCCTTCTGCCTTGTCTGCTGACAAACATTGTATTTAAGTTGAGATTGCCTTACTAGTTTTAAAACACGTGATTGAGCTTAACACACCTTAGTTCCATCAAAGTTCTGGTCTTCTGTGTTTAGACCCAGCAAAATATTAAATATTTCATGTTTGTAAATTTTTTCTTCCAGCCATAAATAACCAGGAACTTCTGCTTCATTACCAATTTAGTCTGATCTTTCTACTACTAATGTTGTTTTCTACTTAGATAAACAAACAAACAAAGGACCTGTGCAGCGTGGTGTGAGATACACATGTGAAACAGTGAGCCGACTCTGTTCTTGACTGGCAGGAATTCACCACAGAAGTTTCTTATCCCACTAAGCTACATCTCTTCCTCCCCAAGCATTGGGTTCGTGACAATTATCAACCAATTTACAGAGTGGGTGTTTAGGAACATTCTATTTCACATGACTATTTAAAATGATTGCACTTGTAAAAACATTTCGTCTTTAAAAAAAATACTTAATTTTCACAACTCTTTATTAAGCACTTTATCACCCTACTCTATTTTGGGAAATTGTGCCATTTAAACATCTTTTCTTCTTCTTCTTCTTCTTCTTCTTCTTCTTCTTCTTCTTCTTCTTCTTCTTCTTCTTCTTCTTCTTCTTCTCCTTCTCCTTCTCCTTCTCCTTCTCCTTCTCCTTCTCCTTCTCCTTCTCCTTCTCCTTCTCCTTCTCCTTCTCCTTCTCCTTCTTCTTCTTTCAGTATTTGCAGTGGATATTGTGAATTCACAGATCTACGATATCTGAGGTTCTATCCGAATTGAACCACCTCAGGTAATTTGACTGTTAACAAGGAACTGTCATATTCGATGAATTCTATAACCAATATAATTCTGCTGCTCTGTCATGTTCAGGGACTAAGAGCTTAGCTATTCTATGACTCCCAAGTAAGATGTCTGAAGAACCACTAGTTTGGAATCCTGATTCTGCATTCATAACTGTCACACACCACATCCTCTTCATTAGTACAAGCCTTTCCTCATCTACAGCTTGCCGCTATATTTAGAATACAATCAAGTTCCGTCTCTGGCTTTCTAGGCCATTAATGACTTGGCTTGTTCCTCTCAAGTTTCTCTGTCTCATATGCTCCCTCCAATTCTTTGCCTCACTGAATGGGCTCCTGCAAGCTCCGCCCTCTGGAGATTCTGCCATTCCACCTGAGTAACCCAGCCCATCCCTTGATCTTTATGACCTTTCTTTGCAGCCTTTTCATTGGCTTTGCAGAGTTATGCCACTTTGAAACTATCTTCTGAATGCCTACATCGGCAACCTTTATCTTCCTTTAAGTTCCAAAGGACAGATATCCAACTCTCTCTCTCTCTGTGTTTGTGTGTGTGTGTGTGTGTGTGTGTGTGTGTGTGTGTGTCAACCTCAGCACTTGGAAGATATTTATCCGTGGAACGAATTAGCTTTGCCATGAAAAGTATGTTTTCTTCCCTTTACAGAAAAGGAGCTGGTATAAATTAACTAGCATGTATTCAAGACCTAGGCACTAGCCTAACACTATTTGAACCCAAGCCCCACTAATGACAGGCCTGCTGCTCTTTCGTGTTTCATATATACCTACAGATTCTCGTGGAGACATTCCTATGGATGTGGATGTGGTCGTGCTAGCCTGTAGCCACAGGAGTGCTTAGGCTAAGCCAGAAGAATTGCAGACTCAAGGCCAGACTGGGCTACAGAGTGAGCAGAAGGTGGGCCTAGACAATCAACACAGTGAATCCCTGCCTCACCATTTCAAAAGTAAACAACAACAACAACAAAGGGGGGGGTGTCTAGTGATGTGTAGCTCAATGAGACAGTGCTAACCTAGTATTGATTAAGCCTTTAAGGTCAATGTGCAACACAAGAATGAAATGTAAATAAATAAACAAACAAACAAATAAACACAAGTTGAAACGGTGAATTCTGGACTGTAAACAGCACGAAGTAAATAGAGGAGGGGGTGAGTTTGAAAAGGAAAGGTTTACTGGTTGGTGGAAAACCCATCTTGCCCAACAGTTCACAGAAAGTCAGCCTGCAGGCAGGAGTCCCTAAATAGGATGGACTAGTCTGCCTCAACCCTCCCCGGGGAATGGGGTGGATGATAATTAGCACTTGAAAGCTGAGGTTGGTGCTAAAGTTGATAGCTCCGCAGCAGGGAGCCTTTAATATAAAGTGCTGCCTTCATTAGCGATTCAGAGAATAAGCTTCCCTGATCTTTCTCAAGATTGCAAAGGGAAAATATGCTTCGGAAATCTACCGTTTTCTTAGTGACAGGGAGAAAGAATCCCCTGGACATCTGTCAGTTTAATCGCACGTCCTGGACCTGGCCTGCATGAAGAAAGAGTTCCTAATAAGAAACCTTCGTAAAAAACACAGATTTCCAGTTCATATGGGAGATCTATTAAAGCCGCCTGACTGGGTTAGGCCTGGCAACTTGCAATTCCATGAGTGGTCTAATTTATTCTCTGATATTTTCTTAAACCAGATCTGTAGTCTTCTGTGGAGGACAGAGCTCATTCAGAAGCCCATTTCTATTCCAAATCAGAATACCTACCGACCTGGTTGTTTCTCAGATAATTGAGTCTGACTCACTGGACTCATTAAAAGGTAAAGAAATGTGGCCTGCTGGCTAGCCCTCTTCCCATGAAAGGTTCTGTTGCAGACTCTCACTGCCTTCCCTAGCATCTATCTAAGTTAGCATTAGCAAGTGTACATCAAGCAAGGGTTCACTTGAATATTTTGAGGCCCCCAACACTCCCCCCCATCTTCATTATGTTAGTTCACTTCATGTTACTGTGACGAAATGCCTGAGAAAACCAACTTAGAGGAAGAAAGACTTACTCCGGCTTTTGATTCTAGATCCTGTTCATTCTGTTCATAAATGTGTGTGCGCGCCTGTGGTGAGAGGCAGAAAGCTAGGAAGTGGAAAGCATGGCAGAGCTGGCTACGTCAGAGTCATGGGGAGGCAGAGAACAAAACAGGAAGGGACAGGCATCCCAATGTGCTTTTTAAGGTCACCGACTGTAATAACCTACTTCTTCCAACTCAACCTTACCTCCTTAAGGTCCCGCCATTCTCAAAGACGCCATCAGCTGACAGCCAAGCCTTGGACTTAGACTTTAGGCTATCTCAGGTCTTACCCATAACACTGGTCAGAGAACTATTGGAGTAGATCACTAGGCTAGATCCTTTTCTTCTAGAACAGGATGGCCAATCTCTATGTTCATTTAAACTATCAAATTGCATAAGCAGCATGTGTTCAAGCGTACGAATATATCTCAGGACGTGAGCGTATTTCTTTCATATTAGCAAATCCCATGGAATTAACGTTATACAAACAAGGAATGCTCAACAAAAAGAAAAAGGAAAATCATAAAACTTTGTTAAGAGTTATTACAAAAGAACATGCAAGACAGTGGTGGTAGGCAAAAACAAATCCATCCCAAATAAACATATTTCTCCACAAAGCTGTAAATGACCGTCACGATAGTGAGCAGGATAGAAAGACAGGAGAAACTTAGGGAAGAGCAGCAGTCTTACCTCAAAGTCTGGTTGAAGTTTCTTCCCTGCTCAGAGTCATAACTTTCAGCACAAGCATTTGGTCTGCGAGTTGCCTGCATAGAGTCCACAACTCTAGCATGTAGAGAGATTTCAGATGAGAATGTTAAGATAGCGGCAAACCGTGTTTAAGATCAAAACATATACGGCCTCTCTTCCCCCAGCTTTAAAACTGCAGTTTTCTAGGAAATCTCACAAGAAGCACTTACTGTTTTTACAGTAACGCTCATGTCTTCATTCCCTTGTGCAGACCATGTATTATCTAGTTAGATTAGAGTCCTGTCCAAGGCATGATCTACAAAGTTAGTTACCCCATTATGTTGTTTATCAGAAAAGAGGAAAATAGTTTCTTCTCTCTTTTTTCCTTTCTTTCTTTCTTTGTTCTGTTTTTCGAGGTAGGGTTTCTCTGTTATAACTCTGGCTGTCCTGGAACTCACTCTGTAGACCAGGCTGGCCTTGAACTCACAGAGACCAGCCTGCCTCTGTCTTCCAAGTGCTGGGAAGGTGTATACTATCACCACCAGGCTGGAAAACAGTTTCTTAACTATCCTTTGTGCTATAACTCAGGGCTAGTAAAATTATGTATGTATGTATGTACGTATGTATGAATGTATGTATGTATGTATGTATGTGTTAGGCCTGGACAATTCTTTCTGAAAGAAAAGGCTTCCATTATGGAAGAAACGCAAGCCCTTAAGACTTGAAAAAGCCCTACCCCAACTCTGGTTCTTGGGAAAGACTGCAAAAGTCCCTTCCCTGAACCAAAACAGCAGACTACCAGGAGCCAGGATGGTGGATATATTCTCCAAATGGGACTTAGATAACTTGAGAAAGCCCTACCCTCACTGGCAAATAATCAGAGGCTAGGATGACGGAAGTATTCGCCAAATGGAGCTTAGATAGACCTGAGAATGGACCCCCACCGGTCAAGCAAACAGGGGCCAGGCTGACTTATGCATCCCACAAATGGACTCAGACAATCAGGGATGGACCCTAAACTCAGGAGACCTTTACCTGCCAGATGAAAGCGAATGGGCTCAACCCCTGCTGCAAATCCTCCTACAATCAAACAATGTGTTAACCAATCCCAGCCAAAGCCCTGAACCTGCAGAGTCCATGTTAAAACCCCACACCAGCCTGTACTGGTGTCTCTCACTGGATTTGGTGAGTGCCAGTGACAGGCCCACGTTCTTGTTCTTGTTTTCACATCAGACTTGGACTCCTGGTGAAACTTTGAGGGCCAAAAGGGCTTCGGAATTCTTCTGGGTATAACATATGCATGTATGTATGTATGTATGTGTGTGCACACGCATGTGTACATGTGTGTGTGCATGTGTGCATGTGTGCATGTGTATGTGTGTGTGCATGTGTGTCTGCTACTGAGAGACTTAAGACTGACTCCATTGAGAAGCACAAACCCACACATGAATGTGTCTCATTCCTTCCCTGAATACGTTTCTATTAACTCCCATGCTCAAGCCTGTTCTAGTCTTTTCTTAATGAGCTCTTCTTCAGATTGGTTTAGGCTGAAATTCTTTTCTGCAATGAAGTCAAAATTTGGCCTCACATGAGTAGAGGTCTTTGAAAAACCTGCTCAATTGTTGCAGGCATCAGCATTGTGTCTCTGGTGCCTGCTCTGCTGCCAAGGACAGTGAAACTCACATCCTGCCTTCTTGTGAATCCTTGGTGAACAGGAGGCTCTAAAATTTAATAGATGAATGAGTGAATGAGTGGAGAAAAACATGAGGCATAATATAATATAATATAATATAATATAATATAATATAATATAATTAATATAATATAACTGAATAGTTTTTCAGTCAGTGGGATGAAGTTAAGGCAAAAATAACCCAGAGACGAAACACCCGGTCAAGACCAAGTACAGACCAAGTTCTATGGACGGTCTGACTGATGTCCATCCAATCATGATGGAAGGCAGGGAGCATGGTTCTTAAATCCTACACGTTTCCAATATCCAGTCATCCTTATAGCTATAAAGCTACTCTAGCACCAATGTTTCAAATAATCATCTGTGAATAAGATCCTGCTCCATCCTGGACAATGAAGCCAACCATCTTTCCCTGGTAGAAGTGACTAATCTCATTTATAATTGGCACCCGCAAAGACACATCAAGTGGTTTAAGATTGCATATCCACAGATTAGAGACACATCTGACAAGTGTAAATTGCACTGCCTCTGGTTTGGGCCTGGATGTGCAGTTTACATGCTGTGTTGTCTTGAACAAGACACGAAAACATTATAAGCCTCAGTTGCTTAATTTGCAACAGAAAGAAGACGATGGTTATAGGTGAAGAGACTTCATTCAGCTGAAGTGTCCCATGTGTTTTCTTCCCAGTTTTGCTGGTTAGCTTCAACTGACACAGCATCTTCGGTTCCTTTGACATTCTGTCAGAATTTCACTGTCTTGGTCCCTTGATGCACTAATCATCACACTGACCTCAAGTGCTTGTAGTTCTCCTAGAGGATGGGCCCCTCTCCCCCATCCCAATCTCTTTTCTTTACTGTTGGTTTTGGGCAATAGAATAAACCCAGAGCTTCACACAGTAAGTATGGGCTCTCATCTGAATTCCATTCCCATCCTCTCTTAGGTTTTGATTTTAACAGCTAAAGGCTGGCAAATTATATCCTAGTCTATAATTTCTATGGATTCTCCATGGTGTTATTGAAGTATCTTAAGGAGTCGGTGAGGGCAATGAGGGGTCTACTATGACAGAAATACATTATATGTCTATATAAAATTATATAAGAGTAAATGAAAGTTTTATAAATTAATTTTTAAAAAGACTTGCATTTTTGTGTTGTAAAATTATTACTGAGCAAGGACTTGCAGCTAAGTTCACATAGAACTTTGTTTGATTAAGTGAGGAGATTAACTGAATTTAATACATTTCTTGTTCTCATTCAGATTTATTTTACCTCATTAAGTTGATCTGTGATGAGATAGAGGCCACTTTGTTTCAGAAATCATTAAGTATTGTGTTTTTTTGTTTGTTTTGTTTTTTGTTTGCCTGTTTTTTCTGAGACAGGGTTTCTCTGTTGTAACTCTGGCTGTCCTAGAACTCTGTAGACCAGGGTCGCCTTGAACTCACAGAAATCTGCCTGCCTCTGCCTTTTGAGTACTGGGATTAAAGGTGTGCACCACCACTGCCTTGCAACTATTGAATTTTATATGTACTATTATATTGCTATCTTCATTCTCTCCGAGTCTCTCCATGTTCCTATTCAAATGCATGGAGACTAACAAAATCACCATAAAGCAGAAAGAGAGGAAAAGTAAGGTATGGGGTATGTCCCAAAGTGCCCATGCCTACCAACTTGTCATGAAGGTAAAATAAATCAAATGTCATAAAACAAAGATATTCTAACCTCAAACAGTGCATTAAAGCCCTTTATAGCAGCCAAAGCCAGGTTACCAATATTTGTCTTGGCTCTGAAATTCCAAAGAACCAATGAAAAGGAACAATGACAGTTAAAGATCTAAATCCCTCACTATACAAAAGACAAACAAGGCATAGAGGAAATCTACCATTGGAGTCATTAAGGGGCTTTAATTCCAGAACATCCAGACTCTTCCAGGAAAGGGGGAAAGTTATATTTTTTAAGGTGCACATTGATAAATAGATAAGGTTGATGTCAAACAGAAGGAATGATCCTTTTTTGTTGTTTGCTGTAAGACTGAATAAACCAGATTTCCCCTACACCTTCTAAGGTTATCAGTGTGAATTAGTCTATGAGTTTGATCGGGTTAATTTTCTCTGCAAATTAAAGCATTAAAAAGGCGGGAAAAACTTGGAGTGTGACAGGTACCAGTGGAGAGATCTCAAACTGCAGACAGAATCAGCAGTTTGAAGAAAGGTGTTTGTTGGGCGTGAGAACACACATGCATGCAGCAGAGAAGACACTCTGCAAAGCAGAGATGGGTCTCAGAAAGACTAAAATTTAAATCTTTTCTTAAGGACTGGGTTTTTTAAGTCTGGAGAGTTTTCCTCTCGTATGGTGCACAACTGTTTTGTTACAAGTCCTGATCTAGCCTCGTACTTGTTGAGCCAGTCCATCAGCAAGGAGCCTGCTAGTATCATAAAAAGCCTTCAGGAAAGTTGTTTAAAAATGCCAGGTTTAGAGCTGGAAACATGGCTCAGTGGTTAAGACCATTAACCAAAGAACTTCCAAAGGACTCGGGTTTAATTCTCAGCATGCACATAGCAGCTCACAACTGTCTGTAACCCCGGTTTCAAGGAATCCTACAAGATCCAGAGTTACCTTTTAAATTTTAATTACTGTGCCTAAGAGATCTATAAAACAAGGACAGGTAGCTTTCTGGAGTGCGAGATGGGGCTGTTCAAGTGAAAGACATAATCAGTAATCTCACTTGTCCAAAGACAGATAACCTCCTGGAATGAAGGGTGGGGACTGTCTAGACTTCTATTTGGTTAATCCAGCTGGGCTGGATGTGTTCCAACTGTTCCAGTTATACTTAGTCACTTGTAGGTGGGAGATAGCCCAGACAGGAAGTACATCAGGATAAATGCTTGCCACTGATTGGATCTGGCGGAAAGTACATAGCCTTATGGGTTTTGCCTTTTTAAGTATCTGTTCTATCTGACTTGGGGCCAGTTTGTGGGAACTCTGGAAGTGGCAGGACCTCTCTATGGGAACTTCAGAATGGTCCTAGTCAGAATCCATTTTCCTGGCCAGTATTAATTTAATTAAAGCTTGATTCAAATTTGTCTCAATTGTGAAGAAGATCTTATTCTTGACTGGTGGGATTTACAATCCAACACTCTCACACAGATATAGATGCAAGCAAAACACCAATGTACATAAAATAAAAATAAATAAGTCATTACAAAAATTAGAAGAAAAAAAAGCTGTCAGGCCTTTATCTCAGGTCAGGAAGAAGAAGCTGCCATTTTGGAAGTTCATCACTTTTATTTCCTAGTCATGGTCCTCACCCTATCTGTCTGCTTACCAGGAAATATGTCTAATTCCTAGTCTCTCAAGTGTATCATGGAATATGCCTTAACAACAGTTAAAGTTAATTCACAAAGAGAGAACATTTGGACATACTTCCTCGGACTCAGTACAGAAAGTAAGAACTTTTCCTAAGACTGACTCTTATGGCCTTTAATGAAAGTCCAGAAACTAGCAAAGCCCCATTCAGTCGAGGTGATTCTATCGGAGGCTTTTGTGATTGTCTAGCCAGATTCAGAAAGGAAATTTACCATATCTGGAGAAATGGATGGATGGCTTATCCTCCAGGCAAGTTAAATCCCTTCTAGTTGATAAAGCTTTGAGCAATCAGGAAATGAAGGAGACTAATAGATTCACCCTTGATGAAAACTGACACCCACATGCAAGTCTGGAAGTGAATTTCCCAGACAAAACCTGCTTGGGTAATGCAAATCAGGCCTAGAAAGTGCCATTTGTATGCAAACAGACTTAAGGACTTAGTGCAATTGCTTTCTGTCATCTGGATCACAAACAAGATGAACAGATTTAAAGTGAAAAAGGCTTACCTGTAAACCTAGGAGAAAATAGACCTAGATCATGACACAAGAAGAATCAAGGATTCAAGGGGAAACACAAACACCGGCCCCACCCACAGCTCTGAAAGAGGAGGCCCTCAGCTTTTCAGCAGGCTTGCCCAGCTACTTCCTACCCCCTAGCTTTGTGAGTACAATACCATCAGAATCTAACCCCATTTGTACAAACAAGTAATAAAAAAAATGCTTACAGTTGTTTTCTCATTTGTGAACATAGTAGTTCTTTTTTGTGTGGCTTAGATATTTGTTAAAATAGAAAAGAAAAATATGCACAATGGCTGATTAATACATTTTAATGGGTCAAATTTTTATTCTCTAGTACATTTAAGTTGTCAAGTTCCCTTATGTACAGTACAGTATCATATCCAGACTTGAGAGAATGAAGATATTCCACCAATGCAACATTAGCCTCCAGCTGAAATTCATTCTGCTGAGTCAGGGCACATGGAAATGTTACTAGGAATTTTGGAACGTTCTGGTGGAATTACTACACATTTCAAGTGAAATGAAGGTTCCCCTCTTAGGGATCTTAGTTCCGTTAATAAAAAAAGTTAAGAATAGACTCTAAAGGAAGCTCAAGAGCAACTACATTCCCACTTAAGAGAAAACCTCAAGGTAGGCAAACCGGACATCTCTGCACCTCTCTAGAGGAGAAAAGGCAAAGAAAAGCAAGAAAACATCGTACCCTGTAAGTCAGTTAAGCCCCACAGGAGTTAGCCACAGGGTGGACAAACAGCCACATAGTGGTTAGGAGATTGTTAGAAAAAAGTAAAGAAGTCGGAAGTTCCAGACAAAACACGTGTAATGCTCTGGCCAGGACCTTGAAGATGGAGGTGGAGGATGTTAATCCCGAGGAAAAATACCACCAACTCATGTCATCGTGGCCTCCCCTTAAAAGTGTGATCAAAGAGGCATTGGATGTGTGGAAGACAAGGTTTTTGTAGTTCAGGGGTAAGGGCTTTCTGATTGGGGAATTTGATGGGCAAAATAGGTGGGTTTTATAGGAGCAGAAATATAACCATAACAAGTCATAACAACCTCTGGAAACAAAGACGTGATGGTAAAGTTGTCATAACAAGGTAGTCATAACAACCTTTTGAAATCAAGGTAGAGTTTCAAGATGGTTATAACTTGAAACAAAGAGAGACACGGGTGCCCCTTCCTGGAATAGGCGGTACAGAACCTTTTGGAGTTGAGTTCAAAGGTGGGCGTAGCCCAATCCTTGAGAAACAGTAGTTTAATCATAAGCAGAAATGAGCCTAGTTTGTCTTTATTGTAGGATGGCTTTTAAGCCTAAAATGGAGTCAGGTTGGCTCATCAAAGAGAAGAAAAAAGGGTAATTTATGCCTTTCTGAGTCAGGACCCATGAAAGTATGATTGACCACCCAGCAGAACTCCATGACAACTCCCAGGGACTGTGCTGGGGTGGAATTCTGGGAAGCAAAAATAAATTATCTCACTGAAAGAATGACTATTCCTTCTATCTCTTAGTCGGGTAGTTGACCTGTTCTTCTGGTTTAACTCTTAAAGAAAGAGACAATTTCATTCTCCACCTAGAGGTAGGTTCTACTCTTTACTCTAACAGAAATTAGTTCAATGAGTTGAAACATTTTGATGAAAATTCTAAAAAATGGTGGCAGTTTCTGTGATCAAGAAACAGACAATAAAGGGGGGCAATAATAGGGAATTAATTTTTCTTCATTAGCAAATGATAGAATTTTGTTTGTCTGTCTGCTTGGTTATTGGAAAGTGAGTTAAAATCTTATCCAGCATGGATTAAACCACAAACAGACATGATGGCTGTAGTAACTGATAAGACCAGGAAGTAGGAAGATTCCAGCTTGGCTGGACCGAGAGGGTATTGGGCAATATTAGTATGTTTCCCTTCTCCTTTTTCTTAAAAATAATTTTTGCTTTTGCTCATTTAAACCTCAACTATTACAAGAGGCAAAGATAGTAAATTTACCTATAACCCTTCCATTCTCTCAGGTTTGTGTCCAGAGGGAGAGAGAAGAAGCTCAGGAAAAAACTCAGTCTTAACTTGACTTTTTCAACCTGTGACCTGTATTCATGTCTCAACCACTAATTACAGCAACAGGACCGAATGCAATTAATGCACCGAATGTACTACTTCAGTCATAGAATTCCTTCCTAGATGGGGGGGGGGGAAACAAAAAACAAAAAACTGACAAGATGGAAGTTCAGAAGAACATCACGAACCAAGTATGGTAGAAATGTGAACCAAAGACTTCGAGGACATTCAAGAACCAATCTGCAGCAAGCTGGGATAAGAGCTAGCACTGATGGAGAATTCACCACACATTCCTATTATAATCAGCGCTCTACAAGTATAAACTCATCCAGTCTTCACAAAAACAGGGACAAGGACATGGTGAGAAGAGGAGAAAGGATCTGGCCAGGCAGTTTTAGGACTGCTCAAAAGTGAACAGTCTTTCCTCTTCTTGTCCAAAAGACAGAACTCCCCTTGGTTCTACTGGCTGATCTGTGGTGGCTGGAGAGGGGAGATGCTGCAAGTGTTTAGGGGTGTTTGTTCGTGCTCTGGTTTCTCGTTACCTTTCCCTCCCTCTACATGGCAGCTTACATCAACATAACTGCTTGGATGGTAGGGGTGAGAGTGTGAGTTGGCTGATCATTTCACCCCCATACCTTAACCCAGTGAAGCATTATTCACTCCTAGATGGAGGGCCCTGTGGCAACCTATCCTTGCAAACTGCTCCTGCCGCGCCAGATCTCTGCTTGCTTGCTTTCTCTTAAGCTGCCATGTGTAACTCACCCACCATAACTTCTTTTTAAAACCCATCATTCTGTTGTTGGTGACAGTTATCCTTTGAGTAGAGGAAGCAAAGGAACCAGAAGCCAATGGCCAAGGATAGCTTCAGTGGCTGTTGATTTGGTTGTCCTGGACCCGAGTCCCACAAGTCACTGCTCACCTGAAGTGAGAAAGCAGCTACTGTAACCAAGGGCCTCCCACATCCTTCAGACTCAGCTTTTCCTGGATCAGTAAAAATAATGGTTTTTTTTTTCTTCAGATAAAAAATTGACATAAACAGCAGATGAGCACCTTACCAAGTTCATATTACCTCAAATATTAAAGGCAAACAGTTGTGGTTCAGGTACTTTGCCCTAAAGCAACACATTTTATCATCTTGTGCAGAGTCAGTAAGACTATCACTGAGCGTCAGAGGAAAGTTCATCCCATGCTTGGGAGGAAGGGGTGACAATTAATCTTTTGATCATAGAATTCTGACCTGGCAACTTCCCAGTGTAATGAAAGGCTTGCTATTAGAAACTTAAGTCTTTGGTTTCTCTAAGATGAAAATTAATTCGTTATAACTATTTACTCATAATAAGTTATAGTATAAGGTAAAAAGATTTGCACATACCAAAACACTCCTCTGGGGTTGCTGGAGTCTAGAAAAAGTAACTCCTCTTATAGTGGTTATTGGTGTGCCTGATGAAGAGTGTTGGGGATTCAAGCTGGAATTGTATAGTTTTGTTTATCCACAAGGAAACATTGTGTTTTATGATAATATTTATTTGAAAAACCTGATTTGTTCATTGTAGTAAGGGCAAAATAAATCACTCTCATGGTGTGGGGGTTATCAATAGTATAATGCACTGACAGACGATATCTCTTGCCTTTTTAAGTTGTGGTGTGTGTGTGTGTTATACATGTGTGTGCATATGTGTGGGAGATGTCATAGTACATGTGTGGAAGCCAGAGGTCAATGTCAAGTGTCCTTTTTTATAGCTTTTCACCTTACTTCTGAAACACAGTCAGTGCCCCCAAAATCCTGGAACTTGCCATTGTTATTCAATCATTAGCTTCTTCTCTTCATTTGTTTTAAAATTGTCTCGGTGGGGCTTCTTTGGTGCACACCTGTATTCCTAGTACTGTGGAAGTTAAGGCATGAGGGTGTTTAATTCAAGGGCCAGCTTGCATTAAAGAACATGCTCAGGAACGCCTTGGCTAAATAGTGAGACTCCCTTAAAACAAAATACAATCTTGGTGAATTCTGTAAATTTGTTTATACAAAGCTGTATCTGTGCAAGAGAAGGCATATCTCTTCATATTTAAACATAAAGTCTTCATAAGCAAATAAAATTAAATGGATGCACCTTGTTAATGGTTTGTCTGCATTTAACAGGTGACGTTCAATTCCTCAATGCAAACTTAATTCAGAATATCTGTAATCCTGTTATGGTTTGTGCCTCTGTATATGAATCTATAACAAGCGCACCAGAGCCAGAGCAACTCAAAGAGCAAACCTCTATTTCTCATAGTCTTGAAGGTGGGAAGTCCAAGATCAGGGTGCCAGGTTATCTATGAGGGTCCTGAATTGGACTCTCTCTCTCTCTCTTTCTCTCTCTCTCTCCATCTCCCTCCCTCCCTCTTTTTCTCCCTCCCTTTCTCTCTCTCTCTCATATCATCACATGTTAGTGAGCAGAAAGAACAAACAAGATTTGTAAGATTCTTCTTATAAAGACCCTGATATACCACGAAGACGCACCCATTATCCCGTAATTACTTCCTGAAGTTCTCATCCCAGTGCAATCGCATTTGAGAAATTTAAGGGGTCATAAACTTTGGTGAGCAGGAATTTATTCCGAGAGTGGCTTTTAGAGAAGTCAATGAAAGTACCATCTGCTATTCGTTCAGGTGTGGTTGCTCCTAACATATACATGTTCTCGTTTTTGGCACCTTTACTAACATTTATATGCACAGTGTTAGGATTTAATTTGTGAGTGATAGTTGGACGTGGTATTCTGTATGTTTGTGGATTTTGTAGTCATGACTTGTTAGGAATTGATTTCTTCCCATGTGTTACATATTGTAACATTCTATTGGTTAATTTCCGTTCTGTAAGCCCCAAACAGTTTCATTCTTGGCCTTGATTATCAACTTTTCTAAACAGATCTGCAATATCGATATGAATCTAGGTTATGGGGCAATTTTTTTTTAGTTGAGGATTGTTTGGTCAATTCATTAGTAGACCTAAATTTCATTAGGAGACCTCAGAGTCCACAAATTCTAGACTTACATATAGGTTTGATGCTCAATTCTGTTCTTTTGGATAATGTATCTTTATCTTATACCCTTTGTTCCCTGGAATTAATGTGCTAAGGGGACCTGCATAGTTGCTTCCTCTTAAAGCTATTCCTGGACCCCACTCGGAATTGCATATAAAGATGATTAGCACAGACTTCTATTGTTAAGGAACTCCATTCCGTACATTCAGTTTCAGTACTGACCCACTCTGGGGAGTTTTAATGACGCTAGTCTATAAAAAACAATCATTGCTTCTCTAGTTCTCTTCCACATACTTATTCTCAACCAATGATTTACAAATCATTTATAAATTAATCCAACATATTTTATTTACACAAGGCTGGAAAAGTTACTATTATCAAATAGCCATCCAATAATTCTCCACCCAATGGATATCTTTCTGCTTGAGAGTCAAATTTTACTCACTAGAATTTTATCAAGAGAATTACTCACTTGGATTTTTTCTACAATCTTTTACAATGGGGAAAAAAGGAAAACTCGTTGGAGGCGTTTAAGATTGGTCTCAGAGTTAGTTTGAATTCAATATTAAATGATATTAGAAAAGAAGAAAAGCTGTCATCAAATCACTGACTCTTAATTTATAAAGAAGACATAAATTTCTATCATTATCCTACGTTTTCTTCACTGAAGAGGTATTCCCTGCACGGTTATTAAATTTGTACCTTAAAAAACAATTTTTGACTTTTAGTCTCTTAGACAAAAATGCTTGCCATTTTCCCTAAAGCAACGTGTATTTTATTAATTCACATAAATTTCCCTCTCTCTTGAAATTGGTTTGTGAAATTAAGGCATAGAAATGCCTTCATATTCAGCTGAATTTAGAAGAGAGAGTGTATTAAATGGTATTACTTGAGTTATTTAATAACACTCTGCTAAATGGATTTAGTCACAAACTGGTAACCTCATCTAAAAATATATATTTTTCCCTGGCTTCCAACATGCACCCCTCTATTTGACACCCACAATTGCAAATGAATATTGCCATTGCTTGAATCACTCTCCAGCCCCAGTGCTCTCGTTGAGCTATTATACATTAGGAAATGAAGAGTCCAGTTCACTTACTGCTCTTGTTTTGCAGACTCTCATCCTGTACTTGAGGGTACAAAGAACACATCTCCAGGTTCCACCGCATCAAGCAAACGTCACTTGTCACTGGTTGGGGCCATTAACTAGACAGATCCAAAATCAAACTCAGAACAGAGAGGACATGTCATGCATTCTATAAATTGCGTGTTCTGAGAACCTATTAAAGCTGACAGAGAAGGGGGCCTGCCTCTGCAGAGTCCCTGATTGCACGGTGCACCTTATTCCCTGTTGACTTTGGTTGTGTCTCACCTTTCCATTTCCTAGAGAAATAAATTAAAAGTCAGAAGTAATTTGCCTGACGGAGGGTGCAGGTGGAATTTTGCTCAGAAGAGAGTTTGCACACTGTGAAATCCAATTTAACCCCTTGATGGGGGGATAGCGTATTTTCTTTTGTTGACAGCTTTGTGGCAGCTAAAATAGGGACCTGATTAAATAGAGACAGTGAGAGATTGAGGTCTTGTTCTAACAGCAAGGGGATCAAGGCCTCTAATCTTATCTCCAGCACACTGAGAACTGGGGACCAGGCAGGAGAGATTAGTCTGGCTGCTTTGTGCTAAGGGAGGGGGAACTACTGAGAACACTGGAAAGAAGTATGCACAACCGGTACAGAAAGATTCAGAGGAGACAGAAGGACATAAGCAAGTTGGAATTGTATGCTAAAAGAGAAAAGGAGAAACGGAACTTCACTAAACTAACTGAAAAGATGAACTTTGGCTGAGTTCTGCTGCTGAAGATGGCTTTTTAAAAGTTGAACACTTTGTGATGTGAAAACAGTGAGTTTGAGATGAAGTGAAGGTGTTATGATTCTATTTGTTCTAATTTTATGATTGCGTATATCTGGTAAAAAAGAAATCTCACATATTTAGTATAATTAATGAAACTTAGCCAAAGCAACCCTGTCTTATAAATTAAAAAAAAAGAAACAAACTATTTTGTATATTCACCAAGCCTTGGAGAATGTAGTAGTTTAGTGATGAAATTAATTTTTCATCTACTTACTTGCAATCACAGAAAGAATGAAGAAGCTGTATTTTATGGCCTACTCATAACATGCACTTTGCAGTTTAACAGGCGTGAATGTAAGTTCTTACATTGTTGAGTGTTGAAGTGTGGAGTCTAAAGCAGATAACCTAACAATTATTTTTCTCTCACAAAACACTGAAAGTCATGTTTTTCAGTCAGTTATCCTGGCGCTTGTGCAGTACTGAGATGCTTGTCTCCACATGCAATCCGCAGTATTATCCCTGTAAGGCACGAGTTTAGAAGTCAGAATTGACATTTTTCAGAGAAAGGGTCTTCATAATACCTGTAGAATGTGAACAGATCTTATGCAGGTAAAATATAGACTCAGATAAATGAGATACACACACACACACACACACACACACACACACACACACACTTATACAAATAGTACCCTGGTCTACAGATTCGAGGAAAATTTTGTTAAATATATGGGAACATTTCCATTTTATTATTTTTCTCATTTCTTTAATTACTTACTCACTTAGTCAGTTAGTTAGTTAGTTGGATAGTTAGTCAGTTCAGTACTGGGGTAGAATCAGGTACCTGGGACACACTTGTCAAATGTCCGAAGGAATAATCTCACCCACATGCATCCCCACCCCGACTTTCCTTGTCCCTGGAAGCAGCCACAGCTGCCAGAGCCTGGCTGCCCCGAGGTGGGAAGCCAAGGGGGATGCGTGTGACAACCCTGTGTCATGACTGTCCCATGGGGTACCACCTTCAAGTTCTCTTCCACTGAGTCCCACCCCAATCCTGTATTCTGCATTTCCATTGTTAAGGGCTTGTGAAGTCCTGCAGGGACCCATTGGCAGATCTCTGAGAATGATATCCTTTGTGCCTTAAGGCTGTTTGGTTCTAAAGTGGCCTTCTCTGAGCAGACCTCAGGAGGGAATTACCTCCCCTTGGAAATCCAGGGTTGCACAGATACATGTGTGAGGGTGATACTTGGGTAACTGGTATTTCCTCACACATTTCACATCTTTGGCTTTGATGTTCTTCCTACTTTTCGAGTCCCTTGGGGCAAACCTGCTTTTCTCACACAAGCTTTCAAGTTCCTCTACTACAGCTTCTGTCATTTCTGGGTTTGCTTTACAACTGTTAATATTTCTGAAATAAGCAAAATGCTTTCATGGGAAATTTACTTTTCTCAATATTCTCTTTTGGGAATTTGAGAGTGCATGTACATTTCAATATTCCTTTATTTTGCTTAGTGATTTTTTTTTATTTTTTAAAGTATGATATTTTCACCATACATCCCTACCACATGCTCCTGAACTACTGACACTAGCAGGAGTAAAATAAATAAATCCCAGATTCATACTCAGGGTTTCTCTAATTTTTTTAAACATAGGTGAGAGAAGGTCCCAGAATCTGAGAACATCTGAAAGCCATGGAATAGAAGAAGGAATTTGAAAACTCAGCCTCAGTTTGAATGTTGACATGACATTTTTCTCAGACTTAGTTACTCCGCACTCCCGTGGGGTTAGTGATTCCTGTTTTGTATGCTTGTTACAAGAATTAAATGGGATGATTCACGTCAAGGGTGCATATTTCAGTGAAGGGAGAGGGAGGAACGAGGTCCTTGAATGGGACAAAAGCTGTCTAGCCTCGGATAAGCTAACTCAGGGGTTGGATTGCCTGGAAGCTGTGGCCACACAGAACTCCCACGAGTCAGTTGCTCTGGATTCTTGTCTCAGGAAATAGAAGAATGAATTTCATGGCCTGTAAGGAGTGTGAGTTTTTAGAAGTATTTATCATAGGTTTGTGATTGGGTACTTAAGAGAAAGCAAGCAGAACATCTGTATAGCAGGCATGGGGACCCACATGAATACTACATAGGGGTCTATGAAGCTAGTAGTCTAGGGGCTTTTTTCTAGAATTTGTGGCAGGAACTAGAATGAAATCAGAACAGGAATCCGTATCTCTGGCTGGAACACTGCTAGTTAGTATTCCCGACTAGAGACAAGAACCAGAACTGCTTCATTTTAGAGGTCCCTGTACCCGTCTGCTGGACTAGCTTTCAGTGCTCACTCTTCCTGTTTTATCCCACTTTACTGAGAGTCTAGATTAAAGCCCATCTTCCTCAACACTAAAAATGTCTATGATGAGAATCGAATGCACTTACTATTTGTGCATCATCCTCCTGGACTTGATTAAAAAGGAAGCTAGCTATCTACCCAAACACATTTTGTACAGCTTCATTCACAGTGAGGTGGCCACTGAGAAGAAACTAACTTAGACCACAGTCTGTCTTTCCTTAAGTAGATGTAGAAACATTAGGCTTTCAGACACGGGTAACTATTTGCCAATCCACCATTTCCAAGTTAAATTTGGATTTGGAACGCATGAAGATGCAAAGTGGGATATCCATTCTCTCCTGTTACATATTGTGGTCCAGGGAATGGAGTGTTTGGAAAGGCAGTAATCATGTCAGCAATTCAGCAGATAACTTCCTGATTCTGCAGCTGTCTGGCGTTTCAGGGGCAACAACTTCTTTTGCAGAATAGTTTTCATTGTTGCTTTGGGAGTCATTACTGGGAACTCAGCTAGGAATTCTGGCCTTCACATTGCTAAGCAATTTCCAAGCCAGTTTTTTTTTTTTTTCTTGATGTGATAAATCTCTTTAATTGAGTATATTCTGTTCACTGTTCTTTGAATGACATAAGAAGTAGTAAGAGTACCATAAATCACATGGTGGTAGTAGTTATTCAAATACTTAGTGAAGAGAGAATTTGAAAACCATTCTGGAAAGAGCTATATCACACTTTCCACATAAAAATCTTGAGTAAAATCTTGAATAAAAAAATATGTCCATTTTCTTATGTCAGAGCCCTCAGCTTAACTCCATGTGTGAGAACCCTCTTTTCCAAGGACATTTATGAATTCTAGGAGTTGGGATGTTTGGAAAGGGATTTTTTTTTTTTAACCTCTGAATAAGGGGATTAAACTTGAACTCATTGTTGTATAGAAATTTTCTCAGAATTTGTCTAAGAATTGCCTTGGAAAATTCAGAAAAAGTATGAGTGAGCCCAATGCTTCGAAAATGCTTTTTCAGCCTTCTCTTCTTTCCATTTAATCATGTGATTATTCAAGATATAGTGACCTTGTTGAGACTTAGAATTTATCTGAATTGCTTTAACTTCTGATCATCAACAAAGACTGAAACACAGTTTTCTTATTCCCAAGCATGGGAATATTTTTTCTCCAGCGGTACCATACTGTTATAGACTCCCCGAAAAATGCTTTAACTTGGGTGGACTGAGATATTTTCTCATACATATGTGCTCTGCTCTTTCCTCCTCCTCCTCCTCCCCTTCCTCCTCCTCCTCCTCCTCCTCCTCCTCCTCCTCCTCCTCTTCCTTCTTCTTCTTCTCCTCTCTCTCTTTCTCTCATTGAGTGTCCCAGAATATGGGATTACAGATGGGTTCTAACCACCCAGACAACAAACATACTTTTAATAAAATATAAAAAATTTCTCTGTAGAGAAAATGTCTCGGATTTCAAAGCAAATATCCACTGTAGTTGATAATCATAAAAAGATAATAAAAAAGCATTTCAATGTATAACTCAGATTTCAAATTGTAAACTTCACTGTGAACAATACAGTCTTTTATCAGTAATAAGCTTTTCACTTTGCCATTACTTTCTACTCAAAGTAGAATTGCTTGTGTTTGTTCTCTGAGTCTTTTCAGAAGTCTTTGCTCTTGATAGCAAATTTTCATGATGACAATAACCACTTTTGTGGTCACAGAGTTGTTTCCATAGAGGAACATTTGCTTTGTCATTTTGATGACCTTATCTGTTACCTGTACCAGAGATCACACTGACATGTGGAGGAAGGCAGTTGTGTTCAACAGAGAGAAGCTCCAAATGACAGCCTTAACCCTTCTCCTTCTACTTTAAAAGATGAAATGAAAGGAAAAGAGGAACAATAATGGAAGACAGGAAACAGCATTCTGGAGGAGAAAGCTTTCTATTTTATGTGTTAGAATAACATCCACTCACCCACATTGAGCTCTGTGCCAAGCTTCCGGTTCTGCACATGAGTGCCTGTAAGGTTTCCAAGTGTTGGGTAGCCAAAGAAAAACTGCTTTTTTTTTTTTTGCAAATGCCCTTCTAAAGAAGCTCTTCAAGATAAACCTCTTAACTACTTCTCTACTAATCAATCTGAGTACTAGATCAATCTAAATGTAGACAGAGCAGAAAATTCTAGCTTTAGACAGAAATGCCTCTTTACTTCCATGGAGAGTATCGGTGGCATTTAGATTTATCCTCAATCTCCCTCCCCATGATGCAATGATGATTATGATGATGATGATGATGATGATAATAATAAAATAATAATAATAATAATAATAATAATAATAATAATAATAAATATATATACTCACTGTTCCTCTGGATTAAACTCAGAAACCTCCTCATCTGCACTAGGGTGGCTTATCATCATTGGTTACAACCCTAGCTTCATTTTTATCTTTTATAAGGGGAAAATTTAGATAAGGAACACATTTTCCTCAAATTATCATCATGTATAGGAAAAAAATAATTTGGAATCCCAATTCTATCTCATTCCTATTAAGAAGTCAAAAGTCCTAAGAAAATAGTCTTCCAATTTGCTTATGCAAACCCTAACGGGACTTCTTATCATTGGCCTCCTTATTGTTAGTTGTTTTATTCACAAACAGTTCCATGCTGCTTTCCTTACTGTACCCCCACCCTTTGTCTTCCAATCCTCTTTCCCAAAAGTTACAACGCTTACCAACTTGTCTATCTACAGAGAGGACTTCTGTACAATGACATACACATCTGCCGATTCTAGTAAGAAATGGGAATAGCATCCATATTCCTTAAATGAATTCACAAAAGCCACATAGCTCAGGGGAGGTACAAGTCAGATGTGGAATCAGGAAACCCAAACCCTGAGTCTGATTTTTAATGACTGTACTAACCTGTTGTGAGTTTTAAAAGGGGATGCAGTATATTCCATGAGATTCTCATAATTGTGTCAAAACACCTGTGACTACATGCTCCCCTGTGTGGATGAGCTCACAGAGAGAACATAGGTCCTTTTTATGCTGATGGACATTTTATGATGCCTTTTATGATGATGAGCAGTGGGCCTGAAATACAAATCCCCATGTCAATTCAAATGCTACTGCACTGTGAGGCATCCTGTTTCTGATGGCCAAAGAGTTATTTACTTACTTATTTATTTGCTTGTTTCTTTATGTTTGGTTCCTCCTGTAAAATGAAATAAGAATAAAGGTACCCAATTACTTAAGAAGCCAATCTGTTTGACTAAAGGACTTAAAGATAGAAAACGATTTGGTATTTTCAGTTTTTTTTTAATCACACATTTGTTGCTATAATATTTAGTAGCAAATTCTGTTCTTGACCAAATCATATACTTTAATAACGCAAGAAAGAAAAAATAGAAATGAGAAACCACTTTGATTATTCTCCAAGGGAAAAATTATACACACACACACACACACACACACACACACACAAATGTACATGCAATATATGTTGAAGGTCATAGACTAAGTTTTAAATGTGATAAATCAAGTTTTACAGCATGACTAGATTTTTCTTTTCTTGGAAAAATATTAATCCTTACAAGGAAGCTGTGAGGGAGTAGTTTAGTGCTACTTAAAATCTATCAAAGAATACTTACTATGTGCTCATTTAGTAACATAATGCCTTGTGAAGATCTTGTAAAATTTTTCCTACACTGATACACTGTTTGTATTTGTTACAGAAAGATATGCTGAACGAGACTAAACTAAGATATTTGTTATTTGTGTGCCATCTACAGTCTTAAATACAGAGGTCAGTATTAATGACTTCAGGACTCTGGTCTTATACAATAAGAAAAAAGAAAGAAGTCAGAGATCAGGAGATCATATTAGCAGGAGTGTAGAAAATGGAGAATAAAGCACTCATTTCAGATGAGAGCATCGAAAACATTTTCTAAGTCTCCTCTGCTATCACTTTCCTTTATATAGGAAGCTATGTTTTACTGTGTTCTCATGCTAGTTGGGTAAAAGTTCAAACCTAGAGCATAAGACCTGGAGAAGGTACTCCAGAAACAAATGTGCTGCTGGAAACAGAACCCGGTTTAACGCTCAGTACTTAAGATGCTCTCTATTCACGGTTTCACTTTCTCTGGTTTTATTTGGTTAAGAAACATATGAAAATATTAAATGTAAATTTTAATGAATAATCCAAAAGCTTAAAAGTACTTGCTATACTGAGATTGTGGTGAAATCTCACACTGCCTCTCTCCATCTCACCCAAAGTGTAGGTCATTTCTTTGTCCAATTATCTACAGTATGTACACGTCTAACCTGTTCATTAGTTACTTGGTAGCTGTCTGAGTTATAAAAGCCACTGTCCTAGTAGCATGGTGCTTGTGTGTTTAAGAGCAGTTTATTTACTTTATACTGGATTAAAATGAAAGAATAATGATACTGGCGTTTAAATATGCCAAAGAGAAGATTTAAACACTTCATTAAATGCATACATTCAGCATATAATAAAAAAAATATTGACACATGCAGAAAGAGGAGAGAGGTCACATTACTATAACTTTTTACCAGAGTATTTCATTAAAACAGCTCTGCTTTGTTAAGTTATTGCTACTAGTGTCTCATTTGTATTTAACCCATAAATTAAACCTTTTCTTAGGCATGTATATGCATTAGAGAAAGCATAAGTGAGTGAGTTAGTACTACATTGGCTTTAGAAATTGGACATCTTGAAAAATACTTCTCACATGTAACAAAAGAGTAACCATAGTCTAAGCTGATTAATTTGGGGAGTTGCATATAGTTTTTGTAGCAACTAATAGAAAAGGATCTCCTTATATCTTTCTGGAAAAATATGAAAATAATGCTTCTAGAGTCATTGTCTGAGAAGCTAGTCATCAAAGAAAAAGTTGACCCTGGGCAAGATATTGATACAGATCAATTCTTAATACTGTATTCCAAGGCACTGAAATCAGCCTTTTTAATTTAAATGTATTGTAGCTATTGAACAGCATGCACAATCTTTCTGTTTATTTGTTTAATATAATTTAGATTATATTTTAATTGCTTCCAACTTATAGAGGAATAATCCACAATGGAAGATCAATGATGACAGTACACATCCAGTTAAAATATACCATGCTCATAACAGAGTCCAATAAATTCTGAGGGATGTTCTGAAACCAGTTAAAGAAATATATTATGAAGCCGGTCAGTGGTAGCACACACCTTTAATCCCAGCACTCCGGAGGGAGAGGCAGGCAGATCTTTCTGAGTTCAAGGCCAGTCTGGTCTACAGAGTGAGTTCCAGGATAGCCAGAGTTACAACAGAGAAACCCTTCTGGAAGTTCCTCCATCCTGTGGGTTTTAAAGCTCAGTGTGTAAGATGTAAGATGGATTTTAGGCAAGCAAGGAGGTGGGACTTGTAGGGACCCTGATTCCTCTGCATACAGTTAGCAATGGCAGAGTCTCTATTCGAAATAGTTTCAGTTCTGACAATACTGAAATGAAGTATGATATTGGCTCCAAATTATTTCTCCAGGTTTTTATAGACAGGGAGTCATTTGACATTGTGCTTGTAACAGAAGGTGAAATGATCAAAATCATAATTTCAGGTAACCACAGGATGATAAAAATTGATGTATAAGAAAAAAAAAAGACCAGGTTAATTTAATTCCTTTTGTGTTAAAAACAGGGGAAGTAGCTGGGAGAATTATGAGTAAGTAAGATCCTTTGAGGTTGGCTCTATATGGGAACACAGACAGTTGTGCAGTTCCGTAAGATCTTGATGTGCCATGCTCAGCTCATGCTTCCTGGTCCTGCTCTGTTGAGTTTATTTTTCAGCTGTCTTCCAAGTCACACATCTCCATCTTCTCTTCTGGGAAACACATACGTTATTACTCGTCATTCCTGCTCCAAACCTGTGCTTAGCTCACTCCCTTCTCACAGAGAAGCCAATCTAGAGCATGGACCCCAACATTCTAAAGACATTTTGAAAGATTCTATCCACAAAACAGAAACGAAGCCAGAGTAATAATTTCATTCCAGTTTCCTTGTAATAATCTCTCTTTGCCTCTGTCTTCCTAGAAAATGATCAACAGTGTCTGTAGAGGAACACTTGGAAAAAGTTTTTGTTATTTTGGTTTTTGTTTTTATGCAAAATGGCATTTGGTTTAGGTTCGTGCTCCCACCCTAGCTGTGGTAGAGTTATTTACGAGTTGGGTTTGGAACGCTTGATGCAGGTGGCTATAATTTGGTTAGGTGCACTTGTTCTGGCACCTGCAGCTTACTTTGGGGATTGTGTGCTGCAGGGGTTTATGGGAACTTTTGGCTTAGGGTATAAAAAGTCTGAAGCTCTGAGCCGAGAGTCAGGGTGGGTGTTGGTTGGTGGTTTGTTGGTTGGGTTGCTGTCCTTAGTGTGATAATTCCTAAAAGAATAAAGATTGGGGAGATCGAGTTTACAGACTGTGAGCTGAGACACTAGTCTGACTCACTGTCAGCTAGTCCTCTTCAAGCTTAGGACAGCCTAAAAAGAGGCTGTGAGGATTTCTACCTTTCCTTCTATATCAAGGCCGCTTGTAGAAGCGGTGAAGATTTCTTTCTATCTTCCATTCTCCTTCCCTACATTGAGGGTAAAAGACTGCAGTGTACTGCTACAAATATCCCTTTTATTAAATTATATGCATTTGGGAGCAAATTATCCTGTGGCTTCCTCCACTTACTGAGTTTATACAAAACTCCAGTATGATTGAGGATAGAAAAAACCAAACTAGAATTCAAGGGTACTTAGCAAGCATCATTTTCAGTCAGCCTACTGAGCAGACCGAGTCACCATGACCAACCAGATAATTCATTTTCTTTGACTCCATCTTGCAGCCTATAAAAATAGTTAAATATTGTATTATATTAAACATATAACATTGTATAATAATACATAATAATAATAATAATATATATAATATATAATAATATATAAAGTAGCCTAAGTCTTGAGGATTAAATCAAACCTCAGTGATGATACCTGTCTTAATTTAGCTGAGCATGTGACTAAGTTGTCTAAAATACCCCTGTGCATGTGTGTGTATGTGTGCACGTGTGCATTCATGTGCATGTTCTGAGTGTGATCCCTGGAGGTAAAAGTTCTCTGTATTTGGGAACTATTGTATAGGGTTAACATTTTGACTGTTTTTCTAAATAGAGAAATTAGAGATCACAAGGCATTGTGTCATGGATAAAAAGGACAAAGTTCAAACTTTCGACTGGCCCCAGCAGTATATCAGTTGTGGTTTATCACAGAGATTACTAATGATGGATGGCGTGAGCTAATGCTTCTGAGCTTTCTGCTAAGAAAGCTGGGTGAGGAAAGGATTAGTAATGTGGTGTCCAGATATTCAGTGTTGGAAAAGATTCTCGATTTGGTTTCTGGCCTTTTCTTCTGGCCTCTTTCCTTTCACCCACCCCATTCTACTTACGACCTGGTCTCAGGCATATTCATCTCAAATGAACTCATACCTTCCCTGTTGCTTTGTATTTCTGCCTATGCCCCTCTCCTGTATTCTACTGAACTAAACCCTGAGCTGCTCTGTCCTTTGAGAGGCTGCTCAAACCCATAAGCTTCATGAAGAAGCATATAAATCTCTGAAGTAGAGCTCTTGCATTGTACCTGACATGGAAATTATCTTTCTGAATGGCCCTCAGCTGACTATGTTTCTCTGTGTTCCAATGGCAGCCCCTCGGTTGTGAGTTTATGAAAGATAATGTCTGTTTTATTGCTCCAAGGAAAATCCCCACCCAGTAAGCAACCCCTCCTCTAAGTTTCCTCCTTCTAGCTTCCGGAAAAATTCATCTACTTTCTATCTCTTTTGACTTCCCCAATTTAGGTACTGTACACACACACACACATACACACACACACACACACACACACACACACACACACACACAGTAAAAGGTTAGGGTTAGGGTTAGTGCAGGTTACTGACTGGTCCTCACCCACAATACAGTTCCACGAACTATCCACAGAAGAGGACCGACCATTGAAGGAAAATTAAGAGAGATTAAGAAAAATGAACACAATAGTTCATTTTTCTAGTGGGACAATATATTACACACTTATAGTGCTTTTAAGACTCGCATAGAACACGGCCTGTGTATGATAAAGAGTTTATTTTAATAATAAAAACTAAAGAAATTGAAACCTAGAAAAATTAGAGAAAGCAAAATAACAATGTGCACATTGGGGAAAAAATTACGAGGCTTCCCTCTCTCACAAAGATTTTGCTCTAACTCTTGCAAAAAAACTTCAGGCTGCTTGTGTCAAGCATTCATAAAAAAAAAAAAAAAAAAATAGGAACCAATGCAGTGTTCATCTCCTCTTAGCTGCAGGCTTCTGATCTTCAAGGTTAATTTTAGTGAGTAGTCTTAACACAATAGTTTATTAATTAATAGCCGATCCTTGGTCTGCATACTCACTGTTAAAGGAGGCAGGCATTCTGGGGTGAATTATCTATTTGTTTTTTCAAGCTTGCTGACCTACCATCTAGACTCTTCATTTCTGGTCTCAACTATGGCTCTGTTTCCATGGGAAGGTCAAAGTAACCAAGAAAACATTTTTATGATATGTGTACTGAAAGCATGAATAGTTTTCACATGCCAAGACTTGAAGGTTAGTTTACAGTTACTTAGAGCTGAGATGGCAGTGTCCCTCTCCCAGCCAGTCCAGGGATTGATTTGAGTTTTAACTATTAGACTAAATAGACAATATTATTGATGAGAGCCTTTTGTCACCGTACAGTAAAGATGAGAAAGGGGCAAAGCAGTTAAGGAATTCCAATACCAGCAGGGTCAAACTGGCACATCCGTTGCTTAGATTATTGGGTCCCAACAGGTTAGGGTTATCTTTTCAAAACCTGTTTATCTATCTATCTATCTATCTGTCTGTCTGTCTGTCTGTCTGTCTATCTATCTATTTATCTATCATCATCATCATCACCATCAATCTATCTTTCTATCTTGTGTGTGTGTGTGTGTGTGTGTGCACATGCACACACACCTGTGCAAGCCCGCACATGTCGTGCGCACGTGTGTATGTGTGGAGGTCAGAAGACAATTCATAGAAGTCAGTTCTCTCCTCTCATTGTGAGTATCTCAGGGATGGAACTCTGGTCTTCAGACTTGGCAACAAGCAGCTTTACGTGCTGAGTTCCATCCCCAGCCCCCAATATTTCTTACATCATTTATGTTCTTTCCTAGGTTGATGTTGCTAGTCATTGTCTGTCCCTATCCACCTTAAATTTTCAGATAAGTTTTCTCACTGAACCTGGTACTTACCATTTAACCAGACTGACCAAAGAGGTCCTGGGATCCATTGTTCTGTTGAGCATCATACGGCTCGGAGTGACAGGTGCAGGCCAGTAGGCATCTCTTCTTAATGTGAGTGTTGTTGGGGATCTGAATGATGTCATACTAGCAGAGGAAGCATTTTAACTAGTGAGCCGTGTCCTCAGCCCCTTCTGCTTGCAGTCTTTTCTACATGTTTTTTGGTTCTGTTTTTATACCATCATTAAGGGGATTAAAATTGTCCTGATTTTATAATTATCTATTTTGAATTAAATAGCCTCGTAGCATGTGAAATCTCTGCTCTTACATAAATTCTCTTTTAATGATATCATTGTTTCAGAATACATTTCTATATATTGTATATTTATTTATATATTTATAATTTTATGTATACTGGAAACATAAAGAAGAGTTACAAGATAAAATATTAGTTTTTCCTCTATTTTCTTTTTCTTATTTAACTATTTTCGAGACAGGATTTCACTGTGTAGCCCTGGCTGTCCTGGAACTCACTCTATAGACCAGACTGGCTTCAAATGAATCCACAGAGAAACATCACCCCCATCCTGCTTTTTTGTTCTATTTTCTTATGTAATCAGTTCTTTGTTTACTTTTCCTTTTATAATAATATTTTTTGTTTCTGAAAGTTTCATAGCCACCCACCATAACTACCCCAACTTCCCCTGGTTCCTCTCACTAGATACATCAAAATGCACAGTACAGTATCTTGATAATAGGTTCATAATGCTCCTTCAGGTACCAGCAAATTACATCATGAACTTAAGCCACTGTTCCCAGACTCACCCGATTTCAGTGATGCTGAAATATGAAATAAATGTGCACATCAAATTGATAAAATACAGTAGATACATGTCTGCCAATTGAGATTGCTTATATTTTCCCTCATAGTTTTTAAGACTCATTATTTCAAAACGACAAGGAAGATTTATTTGTTTGCTTTTTTTTTTCTTGAAGAACCAGCACTCCCTAAGAAATTCCAGCTTCTCAAATTTTGCTATTGTACAGGAATTAGTGGAATCTTAAAATTCTACACATAGTCAAACATTTTGTGTTGGAAATCTAAACAATCACACTTAAGAAACATTTACATTTTGTATCAATATTGTATTAGGTTTTGTAAGTGTAATGCACTTAGTCTTTGAAGAGATGCTTCTTACTCCCAGCTTTTGTTAAGTTTGAGATTATTTGGGGTTCATTTCGATGTAATGTATGCACCTAGAATTGCCAACAACAACAAAGATCACCTGATTTTAATCAATGAATTCTTTCTAACATGTCTAGTTCTTGCTAATAGCGAAATGCCTCAAAAATCTAGATTTCTTTTCTGGAAGAAACAAACACCATAGGGTCTATATTTTGCACTCCTGTAGTATATTGGGTTTTTCATACATAGCACTCTTCAAGGCTATTGTGAATTAATTTCTAAATTTGGGGGCTCCACAAAGACAAGAGCCATGTCTGTGTAACACAAGATACACGAGTGCATCACCTGTAATGAACATTCAATAAGGATTTTAAAACAGTGGATAAATACTACATTTCTAGTCCTTGAGTTCTGGAGTTCGGACTATAAATACAACCTGTGAGTTTATGTAGTGGCAAATGCTTTGCAATCAAGTCTCAGACCACTCTCTGCTTCATTTCCCAAGACTTCATTAGGTTTCCTGAAAAGAGGGACGGAGTAATATCCAGCTAGTGAGGATTTGGGAACCTAATTCTCTGGTATTAAATAGAAAGTGTGTTTAAAATCTAAAACTAAAGTAGATGAATAAAGGAAAAAAAATTCTTGTGCTGTTTTACTAAATCATATTAATAAAACCATTTGGGGATACAGAAACAAAAGCTAATAGAAACTTTTGTAAGCTTGAGACAATGTAGTTAAGTGGTGAGAAATCATATGATTGGTGGGCAGTGGTGTCACATAATTTTAATCCCAGCACTGGGGAGGCAGAGACAGGCATACTTCTGAGTTGGAGGCCAGCTTGGTAGACAGAGCAATTTCCAGGACAGCCAGGACAGGGCTAACTTTTGTATGCGTGGAAAGTATCACATGGAGTAACAGAATCACAGGGAAGGGGGTACACACATAGGGAAGTAAATTCAAGTGTAGGTCCTCCCCATTCAGAAAGCACTCTTCTCTACAGGTGGAAATGATAAAGACTTTAATTAAGATACTTTGGGCTGGCCTCACTTTATTTTAAAAATCTCAGGTGTAGAAATGAAGATATAGTTCTTTTCCAGCCACAGTGTACCATAGGTACTTTGCCTCAAGATCTGATTACTTCCTGGTTCTGACTAATCGATAGCCTACTAGCACCTGTGACATCTCTCTGAATTAGCAGGAAGTGTGTCCCTGCTTCATTGGAGGCCTGAACCCCTGGTTCCTATCCCCTGACTGGGGAGGGGTCGCTGTGTCAGAGTAGGAGGAAGCAGATGTTCTCAGTACGGAGCTGAGGTAGGCACTCCAGAGTGTGGCAGAGAAAGGCCATCTGCCCTTTTTGCGAGTCCCTGTTTCGGCTGCTCCTGAGGAGGGAGGAAAAGCAATTTAAAGTGTTTGTGTGGTCTGTTCCTCCCTAGGCCAACGCACCGGTTCTCATTAGCCCGAGACCCACCAGGCTCATTTCATTAGTTGGATTCTTCAAAACACAACTGCGTGAGGCGAACGGATGCCATTTAGGAGCTAGAGAGCTTGATCCGTCTGTCATCATAAGAGATTTCCCAAAATCACTGGATTGGGTGAAAGCTACAACTTTCCAGCCGTTAAGCAAATATTACGCATCTATCCCGAGATGCAGGTAGGAGAGTACGGCAGAGAAGGCAGGAGACGGTCTTTGCTACCTTCTTAGAGAGTACTTTGTAAGAAGGAAAGAAAAGTCAATCACGTAATTCCAATGTAAATGATTGTTAGGAAGGGATGTGTAATTATCCATTACCACCTGGATACCGAGAATGGGAATAACGGAGAATATGCAAAGTATTTTTATAGGGTGTACAGGGAAAGCTATAATGGAAAACGAGGATTTTAACTGAGGTCTTAATGTTGAGAGAATCCTATAATGGCAATAATGCAGAGAAAGGTGTCCCTGTGAACACAGAGTAAGCTTAGCAAGAGTGGTAAGGAGGAAAGGAAGAGGGGAACTGCAGTGACTGGCTGAATACCACCATGGGGTTCAGTGAGGGGCCGGTGCTCAGGCCGCGACTTGCAAGTCAGCTCTGTTGACCCGTGGGCCAACGTAAGAGCGCAAACTGTTCATTCTTACTCCACACTGGTACTGTGGTCAGAAGACACTTCTTTACTATTACTGGTGATATTTAATAAAAAGGTGCAAAGCAAGAGTGAGTATGATCGGCCGTTGTCTGGAACGGACGCATCTCAGGTTCTAACACAGATTTTGAGGGCTTTCAATGTTTCTGT